>OX596030.1:38159624-39541291 GCA_951394125.1 Epistrophe eligans | reverse complement strand
TTTGTGTTTTGTTAGAAAACACATTGAAATATGTTGCAATTAATTGTTGGCAAACTGTTGTTTGTTTGTATAATAGATACATATTTAAAAAAAAATAAAGAAAGAAAAAATTAAAAAAACTACAAGGGACATTTTTAAAAAGAGAGAAACTGGGGTTTTAAGATAACTTTTTTTAAGATAACTTTCAAAATATTTAAATTAATATATATTACACAACTAGATTATTGATGGAGTTGGGGATATTACGACTAAATTGTTGGAAAGTGGTGAAAAAGCATTTGGAAGGAAATCTCCGGTCATATAATTAAACTAAAGGGAAAACCTTAATTGGTCTTTGAATATTGTTGGACTCTATTTACATAATATATTTATTGATAGTCAACAGCTTTAATTTTTCGAAGAGTCGCTAAAAATCCACTATATAAGTACGATAGCAATTTAATTGATGAGCCCACTGTCATACCTAGGCGAAACGCATTTTGGAGTTGAGATCACTTGAACTTTTAATTTAACTTTATTGTTCCTTAAAGTCTAAAGTCTATTCTTCCTGGATATATTTTAATTCTTATTAGGTTAGTTTAGTTTGCAATTTTGAGTATTTGTTTGTTACTATAAATCCGACTCTTTGTATAGGGCATAAACGTATGGAGAGCGATATAGTTTCCACAAATCACTCTGGGTAAAACATGAAAAATTGATGTTTGGAAACTTTGCCGCTACGCCTGACATACAATATGTGTATTGGGTATAATGGGTAGCACTACCTACATATTTGTGATTTTCCAAGTAGTTTAAATAACCGGGTAGAAATTTGACACTATTTTTCAAGAAAGTTTACCCATGTTCATAGAAATATTGAATACAAGAATAAATGTAATGTTCAAGGTAAAGTCATACATTTTATCATAATAACATACAATAAATTTAACTGTTCATAAAAAGCTAGTTGAATTTTGACTACGTAGTGACTACATTAGTGAATGCGTCCAATGTGATGGAATGGCTCCGGAAAACTAGTAAAAAAAGGTCATGATTCAAAACATTACGACAAAGTTGAATTTGAGTGGAAAGCTTTGTTTGTCTTAAGAAATCTCAAAGAATACCCTAAACTTAAAGCACCGCTTTTTTGTCGTGTAAAGGAAGGCCATCGAAACAGGAACAGAAATAAATATACCCTTTGTTTTGGGGAACCAAATAAAGGCGCCGGAAAACCTCGGAGAAATTTGAATTCCGGAGCGACTGGGATCCATCGACGGCGAACTTTTTGTGCTGACTGCTAGGATGGTTAAAGCGATGTACTCAATACACAAAAACTTTTTTTTTTGGCACCAGAAATACGATACAAGTTCTGGACAAGTTCTGTTGACCGGTTCCCTTCGCAATGGGCACTGTAGTTCGTAATAATTAGCAAATCCATAGAGTCTTATGAGAGGTTCTGGTTCCTATTTTTGCTCTATGCTTGCAACAACATACATTTGTGGCGGGACATAATCAATTCGGATTTTTACAGGGCGATAATAACTTCAGCATCTTCATTTTCCCAATAAGTAAAATTTCTCAGTTTTTTTTTCAAAACTCTGAGGAAAAAAAATATTGGATTTGCTTGCTTACTTTTTGAGTGAGAAAAATCTCAGAGATCTAATTTTTCTGAACTCGCCAAATGCCTCTTTCTGTGAAAGTGCGAATACAAAATAGCTTTGAAGCTTGACATCGCCGCACCGTGCATTTTAAACTCTAGTAATGGTATGTTTACTATTTAGTCGCCAGACACGCGCCAATGTCAACAGTTTTCTTCGACAAAGGTACCTTGATGGCAAAACATTGCAGCCATTTGTATCAAATCACGTGTTATTGCACTTGACATTTCTTCTTTATCTAGGCTGATCATAATATGTATCATACCCGCTATGAAGCTTTGCATAAGCATAACTCCTTGCATATTCACGTCGCTAACATTTTATTTCTACCAACTACCTACCTACATAGACATTTATTATGGCTCCTATCATTGTACCTCTAACATGAACGTGATATCCTTAGCTCACCCACGTAACCTTAGATTTGATCCACTCTTTCTTCTTTCCCTTATTTTCGAACTAATTTCCAGGATGCAATTTCAAAAAGAATCTGCTCTTTTACATAAATATGTTGTTCAAATAAATTCTTTCTTACAATAATATATTTCACTATAAATGTGTACAGTGTACCTAACATTTGGTAACAATACAACAAAAGATTTATCACAGTCGAAATCCAAACCTATGTACATGTAGAAAAAGACTAAATGCAACCTGCAACGATAAATGACCATATAAAAAAGCTTTCAAAAATAACTGCAACGATTTTTCCAAGTCGCAGCTCCATTTCATATTTTGACAATAAAAATATTTCATATGTAGATACCTATATAAATATGTTGAAGACCATGATACTTTTTCATCGTCACTTTTCTTTTCGTATGGAATTTAAATAAAACTTCTTCCGCTCAATCAAACCTCTCAAGACGATCAAGGATACAAAATTTCATCATAATTTGTTTCCAAGAAATACAACCAACAACAACAAAACTTAACATCGTCTTCGCAGCTCAAGTAAACACTTCGTATGTATTATTATTTTGTAGTTTTTTTTTTGGGGGGCATCTTCCCTGTAGCGTTATTTATCAAAATCATCCACACAACTTTTAACATCTCGACCAGGGATGAAAATGATGATGCCAGTAAAATGAATTATCTATTAGTATGGATTGATTAATAGATCAAAAGTTGTATTGTTTTAAGATAAGACTAAAACTTCGATTAAATTTCTCAGATCAAATTCCAACTTTAAAATTTGTACATAAAAATGATAGGGATTTTATAAAAAAATACTTTTTCAAAAGAACGCAAGTGTTATAAAACCAATGGCGCAAAATTTTAAACAACCTATTGTTAAGGTCTTAGCATATTACTAGTTAGCAATTTGCTAAATATTTAGTAATTTACTAGCTCTTCGGAAATTTTAATCCTCTTTTTTCGTTTTACTAACTAGTAAAATACTAATTCCCTTTTATTAAAAATGGTGCATCTGAACATGTGCAAACAATGACAGTTCGTGATAGAAAAACAAAGCAAACAAATCTAAACCTAGGGAACGAACCTAATAATTTGATTTACCGTTGGCCAGACACACTCCAAAACTATTTCAAAATTCTTAATTTTTGCCATCATGAAACAAAATTAAAAACATTTTGGAGTGTACCTTACCAACCATAAACCGTACATGGATGGTTGATATCTTTTTGGAATCAGCACCTCTATTAGCTTCAGTAACTCTTGTTGTCTTCCGAAAATATTTTATTTTATTTACTTTGAAAAACAATTAGCACACGAATCATAAAAAAAAAACACAATTTAACTCTTTGCCAACAATTTTTTTTCGAGGAAAATGACAGATTTCATATGGACTTAGCAAGTTACTAAAAGTTAAAGTAGCCATTTTGTGATTTTAACTTTAGTAAAATGTTAAGAGATAGTAAGTTGCAAAATCTTCTTTTTAACTTAGTAACTTACTAAAATGGCTTTAACATTTTACTAAATCGTTTAAAATTTTGCGCCAATAAATTTATAGGCGTTTGGTAGCCACATAAAACTGTTAATGAGCTAAACATATTTCTGTTTTAAGCGCCATCTAACAGAAAAATTTAAAATCTTTAGTGAACTTTTCATTTAATAAGAAATATTTTGTCCAATTCTCAGCCATTGTAAGTTTTTGAGTTTTATCAAATTGTTATATTTAAGCGTTCAGCGCCATCTATCTAGAAAAAAAAACTCGAAAACTATCAATTTAAGTGGACTTCTAATTTCATTCCAAAGTTTCATCTCATTCGGATGGTTAATTTTCCAAATTGTGTAAGTTTCATCTCAATCGGATGGTTAATTTTTGTTTTTAATCACATTTTGATATTTTGTTAAATATTTTGTTCTATTAGAAAAAATTAAAACATTGGATTTTTGAGAACTTCTTACTTATTAAGGAATATAATATTATAAAAGTTGCAGCCTAATCAAATGGTTAGTTTTTTCTTTTTTTATTTTTAAGTTTTAAGCTCCATCTAATGTAAACACTTTTTACTTACGTGGACTTCTTACTTAACAACAAATATATTGTGTGAGTTTCAATTCAATCTGATGTTTGTTTTTTTTTTATTTTTTTTTTTAATGCATAAACGAACAGCAATTTTTATATACATATATATATAGATTAACCCTTGTGAGACTCTCAAAACATCCTTAAATAATCTTAAATTAAATGTGTGCATATCTCGATATTCCACTACTTATTTCAACTTGAAATAAAAACTGCAGAGTGAATTGCAAAAATAAAAATGTACCTCTGTGAGAATCTTCTGTAGAATTTTAAATTCGTGAGATGTCAGGTATATTTAAAAAAAAAAAAAAATACTACAGTACCCAAATCGACTAAATACCTATAAATAAAATTTATAAAAAAAATTAGCATCCCTGGTTTCAATTTACAACTTATCCCTCTTCTTCTACTCAAAGAAGGAGTAAGTAAATATTTGAGTTGTGTTCATAAAACCTAGGAATCCATCATGCGGAACCAAAACAGCTTCAGACAATTTCCTGCCAGAGCGTCAAATCATTCCGTCATTTTTGTGGTGGCACAAGGGGGAAACCCTCGAGAGTATATGATGCTGCAAAGGGGCTGACTTTGCCTTCTATACTGACTCTTTCCTTTTTCGCTGGTTTAATATTTTACACCCTTTTGTGAGTTCTTTTTAGATGAAAATGTCTACACTACACAGCAATGGAAGAAGGAGTGAGTGGGAATATAAAAGACGAACATCTGAAACTCCTTCAAAAATAAATAAACTCAAAAAAAAAAAAAAAAAAAAACTGAAATGTGCAATAACGTTTTGGTATTAAAACTTAATGGAAAATTTCGAAACATCCAAGTTTTCATTTGTATAATGTTTTACAAGTGATGATGGAGAGAGCCTTTTTATGAAAAACGGAATTGCAATATAGATGACCCTTTTTCTGATGAAGACTTCGAGGGACCTCTAGCAAGCTACTAATTAAATATATTATTTATTTCACTTAACAGTAAAGTCAAGATGAAGTGAAAATACCTTCGTGATATTACTTGTGAGCTTTTGAAAGATTAATGCAAGCAAATGCAGTGTTGAATATAGTTGTTGGCATGGCACTTAAAGTCAAGTTATGGCTTTGGGATAAGGAGTCAACCTATATACGATACTTATGTGTGTGTCATAAATGTATTACGCTTCAGGTGATGAAATTTTGTGATGATGTTAATCCAACCAAATATTGAGATGTAAGATGTTTGAATTACCTAGGATCTTAAAGTACTGGATGTTCCAGACTGGTTCTGAGGGTTTAAATAAAAATGTCTAGGTATAGACTTTTAAGAGATTAATTTTATGGCTTAAATAAAAAAAAAAACTAGTTTCGCTTAAATATCGACGAACTACGACTCGAAACCTAAGAAACCTATATACCTATTTTAATTACCTTAATTAAATAAATAAATTGGGTAACGTGAGAGTTCGTATAGAACCACGTCTAGCGACTTATAACTCTCTGGCATTCCATTGTGCGAGCTATTTCAAGGAATGGAGGGGACCTACAGTTTTCTACCGCAGCCGAACGACTAACTGGCTGAACACAATAGAATGCTGCAACTGGAACTGGAGCTGGAGATGCAACAGCTGTAAAAAAATTCCGTACGTGCTATTTTGTTTGTGCCCACAATGCAGCTGTACAGCTTTTTGTATTTTTATTCACTTTTTTATTTCCTATAATTTTCTTTTAATTATTAAAATTTTCGTGAAACAAATAACTACAAAAAGCTTCGATATTTTTTTCTTTTTTTTTCATACAAATTGAAACGTCAAAAGTTCTGCACGTGAAAAGTTGGTGAACTCTTGCAGCACCGACTTCAGTTGTGTTGTGTTGTGTTCGTAACATTGAATTTGTGTGTATTAAATATTTTGACAGCTATTCCAGCTGCAGTTCCAGTTGCAGCTCCGTATCCATTGTGTTCAGGCAGTAAGGTGAAAATTGCCTAATTACTTGAATACAATTCTCTGTACTCGTTTTTGAAAAAAATATAAGGTTTACTTTAACGACTAAACATTTATTTATTGCAGGTTGTAAAACTGTCGTTTTCTGTCCTCAAATAAAAAATTCTAAGGCCCAAAATTGTCCTCTTTCTCATCATTAGTGTCAATTGTTTGATCTCGAATTAGATTTTTTGGACAATTTTTGTTTACTATTTTTCACTATTTTATCTACTGTTTACTTCCCATAGGTATATCGCAAGTACAAATTTCTTGGCTAATGAAATATTAAAAAAAAAAAAGAGAGGCTGGGTGAGACCTACTATTGTAACAAGTTTCTAGATTCCAGGGCTACCAATGGGAAAGTGGTTCTGAAAACTAGAAACCTGATATTTTTTGTAAGAAAATTTTTATCAGATGTTTAATATGTAATCAGGTTAAAAATTATAGTTGGGCCGTTTGCTCTCAAGATATTCGAGCCAAAAAAAATTTGTAGTACAGTAAAACCCGCTTAAGAGAAACGGAAAAACGTCCAAGTATTTCTTTCACATAAGCGGGTTTTTCACTTCACCAAACCCCGCTTAGGTAAAAAATAATTCAATTAAGCGGAGTCCGGATAAGTGAAAAAAAATTCACCTAAGCGGATTTAAAAATCTCATTAAGCAGAAATTTAAAGCTAGAAAAAATTGAATTCATCTTTTGGAGTTCCCTAGAAAAAATTTAAATAAAATAGAAAATAGATAGATTAAATAAAATGGTTGTGACATATCAGAAATTCGAATGTCATTTTCGTGGTTAAAAGGTGGGGGTGAAAAATAAAAAAGAAGTGAAAGCGTTCAACAATTTTTTTTTCTGTTCAATTCATTTCATTAGATTTTTGTCTAGCCTCCCATCCTATAAATTGTAGTAGCCCATAGTCTATATGGTTAGTGCGTTAGACTGCCATACTAGAGGTCTGCGATCTTAGCCCAGCCTTTTAGAGGAAGAGTTTCTGGGTGATTCTCTGCCAACTGTGATTAAAAAAAAAAATTTCTCAAATTAAAACTCATTGAAATTTTTTTTTGTCTTTCTATGACATAGTATTAATTTATTTATTTATTACCGTCTTTCAAGTTACAAGACTTATGAAGACTACCCTTAAAATTAACTTTAAATATATATATACAATTTTAAATAGATAAATTAATTAAGTTTAATATAAGTTATAATATTTGCAACAAGGTAATCAATTTTCTTTTAATTTCATTTCTATTCATATTAAAATCAATTGCATAATCATATTCGTTAAAATCAATGCACGCATTAGTGATTGGACTATGCCTAGCATAACTTGTACTATGATATGGAACATATAAAAAATCACCATTTCTTGGTCGCAAACTGCGAGCAGGTGCATACATATTAAACATTGACAACAGGACCGGACAATCAATAATAGAAATGAGGACATCATAAGCAAAGAGTACAGAATTTAATTTTCTTCTCAAAACGAGAGGTTTTAGGTCAATGAGAACACATCTGCTTTCATAACATGGAACACTTAAAGAACCAAAAGTTTTACGCAAGGCAAACTTAGTAAATCTGCTTTGAATTTTTTCTATACGAAGGATATTTGACTGGGTGTAAGGATTCCATATAACGCTACAATACTCCAGCAACGGTCTTACAATACTGGTGTAAAGAGTTTTAAGTGTATAAGGATCCTCGAAACATTTTGAATTTCTAACTATAAAACCAAACATCGAGTTTGCCCTAGAAATTATATGATCGATGTGAAGCGAAAAATTTATTTTCAAGTCGAAAATCACTCCGAGATCCTTCTGGTAATCTACTCTTTGTAAAGAGTGACTATCAAGCTTGTATTCAAAACTCAAAGGATTTTTTAGTTTTGAATAAGTCATTACACTACATTTATTATTGTTAAAGAAGAGAACATTCAACTTACACCATTTAAGGATTTTATTTAGATCGGCTTGGACATTATTCGCATCTGATAATGATTTTATACAGCTAAAAACCTTAAGATCATCAGCATATAAAAGGCATCTTGAAAAAGAGAGGAGACTTGGCAAGTCATTAATAAAAATAATGAACAGTAACGGTCCAAGGTGACTACCTTGAGGTACACCTGAGAAGTTCACTATTTCTTTAGATAACTCGTCACCAATTTTGACATATTATTTTCTGTCCTCTAAATAACTTTTAATCCAACTAAGCAGCACAGAATGAAAACCAAACATTTCAAGTTTCTTTTTCAGTATATTATGGACGCGATCAAAAGCCTTTGAAAAATCTGTAGATGATGTCAATTTGAAAATGTTTTTCCATATGATTAAGGCAATAGCTCGTAAAAATCGATAAGTTAGTCGATGTCGACCTTCCACTCATAAAACCGTGTTGGTGTTGAGATATATGATTTTGAACTAAAAAATATAATTTGTTTTTCACTATTGCTTCGAAAACTTTAGGGATCAACTGAAGTTTAGCAATAGGTCTATAATTCTCAACAGCGCTTTTTGAACCGGATTTATGTAGAGGAGTGATAAATGAGTATTTCCACGTATCCAAAAATACACCTTGATTCAAAGACATATTGAATATAAAACATAATGGAACCGCAAGTTTAAATCTACAAGCCTTCAAAAGAATTGGCGGAATGTTGTCTGGTGCAACGGAAAAATTCTCATCAAGAGAGGATAAAACTGCTAGTACATCGTCTACTGATAGATATAGATTACCAGCGTCAATAACTGAAGTTGAGTTTTCCATGTTATCAAAATTTAAATTCAAGTCAATAAAATTTGACTGAAAAAATGATGCGAAACTATTGCAAATAACATTCAAATTATCTGAGGCGATTCCTTTGTATGAAACGTTGGATGGAATCCCAAGCGACTTACGTTTAGTATTTAAAAATGACCAAAAACACTTCGGATTCTTTTTAATGTTCGATTCAAGAGAGCAAATGTATTGCTTATAAATAAATTTTCTCAAAAATTCGTACTCTCTTCTTACCTGTTTAAATTGCTCACGAATTGAAGCTAAAATTTTACTCTTTTTATGCAACTTATTCATGATATTTTTAAGCCTGGACAAACTTTTATTAAACCAAACCAGTTTCTTAGAATTTTTAAATTGTTTTAAAGGGACAAAATTTGAAATAATATATTCTAGAATGTTCCGAAACATAGTAAAAGCTAGCTCCAGATTTGTGCACTAACCTGTAACAGCATTTTACTTCAACTTTAAAGGAACAAAAAACATAGCGAAAAGTACTAAATCTCGAAGAAATGGGACACTGTTTATTTTTTTTTTAAATTTAATACGATCTCTTTCTTTTTAAAAATATTTTTGATGAGCGCCTGAATCCCTTTTTATTGTTTTGACGTTTTAAACTTTGAAGGGTTTTTTTTTCTTTAAAATTCGAAATCTGTTTTTTTTTTTAGAGGTTGCAGTCTTTATTTTTATCCTGGATTACAGGATAAATAACAGTTACGTTAGTAAAATAAATTGACTTTTGTTAACAATAAAAAAATAGTGTCTCTTTCAAATGCCACACAACAGACATCAAACTAAAAAAAAGATGGCGGTTCAGCGGGAAATGTTTCGAATTCAAAAATAAAATGAAATTTGGAGACAACTTACAATTATAATTTTTTAATTCCAGAGCAAATATGTTGACTTGATATTGTCAAAATTTTATCAAGCAACTCAAACTTCTTTGACGACAGTATTTTTATGTGTATTTTAATGATGTAAGTATGTATTTTAATAAGAAATAGTAGATTTAATTAGAAAAACAAGGATGGGACTTGCCATGGTACTGACATTTTGAGTATACTTTTTTAAACCAAGTGGAAAGGGTATTAAATTTTTAAATAACATTTAATGTTAATTGTAGTACAAACTTATTTGCCCAATTCAAACCAGAAATTCATGAGAACATTTTACATTAAGTTACAAATAAAGCACTTGACACAGAATCACAGTTGGTGGAGAATTACCCATCTCTTATTATATAACAACATAACATACTTAGGTAATGCGGCTCCCATCTTAGCCGCTTAGATTCGGTTCCCTTCATTACTCCCGAGGCAGACAAAAATCGTTTAGAGTTGTAAGTCAATAGGCCCTGTTTCTCCACGAGCTGTTGCGCCACATCGCATTTATTTAGGTATTTAACGAATAAACACTGTATATTTCAAATTCATGGGAAACACGCTTTCTACACACCTCCCCCACTTTGTGGACAGATATTTACCTACTACAAACGAAGCACTTTAAAGTAAAGACCTAAAGTCTTCTTTCCTTTCAAACATTGCCTGGACCTTGACGACTCCAACTTAAATAAAACATCCTGCCAACAAAAATAGAACATTCAAAACTTAACAAGTTCTAAGACACCCTGTTTGACAGAAACCATCCTCTTATGTCTTTGTATGTTGGTGAAATACATAATGTATTTCACCAACAAAAATAGCTGAGTAGGTAATTATGGATTTTAAGTGCTGTGTATGTTGAAAAAGTAATTAGGGGTTTTTAAGCAACTCTCTCTCTCTCTCCCCTCTGGTTCACGGCCCCTTCTCAAATAAAACTTCGGAAGAACGAAATGTTTGGTCCTGTGCCAAATTACTTTGAAATGTTTAGTTCAAATGACAATTTTTCGTATTTTTGTTGTTGTTGTTGTTTCTGTTTAATAAAAGCTTAATCATTTCTAATTTGGATAGAGTGCTGCTTAATATGGATGTGTAGGTATTTCTTTTTTATGATTATTTTCTTTTTTCATTTTGCAAATTAAAATCACGACAGTTTGTTAACGAATTTCATACTTGTATCTACTGTACTATTTTTTTTTCTACATAAACTATAATGTGTGCCATTCGGTTCAAGGATGTAATAAATGCCTTAGTTTTGCGTGTAGCTCATGCAGTAAAGCATATTTTATGTGTTTTTTTTTTTAATTTGGAAGAATGGTATAATTAGAAGTGAAGACTATTTTTTTTGTAAGTACCTATTCTAGGCACGTGTCAGTCTTTTAAGAGTTATTTTTGTTTTTGTTATAACCTTACTTTGGTTAATGGTTGTCCTGAAATGGGAACAGGATATAATATAATGTCATTGTGATGGATCTAACACCCTTTCTTATGTGTCAGGCAAGCAATTATCTTGGTGTATTCTATCTAGTATAATATAGAATAGACCAATAAATCGTTTGTTTTAATTTTGTGGACTAATAAAAGTTTAATGACCGACGCACGTTGACAAAGGGTTTGAGTAATTTATGTGCGCTCAATGGATATACACTTAAAGTTCTTATAGTTTAAGTAGGTAGGTAGGTAGGTACTGGGCTTTTGAAGTCATTAAGACTACAAGCATGAGTGCTTCTTTAAGAAGAAAGTGAATGAAAACAAAAACATTTTAAGTATAATTAAATAGTTAAGACGATAAAATAGGGTTTGTGGTAAATAATAAGGTCGTGACAAGGTGGTGGATCCTTTTGAATAAAACTTTAATTTGTATACAGTGTGTATCTTGTGAAGCCTTTGTGGTACGTACACTTTGGTTTTTGATTTGATGCTCTTCAAAAAACCCCCAAATATTGAATCACTTACTCAATTAAAAAAACGCTGCTAATCCAAAAGACAGTTATTATTTTTTCAACGGTTCCTGTAGAAGTTATTGGATTATGTTTAGAATATTTAACTTATCCAAGATATTTAGATTAAACTTAACGCTAGGGACGGGCGGGCACGTTTGAAAGCGGAGTACCTTTGAGCATGGCTAATAACATCTTAACAAATAAATATTTCAAAGCGTAAACTTAATTTTAAACATGGCAATACCGATATCTTTACATCTTTACAAGTCAACGATTCTGCGGTGCCTCTCTTATGTTCATCTGACAGTAGCTAGATATGCTGTTTTTAAGCATATCTATCTTTTTTGTATTTTTGTAATATTTTGTTTGTAAAATTTTTTTGATAAGGTTTTCGTTTTTGAAAAATTATTATTAAATTCACACCTTCATTTTAATTAACGATAAAGGTAAAGTTCTTGATAAATATGTTAGGTATAATAACTATGGCCGAGTTTTATGTTGTTTAGCATGTTGGGGTAGTTTTGAACGAAACGGTCGGGGCACTTTTGAACGGGTTTAAAACTAGTTATTGAAATTAAAATTTAAACTTTTTCTTCGTAAGACAAGTGGAATGTTAAGGGCATTAAAATTAAAGTTTCAAAGAGACTTTTTGCTTCAAAAATTTTGTTTTAATATATTTATTTCCAAAAATTTACTTTATAACTAGTGATTTACTAGACCTTTAAAAAAATTTTATATCATAGAAAAGTTTTTTGGACATACATATATTCAGCTTCTACATAATTAATTTATTCATACAGTTTATTGTTTCTCACAATAGATATTGTATTATACTCACATTATTTACTGTTGAAAATAATTATAAATACTTCCATTTAAAAGGGGTTTTTGTGTGATAAGACACTTGCAGTTAGGCTGCCAAGCTCTCGCACCATCATATTAATATTGAAGGTTTGAATTAAACAACAACAATTGGGTGAGCTACCACCCAGATTTTATAGGCTGGAGTTAAAGCTATTTCACGACTGTCAGGCCGATCATCACCAGCCTATAAAATCTTGGTGGTAGCCCACCCAATTGTTGTTGTTTAATTCAAACCTTCAAAATAAATACTTCCGCTATAAAGTATCACAGGTAAATTTAAACCTGCCCACATGTGGGGTACCTTTGACCATAAGGACTCATTTTGTTTTTTAATAAAAATGAAATATCAATCTTTATTAAATTTTATCAATAATGGGTTTAAATTAAACTTTAATTACAATTATCGAAGTGCCAATAACTTACAGACCAATAATTGCATCACACTGGGTTTTTGGGGACTCTTAATCAAAAAGTGTTCAAAGGTGGCTCCTCTCCCCTACTAAAAATAAATTTTATGGCGAACCATAATTTCTCAAGTAATTCCTTATCATTTAATATTGCTTGTACTAATATTCTTAAGCCAAGAAAGGGAATTTGTGTGATGCAGTTGTGCAATACATATCGTACACATACCCAAATATGTCCAATATATGTGGTTTCATTAATAACGGCATATTAAAACCAAAGCAAACTTCTATCTCAAATCAAGCAGTGCTTCTTTTTTCCCAATGCCTATTCTAAACTTTATTATAAGGTACAAAAAAAAAAAACAACTTTATTCACATAAAGTTTTTTTTGTATCTCTCACTTTAACCTTGATCGAAATGGAAACAAAATTATGTAATATCCTTTTTTGCACTTTGAACCAAAAAGTCTAAGGTTCACTCATTCGAAAAATTTTACTCAAAAAATTCCCAAATGAAAATCATCTCACGTTCGCTGTCAGGTGCATTAGATCTCTTACCAGGCACCCAATGTATGTTATTTTGTTAGAATTATATAGAAAATTCCCATTTGGCATGTGAACTGGAAACGTGACAAGAGTTGCTTCTATCTCTGGAGAAAATACTATACTATAACCGCACCCATATGTACACCCTCCCCCTCCCTCCCTCCCTCCCTCCCTCCCTCCGTCCCTCACAAACGGCAGTACCTTTGGTCCGTTTTATGCCTTGTCCATTTGACTGCGTTAGAATTAAATTGGAAATGACATTTGGGGGAGTTTTGAGATTGTCACATTTATTTTGGGCAAAAATAAATAAAAGTGATGCTCGTTTCGTTAGATTTATCTTTTGAACAACTTACGTATACATTACGTACTTATATGTATTCGAACATTATATCCTTGAATAGTGGGATGTTCGCATTCGCATATATATTGATCGCATGTGAAGTGTGTTCATTTGTCATTGTAACTTTCTGTATTCGTTAATTCCATTTCCAACGAACTGATTGTCTTTCTGTAAGGGTTAGTGTTCTGTCGAATACGTGCACTTCGTATAATTGTCTAATGGAAATTTAAACTCCAGACTAGAAATAAACTAAAACTAAACTATCAGAAACCATCATCATGGGTGCTTGGAAAGTTTATACTCCTTTATATCCTGCATTCTCGTGTTTGAAATAGGGACGTTTCGTTTAATGTAAAACGTCTGCTTTGTTTTTTTTTAATATCCCAAGAGTCTCTCAGGAATCGATTATAATCTTTCGGGTGTTAAAAATTTAAGTTTGGCCAGACTGAAACGTTTTTTTGAGATTAAAATATTTTTAACTAAGTTTAAAGGTCATGAAAACCTGAAAACAAGGGCTATATATAAACGTTGACTTAAGCGGCATTTACTTTTTAAGAAATGTTTAAGACATACTATTTGTAAGGTTTCCACCTTAATGCAGCTTTATATAGGAATTTGTTTGTAGTGAAAATTTAATTTTCATGACCCATTATTAATTCGTGAATTTTTCACCCACTTACATAACCCGCTGAATCTAAAAAAGATTACAATCTATATAGTGTGGTCTTTCCAAGGCGAACCGAATACAAAATTACATTTTACGGTTTCTAAATTTTTCTATTTGAATGGACATTTTTAAAACGAGTTTACAGTATAGATACATCATGTACCTGCAATGCGCATTCAATTGGTGGAGATGATATAGACAGTTGTAAAGAGTTGCAAGTCACACAAGGACTTTTGTTTTAACCATATCAATTTACAAAACCTAACAAGGCCAACTTGTAGACCACTCAATTCATGTGCTGCATGAAATCAATACAAGTGGTGCAATATGTAGTAAAAACCAATATGGAAAACAAGGACTTTGGATTGGATATTAAGTTGGGAAAATTAACAATCAGCCAAATTTAAATAATTATTATCTTCTTGTTAAAGTTAACGTTTTCAAAAACGCTCTGTGGGACCCACACTTTCCATTGGTGTCCTTGGAAACTGGACAACCAATGTTATTTGGTTCTTAAGAAATTCCTAATTCAATATCTTAAAAGACCCTATCATTTTCCTTCCCTTCCTTGTGAAGATAATCATTATTTTTTTTTAATTATTAACAGTTTTTTTTTTTGTTAAAAAAAAAACAGTCGATTGAACTTTTTTATAAACCCTGTCAATTCTTATAGTAACGCCAATGTGTTAAAAATTATCGTGCGAGTTGATAGCATTGTTTATTTTAGATATGTATAATCAAGCCGAAAATCATTTCTAAGCAATTTGTTGACGTTAGTTGTATTTTTTGTTTGCTTTAAAAAGAAAATAAACAATTGAATTAGAAAAAAAAATTCTACGGCAATTATGGCTTTCTGTGAATTTTTTTTACAAATCCCCCATCAATTCTTAGTTGTGAGTAAAATAAATTGTGATTGAAATAAAACACCAAGTATATTAAAAACTAGCTGACCCGACGAACTTTGTTTTGCCTTAAATTTATTTAATTATTTATGACGCTTTCGAAAGTCGAGCCTCTATATTGAATGAAACTTTTTTGGGATTAAATTCGGCAAATCTAGCAATGGAACTAGAAAGAGTTCTTGACGACTGGGACGTTAAGAATAAACTTTTACTTGTAGTTTTCGCCAACAACATCAAATCAGCTGTCCTGAATGTGTTGAAGTGGAAACATTTGGACTGCTTTGCCCATACACTAAATTTAGTTGTAAATGATGGGTTGTAGGACGCAGAGGCTACAAGGATCATAATAAAAGTCAAAAACATTGTTGATCACTTTAAGAGAAGTGCTAACGCAACCGCAAAAATTCAGGCGTATCAGCTTATTCAAGGGATAACTAATCCATTAAAGCATATTACAGGACGTTCCCACGCGTTGGAACTCGACATGTTAGAAAGATTTTATTTGGAAGAAGCGGTAAAATCCACAATGGATTTATTGGACATGGCAACAACATTATATCTGTCAGTTGATGAGTGGTCAGTTGTGCGGCAGCTTTGCCAAATTTTAAGGCCAATGGAGAGAACAACGAAACAGATATCCGGGGAAAAGTATTTCACGGCATCACTCGTCATTCTATTAGCTTATGGCCTCGAAAGCGTTTACAAGAGTTCCTCAAAAAAACAATACACTAGTTGTGTTAAAAACGTAATTGAAAAGCTCAACGCATCGCTGTTGGCAAGATTGAGCCAAAAGGAGCTGAGCAGTACCCTTGCAATTGCTACTTATTTGGATCCACGTTTGAAACACATCCCGTTCAAGAACAAAACCAAAGTTGACCACATAAAACAACGGTTGATTGATTTGGTGGCTGAAAAATTTTCAGCCCAACAACATCAACGGTGTGATCCTCCGGTATCGGTATCGGCCCAGCGGCAGTGAGGACAACCGACGAAAATAATGATTGGGCTGAATTCGAAAGGGAAGCCGCTGGATATTAACCAGTGGGAACATCGCGAAGCAAGGCAATTGCAGAACTGAACCGATAATTGGATCTTTTCAGGCCATATAAAACAGTCGACCCATTGAAGTGGTGGCTAGTAAATAGCTACATGGTCCCAAACGACATCCTTTTTGTAAATATGTATACCTACATATAATATAAAATTGTTAATGTAATTTATTTTTTAAGTATGGCTAATATAACTTTTTTAAATAATTGACATCCATTGAAATACGTTTTCTAATTTTGCGTAACTATATTTATAAATAATTTATTTTTGTATAAGTTTTTCATAATATTTTAAATACCTACTTATTTGTACAGCTTAAATTTAATTTAATTACCTAGATATTAATTTATTTTCATTATCAATTTTTAACAAGTATATTTAAAATAATAAATAATTTAATGTATAATTTCAAGTATTAAAAAAGTAATTTTAAATATGAATTTTGATTTAAAGTATGTTTTTTTTTATTTTTCTTTATCTTTACCTTTATTTTAAGAAAAATATTTTAAAAATTCAAATTTAAAAAAAAAAAATAGGCAATCAAAATTGTAGTATAGTGTTGTTAATAATTTTTGATTTTTTCCTAATTTCTCCTTAACTATAAATTGTTTATCTCAACTTATGAATAATTAGCATCCTTAGGTATGTAGATATGTCGTATGTATGTATTATAGCTTAAGCTTTAAAAGACCATACTTTGTGTGGCCCGTTAGTGTAGGTACCTATTTAATTAAACTTCTTCTTGATCGTATTGTTAAATTTGATTAAAACACAGAAAATGCTTGCCAAAAGTTTAATTAAAAAAAAAATTATTTAAGGAAGTAAGAAATCCAACAAGCTTACAAATTGTATAAAGAGCAAACTAGAGTAAAACTTTTCTAAATTAAAACATATACATATGTACCTAGGTAATATGTACCTACATACTCACAATAAACATCTCTTTATATGTAGTAGCTTTATTACAAAATCAGTTTGAGTTATACAAAATCACCCTCTTGTTTTAATTCTAAATTAAATAAATTTCATCTCCGAATCAAATACAAATAATAATACCCCCAGATACAGTGTTCTGAGTGAAATAATATTTATTATTCTCATCCCTTACAGTAGCCTTGTCAGTATATAGTTGGTATAAATAATAAAACATATAAAAGCTAAAATCCACAAATAAATTCCCTTTCCAAATAAATGATTGTGTTTTTGATATGCCTTGTCTGAAAAGTCCACAAGTATAAACCATTTCCTCTCTATACCCTCTCAATCTTCGTTTTGGACTAATAATTTATCTAATAATTCATAAAACTAAGAAATATCTTTCAAACGGATCCAGGAACAGCTTCAGACAATTTCCTCCCTCAAAATATTTCGTTTTCTGTTGGTTTAAGTAATTTTTTTTATTCATGTTTTTTTTATAATTTTTTTTTATGATGAATGTTGAGTTTTTTATTGCATATGGCTACGAAGTAAAATGGAAAAAAACAGAAGGAACAGTTTGTGTGAGTATGGTCGGATTTATGAATTTGTGGCCTTGTGTTGTGCATTTTGTTTTTTCTAGTCCATAGGTTTTGTTGCTTGCTGATATATATCGCCAGGGTCGTTATTTACTTTTTATAAAATATACCTACCTCGATAAACGTGTCTCTCCGTAAAACGACCGCTTTGACAGGACAGTGTTGCCCCCCAACACGTTCAAAATGTATAGTGTCGCATATTTAAATTTGTTTAAATAAAAAAAAAAAACATAAAACATGGTAACGATAATTAAAACTTTTAATTCAAGAGTTTCAACAACAAAAATAAATAATTTAAAAATAATAATAATTAAGAACACATACCGAAATTCGTCCGTTTAAAATAACTATAAAATGGCAAATTGTAAGTAAGGGCATAATAGGTGGAATCGCAGAATTGCACCTTTGGCTATTTTAAAGTCTGATCATTATTGATATTTGAATATTTGATTTGAACTCGATTTGATTTTGAAACGTTTTTACAAAAAGTTCTGCTGGCTAATTTATGGCCGAACACAATGTGCGATACCATAACACTATAAAATTACACAGTTTTTTTCTAACAATACTTTGCAATTTTTATTTTGAATTTTTAAATTCTAAATTCACAAATATAATAAAGCGAGTGGAGGAAAATTTTATCTTTACACGTGAGCTGTCAATGTTAAGTAGATATGGTAAGTAATATCTAACTGTTAGAATCTGTTCTTCTTCCAATAAAATACGTTGGTATGTCCGGTGGAACAATTCCGACTTGTTTCATTTGAATATTTTTCCTCCAAGAACAAAGACCCCTATTACTTCTTTTGAAAGTAAATAATCTTACAATATTTTACATTCATTTCAACAGATCAATTAATCAGATCAATGAAATTCAATTCAACAAGATTCAACTTCTTTGAGACTAAATGTTTTAACTCAGAGCAGAAATAGCACTTCACTCTTTTGCATCGCAGTTTATGTTCTACACAGAAATGTTGATATCGCTGATTAGATTTCGAAGAAGGTTTTATATTCCACCTTTATGTCTTTGACTACGCTCTATCAAAAGACCATAATGCCATCAACGGATCACATATCCAAATATTCTTGCAAGGACTTCGCAATGCCGAAAGAAGTGTGAAGAAAATTGAAAACGAAAGAAGTCTTACTGATTAAGAATTTGCAATTAACAAAACCGCAGTTTCGAGATAAGAGTGCCTCAAGAAGGTGGCTACAGTTACGTTAACAGAAGAGACTTACTTTTTTATTTTTGCTAAATGCATTAAGTACTTTCCTATGAATTTTTATGTGTCATGTTTCAACATTAGACTCGGCAGCAAACAAGCTTAGCTATCAATACCAATCTTTTCGTTCCAACTAATACTGAATTTGATGCAAAAGATAGAGAAACCTGTATTGAAACACATGTTAAGGAATTTTTCGAATCAATTACATAGCGAAGGGCCTGAGATTCATCGAGTGATTCATTCTCAAAGTAACATCTTTAAATCTATTGGGAAATCATATTCCGCTCCTAAAAGGGCGTCACTTCATGCGAAGATGGTTCCAAGAAAATAATATCGTCATAGTTGATCGAGCTACTAATGTGCCTAGAAGCTGAAAGCTACAGGGTGATTGCCTATGCGGACGATGTTGCCATAGCAGTATCTGGCAAGCATCCAAACACCTTGAAAGAACTCTTACAAAACGCTCTAAACAAGCTAACCCTTTGGGCAGATCGGTGTGGACTTGGTGTAAACCCTCACAAAACTGATCTTGTCCTCTTCTCCCGGAAATATAAAATTCCGCAAGTAGACCCCCCATGTATTAAAGGTATACCACTGACATTCACAGATCAAGCGAAATATCTGGGTCTTATTTTAGATAAGAAGTTAAGCTGGAAACCTAATATACAAGAAAGAGTCAAAAAAGCAACAGTGGCTCTTTTCTCCTGTAAAAAAGCTATTGGGAATAAATGGGGTCTTCAACCCCGCATCACTCACTGGTTATACACTTCGGTAATAAGACCGATTCTAACATATGGGGTAGCAGTCTGGTGGACCGCTCTAGATAAAACCACAAATTGTGATAAACTTAGTAAGGTCCAACGTACTGCCTGTTTGTGCACGAGCGGAGCACTTCGCTCCACTCCCTCTGCGGCACTAAACATTCTTTTCCATCTGATACCCCTAGACATTTTTAGTAAACAAACGGCCGCAAGCACAGCTATTCGTCTTAAAGCCTCTTCACAGTGGATCAATAATGAAATTGGCCATTCGGTAATTCTGAATTCATTCAGATCATTCTCAAGTAACATCGACTACACTATACCCCAAGTACATTTCAACAAAAACTTTCAAGTTACCATCCCATCCAGATCAACTTGGGAGGATGAGAATTTCTTGAAAGATGAATCCGTTCACTTTTATACTGATGGATCAAAAACCGCCGAAGGGGTTGGTGGAGGCGTGTACTCAAACAGACTTAATTTAGGTCTATCATTCCGTCTTCCTAATTATTGTAGCGTGTTCCAGGCGGAACTTTTAGCGATTAAATAAGCTTTATCTTGGCTTAAAGAAAACGTGATATCAACTACTGATATCCGCATCTTCTCAGACAGTCAAGCTGCCATCAAATCTCTGGACTCTGTTTCTACAAACTCTATAACAGTCCAAAACTGCCGATCATCTCTCATTGAGATGGCGGAGCAGTTCAACATTCACCTTTGTTGGGTGCCGGGCCACAGGGACATTCCAGGAAACTGTAAAGCTGACGAACTCGCTAAAAGTGGAACAACAGTACCCATACTACCAAATAAGACAACTATTGGTATACCTATCGCTACTTTTAAACATATGCTAAAGCAAGATGCTATAAAGAAAACAAACCTTAGGTGGAACAACCTCACCACTTGTTTAACGACAAAACAAATCTGGCCAATGCTGGATCTGAAGCGCTCTAAGCAATTGATATCTTTAAGCAGATTGCACATTAGCTCCCTAATAGGTTTCATAAGCTGACACTGTCTAATAGGTAGGCACGCCATGCGACTAGGCGTTCACTCTAATGATTTCTGCAGAAGCTGCATGGACGAGGAAGAGGAGGAAACAATTCCTCACCTTCTTTGTACATGTCCTGCTCTGTCACATAGACGTAGACTCCACCTGGGAGACTTCTACTACAACGATACGAATGATCTAGCAAATACTTCTATAAGTAATCTCGCACGCTTCATAAGGAGCTCAAATTGGTTTAATTGAGTAAGGAAAAGCTTTCCTAGATCCATGTGGTATCACAACGGGCAAACAATTGGCCTAAGTGTGTTGGTGTTTCCACCGACAGCCACTTCAACCTAACCTAACCTAACCTGATCGAGCATACCGTGTTAATAAAGAATGATTCACCCGTTTAGGTATATAATGTATAAAATGTCATCAATTCTTTAATGTAGAATGTGTCAATATCACTTAAGTAGTGAAGAAGCAAACCATTCTCGAATCATAATCAAATAATTAAATCCAATTTCCAATTACACATTCCACTGAATCGAATGGGGCTGCTAGTGCAATAATTATCTAATTTCTTACCACTTCATATGGAAGGACCTGATGCTGAAACGGCACAATGGATTATTGAAAATATGATAGAACTATACGTTGTAAAAGTACTGGTGGAAGTGCAGAATGTAATTTCCACTTTTCTAGAAATGTTGAAACTTGAAAGGTGTGTTCGGAGAGAAATTGAGCCGTTAATAGACTTCGCAAAGTTGGTTTAAGGAATCCGATAATTGAAGTATTCCAAGTAAGATTTACCCCATCATAAACGAAATACTACTGGATTTCCAACAACTATGTTTTTTGGTAATAATAAAACTAGTGATCCGAAAATGATTGTAGATTTTTTTGGACAGTTTTTTGAAAGTATCTATAACTCTTCTACATCTTCAACAATAAATTATCAATATATTAATTCCTTGCCATCTGTTTTTGATTGTTCTAGTATATGTTTTGACTAAGGTGATATTAAAGATGCTTTAATTAAACTTAAACCAAAGAAAACTGCAGATATATTAGGATTTTTCCCTATTTTTTTCGTCATTGTGCAAGTTCTCTTTCTGTTCCGCTATTACATCTATTCAATGAATCTATTTCTAATGGTATTTTTCTGAATGAGTGGAAAGTCTCTATCATTGATCCGGTTTTTAAATAACTAAACTACCTGTTGTTCCAAAGCTTTTAGATAGCCTTGTTCAAGATAAATTTAAATCTATCATAAAGCAACATGTAAGTAAATATCAACATGTTTTTTGGAAAGGTGGGTCTACCAATTCTAATCTAGTAGAAATCACAAATTTTGTCATTAATACTCTGGACAATCGGAAACAAGTTCATGTGATTTACACAGACTTTCATCAAAAGAAACTCATTGGAATTTAAGGACCCTTACACGATTAAATCTTTATACTGCAGTATTGTGCGTCCTGTTCTTGAATATAACTGTGTTGTTTGGAGCTCTACAACTGACTTTAATAAAAAGAGAATTGAAAATGTCTCAGATTTGCCCTTCGAAATATTTTTGAAAACAATGTAGAAGGTTTCCATCATTCTTATAATTCGAAATGCCTATTACTTGGAATACAGACTCTTGAGTCGAGAAGAAAAATGTATAGGGTCATGTTTATTCGTGATATTTTGACTTCAACCATTGAATGTGAGAGTTTGCTTAACTGCTTACATCTGTATGTTCCATCAATTTCCTTGAGAGCCAGACCGCTCTTGGCAATTGATTCCCATCATACGCTATATGGACAACGTGAACCGATTTCTGCAAGTTGTAATTTATTTAATATGTTTTATTCTAATTTGGATATATCAGCCTCGAAAATCATCTCGTATAGGTACGCACACTGACTAACCCTACACATTTAAAAAAAAACCTTACTAAATTCGAGGTTCAGGCAAAATTTTGTAACATTTCAATGGACTACTATAACATTTAAGAATTAATATTAAAGTAACTAATGCACATATGAAACAAGTAAATAGATTTAAAACAAAAACTCTAATTTTTTTTAACTTTATAATTTATATTTTTTACGCCCTAAAATATATTCGCCTTCAAAAATTCCAAATAGTAAATCCACTTTTGATAGTAACCCCAGAGTAAATAAGGACAAATGAAAGCTTTGTTATACTTAAAGTTGGTATGAGGAGGATGCTGATGAAAGGTGATGCATTGCCTTGAATAAACTTATAGATGGTTAAGTCTGTTTATGGTACATGAAGAAGGATGTGCCTTCTTTTATGTTTGTGGCTTCGCTTGGGTGCGTATTCTTTGTTTCATTTTTTTTTTTTTTTCATTTTCTGAAAATGCAAAAGAGGATAACGAGAAAATTATGTCGGGACTTATTCTTGCAATTACAACGTTGCCTTTCTACACGTGAATTTGGTTTTGTCATAAAGTAAATGGGGAAATGTTATAAATATACTTTGTACGTAGAACTTGAGAAACAAAAAGAGATTTTTCTTTTGATTTATTTACTGTGATGAATATAACCAATTTAATATCCCTACAATTAGCTGAATGAAGCTTTCATTTAGTTTATGTGATCTATGTAAATAATTTTCACAGGGTAATTTACATATACGATGCGGAAAGAAGCTAGAGCATGAAGATTAGGCCAATACAAGAAGAAATCGTAAAGTAGGGGGCTTATTTCAGCACTTTCTTCAATAAAAATTGTTAGATATGTTCAGACCATGACTTCCTATATTTATTCTTATGTAGGTAACATATTTATTAGTCTCAATTCCCCTGGCCTTTTAGCGTTTTTAGTTTTTTTCTTTTGGCGCAATGTTTACAAATTGAAATATTAGAAGCGATCCCTCACTAAACGACAAATTAATTATTTTTAAGAGCGAGGGAAAAATTATATCTTTACAGTCGAGGATTATTTTACAATTTAAACTTGAACTGTCGTCTATGTGTTAATTGATTTCATAGTAATTTTTATTATTTGTACATTAATTTGCTTAAAATTTAATTCAATTCATACAAAGAAAATTTCAACATAGGAAACATTTGGAATATTACCTTCTGTTTATTTCTAACTTCGATATTACTTTTTAAAATAACCCAGATTATGTCCAAGTTATTACAAGTTATGCACTCGTTTGAGCTTTAAATATTTGAATTTTTAATGTTTCCACATATTCTTTTGATCACAGGCTTTTTTAATTGATTTGAATTCATTGTATTTTCGCTGGGCCTCAACAAACTGATATTATTTATCGAGATTTTATATCTATTCTTATCTTCCAAAACATTAGTGTTAGCGATCCTATCATATAAATCTGTCATATAAATCTCCGCGCCCTTTTTATCTATTATTGTAACAGTCATCCTTTCCAATTTCAGTATGTACATTATACATACACAAATAAAAAATATTTTATGAATTAAATTGAACTGAATTGTATCTATAACTTAACCTACATAATTATAAAATTATTGAATATTAAATTATAATCAGCACATTTTTGGATGCCAAATTTTAAAAAGTGTTAATTATACTTCAACAAAATACATATTTAGTTTTAGAAAATAAATTGTAATATGCTACTAAAATTTATAATAAAAGAGCGAACAAAATTTTAAACTTTTTAACTTGTAAACATATAACACTAATTGGAGTAACAGGCCTTTTTATTTTTTTAAACAAATTGTTTTGAGTCGACGGTGTTGTAGATAGGCTGAACACTTACATGCTCGCCTGGCTTTATAGCCCATTTCGCTGTTTTATTATCGCTAAGCTAAGCTGAACGTCGCAGACGGTCTCTTGGCTTTACCAATAATAATTGATATTGGGAAGATTTTCATCACTACTACACAAAAGATAAGAGCACATACAAAACATAAACAATAAGCAGAACACCACGCTTATATTTTTATTTAAATTTAATATGGAATTTTATATTATTCTCTCAAATTTAACTGCATAATCATTAAAGTTTACTTACTCTAGCATTTTTATTAATACAGTGATTAAATTCATTTTATCCTTGAGATGTGTTAGTATAAGATGAAATCAAGATTTTTTTGGCAACAATATCTTCAATTAATTTAAAATTTCCCGTTATCTGTTGTACAGTTATAAATGAAACTGATTCTTCACATACACTGTTAATTTAATTGTTAATATAGGTAAATGGTGCTACTCCTCTTTGTCTCCAGCTTTTTAAGTAAAATTTTAGTTTAAAGTTTTGTGAATGATATTCAAATTTAAACTTAATCTATCATTTTCCAATTAGCAATTAATATGTACATACATTTTTTTCAGATTCAGATTATTGACCACAGCACTTCCTACAGACTAATTTATTTGTATATTTTTTTTATTCATGATCTTCAGATCTTCATTGAATGTTGCACCTCACCTCTATCTCAACTAATATTTACTTTCCCTAAGCCCATGTCATATTAAAACATTTTAGATTCCACCTCTACGTTGCAATAATTAATGTTTTTCCCATTTTTTTATTTTATTTAATTACTTTGAAATTTTTATTTCATCATCACTCAATGACTTGTTTTGTGCTTTAAGACTTTTTTCAACTTTTTCCTCACTCAAGCCCGTAATAAATAATTTCGGATTTTTTTAGTATTGGTATTTTAACATGTACTACCAAGTTCTTATCCAATTGTTGTTGAATATCCTTTCTGCACTTCATGATGTTATTATCTGTGAAATAAAATTTATTTTAAGTCAATATTTGTAGGTATTCGTTCTCGAGATCCAGTGAACTATAGATTGTATCACGAACGTACGTACACACATACATATAGGCATCTCTCTTAAAACGATGGATTCGGGTTCCATGGGACCTCGAAACGTGGAGATATGTCAAAATGTATGATTCAACAAATCAGACCAAAAAATTATCGCAGACTACTTTAATTATTCTTTTTTTCTAAAAATCAGAACTTTAAAATCAATATAATTAAATATGATTAAATAAATCAAAAAAAGTAATACCAACAAAAATAAATTTATTTATTATTTACATTATACTGTTTGATAAGATTTTTTGAAACAGTTTAAAAACAAAAAAAATTTAATTATTTCTTATGAATATATACTAAGTACATAATTTTGTTCAACAAAAACAAATATCTCAGCATCATGTTTAGGTACTTTAGTAATTATTTTCTGTTATAAAGTATGTTCTTACAAAAATAAGAATACGTCATTAAAAATAAATAAAACTGATTTCAGGCTTTGAAAAGTCTTTAAGATAAAAGAAAAAACTTTAAATTGGTATTTGGTATTGGTTAAATTTTTTTTGATTTTATATTTTGTCGGGCTACATTCTTGAATGAAATTTATAAAAAGAACATAACATAACATAAAATTTTTGTGTATTGAATATTTTGACAGCTATTCCAGCTGCAGCTCCGTCTCCGTTGTATGCAGGCAGTAAGGCTTCATAAAATACTTAATACATTTAACTTTCAATTTTGTTTTTTTCCTGCAAATCGGTCATCGGTTATGAAGGAAAATTGTAAAAAGTGCTTTTTACAATTTTTCTTCATAATTTTCGCGATATTATTTAACGAATTTTGAAGTTTAATTCAAAATATTTTCCGGATAAATTTAAAAAAAAAATGTCTTTCTCTTTCGTTCGATATCTCCTTTTCAATTTTTAAAAATACAATTCTTGGTATGAGGCCCCTTTTTCGCAAACTTAATATTTAAAAAAAAACCGAAATTCTGCGGATTCACAACTTGGCTAATAATACACTTTCAAATTTTATGATGTTTTAATTAAATTGCAATTAAAGTTGAGAAACTTTCATTTCACCTCTCTCCATAAGTTACTCTTACACCTAAAGTTGACAGTGCATACTGCTGCCACAATTTCCTGTTTATATTTTTTTTTGGATAGACCAAAAGTCAAATATTAAGTATAAACAACTAAAAAAAACTTAATTTGATTCAAAGTTCTTGTTTTTGTTTGATGAAGCATGAATTGTTTCAAAACAAAAATATAAATTAAAAAATATGAAGGAAAGAACGACTTTTGGGTTAGTGCAGGAACTGGGAAATCTCTCTGGTGTAAACTTTAACATTCAGCAACCACAAACTCATCAAACGAGTTGAAACTTTCACATGTGGCTTTCAATGTTATGTTTCCCAAACAATTTTTAGAATATTTTTTTTTGGCAAGGATATCGCACCCACAATGTTATTTCATGATAACACATGTGTGTGTTGATGATTTTTTATTTTATTTTCTAACATTCCCTCAAATAATAGAATTGAAAAAAAAAAAATTGTAAGTACGCCATACAAAAATATGAATTGAAAATTCTAAATCACATTTTTTTTATCTTAACACACGCGAATACACACATATGAGTATATACCAAGCAAGAGAGAGAGGAAGAGACCTTCTGGAGTAGGGTTTTTACAGTTCGTTGGCTGAAGAGGATCAGGTTTATAAATTAATCAGCCGGAGTAAATATTTGATTTCATTCCATCCCATTTGATTGATTGTGGCAATGTATACGTAAAACAATGATCAATTTTTGCTCGCCTAATGGAACACCCTGGCGTATACGCATATTTCTGTTCTATATTATTTTGTTTGCTTTGGCTGTTGTTATATAATATTTATGTATATGTGTATTGTATAGAATTTTGTTTTATTTTAAACGAAAACAAATAAAAATTCCTGCTTTTTATAAGAGACAGATGAATTTTATCAATTTAAAGATGGGAATTAAATAACGTTCTTGATTTATGGTCGTTTTGTTTTTGGGGGCATACTTTTCTTCTATATTTCTTTTATGGTAATTACAGCAATGAAATGTCTGGGAATTTGAATATTTTGTTTGATATCATAGGAAAAAAAAATTAAACATAGGCAGATTTTGTATAATGTTTCAATTAATCGATGACAGTGTTTTTAAAGTAAAATAAGCATTTTGTTGTGATTACCAATACATACGATAAACTTTGTTTGTTATATTTTAAAGAATAAATCAATAAACAATTATACAGAATTGACTTAAGGTAGGTATGTACCTATACTTTTTAATTTAAATCAAGCACAGTCAAAGAAAGAATAAACAATTTCTGGGAGAACAAAGAAATCAAAAATATTTGGAAAAAAAATAAAATTTAAGATTTAAGAAAAAATTCTAAGAAAGGGATATTTTTTGCTCTGACAACTCTAAAGCATAAAGTTTTGTTTACACACTTTTTTCTTATTTAGAAATGTAAATAATAAATCTACTTTTTTATAAATCATGTAGTAAGCGTAGTGGGGAGCGGATACGCAACGCCAATTGCTGATTCAACCGGAAATTTTATATTTTCAAGAGTAGGTACTGTAGCCCTTGCAAATGACAAAATGACAAATCCTTCAACAGTATACGCATTTTGGTCATGATAAAGTTCCTCTCTTCAAAGTCGTTTGGATTTGGTAGAAAATTGGAATGGTCAACATTGTTAATAAGCTTCGTTGGGTTTCTCTCGGGTATATCTATAGTATAAGTGGCATGAGAACTTATTACTTAAGCTAAGTAAATGAAAGGTTGGATCTCCTTCTTCATAATAACATACAATTTTTAGATGCCCGGCTGAAAATATCCCGATGTACATATGCCGGCCATTGGCACAGCTAAATGTTCCTTTTCGTATAATGGGAGGTGTAATAGAAAAAGAAATAAAAAAATAAAAAGAGTGCTTATTATCATATTTGAAAATTTGGAAAATTAAAATTTTAGATTTTATTTTTGTATTTTTCTCTTCTGTTATTGTTCTATATAAACTTAATTTAAAAATTAATTTTCAAACTCAGAATTTTGAAAAAAATAAATGAAAACGAATTCAAACTAATTCTGTTAAAATTGTGACATTATTAAGTAGTATTTTTTTTGTCTTGTTCTTATCAGTTTTTATAGTAAAATACTCAAAACGCAGATGAAGAAATACCTAATTTTTCAAGATAATTACAAAACCGATCGAATTGATACTGAGTTAAATTTTATTTGGGCAAACTTTCGCGTTAAAAAAACCTAACTTTATTGTTCACTCCTAAGGCTAACTGACACTTAAAACAATACCCGCCGATTACTGCCTGAACACAATATATACTGAGCTGCAACTAGAACTTCAGCTGGAGTGCTGTCAAAATATTCAATACACACAAATTCAATGTTAAGAACACAACACAACGCAACTGCAGTCGGTGCTGCAAGAGTTCACCAACTTTTAACTTTTCACATGCAGAACTTTTGACGTTTCAATTTGTATGAAGAAAAAAAGAGCCGGATAAAAATATCGAAAGTTTTTGTGGTCATTTGTTTCGCGAAAAATATTATTAATTGAAAGAAAATTATCGGAAATAATAAAAGTGAATTTATTTTGTTTTTCTCTAAAATATACAAAATGCTGTACCGCTGCATTTTGGGCACATGAAAAATAGCCGTACGACACTTTTTCACAGCTGTTGCATCTCCAGCTCCAGTTCCAATTGCAGCATTCTATTGTGTTCAGGCAGTTATACTGGCTTACAATAACTTATACTTGCTTACATTTATACCATTTCTAGTGAACAATAAGGGAGAAGAAAAGTGTATGGAAGGAAGGAGAAATAATAATGATTTAATAAAGCTCTCCTCCTTTTTAGGTGTAGTTGGTTTTTTCACTCGTATGGCTCCATACGATACAGGGATTTTAAATGAAAGCTTAATCAGGTTTGCAGTGAGGTTGACCCGAATATCCACAACCTTATAAATCTGGTGTGAAGTTGAAAAAGGTTAATTAAATGACTTGGTTGACAATTAGGGGCTAGTTATAACTTTCATTGAAATTCATCATTGAAAATTTTAATTTCTTTTTTTGAGACACTTTAAAGGCAAAATCACTGATTATTTTGATGACAATATAAAAAGCTGATGACTCATTTATAAATTCTAGTCAAAAAAATATTTCATTTTGGCCCAACCTTCCACGTAAAACGACTTCTAAGTTTTCAATGATCAATGGTAAGGTAGTTCAATCATTGAAATAATGAAATTTATTTCAAGTCAAAGGTTGAGCTAAAATGTAAAAAAATAGGTAAGAATTAATATTTGAGTTATCAGCTTTATATTAGCATCAAAATAATCACTAATGTTGCTTTTTAAGTGCCTCAAAACTTAAAAAAAAATTCCAATGATCTTTTTCAATGAAAGCTCTGGTCCCTTACTTAAGTTTGTATAAATATATATTTGATATCAAAATATTCACCGATGTTGGCTTTTAAAATTTAATGTTATCTATAACAGTAAAATCTATAATAATAAATAAACAAATATGACGTATGTAATTTTTTTTTTATTTTGAATCAATAATTCAACGAATCCAATTAGATTAGCGCTTAAGTCTTCTACATTGTACATCAGCAGTAAATAGAATTTGTTTTATTATTAAAAAATCTTCGTAAATAAATTAAAAATTAAATTAAAATATCAAATCAAAAGAAAAGGGCAACTTTGTATTGTTGTTTTTCTTATTGCGGTCTAATTCCTCTTTTTATTCTGTCATAGGGAATTATATTTATAGAATAAATAATAACTTAATTTTATTAAAACAATAAAAATAAAATGTTTGTTTCATGAATAAAATATTAAGGTTTTTATATTATATTTATATTTTTAGAAAGAAATGCTGCTCTTTCTAATGACACAAATGGACCATGGCCAGCGAAACGAAGACGAAATTCAATTTACAAAAATATGGGACTCCTTTGCTGTGTATCACGACCAAATTATCTCTGAAACGAGACCTAGCATTAGATGTGCTCTATAATTGCAATCTAATAAATAGGTAATAAAATTAAAAAAAAAATCATCAATTAATTAAATCGTTATTCATAAAATACGATAGAATTAATTTTAAATAATAGTTAATTTAAATAAATTAATTCATATTTTAATTTTTGTTATAAATAGTTTTAATTTTTTGTTTAGCAGTGAATTTAAATTTTTCTAATGCAACTTGTATGTAAAAAAAAAAAACTAAAACATATACTACATAATCACACTACATTGTAAATTCATTAAAATTATAAAGAAAAAAAAAACTAAACTAAACAAAAATGTCAAGAAGCAATAAAGAATATCATTAATTAGGTATAAATTATATTATAAATGTATTTTTATAAATAATATTTTATTTATAATTATTTTCGAGTTGGTGATGTTAATTAAACATGGTAAAACAGTTAGGTACATATATTTTAATAACAACCTTTATTTTGTTTTGTTTAAAAAAATATAAAATGGTTTCAATTTAAAAAAGTTAAAGTTAATTTTTTTTTTATACCTATATATTTCTGTTTTAAAGTATAAAGTAATTCATATACTTTTGAATTGAAGAATTCTTTGACGACACAGCACGCAATCTGGAAAAAAAGTCTGTCCGAAACCTTCTCAGTGTTCTAAGAGAACCTTGTCCAAAAAAACTTTTAAGAAGCAAACTAAGGACAGCATTATGTATCGCGATCATCGTACGGAAACCTAAACACAAAATCTAGGAAAAATTCTAGTCCCAACCCTAAAGGGTAACCTTATCTCAAGGAGCCTGAAGAGGAAACCTAAAGAATGTAATATTGGAATCCTCACAATTTTGGGAAAGTCCCTGTCGGAACCGTCGACAGAAAGCTTGTCCCAAAGAGCCTAAGAATAGATAACCTTATAAGGAAATTAATATAAGCCTATAACTTATTAACCTAACGACCATACCCTCAATTTAATTACAAAAAACTTATATTCTCTTCTTAAGTAGTGTAAACACCACTGCAGTAATGTGACAGGATATATGTGTGCAAATTACCTCTACTTCTTCACTCATACTACTCAAAATCTTGCCTAATGTTTCATTCAAAAAAAATTCGAGACTTTGGGATCAAATCTCTCAGATTTCAATGAAAAACGAAATTAATCTAGGTCTAAGATAACACTATTTTTTTTTTCGGCTTTATATTCGTCTAAGAACCTTCCATTTTGCTCAGAATCCCACTTGTAACTCAAACCTTATTATGTGATTCTTATCTGAAGTTGACAGAGATACATCTACGCCGGCCGTTAACCAGATATCTTTAAAATTCCCGCGCCGACTTTCGGCTCCTTCACCTTTTTAAGCTTAAGCGTGCTCATAAGACTTATGACTTCTATCATGTTGCAAACTACGCTGAACTCTTTTCGTCTATGTGAGATGCATAACACTCTTTACTGCTGCGTTTGAACTACAACCAATTGCTCTACAAAATGTTACTGTTTTTTTCTGATTCTAAGGATATGTGCATTTTCAGAAAAAATATTTAAAATATTACCTGAATCGTTCGAAAATACAGACGAAACTTAAGTTCCTTTTTAATGTAACAATTAGCCACAAGACCAATTTATTAAGGTGTAACCTCTCGGACATTTAATTTTCAATTGGAGTATGTGTAAAAAAAAAAAAAATAACAACACAACACAACAAATTTATAAAAGTTTCAATTAGAAAAACCCTCTCCCTTAAAGATATTATAGTATAGTGTAAAAAGCAAAACCATGTAATATCCTTGGAATTAGCTTTTCCAGCTTCATCATGAACATTATCATGATCATAAATGCATGCCCTGGGAAATGAAATCATTTTATAGAAGTAACGATGGTATAGGTACTCTTGGGTCTGTATGAACACATGGAAATGTGTGGGTATGAAATAGAATTTTTTTATTTTATTTTTCCATTTGCCTAGGTGAAAACGAAAATTATGTTAAAAATGAATTTTTGTATCATTATTTTTTTGTTTTTTTTTTTTTTGCCTAACATAACGTCGTTGTTGGACCAAAGGTCTACAGAATAACATTGATGTCCTTTTTGTGTAGGAAAAGCAAACACCTATCCTGCACAAAAATATAAAATGCACTACTCTGAGTCGCACGTACATGCTCCGTGTGCACTGATAGAATAAATAATACATTTATTTCGCCCTATTACTCATGTAGTAATGTTGCCTCTTAGTACTCATAGTACTCCACTATTAGCAAATTCTACGTGCCAATTCCATCGCATAGTGTCGCCTGTCGGGAGATTTAGTTCCTAAACATAATGGATACGGAGCTGCAACTCGAACTGCGGCTGGAATTAACATAATGTTACGAGAATAATGTTACGAAAATACGAACGCAACACAACGCAACTGCAGGCGATGCTGCAGACGGTGCTGCAAGAGTTCACCAAGTTTTAACTTTTGACGTGCAGCACTTTTGACGTTTCAATTTGTATGAAGAAAAAAAAGAGACGGACAAAAATATTGAATCTTTTTGTGGTTATTTGTTAAGCGAAAAAATTATTAATTAAAAGAAAATAAAAAAAGTGAAATAATGCGACCGTGATTGTTTTGTTTTTCTTTAAAATATACAAATTTCTGTACAGCTGCATTGAGGGCTTATACAAATTATCACGTACGACACTTTTTCACAGCTGTTGCATCCAGCTCCAGTTCCAGTTGCAAAGTCTATTGTGTGCAGGCAGTTATACTTCAACTTTCTCCAACTTTTCCCCCATTCTTGTGCTGATTCTTCTTAGAATATTCTATACCTTAATCTCTAGTTCGACTCGTCAACTTGCAATTTTGATCAAGTTGCATTGTATCGCTTGGTTGTTAATGCATTCGTTACCATTTCGAAGAGTATGGCCATTTGAATTAAGATCGTCATTTGCTGCTACTGTTTAAAAGAGGTTGTGACTTTCCAAGTGCTGCACCCATATATATAGAATGAGCTTAAAACTTAGGTTTCTTTTTAGTTTCTTGACAATCATAACATGTTTTGATTTAAATCATCTTTTTCTTTTCGCAAACCAATACTTCCATCCTTGGAGAAAATAGAAAATATTTTTTTTTTCTAGAATTTTATTGATGATGTCCTAGCTCACCACTTTCTACTTGATGGATATAAATTTGCATTAAAAACTTGGAAATCAAGTTGTGTTGAAGTGTCCTTGTTGGCTCTTATGCGAGTGCAAGCAACAAGGATTCAATTTATATCAACGATAGTGATGGACTCTAGGTGATGGTTGTAGGTGTTGTATGTATATAGGAAATAGGAAAAGGAAAACTTGTAGTTTTTTTTTTTTCAATGATAATATTATTATTATTTGAGATACCTTAGATATTGGGTTGTCTCTAAAAATGTAACAGGCTGGTCAGGATTCATGTTTTCTTTTGTAACCCTTGGGGAATAAAAGTTCAATGTTGGCTATGTAAAATATATGATTGGTTTTTGTAATTTTCATTTGAATAATAAATTTTATGTATTTGGTTTGTGGCTTAAGGTTCGTAAATTAAATTCTGTTCTTCTTGATTGATTAAAAAAACCAATCTTTTCAAAAATTAACGAACTGAATAATTATGAAATCAATTTTAGATGATTTTAGTTTCTTAAAAAATAAAATAATGTTGAGAAAAAACAAAACCCCTCACCTTAAACCCTCAATCCAGAAAATCTCGAAAACCTATTATCCCGAAAATCTTCATAAATACGAGACACGACAGCCATATTAGTTCTCGATGATCTCCAGAAATATACTAAAGGAGTCAAAGGACCTGGTATATGGCATTCGCAATGGATTGGAAAAGAATTCGAAGAATCTCTTCGTTGGAGAATTGTTGTACATTCGCTCGATGCGAGATAATTTTTGCAAGCCAAACGGAAGTTAGCAGTCGTTTGAAGGGTAATTCTTCGTCGGATATCCAAAAACATTTTGTTCGTGGAGTTAATGCTTGCTCCAATATCGGTCTCTTTAGTATCACAATCGACAAAGAGGTTCAGAAAAAAGACGAAACTGAATGAAGAAGGAGAAGAAGAATTAATTTGTACTATAATTGAAATTTAAGAAAAACTAAAAATAAAATTTGAAATTACTTAAGGAATAATTTATAAACGCGCAGCGCATACCCGTGTTTTCAACTCAATATGCAGATCAAATTAGTTTCCATAGACGAGGCGTAACCGGGTATACAACAATTTCAGTCGTTTCCAGCAATTGTATAGGTACAGTTTAAAGAATTTATTTATTTATTTTAGGAAATATTGCAGAAATCTGTAGAGTTAGATTTAAAAAAATTATCAGAAGGCTGCCCGAAGTGGATTTATCGCTGACGAATGACGAATTTTCGCAAGCCCTCTGTTTTTAAGAGAGCAATTTAAATTCGAAATGCTAAAATTCTTTTTATCGAAATCCTTAAAATATATTTAATATAAAAAATTGCGCAAATCTCGATATTTTTTTAGATATTGGGTTTTTGGGATTTATAATTTTCGGCATTTTCGATTTTCTGGATTTTATTTTTCGGAATTTTAAGTTTTTTTTTGTTTTTCAGGATTATTATCTCGGAAAATCAAATCAATCAATTTCGATGAGATTTATCTTATGTTAAATATTTAATAAGATACAGGATTTTAAAATCAACAGAAGTTACTTGAAAAACAAATATGGATTTTTGCATTGTCTACAATACCCGATGTTTAATTAGTCCAATAAACTTGTTACACTTGCACGAAAACAGAATGAATTAACATTAACAATTTCCACCTGAATAGTTAACATTACTCATTGTCAACTGGTGGATGGCGAAATTGTACCTACCAGCAATGGTTTTTAACAAGAAGTCAAAATAAATAACGGTTATTAATTTCTATTTGAAGAGGTATTTTTTATGTTTATGTTTTTTTTAAAGTACATAATATAATCGTTTTTACCAAAAAATTTTAACAATCATACGACCAAAAGCTCAAACAGAAAAAAAACATTCACCAGCTCATCAAATATCTTTTGACTAAAAAACTCGGTATTTGCAGAAATCATTTAAAAGTATTATTATTTACTGTTTTTAAAGAAAAAGGATAATATTAAGAAATCAATTGTAATAAATAACATGTACATACATACATAAATAATATTCAAAAATATATATAATACTTTTGGCCTATCATATTTATCTCAATAAAACAAAAAAATTATGTATTCATTTCATATTTAATTTATTTTATTTACTAGTAAAACAAAATTTAAATCATTGCCAAATAAAAGAAACAAAATATAAATTTAAATTAAATTATAAGATATAAATATAAATATTACATAGAAAACTGTGATAATATAAAACCAAAAAAAAATATTTAATTTATATGTTTGTTAATCCTCGTATTAAAAAACACAACACAACAAATTAAAATTAAACTATCTCTTAATTGCAATTCAATTAAATTATGAAAACAAAAATATCAATTAAAATCAATGTACCTACACTTTAAGGCAATTATAATGAATTGCTAATAATAAATTGGCAATATACCAGCTATCACATTCCCTATAGATAAATTATATTGTCAATTTCACCAAATACAAAATAAAGCAATTATTATTATAATCATTAAAAAAAATAATAATTATAATAATAAAATGAAATCAAATAAAAAAATCACAATTCAAATATAAAATTAATTCATATTTCTTGTATAGATTTGCATTGTGTACCTACATCTATTTGAATGGTTATGAATGAAGAAAAGTGAAAAAGGGTGTTCCACAAAAAAAAAAATATTATTATGTTCTAAATTTAATAACAAACATAAATATTTTATTTTATTATTAAACATCTTCAGTTAAATTTTATATATTTTTTGACTTAATTATAATAATAGTCGAAATTTGAATGTCAAAGCATATTTAACACATGCAGCCTTGGAACACCCTTTAGTCAATTAAAATTTGTTAAAAATATTCGTGGAAATAAAAAAAAAGCACATTACAAATAAAAACTAAGGTTTCCGCATATATAGGTACATTCACAATACATCAAATGTATTTGAATGTGAAATTTTGATATAAAATTAATTGATATGTGTCCATAAAACCAAAATTTTTTATCCAATCGATACATTTTTTCAATTTTTAATACGGATTTAAGGGTTGCATTGCAGCAAAAAAATCTCAAAAAAAAATAATAAAACATTGCAGTTGACATTTATTCAAAAACCATATGAATGACACCATGATGTGGTTGTGGTGTTGCGGCAGACAAATCTATTAAATTATTTAGTAGTTAGATGAGGACTCATTTTGTATAAAAGCCTATACCAATATAGAGGTCCTTTAGCATTCTAGGATATTCATAGGTCATATGTATGTATATGTAACCTGAAAGGAGACATGCCTGTTTGTAGAATCAATTAATTATTTTTTTTTTTTGTTCGTATAATTTCGAGCCAACTGGCCCGAAAATATAATCGAACGACCTAAAGGAAAGAATTTAAATATTAAATTGCAATTAAAATATTTAATTCATGAATGCATGTGTTGACAAACTGAAACTACATGGTTTTGTATGAATTAAGCTGATTATGTTGTCAATAATAATTGATGAGTGAGGTTGGTATAGTATTTAAAGCTTATCTGATAGGTTAAGTATATTTTTCATTTTAATATTTATTGTTGAATTAATTTACTAGTCTGAACTTTTGACAGTTGAATACCTAGAAATATTTGTGAGCCGAGGAAAAGAGAATAAAATAGTCCTTATAAGCACCTACTTATGTAAATATTTTTTTTCTTTTAACTTAATGTAGTCAGGAAACGCATAGCTTGAGCAGTGGTGAATTGACATATGGACTATGGCGCCCGATTAAAAAATGTTCGTGGAAGTCATTTCGGAGATTGTAATGAATTAGGCCTTCTATATGCACACAAATCGTTCACAAGATTCGCCATATGCACCGATTATTCCATTACTGTTAGCCTTCTGCCTTACGTCATAGATAAAACACTGAACATTTTCAATCAATTTCACACAATTTTGGCATGAATTGATATTTATTATTTAACATTGACAATTCACCAAAATGTAAAGTTAATGGGCGGGTTCAATGAATTACGTCTGTCATCTGAATTTTCAGAATTCTGAATCTACATATGTCGTTGAACGCAAAAAACATCTGAAATTTCAGTCAAAAATCATTGTGTCAAATTCTTGCATTTACTTATAGGATTTGCATTGAATCGAAATAAAATAAAACTTTCATTATATTCGTAAATTAAGCATTCATTATGAGGATGATATTATATGAAAAATGTAACTAAATCAGCAAACGCTTTTATAAGTTTTATTAAAAGTGTTTGCATAGAATGCCATAGAATATTTTATTTTGTTTTTCAAATATTTTTATTGAGATGTATGACCAACAAAATAATGCAAAGCTATCCAAAATTTAATAGAAAATTGTTCCACAATAATCGTCTGGGAAATTCTGGGAAGATTTTTAAAAACTCACTAAACAATAAACAATATTCATTGAAACAATTATTAAATTTACATGACCAAAACATAACAAATAAACACCAACAACAGTGAAAATTATAAAGTTCAACTTTATGTGTAGTACTACGACTGCTTTGGCATTTCCCCCACCACAAATAACTTTCATCTGAATTTTCATAAGAGAATTTCTTGTCTGAAAATTCAGATGAAACGTAACTAAACGTAACTAAAAGTCATCTAACTTTTTATGAGAGCTGGCCAATCAGAAGCTCTAAAAATTCAGAATTCTGAAAATTCAGATGACAGACGTAATTGATTGAACGCCTCCAATAATATATCAAACTGCATGCCTGGCGACTGACAGCGCTGTACGCCAGGCGATTTGCAGCTTGTGAGCTCCTTGTGTGCGGTTATATCTATTGAAACACAAATTCTGTACACAAGCCGCGAACAATTGAAGTACGTGTCTATGACGAAACGCTTCATGATGTGCAGAAAGCCTTAATCTATTGAATTTCAATATTTATGCACATATACATTTTTTCAATGATAAATTCTACATTATATAATTCTCAAAATTTTTTTTTTAGGAATTAGTTTGAAGGTCATTCAACTATTGCTGAAGTTTTAGATTTTATAAATGTACCTATTCCTTATATAATGTAGTTTTCTATTTATGCAAATTAAGTTTATAGTCAATGAACTTATGTTAGAATAAGGACACGCAATCTCGTTTTTATTATCGTTTCAATCACAACCAATAGGTATAACTTTATTATTTCAAATTCACTTAAGCAAGGTTTTAACCTAATTTATAATTATTCTCATGATGGTTTCATAGATGTATGCAAAGTTTATTACAGGTATATACTGCGCAAGTTTTACAGTAGAAAAATTGCATGTTTAATTGTAACAAACGCAGTTTTGCGTGTAAAAATGTTATTTCAATATTGAATTAACGTAAATGATGATGCAATAAAAATAAAGTTGAAGCATTTAAATTAGTTTTTTGAATATTTCTTAAATGAAAAGAATAATAGTTGGTCATAAAATTTTTAAATAGTTATACCTAATTGTAAATTCATTAACATACAAATTATGCCCCAAATTTATTTTGTTTAATGTTGAATTAATAAAATTAATTTCGTAAAAAATCATGCATCCATTTTCAAATATAGAATTCTGAAATCCAAAATCGGTTAAACAGATAATGAGATAATCGAAAATAATAATGATGTCCCAATGTAAAAAATTCGTTTGAGTTTTGTGGTAGATCGTAGGTATGTAGGTAGGTAGGTACTAATAAACACACAAAAAATCAAATCGCAGAAGTCTTTTTAAAGAAAAATCTTATTATAAGAATATTTTTTTTAAATCTTTTTGATAATATTACAAAACTGCTTGATGCCAAGTTTGAAAAAAAAATTGAATTTTTTTTCTAAATCCAAAAACATTCGACAAAAATCTGTTGAATTGTTTTCGAAGAAATCGAAACTGAAAATGAAAAACTTGGTGGCAGCTCATCCAAGTGTTGTTGTTTCATTTAAAACCTTCTGCATTATTATTATGATAAAAATAAAAAGATGTTTCATCAACAATCATTTTCGGAAATTTTTGTATTTCCCAAAAGTAAACCCTCAGGTATGTTTTGAAAATTATTTTTTTTTTTAGTTACGATAAGTTTTTGAGAAACATAAGATTTTCAATAATTGCTAAAAAATTGTTTAATTATGTTTTGGCGAGTTTAACTTTATAAATTCGAACAAAAAAACTGCATGCATTGTCCATCATTCTGAAAAAGTCGTTATAATACACAAGTGCGATATTCTCAGTGAAATTCTTAATTTTTTGAGTCCTTTTGCAAAACAATAAAGGGGACTTCTTTGCTTGGCATTAAGATTGCTTCCACTTTTCTCCAGAAAATAAATTATCTATCTCGAGGACTTCTTGGAAATAAATAACCACACATTTCCTTAAATGAGTAGATATATATAATACGTATGTTATATATTTAGTATAGCTACTTCTTCTTAAGTTCATCTAACTCTCAATGATATATAAATTGTTCATATTGTTTCATAATATATTAATGTAGTTGAGAGCTAATTAGATTTGAAAGAATTAAAAACTAAATTGTTCTCTTTTAATTTTATAAAAAAAGCTGACAATAATAATAATTGTTCGCCTTTAAGCTTGTATCCAAATCCAATAACAATTCAAAAAAAAAAAAATACAAAGTAATTCATCACCAAGATGGCAACTTTACAAATTTATAAAAAATACGCGTCCTTTTTTTCTTGCATGTTATACTCGTACATAAGTAAATGTGAATATGCTTACTTTGGATAAAGAAAATTCTCGCACTTTGTGATAAAACGTTATTATAATATGTATGTGTGTATTGTATATAATATGTATGTATATGTTTCACTTCAACATCATTTTGAGTGGGAGTGCCCCATTCATCATTTTCTATTCAACAGAGTTTTGCTTTGAAATTTAAATGAAACCAGAAAAAAAATGTCTTAGGTATTCAAATAAGCATCAGTGGAAAAATATGTATATAGTATATAATACGAAATAGGTATGCACTCGTTAAAGCTTTAGCTATACCTATAATATGTATGTATAGTATAAGTTAATATTCAAGCATTCAATCATAAAAGTCATTTTACGCAAATACCTACTTTCTCTAATTTTGTTCTTTGTATTTTTGTATACATATTTTTTTTTTGTATCTCATCTTAGAATGCTTAATGAGTTCATTGAACAAAGAAATTGATGACGAGATGTTTTAATTCAGCAGACGAAATAATATGAAATGTCAAATTGAGTGACGGAATTCAAGGAATCTCCATTAGAAAATGATGACGATGTTCAAAGAATTTTACCAGCAGACAAGTTAATGAAACAAAAACAAAAATTCAGGACGTGTTCTTGCATAAGGATCTAATACAAATCGAATTCGACTTTGATAAAAAATGCCACTGGCTTTGAAGGATAATGAACAATTTAATTCATGTTAGCTTTTTAAAATTGAAATGAATAAAGAAATGAAAATATATGTAGGATATAGCAATTTTGTTTATAAAGGTATATTGTTTTTGCGGGATCGGAGTAGGGCCCACGGTCCACCGCTCGCCACTAAACTGTTGGCATCTGGGGCACAAAGAGGTTTTTTCAAGCCGCGCTAAGCGCATTTATGCACAACCAATTCTAATACCATTGTACTATTATAACTGCTAAAAATTTGCATTTCTCGATTCTCGTCATTTCATAATAGTTCGTATTCAAATCGAGTTTGTAGGTAGACATTTATGGAATTTTTTCATTTCCATTTATTTGTCCTATTTTTAACTTCCCATTGGAAGTTATTTGTAATTGGTCCGATTTATCGAATTGAAAATTTTGACATTTCTCGACGTTTCGAGGTCCCAGGAATCTGAATCCATCATTTTTAGAGAGATGTCTGTATGTGTGTGTGTATATACGTTCGTACGTTCTTGAGCCTTTTTATCGTTCACTGTATCTCGAGAACGAATAGAGATATCGACCTCGAGTAAATTTTATTTTATAGATAACTACAAAATATAGAATAATATCACGAAGTGCAGAAAAGGTTCCCAAAAAAAATCAATAAGCGGTTTTTTTACTACAGCAATTTAAAAAAAAAAAGTTGTAAAAAATGTTTCATCTCGAATATTTCGAGAACAAAAAATGCCATCGACTTCAGGTTAATTTTATTCTACACATAATGACGTAATAAAGAATTGAAAAGATTTAAAAATAACATCAGCGGGCAGTTTTTTTTTTAGATCAAAAAACATGCTAAAATTTTATGAAAAACGTGTTTCGGTTGTAATATTTTGAGAACAAAAAACGACATTTATTTCCGGATAATTTTATTCTGTTCACGATGCCATATTTGGTTGGTAATATAAATTTAAAAAAAATTCAATTGACGGTTTTTTTTAAAGCAAAAAAACTACAAGAAAATACTAAAAATTGTTGAGAAACGTTTTTCGGCTCGAATATTTTGAAAACAAACACTAGCTTAGAAGCCGGACCAATTTTATTCTATACATAGTGACGTAGTCAATAACTGATAAGATTTGTAGAATTATTCAGTAGACAGTCAACAAATTTTCAAACTAAAACCACTAAAAAAAAAATGTTTGTCGACTCGAATATCTCGAAAACAAACAAAGCTATTGACTCCGGAATAATTTTATTTTACACACAATGCTGTAACTATGAATTGGTGGAGTTTGTAAAAAAAAATTAAATTGATAGTTGCTTTTTTTAAGCAGAAACACCTGCCAAAAATACAACTTAAATAGTTGAAGAATATAATACGCCTCAACTTTGGTTTTAACTTGATCGCATATTGAATATTTTATAAGGTCTTTTAAGATTTTGAATTATGAATTTCCTTATAACAAAATAACATTGGGTGTCCTGTTGCCACAGGCACCAATGGGAAGTTACCAGTTCTGGGTGCCCCATATGCCAACAGTGTCAACACGCTGATGAACTCCTCTGTCAACCTCTCCTAACCTAACTGTGTTGACAAGGTAATGATAACATTAGATATTATAATAACTGTTTTTGTACAAAATGTATAAGCTTAAAATAATAGTGCGTTCAAAATAACCCCATCACCGTTTAAGAAAATAATAATTATAACAGAAATTTCTGGATGATTTTTCCCTAACCTCTTTGAGTAATTATGAATAAGGCTCATTTATTATTCCGAGCACGTTATTGAATCTGAACTTAAAGTTCGTAACCCTGAAAATTCCCTGTGCCGAGTATATCGCTATAATCAATAAGAGAAGTTTTTTTTTTATCAAAAATAGTAAACAATAAAGGAAAATCCATTTATTTAAGTTCACCAAACCAATAAAATATGTACCTACTGATGGCTACACTAATTTCTTTTTTCTTATAGCCGAATCATATACATAGTAAAAACAATTAACAATGACAGATCGTTTTAATTTCAAGCTTTCCTCAAAATTTTCAAACAAAAATCACCTTCTCTAATTATACATTTCTCTTTAATCCACCTCAAAACATAATAGCTATGTAATTTACCCAACCAGGAAATCTACAGTCTTTTGAAATGGCATTAAACGTCACATCAATTAATATACCTTTCACATTATGTTCAAATATTATACCACAAAATTGTATGAAGCCTTTTGATTAATTAACTTCCATTATGAGAGTAATAAAGTTTCAACATTTATCGCTTAACAAGAACTACCTATATAAGGAATTGGTATCTAAAGGGCGAAAAATGAACTTTCTCATATCAAAGTTATAATGTGTGACTGCGACCTTCACAAAATGAAAACTTCCAGTTTTTTTCCTGATCCCTGTACAGACATTCTGCCTATCAAAATCTAACCTAGACAATGTTGTCTTCATTTTGTTGGTTTTCACATTGAAAATGTCAAGTGAAATTTGCCTGACCGGCTTGGCACTTGCCAGTGCCAGTGCCAGTGATGATTTATCACACATAAAGAACAAAGGATATTCTATTCGAGATGATTGAAAAAAAAAAAAAAAAACTTCTTTTTAGCTCGTGTGTCCTATTTACTGAAAGTCATGTCCTTGCTGTTATCATCTTAATGTCATTTCTCTCTCTATCTGATGATGGTGCTGCAGGGTTGTTTGTTTTTCGATTCATTTTTCGGCGCTAAACTTCTGACACTCAACACACATTTATCACTTGACTTAAACCACACTCAAATCCTGTTCCAAGTCCAATATAAGGATAGCAAAAAAGGACACAAGTGCATCGCATGCCACGGCTGCGGTAGTAGTATAGAGTATCAGAAATACAGGACAGGAGTGACTAATGTCATTTAGGGCCCTAAACTAAAAAAAATTGCATGATCACAAATAATTAACGACTAATTCAAAGCAAATTACTAAGCAATGAACCATTCACTATAAGAAGTTTTTACTGCTTTTTAACGGGTTTGCTTCTCTAAATTAATATTAACTTAGCAAAGCAGCAAACAAATTTTTAGAAAGCATTAAACGACAAATTCGAAATTGTTGCAATTAATTAACGACTAATTAATGGTAAATTAAAAACCTAACCTCTTTTCTATCTTTTCTATTTAAATAATTCGGCCTGTTTTTTGTTATTTCGAAAATCCAGCCCTTGTAGGTCCAATATCTAATATCATCAGAGCAATAGAGATGGTGTCAAAAGTTTTTGTTGAGAACCTCCCTCAATAAGCCATATGTGTAATGTGTATATATATATACATTATACACAACATTATAGAGGACACAACATATATGGAACATACAGAGTTTATTCCATACATTATTTCCAAGGATGTGTCCATTTATTTCCGATTAGCTTTGGATGTCCTAAAGCTTCGTGTTGTTTTTTCTGCCAAGCGTCACCAACTTCAAAACATCGTTTGCAGATAACAAAAGACAAAACTTAATTGCTATTAGGTATAACCCCAGAATTGTTCTATGTGTACCCCGGGAAATTGGTTCTTGTTAAAATGTTATATAGCTTGCTGTCCCAGGACTAAGGGGTTGAGTTTTAAATTCAAACTCGAGTTATATCCTTTCACAAACACCCACATACACTCACAAATAAGACATTGCATGATATTAACTTTGTTATTTGTAGGTGAGTGTGCATTTTAACTTTTTTAATTAGTTCTGTTCCTTGCATGCAATGAGATGAAAAACAGAAGATGTGGTTTTTTTCAAGAAGCCAGAACTTAGGTATGGCTTAGCTTATATCATGGCTCAATTGGCTAGTTCATCCCTTATTTATATAAAACTACGAATTTTCTGTGATCGACCTAAACATTTTTAGGGGTAGAAATCAACTGGCAGTTGTGCGTTTTTGTTAACAACCTTGAAAGAGCAGTGTTTATTATTGAAAATGTAAGAAGTGATAAAAATAAATTCAATAAGAAGCTCGTGCGTGACCATTTGAAAAAATTTCTTTTACCATTTACGATCATATTATTTAATCGATTAATTCAAATTAAGTTCAAATGTTGATAAATCCAATTGAATTTTAACTGATCTCCGGAGAAAGTACTTAAATCCACAATGAAAACACAGTGTTTAATTTCTAACTTCATCCCTTAAGATTTTATGAACTCTCACATAATCAAAGAAATCAAATGAATATATTATGTAAATATGTAATAATAAATAAATAAAGTGGAAAGTTAAAAATAAATCAAAAAAATAATTTTATTCGTGAATGCTACATGTTGGCTCTTAGTATTTTTCATTTAAGTAAATTTTATTTTTTATCTTAAGGATATTTGTTATTTTACAAAATTGACATTTGGATCAATCAATTTTACATCTGAATTTAATTTGCAGTAAATAATATGAACTTAACATAAATTTAAATTTTTGAATTCAATAATTCCGGATTTATTTGTTGGATTTAAAATTCACTTAAATCTAATTTAAATTCAATGTGAATAATTTGGCCGTTAGAGATTGGATTACTTAAAAAAAATTTAACCATTCTATATCCTAATATAATATTTATAAACAAATTCTATCGGATGTCAAGAATGTAAGGAGGAGGCATCCTTGGGTGATTCTACATAACATAAAAGGAATCTTTGCGAATTAGGACAAAATATGACAAATTTGAAAAAATTCAATAAATATCGATAGTTTTAAGTTTTAAGATTTAATTTTTGATTACAAATTCTCTAAAACCGATTCGAACTCGGTGGATCAAAAACGTCAGATAAAAAGAGTCTGGTTTATTTTGTATAAACATACATTATATGTACATACATAATAAGGCAATATCAATTGCAATTTATTGCCTGTGTGGGTGTTTCATTGACAGGCAGTCAGAGTTGTTAAACATCCAGTATAAAAATGGCACCCAACGCCAAATGTTCTTGTGCTCTTTGAAACTCACAATTTTTGATAGTATAAAATTTTAATTCACATAATTTCTCATTTAAAAGAAAAAAAAAATTCATTCAAAATCGCGGAAACCATTTTGAAAGTAGTAGATGCACGACTAGATTGCGTGAACTTGCTCTCATTGTGAAGAACTTTAAATATTTCCACACATTAAAGACACATGTTAATGGTTCAATAAAGTAATGATATCCTTTTTTTTTGTTCAAAATATTTTTTCCAAAATTTTGAAATGCAATAATTTTAACTATTTAGAAGCAGCAGATTGCAAAACTATATCAAAATCGGTCTAACCATTAAAAAAATATACGTGAATAAGTCGAAAATAAGACCATCACTTTCTCAAGAAACCTGGGCCCCATTGCACCAACCACTTATCACTAATCACTTATCAACTTATCAATTTAAAGAAATTCTGATAAGTGTAAGTGATAAGCGTTGCACAGAGCCATTTTACATTAAATTTCACTCAAGTAACAATTATCAAGTTATCATATTTTTGCTTAGTGAAAATGATAAGTGTTTCTCCAACTAAAAACCAAACTTATCAAAATCACTTCTTCTCTAAGCACTTATCACACAATTGATAAGTTTTTTTTCTCTGCTTGTTCGTTCGCCTCGATCGTCTCTCAGTGAGGAATTAACCGTTTTGCACATTTTGTGAATAAAAAAAGTTGACAAAATTTATTAAATTTAATTAAAAAATAGCCATAACTTTTTTAAAAATAGACCAATCTTCAAGGTTAAGATCTTTAAATAATTGAGGCTACTTTGTGTGTAAAAATCAAGGGGGTGAGGCAACGCCTTCAATACGAAAAAGTTGCATGAAACCATTTTTAATTTGATTTTTTTTTATTAAATGTAAAAGATGATGAAAAATTTTACAATATCAAAAAATAATGTACTACAAACTAATTGCCCTAATCCTTTTCCACAAAAATGTCAGTGGTAGTATACCGGTAAATTTAACAGGAGAGACGAAAGAACCATTTTTATTGGTTCATTCCGAAAAAAATGATTTTAATGAAAAAAATTAATTGAGATAGGTTAATAAATTAATTTCTATCTTCCATAATCCTCAATGGAATTTCAATATTAAGGCCTTAAAATACTGTCATTAAGACATACATATGACTCATGAATTACAATTTCTTTACGTCTACACTGAAAAAAACGTAAAAACAATTTGGAGTAGTGTTTTTTTACCATACACTTAATAGAGTATTTAATTAAATTCGATATTAAAACTTCAAAATAAAGATTAATTATTATTTTTATATTATTATCTAAAATAATATTTAAATATATGTAGAAGACTGCAAAACTGTAAGTCTAACAGGAGAATTGATATAAATAATTTTCCAAGTCAATATTTTTTTGACTTGGTTTTTTTGATTATCATTAATAACTTTTTACATTACTAACGGATTTTGATGCAATACATTTATTTCGTCTAAAGTCAACTAAGCAATTATTTTGATGTTTATAAGAAAAAATTAAAAAAAAAATATCTTCGAATTAATGTTTATTTTCAATTTTTAAAATTATTGATTTTGACTTTGCTTGCATTACTTTTTAGCTAATTGGCACTGAACGTTATATAAGCAGTTTGTAATATTATTAACATGATTTTATACATTAGGGTGGTCCTTATAAAAGCATTTTTTTATTATTATTGAGCCTTTAAAAAAATTAACAACAAAACAAGTTAAAAAAATTTTGCCAACAAAATTTAACTGTCGCAAAAAACGTGTCAAAAAAAATTTTAAAAAAATATTCGAAAAAAATTTTAGCTTACAAAAATAATCTACCCTCTTCTCTTAATTTTTTTCTATTTCATTAAGCAATTTAACACAAATATCCATAGATATCATGTTATTTAGCCTTATACATAAAAGTTTATATTTATTATTATGTATAGGCATTATATGTATATAAATATATGTATTATATAAATAAATAAATAAGGACTTAATTTATCCATTGTAACACATATTAATCCATCCTTAACAAAGAATTCGCACCGAAATACCATTCTGAAAAAGAATTGATAAGCCGATTTTTTCTTAGCGAAATTTTGCTTAACTTATCATTATTTTCATCGATAAGTTCAAGAAACAGAATGTGCAACAGAAACTGATAATTTTGGTCATTTTTGATAAGCTTATCACTTATCAAATCGAAAATTTAGAGCCACTCAATTTTTGTTTGGTGCAACACTTATCTGATAAGTTGAGTATACTTTTCATTTATTAAAACTCAAAAAATATTTATCAAATAATCTTGTTGGTGCAACAAAAAATTATCAAAATCTATGATAAGTTGCTAAGTGATAAATGATAAGTGGTTGGTGCAATGGGGCCCTGGAATGGCTATTTCAGTGTTATGATTTTTTGTAAGAAACCCAGTTTGCTTTTAATTACAATGATAATTTCAGAACCGTTTTCGACAGAAAATTTAAAAAAACCGAAACGTTAAATTTTTTTGACTCGTCGGCGACGGAAAGCAATAATTGCAATATTTTCATTGCCAATTCAACTTTCTGGAAAATATTGTTTAAGTTTAATGTAAATTTTGTTAAAAAATATTATTTTTCGAGTTAAAATAAAACCATTATATTATTATACCTATCACTTAAAGAAGTTAGAAAAACCCCAAAAAATGCAGGTAAAGGAAACCGGTTTTGTTTATATTGAGGAGCTAATGATCCCCATTAAGCTGATATAAGTTTGCAAAACTATCTGAATAGAGTATGAAACTAAACTAACCCAAAGTCTTATGTTTTTCAGTCTAAGGTTCTCAATGTTTACCTACAGGTTCACTGTAAACCGATTTTACTCATCGGATAGATTTTTTATAATGGGTGATTTTTTAAGAGGTTTAGAACTTTTTTTAAAAAAAAAAACACAAAAAATTCGAAAAAATGAATGAAATATTTATTTGAATCGATAGTTTGAACCTTGCAATTTAATGTTTAAAGATAATTTCATGCAAATGTTGACCGCAGCTGCGTCTCAGGTAGCCCATCCGCTGAGTCCAATTTTGGCATACTCTTTCACACATATCGGCCGGTATCTCACGAATGAATGCATGGATGTTGGCTTCCAGTGCGTCAATCGAAGCGGGCTTGTCCCTATAGACATTAGCCTTGACATACCCCCACAAAAAATAATCTAATGGTGTCAAATCGCACGATCTAGGAGGCCAATTGACCGGCCCGAAACGTGAAATTAACTGTTCACCAAACTCGCCTCGCAATTGCGCCATTGTTTCGCGTGCTGTGTGGCATGTGGCACCGTCTTGTTGAAACCACATATCATGCAAGTCAAGAACTTCCATTTCGGGCAAAAAAAAGTTTGTTATCATCGCTCGGTAGCGTTCACCATTGACAGTAACGCTGCGATTCGCATCATCTTTGAAGAAATATGGCCCAATAATGCCGCCGGCCCATAAACCGCACCAAACAGTGGCTTTTTCGGGATGCATTGGTAGCTGTTTCAATGCTTCTGGCTGATCTTCACTCCAAATGCGGCAATTTTGCTTATTTACGTACCCATTCAACCAAAAATGAGCCTCATCGCTGAACACAATTTTTCGATAAAAAAGCGGATCCTCGGCCAGCTTTCCAAGAGCCCATTCACTAAAAATTCGGCGTTGTGGTAGGTCGGCTGGCTTTAGTTCTTGCACCAGCTGTATTTTAAAAGGCTTTACGCCCAAATCCTTCCGCAAAATTTTCCACGTAGTGCTGTTACAAAGGCCTAACTGCTGGGAACGGCGCCGAATCGACATTTCGCGGTCTTCTGTCACACTAGCTGATACGGCCGCAATATTTTCTTCACTACGCACAGTACGTAAACGTGTTGGTGGTTTAATGTCCAACAAAGTAAATTTGGTGCGAAATTTGGTCACAATCTTCCGAATAGACTGCTCAGAAGGTCGAGAATGCCGACCATAAAATGGAAGCAGCGCGCGATGAACATTTCGAACCGAGCACGAATTTTGATAGTAAAATTCAATAATTTGCAAGCGTTGTTCATTTGTAAGACGATCCATGGTTAAATTGCAAACCAAACTGAAGCTGTTTGACAGTGACACAAGGTACTAAACACACGTCAGCTGTCAAAACCAGTGTTGCCAAAACCAAACCAGCTTAAAAATCACCCGTTATAAGAGAAACTGACTATAGAATTTACGGAATAGGTATGTGTGTACAAACATTTGTTTATATGGGAGTCCGCGCACATGAATACGTGCATGCTTTCTCATATAAACCTTTCGTTTCGAAACTGAAAGTTGTGCGTGCCTGGCCTTAAGATGTTTATAATTTCCATAATACCTATTTCATTCAATTCTATTCAATTTTAACAAGACGTGTAATAAATCGCTTTCAAAATCGGTAATCACAAAAACATCATTTGCTGCAATGCCCTCAAATCCGCTGATATTTTTTTGATATTTCTATTAGAAACTTTCCTTATTAGAGATTTATTTAGTTTGATTTTTCTTTTCATTTTTCTAATTATGTTAAAGCTATATGAATAAAATTTATTTATATTGTGACTTATTACCTAGATGAAATGGTATAATAGTGGACCAATAGAAATTTAAAAAAAAGAATAGCATGTCAATTCAAGAGTAAATATTTAAAAAAATTAACAAAAAAAATATATTTTTTATTAAAATCGTAGTCAATTTAGTTGGTGCAATTTTTAAAACATTAAATATGTAAATGTAAAATCCGCATACATACAAAAAATTCATATTTAAATAAATATAAATAAAATAACATCAAATATATATATTTATGTACATAAATCAAAAACATAACCAATAATATAATGCGTAACCAATGGCACTGCACTTTGTACTCGTTCATCTTGTAAAATGAAAATTGAAAATCAAAAATGTATTTATTATATATTTTTAAAAATTCAAACACAATACATTATAGGTACATATTAGATGAAATAAAAAAATAAACAATATAGCTATAATAATATTATTAATGATCACGAGTAATGACAAATGTAACAAATACATAAATAAAATCTTGTGAAATCTGCGGACGAGTTTGAGTGCGCTATTTTTTGTTCAATTAATACAAAATAGTTTTATTAATTTTAGATATATTATATAAAAAAATATTGAAATAAGCAACTCAACTATAAGCAACTAAGATTTTTTTTTCAGACTCTTTTTATAAAAAAAAAACGTTAAGCATATAGCATATTTATGTATAAGAAATTGGTATAAAAATGCCGTAAACTTTTTCTTGTTGATTAAAAATCTGATAAAAATGAAGCTGTATCTATATTATAAATAATTCAAAAGTTAAGAAAAAATCTACATAGTTTAAAGAACTAATAAGAACAACTCCAAATTATATATGAAACACTGTTAACATGAATGAATAAAAATAATATTTTATTGATATAATTATTAATATACCGTTTTTTTTCTTTTTCTTCGTTATTTCTTAAATGCTGATTTGAAAAATAATGTGTCTTTGTCATAACTTCTTTTTAGCTCTAAATAAATGTAAAATTTAAGCGCATTTGAATTCGATAGGGTTGTCAGAAATTGTATCTGTTACGCTACTCTAATAAAACTTTTAAAAATATCATTCAAATACGCTTTGGATAGTTCCTCAAACGCGACCATAATATCGGAACATTGTTTCGAAAAGCTATTCGGAAGGGGAACAATACCGCGAAGTAAAATTCCTTCGGATTTATATAAAATTGCAGAAATTGCCGTTCCGACTAAAACCTCGTTAGGGCCGGCAGACTCAATCAGATTACTGAAAATAGAAGGAAGTATACGTTCTCTTCCCAAACCCTTTTTTAAATAGCCCACAAAATCTGAATAGGGTTTAAATCGGATGATGAGACGACTACCTACTTAAAAGCTCGAATATTTTTTTTTCGAAACCACAATAAATTTTAACAATTTATTTGGGGTCAATATTCTGATGGAACAGCAAATGTAAAGGCAGGGCATATTTTCCTCAGCGTATGGAAGAATTATCGACTCTAAAATGTATTTGTATTGGAAACGTATCGGGTCCATTATTCTTGGCATTTGGTGTAAAGGACCGTAGCCTGCAGTTGGAAAACAGCCCCAAACCATTATTACGAATGGTGGACTCACCAGTGTCCACCGTTCTTAATAAAATATTTAATAACTTGAATCGTGTCCCTATTAAGTAGCTACATTGATTTACATTCACCATTGGAGTAATACCAAATGAATTTACTTTCATCTCTGAAAAGCACAATTGCTAGTCTATGAGTCGTTTTTCATTGTATAGAAAATATTTTTTATTTTAGTCAAAAGATTTGCACTTTTCCGGTTTTTTCATGTTTGATTGAAAAAAAATATGCGTTCTGTATGAATGAGATCTCAAGACGATAGGTGCGATCTTTCAAGTTTGGATTGACAATCCACATGTGTGAATTTTATCGTCAATATGCAATATGGGACTACAATCTAGGTACATATGTACATACTTCACGAATGAAATATTTCTATGTTGAATTGTCTCAGAATTTGGGAGATGATCCTTCCTGAAATACGACATTATAATTAAGAAAAATCTGGGATGCTCAGCACTTTGGGTACCTACCATTTTCTGTTTCATGCAAACGGTTGAGATGACAAGCACTTTTTCATGGAGCTACTCTTGGAGCATTGGTCAATTCCTCGCAAAAGAATACCCATGAAAAAATATTATCTGCCCTAGCGAGGTATCCGTCGGAGCGGAAATTTATTTGCAACGCACACTCTGTCGGAGGTTCAAATTACATTCGAGGTATCCTTCATCGGAAAAGAATACTAAACAATGCGACGACGCATCGGGTTTGTCTTGCATTAAATTAACCAGAAGCTCGATTTGCCTGGTTGTTGTTTTTTCGTTTGCTCCTCGGGGTCTAAAAAATAAAAAATTCAAGCAATAGTTCTAAAATTACTTAATTGACATGTTTTTTTTTCAACACTTTACCGAATCTTTAAAAAGTTCCGCGAACTATTTGTGTCGGAGGATATCGGAAAAATAAATTTATGAGCTGTCAAAATATCACTCAAAAAAGCATTTGATCGCACTGTAACGCAAAACACCGGTGTGCGTTGCTTAATGTCGGAAAAATGTTCCGAACAGCTGTCCGAAAGTATACCTCGAAGCAAATATTCTCCGATTCGTATAAAATCGGCGAATTTTCCGCTCCGACGGATACCTCGCTAGGGCCGTATATATTTTTTTTTTTGAAGGTGTCTTATATTAATATTAGCCGTGTTTTATTTTTTACGAATCTGTATCACTGAATAGATAGACGACCGGCGGCACGGCGAGGTAATCAGCCTTATTCTGAGTTTCATCCGGAAAATTTAACATTTCACTTTTCGCCTATTGGGAGTTTCACCCGAAATTTCATGTTCGAAAAATTCGCCTTATTGTGAACATTCATTTTGGGCGGAATGTAATGCCAATGACAGTCTAACGAACGAAATTTCGTTCGGGCGAAACTCAAAATAGCTTTTAAAACTCCGGGCGAACAAAAATGTTTAAGGTGAATAATTTTTCGGATGAATATTTTCGAAACACATTTTTTTTTTCAGTTGTACGCACTTCTTAATGGAGAGCCGGGCGCTATACCCTTGTATTAGATTTTTTGTTTGCTTCAACATGACCTATTGGAAAGAAATTATTTTTTTTCTTATGAAATGAAACAAACAATATTATTTTATTTTGCACACATACATATATGTATAGTTATACAATAAGAGTTTATTGATTTATTTTTGATATATAGAGATTAATACATTGAATATTTTTTCAGTGATGAATTTTTTCTATTAAATTTAAGAGTTACATCAATACATTAATAAATGTTTGTATTAAAATTTGAGACCATTAGTTTTTAAATTTCATAAAGAATTATTGTATAAATAATAAAATTATCTTAAAAAATGTTCGTTTGTATAGATTAATTAAATTCAGTGAAAACAAAACAAAAATATTAAACAAAAAAGTTTCTACGAAATAATAAATTTTTGCCTCGATGTGTCTTTTTTCCAGTTTGACTCCTGGGACTCAATGTTTTGTTTTTTCTAATTGATTTTTTTAAATTTATTTTTGATCTCATCAAACTTTTTTTTAATAAACCTAAGGGTAAAGTATATATGTGATATATTTAGTATAATAAGTATATTTATTTTTTTAGGTGAAATTTTTCGAGACAAAGAGAACTTATTTAAAAATGAACAAAAAATCGAAAAAATCAAAAAAACAAATTAATGAAAACTTCTTCGAAATGGTGATTTTTATGTTGTTGTTGTTAATGTTTGTCATTCTTTATCTCGTCCACCTATAGGTGTGTGTATGTTGTTTTTTTTTTACACCTCCTCCTGCTCCATCCTTTTCCATTTTTATGACCACCGACTCAATACATACAGACATTAGAATAAACCAAAACTAATACGCATCTGTTTGTCTAATTACACATCAACCAGCGCCGCTCGAAGCCCACTTCTTCTGAGGTCGCCGACTATAGCATGACTTCATTCGAAAGCTACACATTCTCTCTCCCTGAGAGAGTTTATATTTTTTTTGTTTTTAAACAGAGAGACAGAGAGTGCGGCATGCCGCAAGTTATGATTTGAGTAATTATTTAAATTTAATTTTGTTTTTGTCTTTTGTTTAAAACAAAAAAAAGAGAATTTGTTTTTTTTTTTGTTTGTTTTGTGTGTTGTTTAATGGTTGGTTGTTGTTGTTGTTTTACATGCGCACGCGACGCGGCGTACAAACAAGAAATACTAAGAAACAGCTATTTTGCCGTTTTGTTTATAGGGGGACGGGCCTACGACTACGAGTTTCATCTAAAACACCAAACACTAAGGACTCTACGAACTAACACGTAATATATTTGAAAGATAATTTTGAAGAAAAGGGGAATAATGTTGCTGCAGCAATTGCCAATTATAATGGATGCATTAATAGTTGCAATTGTTGTTGTGGTTCTGTTGTAATTGGTGGTGGTGCTGGGGACCACTGGTCACCAGAGGTTCATTGGAAGAGCATAACCTTGTTTGGACACATAGATATTACGGTCCGAATAGGAAGATGCATTTCCAATTGCTTTGCGAGCCGAAACAATTTCATTATTTTTTTTGTTATTAAATGAAGTTACGGTTTCGGATTTGCCATTTATAGTGCGAGTTGTTGTAGTTGTTGTATTTCCCTCCGAGTCCTGGGTAACCTTTGTGGTCTCATAGGAACCATCCGGCTTACGTATAGTCTGCGTCATTACACTTTGACGAAACATCTTCGGGCCCTTAAATAATTTATGTTAAAAACTTACACAGACTTAGCTAAAAAAAAAATTAAGCTATTCTTACTTGATAGGCCCCCTCGAAAACACCCCCAAACGGTGTTTTTATAGGCGGAGCAATCATATCAGGGCCTCTTTTAGCCGGTGGACGTGTCTCGTCGTCCAATAAAGTGCCATGAATGCGTCCGAGGATGGTTTCCTCATCCGAGAGCTTCTTCTTGGGTTGTATCATTTTTGTGCGATTATCATTGCGAGGCAAGATATTGGTCATTTCAGGAGAAATACGTTGCAACAAGGAGTGTAATTGATTAGCATAAATTCTATAAATGAACAAAATATTTTTTAGTCATTATAATTCTTCTATGTTCATACCTACAAATGTATGTTTAAAAATATTTGTAACTTACTCTCCATCCAGATCAGTATCGAACATCTTCTTATTATTTTCGAAATCCTTGAGGAATTTTCCCTCAAAACCAGGCTTCAAATAATCTTCCTTTAGGTCCTTGTCAAATTTCGGAGGATTTTCTAAAGAAAAATAAATTAAAAACAAAAAATTGTCAAATTCTAATTTTGAGACAAAAATAAAATTAATAAAGAAGTTATAAGTTTATTTTAAATAGAACATAAAAGTATAAATAAACATTTTTTACTGCCATATTATTTACTGATTTTAATTGGTTTCAAATGTACACCTGGGTTAAAAATAAGTTAATCCCAAAAGTCAAACCCAACATAATATTCACTCGTTATACCTGGAAATCAACCCATTTTATTAAACCTTGTCGCGTTTAATCCGATTCAATTTAAACCGCCCTCCTGGGACAGTTAAAATTGTCGGTTGTGGATTAAATGGACGGATTTAAAATTCACTTACACCTGACTAACACCCTCTGTAAATAATATGGCAGTAACTGTTCAAATTTTAGTTATTTAAAATCGTCTTTAATTTGGCGTTAAAAAACTTAGTGGATAAAAATCTTAAATTGGAAAAATTCTCTACTCACAGAGAAATTTACAGGACCTTGAAATTTCAATTGGGACTGTCACAGCACCTAAATAATTTCTAATATTTTTAGAACAAGAGAACAGGAGCTCCCATTAAACTAAGTGCCTCATAGAAATGCCCTTCCAATATTTTGCTCAATATGCAAAATGATTGAGAGAGAGGACTTCGAACACTTCATAGGAGTATGCCCTGCTTTCAAATGTATTTGCAAGAAGGAGCTGCTTTGGAAAATCCAGTATGACGGTCGAAGAAGTGAAAATCACCTTAGATACTGCAAAACAGTATTAAATTTTTAAGCGTACGAATTAAATATTATAAAATAAAAAAAATACTTAAATTAAACTTATGCTAATTATTAAGTCTAGTACGCAGCTGAAGCGAAACGAAAATTTTCTGTTCTCTCCAAATCGACAACGAAAACTTAAACGAAAAGATTTCGGAAAAATTTTAATGGAGAGTTTTATCAAATGAAGCGTTAACGCAATTTGTTTGTGGTCTCCAACCGATAACAAAATGCTAACGGAAACCACTGCAGAGAAATACCCATTAAATGTGTCACTTATCCAAATAACCTCCTGCAATTATCAGTTTCGCTAGCTGAACATCGTACTGCAAAACAAAAAGAAGAACGAAATTTTTGGTTTATAATTTCGTTGTGTCATTTTAGTTTAGGATCTTTCGTTTCACATCAGCAGCGTACCTTGCTTTGAGTGTAATTGATAGTTATTTACAATATTTTAATCGAAATTCTATTAAATGAAAAAATTTTACTCAAATTGATTGTTCTCGGCAGACGGCTTTTAGTCATATCCTTGAGATAGAATAGGTTAAAACATAAAAATGTACACATCATATGCAAATAAATCTATTTTTAGTTGATATTGATCCCGAGTTGTGAGTTCCAAACTCGATTACCTGAAAAGATATAGAGTAAACCAACACCAAAAGTTTCCATCGTTTTGCGTATTCTTCTTGAATAGATACGATAGATTTCTCTTAGTCATGTGTGAAAAAAACTATCGAAATGGAGAGGGCGACACTATGGAAATTGCCCTTTTTATAGAGCTGCATAGATAGAGTCGCCCTCTCTGTTTGCATATCGAAAGTGCATTCCCATACTTTTTGATTTCGATAGATTTTTTTTTAAACTGATTGTAAAAGTTAATCCTATTTACAGGATTTACTGACTCTCCCTTAACTCAGGCACTTGGTCTTTGTGCCCAAAGTATGCCCACCAACGAAAGACTGTCTCTGATGTGATGTGTTTTCCTTCGTTCTTTTATTTTCAGACTGAAATTTTGATAACTGGACTGGATAGCGGAAATTATGCATTCTCTCACGAGCACCTATGTACTTCTGTTAAAAATTAACGAATTTTTGGAGTACGTTTTGATTGAAATTCCAGGATAAAGTTATTCACAGAAATTCAGCATACGGGAACGGACTTACTGCGAGGACAAAATCGCGGCTAAGATCGTTGTCGCTCTAAAGTTTCGGTTAAGAAATCTTTAAATTTACGAAACCTCTAAACTGTGAATGAAATGTGCCGTTGTTAAAAGGGTGGGTTCGGGAGGTCTTTTTCAAATTGAAACCGTACAAGTTATATAGAATAAGAAAAAAACTGCATTTTAATGGAATATTAGGCGTTTTTTCCAAGCCCAGAGAGCACGAAAAAAACGACCACAGGGATTAGCAACAGCATCGCAGAAACAAAATGGAGTTTTTATACAAACTATCGATAACAAGTACCTACACTTGGACGTCCAGTATAACGATAGATATAATGGTCGTATTCGGGGATCAATCCAAAGCTATCCGGATAGGTCTGTGTTATTGTAATCCCTTGTGACAAAACAGCTGATGCAACAACAACCCAACGTATCTAAAAATTTTTGGGATAGGTGGATTGCCTATCTGATAGTTTCTCGAACGCAAGGAATGTCCAGCCAATTCGTTATATCGAAAAATTCGTTATATGTTTCGAACAAAAAAAAAAATAAAACATACAGTCGTATTTATTAGATTTTTGTCTACTTAAACACTGTCTAACTATTTTCAAACTGGTGGAAATATGCTTTAATTAATAAAAGTAAATATCACATTATTTACGGTTAAGGCAATCTACTCTTGTGTTTAAGTTAGGCAGCTGTAAGACAACAATAAACAAGGTTTTTGAACCCATTTTCAAAAGTTGGACAGTTGTCTAAAGTTAGACAAAGTTTATAAAGAAGACCTATAATGTCTACCGATACAAAAACAATAGATTACTTTTACTGTTTTATGGTGCAGGCAAGCGGTAAACGCAAAAAAAAAAACTATGGAAAATGGAGAACCCGTCTCATGTTTTGTTTTGTTTTGTTCCTTTTCATTGAAATTGAAGAGCATTCATTATATAGCAAATTTTTCGATATTCGTTATATAGAGATATCAATGGACTTCAAATGGTGATACTGAAAGTTCGTTAAATCGACATCCGTTATACTGGACGTCCAGTGTATATAATTCACGCCGGTAAAAGTTTTTCTGTGTGCTTATTCTCTGCCCGTAGGTGATTATTTATTGTTGTATTTAACATGGTGATTGTTTAGCACCGACGTCGTTTTTTTCGCCCAATTCCCTCCGGGCTTAGGTACAAAAAAACACGGCTATTGTTTAATTATATCAAATACCGATTTTTGTGTTACTAAGTTGTTAGTTCTGATTTTATTGTTAAAACAATCAATCAATGTAATCGACACATTAGTTTGGATACGTGGAAAACTGTTGTTGTTAAACATTTTCCAAATTGCATTTCCATACTAATTAAAGGTATGCAACTTCCTCAAGAGTTTATTCATTTCGAAACTCATGACCTACAACCTTAAAACTATTTTTCTTTCATTGAAAGTTTGAATGTAAGAACAATCATTTGGATGAGCTACCAACACGTTTAGAGGCTAAAGTTATAGGTATTTCACGACTGCCAGGCTGATCATCAGTCTCCTTTAACTGGTGCATAGGTTATTATGTTCAAATTTAATTTGAAAAACTTTTTGCCTGCACGGACGATTGAATATAAAACACCTTCTTAAGAACCATTCGCACTATGCATTGCACTACCGAAGTCACTTGACCACATCCATCCTAATTTTGTTTTTTTCTTATTGTTTGACAATTGCATTTGAATAAACTAGCATTTTTATTAACCACACACAAATTGGTTGTTGCACATTCGGATTCTATTCAATTTTATTACTTCTTTCACTCAAGAAGTAATTTAGCTGGTACGCACCGATCCAAGTGTATCTTATTAAATTTGTTACCCTTTTTCACTTTGCTAAGATTTTAATATTTCTGCCACTTTTTTCACCGGCCTCCTTTTGGTTGTGTTATTATTGGCGACTGTTTAACAGATATAATAATATATGTGCATCTTAGAATATTAGCCAAATGGTTAGCAATATTTTCTTCTTTCCAGTGCGGATAAGAGAAAGATATAAATCCTTTAAGGTATTTGCTGAAATCTGAAAACGAATGAGCCCTCCTAATCTCAACCAAAACTTGACTCGCCAGTCAGACACACTCAGTCAAACAAATCTAGAACCGTGCCAATCTTTGTTGTTGGTGTTTTCATCAAAATGCGCAATAGAAAATGAAAATTTGAAGATGCTCCCCCTGTCCCTGCCCAACCTAGAACAGTACACCAAATCCAGAACTAACCACCCACTTGAAAATTGCAATCTAAAAAAAACTTAGCTTCCCATTCCCCGAAAAAGAAAAAAGCACATCGTCTCTCACAACCAAAACCTACCCTCGTATTGGCTAACAGCCTCCATTATCTGCTGCATTTGGTGCTCGAAGTGTTTCTGCAACTCCATCGGGTTGGTGAAGACTTGGAAAACAAATGTCCGGTTATCGCCGAAGAGCTCATCATCAGTGTCCGATTCGTCGAACCAACTGGGCTTCCGGAATTCATCATTTTCCTCCAGCGAAGGACTGTAAAAGAATTTTTGTTAGTTTCTTCATTAGGGGTGTTCAATTTTTTGCAATGGAAGATTTATCATCGTCGTCGGTCTTAGATTGCCGATGGATCGATAAACGAGATGCTTGCTTCCACTTTTTTCTTCTCATTTTTTTTTTTTGCTATGGGAACAACCGACTATCTATCGGTTTAGGTGTACTTACTTCTTGGGGTCGTCGGTGTTGGCTTCGGTCTTATTGAACATTTTACGCAAGATATCCATTCCACTTGGACAAAAAACTAAATAAAAAACTTTACTCTTTCCGCCGATTGGAGCTAATTAAAAACTGAATAAGTTTGTTGGGGGATTTTGTATGCAATTTTTTAAAATCTTTGCTGCGAATTCTTGGGATTGATTTTTTGCTTTCTGGTCACAAAACTCTGCTGCCTGCTGCCGGAATTCTCTCGAAGTCGAACGAATTACGTTTTTTTTTTGGTTTTCTGCATCTGCATAGAAAAACTAGGGAATGCGCATGTTTTGGGAATTTTTTTGGTTGGCAAACGATAATTTTTGTTTTTTGTGTTTGTTTTGTTGTGGGAAATTTTGAACTGGGTTGGTTGCGAGGTAGATAGTTGGCAAAAGTACTGAATGCACTAGAAACTAAAGCTGGAACCACACTTTATTCGTGTGATGTGTTGTGGAGTGGCGTGTTGTATCGGCGACTATGCACCAGGCTTGGCACGAATATGCCACTTGGATTCTTAAATTTCAAGTGAGATTTTTAATTTCAATATTTGGTGAAAAATTGGATTCCTAAAATATTGTACAGCGTACAAATTTCAAAATCAGCTGCAATGTATATTGGTCATTTATAGCTAGACTGCTTTTAGACGACTCCAAATTTTTAACGGCGTTTCTCTTTTGAGTTTCTTTCCGATTACAACATCCATTTAAACGCTGCAAATTTTAATAGCTGCAATTTTTGTTAAGTGAGAAGGAAACATCTCTTCACACTGTTTACTCTGCTTATGTCTCAAACATTAGCAAAAAGAAGAAAGAAGAAAGAGCGATAACTCTGCAATTATTTCAACCTCTGCAACTTTGTCTACCCCGGCCACCGCATACGTCACCCGCCTACGTGCTTAAAAATCGCAGGGGGTAATTGCAGCGTTTAAAAGCAGTCGTAGTGCAAAGAAAAAATACAGTATCTACATGAAAAATAAGCAAACATAAGGAAAAAAGAGATGATTATACAACAGATGTTCTCATTAGGGTCCGCATCGTTTTATTTTATCGTGGTGAACCATATGGGTTATGGCTTCGATGCATATGGGTTATTGGCGATAATAAAACGCGCCTAATGTCTTCTGGGAACGCATTTCAGTTTGTTAAGACAAAATATCATAGAACACATCCCTTTTTTGAGTGAAAAATAGAATATACAGCCAGGTTCTACATTTCACTTTCACTCGAAATGAAATTGAAGTCAATCTAATTTCAATTGATTTCAATTCTATTTCGAGTGAAAGTGAAATGTTGAACCTGGCTGATAAGGTTCAAGTCATGAATATTTTTCAACGGCGCCATTTTCATCTTCATTGGGCTTTTCCAAAAACTATAATATCTTATATCTATAACTATACTATATTTGACAGTTCTAGTTGGGGAGAAAACAATACAATACAAACAAACATACTACACAGCCAAACACTTTTCCAAAGTGTGCACATTGTGATTTATCGTTGTATATGTAAGTATATTTGTTTGTATTGCATTGTTTTCTCCCCAACTAGGAAATTTTTCTTGTTGTTTGTTTCGCATTGTCACATTGACGTATGGGGGAACTTCCCAATTCCAACTTTACCTGTCCACTTTTATATTCACTATTTTTCTGGCTTATTTATTTATTATTATTATTATTTATAGCTATTGTGTTGTTGTATTTGCGTGTAAATCGCAGAAGGCTTATTTTTTGCAAGTCCGGGGGGAATTGGGCGAAAAAAACGACGTCGGTGCTAAACAATCACCATGATGTTAAATGCAACAACAACTAATCCCCTAGCGGGCTAAGCTAAACCCAGAGAATTCTCCGGGCTTAACTTAAGCAGACAGAAAAACTGTGTTAATGTAGGTAGATACTTGTTATTGATAGTTTGTATGAAAACTCCATTTTGTTTCTGTGATGGTGTTGCTAATCCCCGTTGTCATTTTTTTCGTGCAATTCCCAACGGGCTTGCAAAAAAACACCCCTTTAATTACGCATAAAAATTACATATTCGGCATTCGCTTCCCGATAGAAACTCCACTTTTCTTTTGTGATGGCGTCGCTAGTCCCCGAAGTCGCTTTTTTTCAACCAATTTTCTCCGGGATTGGAAGAAAAAAACGCATCTTTTTCTCGTGGAAATTTGTGTTCACCATGTCTGCAATTTATATTTTTATTAAATCGTAAATTATGTTATCAGCAATAACAACAATCAATATGATTTTGCACAAAGACAACTAAAATTTGAAGTCCCTCCAACGTCAAAAATATCACAATTTCTTGCCTTTCCAATCTTATAAACAGAGTTTCCTGGAACATTGGTGTAATCGTAGTTGCAGGTCATATAATGGTAGTTCCATTTCCTATTAATAAAATAATATAAATCGTTAAAGATAATACAATTTTTGACATTATTCTAAACATGTGCGATAATGTTTCTCAAAGTGGTTATTTGAGTGTCTAATGTCGGATTCCATTTCAATGTGAAAAATCTCCTGTCAAAGTCGAGAATTGCTCATTTTAATAAAACATATCGTCATAGAAAAATTTCATGTTTTCAGTAGTAGGTATCGGCGAAATCTAGCAGTCGTATTTATTAGATTTTTGGGTACTTAGACAGTGTCTAACTATTTTCAAATTGGTGGAAATATGCTTTATTTAATAAAAATAAATGTCACATTATTCACGGTTAAGACAATCTACTCTTGTGTCTAAGTTAGGCAGCTATAATACAACAATAAACAAGGTTTTAGAACATATTTTTCAAAGTTGGACAGTTGTCTAAAGTTAGACAACGTTTATAAATAAGGCCATAGATGTTTTGAAATAGGTACTTTTCACTTTCAATACTAACGGAATATATTTCACAACTCATGTGTCTAGCTCAAATGAAAAGGACTTGTTTGCCACGATTGAGAGACGGAATGAGTGTCTTCATTTTCGATCGGATTGAAAATACTTGGCGTTTGCAAATTATTTGAGTTCTCATGTCCGAATTGGAATTAGCAAAGTTTTAAAAATGTAATTTTTTCCATAAAACCTAATGTGGTCGTCTTAATTTTTTTTTTAAATTTTCATTTGTATATTATTTTTACTGTTTTCGAAAGCAAAAAAGGTTTGAATACTGGCTAACGTCAAATTCAGACCACCTTTTTTGAATCCGTGCGGAAATTAATTTCGTATACAGATTTGATTCGGAACGGAACTCAGAACAGGGGTGAAATGTGCTGTTAACTTGTTGTTGGTAGAATTTGCATGTACAAATTTGGTTTAATATGAACAACTTATTTATGTACATATTAAAGAGCTCAACAAAACACGCCTAATGTATGAACTGATGTCAATTCACTGAGCAAAGATGTTTGACCCTTCATATCATGTTTAACGTGTTTGGTATTGGTGTTAGCAGTATTGTGACGCATAAATAAACATCTTACTCATCTTTGCCTGATGGAGAACTTGTACAAAATGTCATTGCACAACCAACTCTTCCAACTTTGTCGTTAGCCAAAACAGTAAAATGTCCAATTTTACTGAAATAAAACGAAATTATAATAAGTTAATGAACGAATTAAGACTCCTTTTCAATTCAAGACGAACGTAGTAGAGTCTAATTTTCCATATTCCTTAATGATTGACTCTGGAACATCCTTGCATTCCTTAAACCAATTAAAAATCGATTTCTGTGCATAATGCAATGCCTTTCGGGAAGGCCCTGTTGTGCCATGGTATGCTAGATTTTGGCCAGATATTGGTATACGTTCAGTATTTCGACATTGATCATGTTGCATTTTGCATCGTCCTGCATGCACACTTGCTATATACTCAAGTTCATAATCCCAAGCCTGATGGAAAATTGAAATATCTGTTTAACTTTTAACATTATACTATAAAGTCTTACCAATTCTCTCATTTGCGAAGATGGAGGCAAATACCCTTCACTGCCAATTGCTTTTCCACATGCAACTTCGTTTCGGTAATAATTGTGCCAATAAAGAATCCAATCTCTGAATAGCTCCGTCATAGGATAATGTTTTTGATATTCAGAAGCAGGTACCTACATATACATATGCAAAAAGATATATGTAAGTATGTTCATAAATAATGTAGGTATGGTTGGCAACATAAATGTGATAAAATAAATTTACTCACAATCTGTTCCTTGTAGCATATAATATGTTTGCTATTTCCCATGCAAAGCTTTGCTTCTTTACTGCAGTACTCATAACCATTGGCCATCAAGGACATATTTAGCAACAAGATCATGGTAAGACAAGCTTTTCTAAGAACCATTTTGATAAATAAAAGAATTTTACTTTGTTTGATTGAAAAATAATATTGAGTGATGTTTGCAAAAATAATATATATCTAGAAAGTATCAAAGGCCCTGAGCTATAATACTTCGAGAAGGCAGGTAGGTAGAAAAATGTCGACTATGAACAACTTAAGCCTCATTTACCCAAAATATGAGCTCGTTGAAATTAAGACATTCATTTCATGTGGAAGGTTAAGGTTGAGCCAAAATTCAAATTTTGTTTGCAAAAATTAATAATTAAGTCCGAATTTAATTTTAAATCTGGATGTATCGAGGGAATAATATGATGATATAATAAGTGTCTCAACGCATAAAATTTAAACCAAGGATGCTTTTCAATGGTAGCTATTACTGGCGCCTAGGGTGGAATCAAAATATAAAATTTCATCTCACTTGAATTGACTGACAAAACATCTCATACAATTTATTTTGGTTGAATTAATAATAAAAGTTTTTGGGATTGGTTCTAAACCATCACATATTCTATTCCATTAAAGGTTAAGGTTTTCAACACACAAATTTCGCGTAACTTTATCCCACTTGGCATTGTGTTAAGTAGGTTCTCTGATGTCAGATAGTGTGGAAGTATAGGTACTTTAAAAAGAATAACATCCGTTTGGTCTTGACTTTTGAGCGATGTGTCAATTTGTTAACATTAAATTTTTAACAGTAATTTAAAATAATTCAGATAAGCGAAATTGAACTTAAATTTTATCAGTTTAGATAGCAGATATCAAAATGTGAATGCATCGCAAATAAGAAATTTTAATATAAATAGAGATCGCAAATCATTATTAACCCAAAACTCAAAATGAACTCCTCAAGCTTTGTCCTTTTCGTTGTGTTCGTGATTGTAACATTATTGTCGCTCTTTATGCTCGAAGCTGGGGTAAGTGATTTCGCTGATTTACCTATAGCATTAGCATTTTATTGTTGTAATTTTGTATTGATTTTGGTGATTTGGGATACCTAATCCTAAAGTCTAGTTTACAATAATTCCCATGCGAAAAATAAAATGCTAGCCAAATTTCCACGCAAGCCAAAACTATGGTGTTGATTGGAAAAATGTTTTTGGCACGCTGTTCACTTTTCCGCAAGCTAACTATTAACTAGCCTTTATTTAGTTTTGTTACTTGTAACCTTATGTTGCGTGTTTGTGTTATGTATTATACTTATTTATGATTTTATTGTGAATTTAGCAAGAAATGTGTGGTGTATTATAGAAAGTTGAGCAAATATCAGCTTTTTGCTATAACTACAGCTATCCACATAATATAGTGTTCTTAGTGTTAAAATACATAAAACTTAGTCTGGATTTAAATTGACTGATTTTTCCAGTGCCGATTTTTCTTTGCTGTTGTAATCATTTGAGATTTCGAGATACCTACGTCCTACAGTTCAAACGTTCTCTTCAATTTTTCCATTTTAATACTAAAAAAATTGGTCAATGTAAATTCGGGCTTTAAAATTGAAGCAAGAGAACAATTTCTCAACTAAAGGTAGAAGGAGACATATATTTATTTATTTATTAAGTTTTAGTTTTCTTGTTTTCAGCTTTCTTGTTTTGTTTGCAAATTATTTTCTATAAAAATGTTTAATATTTTCAGGCAAGTGACATTACTCAATATTGTGTTCAAATCTGCCAAGGTGGAGGATATGGTGGCTTCGGTAACTGTATGGTAAATTGTCTAAAAAAATAATAATCATGCAACCCCAAGTTTTACCAGAATAACAACACTGTATTAAACATAATTTATTTGACATTAAAGTAATGAATTAAAAAATTTAAAAAGTGTTTTTTTTTTTTTAAGTTGTAGGTACTTCTTTATTGTGAGTTGAAGGTAAAGTACAATAACTTTGTTAGAAATTCTAAAGTTTTCCATCAACTTTTGCATTTTTAAAATCGAAAATCACATTGATTGTGAATTAAGATTGATTAAATTTTCAAAATGTAAAGAAAAATAAAATTGCACAACCTCCTTCTAAAAAACTCAGCAGGTCCGACAGAAGGGCCCTTAGACGACTTAAAACTAACTTACTGTAGTCATTTTGTATTGTATAGAAAATCTTAATATATGGAAATGAAGGAAATTCATCACTACACACAAAATATTGGATGCCTTTCAGTACAGATGAACATGAGTGGAGATAAATTTAGTTGGCACCCAAAGTTGGACAGTTATTCAACAATAACTGTTCAATGGAAAGAGTTGTCAAAAATGTATGTCAGCAAAAGTTATAGAGACTATTCTTACCAAAAAAATTAAGAGAATTGAAATAATCTTCGAACGAAAAAATGGTAGACAACGCAAACATTTTGTTTTGGTTAGAACATTTGGATTTAGACTCTCTGAGTGGGGATGCATGTTACCCCACTTTGTTTCATGATTAAAAAGACTTAAGGTATTATTATACTTATGGAAAAATCTTTTCCATCCTATCATAACTACGTACAATATTTGGATATTTGCTCTTAGATAGATATTCAAAGAATTTTGATTAATTGGTTTTAAAGTTGATTATTTTGAAAAACAAAAAAGTACTTATAGCTACACTATTGTTGACTTGTATAAGAGCACCAGGCGGGGACCAATAATTGAATAACAAGTTTTTGTTATTAGGATATAGCTTGTTGCCGGGCACTAGGGCCTCGTAAATCCGGGGACAAAGCTCCTTTTTTATTAAATAATTTTCTATAAATCTAAAGGTCTGTTTCACAATCTCTGAGTAAAGTTCTAAGTAAGGTAACTAGATTTTTTTTGACATAAAATTGTAGGAAAATCTATCAAGTAAAGTTTTAATTTGCTTACTCAGAGATCGTGAAACGAGTACTAAATCTCAATATTTTCTTTAGACGAAAGTAAATATTTGCGTAAAACAATCACCTTTTCGGATAATTCTGAATAAAACTCTCCAAACTACGAAAAAAAAATTACTATGAAACTTACCAAATGAGGGGTGTCGAAGAGCCTCGAGGTATCATCCCCAAGTTCTCCTATACTCTAATTTTATTGGAATATCAACTTTTCTAGGAATTCGGGCCTTAAACATAAAAAACAACAACATATTGTTGCTTAATTCGAACTCTACGAAAATCAGATATGTTTTAATCTTTAAGAAAAGCAAATGTTTGCCTTGTCTGCTATTTTGGAAAACATCACACCGCCCGCCTAAATTTTTTAGACTCGCTATCTGTATTTTCAGTATTCCATTCTTTAAAACTTTTCCTGACAAGAATTTTTTATAATGCTTTTCATTAAAAAAATATTGATGAAAAACGGTCCAACTTTGTGTTGTTCATCTGTTACGAAAAGCATCCAATATTTTGTGTGAAGTATTTACTAATAAATTTTCTACATTTCCGTATATTAAGATTTTCTGTGCAATAAAAAATGACTGCAGTAAGTTAGTTTTAAGTCGTTTAAGGGCCCTTCTGTCGGATCTGCTGAGTTTTTTAGAAGGAGGTTGATGCAATTTTATTTTTCTTTATACATATTTTGAAAATCAAAAACTAAATTGATCAATTCAATCAATCTTAATTCACAATCAATGTGATTTTCGATTTTAAAAATGCAAAAGTTGATGGAATTTTAGAATTTTTAACAAAGTTATTGTACTTTACCTTCAACTCACAATAAAGAAGTACCTACAACTTAAAAAAAAAACACTTTTTAAATTTTTTAATTCATTACTTTAATGTCAAATAAAGTATGTTAAATACAGTGTTGTTATTCTGGTAAAACTTGGTGTTGCATGATTATTATTTTTTTAGACAATTTACCATACAGTTACCGAAGCCACCATATCCTCCACCTTGGCAGATTTGAACACAATATTGAGTAATGTCACTTGCCTGAAAATATTAAACATTTTTATAGAAAATAATTTGCAAACAAAACAAGAAAGCTGAAAATAAGAAAACTAAAACTTAATAAATAAATAAATATACATATGTCTCCTTCTACATTTAGTTGAGAAATTGTTCTCTTGCTTCAATTTTAAAGCCCGAATTTACATTGACCAATTTTTTCAGTATTAAAATGGAAAAATTGAAGAGAACGTTTGAACTGTAGGTATCTCGAAATCTCAAATGATTACAACAGCAAAGAAAAATCGGCACTGGAAAAATCGGTCAATTTAAATCCAGACTAAGTTTTATGTATTTTAACACTAAGAACACTATATTATGTGGATAGCTGTAGTTATAGCAAAAAGCTGATATTTGCTCAACTTTCTATAATACACCACACATTTCTTGCTAAATTCACAATAAAATCATAAATAAGTAATTATAATACATAACACAAACACGCAACATAAGGTTACAATAGTAACAAAACTAAATAAAGGCTAGTTAATAGTTAGCTTGCGGAAAAGTGAACAGCGTGCCAAAACATTTTTCCAATCAACACCATAGTTTTGGCTTGCGTGGAAATTTGGCTAGCATTTAATTTTTCGCATGGGAATTATTGTAAACTAGACTTTAGGATTAGGTATCCCAAATCACCGAAATCAATACAAAAATGATAACAATAGAATGCTAATGCTATAGGTTAATCAGCGAAATCACTTACCCCAGCTTCGAGCATAAAGAGCGACAATAATGTTACAATCACGAACACAACGAAAAGGACAAAGCTTGAGGAGTTCATTTTGAGTTTTGGGTTAATAATGATTTGCGATCTCTATTTATATTAAAATTTCTTATTTGCGATGCATTCACATTTTGATATCTGCTATCTAAACTGATAAAATTTAAGTTCAATTTCGCTTATCTGAATTATTTTAAATTACTGTTAAAAATTTAATGTTAACAAATTGACACATCGCTCAAAAGTCAAGACCAAACGGATGTTATTCATTTTAAAGTACTTATACTTCCACACTATCTCACATCAGAGTACCTACTTAACACAATGCCAAGTGGGATAAAGTTACGCGAAATTTGTGTGTTGAAAACCTTAACCTTTCGAATGGAATAGAATGATGGTTTAGAACCAATCCCAAAAACTTTTATGCGTTAATGAAATAATGTAAAATATGAAATTGTAAAAGATGTATTGTCAAGTCGAGTGAGATGAAATTTCATATTTTGATTTCACCCTAGGCGCCAGTTATAGCTATCATTGAAAACCATTATTGGTTTTAATTTTATGTACTGGGCCACTTTAAAAGCGAAATAAGTCATTATACCTATTAATGCCAATATAAAGCTAATATTTATATTTTGCTAAAAACACATTTTCGTTTTGGCCCAACCTCCCACATGGCATGAATTTCTATTTCAATGATTCAACTACCTTAACCTTACGATGATCATAGAAATCTTAGAAATCATTTAAATTGAAAGATTGGCCCAAAATAAAATACATTTTCACTAAAAATAATAATTGAATTAAGAGCTTTTTAGTGTGATCAGTACCTAATAAATTAAAATTTTCAATAAAAGCTATGTACAATGTATGTATGTACATACATATGAATACTTAACTGGCACCTTACCTTATTATTGAAAGTTTTAAATCTTAATTTTGAGACGTTTAGAAAGAAAATAAATAACTTATTATTTTGATAGATATCTACTACATAATAAAGCTTATGATTCAATTATTATTATTTCTTGCCAAAAACAAACGAATATTTTGGTCCAACCTTCCACATAAATGACTTTTTGTAAAGTGGTTTATATTGTTCTGTTTCAAGACATGAAAATTTACATAAGACATTTTTAAATTACTCGCTAAATATTTAATATTTATAACGCGGCTAATCCGAGTAATTTAAAAATGTCTTATATGTAAACAACCGCGGAAACCTTAAAAGTTATATGAAAATTTACATCTGAAAATTCAGATTTGGGATTTTTTTTGGTGGAAGGGCAATTATACTTTTGTTGAGATTTATCCATTTCAAAGTAGCAAATGAATTAATATGATACTAAAACTGTAAAATAGATTTTTTCGCTATTTTAAATTTAATAAATTGGCGAAACGGTATAGTGATGCTTAACTTGTTTAAAATTTGCAAACTCCTCATTTGACCTACTACATAGATAAATTCTTTATAAGAGTATGTGTCGTTGAATAAACGACCTTATTCACTACTACTACTGTAAATGATAAAAATGTACATGTTTATTTTGAAATTCGCTCTCAGGCGAAAAAATGTCAGCATGGGTAAGTAAAATGAATAGGGGGGTTTACATGGACCAGCATGCTCGACAACATGGCTCGATGGCAAAAATAACTGTATGCACAACTAATGCGTTTACATTAATACTGATGTTGTCGAGCATCAGTATTTTAAAATTTTCGAATCAAACAGACGCAGGATGGCGAAAATGATTTTGGCAGCGTTAATTATGAATGAGGTTCTTGAAGAGGAAATAAAGGAAAAAAAAAGAAAATACTCCAGCACCTGTTTTTTGACTTTTTTTAATTCCCGTTGGCATTAAGGTCTATTTTCTTATATTTCTCCAGCAACACTTCGTATCCTTTTAGCTTTAAATTTTTATTTTTATAAATTTCACTTTTTATTTTCCATACCTCAGGTAAGCTTTTGTATAGTTCAAAAAACTCTTTCCAAAACTCACTATTATTTGCCATTATTTTCGCTTACCGTGACCGTGTTATCTGGCCGAGATAATTTACCAAATGAAAAAAAAAAAAAAAACGAAGTTGTCGAGCATCTCTTCACATGAGTTGGCTGGTTGGACGAGCCTTCAGGTTTTCAAAAATTTTTGAAATCCATCCAGCATGTTGGTCAAGCAGTTGTTTTGGCGTTTTAATGATCGAGCATCGATGGTTGTCGAGCATGCTGGTCCATATAAACCCCCCTAATAACTAGAAATGTCAGTAAATATCAAGTAGCTGATTTTGAAAAATGAAATGTCGAATCTCATATTTTGAAAAATTTTATTTGAGTACAGAACTACATTATATTCTATCGAATTAGCTTTGCAATCGAATTTCAAAATATGATAGTGAAAATTTGTATGAATTGAAAATTGTGTATGTATATGTACAGTACATAAGACGCACTAAGGGTCTGTTTCACAATTTCTGATTAAAGTTCTTATTAGTTAGACCATTTCATATATTGTGAAATGTAAATGAGGTTGTTAATTGTCGAATAAGTTCCATGTAGTGTAATTGGAACTTTACAGACATTGTGAAACAGACCCTAAGACAAGTAGGATAAAACAGGGTTTAATGATTAAGGACTAGTTTGTTTACCAATCATCCTCAGTCAAGGATTATTGCAACTGGTAAATTATCGAATGTGCAAATTTTCTATAAAGGTATCCATAAGTTGAGTTCTTATTCATGGAAATCACTTATCACCCGATGTCGGTTGATTATAACGCCATTTAAATTAGAACCTTTGAAAGTGATGGTAAAGATTTTACCCACTGTGAACAAACTGGCTGGTAAAAAAAAAACTACATAATGTTATAAATGGAAGTTGATAGATTGATGATTACTGTTGATCAATAGATATTTGAAATTCAAGAAAGTTATAGAAAGTTATTTAAACAATCTAAAAAATCTACAAACCGAGAAAATTTTGAAAATCCCAAAACGTATGGTTCCGAACATTAAGCAGGATTAAAATCGATTGAAATAATTTTTATACAACCGACCGGAAAGCTTTTTGAATACAAAAATTATCCATATTTCAGGCATTTTCAATTCGAATTTTTGGAAAACACACATTTTATTGATCGATTTTTTGCAGTAATTTAATTATTATATCGTTTAATAAGGGATTACGACAAGTTGTTGCATGTCGAATCTTGCAGTCTATGAAAAGGCGATTCGTGTGCAGAAGGCCTAAGGAAGCTTATAACTTGAGTTCCAAAGCTGAGATCTTCAAGGGTTTTAAATTAAAGTCTCTTGGTCTTATTTATAAACGTTGTCTAATTTTAGGCAACTGTCCAACTTTGGAAAATGTGTTCAAAAATCTTGTTTATTGTTGTCTTATAGCTACCTAACTTAGACACAAGAGTAGATTGTCCTAACCGTGAATAATGTGATATTTATTTTTATTAAATAAAGCATATTTCCACCAATTTAAAAATAGTTAGACAGTGTCTAAGTTGAAAAAAATCTAATAAATACGACTATCTGTGCCTAGGTTCTGTGACTCTCACATTGATAAAATTAGTCGAGGACTTTGGAAAATATAACAAAACTCATATGATTTGTTTCAATGTTTCAATGTTCATCGTTTGTTGACCAGTTTTATCGATGCGACAGTTACAGAACGTAAGGCGCAGGCTAGAGAATTAAGTACATAAGCGAAGTAACTAACTTGGGAAAAGCTTCTAGGTTTATAAAAAATAAATTTAATATTGTGGCACGACAGCTGGTATTGAACTAGTGACTTAAAACTCTCAACTACTATATACACTGTGTGCGTGTTATAGACAGGAATGGAAGGGATCTACAATTTTCTTCTAAAGTGAGAGGCACTTTTTCATGACCAGAGGATCATTTTTCAATTCCTGACAAAAGGAAGTACATAGGTATCTACTCGTAAAAAATATTTCCGCTTTTAAGGTGACATAGACATAGACAGTCCTAAACAATATTACGCCTCGGGAGTATTTTTTTTATCTAAAGAAATGCAAATGATAATGATTAGGTATTATAAATTAATTATAAAAAAATTTAATTCATGTTGGAAATTTTGCGATATAAGACTTTGTTTGCATCTAAATAATTAACTTTCATTCTTATCTTTTTAAAACAAACAATAATGCAAGTTTTATTGTTATCTTTTTCCAAAGAAATGATGCTTCACATTGTTTAGGTTATCTTCAATTCCGGGGAATCACTTCATATTTTGTATTTTTGTTTGCTTTATCATTTTTAGTTGAGATAAACAAACATTACCCTTCATGCACAAAGCACAGCACCAATAATATTTACAAAAATTGAATTCGAGATTTTTTTCAAATTTGGTATTTCGATGATAGGAAAGACGGAAAAGTGGGTCTCGTAATTCCGTCCGTCTGCCTGTCTTTTAATTAAAAAGATACTATAGTATGGGTTCGTAATGTTTGTCAAAAAGCCAAAAGTTTGATTCACTATTTGCACATCTTCTTTTTGAGATTTTATTTTGGGATCTGTACCATGGTTTTAATTTACGGATTTTCTTTTTGGGATTATGGCTTTTTGACAAACATCACTAACCTCTATAGTAAGAAATATGCGTAACCCCAAAAAAAAAAACAATCTCAATCGGATGAAGTCCCCAAAAAATGCATTCCAAGAGGACAAAACCCTAATGGGGAAAAAAGCCATAGGTACAAAATCCCCAATAAATATATTTTTTTGCTAAAATCTCTATAAAAAAAATCAAAATCCGTACATAATAAAAAGAGGCTATTGCTGTAAGACTTTTAAACTTACCTTTCTTTTTACTTGCGATATTATATACATACATACATATGTAGGTACATAACATATGTATGTATGTAATATTATATGGCAATCGTAAAAAAATCGAGCTCGAGATTTAGACCGACCTTGACATTACGATAGTAGTAAAGTCGAGAAAAGTGGACGTGCCAAATTATGAAAATATTATTTTTTTTTCAAAAATGATACAATTTTATAAAAAAAAATCGGAAAAATGGTCATAAATATGGCACCTCCCAAAGAACCATTTTTTTGATTTTAGATTTTCTCAAAAAACAATTTAAAAACACTTTTTTTGAGAAGAACTTGGTTGATTTTTATTTAAATGGCACTTTTTAATATTACCTACCATATTTCAAATAAAAATTATTTCTATGACCTACCATACAAATGTTTAAAAACCGCTAAGAAAAGTCTCATTTTTCTCAAAAACAACTTCTACGATTTTGATTAAATTTTTGGTATGAGCAACCATCAGTATATATCTATCGATTCAAAATTGTATACATATGCACATATGTATTTATAAAAGGTTTATTTTTTTAAAAAACCGCTACAACGATTTTTAAAATTTATTTCTCTTAAATTGAGATTTCTTGTCACACTATTCAGGTGTGATCGCACATAAGAGCAAGTTCGTGCGACCCATTCGTACATTTTATTTTTAATGATCGCCATTGTCGTTTGAATTTTTTTCTTTGAGTTTATGTTAATCTGTCTTACATGCGGGGCTTCATTAGCAGAAACTTTTATTGTAATTTATTTATTCCTTTTAAAATTACTTGCAAATACATTCGACCCAGTCCTAATAAGTTAAAGAAAAGTAATATCTTAAAACTTAATTACTATTTTAAAATTGATAAAGCAGAAAAATCTTCCGCCGGAATTGATGTTAATCTAAACAATCTGATGAAATATATCATTGTTATTAAGTAGATAACAATAAAATTGCATTCATTTATTAAATACGGTATCACGGCATAATCGGGAAATTTTTGAAGGGGATACCGACATAATCTCAAAAACCTAAATCAAAAATTACTACAATTTAAAAAATCCACAAGTGTATAATCCTCAAGCTTATATTCTTAAGTGCAGCCACAGCTATGTTAAGCCTGGATCAACATTGGTCGACATACAGCCTAAACCACTGAAGCGATTTCCTTAAAGTTGTGAACCGCAGTTTCTTTTAGGTGTTATTTGTTAGACTTACCTTAAGATATCTCGTTAATCTTTTTACACCCCTTTTCCGGAGTGGTGGCCATTTTTCAAAACCGAACACCCTACACTACACATAGAAAAATATTTTTCTTGTCCAAAATTTTTAAACATTGGAGTTTTTTTTGCCTTATTAAAAGAGATAAAATTTTTCCTGTTTTTCTAATAGGTGCGTTCCTTTACTTTAAAACTTTGTGATTTTCTGTCCAAACCTACACATTTTATTTTTATTTTTTCAATATGAACTTTGACAGAGGTTTCTGTAGTTTTGGACAGAAAATCACAGTTTCAAAGTAAAGGAATGCACATAATCACTTCAACACAAAAACATTTTTGAAAAAAACCATAGTTATATTTTTAATAAATTGGAAGATTGCCTATTTTACATACAACTGATCCTAACGAGTTAAAAATATTCATACATATAAATAAATAAGATCTTAAAACGAAATTTGGTAATAGTTTTGTGACCAGTACGCATGTTCTGTAACTACCACTTCGATAAGATTCGACTAGAAACGTTGAAAAGTGGAACGAAACTCTTATTATTACTTGTTTTAATTTTCACAGTTCGATGAATTTTATTCATGCACAAGCCCAGGGAAAATTAGTTCCAAGAGAAGCCCAAAATCAAACCGAAAAAAGAAGAGATATCGAAATAGAGCTTGAAGTCAGAAGCAGTTAAAAATTCAGACGAGACCAATATTTGTATCTTCTTGTGGCCATCATTACCCAGAGACGTCCTTAGACCCTCTTTCTTGGACTCCTAAGGATTAAGGCGCCCCTTACTATCCTCCTAATGGAACGCACATAATTTATTTTCTACAAATCATACCTACTCGCACATGCGAGCACGAATAATTGGTAGTCCTAGATTATCCTTTGTATCTACTCATAAATACTTCTCCACCTCGAAAGGAACACGGATGTGCCTATTATTAGGAAAAAAACATGTTTCAATGATTGAAGTTTCAATCCCTAAGCTTTCATTGGTTTATTTTTCGATTTAATTTTTTACACACCGAATACTTTCCACTTGCTACCACCGTTCTTAATGATGACCACTTTTCTTGACGAATCTCAATCCACAATATCCGCAAACGTGTGCTCCGGGTTTGTCCTGCATTAAAGAAAACCAATTATTATTCTATTCTAAAGAAAAAAAAGTAACCAAAACTTATACCAAATTGATGTAAACCTTTGGATGACCCAATGGGCCATCTCCGCCGTCACAATATACAACACGTTCGGTACATTCTTTTGGTGGAATCTCATCTATTAACTTAATGCCCCAGTTTTCGTTCACATAACGTGTGGCATTCTGGAAACGGACATTGCGATAGTCATCCTTTGGAAAGACCTACAAATCGAAACAACAAGAAAAATGTTTGCGTAACACAATCACAACATGGTGTTCTAATTTGATCTTTTAGTTAGCTATTTAATTAGTTTCTGCTTACTTGGCCGGTGTGTGTTACTTTTTCTAAATCATTTTTAGATGAGAATTGTCTGGCACTTCCAATGGCAACCACTTTGATAGGTGATTTGGTCAAAAGATGCAAATCCGAGATGATTTTCCTGCAGGCCATTCTGGAATTGGGGTTTCTTTTGAATTTATTTTTTTACGACGACGGTATGATTTTGACAGATGACAGTTTGAAAAATGTCAAACACAATGGGCTGTGTTCAGCAAAAATATCCCTTTATTTCGAAAAAGGTAGTTAGAATTGCTGAGGGTTTGTGTATGTGATATAAGTTTCTCCCTGAATTGGTTAAACAACAGGGTGACTGCCATATAAAGGAATTAATTTTAAATTAAATTTAATTAATTTATGTTGGTATTAAGCTAGTCATGACCGAAAGAGCCATTTGGCTCGAGTCTCGATTCAGGTATTTATTGATCGTTAGTAGGCACTTAAATGTTTTTCACAAGTAAAATTGATACAGTATCGAAACACAAAATGACAAAATATTTTACTTTAGCATTATCACTTTTTTTTTTAAGAAATACCTATGTCACTATTATTTCACTGAAATTGTTATAAATATATCTTGAAATATTGTTAATTATTGTGATTGATTTAATGAAATAATAAAAACATTAATAAAATAATAATAATAATAATAAAATATTATGTAACGCGGTGTTTAGTGTCATCAGTTTTATCTGACTCTAGGCGTGTTTTTTACAAGCCCGGGGGGAATGGGACGGATAAAACACCACGGGGATTAGCGACATCATCTCAGAAACAAAATGGTGTTTTCATACAAACTATATCGATTACAAGTACATAATATAATTCACGCCGGTAACACAGTTTTTCTGTGCTCAGGGGATTAGTTGTAGTTGCATTTAACATGGTGATTGTTTAGCACCGACCATTTTTTTCCCCCAATTCCCCCCGGGCTATAATCCTATAATGTTCATTGAACTTGTGGTTTCTTTTTTTTACCAATGTTACCTGGCGAAAAAAACGACAATGTAAGGCGCAAATAACTGGAACGATTTGTTCCATTTTGTGTGAAGTGACAATCAGCTGGCACGAAAAATGAATTTACATCAGGAAAACACATGCATTTTTAACAATAAAATAATTGTTGAGTTGAAAATTTTATTTGCATAAAAAATTCATTGAGTTATTTGTCATCGATTAGTACCATATTTGCGTTTCAAATCGAATGAAAACGTAGTAAATAATCGATTTGAAAGTTTTTCCTGTTTCGTTTTCCTGATCGCTATAACTGTCGCCTTACCTGACAAGTAAAATTGATGGTGTGTAGGACCCTCTAGGAATTAATTAAAAAGAAACTGGGTAATTGATTGAAAGAATAATGGTTGCGTTCGGGGATTATTCCAAAGCTATCCGGATAGGTTTGTGTTGTTGTAATCTCTTGTGACAAAACAGCTGGTGCAACAACAACCCAACGTATCCAAAATTTTTTGGGATAGGTGAATAGCCTATCTGATAGTTCCTCCAACGCAAGGAATGTCTATGACGAGAAGCTCCTTGTTCAGAAGCTCATAGGCATAAAGGGTCGTTCCAACAATAATGACGAATCTTTTTCGCTAAAAAAATGAAAGAAAGGTAATGTTGACAAAGAAAGCGCGTCCGGAATTGTTTTTAAAACTACTTTCAATAAATATTCAAAAAATTAAAAATTTTTGGCCGTTAGAATTATGAACCCGCACCGCATTTAAATGTATAAAGTTTTTTCCTAGATCTTAATTTTGTGTCAGTGTAAAAAGTCGAACTCAAGTAGCAGTAGCAGCTAAGTCATTTTATTTTCAAGATTAAAGTTAATATAGTTCCCCGCAATCAGTTTGCATTTGCCAAATAAAGTAAGAGGAGTAAGAACTACATATTATTTATTGTATTTTCTTTTAATTTGAAACGAATTATTACTTTGTATAAATAACGATCTTCTCTTCACAACATCAAAATAACAGGTGCTGGGTGATTCAACTATCAGAAGATCCAATCAACTGACCGATAAAAAAAAATTCCCTTAAATCAAATAACAAAAATTATTTTATTTCCGATGGTTATAACTGTGAGGCCCTCTGTCAGAAGCCACAGCACAAAGATTGGCCATTAAACACAAGACTTTATGTTTGCTTTTAATTCCAGCTTAAGAGAAGCTATGTTTGTAACCCGAAATTTACACTCTTTAGTTGGAATTATGCATGGATCCTTACTCATATCGTATATATTGTGGTAATAGGCTCCTTCGTTTTGGGGGATTAATAATTCTGTCTGGATTTTGTATCGGCACCTTTGCGCCGGTAGTTTTTATGTCAAATTTAATGTCTTCATTAGGTTGAAGTTGTGTTTTTTTTTTGAAAATAAGAAGCCTCGCTTCCCAATCAGACATTTTCAATTAATTTTTTATTCCCTTAGTATGGAAATTAAGTTGCTCAATAAAAGCGAGCGAGCGTGCGTATGGCCAAGCGTTAAAATTTTGCAGTCTTATTTGACAGCTACAAACGAGGAAATCGAAGGAAGAAGAGAGAAGTTTTTTTTTTATTGCCCGCGAATGTTTTTATGGCCTAATTCATAATTTAAAGAGCCGGAATATTGTATTTTGTAGATAACGTATTATGAGGTTTTGGTGTTTTATTATCAAGGATGCTTCCAACGCATATTGACACCGATTGATGGTGTTATGCCGTGTGAAATTACGGTTGAGGTCGTTTAAGGACTCGATTGCATTTTCAACATTGTGGCAATCGGAGCTGTAAGTTGTAAAACAACTTTAAATGAATTAAAATTGAAGGAATATTTATATAGCTGTATCGTCATTAAAAAAAGGCAACCTAAATGAGGCTCAGTAGTCAGTATATAGGTATGTAAGTGAGAAGCTAATGAGATGTTATGAGGATAACACTGAAGTCGGTGGAGATTCGTTAAGAATTTATTGCTTTCATTCATTGCAATTCATTTTCGTTGGTTTATAAAAATGATGCATTCAAATTAGGAACGAAAGAAAAGAAGATCTTTAGTTTAAGTTCATTTTACTTTCGTTTTAAACTTAGAAGTGAAATTCTGAATAAAATCTGATTCTGAATTATGAAACTTTAATCTGAAATTTATCAACAAAAATCATAGGTTTCCATAAAATATCGCTTATTACGAAATAAGCTGCGGTTTGTACGAATATTGGAAAACGAAACATTTATAGCTTTTAACGATATCGAATATTACGAAATATGTATTGCTGTTATTGGTAAAGTTTCGTTCGTTGAACTTTACCCAGGGTTGACAACCTCAAGAATTGTCAAAAAAAAACTGTGTTTTTGGTTTTCAAAATACTCACAATTATATTGTTAGCATTCAAAGCAAAAAACAAGAAGTTCTGTCCTCAATAATTAAAATATAAGATTTATTTTAATTAGTTTTAAAAATGAATTAAAACAACCTCAAGTTTTTTCCTTTTCTATTTCTTTTTATTATCTTTCAATTTTTCTTTTGATTTCTATTTCAAAAATAAGCAATTACCTGCAGCAAGCCAATTCATTGCAAAATAATTGCCTCACAACTCATGTCACTTTGACAGTTTATTCGTTACCTCAACTCGCCACAACAAAAAAACGTAGGTCTATAATTTAGGGCGAGTTGAAGGCAACCCTAGGTCTCAAAAAATACAGAATTTGGTAGCCAGGGTGAGCTGAGGTTTTTCAAAAAACGTTTTACGGCGACCCCAGGGTGACTTCAGTGCTCAACGAACAAACCCTACATCATACCCTCACACTGCCAGCTTTCACATTTTTACACTGTCAGAGTTTAGGCTATTGCACTGTAACACTGCCACACTGTTACAATTACTGTCATACTTTTACACTGTTTTTGTCCTGTCTAATGTCTATTGGTCTACAGTAAGATCTTTTTATTCATTTTGGAAAACATAAACAGAAGTAGAAATACATGAAGAACTTCACAAAAAAAAAACACAAACGGCTTTCCTACTTTATTAATAATAATTCAAATGATGTGGCGTTCATTGCAAAAAAAAGAAAGATCTATGAAGATATCAACCCAACGAAACAATTTAACGAACCTAAAAACTTCTTTACAGAAAAAGTGTTTTCATCGGAAAATTCTAATACATTATCAGTGGTATTTATTAGATTTACTTAGAACACTCTTGGACCATTGTCTAACTAGTTAGTTATAAACGCATTCCAACAGTGGCCTAAAAATGTTCACATGCACTCACTCACATCCCTGTAATCTGTTAATTTCGTGAGCATTTGGATACGTTCAATGAACATTTCGTTCGTTTGAAGATTATTTTTCAATTTTTAGTTCATTGAACGTTCCCACTTTAGAATATGTTTGGACAATTTCAGTGTCTAAGTTAGACACATGATTATAAATAAGGTTTTGGACTTAGACAGCTGTCCAAAGTTAGACATACTTTGGAATGGGTTTATAAATACCACTGTATATATGTATAATTGCCACCAATACTTTTATTTTGAATATAAATTGGCAGTTAGCCGGTAATTTTTGTTAATTTAATTTAAAAAAATAAAACAAATATTTGAAGCAATATTATTCGAAAGTTATCAGATTGTCAGTATTTTTGGTTGACTTTTAAAATCAAGAGCACTCTTACTTAAGACATTAAACTTTAAAACAAAAATGAAAGAACACATCACAAGTCTACCAGCATCAGTATTGCTAGTTGGCCGCCTGCCTAGGAAATCTTGTAAACCCCAGTAGGACAATTATTTTAGGTCTACCCACTATACCTTTGCATATATCCTTGCCTTGCATTCACTGACGCATTCTATAATAGTTGATATGATCACCTCAAAAGGTTGTGTAGGTACCATTTTGGCTACATACAACACGCCACGCCACGCCACGCATCCAATTCAACTTAAGACAGCACAGAGAGAAAGAAGAAGAAGAAGATTAAAATCAAGAAGCGGCCAACAGATAGGTTACCATTTGTTAGAACAGCGTGTGGCACATGAATCCCTGCGGTGAGCATTATTGAAAATTGATTCTGCAACGGGTTGTGATTTATGAACGACGAATAACTGAAGTCTTCTGTGCAGAGTCAGAGTGTGCTTGTGCTGTGTGGTGTGCACTGTGCATTAACTATTTTTAAGAAGCCCTATATTGCTTAGGTTTTAAATGTTTAGCAGCTGCTGTTTCTATAAACATACATATATGCAAGGATTGCTACGGATGCTGAAAGTGCAACTACCTTCGAAACCAGCTAAGACTCCAAGGGATGCGGCATAATAAATTTCGATATAGTAGCTCCCACCTTTATAGATCTCTTAAGTTATTTCCATCGATCATGGTTTTTTTTTCTACTTTTTGCTTCTAAGATCATGGTTTACAAAACTTATACAGAGCTCTTCAACTCAGAGGAGAAAAAAGCATCCAATCTACATACAAGTTGTTGTTGCTCCACTAAGTGTTTAATTCATGGAAAAAGGGAGCTAAATTGGAATACAGTGTGATTTCTTTACGGATTAGATTAAATAAATTAGTTCAGGTTCGAAAGACAATTAGTTATATGAGAAAAAATCATAGATGGACTGTTTTTTCTTATAAATTAGTTCGATCTGATAGGAGAACATGAATTTTCCACTGAATAAAGACAGTCTTAATAAATTATATTAAGCTGAAACGCAATTTATTACGAATTAATAAATCTGAAACATTTCAATTTAATGAATCACGATTCTCAAGGAAGATCTGGGTATTTTCGTAATTATACTGCAAAAAGCAAAGAGTTGTTAGCGTTATCCTCCAATAAAATTATGCGAAAACTTAATAGGTATAATACATCCTGGAGTGTCTTGAGCTTGAAAAAAGAAAAAATTATACAACATTATTTTTATTTAAAATTAATTGACGATTATTTTTTTATCTCCAACCAAGTCCAAGTGGTCGGAATTTTATTCATAATGCTAAAAAGGCATCAGACCTTCAATTTCTAAAATTAAAACATGAGCAGCAAAAATAAGTTATGAATCACTCCGAATGGAAAAAAGAGCCCTTTTAAAAATAAATGAGTAGTAGTATACAAAAGTACCTAAGTATACTTTTGAAAATGAATGCAAATGTGTGCGATTTTATAAATAAATAAATTCATCAAACAAAATATTTAGCCAGTTCACGTTTCTGAGATCTCACTGAGCAAACTTCTGTCAGCTTCAGCTTCACTGAGGAGAAGAAGAAACTTGAACCAGATTTCTCCGCTATAGAAGTCAGAAGCGCCCTCCATCTCTTTTCTATAATTTGATCAACTGCAACAAAAAATTATTTGGCAAACGAATCCAAAAAATCAGCTTTAACTTTTTGACAGCAAAAGTGAGGAATCTAACTGAGAAATTACGTTAAGATTTCTGAGATTGCTCAGAGATCTCTGAGATCTCAGTGAGCCTGAGAAACCTGAACTGGCTAATTGTAACAGGATGCAAAAAAGTTTTTTTTTTCGTATCATAAAAACAAAACATTCTTTGAGTTAAAATGATTGTGAAAAAATATGTCTTTTTTCAAAAAAATTTGTATAGAATCGCACCGAAAAAATAATCCCCCGGGATATATAATATGTAAGTGCGTTCAGTGGTATCCTGGTAAGTATGAAAACCATCTAATTGAGCACAATGTATAGTACATCTTTACTTTTTTAACTTCCCATTGGAAGTTATTGTAATTGGTCCGATTTGTCGAATTAAAAATTTTGACATTTCTCGACGTTTCGAGGTCCTAGGAATCCGAATCCATCATTTTTAGAGAGATGTCTGTATGTGTGTGTGTATGTACGTTCGTACGTTCGTGAGCCTTTCTATCGTTCACTGTATCTCGAGAACAAATAGAGATATCGACCAAAAAAATTCAATTAAGGTGTTTTTTTACCACAGCAATTTAAAAAAAAAGTTGTAAAAAATGTTTCATCCCGAATATTTCAGGAACAAAAAATGCCATCGACTTCAGGCTAATTTTATTCTACACATAATGACGTAATAAAGAATTGAAAAGAATTAAAAAAAAAAAAATGCTAAAATTTTGTGATAAACGTGTTTCAGTTGTAATATTTTGAGAAAAAAACAACGATATTAATTTCGGGATAAGTTTATTCTATACATGATGCCATATTTGGTTATTGATATAAATTTAAAAAAAAATCAGTTGACAGTTTTTTTTAAATCGACAAATTTTCAATCTAAAAGCACTAAAAAAATAAAAAAATGTTTGTCGACTCGAATATCTCGAAAACAAACAAAGCTATCGACTCCGGAATATTTGATAGTTTTTTTTTAAGCAAAAACATCTGCCAAAAATACAACTTAAATAGTTGAAAAATATAATACGCTCCAACTTTGGTTTTCACTTGATCGCATATTGAACATAGAAGAAATAATTTGCTTTAATTGTGTATTGTCACTTTCCTAATATTCTTTTAAAAAAATGTTTTTCCTGGGCCGAAAATGATAACAACTTGTAAAATTTGTGCAACAAAAACTCTCCTCCGAGTTGTGAGTTCCTAGAGCTTTAAAAAAAGCTTTAACATAATATTTTAAGTGTTGCCGTAGTTTTTCAATATTAATTTTCTATTTTACATATATTTTTTTTTAATATGACCCCCTCCCCCACCTAAAGGGGTGGACACATAAAGAATAGCCCAATATCTTAAAATCATGTTCATATAATGTACAAACAATGAAACAAATTTAATGCTTTTATCACAAAATACCCAACTTTTTAACACTAACTCTCCCCTATATAGAAAAGTAAAAACCTTAGCTCTTCCGATTGGTTTATTTCGAAAACGGTAATTTTTATTAAAATAATTATGAATATTTTTGGTAGGAAATTTTCTAAGCTACAAATTAGTTCTTGACATTTTTTTTTTACAACTAACCATTTGTAGGATATTCCTGAAAAAACGATTTTGGGGGGTCTTTAACCCCCGTAAAATCGTTAGAGGCACTCATATCGATGGGGACCTTTTACAGTTTCTTAAGAACACTTTGAGGAGGCTATATACCAAAATCCTTGTCTTTAATGACTAGACTATGACTATGACTATGACACGATTTTATGATGTATGTGAAATTTTAGTGATAAAATTTTTCTGTGATGACGTTATTATGTAAATATGGCTGTATTATTTAATTTTATATAACCTCTTTACGTTTGCCGTTTTTCAGCATAACGATTCAGTGTTCTCCCGCTCTTCTGCATTTTCCACCATGATAATGAGAGTTGTTTTATTGAAACGTCAACTGTCGCAAAAACTTTATAACAAAAATCGATTTTTTATGTTTATACAGTATTAAATTTTTTAAATTATCGAATTTAATAAAAATATAATTTGATTTTTAAAATATTTAATATTGACGACTGTTTCCCTTGCTATGTAAAAATTCTTTTCATTGTCAGTAACTTTTGCTCAATTTAGCTTATAGGAAAATATACCTCTCCTACCATACGATTTTTTCCTAGCTTGGTCCAACCTATATTATCTTCCATACACAGTCAAACTAAAAAAAAAATATTACATCTGAAATTGCTCGCCTTTTTAATAAAATAGCCTTTTCATGGACTTAATTCACAGTGACGTTAAAAATTGTCAGAAAATAAACAAATTTGCTTGTTCTCTATTTTTTTGTTGTTGAAAATGTAACGGTTTGTGAGCAATTCGAAATTAAGGGTGATCAAACCCAAATTTGTACTCTTTTTTCGTTTATTACATCTAAGTTACCTTTTTTAGAAATAAATGTTGTAAAGGGATTTGTAGATAATATAAATTGGAACAAAAAAGTATTTAATCTTTTTTTCAAAAAAAGTTACACAAACGGAAAAAAAAAACAAATACAAAATGTGCATCTTGTTGGCAGGAATAGAGAGGATCAGATAAATGTATGTATATAGTTTAAATTAGAGCGCCCCCATGGATCCAGTAAGTTAGTATTAAATTATTGATAAGTAGGCTAGTTTTTATGAATTTTTGTCCAGCTTGAAATTAGTTTAAGTTAAATAAAAAATGAATTAAGAAAAAACAGCTAAGATGAGAGGCTTTTTTTCGTGACAAGAGATTATTTAAAGAGCTTACTAGGGTGAAAATATATAATACCTAATCAAAATATGAAAAAAAAAACGAAAAAGGAACCATATTGATTGAATTGCTTCCCGAGAACTTTTTTGAAGAAGGTAAAATCGATTCCCAATCAGTGAGATAGGAATTCGCTTTTTCGTAATGAATATGTTTGTTTCCTTAATTTTGTCATTTTAAGGATAGTGTCCAAATCTCCATGTGAAATTCACACAATAATAAATTAAAATTTCACTTGTTAACAACGCAATCAAAGGATGGCCCAAGGGACAATATAATAAAGAGAAAAAAAAACAAAAATTATAAATTCTCATGTTTGGCCAGAGCAATCTTTGTGCAATTCATTTGAAATTCTGCACGAACCTAATGACATGTAACTGTTATTAATAGCCTTGCCAGGACATTGGACACAAGTTACTTTCGACGGGTTATGGTACTTTATTTTGTGTGCGCTCTGGCCTTGTACGCATTTAAATGCTCTCATTAACTCCAGCTGAACACTTTATGGCCTGCAAGACATAAGAACCAGTTGCACGTACAAACAAAGTTTTAACGCCAGAGGCCAGAGCTTGACTTCCCCTGGGTCGACTGTTTCTTTTTTGTATATATTTACTTGGTTATATTTCTGGAGTTTTATAGGATACCAGCAGAAGCACCAGCAACAGCAGCCAGCCGAACAACATTAAGTCCGATACTTCCAACTGTTGGCCATCACCATGATCGTCTTGGTGCAGAACTTTGAGCGAAATTTATGTCTGTCCGATGTGGTTCTTCTGGGATTCCATTTTGCATAATGTGCATCTGCTGCTGTATTGGTTCGGTTCGGTTTGGTTTGGTTCAGTTCAGTACTGGCTCCCCCTCTGGTTGCTGAATCCCACACGTTGAGTAAGTCAGTTCATCACATCACACATGTGGAGCACCTGAGAAAGAGAGGAGTTTATGCTGGTTTTGGCGCGCGTAATACACCAACATGCAATTCTCCTGAGTCCCAATCCCAACCCAACTAACATCGATTTCGGTTGGAAGAGGAATTAAATTCGCACTGTATGCTAACTGCTATATTGCGTGCAGGGGTTGCTTTGGTATCTCAAGTTCAGTATAAATATCCTGTTCCTGATGCAACGACAAACACGACGATAAAGAGAGGTGTAAAACTACAAGAACGACGAAAATCCAACCAAGTGAATAATAGCTCAAGGGAGTGGTCGTACTGTTTGTGAAAATATATTTACTGTGTCCTGTCCATAGTCTCGGAATAATATAGTGTACTTGTTTTTCTCGGCGAAAATGTTGCATGCTGAAATAAAGTCGGGAAGTGCCGGCATCATAACAAAAAATAGTTCTTCGCATTTTAAAAGTGTCCAAAGTGATGTTCCCAAGTGGGGATAAATTCGTTTTGTTGACAGCATGTGTTCCTTCCTGTGAAACGATTTAATTCCATAGTGGTGTTCTTTTGAGTTGTGGGAAAATATTAAGAGAAATGATTTGCGATAGGCGGATACCGGATGATCTTGTACAAATAAGATAAACTCCAGTAAAAATCAAATTTTGCATTTCCCAGACACTTTGTGAACTTTTCAGTAGTACTACTATGTGATGGATGATGAAAGGTTCGTACTTCTTCGAAAACCAAATTGACATTGTCATATTATCGTCTTTTCGACGATAAGCTATACTTCTTGGTGCCTAAACTGGATGGTATGGATATCTGACGACATTTCGGTTGGGGTTCCAGCAAGATAGCTCTACATGCCAAACAAAACAGTCACGATGGACAATTTTCACTAGCAGTATGAGGTTATGATTTACGCAGTGACAAAGAAATCAACTAAACACTAAGATCCTGCTGTTATACGCCTTAAGACCTCTTCCTTTGGAGCTATCTCAAATCCGAGGACATATGTGAATAAACTTCAAAAATCAAAGCTTCAAAGTCATAACAGGGGAGACAGCCTCATCATGGCTGGGGGTCTAGAAGGTTTGTTTTGGGGTTGTCTCACCCACACCTGCCGAATCCAATAGTCTTCATCGCTGTTTTCAAGAGTCTTGTTCATATTCGTGTCCAAGAGGTATCAGAATAATTGCGGGGTGTCGGACTTGGAACGTTTGGGTGTGAACAAGAACATTAGTTCCGGGACTGGCACCCCGAAAATTCATTCAAAGTGTCAAATGTTTATCCACATTCGTGTTCAGAGTGTCAGAATAGTTGGGGGGTATTGGAATTGGAACTTATGGGTGAACATGAGTTCCAGGACTGGTACCCCGCAAAGTCGATTCTATGTAGCAAATTAGATGCATAATGAAGAAGTAAATATTGAACAATTTTGATGTAGATATATTGACGAATGCTAATGTTAAATGACTTGTTTAATGTTAAATTTTATTTAAAAAAAGCTCCATCCAATAAATTCATCCAAATTTATGGGAAAGTTTGAACTCCCCCAGCACGTGTCAACAAGCAAAGCTGCGGCGGATATTGAACGACGTCATATTCAATACCTATATGCTATTAAATTTTCTTTCAAATAAAAAAAAATGGGTGGATACCTACACGTCACACACAACTTGTTGTATGTATTGGCATTTAAAAATCGACCGGCCTCATTGAAAGACCCCCTTACAAATTAATGACAAAAATGACACAAGCATAAAAATTTCAAAGCCTTATTATAAATTTATGACCATTTTGGAATGGATTTTTACTATTTTTTCCATCCACACTTGACATCAACCCATTTTTGCTAAACACAATTCAACTGCGGTTTTAATCAAATCGATTGAATAATGTAAATTTACTAAGCTGACAGTGTTATGACAAATCTTTACGATCTACATTTTCGCCCTTAAAGCATTCGAATAACTCGATCAGTTGTCAGTTATAATAGGTAGTTATCTAAAGGTATAGAATTTTATTATAGGTATACACTCGGACTTGACCCTATAAGGCTGATATTTTTTTTATTAGATATAGCTTTTATTATTGTGTGATTAATAATATAAGGTAAGATAAATTTGATTTGCAAATTATACCTCACGCCCTAATAAATATTCATAAAGCAAAAACTTCAATTGGTATAGTGAACCTCCACTTCAATTTTATGTCCGTCTATCTCGTATTACTTTCCGCATCGAAAGACAATTGAATAAGAAAAAATAAACATATAATTATTCTCTTTTTTAACAAAAGGAACCTACATTTACAACCGCAGACAACAATCAAACACCAATAATGCTCGCCTACGTTAGCATGGTCAAGACTCATATAGGTACCTATAAGTGGGTTTAGACTTCTGAGCTGAGCCCCATTCGATTGAGTTTATATATAAAATTTATCACCACAACTGAAGCAATTAATATATCCCCATCATCGTCGTTTGCTGGCCATAAAGTAACCTGAGACTTAATATTATAATTATCCAACTCATTAATATGCATATTCTAGTCGAGTCGTATTTGAAAACGACGCGATTCCAATTTGTTACACAGAAGTCTAAATTAGATTTACGCTCGATCTGACAATTTTTTAAGCGCAACCAGTTCAACTTTTTTGGTTTTGTATGTGGAATTCATGGACATGAGTTGAACTTATTCGTTAATAATGTATATCGGTAAATAATATTGGTTGGGTATTTAAGGAAAATCAACTGTCAGCGGCTTTTTGCTATATCTCAGCATTATATTGCATAGTTAAAGCTTTATTTATTTTTTTTAACATTCGTTAAATTAATTTATATCAATAAGTAGGTACAGCGGTATTTGTTTAAATTAAACAATAGCCTGTTATTTCGCCGCACATATGTTTTTTCGACATTTGTCTGTCATCGGAATATCCAAACATTAATTAAAGTTAGCTTTTAGCAAAAAGCTTTTACAAAAAGTTGTGCCGAAGTAAAAAATAAAATATATAGGACCCTAAATCGAACCCTGTTGGAAACCTTGGACAAGATATTTTGCGGCAAAACACGGTGAAATGTCATTTTGACCATTAATGCAAATAACTCTTCACCAATCTAGCTGAATTTTTACTTGCGATATATACAATATGCATACATATAGGTAGGTACCTACTATATAGCATGTTATGGATTCGTACAAACATCGAACTCCAGATTTTCATAAAACTTGACAATACGATGATAGCCAAGTCGAAAAAACTGGGTCTCGCAATTCTGTCTGTCTGCCCTGTCCTTTCGGCAGCAGCCTAAACGAGTGGGTCGATTTTCTTTAAACTTGGTACCTAGCTGGTTTAGGAAATTCCCCCGGAACGTTTTTTTAATTTTTTTTAAGACCAAAAATAACGATACCTGCCTTGGGTACAATTTTTTTTTTACCAAATTATGAAAATCTTATTTCTCTCAAAAACGTGCCAACAACTTAAAAAAAAATTCTTTGATTTTTTTTTACAAAAAAGCTTCCATCTTATAAAAAAAATTCTAAAAATGGTTATAAATGGTACCTCTCATAGAACAATTTTTTTTATTTTCGATTTTCTCAAAAACAACTCAACTGATTTTGACCAAATTTTTGTATTCGAAAAAAATTTAAAAAGTTTGAAAAATATTGTACCAACATTTTTTTTTTGAGAACTTAATTATTCGAAAAAGACTTGGTCGATTTTTATTAAACTAGGCTTTAAGCGGTTTTTTAACATTATTTAGCAGATTTTAAATACAAATTTTTTCTATGACCAAAAATAACTATAACTTCCATACAAGTGTTTAAAAACCGTCAAGGAAAACCTCATGTTTCTCAAAAACGGCACCTACGATTTTGATTAAAATTTTTATGTAAGCTAGTATCAGTACGATCTACCATATTATTGGAACAAAAAATTTTATTTATCCATTAAAAATGATATCTTTCATAGAGCCATTTTTTTTTTTGGTTTTCGACTATTTTATTATCTGTTGAACCGATTTTAATGAAATTTCTTACACAAGAGATTCTAATAAGTTTGAATAATATTACATACGATTGCAATTTTCCTATAACAAGTTTTGGATTAAAAACAAATTCTAAAATATTTTTTTTTAAATTCGATATCTCGAAAATAAGCAGATGATTTTTGTTCGCATTAATAAAGGTTAACGATTTTTAAATTTTTTTCTCATAAATTGAGATTTGTGTAAGTGATCAGATGGTGTACATCGCGTTGGTCTTAAACAGATGTTGTTTAATCAATTTATCTCTAATTATATTGATTTTAACAATTTTTCAGTCTTAAGTTTAAGTATCATGCATACTTTTAAACCAAGTGTAATCGCACATAAGAGCAAGTTCGTGGGTCTGCATTTTTTTTTTAATTTAAGAAATTTTGAGTTACGAATAAAGAATTTTGTGGTTTTAATATTATTCTAATTGGTTTCGAAAAATTGAGCATAGAAAGTATTGGAAAAAGTATTAAAGCTACAATCCGTCAAAGCAGCAAACTGACTAATAGAAAAGATATTAAAGACTGCTTTTAAACCATGTTTTAACGTTGTTTCTCATATAAGGTCTGATCTTTTGGGTCCCAGTATATACTGCCAAGTACTTTCATCTGCAGTCAATTGTTTTTACTCTGTGCAGGTCAAAGTTGTTAAAAGCACTTGAATAATGTACAGTAAAGAATTGTATCCACGCAAGAAAGCCATTACTGAAAAGAATTTTCATAGTAAGTTATTGTTGTTGTTATTACTCTAAATAAAATACAAATACACAGCAACAATAGCAAACAACAAAAAATTACACCAACATTTAGGTAATCTTCATCATCTACTGAGAAGAACTAAAAAGTACTTTGCAGATTGCAGGTCCCAATGTTTTTTCTGTTTTTAAACCGTCGGATCTGGGCTCCTCCGGAATTGGAAACCCTGGTTTCATAACTTCTTATTATTCAATTCAAACACTTTGCTATCGTTTCATGTTGCTTGAAATAGTAGTTTAGGATAATTTATATATGTACTAGCAAAACCCCCGCCCGCTTCGCAGGGCGTTAAAAAAAAATATTTTTTTAAATTTGTTTTGCAGCGAATGTGTTGAAAAAAAAGAGAAAATTATTAAAAATTAAAAAAAAAAATGTTACCGGTGGTGACAGGAACCGAACCTGAGACTCCTCACGTCTAAAGCATAGATCTTTCCAATTCGCACGAACTCTATTATTTTTGAATTGCGCAAATTACTAAATGTTGTTCAAATCAGTAACCCATGTGACCAATTGAAATTTCATTTCTTTTTTTAACAGATTTTCTTTATTTTTTTATAATTTTTTTTTGTTCTAAACCTTCTACCCTTATTCCTCTTTAATTTAAAAAAAAAAATAAGAAAATCGGTCAACCGGTTTGGCTGGTTAGCGAACGTACACAAAACAAAACAAAACTTTATTTTATATAAATATATAGATTACTCGATGTTAAATCGACGAAGAAAGAAAATACAAAAGTTATAACGTATAAGTTATGGTTCTCCTATAAAATGGACTATTATGAGACATTGCGTTTTTTACCTTTGACCGTCTATAAAATTATACTGAAAACTGAATAAATCTTTCACCCCATCAAGCTTTACCTTAATTTTAAAGTGAAATGATGATCTTCATGCACCCATTATGCGTGTCATGAGAGACATTGAAAAATTGTATCGTACAGAATTCTTCCCCTTCTGAAAAGAATACTACGAGTATTGCGAATTTTTTGTTTAATCATTCAAAGCAAGTTTTTTCAATTCATCATTGTCCATAATTCATTAACTCTCATATCCACCTTCGTATATAACAATTTGCACGCTACTGAATTCGATATCCTTTCAATTAAGATTCATGTTCAAAAACAATTCCATACGCCATTCATGCTGCAATAACACTTATGTAGGTATTATTCCATAGCCACTGCACTGCACTGAAGCAATGCATTGCAAATATTTCAGTAAATCAAAGAAATTCCTGAAATTCCATCCGTTTGCAATTATTTTAATAATTTTTGATTCATCGCAGATAGCTTGCGAGTATAAGTTTATACATAATATCATCTCGATCTCATATTGATTACGTAGTAACTTAAGTTGTTGTTGTTGTTGCCGTGAAACCATTAGCTGGCCAAAGGATTCCATTTGGAATTGCATTCATAAATCACACGACTCGTTCATTGAATATCTCCTTGTGTAATGCACAACACATTTTTATTGCCATATAGATGTGTCACAAAGAAAGAGTGTCCACTGGAGTGGTCTTCCCATACACCTCCTCCCATCATTATACCGTGCCCTCTATTCTAGATATAGGGGGAATACGAAATCCAGCATCGATCCACTTGCGTATTACTCCTGTGTCCCTTGTACTTGTGCGTCGTCGCATCGTGTCGTTTTGTTACTTGTCCTCATTGGCGCGCGATTCTTAAGGAAAATTATAAATTCACAACGTGTATGCTATATTGTCGCGATCAATTTCATTCGGAACCTCAGAGTGATCCCTGGACTTGGTGTGGTGTGGTGTGGTGGTTTCGATCTGGTCAGGGACCCGCCTGACTTGGTGACTCGATATCAAGTACCAGGAACGTGTTTGGTGCAACATGTGGGTATCGAATAAGTCACCTGTCCACTTCGATATTCTACCCATGTAACACACGCACTGACGGATATTTCGCATAGAGTCCGGTTCTTATTTAATTTTTGTTTTTTTTTTACCAGAAATCATCGAATACTTTGGTGCTGGTGGTTCTGAATCCGAAACTTACCAAAGAATCGGGGAATAATAATTATCTTTCTCCACCTGCATGAATGAATTTTTCCATTCATTCAGCCGTCGCAACTCACATCCATCAGTCATTTTAACTGATTTGATTCGTAACAGAAGTTGAATGATATGGTTTGAGTTTGAATGGGATGGTAAAGGGAAGGGCGCTGCTCTAAGCACAACGGGATGTCCATTGCTGATGACCATGAAGTGATAGTGATGATCATCATTAGGGAAGTGACCCTAAATCATACCTATACCTAGCCGCGTGAGAAAAACTTAGTTTCAATTTAACCGAAGACGATGAACTTTTCTTCTTTGAGAATTGAAAAATATTATTCCGACTTAGGTATAAGATCTAACTTATTTAGTGGCACCATAAAAGGTGTGATTAGTGATCATGATCATCATGGACCTGACATGGGTTCATTTATTTCCGGGCGCTGAAAATTATGAGTTTGAGTTGACTGATTGAATTGTTGCAATCGATATATGTGGAGGTAATTTTGTTTGCTTCTCACATTTTAATTTGGTTATGGAGTTTTCGATTAAGATTTTTTTTATTAAGAGCTTTTAAGTTCTGTCACTAAATAATATGACAATAATGTGAAAAATTGCCGCATTGTCAGTAAACAAAACTTTTCTGTGGACTATAAAAAAATTCAATTCATAAATCAGTTGTAGTTTGGCAAAGTTAGAGCTGGTCAAAGGAAAAAAGACTAGAACTTATAAAAACCATTAAAAGTTTTTCGACTTGAAATGACCCCAGGAACTCATGGTTTTCTTCTGTGACGGTGATTTCGGGACACCCTGTATACATATGTCAATTCTTTTCTAAATATTTGAAATGTTAAATTAGGTTAATTTAAAAATTCAAGATTACATTATCGCTCTGAATTATATAAGGATTTATTTTTACAACAGTTCTTAATTATTGGACATTTACGGTCCTATATTTCGTAGATTTCCTTACAACATTCTTGGAATGTTGTCCTGCTTCCCATTGTCTTTAAGTTGGACGTCTTCTTATTTATAAACGCATTCCAACAGTTGTTTAAATAATATGTTCTCATATTCTCACTGACATCCCTGTAATCTGTCAACTTCGTTACCATTTGGATACGTTCAATGAACATTTCATTCATTTTAAGATAATTTTACAATTCTGTGTTAAATTGAACATAGCAAGACTAACAGTCTTATTTAAAAACCCATTCTATTCTAAAGTGGGTATATGTTCAGTGAACAAAGAATTGTAAAATTATCTTAAAATAAATTAAATGTTCATTGAACGTATTCAAATGTTCAAGAAATTGACACATTAAATGGATGTCCAGAAATAGGTATATCAGAATATATTTACACAACTGTTGGAATTCGTTTATAAATAAGGAGACGTCCAACTATTTAGACAGTGGCTAGCTGGACAACTGTTCGAACATTCTTGGACTGTTGTCAAGGTAGCAATTTCTTTTGTTCTTGGGTATTTAGGATATTTCTAAAGAGCGCTCTAGAAGTAGGAGAAAATAACCCAGATAGCGCCTTTCCTTCAAACTACAAAAAATACCAAAAAGGGTATACTTTTTTTTTTAATTTTTTTGTTTTTGGGCACCGGCAGGAACTGTTTTTAGTCTCCTTTTATTTAGTTTTTGTTCTTGTTAATTGTTTAATATTTTTTGTATAAATTTATTATTTATTTTGATTTGCCTAAATGTTTCTTTTCACTATTATTACACAAGTAAATAAAACTTATGACACCTGAAAGTCGAAAGGATATATTGTTTTCTTGTTCCGATAGACGGGACATGAGTTTTTGAAGACCTTTTTTCAGGGGTGCTGAGGGCAGCTGAGTTTCGGTGAAGTTGGTATGATCTGAATCCGATCATCCACCATTTTTGGGAAATCCAAAAATGGCCAAGGATTCCTATGGTAGGATGGGTTATGTTCTCACTGCAACAACATCCGCAGTGCCTTGGTGTGACAATAGTCCGTCCGTCAGTTTTCTAGTCCATCTTTTTTTTTTTCCTAGTTTTTCTCAGGCCTGATAAGTGTTTTTGTTTGAAGGCGAGGTTAAGTTTCCGGGGGCAAGATCCCCCCCGTCCGACGAGCTTACGCCGTGCATGTGCAAGCAGGAACTTGACATTCCACCTTCCCTTTCGAAACTATTCCTTTCTCTCACTCCTAACTCTTCCCTTTTCTACCTTTCCACTTTACCGACACCTCCTCCTCCTCTTGCCACGCAACAAAATGGATATTTCCTTATTTATAAACGCATTCTAAATATATCCTAATTTACTTACTTCACTGACATCCCTGCAATCTGTTAATTTCGTGAACTTATGGATGCGTACAATGAAAATGTCATTCAATCTATGGAACATTTTTATAAATAAAATTATTAAGTTGCTGTAGGATTTTAGAATGGGATTATAACTACGACTACCAATGTTAATACAAACAGCATGTCTAATACTGGGTTTACACAAATGATAAAATAGCATTATTTCTACTACTATAATCGTGTTAATATTAATCACAAAAAAGTATATAAAATAGTTTAACATGAAAATTGTTCAAGGGTGTTCTAATGAAATCTAATAAATACGACTGATAAAAATGTCTATTTTTAAACTCAGAACACCAACAAAATATAAGTAGCTATCCCTTCTGATACCTACTTTAAGAAATAACTAAACACCTGCTTCCATATCATTATTAACCTCAATTAATTAAAAAAAAAGAGATATATATTACCCAATCACCGCAATCGAACAACATCGATAATTCAAAAACCCATATTGTCGTGACCACCTACCTGATCCGTGTTAACTGTGCAAACAACTAAATAAAATAATTTCCAACAAGCTTATACTCTGTGGGTATATTACTTTTTGAAATATCAGACTATTTCCCAGCTGCCAACAAAATTGCCCACGGTAAGGTCATTGCTGACCATGTCATCGTACCATTTGTCAACATGGCTTATACGAAAAAAAAAAAAATTCATATAGATACCACGAAAACGAATATATGCGTGATAAAATAGCGCACCTGAGTACAAGCAACTAGATTAGCTTGTATTATATAGAAACGTATATCTAACTAAACTATAACACCCAACCCCACAGTGTTCAGATTTTTTGGTCTAACCAGAAACAAGTTGTTGCGGCAGCAATAGCCACATGTGTCGGTTTTGTCTGTACCTGAATGGAGAGGTGTCTAGACATTGTACGTGAGTTTAGCCTACGCATTTGTTCAGAAATGCAGACAAATTGGATTAAATGTCAAAAATTGGAACAAACATTTCGGCTCGCTATCAAGCAAGTGTCCGGCGCGCGCACTCAAATTTCTTCGCACTAGTTGGATTAAAATGTGCAACATGTTGTTGCATATTTTTATCCATTAGGTATTGATTTCTGCTGTTGGTCTGGTGGTAGTAGAATTACTATTACACTTTCTGGGGCTTTGGATATTGCGTCCAAAAATTAATAGAAATACTTTTTGTTATTTTAAAGTCTTATTGGACATTTACGTTGAAGGAACGAAGAAGCCAGCCTCAGAATTGGGAGAAAAGTGCACCTCTTAATGACAGACAAATTGGCATATTTTCTGCCATGCATAATTTGGCAATTAATTAAATATAGTGAGATAAAATTTGTTAATAAATGACATATGTATATCTGTCAGTACATTGTCAAAATGCGAGAAAGGAATTAGCAACTCATACTTTGTTATATTTTTATAGAGTAGTGTCATTTAGTTCCCTTTCTCTCCCTACCTAATTAATTCGATGAATCATTTGGCTGGCAATTATCGAAATCATTAAAAATTCACATATTTTTCTGATTTATTTGTCATTAAGATGCTATTATCTACCCTTTATTTGTCATAAAATACGATTATGACAAAAAAAGCAACTATCTAAACTATTGGGTTCTGTCAGTCGTTTATAAATCCAGCATCAGTGCAGCCTTAGAAGGGTAGAGAATCTTATACTTCGGACTGCGTTATTTCCGGGAGCTAGACTGCTTTGCTCCTAAGGTCTTTTCCATTAGATTCAGGTTTCCGCCTTGTAGCTACATAAGGAACCCAGATGTAGACTCATTCCATAATGATTCGTTCAATTCTCCAGTGCTCCACAAAACGAAATATGATAAATCTCTTTCTATTCAGAATGATCGCAAATTGGCCACAGACCGCAACCGAAATGAAATCCATCCAATATATGTTCTGTTGCTGCCCCGATGATCTGACCTTAACCAGGATCAAGAATGCACCATATCTTCGCAAACCAAAGTAACCGAATACATATAACTCTTGGTTTTGTTTGATTTTTATATTTTTGGATCATAGCCAAAAGCACGAAAGAAATTCAAGAAGTGAACAATTGCACCGTAGGCGAACGATTTAAACCAAGACAAGACCATCTCGGAACCAGGCTCAGGCTCAGAAGGACAGAGCGTAAACGCGAATGCTTTTCACTGCTGTGCGCGCGAAATAAAATTTATCGACGGCTTAATAAATTGTCGGGTATCCTGCTGGGTGTCTATGGGGAAATTTATTACTTTTGCTTCCTTAAATTAATTTAACATTGCAATGATACGCAACGAACACGATATAACACGCACTCGAACGTAATGTGCCAATGCAATTGGTCATGTGAGATGCAGGCCAACACCGGAGGGTCAAAACGCACAGCCATAAATGCATCAAGTATATAAAATAAAGTTTTAGACATGAATTTTGTTGTTGTTATTGTTGGATCTCCACTAAAACTTGCTGGCCATCAACAGTGGGAGTTGATGAACGATTTAGTGGCCTATGGATGAAGAGAGGGCTCGAGTTTCTGGGAATAAATTTGACTTCTTTGCAGCAATAATGGGTGTTTGGTGGAGTTTTAATGATATCATGCTGCTTTGAACTTTTATTTTCTGTTAATAAAATCCATGTAGTCCTAAAACATTTTCAATCGGTTCATTGACGTAAAATTCTAAATAGCTAAGGTATTAGCATGATACTACTTAACAGTTTACTTACTTTAAAGGTCTTTACTAAAATGCTCTTAGTTTTAAACATTTCTTAACTATGTATGTAGTATCATACTTGTTGCTCCTCACAAAATATCATCATTGGCTGTTTATTGCAAAACAACCAAACATCACCCTACAAATTTACTTGAATTTCTTAGCACCACCAAATTGCACAATAACAACGGCAATATTATCACACTAGGCCATGGCCAAGGCCATCCAATACACTTTGCATTAACATCATCGACAATGCAAACATCATTCAACATCATCAACATCGGCCGCTCCCAAATAGCGGTAGTTGCGACCGAAAAATAGAACTTCACCTAATACTGCCCTTGCATGGTGATATACATGTACGGACATACGTATTATCATCATCATCGATCGTCGTCGCTCCCAAATAGCGGTAGTTGCGACCGAGGAAGACAAAACCACCAAGTAGATCATCACGTAAGAAGGTACAAAATTTGAAACGAAATGACACAGTCCATTTAAATTCGTCATTGGATAAAGACGTTGTTGCAATAAAGTTAATTTAAGATTGAATTTAGCATTTTCATTTTTCTTTGTCTTTTTTTGTTACTAGCAAAATATTCGGCTAAAAAGCTAGCCGCATCAATACTTAACCTATTTTCTTAATAAATTTCAGCTGAACACGCTTAAAAAAGTTATGGTTCAACCATTTCCACATTTATAATATAAATATACTATATGTATAATATACATATATGTCAAAGTGACATTTAGAATTTTAAAAGGAATCGGTTAAGGTGATAAGTGATTCTCACATCAACCATAGTCACATGTGATTGTCATTGAGTTTTCCGTCGAATACTTTCCCATGACATTTGTCAAAAACATGATTGCCATAGTGAATTTTTTAAATATTTGTAATAAGCTATCGAAATTATAGAACGGAAATGATGTCTTTGCGATAAAGTTCTTATATTTTCTTCATATTCTGGAAGGTAGTAATCTTTTTTTGGTCACAGGACTGATTATTTTTGTTTATACGAATGGTTGAAAAAGGAACTCAGAAAATGTTATACAATTTTTGTAGACTGGTGGTAACTCTGGTCGCGCTGCGGCAGAAACGTCAAATTTGTTGGAAAATGACAACCACATTTTTATTGTGATAATTTAGTTATCAAACTTGATATCATCTCACGCAGAATATATTGGTTGATTGTGATTGTGAGAGCCAAAAATATAATAAACATAGTTTAAGGAAGTAAAGGGTGTTTTTTAGAGGTATAGAACTTTGAAATGAAATAAAACAAAGATGATTTTTTTAAATTGACATGAAATTTATTTTATATACCTATGATTTCTGGCATATGACTGGCTCTGACGTAGTTTAATCTGGAGGTCCAATTTCCGATGACTTTTTCCAACATTTGTGGCCGTATATCGGAAATAACGCGGTGAATGTTGTCCTCAAAGTGGTCAATCCTTTCTTGCTTATTGGCGTAGATGAGCGACTTCATATACCCCCACAGAAAATAGTCAAGCGGCGTTAAATCGCACGATCTTGGAGGCCAATTCACGGTCCGTAACGTGAAACTATGCGGTTACCAAACGTTTCCTTCATTGTTGCACGAGCTGTGTGACATGTTGCGCCGTCTTGTTGAAACTACAGCTCCTGCACATCATTGTTGTTCAATTGATGAACGAAAAAGTCAGTAATCATCGCTCTATAGCGGTCACCAGTGACGTTCTGGCCAGCATCGTTTTTAAAGGAGTACGGACCAATTATTCCACCAACCCATAAAGCACACCAAACAGTCATTTTTTTTGTGGATGTAACGGTGTCTCAACATACACTTGAGGATTAGCATCACTCCAAATACGGCAGTTTTGTTTATTGACATATCCATTCAACCAAAAGTGAGCTTCATTACTAAAAAAATTCGCTTATGAAAATTGGTTTGATTTTCAAAAGAAATTTGTACAATTTGGAAGCGTTGTTCAGGCGTCCGTCAGTCTATTTATGTTGAAATGCAACACCAAACTAAAAATAAATCATTTGACAGCTGACATAATGGCTACTAGTTAAAATAGTGTTGCCAACTTAAAGTTCTATACTTCTAAAAAAAAACACCCTTTTTATGCAGGTTACATAAATATGAACCATATAACACCGTTCTGTCTTGCACTTCGCACATACCTAAATGTTAAAAAAATCAATAAAAATAGAAATAAATTGATTAAAAAATATCAGAAATTGTTTTGACATTAACGCAAAGTATACCAAGTGATTTTTTTACACAAATCTCAATTTATGGGAAAAAATTTTTAAAAATCGTTTTAGCGGGTTTTTAAAAAAAATAATTTTTTATATTTAAAATTTTGAATATATTTTTTTAAGAAAAAAAAATTGGTACGCCAATTTTTAGTATTTATAAGAAAACATTTTATTTAAAATCTGCTGGATGCTAAGTTTAAGTTTAAATTAAGTTTTACCTTTATTTGATATTATGTAATAGCCGCGTTTTATTATCTAACGATCTGGGTTGTCTTTTAACACGTAGTACAAAAACAACACTGGATCTAGGTTTCTATACGGGTTTTCTTCCTTTATGGATCCAGAAATTAGAGGTATTTTTCAGTTTTGAAAATCGGTAAGTTGTGTAAACTGTAGTGTAAAGAAAAAAGAAAAATAATACATACAAAATAAGCAAACATAACAAAAAAGTGATAAGCCTACAACACTGTTGTCATTAGCATCGGAATCGCTTTGTTTTCATGCGATGATATCATGGATCTTCGTGGATAATTAAAAGCGCGACTAATTATTAGTGAAAAAGTTCCTTCTGGTTAATTCTCATGTTTTAAGAACTTATTTTTTTTTTGACTTTTGAAACCTTTTCATATTTCAAAAATCAAGTTGAAGGAAACCCTTACAAGCTTTTGTAATTTAGGGAGATGATTTAATTTTCCCCGTTGAAAGTCGAAGGCAATTGATAAACTTTTATCATTCATCCTTTCACTACAGTCTATATACCTACCGTAAATTAAGGATTCCGCACGTGAATACACTAAACAATTTGTGGTTATTTGCGCATAATATACTCGGGCCCATGAGCAATTTATCAATGCGGCACCATCAATGTGGCGCGGCATTTGGCCTTGATCTCTTCTGCAAGTGATGCACAAAACACCAAACCAAGCCGCCACACTATCGAACCAAAGGTGTATAGAATGTGGATATAAGTCTGCTCCTAAGCACTTTGTTAAAGCGTAATTACGGACATTGAATAAGTGTGCACCGTGACTTTGTTACTTCACACCTCAGCAGAGTTTCTTACAAGAGGTGTAACTGACAGTTGCACGATCCTCGTGCCGTATCCGCACCGCGCCGCCGCCGATACATTCGTATTGTATGAGCAATATAGGATCAGCTAAATCCGTTCTTCGAAAAGTTCTTTTATGCTGGCTTTGATGAATCTCTTTGAGATTATTAATTTATTGCCGTGATTTCGCTTCCGTTTGGTTTGAAATTGTGTTTTTTTTTCTCAAACAATCAAACTATAAAAAGAATGAAAAATTAAGAAAGTAAAAAGTCCATTGATGTAACATTTTTGTCCTTTCAGAGGTTAAACAAATTATTACCTAACTTAAATGCTGAAGCTAGCAATGGTAATGGGCAGTCATTTATGGGATATTAAAAGATTAATGAGTAGAATGACCGTATAATTAAAGTGTATTACCCATCATCACACGTCATGGGTGGCCAAGACATTTATGACATAAACTTAGCATTTGCATCTTGACGCTGTTAACAAAAAAATCTTCATTTGGCTCGTGCTATAAAGCAGGAAAAAAAATAATTTGTGATGTTTTTTTATCCCGAACAGTCAAGATGATAAAGAACATTTAGTTTCTAAAGTTAGAAGGAGACACAGTAAGTACATACATATATATGTACGTACATACGTACTACAGAAGGCATATGTATCTTTAAGTGTTCAGAAAGATTACAATTTTTTAGACATTCGCAGACGATAACTTTTTCTTCCAAAACTTTTATTTGTATGCTCCTTCTGGGCTAAAAATAAAAAATAAATAAGATACAGTGAAATATGGGTTTCCTTTTATCACGTTCGTCCTAAAAACTCTCACGGTTTTCCGTTTCTCCATTGACTCAATGATAACTTAAACAATTCCTCACATCAGACAGTATAAGTTGAAAAAAAAATCGTAAAAAGAAAACAATTCATGCATTTTAAATGAAAATCTATTTTTTTGTTCTTCTCAAGCCCCAAGGACACAGCCAAACCAATTCGTATTCATGAATTCTCCAGAAGCTGTTCGTTCGTTGTTAACAAAGAACAGAGAAAACTAAAGCAAGAATAAAAAGTTTCAGTCTACTAGCTTCTGGCTTCGACAAGGCCACGCCCACTTGTAGCTGAATATTTAACTCATTTTTAAACCAAAAAGCTCTGGTTTTACCATTCAGGAATCTGTTTTACTCAATTTTTTCCCCCCTAATGGTCGTAGTCCAAGCAAAATCCATTACCATACCGAGAAAAGTAACGATCAAGTAAATTTTTCGGCGGCATTCTTGCGGCTTCCGCTCACTGAGGTTTCGCGATCGCTACTTAAAAATGTGTCCGCAGGTGTTTACCTTACACCTCTTTGCTTAAATCTCTTATGTTTAAGGTGAATTTCATACGAAATAAAAACAAAAAGTCAAAATAAAAGTTTTTTAAAGGTAAAATAAGTAATAAATAACAAGTAATAATTAGTAATAAGACGTAATCAGTAATTAAAAATTAGTAATTATAAGAGGTAATTTGATGAATTAGTAGTGTAGTGAATTTGAAGCAGCAGAAAAGTTAAGGATATAAAAGAAACAGTACTTGAAGATGTAGAAGAATTAAAAAAGAGCAATAATGAAATTCACCTTCAATTGATTTTTCGATTCACCAACAATCCGTGACTGTATTGCGTATTCATTCAAAAATTTGCTCATCCAAAGATATTTTAATGTACTCGCAACGCTTAAAGGAACAGACTGACTATATACAAGTCAATGCTGACGCTACTGTTGGTTGATGATGATGCTTCTTCTTCTTCATCTTCTCCTCCTTCACTCCATGGGATGGCATAACACAGAATATAAGAAGATCACTCTTGGCCCATTCGAGATGCTATATAGCTATTAATGACCGGATGCTCCACGATGTTCGATCACTCTTTCTGAAGTGGTATTGGTTATACCCAGGGTTTACAGTAGTGTGCTGGTCGTCGTCGTCGCTCACGTTCACGTTGTTGTAGCTATCGCAACAGAACTGGTTCCTTTTCCTCTATTCCTGGTGGCTGGCCTGGCCTGGGCTGGGTTGGACTGGGTGCTCCATTGAATGCTTTAAGGAAATTAAGTGCACCTTGCTACCTGACTTGCAGGTAATGATTTATGATACCAAAGATAATGAATACAGCATTCGGGAAAATTAAGTGGATACGTGCTCCGATGATGGTTGCCTAGATGGTGTATACTGGTGATACTGGCCGAGTTCTTTGGTGAATGATTCCAGCTTCTGATGATGATGATGATGATGGCAGTAGTGGCGGTGGCGGCTGTGGCAGCGCCGCAGAAGATCAAGATGCGTTATGTTTTCCTCTTGTTTTTCATGAGAGTATCTAAAGATAAAAGAGGCGTATGCATGGATGAAAGTATCTTTGCTCCCGTAAAGTGAATTATGCTTGTAGAGGACAATACTGGCGTTGTTGTCGAGCCAAAGAAGAACTCCAGACCACTGCATCATTTTATGATGAGAAAATTTCAACAACAACAACAAAAAAAATAATACTTTTATCACATTTTATCTGAGGCCCAGATTGAGATTTCAATGTGTATCTATGAATTGTGTATCTCTGGAAGTTGTTGTTGACGCGCCGCCGCAAAGCAACTTTAATTACCAAGGGAAATGAGAATAATGAAGGAATTGATAACTTTGATTGATTGTATAGAATTTATTGTATCTGGAGGTTGAGCTATTGTTTGATCACAAGATACGAATCAAAGAAGTTTATATTTATTTATTTTTTTTCTGGATTCTCATTTTATTAATGGAGGAGAGAGAGAGTCTTCTTTTGTGTGATTCTTGAGTCTTAATCAAATCAATGGTATATGAGCCATGATGAGATCAACTATAATGGGAAGTTTTTTTTTTTGTAGAGTGATCAGTAAATAATTATGGGATGGATAAAAAGGGAGCGAATGAATGAATGAGTGATATTAAATAATTTTTTTTTAGACATACTGTTAAAAAGGTTATTAGGGATTTTTATGAGTTTTTCTTTTAAAAAACGAAAACGAGGACCGTAAAAGGCTTACATACATCACACTGAATTCCAGCATTATTTAAATGAAGGCAGCTTATTTGATACAATATCGTACTTTTGGTAAGACATTTACTTGACAATAAATCTGTTTTTTGTTATCTCTCTGACTTATATTTTGGATTTTAACGATACAAAGTCAAATGATTGTTAGAATCCAAAACTAAGTTAAAGTAGCTTGGTTGTTCCATCAGATAATAAATCTTTAGAGAACATCACTCATAAGTATAGTGAATAATAAAGGTTTAAATATCGGAATCGTAATACACGGATCGATTCTAGTCCTGAATTGACAGCCCTCAAAATTCTTACTGAACACACAATCCTACATGTCGTATAAGTTAGTAATTTAAAATGCAAAAATTTTATATTAAACTGAAATCACAATTTTAAATGCGTCGAAGTTTGTGATATCTTTGCTATTTTTCGTATTTCCTACTTTTGAATTATGTAAAATTAAACTGTTTGAGCTTAAATCCAGCCTTGGTTCATTTTTAAAAAAGATTTTATTTACATAGATGACGTTACAGTTCAGGTTGAAGCTGGGCCTCTGTAAACAAATTGAAAAATAAATTAAAAACCTAAGAAAGAATTATTTAAATAAAACACGACAATTTTTTCAGTTGGGAAAAATATAAGTGAAAAAACCCAACATTTATTTCGCTTAACACGCACTAAAATAACCTTGCTCGAGCTAGCCCTAGAACCTTGCCCGAGCTTACACAAAAACAGAATCCAATTGTAAATATTATTAACATTTTTCTTTACATGAGCTTGCTTGTTTGCTATATATAGGGAAATGAGACATACATATATTTTAGAGTTAGAGGGATTCTTATAAATACACTCGTAAGCTCTGCGTACGATACAATTTGGTTAAAATGGGATATTTTTTTATTTTTCTGTCCGAACTGCATTAAAATAGGATGGGTTAAATGGGATTTTTAGTCAAAATTCCCACAAGATTAAAGAAATTTCCCTAAAAACAAATGTGTTTTATTATTCCAGAGAATAAATATTTTATACAAAATCCAGCTTGAAATGTATCAAAATAAAAATTCGACGCAAATAAAGCACACATTTCTTAATTTGTCTTTTTAATGCAGTCTGCGAACACTAGTTCACGGCTGTTAACAAACTAAAAAAAAAAAAAAAAAACAACCAATTGGCATTAATTTTGCGAGATGAATAACAATTTGAGGAAGTATTCTTTTATATTTTTTAAAATATCAGCGTATTATTACGAGGACTGCAATAACACAGCAACGACTACGCGAGCGCGAGGATATGTGTACAAGCACTGGAATGCGCAGATCCACTGTAATAAATATTGTTCAAAAAATGTATTTAGAGTATGGTTTTCCAGAAGCTCTTGGTTTCCTATTGTTGCACTTTTAAAAATAATTCCAAATTCAATTTTCTCTCTTTCTTGAGAAACGTCAAAATTTAACCACTAGTGTCAAAATTTAACCAAACGGCAAATTTTTAACCAACATTTTAACGAAATTCGGACACGGCCTTAGTCCGATTCTAAGCTCTTCGTATACAGTGCAAATTTCACAAGTAAAGGCAGGGCAGATACGCAACTAGAGGACACTCGTTGGCTCTGTATAAGGTTCAGATTCGGTCTCGCGGAACAAATATCGAGTTTGAATAGAATATTGAATGATTCCATTTTATTGATTTGACAATGTGTAATTAAATATTATTTTTTGTTGCTGAGTTCACAAAGGCTTTTGATAAATTTCTTTCAGTCAAGAAAATACGAACTTGTCTTGGATGCTTTGATAATTCCCGTTTTTTGTCGGGTCCATGTCATTTTCTAGCCCCAACCCTCAGGTGAAATCTTTCTACACTGCTCGAAGACTCTTCCTGCCCGATTATTTGTGTCCAGAGAGAATGGATAAATGCACATGCCCTATAGCCATCTGATAGGCTTGGTTCATATTGTCTTCACTCAGTGAGGGAGTTCATATAAAGCTCGTAGTTGAATCTTATCATTTAGCTTTAACGCAAAAATACCAGAGGATTTTGGAAGAATCCTTCGCTCGGATTCGGTCGAACCCAAGGAGTTCTTCATCCATTTTCTTTAAAGTTTTAAAAATAGAGATATTGATACATTTTTCAAACGACGACAGCTCAAAAAATTTGCCTGTGCAAATAAAGATAACTTTTACGAGTCTCTGATTTTTAAACGAACATATAAATTAATGGAAAAAATTTAATGGTGACAACCTAGAGGATCATTTTGTTAATTTGTTGAATTTAGACAATTTGTTTAAATTGCTGAAAATGTTTGGTACTTTTTTTTAAGACCAGACCAGATCTCTTTAATGAACTTCACAGCTTCCGAAAATATAAAACATTTAATAAAAGACTTTCACTCTTCCTATATTACTGCCCTGGGCACAGTAAAATTAACAATGTTTCAACAAATAGCGCAATCAACCTTTTTTTTAAATGCCAGCGCCTAGTTTTTCTGCATTTAAATCGTTCGACTTATACCGACACCGAACACCAAAGGCTCTATATATAAACATTCATCTTACAACTCTTTTTAAGTCGGCAAACAGCTCTGTAGTTAAATACCATTTGATAAAGAAAAAAAAAAACCAAGAAAAACAATTTCCAATGCACTAATTGCTTACCATACCCAAAAAGCACTAAAGATCTTGCCGCCATAAATAACCCGCCTTCCGTTTACGGTAACGGGTCTGTTCAAAAAGTAACTAATGTTGAACACAAATAACTTTGTATCCTGTGCGGTATATAGCTAAGTGCATTTTGTTGTTCCTGCAAGCAATGGATGGACCAATATTTCACCAACCTCTAACTCAAAGCCTTCCAACCTTACGCATGAGCGTCTTAGTCGCCATCCCATTGCCATCGTCGTCGTCGTTGTCATCGTGTTGCTGCGCAAGGGGGCACCGCAAATCGAATTCAAGAAGTCAGTTGCCTTAGAGCTTGGATTACGACGACCGACGATTGCGCACTATCTCCACCATCACACGCAAGTAGCAACTTAACTGGCAAAAGTCAACCGGCCTGGCCAACCAATTGAAAACCAATTTGGTAATGACTTTGGCAAATAATTAAGAGTATCTACGCGCCAGATAAAATATGCAAACTGCCTGGGGACTGCGCGGGGGTCTTCTATCTACCAGCCAGTTCAGCACGGAATCGAGTGGGAGAAGAGGAAGTGCTTATGTCAATTAGGTAATTTGGTGCATCAGAGTACAGCTTGATCTCTAGATGCAATTCCACAAAACAAAAGCTATTCAGATAGTTATCTTCATGAAACAGCGCGGCAGTAAGAAAACGACGCGACGCGACGTCTCGATACCATACCTACTGGAAAATGTTTCCCAAAATGCCGAATAAGTGTTGTTTGTAATGCTGAATGGAATGCAAACAACGTCTCTGTCTAATGCTCAAAGCGGGGCTCTTTTTCTTTTGGTAACTTGTTTAATTATTTTAGTTTCGACGGAGTTTTGCTGATAGAGCTATATGCAGTCTATACCAAACTTGAATCTATATGGACTACGGGAGTATAGTTAGGTACTGCTCGAATATGCAATTATTTGAATGCGCGATTACGATCCTGAGGCTAAGGCGGCACAAGATGATCTCCATCGACATGGTAGTTCCATCTATGGAACTATTAGTGATATTGAATTCGAAGAACGCAATGCTTAAGATATTTGAATTTATAGTCTGACCGACAAGAAATGACAGGAAAAAAAATTAATACAGAATTTTATCCGAGTGCTGCAGCTATTTTAAAATTGCAGGTTTTTCATTTCCCATTTACCAATTAAAAGTATACTCATTTACAGTTTGACAAACCCTATAAAATGTGGAAATTCTATAGTTTACCGATATGAATTTTTAAACAAAACAACATTGGTAAAAGTTCGAAAGTTTTTTTTTTTTATAATGATGGCACTTGTCTGTCGTCTGAACATAATCTAAGCAGAACAACGAAGTTGCGTGAGCGGTACATAAATAGATCCTAAAAAGGAATGAGTTATGAAAATAAAAAAAAAAAATTAAACTTTCTCCAATTTTGTCGAAAAATTTTAAGTTTTATTATAAAATTTTAGGATTTCCATAAAATTGGTAAAGTTTTTGAAATTTTTTATATCAAACGAATTTTGAATTCACTCATATCTAAGTCACAATGTCACAATTTTGGCCACCCTAGACACAAGTGAACAATACTGAACACAGAGCAATAACTGCTTTACGGTGTAGTGTTGTATAGTGCATCACGAGTATGACTAGAATCGTTCTCCAACGCTATTAGCGTTCATAGCTAAGTCACTTATATATAATGTGCACGTATTTATAGTATTAAAAAGATGGCACCCGGGATACGCTAACTATGCCTTGAGAAATATTTTCAGGGCGAATAAAATAAAAAAAAGTAGTAGCCCGTGGCGTAATGGTTAGTGCGTTGGACTGTTACGTCGAAGGTCTTGGGTTCGATTCCCAGCCTATGCCACCTAAAAAACAGAAATGTTTTTCACCGGTTACTGCCTCTTGCGAGGAATTGACAAATCCTTCAAGAGTATCTCTTGTCATGAAAAAGTGCTTCTCACCTTAGCCCTTCGGATTCGGCAGAAAATAATAGGTCCCCTCTATTCCTGCCAATAACACGCACACAGGAATGATTAAGAGTTGTAAGTCACTAGGCCCTGGTTCTACACGAGCTGTCGCGCTAACCAATTTATTGTATTTTTAATAAAATAAAAACAAAAAGATGGAGACGCTTATAAACCGGTTCTTCCTCCAGACCCATCAGATCAAAAGATCTGATAGAGAAAAGGTTTACGAATATAATTCCAGTTATATTCGTAAAAACCTAAATTAATAGACAAACTTAATGGTGATAACCTAGTGGATCATTTTGTTTACTTTTTATTTGAACAAATTGCAAAGACTTACACATCTACAGTCGTATTTATTAGATTTTTGTCTACTTAGACACTGTCTAACTATTTTCAAATTGGTGGAAATATGCTTCATTTAATAAAAATAAATATCACATTATTATAACGGTTAAGACAATCTACTCTTGTTTATAAGTTAGGCACCTATAAGACAACAATACACAAGGTTTTTGAACACATTTTCCAAAGTTAGACAGCTGTCTAAAGTTAGACAATGTTTATAAATAAGACCACTAGTTATTAAGAGTTTTATAAAATATTGAAGGGTATTTTAAAATTAATCATATTTTATTTTTATTGATAATAATATTAACTATCAATTTTCTTGTTCAAAACGTTTATTAGTTTCAATGTTTAAAACTTTTATCAATTGGTTCTTAAATTTAGATATGTATCAATTTATAAATCGTAACTACGGTTAAAGCTTCAATAGTCTTTTAATACAAACTTGCTCAAGCTTAAAATATATAATTATTATTTTGGGACCACCCTGTCTTCTTCGATATTTTGACCCTTAATGATGAATTGTCATAAAAATAGATTTAAAAAACCCTGCGCAAACAGCCTTGGAATCTTTTGTGTCTAACTGATACAAAATTTTATAAAAAGTGGCCGAACAAACTTAACGTAATTATTTAGCAATTCTTTTATTGATTTATTAACTGGTCGAACTATTACTCGTCGAAATTGGTCAAACGCTCGTTTCAAACTGCCTATATATTTCATATGCAATTATGGTTCTGATTATTGAAGTGTATCTACTCTTTCATAACACACTTTACTCTGATTTTCTATTTCGACAGATTTTACAGGGAGATTTCTATCTGTGAAGCAAGTTGTATTGGTATAACGTGTCATCATCATCCTTTCGCCGACATTTCGGTGGTATGGAATTGTAATGCTAGTCTAAGCCAAAGCCAAAACTCTACACAGCAAGAATTCTCATCTGAAATCTATAGCATCTTCGACGCACTCGCGTTGAATTTGTAAATCGATATGATATGATCTTCGATGTACACGAGAGTGCACTAGAGAGATCCAGATACCGGTCGCTCTGTTCTAAGTTTGCAGTATGCCATTCGCATGAGCACCAAGCAGCACCTACCTAATGCCCAAGCTCATGTCTGCCTAGTTATACTATATAGTAATTTTGTAGGCTGAGTATTGACTTTTCGCGTGAGATAACACAGCACAAGACTAGCGAGCTGTCTCTACTGCTCGTACAGCAATGCGTGACAGACCAGAACATGTGAATCGCTTGTAGCTGGTGTAATGTGATACATTGGGCCTGAACGGTGATAACACCGTCTGCCATCACCATCGCAATCGCTAGCACCTCAAATGGCCCCGCTCAACATGGTTAACTCATCCCCCGGCTGGGCTTATTATTTATGAGTTCAACTTGAATCATGTTGAACACATGGTGACACGGAACCATGACACGGGTTGGACGTAGGCTTACAATGTGTGTTGTGACTTGTGACTGGTGATGTATGCCACTTGTTTCGTTGGCCGACCAAACGCAGTCAACCATTACACCCATATTGCACTCTGTGTACATAAAAGAGTGTATAGGGGGAAACATTAAAGCAACTTGTAGCGATTTCACGGTATGGCACTGAAGCGCGGTGCATATTAATTTACACCTCCTCGGGCGGTTTAATTCAACGCCCACGCACTGCCTCCCGAGCCATAGCAAGTGAGCGTGAAACTTTTCAATTAGCTGCAATTAGGTGGGCATTTATCTAGTTTTATTATACCGCTGTGCTCTCTGCGATGCATAGAAACTAAGGGGCTGCAATTGTCTTTGATTTTTTATTTGTTCGAAGTGGGCGTTAGTCGCTGCTCAAATACCTGTTGCATTCATGGGGACATTTGTATATTGACATTCCTTTGGAACTTGAAAAGGATATTTGCATAAAATAATATTTTCATATATTATAGAAAAAAAAATAACACCAACGATTGTTTATTGATTAATATTATTATATGGGGGAATTTATACCAACTTCAGATAGATATGCCTTAGAGAGAGGTAGGTAAATCTAGTATTCAGATTGCTTAAGGCTAACTTATACTTAAGAAGCTAAAGTCAAGATTTTGAATGGTAATTGCAATCAATTAAGATTGTGCAGCGGTTAATGAGTGTTAAAGCACTCAACCAACTTGTGGTTATGGGTTTAATAATATAAACTTTTTTTTCGAATTCGAAAGAGTGCTTCCAATTAACTTAATGTCAACAAACATTCCAAAGTGAATAATTGACACCTGGAAGGAAGGAGTGTTATAATTATTTATATGAAATTTATGGCCTTGGAGACCCAAAATTATTAAATCAGCATAATGATTTCTTTGGATATAAATGTTAATACCTATGATACATTATTAAAGGTTAAGAAAATTAACAGCTTGAATAGAAAATAATGTTATAGAATGTATAAAATACTTCCGGAGTAAACAAGACATAAAATGGCTTATAAATACGATTCAACAGTTTATCGAGACGGTTAAAGTGCAGAACCTGCTATGTCGTTTTTGAATGTTTTTTTTTTCAGAAATAAAAAAAAAAACAGCTTTTTTTTATTGGGGATCTTAATAGTTTTTGAATTCTGCCTTTTTCTGTTTAAATCTTCAAAACATCATTTTTACGCTGAAATTTTCAAGAGGTGGTCCTTATGTTTTTGATTTTTTTTTATGCATTGATAATATTTTTCTAGAAATTTTCAACTTACGAAGTCCTGCATTTTAAGCTTCGTTGGTCTTTATGTTTCTCTGTTGTGTTAGTTGGACATGGATAGCTGTCTATCGATAGTTGTTTAACAACGATGCTATCGATTTTATATATACAAACATAAAAGTGAAAAAAAATCGTGTAAATTTAGCATAACTACCTGAACACAATGGAGACGGAGCTGCAACTGGAACTGCTGCTGTAGGTAATAGCTGTTAAAATATTGAATACACAAATTCAATATTACGAAAACTCTGGCGGGTAGATGGCTTTTTCAGTTTTGCAAATGGTAAGGTGGTGCAAATGCAAACTGTAGTGTAAAGAAAAAAGACGGTACCTACATGAAAAATAAATAAACATAAGAAAAAAGGAATGAATATACGAACAACACTGTTTTAATTTGGATCCGTTCGTTTTTTTTTTATCTGGGTGAAAGATATGGGATATTGGGGATAATAAAACACCACTAATTTCACGCAGCTACAATTGGAGCTGCAGACGAGGTTGGCGCTGGAATAGTTCGTCAACTTTTAACGTAGGTGCAGCACTTTTCACGTTTCAATTTACAAGACGAAAAAGATCCGGGAAAAAATATTCATGTCGACTATGGGCAGTGTAACCGCAGGCCAAATTATTTTTGAATCCCTTCGAATAAAAAAATGTGTCCTTTTGGAAATAAATGTATCCTTTTGGAAATAAATGCATACAATTTTAAAAATGTACGAATTTAAGAATAAAACTAATGTAAAATAAATAAACTAGTTTCACATTTCAAAAAAAAAAACCAGACGTGTTTAATATCTAGACATACATCAACATATTTCTTTAATTGGAATATATAATTCATTTATATCATTAACAGTGATATACCTCTACTTTGGTTTCAATTAATGTAAAATAAATAGAATAAGGGTATATTATAATGGGTGATTTTTTAAGAGGTTTAGAACTTTTTAAAAAAAAAAAAACACAAAAAATTCGAAAAAATGAATGAAATATTTATTTGAATCGATAGTTTGAACCTTGCAATTTAATGTTTAAAGATAATTTCATGCAAATGTTGACCGCGGCTGCGTCTCAGGTAGCCCATCCGCTGAGTCCAATTTTGGCATACTCTTTCACACATATCGGCCGGTATCTCACGAATGAATGCATGGATGTTGGCTTCCAGTGCGTCAATCGAAGCGGGCTTGTCCCTATAGACATTAGCCTTGACATACCCCCACAAAAAATAATCTAATGGTGTCAAATCGCACGATCTAGGCGGCCAATTGACCGGCCCGAAACGTGAAATTAACTGTTCACCAAACTCGCCTCGCAATTGCGCCATTGTTTCGCGTGCTGTGTGGCATGTGGCACCGTCTTGTTGAAACCACATATCATGCAAGTCAAGAACTTCCATTTCGGGCAAAAAAAAGTTTGTTATCATCGCTCGGTAGCGTTCACCATTGACAGTAACGCTGCGATTCGCATCATCTTTGAAGAAATATGGCCCAATAATGCCGCCGGCCCATAAACCGCACCAAACAGTGGCTTTTTCGGGATGCATTGGTAGCTGTTGCAATGCTTCTGGCTGATCTTCACTCCAAATGCGGCAATTTTGCTTATTTACGTACCCATTCAACCAAAAATGAGCCTCATCGCTGAACACAATTTTTCGATAAAAAAGCGGATCCTCGGCCAGCTTTCCAAGAGCCCATTCACCAAAAATTCGGCGTTGTGGTAGGTCGGCTGGCTTTAGTTCTTGCACCAGCTGTATCTTAAAAGGCTTTACGCCCAAATCCTTCCGCAAAATTTTCCACGTAGTGCTGTAACAAAGGCCTAACTGCTGGGAACGGCGCCGAATCGACATTTCGCGGTCTTCTGTCACACTAGCTGATACGGCCGCAATATTTTCTTCACTACGCACAGTACGTAAACGTGTTGGTGGTTTAATGTCCAACAAAGTAAATTTGGTGCGAAATTTGGTCACAATCTTCCGAATAGACTGCTCAGAAGGTCGAGAATGCCGACCATAAAATGGAAGCAGCGCGCGATGAACATTTCGAACCGAGCACGAATTTTGATAGTAAAATTCAATAATTTGCAAGCGTTGTTCATTTGTAAGACGATCCATGGTTAAATTGCAAACCAAACTGAAGCTGTTTGACAGTGACACAAGGTACTAAACACACGTCAGCTGTCAAAACCAGTGTTGCCAAAACCAAACCAGCTAAAAAATCACCCGTTACTTAAGATTAGGTCGAAACTAATTACAATAAATCGTTTCATAATCAAGGTAAATTTATTTATTTATTTTAAATTGGAGGCCAAACTTTTCCTGAATAAGATTTAGAACAAAGTACTTCGACAAACATGATTCCTTCCATTTTTTCGTTTTCGTTGTTTATTTTTAAACAAATTTAACATTTTGTGGAGTTAAAATATTCTTAAAAAAATGTGTCCTCTTTAAAAAAAAAATTAATCCCGGAATCCCACTCCAAAAAAAATAATCCCTCGGGATTCTATTGTATCCCAGTGGTAACTCTGATTATATGGAATAGGTACGGAATACTGGATCCACAGTGATTTTCAGTACAGTGTTCCTGAGAGACCTGCACTGCGAATCACTGCTGATCCAGTATTGAGGATTTCATAATGGAATTGATTGTACTTTTAGTGCTTATTTGTTTCGCGAAAAAATTGTAGATAAAAATAAAAAAATATAAGTAGGTATTAAAAAAAATTGGATACTGTGACCGTGATTGTTTTTTTGTCTTTAAAATACACAAAAAGCTGTACAGCAGCGGTGTGGGCACAGAAAATATAGGCACGTACGACAGTTTTTGACATCTTCAGTTTCAGTTGCATTACTCTATTGTGTTTAGGCAGTAAGGAATAAAATTGCATGCAACTTGTTTTCCTAATACTGCTTTTAAAAGATGCAATAACCCCTTGATGTGATTTGTTAGCCCGTAAACGGGGGACGTACATTATGTGGTGGCGTAGACAAAATTGCTGAGGTTGGAAAAAATTGCAGAGTTATCACCCTTTCGTAGTGATGCTTTTTCTTATTAATTGAGACATAAGTGAAGTAAAGAGTGTGGAGTGGATACATGTTCCTTTTCATTATCGCAGTGTTGATAAGAATCTTTGCAACCGAAAGGACACCAAATAAGGGAAACGAAGCTTAAAAATCTCTGTTGTCTATAAGAACAGTCGAAGCACATTTTTTTTTTAAAGTGAAGTGTACGAAAACATTACTACAAAATACCATCACTGCCACTCAAGCGATGCGCCAGACATGCAAAATAATAACTAATCAATATATTTATAAGCAGAATTAAAATAAAAAAAAAAAAAAACTACTAACAAAAAATTGTTTCTCGTAAGAACTGCAACAAAATTAATTGAGTTTTATCTTTTTATTAACGGAATAATTTTCTATTAGACATTTTTTTGTATTTTAATGTTGCATAGCCGAAGCTAATAAATTTATGTTTTTCATGGTTGCCACAGATTAAAGGGTAGAGACGACATTTTGTGATAGAAATTAATTTGGTAATTCTTGTTGTTGGTTTTATCATCCAATTGTATGTGGACTTTGGAAAATACATGTAATTTTGTTTAAAACTGCTTCAATGATCTCTAAATCGAACATACGGGTAAGTAAGTGGTACCTACCTATCCAATCATGCATTTTATTTAATAAGAACTTTAAATTATTTGGATATCTACAAATTCTAAAAACGTATCCGTTCATAATTTCGGTTGTACATTGCTAGATATATAATGTATTCAAAATAGTTTTAGACCAAAGTGTATCGTCTTTTAATACTCGGAATCGAAAATATGTTTTTCTTTTATTTGGACTATTTCCGATATGTGGATTTTATGGCAAACACTTGAAACCCAGTTTATCAACTTTAATTGATCATCAAAGGTACAAAGTTTAAGGTACAAAGTTGTGTTTTTTCACACAAAACCAATACTTGCCCTTTAGAGCAAATAAAAATCAATGGACTAAGACCAACCCAGTCCAATGAGTATTATTGCAATTTGCAAACGCTTTATATTTTTCTCATGTGGTAGATACTAATAGGTGCTAGATATTAAGAAATTAAATTTAAAACAAAAAACGAAATCTACGCGAAAACTACTTAATATTACACATACATATGTGGAAATAAAACCAGTGGGTCATATTTTCCCAAAATGAAAGGAAATTAAACCGCATTGCGAGCGAATTGAGGCCAACAAGAAAAAGGAACTAAAATCCACATTTTTTGTTTCCATTTAAAAAAGAAAATAAGACTTTATTTCCGTGGAGCTTATTGCGCTACACCTATATACGCTTAAGTAGATATTATAAAAAAAAAATAGTAGAAAATTAAATTCAACTTTAAAATTAGCACGTATAATGCAAAAATTAAATGTCAACCTATTTGTATGTTCAAGTCGAAAATATTGGCCTTAGATAGAAAAATAATAGCTGAATTACATTTTCAACAATTTTTGCGAAAGCTATTTTTAAGCATATATGTATATGTATTTATGTAAATAAACTTTCTTGTTATTTAATAAAAATTAATTAATATTTCCAAAATTCATGAGCGTTGCTACCACACAGTCTAAGTCGAGTCGAGTCGAGGCGATAATCAGTATCCTGACTACTAAATGTAGGTACACATTCTAATTTTTTTTTAAAGAAAATTGGATTTAATTTCTCTAGTGTTGATAACTTGCAACAGACAAATTTCCCCAAGTGATTTTCAACGGCCAGTAGTAAGTCAACCATGAAAGTTTTACTTTGTCATAACATTACATATAAAAAACATCAAAAGTCGAAATTGTCTTTGTTACACCCCTATGCACTTGTAACAACAAGATCCCCTATTTAACATTCAAATAAACACGCAAACACAATTAAAAAATACACCCTTGTCACCGCCAATAAAAAAAGAATTCACAGAAAACCTTCATATCATTTGCATATAAATTTTAACCATCTATCGGAAGCATTCAACAGGTTTGATAATTCCCACGCCCAAAAACCTACCGCACTATAACATCAGTTTGCGCCAAAAAAAAAAAAAACTATAAAGGGATGAGTCCTTCCCCCATTTGTTCAATGCTCATCCACCATAAAAATAAAACAATTCCTTTTGCATGAAATTACCCTAAACCTAAACAGTTCCTTAACTCGTAACTCCTCGAAACTGTTTAAAGGAACGTTTACATAATTATGCCTGTTACTCTGTTGTCATGGGAGACGGAGCACACTCAAGATCTCTAAAAATAAGAAGAAGAAGAAGACGCATGACTTACGAAAAAGAAAAAAAAAGAAAAAGAAAAACTAAGCAAAATTGAGAAGTTACAATGTCACTGATAAAGCTAAAAGGAATCAATTATCCTGCATCAATATAAAAACAACCATTAGATATGTCATGGCTTTTTGTGATGAGGAGTCACCAGTCTGTCTCCTGTCCAGAGCATCTTTTCCATCCTAATCAGCCGCCTGTATAAGTTGTTGGTATAGCGAAATTGAATTGCCCACACGAAGGTGGTGAGAATGTCCGACATAAGAGCCAACAAATTTAGCAGGACCTCGACGCATTTCCAATCTGTTCGGTGCACGGAGACGAACGACGATAAAAGCATGCGCGGTATTTTCACGTTGAGCGATCGAAGCGGCTCCTTTGCGTTCGGACGATCGCAAAGCATATTTCACTAATAGCCGAGGAGCTGCGCTATGGTCGGAGGAAATTTTGTGCGTATCTGCGCGCAAACACAAATCGTTATCGGTGTGGGGATGGGAACTGGGATTGGGATTGCGAATGGGATATGCTACCGTGTGCCCGATGGACATAGCTGCCGTTACCAGAACTAAGAGGAGAGATGAATTCTATGCTGGGCTACTCTCTGGCAAACATTCGCGTTTAATCATTTATTAGTGAGACTTTCGCTGGAGAATGCCACGGAAGCTGATGACGAAGTCAATGCTTTCCGATCCGACAACATCGAAGACGACGACGACAACGAAGACGTCGACGATCGACATCATCGCACTTTCAGAACGCGGTGGAGTACCAATGGCCAATACTTATGTATGGAAGATATATAGTTGGAGCGTGTGAGTGGTTAAATGCGCTCGCAGTGTTATTTGCAATCGCGTTAAGAATTTATTTCCATTCGACGAAGATGGTTAGATTGGCGAATATTCGGATGTCGGAATCCTTTTGATGTTGGGTGTCTTTGAACGCGATCGGTTAGGTTCAAAGTCAACTATTCTATACTGATTTAGAAAGAGAGAGTATGTTGGGTATATCGGTCTTCTGATATAGGATGTGTGGAAATTCTGAGGGATGTTTGTTGATTAGAGGAAGAATGGAGCGAATGAGGTGCAATTTGTGCAATTTTCCCACGACTTTCTTAGCAAAAAAGAGCTATCCATATGGTCAGATTGCAGATCAGATTAAAATATTTTGATCAGAATATTAAAATTCTTTTAAAATTATCGATCAAAATTAAGTCTTTTAATTGGCATATGAAAATGCATTTAAACATTTTGGAAAATTTTAACTGTTGACCTTTCAAGTGTTGGTATTTTTTTAATTTTATTTAATTGTTGCAAACCTTTATTTCATCTTAACGAATCAACTTCATAAAATCCATGCCAATTTGACATGAAAATAAAAAGTTATTGAAGTTGGAGTGCCAAAAATATCGATTTTTCGCATTTATCTTTTCAACGGGGAATGGTTTGAGTAAAGTCATGAAACTTTGTACAAAAAAGATTTTTACACTTTTTTCATATATTCACATTCACAGATGAACTCACACACACGCATAATTATGTAGACTGACCATATCATGAAAATCAATTTCTCAGACTCCTCCTCCTGTATGCGTAGGATTCCGTATTGGTTTTGTTGCAAGATCATGATGGTAAAACATCAGCAATATTAATGAAATTTGTTTCTTTACTATTTCAGGTTGTTATTATTTTTAGTAAAAATAAATTTCCCTAGTCAAAAAATTCAATTTATATACGGCCTAAATATCGGGTTTTCGAATAGGGACTTGACAACTCTGAATTTAATTTGTGAACGCACCCTTTCACTAATCATCGAACTGTCATTGTCAATTTATTCAGTAAACTAAACATTTTCATCATGGACCATTTGAAGTGACGTACGTTCTCCGATTGGGCTCTGGAGAAAATGCGCCAAGATGATGAATTTCATCGAAAAATAATATGCGTCATTGGTCGGGTGAAGATCCACATTTACTTCACGAATCACCACTTTATCCACAAAAAATAAGTGTTTGGTGCGGTTTGCATGCCGGCGGCGTTATTGGGCCATATTTTTTCGTCGACGAAAACGATCGTCACGTTACTGTGGATGGCCAGCGTTATCGCGCCATGATTACCGGTATTTTTGGCCCGAATTGGAAGACATGTGGTTTCAATTTCAACAGGATGGTGCCACAAGCCACACAGCACATCATACAATCGATTTATTGAAGAGTTGTCAAGTCCTTATTGGAAAACCCTGTACATAGCTACATATATACATATTATGATCTAATCTTCAAATACACTTTTTCGTATATGTGTTGTTCAATATTCCACCATACATTTCTATAACAATAATCAATTATTTAAGATGGCACAGGTTCATCAGTCCGGTGGGAACCTTCAGTCAGCTTGGTGCATAACTAGCTGTCTCTGTCGACATATTTCCACGCCAACCTTGTTGAGATCCCCTTCTACTGCCCCGCCGCGCCACTTTGGTCCAAAAAGCCAAAAGTCGGTGCAAAAATACAAAATCCGATGTTTTTTTTTTTTGTTTGTTTTTTATTTTTAGAAATATAAACAGAGCTTCAAAGACATAGTTTTTGTAAATAGTTTGGTTTATATAGCTTTTCAAAATTAAGAAATTTTGTTCTAGCGTAAAAAAAATAAAAAAAAAAAAAAACAATTTATTTATTTTCTTTTTTGCAATTATGGCATATGAAATTGAAAATCTTACTTTTTTCAATGTTACGTACTTATTTTATTTGTTATTAAATTAAAATTTCAAATTAAAAAAAAAATAATATTTTTATTAAATAAAACATAATTACACTTTTTTAATTAGTTTTTGAGGTTTGAAAAGAGCCACAAAAAAAATCTCGCTAGATCCCGCTGAAAATTTAACAGCATATTTTAGCCCAACTATTTCTTAAAACGTATGCAAATAAGAGCTGCAACTTTTTGCGTTTGTTTGAAAAAAGCATGTTCCTGTACTAACATTTTGCTCTTAAAAACAAATATCCTTTGGGAATGTTTGAGTTATTTCCTTTTTCAAAAGAGCTAAGAACGTGAAATTTTCTTCTTATTTCAATTAGAATACGTTTTGTTATTATCGTAAATATATCCGCCCCTCTTCCACGTCCCTTTTTATTTAAATACCAATTGGTAAAAAAGGACTTACAGTCTTGCAAAAAAAAAATATATTGAACATTCAATTTTTGAAACCAATGTAGGTAAATACGAATGAAAGTTGACAAGAAAGAAAATTATTATCCTCAATCCTAACTATGGATAATTATTTTATGACCTTACAATTGATCGAAACACGTCACGAAGATTTTTTGAAAATCCAGAAGTAACCTAAGCTATAATAGGAGTACATGAAGAACTAATAAAGAAACTTCAAGTGGTTTAACAACATATTTAACAAACTCCTGACTCCAACACTTCATAAAATTCTGGACCATGGTGGAAAACTTATTAAGGATTAAATTTTGCCAGAAGAAGAACAAGAATTAAGGAATAGAGACTACAAGCGATATGGATACAAAATATCTGCAAGGTTTCAAGGACACGTCAAAATGAAGATTTATATAATATGGTGGTTTGGATTGGTTTTCAACGGAGTCAGGAGTAAGATAAGGCTGTGCGCTAAGCCCAAGTTTGTTCGCGTTATTCATAGAAGATCTAACTGAGTCATTACCGGGAGGTGTTGAGTACGCTGGAGTCATCATAAAAGCTCTACTTTTTGCAGACGACGTTGTACTGTTTGCTAGCTCAGCAGAGTCGTTGCAGCTTATGATAAATAGACTGGCCGAATATTGCATGCGATGGAGTTTGTTGATCAACCTAAACAAGTCAAAAGTTATGGTATTTAAAAAAGGTGGAGGCAGGGCAAGCGCCAACGAGCAATGGTCTTTGAATAATGAACAAATTGAAGTTGTGAAAGAGTACAAATACTTAGGAGTCTATTTCACCAAAAACCTCAACATGGATAAGGATCTCACAGATAAGCTTTCGAAAGCCAAGACAGCTATTAACGTAGCATGGCGTGAATGTTTCAGCAACAAGGCTATTGCACACAGCAATATATATAAAGTTTTCGAGGCAGTATCTCAATCGATTCTTTTCTATGCAGCTCAAGTGTGGGGTGGTAAAAAATATGAACCAGTGGAAAAACTCCTCAGGTATTATATCAAACGAATATTTCGCTTGCCCCCTAGCACTCCGAATTACATGATATTGCTGGAAACGGGATTATCTCCACCATTTATCAAAACATTAAAACTGCAAGTAGACTACATTGAAAAAGTACTTAAGATGTCAAATAATCGTCTTCCGAAAAAAGCGGCTCTTCATGCTATTAACTCCCAGACAGGATGGTTTAAAGACTGGATGGAACTTTCGCAAGATACTGGTGTTGAAATAATCGCTGGTGAATGGAGTTCATTGATGACTACGATGTATACGATGATTACTCGTTTAGATGAAATTTATAGAGACAGGTACAAAGAAGTGGCATCAAGTTCATTACACCGAATGATCTATGGTAAACTCAGTTATAACCTTAACGAACGTAACTATTTCCGAGATGATTACACTATCGATCAAATTTCAAGTATGTTCCGGCTAAGAGGTGAGCTACTTAATTTGAATTTTATACCGCATCGTGAAGAATTACCAATACTTTGCAACATGTGCAATATGGCAGAGCGTGAAGATATTTTACATTTTGTTGGAAGATGTTCGGTATTAAGAGAAACCAGAAGACACCATATTGGGTAGCGATAGATGACGAAACTTTAAACCTCCTAAATGAAGCAAACGCATCTAAATTATCCAAATTTTGTAAAGTGGCACTTAATTATAGAAGCAAGATTATAAACGAATATTTTCAATTGAAAACTGTAACTTATATAATGTATAAAAGAATATTGAAGTATAGGTATGGATTCATTGTCAATCAGGCAGACGGCAAAGCCATGCATTTATTTGATTGTACCTATTATATATTTGTAAATATTAATTGTAAAATGAAAATAAAAATCAATCTTAATCTAAAATCTAATATGGTGGCTGTATCATCGGATCCACTTATTTCATCTGTAAGGCACGTGGGATATCAAAAAGAGCTGAAAAAGTGTAATTGCCCTGAACTATAGTAAGTCTATTAAATGTTAAAAATGATGATGATGCCAATAATTTTTTTTTCTGAAAATTAAAATCTTTAATTTATTCAAAAAGAAGTAAAATGTATTCTTTTTTATTTAAAAAAAAATATTTATTAAAATTTTGGTCCGTTTACATTTTCCTACACTGCTTCACATAAAATTGGTCACTGAAATAATTTATAAGATATTATGTCGATGAGCCAAAAAATGAAAAAAAAAACTGTTTAAATACTTGCTTATAAAAACATAAAAAAAATTGGTTCATCAACCTTATGCATCCACCGTTTTGAATAATTTTATTTTGGAGCAGCATTATGAGCAATTAAATTGCACAAATCATATTTTTTTTTCAAAATTCGTAAAATTTTAACTGTTTTTAAAGTTTTACTTTAATTTTTTTCTCTGTTAATTACTTTTTATAAGAAAATCTTACTTCAGTCTATTTAGAAACACATACTGTGAAGCATTTTATTTAAATTTTTAAAATCACTATTTTTATAGCCTTGGAAAAATTGTAGCGATATCTTTATGCGTTCAAAATTTATGATTTTTGCAACGAGAAAAGTCATTGTGGATCACTTGCGCCGTGCCGTTGCAAAAATATTTCCGCTTTGTGTCCCTAAGCTGCCTTGTGATCGCATTCATCCATCTTTCGAGGAATGAAAGTTCGTTTTACCACTCAATAAGTATTAGCTCAAGAGCCTACTCCTGATACCATATGAAAGGCACTGCAGAATTGGTTTCCTTTTTGAACAACTCGTTTAATATTTTCAATTCGCTCTTTTAGAACGAATCAAAGATTATGATCAACAGAAATTTCTGCAAAACGCAAAGATAACATTACAATCATTTAAAGTCATTGATTCCGATGCCAAGAATATTAAAAACAAGTTCTCATCTATTAAGAACTGGCTGCTTAACTTTGCAAACGGGAACAGCTGAAAACATGTCATTTCAAGAACATACTAACACACTTGAATCAGGATTGCTTAGAACTAGTGTCCGACCGAAGGTCGATTTTAAGCCGAAGCCGAAGCCGAATTATTAGGCTGAAAGAAAATCTTCGGCCGAAGTCGAAGCCGAAGCTTAAGGTTGAAAAAAGTCAAGAATTCTCCTTTCCAGTTGGATAAAAATATTATTTTTATTAAAATTTATTGCTTAAAAAACATAAGACAAATAAAATAAAAATAACTAATAACTAATTAGTAATTATAAAGAAAAAAGAAATAAATAATTCATTTTTAGTAATAATTTTTATGATGGCACACATGTGTTTTGAAATTTTTGAATACCTACCGAAGAAAAGATTGCAATCTTTTCTTCGTTATTCAAAAATTTCAAAAATTGAAATTTTTTCTGGCGCCTAGTACGATGCTCGATATGATAAACAGATTCTTCGGCTTCGGCCAAAACTTCGGCCTAAAATGCCGAAGCCGAAGGTTTGGCCGAATGTTGTTTTTTTGGCCGAATTCGGCCGAAGCCGAAGCTTCGGTCGGACACTACTTAGAACATTTTTTCGGTGAGATTAGAAGTTAAGGTAGAAACAATAAAAAAATAAAAGCGTACCTATAAATTTGTAGCAATATTCCGACTCCTGATGTGGGACCTGAGATATTTAAAGGTCGAAAAATACGAAAATTGCGAGCAATTAAATTTAATACAGTTAGTCGTTTTTTTTTAATCAAAATAAATAGCTAGGCATGATTGTCATTCGACCAAGATGCTGACACTTCTTTCGCAGTCAACTTTAAATTGTATAACATTTCTTAATATATTGAGATTCTGCAATGACCTACGATAACTGAAATCTTTTGGCTAGACCTTCAAACTTCGTTGAGTATATCCAATATCTCGAAGATCAGTTTGGTCATACACATATTTATCTCAAATCGCTCACGAATATGAAGTTCTTCAAAAACTTCTTGATAGCTTAAACCTTTCACGTGTCCTTATTTGTCAAAATTGACAGATAGATTAATCAGCCTTTTGAAAATAATTGAGCATTTGTTGGACAATTCCGTGTGCATAATATACCAGTCTACAGCCTGTTCACGAACTGACATATTCAATATTCATCTCTACCTGCAATTGAAATCCTGTAATATAAGATTAATGAAACTACCTTCACGGATAAAATAACAACTTTCTGCGGGAAAATAAATTTAAATACATTTATTAAAAGATCAACTTTATCCTCGCAAATCTGCAAATTATTTAAAAAGCTCTTGACAAAAAATGATGTCGCAAACTGTGTGAACAACTCGCAAATATAAGCCACACATTTGGCTACCACATCATTTGCGAGTCCCTTGATGCCAATAATGTATTTGTGAGCTTTCAGTCAGTCAGTTAATTCTTGTAAATATTTGAACTATTTTCATTGAATGATACCATTCATTTTCGAAGTCAAAAAATGAAAGATTGCGCAGCCCTTGATTTTCCATTGTCGTTTAGCGACTTTCATTTCAATTCAAAACGAATGTGTCTGTCGCAATCTATCCTGAATCATTAGGTGGGGATTAATACAGTTTCGGTCTTTGGGAAATCATATCTGAATTTTTAATCCTTGACACAACGACACAAGAAACCTGTCTCATTCAAATTATAATTTTTTAAATTTTTCTCTCTACGCATATATTTACACATACATATGTATGAATGTTAATTAAATAGATATAAGATCATCAGAGAATATGAAAGTCTTTAAAGGAAATAATTATTTTCTTGTCTGGAGACGCGGCTACTTTGTTCCAAAAATAAGAAGAGAAAAATCATTTCCAATCAACAGCATCCCTCGGCGGTCCAATTAAACTGGCGCGTAATTATGTGGTTCTAAGCGTTATTTTCATACAAATATAAACTCACTACTTTATTATTCCCACATATAAATGTCGCCTGTGGTCCGAGGGGCTATATCGCCACGTTCCACACTCTCGCGCTTTAATCGTCTTTGATTGTATTGATGGCATCATCCGGGTACTGCACCGACACGGTGCGGTGCATGCCGTGGCTGTGCGCCGTGAATTTGTGGGCTATGGCAGCATCCATGCCTTTCCACTTCAATTACCGATGATGATGGTATGTATTAGCGCTTTTGAGGACAGCCGCTACCGCCCGAGCCCGATCCAGGCAGCGAAAACAAATCCTAGTCGCACGTATACGCATGGTCATTTGCCGCAAATTGACTGTCACGCTGATAGCTGCCGCTGCCGCCATCGACTGTCTCATACCTCAAAATTGGTTATTTGAGGCCTAATGTCCGTCGTTTGTTATCGTAAATGTTAACAACTTCATACGGCTTTATTAAAGTGAGAAATGAAATATCGGGTTTATGGCTGAAATCACTTAATTCTTGGTCACCGAGTCGGGGCTTTCGAATAAAATCTGCAAAAATATTATCCTTACAGATGCAAATCGGCAAATCGGGAAAAGGCTTCTTATAAGAGGGTTTGTGACGAAGTGCGGGAGAGTAGAAATGGCCTGCGATTACGATGATCATGGCCATTGGCCAACCAGTACCTATAGCTACTAACTCTGCATCTGCATGGCTTATAGATAGTTTTGCAGCATCAATTAATAACCGGACATATTTTGAGGTATCGATGGTTTGAATCATTTATCAAACGTTTCGAGAGTTGCACTGGATAAGCTAATTGCAGATGTGTTTTTTGTATCGGAAAATCTTTGTGCAGAAAGTTAATCCTCTCTCCACATGGCCGCCGCCGCCGCCGATGGGCTATCATCTGGCTTGAGGGAACTTACTCTATTAAGTCTGATTGATTATGGGATGCTTAGATACAATGTATCATATGGCGTCAGTGGTGTCCGCAGTCGAAGATAAAGGCGACAATATTATTGATCTATTAATCAGATTTCGTTAGGTTTCCTGTTGTGACTTCTAGTTTCTGTAAACAAGTCCATTTAGTTCGAAGATATTGTGTCAATTAGGGGGGAGAATATGTGAGGCCATGAGCGATTTGTTGAAGGTTTATTTTTATATTAATTTCCTAGATATAATCTGAGGATGATTTCTTATTTTTTGTTTTTGTTAAACAGGATGTTAGGAAATTATGAGCAAAAGTTCTACATAATGAAGGTGTGATTTTTTAAACTAAGTGAAAATTAAGTTTTCGCCGCGTATATCAAAAATTATTTGGGTACGATTATTCGAGTTAGATTCGGAGTGTTCTAACTGCACAATTAGTTGTTTTTTTTATAAATAGAAACCAATATATCATCGATGTTATAATATAGATGTTACTGCAAAACTCTACAAAAGATCAAGATTCACTTCGATGAACATTCCCAAGATGAGAGATTTATGATCTTCAACAGTATCACAACTTGATGCCAGAGATGCCAAAAACTAGCATCAAAAATAATTATTTCTTTAACTAAAGAGAAAATTGCTTTTAATTTTGCATAAAATTCGTTCCACTTCACAAAGTTTATCACGTTATCAAGTTCAATGAACTTCAATAATGTAGTTACGACGAACCGAAAGAACTTACATAGTAAATAAAATACAAATACAGACAACAAAAAATTTGTGTCTTCATTGAGGTTAGATTTTTCTTTTGGCAAAACTAAATTCCATTCATCATTTGCTAGGAAGTACTAAGAAGTATTTAGCAAGTCCCAAAAATATATGTCTATTGACGTTGGATTAAGTTTTTTAAATCACTTTCCAATATTCTTTAAATAGTTTCTCATATTTGTGTATTTTTATATTTGTAGAACCTATGTTTAAGGAATTGATACATGTATCGGGTTTTCCAATAGAGACTTGACAACTTTGAATTTAATTTGTGAACGCACCATTTCACTAATCATAGAACTGTCATTGTCAATTTATTCAGTAAACTCAAAATGTTCATCATGGTAAAGTACACGAAGGAGCAACGTCAGCAAATTATAAAATTTTTTTACTGAAATTCGGAGTCGGTGACTGCAACTTTAAGAGCGTTAACTCCAATTTTCGGTCGTAAATGACGAAGCTCATTTTTGGCTCAATGGGTTCGTCAATAAGCAAAATATGCTTTATTGGTCGGGTGAAAATCCACATTTGCTTCATGAATCACCACTTCATCCACAAAAAAATAACTGTTTGGTGCGGTTTGCATGCCGGCGGCGGCGGTATTGGGCCATATTTTTTCGTCGACGATAACGATCGTCACGTTACTGATGTGAATGGCCAGCGTTATCGCGCCATGATTACCGATTATTTTTGGCCCGAATTGGAAGATATGGACTTGGACGACATGTGGTTTCAACAGGATGGTGCCACAAGACACACAGCACACCTTACAATCGATTTATTGAAGAGTAAGTTTGATGAGCGTGTTATCTCAAGAAATGGGCCAGTCCATTGGCCGCCTCGTTCGGGCGATTTAACGCCTCTAGACCATTTTCTTTGGGGCTACGTTAAGTCATTGGTTTATTCCAACAAGTCGACGACGTTGGAAGAGCTCAGTGCCAACATTGAACTCGAAATAGCGGCCGTTTCGACGGAAATGTGTGGCCGAGTCATCGAAAATTGGGTCCAACGAATCGACCGTTGCAAATGTGCCCGCGGTGGCCATATGAACGAAGTCGAGTTCCATTCATAAATGTTTTGATTGTACTTCAAGCCAATAATAAAGTTTTTGAAATATCTCAAATAGTTTGCGTTTTATTTAAAAAAAAGTTATCGAGTCCTTATTGGAAAACCCTTTATAAACTTTATCCTGTCTAAAAATGACAAAACAAAATTTGCTTTTGTTGTTTTTTTCATTACACAAAGGTACGATATATTCTTTAAATTTTTGTAGATTAATTTTTCAATGTTCTTCGTTCGATAGCCAAATTGAAAATTGTCAGTAACGTGCAAATACGAAAGCGGTTAATAAGCATAAAGACAAATGGTCTTATTTATTTAAATACTGTCTAACTTTAGAAATCTGTCCAACCTTAGAAAATGTGTTCAAAAACCTTGTTTATTTGTTGTCTTATATAGCTGCCTAACTTAGACACAAGGGCAGACTGTCTTAACCGTGAATAATGTGATAATTATTTTTATTAAATAAAGCATATTTTCACCAATTTGAAAATAGTTAGACACTGTCTAAGTAGACACAAATCCAATAAATACGACTGAGAATATGTATACAAATTAAATTAAATTGAACTTGTTATTAGTTTTCATTTATGTCAATAAATAGTGAACCTACGTTATGCCTAGTTCAGTTGAAGTGAAAATAAAATTTTAATATAAAAATGAAGGTTGGTTCAAAGCGATATGGAATCCGCAACAAAAATATGTATGAACCGGTGCTGTATCAATTTCAAAAGCCATAATTTTAATTTACCAAAGTACGACAACAAGAAAAATATCATAATATGTAGGTGTGAAGTGTGTAAATCTTTTTTTTTAATTCCAGAAAAGTAAAAACAGATAACGAAATAAATATTCCGGATTAAACTATTTCCTTCTTTTGTTTTTTTTTATTGCTACCAAAACATCTTAAATAACAAACCATGGGATCAAAACAATCTTCGTAAGCATTTTTTCAAGATTTTGCAAATAATTATTCATCAAACAATAATTTCTTTTTTATTCAAAGTAAGTAAGTATTGAAAATTCATTGCTATGTAATTTCAGTAGCCAAATTTCAGTATAAAGATAAAGCCCAACGTCAAATGTTATTGGTCTCCTTAAAATCGCATTGTTAATAATAAAAAAACTAAATTCGCTAAATGTATGCCTCTAATTTCTAATATTTAGCCAGTTCAGGTTCCCAGACTCACTGAAATCTCAGAAATCTTAGCAATCTCAGAAATCTAAACGTAGTTCCTCAGTTAGATCTTAGATGCCTCACTTTTGCTGTCAAAAAGCTGAGATTGTGGATTCGTTTGCTCAATCATTTTTGTCGCAGTTGATCAAATTATAAAAAAGAGATGGAGGGAGCTTTTGACTTCTAGCGGAGAAATCTTTTTCAAGTTTCTACTTCTCCTCAGTGAAGCTAACAGAAGTTTGCTCAAGATCTCAGAAACTTGAACTGACTAATTATGTGAATGGAGCCGCTGTGTAACTTAATTATTTGCAGCTGCTGCGATTTTCATCTGGCCAAAAGGGCAAAAGGGAAATGGCAATGATTTCTTTAGAAACTCGCCGATCTTTCAGTACCTACTTTGTTTATAAAAGGAAAATGTCCAATTTCTTCATTTTTGAGAAATCGAAAATTTCATTTTTTAAATTCTAAGAATGCTTAAAACTTTTTTTTTTTTTGCAAATTCGCTTTTGGTTGGCTCTTTAGAAGATGTCATAGGTTATACTTATATAATATAGGTTTCAATCTGTGTACCTAACCCTGTTTTGCAAGTTTCGATATTTCTTGAGGGTTTTAGTTTTCCAAACGCAGCAAACATAAACTGACTTTTTTTTAAGATCTTTCAGCAGCCGTGAATCAAGGTTGAAAAAGTCAATACAATTGTACATTTTCAATACATTCAATACATTCAACTAGACTAAAGTACACAGATGCATTTTTATAAAATTCGATACATTTTTTCTTTTTGTGTCTATATAATACACATTAAATTAGTAAAAGGTTGTATTTATTTATTTTAAACTAAATTATTTTTATAATACTTTTGAAAATGTGTACGTTTTTTATTTACTTTATTTATGGTTACTGTTTGTTATGCTATGTTTCCACTGAAAAGTGCAATTGTTTGGGTTTAAAAATTGTTTCCACCGCACAAAGAGATTAACAAAAAAAATAATTTAGAGACTACCTTTCGAAAAGAAAACTTAAAATTATATTTGTGTCAAACGAGGATAAAAATTCGATTCTCGAATTAATAAGTTAAGTGCAATATGGATGGATATATGTACTTAGGTTATTTCTAAATTTCAAATCAGATTAACGAAATAATTTTATATGGTTAATCTTCAAGTTATTAAGAAGATTAAGCGTAAATCTACATAATATCGGTTTAATGGTGGATGTTAACGTTGCATTACATAATATGATTATTTTAGTCCTCTTTCCAACGAGGAAACTGAGTTTCCCACAACTTTCAGTTTTTTTGTGAAAAGGACACAAAGTCCGCTCAGCGCAGCGCTTTGAGGAGATTTTTTGACATTCCTCTTCACACATTTGACAAAAGTGTGTCTTCAACCTAAAAAATCTCTAGCAATTTGTTTCCTCGTGTGAAAGGGGATCTATTTCTTATTTTACTTATCTTATTATACTTCAAATTAAATTGATTTGTTGAAACAAAATTAAAAAGTACAATTGGATTTACTTTTGTTTTTTTTTAATTTTAATACATTATCAGTAGGAAAGACTACTTTTCATCCCTGCCATAAATACATTTTAATAAAATGTGTGTTATCTGATAAGAAAATGAAACTTAGAAGTTGGAATACTTTCGTAACAATAGCTAGCATATTGATCGATCGATCGTTAAAAATAAAACATCTGAAAGACCTGACCAAAGCTACAGAGCGTCAGAAGAGTTGCAAACTACATCTATAGGTATTGTTATTGTATAGCTCCCAATTTATGGCAAGCTGAAAGCCTTCCTTTCAAACTTCATTTTCCCGTTCGTCATCAGCTAATCTCATGTATGGAAAATCCCTTTGCGCAAAGATCTTTTCTGATCTTTAATTTGCTGCAGGCAACTAACGGGTATTCAGGTGTAACTCTTTAATGTTAGCAATCTTTACAATAATTTTTTAGGGTTTGATATACAGCGAGTTTGATGTTACACTTAAACGTTGAAGGCGCAATGTGTTTTTGTGCATTTGTATATATATTAATACATATAACTCTAAATTTTTCACCACTTAACAAATATTTAAAAGTACCTATAAAATTGTTAGCTTAAACATTTTTCAAATAATTCACAAATCCTTTTTGTCGGCTTTGATATTGTAACATCCTGTGGAAAGAGAGTGTTCGTAAGAAATGTTAATGAGCTAAGAAATTCTTTTTGACTTGACTTGACTGCACGATACGAATCACTTGCAGAATTAAATGATCAAATTGCACACAAACACCAATTTCCATTTTGTGCGGCAAATTAAGAAAAAAAAACATATACCTATATGTAATCATTAAATAATGGAAAATAATAAAAATTAAGAAAAATCTCATTATTATCGTAATCACATCGCACCAGGTAGTGAAGAAGCAAACTTTCAGGTCGTCCAATGAAAACAATTCACATTCGCAAATTATCCTCAATCGCGCTCTCCGGATATCCACGCTCACTGCGAAAAATGAAAAGAAAAAATAAAGCAAAAACGCCAACAATTCACCAAAGAATTGCTTTTGCTTTAGCGCAGAGCGGGTCGAGATAGGGATTTGCAAACAAGGACACAATCGATGTATCTTTCTCTTCTTTCAACAATAAAAAAAAATAAAAAAAAAAATTCCTACTTAAACTTTAGGCCATTGAATTTGACTCAGATGCAGTTGCAGTTTTGTGAATGTATTTGTGTGTGCGCATCAAAAAGATCCGCTTGAGGATAAAAATGATCACATTGCCGGGTCCATATAGTTGAAGCTGTTTGGCAATAACATCAAAAGCGGCATCGTTATCTGCGACAGATAAAAGCAAACTCTATTCAGATACTGCGCTACGAATATGGCAACATGGACTTGGATTGGACACAAGGGCCAGACTATATCTGCGTTTTAATTGAATCTATACAATCGCATATAAAGTTCTTGTGTTCTGACTTAGCTATGGCTGTTTTGGTTATACGGTTGTTGGAAACACTGGTAAGTTAAGGTATTCAATGGTGGTGATGGTGAATGGTGGCCTCGTCCTTGACAGTGAAATAGAAAGAATTACAATTGAATTATCCTTTTATACTCTTATTATACCACGATGATGTGAGATTTTGCTGGATGACAGGCAATTTGAATGCTGATTTCGAGAATGTGCTTATAATCAGAGGGGGAATTTGTGATAAGAGAGAGAGGGACATAGTCACACTTAACAAACATCAAATTTTTCGCAATGGCGATATTACACCATGTGTTGGTAAAAACCCATCACTTCCATTACTAGGTCGTAAAATTTGAAAGCAGGTAACATTTAAAGTTTTTAGAGTTTTAGACTCTTTTGATACCGTACCGAGTTACTTGTATACTATATAGATCGGTTTTTTACGGTCCAAAAAATTATTTTAAGATTTTTTTTTTAAATTATTAAAATGATCGCAATAGGTTGGGCATTATCATTAAAGATTGAAAAAAGGACAAATTAACAGATCACACAGATCCGTTGCAGAGGGTCTGTAGATGATTTTTGGTCATTAAAGAATTTATTTTCTTAAAAAACCAGCCTAATTATTCCTATTTAAAGTAAACAAAATAGCAATAAACACAAATAATGAGGCAGATTACATTAAAAAGTATAGAAAAACAAACTAAATTTCCTCATTTAACGTACATATTTTTTTAATGTATTATGCGACCAATTTTTTTTCTTATATGTTGAGGGTATTTATGCAGGCTTTTTTACGATTTGTCAACGGACACACATCCAATTTTGACGAAGTAAAAGTTAATGTACAAATAAAAGAGAATGAATGCGAGGTTTACTCTTGAAAGCTTACAGATTCGACAAAATTTGACAAGAACTATGTACACAAAAGAGGACAGAGAAAACACAATAGTAAGTTACGATTTAGCTATTACATTTAAGTAAGTAACGGGTGATTTTTAAGCTGGTTTGGTTTTGGCAACACTGGTTTTGACAGCTGACGTGTGTTTAGTACCTTGTGTCACTGTCAAACAGCTTCAGTTTGGTTTGCAATTTAACCATGGATCGTCTTACAAATGAACAACGCTTGCAAATTATTGAATTTTACTATCAAAATTCGTGCTCGGTTCGAAATGTTGTTTATCGAAAGCCTTTTAAGATACAGCTGGTGCAAGAACTAAAGCCAGCCGACCTACCACAACGCCGAATTTTTGGTGAATGGGCTCTTGGGAAGCTGGCCGAGGATCCGCTTTTTTATCGAAAAATTGTGTTCAGCGATGAGGCTCATTTTTGGTTGAATGGATACGTAAATAAGCAAAATTGCCGCATTTGGAGTGAAGATCAGCCAGAAGCATTGCAACAGCTACCAATGCATCCCGAAAAAGCCACTGTTTGGTGCGGTTTATGGGCCGGCGGCATTATTGGGCCATATTTCTTCAAAGATGATGCGAATCGCAGCGTTACTGTCAATGGTGAACGCTACCGAGCGATGATAACAAACTTTTTTTTGCCCGAAATGGAAGTTCTTGACTTGCATGATATGTGGTTTCAACAAGACGGTGCCACATGCCACACAGCACGCGAAACAATGGCGCAATTGCGAGGCGAGTTTGGTGAACAGTTAATTTCACGTTTCGGGCCGGTCAATTGGCCGCCTAGATCGTGCGATTTGACACCATTAGATTATTTTTTGTGGGGGTATGTCAAGGCTAATGTCTATAGGGACAAGCCCGCTTCGATTGACGCACTGGAAGCCAACATCCATGCATTCATTCGTGAGATACCGGCCGATATGTGTGAAAGAGTATGCCAAAATTGGACTCAGCGGATGGGCTACCTGAGACGCAGCCGCGGTCAACATTTGCATGAAATTATCTTTAAACATTAAATTGCAAGGTTCAAACTATCGATTCAAATAAATATTTCATTCATTTTTTCGAATTTTTTGTGTTTTTTTTTTTTTTTAAGTTCTAAACCTCTTAAAAAATCACCCATTACCTGTCAACCTAACCATACCGTGATAATTTTTGTTTGTCTTTAATTTATTATAGTCTCCATATATTTCTGTTTGTGTATAAATTGTTTCACTGTTTATTTATTAAAAAAATATACACGTTTGTATTAAATATTTAAAATTGAGAAAGCTTTTTAAATAAAAAAATTAAAATTTCGATGAATTTTAAAAAAAAGTAAGTTTTAGTTTAAACGATTAAATTATATTTGTAATTCCTAAGAAAATTGTTAATAAATAATTTCATTATGTTAAAGGTCGAATGAAATGCCCTGAAGAAGTCTTGAATAACGACAAGACGTTTGTAAGAATATGAAATATACATAGTTTGTTTTTTTCTATTTTTAGAATTCAAACATTTATTTTAATTACCTAATCTATTTAGGTTTCAAAATTGTTTAGTTATTTTTGCGAAATTAATGTTTTTTTTATCAACCCGTCTTTATTGGTGAATCCGCAAACTGTTTATGAAGCCTCGGTTCGGTGACCTGGACTGCCCTTTCTAAAGCTTGTTTGTAGCATGTATAAAACATTTAATTAGTTATTGTCGTTTTGGCTAACAATATTCCAAAGTTCTACTGTCGTAAAATCCCTTATCAATCTGGGTTCAGTCAAACTCTATCTGCCACAAATCAATAAGTTCGAAATGTTCAGAGGCTTCAAAATTTAAATTTGGGGCTTCATAAACTGTCTCGGAATCATGGAGTACGTATGTACATACATATATCATCTAGAGAACCGACTTAAGCACTTAAGGGGTTTGTTCTCTTTCACCTTACAAGCTGTTAGAAGGTGCATATTAAATGGGACCCGCTCCAACACTACTTTCGAGGTAGTAGGCTTATTTTGTAAGTTTTGTAAGTTGTAACCCTTTTTCATGTAAATTATGATTAATATCATTTGTTGTTGCTTCTGGGCACACAAGATGAACATTCACAAAGAATCCCCGATAGGAAAAAAAGAGAGAAATAAGAGAGTTTTCTCTTACTGTTCTCAAATAAAATTTGTGGGTGTTTCAGGCAAGGGGGTACGAGTCAGTTTTCTAGATAATATAAGTACTCTAAGCTATAGGATAGGAATGTTAAATTATTGGTTGTTGCCATTGATTAAAGAATTCCTCAATTAGCAAGTTCTCGAATATTTTGGCGATCATCCAGCAAAATAGCTACCAAAATATTTTCACAATGCCTGAAGTATCCAATGCTAGTGAAAACTTGGTCCATATCGTTTGTCCAATTCCAAATATTTGACAGACTTTTTTTCCATTCTCATACACTAATGAAAAAAAGATTATGAATTATATTAAACTCTAATTTTGCATTTTTTTTAAGCAATGCCCATTTCGGACTGCACTTACCTACCTGTTTTTCCAAATATAAGTTATTTTATTAGAATCAAATAAAATAAAAAGGGCTGGAATCACTAGATAAAAGAACCAAACACAGGCCACAGACACTAAACGAAACAAAATAAAATAATTTGAAAATCAAAATCAAAACAGCTTGGATTTGAAAATTGGCACAAAATGTATAATAATATATTTGAATTTATGGGTGGTGAACATTTACTTAGAAAAAATGTTTTACACTGAATAAAAAGTTAAAAAAAGGACGTTAAACACAAAGAAAGTGTTTTTCAGCAAAAATGCAATCGTAAATTTGTGGATAGATTTAAAAACTGCGGACACTGAAATAATTTTGATTTTGAAAAAAAAATTCGAAATTGCTTCGGTATACCTCAAATCCTTATAATCTTCCAGAGAATAATATTTTAAATTTGTGTTCAATTTTGTAATAATTTTCTGTCCCTTTTGACGTTTGATCAACATTTATTTAATGATTTCGCGGAATTATTGATATTGTTCTTTAACAATAAGTTTTAATATGGTCTAACCTAACAAATGGCAAATTTTGTTCGGCGATGAATAAACTCAAAAACTTTGTTGCCCTTTAGCAAAGCTGATGTTAGTTTTTTTTTTATAAATGAATAGAGTTTAACTGATTTTTGGGCCGATATTATTGCCCTTATGTGCATATTTATAGAAAGCATGCCTTTCCACGCTAAGTGTGTTCATTCTCCAGAATTATCCGCAAAATCATGTCGAATTTCATAAAAGTGTGTTTGTGTATTTTAGCAAAGACAAGTGTATCCAAAATAGTACAATAATTTATTGTATCGCCATTTGCAACCGTTGTACGAATACGTTGACGTAAACGCCTTGAATTTACCCAGCGACCCAAAGAGTTTTAATTGGAAATGTTGGATGAATTTTAATTTAACACCAAGGGGTCACGAGTTTCCGCTTGCAGGATAAATATTATTCGGACATCAAACATACATATAGTGAGAGTAAATATCGATTATTAATTTAAGTTTTTGTGTTGCTAAGTCAGTCAAAGTTCATACCTTTGACTTGAGCTTTCATCCAGAATTATTTTTATATTTTGTAGATTTGTTTATTTTTTAGGTTTCGCTGAAACACACGCCATGAGCATCTTCATGCAACCTTTAGTTGCATTTAAATTTAATATTCTTTTACAGCTTACAATAAAACAACAGATTGTTGTGCTCTTAAAAGGTCACTCATATTATGATGTGTTGGAACAACAGGTGTAACAGAGTTCCTGGATTTCTTGTCTTACTATTAAATTTTTCGTTATTTTCATAGTAAAAGTGTTTCGAGTGACCTTTGTGTAGAGTTTTTTCGGATTGGGATTGTCGGATGCATCACGTGCTGCGAATGATGTTGATAATGATTTCTCAAAAAATGATTGAGGTGAATACCATTCCTATATATGGAGTTTCTCTGATGGTCACCTGCTGGTTGATTATGTGTTTTTTTGTTGTTCTCCTGTCTGAAGGAAGAAGGATACAATACGATGATAGTAGGCAAGAGATATCCTTTTATTAGTGCACTACCATAGGGAATATAGTCGCTTAGAGACGCATCCTGTGTAATTTTTACATCATAATGGCATCATTTTATGTGGCGGCATCAATGATGCACAATCACCTGTGCATTGTATCGGAATAGCATGGCGTGTTGTAATCTTTGTGAGGCAGGTGATCATATAGGGTGCAATTAATGAGTTGGCTATAGGTATGGCAGGGATTGAATGTGATGTTTTTTTTCCTCTTTTTATTGTTATTTCTTGTTCTTTGATGATCGACTGATGGATATGAAAGGATGGGAAGTTAATAATTATTAAAGACATCCTGCAGTAGTTAAGTCGTGAAGATAGTTCCTTTTTTGAAATCGAAAGATAAATTATGATTGAAAAATTTCAAAACTTATGTACATAATTAATAATCTATCCATTTCTTTTTATCGATTTTTTTTTTACGCATACATAGGCATTTTTTGTTTTATCGTAGAGTCCTTCCTTATATTTGTTGTCAATTCTCAATTCTCTTTGAGATTTAGAATTAAATGATAGCTGTTTCTTGAATTCCTTAACTTAAAAAGTATTAAACCAACAAAACAACTCTACAGTGTTCACTGATCTTTAATTATCACATACAAAAATATGTCCTTAATTTTTAAGTCCACGGGCCTGGCCAGATTCCCTAAAACGCTAAAACGAAAACGATCGACCGTTTTGGAAATAGCCATCCCTATATTTCTCTGTCGATTTGATAGAGATGGGTATTGTCGAAACGATATTGTTCGATCGTCTTCGTTTTATGGAATTAGTCCCCAGTTCTTTTTAACCATGCTGTTAACACCGTATTAAATATTTCGCCTAACTTGGTAGAGATATTTTTACCAACGACTTAAGAAAGAAAACAAGGCGTATGTGTTGACACAAAATAATAATCTTTAGCGACACCAAAGTTTTTGTTGAATGTAGTAGATTTTCGTAAACTGAATTATCAGTTAATTGTTTATTAATAAGATATTTTTAATCGTGACTCAAATTTTGGTCTACATTTGGGTTGATTTGTGAATGTGAAGATATTTAATAATTTTTTATTTTTTTGTTTTTATTATTATTAATAACCGTTTTTTTTGCGTCAATGGGAAATAATATTTGTTTGCTTAAATCCTAGAAAACCGCTCAAGGTTAATGCTCCCGACGCATTTTCGCAGTACATCGGGTGGCCCGCTTCGTGGGTTCAAAGGATTTTAACTCCCTTTTTGGGGGCTTTGTACCCCTCACGCAACTCCGGTGCTCCGCTTGTCCAGGCGCCAAGCCAATATCAATAGTTTTCTTAATAAACAGTACCTACCTTGAGTATCATTTTAAAAAATTCCAGAAAATATTGTGAGGAAAACTGACCCACTTTTTTGTGAGCTTCTGGTTCATAAGGTTCCACAATTGATTTGTGGTCTTCTAACCCACCCAATTGGGTCAAAAGTCCATTGTGGACTTTTGGCCTGTGGACTTATGACCCTGTGCCTATATGTATAAGTATAAACTGTTGAACACCACAGTTCAAAGAGGGATAGCACACTTTTTTGCAAGCATCATCACAGACAATTTTTGTAAGAGATTCTGAATTTGACTTTCAATTTTTATCAATCATTTCAAACTTAAGCCAAAAAAACTTTCATTTTCCTATCTATAGATGAAAACATTTTTTGGTCAATAATGTATCACAGATTCACCTATACCCGAATTGTTAGGAACCTCTCTACAACGCACACCTACTGTTTATAAAAGTTGGCATTGAATTTATAAATCCGCAATGCTAAAGCTTACTAAAATATCGAACGTAGTCAAAGAAACCACACAACCATCATTGGGTGTAAAATAAACTCAAGGAGTATGGGAGAAGTGCAAACTCGGTGCAACCATACAGCATAGCAGTCTAGGGAAAATGTATTCTAAATTAAGGTCTTGTAATATGCAAATCATTTGATAATCGACTGACTTTTGGCCGGTGTTGCTTGTGTTGTTTGATTGAGACGTTAAGTCCCTGAGATTCCGCCGACTGCAAATACACCACAGTTGCCGCAGCCGCGCAGATATACATAGTTCCATTTCCGACATTGGACCGTTGCGGGCGAGCGAGTAAAAGATACAAAATTGAACTCCCAATTGGACAAGACAGTGGCGAGACGGTCTTTGCCAATAATTTCTGTGGTGGTGCAACTAAGTCTGATGTTTCTACTGCGATCCAAGAAGTTGCAGGCGTGAAAGGCACAGCAGAGGCAGACAGCTCGAACTGCTGTTGTTAAATCGCTGCGTTTTGTTTCGTGACCATTTGGTTGAACTATATATTTCTCCCGAGTGGCGTGACACTTTTATTTGCATCGCTTCGCGTCGTCGTCGTTCTGGCTGTCAGAAGAGTGTTAGAGGCACAGTCAACTGCTGTGCAGCTTTCGAGTTTGAAAGGTCGCGTCACAATCAAACGACATACGCTTAACGGTCGTGTGAATACTAATAAAAAAAAAATAAAACAGACAAAAAAGAGTTGCTGCACTCTTGTAAGGTGTCACTAGAAACTGAAGCCGATATTAATTAACAGTTACAATGCTAATTGGCTACTTTGTGAATTGCAAAGAGTAACGAAACGTTTTGACAGTTGTTATACGGTTTATGCTTTTATTTTATTTTTAAAGCAGAGGTAAACTATAGCTACACGATTATAGGAGTATAGGCAAAATAACGGATCTCAAGCGGGAATGGCATTTAACACCTGGTGTGTGTGCTATGGGTAACATGTTTTATAGAAGGCTTTCCGAAGTTAGGTACTTGTCAGGGATATAGTTCATTCAGAGAAGGATTAATTGGCAATTAAAATGGTAATTTATTGGTTGCGGCATCGAACAAAAACAATAAAGCACGATTCGAATGGAAATACCTTTGAGGTTAACTAATGGACCTTTGTGGACCAAGAATAATATGTTGGAGGAGAAATTAATTATCCGATTGGAGGCTGGGTAATAAAATGAACAAGATTGAGAAAATTTTTAAATCTTAATTGAAACTGAATTTGCAACGAAATAAGGTGGTTTGATTTGATTTATTGAAAAATTTGTTAAGAAAATAAAAATGGGTGTACCTACCTACAAGTACAGTTTCAGCATGCTGTGTAGGTACAAGTCTTGCCTCTTCCCTCAATCACACTCCGTTGCAAAAAGAATTGTCATACTAAGAAACTTTGTCACTCAAAATACTTAAGGTACTACCAATGACATTACAGTCATCCCCCCTTTTAACGCTGGCGAGTCGAACGAATAAACATGTGAGTGTGAAAAATTAGTATTAAGGTTGACGAATTGAGAACCTTTGATTCGCCTTAAATGTCATAAATTTTTCGAAGATTGATCTCACTCTATTGTTAGAATCGAATTGTAAAGTTCGCCAACCGTGGTTTGTCGATTGTGGTAGTTCGCTAATGAAAGCATCTCACTTCGAACGTTCGATTCGGTAACCGTAATAGGGGGGCATGCCTTCCAATTTCCAAATTTAATTAAAGTATGGATGTGCAGTGCATTGCCCGATTATTCTAGTGCCGATCTTTTGTTCGGTGCTAATTAGAGTGAAAAGTTAGGACCAAATTTATCTTCCCGAGGGCAAAACTTCCAACTTCCAATAATTTGAAGCAGACAAATTAAAAACCGTCGTTAAAGTGATCTAAGATAAATTATGTTAGTATACTACGATTTGTGCACTTTTTAAAACATTATCAGTCGTATTTATTAGATTTTTGTCTACTTAGACACTGTCTAACTATTTTCAAATTGGTGGAAATATGCTTTATTTAATAAAAATAAGTATCACATTTTTCACGGTTAAGACAATCTACTCCTATGTCTAAGTTAAGCAGCTATAAGACAACAATAAACAAGGTTTTTGAACACATTTTCCAAAGTTAGACAGTTGTCTAAAGTCAGACAGTTGTCTAAAGTTAGACAACGTTTAAATAAGACCATATTAGTTTATGATTGCTTTTGAAGGGCAGCACTGGAACAATGGACTGCAGCGTGTGTTTGTGCAGCACATACTCTACGTAAGTCTGGAATGGAATATTGATGTTTCCGACTTGTTCTATCATTGCTTATAAGTCATACTTTTGACCTATTCGGGGGTAAACCTGAACAGTAACATTAATACTACAGAGTACCAATATCGAAATCCTTCAACAAACAAATGCTGTATATCATCTGTGAAACCTCTTTTAGCAACAAAATATGAAAGAATCAAATAATTACTTTCCAAACAGTAAAAAATAAAAACTTCAAGAAAATTTATCTAAAGAAAAAAAAAAAAAAAAAAAACATTCATATTTTATGACCGGAATTCAAAAATTAACACTCAATCTAGTTCACAGCCGCAGTTGTTGTTGTTGCTTTTGTTGTGCCTCCTTTCAAAAAGCAACATAAAGCATTTTTCCCCTAGATAATAGCCGCAGACTCTGGTAGTTAGTGCTATTAGTTTAAGTTTATATTGTAATTTATTACATATAAATAAAGTTATAATAATAATAATAATCCCCTAGATAAATCTCTTCCAATTTTAAGATATCATAGAATCCAATGGCAACAGCTCAGACAGCCGGCGCTAATGACCATGATGGCTCTATAGACTTTGTGTGTAAGATCTTCTATCGAACATCATCTTAGTCTTCCACTCTTGTGCACCAGCGACGAAGACAAGACCCGAAGACAACTTTATATAGCTTAGCAATGGAAGATTACTTTTGAATAGCTACCGTTTCCATCTTTGGGTTCTTTCTGTTCGTTTCATTGGATTTTCTTTTAGTTTTTTTTTTTTTTATATTCAGTCCTTTTTTGCTCCTCTAATCTTAACCATGATACCACTTAATCAACAAACTACATAACGTCAGAGTTTTTCTTTGAATATTTTGCTGCCTTTTTTCCTTGATTCAGGGATTCAGAGATTCAAAGATTTTAAAAGAGAGTGCCACAGCCAACAACCAGTGGCACAACCTTCCTCATTGAAATCCAATTAAAAGTTGTTGCAGATCCACGGTCGAGTTCAAACCTACACCAATAAAATGACAATTGATGCTTGTGGAGTAATTGTAGTTGGTTCCAATAATGGCACCGTGGTTCCCGTCTTGGGTATTTGACTTTTCGAAACGTTTTCGAACTTTGGTCTTCCGTTGGGCAGATAATTGATTTACTGGCGCCAAATGGGATACTATACATTCTCATTTTTTTTTTAAATGATGGTCAGTTGCATGTCGGAAGACCTCTACAGAACCATATGAGTGTCTTATGAGCAAATACAGATGAGTTGAGGTTGATGCCTCAAAGCATTCCATAACGACACGTTGCTATGTATGACATTAGGAAGAAGGTTAACCAGCAAGTCTGTCTGTTCGTCTGTCTTTTGGGTTGGGTTTGGATTTGTTTTGGTTTGCCTTGGCATGCAATGTGCCGCTAGCATTGGACGATATTCCAGAGATTTGCTTTATGATAATTGTTTCGGTAGAACAACCAACATTCACTTGGATTTTTGTGTTGGAAATATCTATCATTGGGCTAATAGCCACCTTAAAGACAGAACTATGCCGCCGGGGTACTATGATCTCTGTTTCCGTGCGTTACAGTTCGGAGTTGGAATTGAAGATATTTTTTTTTTTATATAATTGGTGGTTGGGCTCAGCATATATGTACGAGTATTTATAAAAAATATCGTCTTATAATTTTTCCCGGATATCATTGCTGAGGATTATGTGCACGCAACAGACGAAAATTGCCTCCGGCTGAGCAGGGATATGTGCGGTTGAGTTAAGCCAGACGAACAATAACGAAAGATTTATATATTTTTTTTGTTTTTTTTTTTTTTGATGGAATGCGTAATAATGGTGCAATTCCGGCCGACTCGAATGGGGGATTATTTTTACCTATCTATTGAAATTTCTTGTTCGGCGTTTTTATGAAACAAAATATTGAATTCTCCAAAAAATGTTAATTTTGTTAACATCACCCTTTGTCATTTTTTTTTCTAATCGGCATAACATATGTCTGCGTTTTACCAGTAAAGGTTTTGAGATTTAATGAATAAAATGTTTTAGCTTGCAAATGGTAAGTGTTGTTTTCTTATAGAATGAATTATATTTGAATTTATTTTTTTTATTCAGTACGTATACATGATAAAAGATACTTAATGCATAAAGATGAGAATTTTAATACATTCTTAGCAACTATAAATTTAACAAAATGGAGAAATAATTGGGTTTCGTAACCTTTCTCAAGGTTTTTTTTTTAACTCATTGGGCTTTTTAATTAAAACTTAAAACTAACACAAAACAAATTAACATAATTATTTAGAAATATTTTTTAATATTGAATTTTCATTCAATAAACATTGTAAACAATAGTAATTTCATGTAGCCCTATCGTTGAGAAATGCGAAGGGAGGTTTAAAAGGATCCTGTTTTAACAAATCTGTATTTTTTTTTAGTGACATTCAGCATAACTGTACCAACACGGTGAAACATAGAGCATAGCAGGAAGAAAAACAACTTTATATATTAATAATTTATTTTCAAGGCTGAGCTGAGATTTTTTATTTAAAAGTGGATATACAAAATTTTGATTAAAAATTGAGCTTTCTTAATACTTTCTGAAATATTATTAGAAAAAGTCAGGCTTTTATCCAGAGTAACACCTAAATTTTTATTTTTTTTTTCCATGGACTAAAGAATTGCATACTATAAGATTATTTTGTGGCAGAATACTTTGCTTACGTTTCTTTGTAAAGAAACAAGCTCGAGTTTTTGTAGGATTTATTTTAATTTTCCAGCAGTGAAAGTAGAGCCCGATGGTATCAAGTGCTCTTTGAAGGTTAAATAAAATTTTTTGACAATTTTCTGAGATACTGTAGATACATGTATCGTCTGCGAAAAATTATCTTCTATAAAAGTTTAAAACAGGAAAGTCAGACACGTAGATATTATATAGAAGGGGAGAAAGTATTGACCCTTAAGGGACGCCAGCTTTAATTGAATACAAAGGAGATTTCTTTTGCAAAATTTCAACAAAGAACTTTCTTTCATATAAAAACTTTGAATAAGTTTAATAAGATACGTGGGAAGACCATTTACAAAGAGTTTATGAACGAGACCGTCATACCGCAATCAAAAGCCTTTTCAATGTCAAAGGACACATTTCCATTCTTTGGTTAGTCGCATAACCTGATGAGTTGAAGAAAATTCTTTTCTAAAGCCAAATTGCTCTGGCGGAAGAATGTTTTTGATTGAAACGATTTCTGTCATTTCAAAACATATTAAGAATTATACACTGTGCTTTATAAATCACTTCTTCCCTGCTATACAGAATTTATTATAAAAAATAAATGAATATATGTTTCTGTTATTCTGTTATTCTGTTCTCAACATCGAAGTTTGTTTCTTTATTTTCTGTTTGGAATTTTCTCGTCGTTTTTTCATCAGGTTATGGGCCAAATCCCGCAAGGAATTTCGTTTAACTATTTAATTTAACAAATTATATTTCAAAACAAAACCGAAGATGGCTTCATACTCTGTGTCTGATGAAGAAAACTGAAGGGACGAGAAAACTTCGATAACTGGAAAATTCAGTCCAAATCATATTTGGTAATAAAAGGCCTATGGGGCTGCTTTGAGAGAGAACTGCAAGCGGTAGCAACGGCACAAGAACAGGCCACTGATCCTAAAGCGCAATCTGAACTAATTTTGTTGCTTGAATCACAGAATTATTGCTGTACAAAGCGGACTCTTCAACGGCCAAAAGTGGATGGGACTGGTCTTTGTAGGAAGGTGGATTTGCTGAAACAACTTGTGTAATTAAAACTGAACTAGTGTGAAGTGAATCCATGGAAGACTACGTGAACTAAATGGTAATGACTTCAATCAAGGTAAGGAAAGAAGGTCTGAAGATCGAAGATGAAGTTTTGGCATCACTGATATTGGCAGGGTTGCTTAAAGATTTCAAAGCATTACTTATGGCTGTTGAAAATTCATAAAAGGTTTTAACAAGTGATGCCATGAAGACTCTTTTGTTGCAACAAGTGAAATTCAATGCGAAATCAACTGGAAGTGCAATAATTGTTAAACCAAAGTTCAAGTCTCAAAAACATAAGCCACAACCAAAATTCAGATGCCACAATTGTGGAGAAGTCGGTCATTTTGCAAGACAATTTCCAAATAAAAAGAAAGAAAACAACAGTAAAGTTATCAAATACTATAGGCTCCTATTATAATATGACTCTTGACTCGCAAGAAAAAATTGTCGAATTTTAATTACATTTCGGAGCCATTTAAAACATCAAGAACAAACTAGCAAAACACCTCTTAAACTAATCATCCAGGAATAGGAAGTGGAAACGAGATGAAACGAGATACTGAAACGTTTTATCCTCTTAGGTCAAATTACAGGAAGTATCATAAACCATACTTGTCAATACTAATCAGGGATAAATAATATGTTTCAAAAGAAAAAGCTGTGCAGAATATTGAAACCATTTATGGAAACTTAACCAAAATAATTATAAGTGAAAATTATGCAATAGCTTTCTATATCATCCTACATCATCATAATCACAAAATATCTTTTAAAATTGTCTTATGACGTATCATAAAAAATCATAGAGCTTTATCAACCCGAGTTTTAAGCTGGTTGGCTTTGTAGATTCTTAAGCCATAGAAAAAAAAGAAAAAGTGCAGTTGACCTTTCTTCTCGCATGTTGAATGAAGAACGGATTACTGAACTGAACGAAAGTAGATAACTACCGATTAACAAGAAATCAAATCAGATGAAAAAGATGCTGGTATGTCTATTTAGGGTGCCTTTAAAAAGAAGTCTTTTAAAGTAATTTTAAAAGCATCGAGATCAGGAACTTTTAAATTTTCATTCCTAAGTAAATTTTTGGTCCCGTCTGTATAGATGGTGCGTTGAGGAGAAGATACAATTACGAACTGTACAGCGAGACTGATCTGGTCAAACGAGTCAAGCTCCAACGACTCAGATGGCTGGGTCATGTAGAGCGAATGGACCTCAACGCTCCGACCCATAAAGTTTTCGAATCCAATACCGAGGGACGGCGAAGTAGAGGAAGACCACGATTTAGGTGGCGCACGCACGTGGGAGAGGACCTCAACCAACTTGGCGTGCGAAACTGGAGACAGCTACTTAGGCACCGAGCTGGTTGGAGACGCCCTGGTCTATCCCGGATTGTAGCGCCACCTTAAGTAAGTAAGTAATTTGGCGACTGATGATTTACCTCCTTAAGCTCCTTGTTAGGGACTTTTCTTAAAAGGACTTATCCTCTCGGATCGAAAAATCAGTGGACTTTTTCGACAGACAAAGGTAAGAAAACTTTTTTTTTATAAATTCAATCTATAAACAAGTTGAAAAATTAAATTTCATTTTAAAACATACATATTTTTAAATCGAAAATAGTTCCTTGAGTTCCTTAGCGAGACGCCGACGTTAGCGGATATCTCACGCACAACTTGATTTATTTACATTTAAAAATGTAGCGTCCTTATTGAAAGAATCTTTATATCTTTGAAACCTTGTATTAAAGTTAATATTGTTGACACAAACAATGCAAACTTGTCTAGTTCCATTTTGATCCGCATGTTCCCCGAAAATTCGGCAAATAAATTCTCTGTCAAGTATAGTCTCAATAAATTATCCAAAAAGTTCTTTAGGTGACTTCTAAAAACACTTTTTCCTGCTTACGGCAAACGGAAGTGATCATTTTAGCTTTTGGTCTCATAGAACCCTAGAACGAATAACTACAGCCTCTATTATTAGAGCTTAAAATCAAATCACAGCCTTTCCAACAAAATGTACAACATATTATATGTACATGTAACTGTGTTGCACTTGTGCCCCTAATTATGTCCAATGTTGCTGCTGCTCCTGCAGCCGCTGCACTGGAAAAATCAAATCTCGCCCGAGGCATTTGCATTCTTCTCCAATCTGAATCGAAACCGAAGTGGATGAGGGAAATAAAATTTGAAAAAAAAAGAATTATTAATAATCACAGGTTATCAATACGTAAAGGCATAAAGCAGATTTTTGCGTTCTGCCATTGCAATACAATTCCCAAGGAGTCCATGAAGCACACGGTGGTGGCGGCGAGAAGACCCAATTTTTGTAGTGTGTTGAGCACAATTTCAGCACATGCCACATAACTTTTAGCTCACATTCCAAAACATCGGGGCAGGTAAGCTCGTTCGCGTTCATTCAATCGCAGAAATTATTACCGAATGAGGTACTCCTGTGGGTACCGCCCAACAATGCATCCGTTGATGGGTGTAGTACAACTGGAGAACCGTGCGCAGCACTGCTGCTACCGCATCGCTTCGTCAATGCTGCTGCTGCAACTCCTCTTAACTACCACTTTGGCAGGAGTGATAATTTTCGTTTAATGCCTGAACCAAACATGAACTGTTGTGGTCTGGTTTAATGCCACATCCGCAATGTTTCCAATTCGAAAGCAAATATTATATATCCGCAACTGTGGCGGGGTGCGGTGAAGAAGGAAGGGTGTTGTTTTATTGAACTCGAACAAAATTATAGACTCTTCATCTAGGTGCGAACTTATTGATGAGGTGCACAAAAAAGAGAGTGAGTGATATATTCAGTTCGAAGCAGAGTTGGATTTGGATTAAGTGTTGGTTGCTTGATTTCGTTAAAAATAGGAAAAATGTAATTCTGGTTTATCTAATTGTTCGATGATGTGGGGCAAGAGCATTACAAGCACAAATCATGGGAAGCAGTTATTGCTTATTGAGTGAACTCTGTAAGAGCTAGTCATTAGTCAAGCGGCGCATATAGCACAGTTTTACTTTGAGATTATTGTTTTGTATGAGAAAGCTTGTATTAAAGTAGGGAAATTGAAAGATTGAGCAACAGGCCACAATTAAAGCAATTTGTTTTCGAATTGAACTCAATTAGCTTTAGACAAATAATTTCTTTAATTTAATAAAATTATACCAAATAAATTTAGGTGCTTGCGAAAATATTTTGAAGAATGGGAAAGTGCAGTAAAAAAAAATTAGTCAACATCTCAAACTTAGTTCAAAAGCTGCGAACCATGCGTACGACATCAGACAAAAGTGACATCTCCCGTCTGAGCAGAAGCATAAGCTTTCTTCGAAATAAAATTGAAAAAAAAAAAACGTATTAGTTGAGTAACTTCTATTACCCATTTTGCTTATAAAAACACCTCAAAGCATAGCCTCACAGATGGCTAAAGAGCAACGCGATGAAAACGAGTCCTTGCCATGAGGCAGAAGAGAAATAGACAGACCCGATTCCTTAGACAGAAAAAACGGCTTCAGTAAGAAGTCAAGACAAACCAACAATATTGGAAGAAAAGAGTCACCGTACGTGGAATTTAAGTAGACAAAATAATCACTAAAACATTCAGTCACTGCGATGATGACTATGACTACTTAACACTGGCACCGCAACCCTTATTCTCACCGCAGAAAGATTCAAACTTCTTTTATCATGAAACTCCCCATAGAAAATAAATCGCCCACCGATTTTAAGCCAGTCTTGACAACTCCGCACTTTCACAAGAAGGCAACAAAGGCCGCGAACCACCCCTTTCAAGGGATAATTTTAAGGGAAAAAAGTAGTATCGACCATTAAAGCGTACCTCATCACTGCGAGAGTTGCTCAAAGGATCAAACGTAAGCGTCCAACCAATCGCAATCCAACAACGAAATGAAGTTGCTCTATGCTGACGACTCATTAACATCCGCGAAATCATTATTCCCCATCATTCAGAAGTAGAAGACGTGAGACGTCTTTGGGAATACTAAAAAAGATGGGTACCAAAATCAACCAAATCCGAATTGGCTTGTTTCTTTGAAAAACCCCTTCAGCAACAAGCTGCCATAACATCATTCTCAGTCTGCCCAACGGATCCCAACCAACAACGAAGCCAAAAATAAAATACCTGGGTATGAATTTTGATGAGAGATAACTTTTCAATCCATATGCAACGGCCATTCATATAATAAGATATTGGGGAATTACGCTTTCCATCTCATCCACCCCCTAATGAAGAAAAGGAATGGGCTAAGCCAGAAAACAAAATCGCCTCTCTTTTACCCTTCACATACAAACTAGCAAAACTCTGTATAAAAGATGGTTGTATTATAATTTTTTTTAATAAACCTAAATGCCAAAATGCTTTTACGAATACAATTCTATAATTCATATGATATGTATAGGTAATATCATTTATATGTATGTATGTACCTACATATCTATATTTTCATGAGTGCTCATAGTGAAATTATGGTAATGTTCACTAATATGACAGGTTATACTCTGGCAACAACGAGCTACTGACAATTTGCTATACAGACGACTTAGCTGCCCGAACAGAAGCAATTTAAGTAGAGAAAGACAGCAGCTAGAAAAAGCAATTATCCCCCATCATATCTAGATAGATACTTTAACGAATTCAATTATAGCTTACAAAATAACACTTCGCATTAAGTTGCAGATGTTGAATTAAAAATAAAAGTCTAGGTACGTTACGTATAGAAAATTCGAAATCACACCTACCGTTTTTTACGTTTCAGAGTTGATCATGATCATCTGGTAGGTTGAGGTTCTACTTTGTTTTAGCAACATCGGTGTCTTTATTACTATTTCGTTCACTCCTTAAAATCCAGGGACGAATTTGGTTCATTTAAATTTTTGATTATGCTAATTTTACACAGAAGCCGGTTCAATTATTAGGAACAGTTGACAAATCGGAAACTTGTTTAAAAAATCCAGTCTTATAATGGAAAAAGAGGCTCTCTCATCATTAAGTAAGTTCCTCATTTTGAAAACATTGTGCCAATCTACCAAGCTGTCAAAGGTCAGGACAATCGATTTATCCATCTAACCCAAAATTTAAAGAGGCAAAAAAAGAGTTTATCTGAAGAAGTTACATTACAAACTCTTCTGGACCATACGAGGTAATGTTTGACTTTGTACCATCGTCAGAGATAGAAGGGACCTACAATTTTCTACCGATTCAGAACATGTAATGTGAGAGGCATTTTTGATGTCAGTACCCGTGAAAAACATTTTGTTTAAAGTGGCAAAGGCTGGGAATTGGACCTTCCTTCGTACAAGACCTTCGAACTTACCATTACGCCACGTGCTAATGCATTTGACATCAATTATATTGCAAATGGGGCTGAGAAGGTAGTTCTGCTGAGCATTCGATATAAAAGCAACGATTAGAAGACGTCAAATAATGATGATGAAGAGCATCAAGCTGATGAAAAGTATGATTCCAAGAAATGGAAAGACAAATAGAGAGGTTGGAATGGAACACACTGTATAATAAATGTGGTAAGCGGAAAACTCAACTCTGAGAATTCAATAAGACTTTAAAATGACATTGGTTGAAGGGAAGACTATTAGTTCATACATAAGAACATTTCTGCAAATCTGCAGCAGTAATGAATGATCTCCCATCAAAATATAGTCGACATAAAAATACAACAACAATAGGTACCGAATTTGACTTTGAAGTTTACTCTTTACAAATCGTTACTAAGAGTCATGAATTATTCTTAAAGATCTCCAACCAATCAAAACTCTCTATATGGCGAGTTTTTAATCAAACTCAACTCAACTAGCTATTTTTAGTTATATAATTATCAATAACTGGAATAAATGAAAATATGTATATTTGTCCTAGTCATTTCCAGTGGATTTTTATTGGAAAATAAAAATGGTACAGCTTTTATAAATGCAACCCTGACGAATTGAAGTTTCTGCTATCAGAGCCAGGAATGTATGGAAGTTTTGACACCTGTCAAACTCCGCTGTCATTTGAAGTTAATATTAGTTGAATGTTTGCCATTTACGATAATGGATCGCTTAACAATCGAACAAAGCGTTTAATTTATTAAAACTTAATACAAAAATGGTGAATCAAACGTACCCTTTTTTCGCGCATAATACGCGATCATTATAGTCGTCATAATCGACCGACTACGCTAGAAATCGGTAAAAATGGGGTAGTTTTTTGTAGAGAATGGAAGCGTTATGTCGTTAGGCCTGTGGAGTGTGGATCATCGTAATGCATGCTCAGTCGAAAATATTGCTGCTGCAAGTGCAAGTGTTACTGATGATTCGAATTTATCGATTTCCCGGCGTTCGCAACAATTGAACGTGTCGTACACCTCACATTGGCGTATTTTGCATTGGGACGATATGTGGTTCCAACAAGACGGGGCAACAAGCCACACAACACGACCAATTATGGCTTTATTGCGTAAGAAGTTTCCTGGTCGTGTAATTTCACGTTTTGGCGATGACGTCAATTGGCCAAAATCATGCGATTTGACACCGATTTCTGTGGGGCTACGCAAAAGACCGTATTTACGTGAATAATCCCCGAACTCTGGACGCATTAAAAACCAACATTACTCAAGTTATGGCCGAGATACCACCCGAAATGTCCGAAAAAGTGGTTAAAAATAATCTCAAAAGAATCGCATGCTGCGAATCTTCCCTAGGCGGCCATTTGAATGCTATTGTTTTTCACACTCTTAAGCCTAGTACGCTGCTGATGCGAAACGAAAAATCCCATGCAAAAACAATACAACGCGTTTTGCAGTACGCAGTTCGATGAGCGAAATTGATTATTATAGCAGATTAAGAAATTCGCTGTCGTGTTAGAGACTAACGACAAATTTCGTTTCGCATCAGCAGCTTACTAGGCTTAAATGGCAAAGTCCAAACTATATAATGAAATTAAATTTATATCAAAAATGTATCGCTGTGTGTGTTTTTAGATTTAAAATTTTGTCAAAACTAAACATCAAAACCATATTTCCTTAATGTGCATTTTTCGCTGAAAACTTGAATGACTTGCTTAGAGTTATTTTGTAGATTTTAAGATAAACCGACGACGCATCGGTATAAATGATAACCACATTTTCGGACTTTTCTATCATTGCCATGTACCTAATGTTTGAAATTTTTGTCTATGCCTTCTCTCTATCTTTAAATCCAAAAACAAAATATTAAAACAATTTGTCAACATTATATCCAACGTATCTAAAGTTCTGCCCTTCATTTATTACTTGCTCCAAACTCCCCTAAACCTAATTGTTACAATATTTGTTTGAAAAGTATCTTTTCTGTGTGTACCTTGATACTAATAAGCATTGAAATAAGAAACCAAGGGCAACAAAAAAAAAAACATTAGTTGCTTCTGTTGCTTGTTCCATTATATGCTCGTGTGTGTCGGACATGTTCGGTCGGAATTGCTGTTTGGAAGTGAACCGTCAATATCTGGACAAGTGCTCCTCAAGTGCCAGTAATTTTCTTATCCGCTCTCGCTGAAAAGTCATCTTCTTTTCCTGATTCCACTTCAATGTGCCATCTTCACAATATAGGTATGTTCCATTCGCCCTGCCAGCGGGCTTGAAACTTCGTCTTAAGCGTCCCCGTTCTTGGTAATCAACTCGAAAATGGAGACGATGACTTGCAAATTAAATGAGAAATCTTTGAAGTTCACCAGCAAATGGGTTGTGTGTATCTTCAGATATACAATCTAAGAGTTCAGTACCGATGATGAACAGCAACAAAAATAAAAATAAAAACAAAAACAACAGCAACTGGTTTCGGGAAGCCAAAGGTTTGTTGTTGTGTTTTTTTGTTTGGCCGAGATGACGATCAAGCAGATGATGATGATGATTGGAATTGAGATTCAAATTTAGTGTTGAGAGTACCGCGCATCTGTAGAAGCAATTTTGTGCTCAAAAACAATTTCAAGTATCCCAACAGCCGCGGGGTGATGATGGTTGTAGGAAAGAAAGGTATAGGCCAGCTCTGAGCTCTGAGTTTTTTCATTTTCCTTTGGATTGAAATTGACTTTAAGTGAGAAGGGGGACGTTTTGAAGCCTGAGATGGATAGGCAGGTAGGCGCACCTCAACCAAATGGTTTCATTTTTGTGTTTTTTTCTATGCTTAGAACATGTTTAGCATAATGTTCACATTTAAAAAAAAGAAAAGAAATGGTCATTATTGCAAGATGTTTGCTTCTGAAAAACTCTTTAAAAAGTTCTATACGGTTTTTGCTGTGTGTGATGGACACTGGGCGTTAAATTAAAGCAGGGGTGGAACAGACATCGACTTCGGGCGGTGAAGGAATCTTCTGGATTTCAAAATATCGAATGAACTTTATTTGTTAAATGAGAGCAAACATTTCTTCAAAATTTTATTTTAAGAGTGTTAATAACAGACTAGAAGCCATAACTTCGTGAAGGAAGAAATTTACAAGGCTTCTATATAATCCCATCAACAGACTATTTCATTCACTGGGAAACAGTTTGACATAAACGAAATAATGGATCTCATTTAACTAACTCAGCGCTTTCAGAAGTCTTACGGAACCTTTATCGAGGCCAACTGTTACTTAAAAAAGTCACAAATATCAATATTATAAAATATTATTTTTATTTTAACGCCGTTTTTAGGTTTTAAGAAGAGTTTAGCTTTTAAGATAATTTAATTATTCATTGAGTTCGTTTCAAGCCTAGCTTATTCAAGGGAGGAATATTTAGGTAATTTAAATCAAATCTACTGAGTTTGAGGATAAGTATTCCAATACTGTTCTTATAGCCCATTATTATCCTCATCTCCCCTTTTATAACTTGACTTGACTTGAGATTATTGAAAATTCCCAAGTAGACCTTCTTCTCTTACCCACAATTTATTGAAAGTGTTGTTTTTGTACAAACACTCTTGATTTAGGTGCTTCGAGTGGATATACCAACGCAAAGAGGTGCCTTATGAGATCGTTTTTTTTAGTGGAACCCATCATTCAACCGGATTTTATAATGATGCCTCCCAGAGCTCCATGAATACAAATGGAATGGATTTGTCGGTCTTTACAATTCAAAGAACACAATGGATTTTGTGAAGTGCAATTCATGTTCATTTCATTTTCGGCATTTCATATATGTAATACTATATATTGATGAGAAAGATAATGATGATGGTGGTGGCAAGTGTAAGTTAGCGAGAGGTGACCTACTGATGATTAAGAACCTTTTTTTATGGTATATCCGATTTTAATGAAACATCTTGAGTATTTAGTGTTTTTCTTTACCACTGTGGTTTTGGGAGCATCTTGGTTGATGACGGTTAAGTTGCTCCATTTCAAGAGAATTTTGGGTTAAGCAGGGCTCAGCTTACACTGAAAATATAACACTAATGGCAATGGTGAGCGGAGAATGTGTATGAATACAAGAAGATATAACATTAATGGGCTACAGTTTGTGTTAAAAGTTAAAGATGTGCAGCTTTTATAACATGAGAGAATTGGACAAAATATATGTTTAAAAAAAGCAGCAGAAGTTTCTGTTTTGGTCTTTTGGTCTCAAAATTCGTTTAATGTTTTGGACATTTTTGTATTCGGTAGGCTGTACGCATTTAGCAACGTTTTGACAATTTAGAACTAACCCCTGTCCCTAAAAAAAACTAGTGATTAAACTTTTTAGTTGCGTTAAGGTTACATGTGCGCTATTATTACCGTAAATGTGTGTGGTCAAAATTCTAACCTAAGAAAATACGTGAATCTGTGAATCAAATCGGTTTTCGTGTCTGTCCCTTGTAAAAAGTTTTCTTTATTTTCTATTAGGTTATTTCGCGCCACTACTTGCGTTTTTTCGTATGGTTATTCTTATTCTTCTTATTTTCATGAAATGTACCTACTTTGTGTACGCTGACATATGCATATTTCCGTCGTTTCATCGTCCTTTCCTGGACAAGCCCTATCAAGAATTCCATCGTAATCGGAAACTTGTTACGAGTCCCGAAAAAAACTATGTACCTATTTCGAGCAGATTCGGTGATAATTTTTTCGGTATTCGGCAAAATTTCCCAGAATTCATGAAAGGGCTAATTATTTCTGCCAATTTTTATTTATTTTCTGTGGCACGTACCTGCTATTCTTTAGTTTCTAATCTATATGAAATAAACAGCAAGCATTCGTAAAACGGTATCCAGGCATTAAGCGGCGAGAAGTAACATGAGTTAAGATTACATTTATTTACACATAGTTAAGAACCATACAAAATATCAATATGTAAACATTACTATAAGTTTCAATATAAACACTTTCTAAGAAACATAAATAATATTAATATTGTCATATCAACAAAAAGTAAAATTCCAATGTATGGGATAATAACTACACCCAACGTTGCCTTCTGCATCGTTGTTCATGAAATATGATAAACATTATAATAGATTTTAACCTCACTCGAGGTGGGGATAAAAAATAGGAATGAAACCCATTTCGTAGTTTTAAGTAGATTTAATTTTTAGTTCTAAATAAAGGCTCAAGTTGTAACGTTCGTTGTATAATCAGTTGTTTCATTTTAAGAAGTTCTTAAACAAAGTATGTATAGACTAGCAAAACTTCATTCATGTTTGTACACGAATAAACAGCATACTTTATCGTCTGTCAAAACTCAGTAAACAATTATAGGTCTGAAGGTTTGAATGAAACAGCAACAATTTAGTGGGCTACCACCAAGATTTTATAGGCTGGAGTTAAGTATAGCTATTTCACGACTGCCAGGCCGATCATCAGACTCCTTTAGTGGTGCTTGGTCATTGTTCAATTTTAATTTGAAATGCAAAATGCTGCTTTCAAATGCAATTGTCAAGCAACAAAACCTTTATTGGGACGGACTTGATCAGGTGGCCTCGGTAGCGCAATGCGTAGTGCATTAGCTCTGAGGGAGCTTGGTCCAGGTTCGATCTCCAGTTGGGGCAAAAAGTTTTTCAAATTAAAATTGAACAATGACCAAGCATCACTATAGGAGTCTGATGATCGGTTTGGCAGTCGTGAAATAGCTATACTTAACTCCAGCCTATAAAATCTTAGAGGTAGCCCACTAAATTGTTGTTGTTTCATTCAAACCTTCAATATTGATATGATGGTGCGAAAGCTTGGCAGCCTAACTGCGAGTGTGTTATCACACAAAAACCTCTTATAATATTAGGTCTGTTTCTTTACTGTTTGGGATGTTTTTTATTTGTTTCTGGGTAAACGTCTCATTTCAAAACATAAATTATTAGTAGTTTGAGAAGAAAGGAAAAGCAGTAGGTAAAATGTTCGGTTAAATTCTTAATGGAGGGGAAATGAAGTAAATTAAAAAGGAGTTAAAAGCTCTGCCATTTTTGTGCCAGAAAAAAGTAAAGAAACACATTTTGGGTAGATTTGTGATACCTCGGGATCCCACGTGCGAATAAAGAAACAGAGTTATTATGATTTTATCATAAATTAATTTAGGTACGTCACTTGCCTTCATACCGTAGATGTTTATGTAAGAGCAGTATTCAATTTCAAAAATTTGTTTTTGAACAAAGCGTTCCTTAAAAGCTTCACACATTTGAAAATGCTTTTCACAAAGAAATACCAGAAGTGCAGTCGTACTTTCCATTGCAACTGTTTTGATGAATAAACAACTAAAGAAAAAAAAACCATCTGTCCCCCATGCATTATGGTTGATTCAATAACAAATTGCCAAGTATTTATTAACGCCTCTGGCCCAAATTCATAAATCATCCAACAATTAAATGCATCTCCGTAAATTATGTTCGAGTCACGCATTTAGCGCAACGATAAATAATCTTCATAGCCTGAATGGTCCATCCATGAGCCAGGCATTTGAATTATATGATTGCACACCGCAATATCCTTATATAGGCACATAAACTGGGCCAAATAAACGCACTGAAGGGGGTAAAGTGATCTTTTTCGGTTAGGTTCGGGTCGCTATCGCAATAAATAAGAATCAAGTCAGTATTTTAAACATGTTAATTTTGAATGTTTTTTTTTTCTTCGCCATCCCATGAGCTTTGTGTGTTGGTTACGAAAACTTTGAGCGTAACAGAGGGTTGATTTATCGGGAAAAACATTTAGATGGTGGTTTTATTGTTGGAAGTTTTTAAGAACTGTTGATCATCGGTTATGAATTTGTTTCTTTTCTATTTCTAGTAAAACATACAATTTAAATTTGGTATACAGGGTGTTTTGCATAAGATGCGACAAAAGGCTAAGGTATGTGTATGTTGGTTCAAGAAAAGAAAAAATCCTATGTTATGTTATTAAGTAGTATTTTCAATACTACTTATCAAGTTTTATTCAAATACTAAAAACCAGATACTTAATTAATGTCTTCTTATTTTTGAGAAAATCAAAAAAATAACTTCTGGCTTCACACAGCCAAAGTCTAAGAGAAAATCGTGTGCCGATACCTATTGTTAACAAGTGAGGCACGCGCACCAGTTATTACTGGCAGAAATTTACAAGGCGTACATACGTCCGAAGCTAGAGCACAACTCGCGTATCTGTTCTGGTGCATCAAAAAAATCATTGCACCTACTGGATGGAGTCCAGGATAGAGCTTTAAGGCTGAAAGGTGAAAGAGAAATTTCGGCATTCCTCCTCTTAAACATTTTCACCGTAATATCGAACAGTTAAGTAAATAGAATACCTACCCAACTACATAAGTTTTTCCTTTCCATTTCAATATCCAGACATTAAGGCCCTCATTATGAATAGCGAATCAAACTTAAATCTTTGCGAATTCGCTAATTTCGTATTATGAATAGCGAACTAGGTTATCGATAAATTACAAATAGCGAATGTTCGCTAATTTAACGACTCAATACGTCAAATTCTATCGAATCAAAATATTCAGTGATAACGCTAGCGAATTGAGAGTTTGTATTGTTTATTTTTCCCTGTGGTTAAAATGAGTGATAAAAGAAAAAGGTATGTTGCAAATAAATTGTGTAACATTGTTTAAGAAATGAAACAATTATATTTTCAAGGACGAATGCAAATCAGTTTGCGAAGCTTGTCCAATTAATGGAAAGGTATCCAGATATGACCAAAGGCATAGGAGCATTTGGTTCATCAAAAAGAAATCAAAAGGATTATTGGGATCATTTTGCAGAAGAACTGAATTCTCTTGGTCCTCCGCCACGTGAAGGAAAAGATTGCCATAAGGTTCGCTGATAAAATTTTGTAGTTTCGATTTAAGAAGTTTTTTTGTACATAGGTTTGGTTGTACTACATGCAAAAACTTAAACAAAAAATTTCACAAAACAAAAAAATACCGCAGCTACTGGTGCAGGGCCATACTGCCAGGTTTCCTTGTCTCCTTTGGACAGACTTCTCAGTCTGAGCCAGGCAGTTAATCCAGGAGGATTCGCTCCCTCCGCTTCCTTAACGCTAGCACTGTGTTATTAAATAAAATTTAAAGGTTACTCATAACCGGAATTGTCAAACTGTTGAATTTTGACGTTGCCACTTTTTGCAGAAGTTTCTCTATTTTATTGATGACAGGAGTATTAAGTTTTCTAATAAGTAATATTTGAACTATTTTTTTCTAGATTAGATGAGATTCTTTATTTATCTACAGCAAATTTGGTTATGGCTTTATTAGTAAGAGCCTCGGCTGGCTTCGCAGTAGTGCATTCTGTTACTCCAATTTTCTAAGACCTTGTTGATGCTTTCGGACTGTAGCTCACGGATTGCTTGGATGATATTGGCCTTAAGTGCTTTAATCGTTTTCGGATTGTTGGCATAACATCGGTCCTTCACGGTTCCCTACAAAAAAAGTCCAAAGGAGTCAAATAGAAGCTCCGAGGTCCAATGGTCCAATGATGCGAACACTTCACAATCCGCACCAAACTGTCACTCTCTGTGTATGAATGAATATTTTGAGGAATTAATTGCACTGCTTTGTACTTAAGATCTATTGTGCCCCCTTTTAAAGCTAGATGAGAGTGCTCATTTACAGCTCCTCTAAATTAGTTTCGCGAAGGCTCTCTGTAGATGCATTGGCTTCTCGACAATAACGTGCGGGTTTTCCTAGCCCCAGATGAAGCAATTTTGTTTGTTAACGTAGCCGCCAAAGATGAAAATTCGCTTCTTTTGAAAAAACGCAATATTTGGTCTACACAGCTGACAGCACTCACTTTGGAAATAAGTTTTCAATATTTCTTCAAGCGTAAAGCAACTCATATCGTTCCGCGGAGGTATGATAGTGACGTTATGTCAAGATTTCGAGGGGGAAACACCTGTCAGTGTCAAAATAACCTATGATTTAAAAAGAAACCACTAGATGGCTACAGTCGCTCATGACGCTTAGGAGAAAATACACTTTCAATAAGGAATTGAAGAAAAGTTAAAAGGGAAAATACGACTTGAAAGTGAATTGCAAAAGTAACATCGGGGAACATATTAAATCTACAAACCGCTCCACTAATTAACGAGCGTTAAAATTATCAGAAAAGTTGGATTCGTTTTTTGTAGCGAGAACGGCAGCGGATCAAAAGAAGCAGTAGAGGCATAGATGTTCAGCTTTATCAAAATTGGTTCATCTGATTTTGATCAATTTGTATATGCTAATAGAAAGAATATTTCTCTAAAAATTTGATGAGTAAAATTACTTAAATATTCATTCCTTAGTACCACAGTGTGGTCGTACATAAGAGCTAGCACCATGCTACCTAGTCATGTACTTTATTTTATGTATACAAGGACATCGAATTAAAAAAAATTGCAATTATAGAAAATATTTAAAAATAATCAACACATTTAAGAACACACATATTTAAAAGTCTTCTGTACCTGCGGTCTTAAAAATAGTAAAAACAAACAGTGATAACCTCACAATACAGAACACTCTGTTCTGTTTGTTGAAACAGCAGGACCAAAATATGTAATCTGCATAAAGTATAGCTCAAGCCTCCATTTCCATAATTGTCACTCAGTAACATAATGTTAACTTCAATCCTCAGAATGGCTGATATGCAATAAAAGCTTAAACGTTTCAATATCCTCCTTATCTGCAATAAGTTCAATCCGCCAGCAAGCAGTTGTTGGTAAAATATTGAAGTATCTGTCTATGCGCAGCTCAGCACAAAATCCTTTATTGACATTAATGGTATTATGAGATTTTTTTCACAATCGGAGAAGAGACAGCAGCACACTGCACCACGCACTCCATAATATGTAATAACCAGCCCACGCAGAGATAGGTACATTATGTTATCCCTATGAAGCCATCAGCATAGAAGATGATGAAAAAAAAGGAGAAGACCATCATTTAATCCAGCAATTGATTTTAGCCAAAGTGTGTCTAACACCATGATGCAAATTCCATTGCATCTTTATCATTATGCAGCAATGCGATGCGTTAGTGCTGGGCCTGTCGGCCTCTCTCAAGAGGCCAAAACAAACTGCCAAAGAAAACCCACCTCATTAGTCCGTCTGATGCTATTATTGGCATGAAGCAATATCTTGTCTTCATCCAATATATGCCCCGGACACGGTCCAGGGAAAAGGCATCACTGACACCGCGCATCATTCCACTTCCACCCGGTGCAGAAGCAGCAGACGGTAATGCATTGCATTGGCCGGCAATATTTTATGGCGGAAACATCAAGTTTTGGCCAAGTGGCGGGCCGTAATGAAGCGATTAAAACGGATATTAAATTTGATACTTATGGACAGCGAAAAGGATTAAGAAAACTGAAAAGAGCACTCTGGCGGCGGCATTCTGTTAAGGCGCAAACGCAGTTGTCAAAGTTCTAGTTTTTGTCGTTGAAGACATCCGCCGTCCGGTGTGGCGGTGGTGGAAGTGGTAGTGGATGTTGCCGCACTTATAGCACAGCAGTGTGCATCATAAAATTAGAGTCATAAGTTTGGTCCGGTTTTTCGTTGCTCCATAGTCCCTGGGACATTGATAGCTTCTTAAAAATATGTTATATGCATAAGGAAAATGTTATTGGCAGAATGGAGGTGATAAGGTAACTTAATTCTTTAACGTTAAGTTAATTTGCTTTTCTCTTACTGGACGCGCATGCAATTTAGCAAATCTAAAAGCCTTATGTTTGTCTGTCTGTGTGAACTTAAAATTGATAGTAGTCTACTCTTTGAAATCGATAATTGCAAATATAATATATTTGTGTGTTTGTCTCCATGTTGTATTATTTAATACTAATATAAAAAAATTTTAAATTAAATTAAATTAAACTTGAAAAAGCCCGAAGATGGAATAGTTTCCGAAACGCGTAGCTTAAAATTTAATAATTTATTTATTTTAATTAATGTTGTATGAAATTGGATTTTCAAATAAAGTAATTTATGTTTTATGTTAAAATTAAAAATAAATTCTTTCATTTTTTATATTAGAATTGCAAATATAGGCTAGCAATCTCTTTTCATTTACCTTTTGATGTGTCAAAAACTTTCAACTTTTATATGTACTGTTGTGGACGCCTGGCCACATATTCCATAAGCTAAATTTCTGGAAAAATAATTAAATTAAAATTTTTAATTAAATGTTAAGGTTGTATGCAATAAATACTTACCAAGTACCAAGATGTTTACCGTCATTTGTCTATTCCTATCCTAAAATAAGAAAAGGAATGTTAACTCTACGAGCCATACACTATCTAGTTAACGAAAGAAACCTCGACTGTCATTGTGGATTGCGCACAGGACGAACAAATCAGCTGATACACCAGTTTTCATAAGTGTAGGTAGTAGACACATGAGAATGCCGAAGTATGTGCGTAGTTATGACACAATTTTGTGGATACCAAGTTGAAAGTACTCAGGCGACAAGATTATTCGTAGAGTTTCTAATTGTGAAAAGTGTTTATAACTTTAAAATAGGACTGTTCCACAGTAAATAAAATAACCCTCTCACAAGCGTTCGCCAATGTGTTTAGATGATGAAACCCTGAATGGTTAACATATTATTATTTTAATAATAACTAACATTGAGGAAATTAGTTTTAGAATTGAAAGGAAACATGTTAAAAGTTTATTTCAATAATCGCATGAAACTTTTTTTTAAAACTGGCCCGTTGAGAACAAGGTATTAACTTTTTTTTGCTAGAGCCCTCTATTGGGCAGAAGTAGGTGACGAAGGTGACGTTTCTGAAATGTCAGAAAAAAAGAGGGTAATAAAAAAGAGTTCACCACTACATAGATATAATTAAATACAATTACAAAAATAGTATAAATGACTAGCGGATGATTTAGATCGGATGATATCCAAATGATGTGGGAGGAGGAAATAGGAAAAGGTGGTATGTTCTATGCTGAAAACCATGTCATTGAGTTAAAGAGATACCATTCGAAAATTTCACTGCCGCGGGTTGACAAAATTTAATGTCCAATTGTGGGAACATTTTAAAATAGATTTTTTTTTGTCAAGATACAAATCGTGAAAAGTCTTACTTTTATAATAAATACTTACACGGTGCGTTTTATTCATTTTTAGTGTTTATTTGCAAAGATTACTCCCATTTTTGTATTTTTTTTTTAAAGATTAGGTATTCAAATACTTACGTACTCTGCATAATAACCGGGAATTTTCAGTTAAATAAAAAAACCAACAACAATTAAAACACTGTAGGTATACCTAAAACTGCAATTGGCGAGTTTATTAGAAACGTTTAAAAGAAAGAAAAGATGCTAAAACTATGATATTTTACATAGGTTACCAATATATGTATCTACCTTTTTAAATCTTGGCGGTCCCGAGTTGCCAGTGGAGCACTGGGCCACCACGCCATTTTTTTTATTATTCATGTGGAATACCATACATTTATGAACTACAACACGATTCTTAAAATCTAAACTCCGTTGGATGAAATTCAGCTTGCGACCACCGTCCTGTTCGGATCACTTGTGGCAGGAGAACCGATTTGTGTACTATAACGCCCAGCGCTATACCAAACTGCCTCACAGTCCGTAGACTCATGCTTTTTCATTGCTGAATTGGAGCACTGAGAATTGAGGACGTCTGTGGACTATAGTGGAAGAAATGTTATTAGTCGCGATATCAATAACTGAACTGGGAAATCATACCAACCAAATTGGAATCCCGTGCCAAGGAGAGTTCCAACTCAGACCCAATCCGCCGGGACTAACCAAAATAGATTCCATAAGCTGTACAGTGAGTCAAAAATAATCCTATAAAGTTAATGAAAAAAATGGTACCTATTATATATCTATACAAGAAAAAAACAAACGCATTTTACATAAATACCAGTTCCTGTTTTCTTTGGTGTTCGATAGCCGAACTTTTCTTAAAATTATAAGTGGCGTTGAAGTTTTTTTTATTTGTTTCTTTATTAATTTATTTATTAATACCTTTTTGTTTTCATTATATTAATATTCAATATTATTTTTTTGTAAGTGAGAAGTAAGTGAGAAGCTGATAGACCACTATTAAAGACCTGCGTTAGAAACATCTCCGTCACATTTTTGTTTGCTTGTTTTTTTTTTTTTTTTTGTTTCGATTGTTAATTCTTTGTTGAGGTACCTATAGAGTAAATGTTAATATTCTTAGGTCACATTAATAAAACAAATTATTTTTTTTTTTAATTATTTCTTTAATTACCTTTTGATGTTTCTGTCTAAATATATAAATAAAACTTCAAATAACGCCGTCGAATGAAGAATTTGTGTTTCCTTGTTTCGTGTGAACAACAAAAGGTTTCTAAATATAAATTTAAAACAAAAAACCAAATTATGTTTGTTTTAGTTATAAACAATTATTACATCCTAGAATGAAGAATAACTGGAGTAGAGAAGGAACCATGGCTTACCTGAAATTTTATCGAAGAAATATGCAAGCACGTTTTTGAGGATATGATGTCAACGGGCATTGCCCAAACATTCGGTTGTTCTCACTACCGCTTGTGCCGATACCGATACCGAAGGATCACACCGTTGATGTTGTTGGGCTGAAAACTTTTCAGCCACCAAATCAATCAACCATTGTTTTATGTGGTCAGCGTTGGTTTTGTTCTTGAATGCGATGTGTTTGAAACCTGGATCCAAATAAGTCGCAGCAAGGGTACTGATGCTCAGCTCCAATTGGATCAACCTTGCCAACAGCACTGCGTTGAGCTTTTCAATCACGTTTTTAACACAACTAGTTTATTGTTTTTTTTTTAGAAACTCTTGTAAATGCTTTCGAGGCCATTAGCCAAGGGAATGACGAGTGATGTCGTTAAATGCTTTTCCCCGGATATCTGTTTTGTTGTTCCCTCCATTGGCCTTAAAATTTGGCAAAGCTGCTGCACGCACAACAACTGACCACTCATCAACTGACAGATAGAATGTTGTTTCCATGTCCATTAAAGCCATTGTGGATTTTACCGCTTCTTCCAAATAAATAAACCTTTCTAACACGAGAAAGTCGAGTTCCAACCCGTGGGAACGTCCTGTAATAGCTTAAATGGATTGGTTATCCCTTGACTAAGCTGGTACGCCTGAAATTTTGCGGTTGCGTTAGCACTTCTCTTAAATTGACCAACAACGTTTTCGACTTTTATTATGATTCTTGTAGCCTCTGCATCCTTCAAACCATCATTTACAACTAAATTTAGTGTATGGACAAAGCAGCCAAAATGTTTCCACTTCAACACATTCAGGACGATGTTATTGGCGTTTTCGGAAACTACAAGTAAAAGTTTATTCTTAACGTCTCAGTCGTCAAGAAATTTTTCTAGTTCAATTGCTAGATTTTGCGAAGTATGATTTATAGGCAAGCTTGCACACTAATAGTAACGAGATCATTTGAAATTTGTCATTAAAGAAATGCACCGCGTGACTGCCATATAACTTTCCATACTGCACGATGTCCAGCAATCTGTGGTCACGTGCACTGTCTTAGCTTTTCGACAATACGGAATGGTTGAAAAGTTTCCGAAAAAAGTCGAACAACTTTTCGTCGATAATTTGTTTGCATTTAGGGGTTACACGTCTTGGCATAAATGCAGACATTTGTGTTTGCCGTAGCCGAGCAAGGGAACGTGCTGGTATGAAATTTTCGGCGGGTACATTTGCTAAAGTACCAAATGTTGTTGGTAAAGAAACAGGAGATGTTCTTGAACCCATGTCCAGTATCTCTACATCATTGTTTTCTATTACAATATTTGATACTACACTGCTACTGCTGGTGGTAGGTTCTATCTGTGCATTCAAAAGCAATTAAAGAATTGTATTTTGAATCTTAAACATTCCATTACAAAATAATAACATGGGGCGGTAAAACATCTCTTAAAAAAAAAAACTTGTTTACTTTACCATTGAAGCAGTGTTCTTTGTCTTGCAATATTAAGAAAGTCAGAAGCAGTGTTAATATATAATTAAATTAGTAATTCAATAACATATAAAATTTGTATTAGGTATCTAATTAAAAAAATTACATGTAGTATCGCAATCATTAAGGCCGTAAATTTAACAGACTGAACTATTCAATTTTGTAGATCTTTTCTTTTATATTGCCGAAGGAAATGGAAATCTGTTTTGTTGGTTTCGTGGGCTCTAGGTTGGTTTCATCTTGGCTTCTGGTCAACAAAAAACAGAGTGCGAATAATTACCTACATATATTTTTTGTCATATAGATACTCTCCTAGCAATGAATTCGTCGATGCCCAAAATTATCTGCAACGCATATCTACTTCGTTGTAGGTTGAAACTACATTCTATTTTTAACAATAAATTATTGTACTATTTTCTACTATTCTTTTACAAATATGGTAAAAAATTGCATAATTTGTTTTTGATATAGTTTTCCCAAAGCTTTGTAAAATTTAAAATGTCATTATAATTTAAAATTGTTTAAAAATAATCAAAAGTATAACTCATCAATCCATATCCGTTTAAAATAAATTCTTTGAAATGCATTCCCCATTTATTCGAAACTGCGTACCATTCACTTCTCAAAGTCTCAGTAACCGAAGCACCCAAAACATTCGAAGTGATCCGTTTTTCTTCCTTATTATTATTGTACAAAGAGGTCACAAACTGCTGAATTTTTGACGCTTTTCTTCATAGAATTTGGCACGTTGCTCCTTAAAATACTATTTGAATGCCGTTCCTCATTTCTTTTTCAAGATTCAGCATTAAAGGAATCAGGTTCGAAGTTCAACAAATAGGCTTCGATATATTTTATTTAAATAGACGGAGGAAACTTGCTCGAAGTGACTTTGTGACCCATAAGTACATTTATTTTTCAACAAATCAAGGATACATTTAAAAATAATCATCGCTCTCAAGTCATTACTCCAGCATAAGCTAGCAGAATGTTTAAGGTTCTTCGCTAAGGGAAAGTTCCAACATGGAGTGGAGACACATCATCATTCCGGTATGGTTCCGCTTCTTATAACTGCATTTCGACCCAATGAAAGCATCTCAATTGTTAAATGTTTTGTTCCTTAATTAATTTATTGTTACAATGACACCATCTCTCTTCATCAAGCAAACATAAGCCGCTGAAAAGCTTTAACTGTGTGTAGAACGTAGGTATAGCATCTCACATCGTTACTCTAAGCGCATTTTAAAGATCCAATACAAGACGCGTCGTTAAAGAATACCTATATCTAAAATCTACAATTTTTCATCTTCATAAAAGCAATGTCATCCTTCATCTTATTATTTTATTGCAGTACAAAAGCTAACCATTACCATCTTCTGATTCGTAATTTTGTTCTTCTTCTTTTGTTTAACTTTCACTTGATTTTCATTCATTCAAAAATTTCAAATTGCACACAAAACAAACCACAATTCAGTTTTGTAATGCACGATCGCCCTTTTGTCGGATTTGGCCAGAGATCATGGTAAAATCATCTGCAATTTATTACAGCACACTTTTGCCACAGGCTTCCGAAGGAACATCACAACAAAAACATCGTCGATCTTCAGTAATATCAGACAGTTTCTATGGCATCGGAAGCGGCATAAATGTAATTTTCATCGAAGTCATCACCATCATCATCATTATCATGGTCGTGGTCATTATCGAGATCGAGATCAAAATTGGGCTCCATATAAGCCTAACGACTTTTGCCGTTGCTGCTGGTGGTGGAGATGGAGCTCGAGTTGGTAGTGCGTCTTAAGTGCCGATGCGTGGAAGCATCATCTGTAATTTGTATGTTGAACTCTACCAATTGCCTCAAGGTGCGAAGACCATTCTGACTTACTGACTGACTTGACCATCAAACCATCGCATCGCATCCAATGTTGTCCCGGACTTTATATATATTCTCTGCCAACAGTAAATTAATTTCCAATTTTTACGAAGCAGTATTACTTTATGAGGTTTGAGCGTTGTTGCGTCCTCAAGAGCAGCTATACATAATATATTCCTCCATTGGATTGGAGTAACGTCTTCGTGAGTTCAGTGCGAAACGTTGCGTGTAAAACGACGTAATTACATTTTTGGTTAATAATGTCTCGATATAATCACAAGAGTATGCGCTTTTTTAGGCTTAGATGCTACCGGAGGGGTGTTTCGACTTATATTGGATTTTTTTATATTATTTTTTTTGTTATTTAAGCGCGTAAAGTGTGCCGAAAGTGCGATATCATCAGTTTAATTTGAAAAACTTTACTTAAATGTTTGAATCACGATCGGGGCGCATTAGATGTATCATTAAAATTAACAAATAATTAAAAAAAAAAAAAAAAAACAAACGACTGTGTGGCACGTGTTTGTAATGTTTGGTTGTAGGATGTACGCCGGGGAACGGTCTTTTATAGCTAAACTCCTTTAAACATCTTATTTTATTATCCATTTGAGCAAATGATAATAATAGAATAGAATAGAATAGAATACAGACATGTGCATTTTTTTCATTGAATTTCTTTAACCTTAAAACTTTACGTACAAAACAATCGACCGTAAGGCTTTTGGTTGAGGCCGTAGTTCATCCTGGACTGTAAGCGCCATATAAAGAGAAGTAAAATTCGGTTTTAAGCGTTTTTCTTTTTTAGTTCAGAGCATAGGCTGAATTGTCAAAAAAAATCGGGTTTCTTTTTTAACTCAGAGCAGAGCCTGAATTGTTAAAAAAACCGTGTTTCTTTTTTAACTCAGAGCATTCAGAGCCAGCGTTGCCGAAGTGGCAAGATCGTGCCCCTTATTGACACGACAATTTTATCATGGCACGGTGGCACGAAAAAATTCAATATGGCACACTTTTTTTTTGTTTCCTGCCAAAAACTCTTATTTTTTATAGAACAAATTATTTCTTCTTTTTTTTGTTGTATTTCACTCCACAATTGATTTATATTTTTTTTAACATAATCTACGAATTTTGGTTTTTTTCATATGGCACGAAAATGACACGATTTTTTAGAAAATGTGGCACGGAAATTTTTGTTTGGGCGGCAACGCTGTTCAGAGCTCCAATTTTGTGTTTCCTTTTTCGCTCTGTGCAATGAGCATGTTCAGAATAAATTGATAGAGCAGACGGAGTTCGATAGTTGAACACAAATTTGACAAGTGGAAAAAAAAATATCAACAGAGTAAAAATGGCGGACGACAATATTCGACCTGCAAAAGAAGGTAAAATAATTTAATAAATTTACTAATAATGGTAAAATTATTGTTTTAGCTGGTGAAGTTTGGTTGTTTCAAATAAATCTGAACTCTCAGAGCACAGCATGCTCAGTTCAGAGATCTCTCAGAGTATGTTCGGAGGGTTCAGACTTTGTTCAGAGAAATTTCTCTTTTTATTTCCATTTATAAAATCAAAATAATAAAGTTTTCTTAGTACAAATATTTTAACTGTGACGATCTGAGTAATAGAACTCAAAATTAAAGCTTCTTTAGTAAACTTTATCGGCTTAAAGAAAGAAACTTGTTAATGCGAAATTATAATGAAGTAAGTTTCGGTGATGGCAAATAAGTAAAAGACTTTAAGTATTTTAATAAAAACTCAAGCAGATCTTTTTCTAACAAAGGTTACTTTAATAATGTGTACTTGACACCCGGAAATTAATAGATGCATATGGTATTGTGACATTTACAATAATTAATTGGTATAAATATTAATAAACAAATACAGGGTGCCTTGTTGGATAAAATTAACTAATTACTTTGCAACATTCTCCCCACCTTGAGAAGACAATGGCTGATCAATAGGAAGACGTCTTACTTTGGTTGTTGCTCTCTGTGTTTCACCATTTGATGTTTTCACTGTTACAGCCCTGACAACTCCATCCTTGCCCGGTTGTACGCTTATGACTCGACCAAGTCGCCACTTCAATGGGGGTAAGTTTTCGTCCTCAAGTACCACAACGTCACCAATGCTTAAAGAACTGCCATGTTTCGTCCACTTTACTCGGCGCTGTAAACTCTGGAGGTACTCAATCGACCATCGGTTCCAAAATTGTTGCAAGTACCACTGTAACTTTTGATAACGTTGTAGTCGGTTTACATTTGTGAGTTGAAGATCTGGTTCAGGAATGGCATTCAAAGCTGTACCTATGATGAAATGCCCAGGTGTTAAAGCTGGCATGTCATTCGAACTTTCAGGAACTGGTGTGATAGGCCTGGAATTAAGGATAGACTCAATTTGAATGATTAAAGTGTTAAATTCAAAAAAATTTAGTTTAGCGCCTTGCAAAACTCTTTTGAGATGAAACTTAGCCGATTTGACAGCAGCTTCCCATAAGCCACCATAATGTGGAGAACGTGCAGGTATTGTTTTCCATGTTATGCCCATTGAGGAGCAGGTATTTAAAATGTTGTTCATATGCGGCTGGTTCTGGAACAATTTGTACAATGCAGTTAGTTCGTTTTTAGCGCCGACAAAATTAGTAGCATTATCGCTGTATATAACAGAACACAAACCACGACGACCAATGAATCGTTTAAGTGCCGCCAAAAATGCTGCTGTTGTTAGATCTTCGACTAATTCTAAATGAATTGCCTTTGTTGAAAAGCAAACAAATACTGAAATATAGCCTTTCGTTGATATAATCCCCCGACGATTGAAGTATATTTGAAACGGACCGCAGAAGTCAATGCCTATGACACTAAAAGGCCTAGTTTCTTGAACACGTAGTTCGGGTAGATCACCCATAAAAGGTTGTTGTTTGATTGGACTAGCTCGAAAGCATGTGATGCAATTGTGAAAGATTGATCGGCAAATTATTTTTCCATGAATAGGCCAGAATGTTTGCCTAACGATGCTCAGCAAAGTTTGAGGACCAGCGTGATGGTTTTTTATGTGTAGGTGTCGTAGAACAGCGTATGTAAAAACGTGCTTTTTTGGTAGTAAAATTGGATGCTTGCTATTATAATCCAACGCAGAAAATTTCAAACGTCCACCAACTCGCAATAAACCTATATCGTCGATAAAAGGTGCAAGGGATTGAATGTGGCTCTTTGGTGGAAGAGCCCTTGCTCTTTGTAAGGTAAGTATCTCAGCAGTGAATGATGTCATTTGAACCATTTTTATAACTGTAGTTAGGGATTGTCTAATCTCGTCAGCTGTTAATGGTCCCAACAAGCGAAGATGCTTATCCTTTTGTTTGCAGTTGTTTCTAAAGCGTAAAATATAGCCAATAATATGCAGTAGCGAAGTATAATTATTGTGATACTTAATTTTAGTAATAAAATCAGTTTCATTTTGTATAAAGTTACTGTGAAGAACAATTTTGATTCTTTTCCTTTCCAATTTATTTTCATCGTTTTCCAAATTAAATTCGAATTTTGGCCAGTTTGTTAAAGGTAAAGACAAAAATGGTGGCCCATGAAACCAAAGTTCTGATTTAAATAGGTCTGATGGATACGAACCTCGAGAGAGTATGTCTGCAGGATTTATTTTAGTCGGAATGTGTCGCCACTGGCTAAATGTGGAGTTTTCGTGTATGATCGACACCCTATTTGCAATAAAGGTATGCCAATTGCTTGGTTCTTCTTTAATCCAGCTTAAGACGATTGTTGAATCTGTCCAAAATGTAATGTTTTCGAAGTTAATGAAGTTGAAAATAGCTTGAATGCGTTTGACAAGTTGTGCCATAATGACCGCTGCACAAAGTTCAAGTTTTGGAAGGGAACATTTTTTAGTTGGTGCAACCTTTGATTTTGCGCATAATAAATTGACCTTTATTTCATTTGCATGGTTAATAGATCTTATATAAACGCATGATCCATACGCGCTTTCTGAACTATCAGAAAACGCATGAATTTCATAGAGAGAATCCTTTAAAAAAGCAAGACGATCTACTTCCAAATCATTCAACTTCTGTAATTGATTTCTAAAGTTAATCCATCGCTCTTGGTATTCTTGAGGAAGAGGATCGTCCCAATCTAATTTTAAACGCCACAACTGTTGCATATATATCTTTGCTAATACAATGATTGGATTGATTAGCCCAAGAGGATCAAAAAATTGAGCAATTTCTGATAAAACAGTCCTTTTCGTGATAAATTTGTGAATATTGGTGTTTATTTCATATAAGAATCTGTCAGATGAAGGGTTCCATAATATTCCTAAAGCCTTTATTGCATCAGAGTTTCTTATTTTGAATAAAGTTTCTCGATCTTCTTCAGGAATTTCCTTTAATAAATCAGCATGATTTGCACACCACTTTTTTAGGCTAAATCCACCCTTAGATAGAATTGCCGACAGTTGTCTTTGTAATTCGAGTGCTTGCTCTAGTGAATTGGCGCCAGACAATACGTCATCAACATAAAAATCTGAGTTGATTGACTTCGAAGCCATCGGAAAATGAACACCTTCATCGATAGACAACTGCTGAAGTGCTCGAGTAGAGAGAAATGCAGCCGGGGCTGTACCATAGGTCACAGTAGTGAGTTGGTACATTTGAATTGGGTCACTTTCGTTTGATCTCCAAAGAATACAATGATATTTTCGGTCATCTGGATGTAAAGCCACCTGGCGATACATTTTCGTGATGTCAGATGTGAATACATATGAGTGAAATCTGAATCGCAATATTACTGTGAATAGATCAGGCTGAATAACCGGACCCACCATCAAAAGTTCATTTAGTGAAACTCCAGAGCTTGTCTTTGATGAAGCGTCAAAGACTACTCGAAGCTTGGTGGTTGAGCTTGACATTTTAAACACGCAATGGTGGGGTATAATGTAATGAGGCTGGTGAGAGTCAAAATGTTCAATTCGTTCCATGTGTGATAGTTGAATAAATTCATTCATAAATTGAGTATATTGTATTTTAAGCTCTCTATTTTTATGAAATTTTCTCTCAAGACTCAGAAATCTCTTTAGGGCAATGTCATAAGAGCTTCCTAAATTGAGTGGAGATTTTTTGAAGGGCAGCCTCACTTGATATCGTCCAGATTGTAAACGAATAACGTTTGAGCAGAAATGTGATTCACACTCCGTTTCTTCCTTTGATGGTATGGGATCTGATGACTCAAAATTTTCAATCTCCCAAAAGGTTTTTAATGTGCTGTTGAGCATATCTTCATGGTTGGCATGATCAGTAATTTGTATTTGATTGCATTGGCTGATGCTGTTTGGTGTTGATGAGGTTGGCAACCTTCCAGCTACAACCCAGCCTAGCAGTGTATTAATAAGTGTAGGTAAATTTGGACCAAGCCTGATCTTTCCTACTTCCAAAATGTCGTAAAAAATGTCAACTCCTAAGAGCATATCAACCCGTTGTGGGTAATTGAAAAGATTATCTGAAAGCTGAATGTCACTTGGAATGTTCCAATCGTCCACATTGACCTTGACGTCAGGTTGCGTGTCCGTTATCTGACTCATGATTAAAGTTTCCAGAGTTGTGGAAAATGTAGTAAACAACGACTTTATTGTAATGGAACATTTATATTTTGAATTGCCTAAACTATTGTTTACGCACATAAAATCTGTTGGTGCATATCGTCGTTTAATTCCAGCAATACGAATGATGCGCTCAGAAACCATGTTAAGCTGAGAGCCACCATCTAGTAAAACGCGACACGGGATGTATTGATTTGTTTTGCTGATAATGTAAACAATAGCTGTGCCTAATAAGTTGCTTTCCGCTGAATTGTTGTAGAAAGAGTAGATATGATTTGAGACAGGTAGAGTATGTGAGTTAGCCTCATTGTTTGGTGAAGTGTTCCGATTCGGAATAAACTGGTTTGGAAACGAAGTACTACCTAGAGCTGAGGAGGGCAACGTGGGGTTGCTTGATACTCGTAATGTTTGATTCTGGTGAAGTAAAGAGTGGTGCTTATTACCACAAGTTTGACAATACGTTTTGGATGGACATTCAGCTATTGAATGATTGTTAATCTTTAAGCAATTTGGACAAATTTTAAGTAATGAGACTTGGTTATATCTCTCTTGTACGGGCAGATTTAAAAAAGCAATGCAGCGATAAATATAATGGCCTTGTTTTTTGCAATAATTACATGCGTTTTTAACTGTCATAAGTGACCTCGGTGGTTTATGAATTTTAGTAGAGCTACCAGTATCGTGTTTTATTGAATTTGATGTTAGTATAATTGGAGTTGCATTACCTTCAATAATTTGACACCTTTTCTTCAAAAATGACATTAATTCGATAAGCGTTGGTAATCTGTCAACAGGTGATTCTTCATTCCATTTTAAAGCTGTTTCTGAATCAAGTTTGGACGTTATGATGTGGACTATGAGGTCATCCCAGCCGTCAACAGGTCGATTGATGTTCTTTAATCCCGTTAGGTGGTTGTTCATTTTATCCATCAGATTTCTCAAATCAGTAGAATTTGCCTTAAGAATTTTAGGATGTTGAAAGATTAATTTAATATGTTCTTGACCAATTACTTTTTTATTTTCAAAACGTTCTTTTAATTTATCCAATATTACCTCATAATTTTCTGCAATAATTTTCAAACCTGCTATTGGTGCTCTGGCAGTGGGGCTAAGCTTGGAAACCAAATGTCGTAACTTGGCGAATTTTGTTAGGTTTTCATTGTTATGAACTAATGAAACAAATTCGTCATACCAGCTTATCCACATGGTAACATCACCTGAAAACTCTTGAAGTTCAATTTTTGGTAGTTTAATTGAATCATACCTTTCATCCCGATCTATTGTTGTATTGCTTAAAGTATTTTGCTTCTCATCCTGTTTTGCAATAAAAACTTTTAGAGCTGAAGCTGCTAGGTAGTACATTTCCTCGTAGATTGACCTATTGGGTTTTGAAATTTCGTCGAAATCTCTTTCTTCGATTTTTCCTTGGACACTCTTAAACGTTTGAAATGCTAAGTCCAGTGCTTCGGAGCGAATATTCATCTCTGCGACTGACGTAGAAAGTGGATCAGCTCGAACACGTGCTAGGTACTCCTCTATTCGTTTCATTTGCTGTTCACATACTGAACGGCGTGTTTTTAGAGTTGATAGCACTTTGTCTAACTTCTTCGTAGCTCCTGATTCAGTTTCTTCAGAAGCTGTCTTTTTACCTCTTGATGTTAAACTTTCCTTTGTGGACTTGGTGCCCAAATCAAGATCATCATCTGACATTTTACGTGATTACACAATGCACGTAAATCTAGCAAAATGTGTTGAATTTTCAGAAAATATTCAAAGCCTAAATCTCGCCGGGGCCTCCAAATGTTAATGCGAAATTATAATGAAGTAAGTTTCGGTGATGGCAAATAAGTAAAAGACTTTAAGTATTTTAATAAAAACTCAAGCAGATCTTTTTCTAACAAAGGTTACTTTAATAATGTGTACTTGACACCCGGAAATTAATAGATGCATATGGTATTGTGACATTTACAATAATTAATTGGTATAAATATTAATAAACAAATACAGGGTGCCTTGTTGGATAAAATTAACTAATTACTTTGCAACAAAACTCTTCCGTATTTCTAATAATTTATTTGGTTGTCTTAAATTTGAGTTGACTTGAAGTTTATATGTCATTCTCAAATAAAACATGAAAATTAAAAAAATATCAATCAAATTTTTTAACAGAAAGAGAAAATTGTGATTCCATCAGTTTCAGTGTAAAAAGCTTGACTATTTAGATGACCTTCTTTATTTTACCGCTCCATTAAAACTTAATTGCCATCTACTAATAGCTATACTCTCAATCACCATTGCGTATACGAGTGTATATGTTTCCTGTATGCGCCTTCCACCTCCTCCTTATTTAACCTGATGTAAGGTTTCAAATCTAAACGTATCCTGGCAAGCAATAACAAGAAGTCAGTAGCAACTGAAAAAAAATTGTTGCCTACACACAAAACCAACCTGAACAGAACAGAACAGAGGAGAAACACTCTCTTAATATGTAAGTACATTCTGGGCAGGATGTTGCTCTTCCTTGATGAAGAGCTTCCCATTTTGCAACCAAAGATTTCTGCATCTATCTATGTATACAGAAAAGTGGCAGTGGCGGCAGGGTGCAATGCTGTTGGTGGTGCATAACATTAATCTCCTGAATCGATACAAGCATTCCTGTCTGCGGTCGAACGGCTACTGTTTGTGGCCCCAGGGCTAATGAATATCGCAATTTCAAACACATAAACGGGCCCCGCGCCATCACTACAACCACTACACCACCACACCGCGGCGGCGGCTCATCACCAACTTGGGATAAGAACTGATGCCCTGATGGGGCACTCAAGACGATGGCGACGTCCATGGTGCTGCTGTTGCTGATGATGATGATGATGGTGATGAGGACGAGAGGATGCAGATGAAACGATGACTTACCATTTTGCCAATATTGGTAAAAATTTAACGTTCTTCTAGCGGATCAAGCCGTGAGTTGCTATACTCCTTCCCAGATCACAGATCGGTCGGTCTCGGTCTTCCATCGGCATCCATCGATGAACATGTAATTTAGTCGACATTGGTTTGGCATCATCGACAACTACTGTGCTACTGATTTTGCTGTGCTGTTGCAATTTCATTCATAGAGGGCGCGGGAGCAAAACAAAAAGATCCATAGCCTCGACATAATAAATTGTAGGTAGGACGTTACGTTACTACATTGCGAATAGGTTGAGAAGAGTCCTGGCTAAAACTGGGGGACTATAATGTACCTACTCCATTGATGGTCTCTCGCTCGAGACATGGCTCGAGGGAAATTGATTGCTTCGGGTAGTTTTGATTGCGATATCTGTTTTTAATTATAATACACAACGAGATTTACCAACTATACGTGCTGTGATGGGGTTTTTGTATTTAACTTAGTATAACAAAAAGGTCTGGCTTAAAGCGGAGAGATACGATGAGGAGGCAAAGACCCGATCCGGCCCCGTATGAGACATGGATTATTAATGCAGCTTTAATTACTATTGTAATATTTTTATCATTTTATTTAAAATGAAAAAATCATTTGTATAGTAGAGACAGTGTTCATCTATAAGTTTTTGTTAGGCTTCTATGGCGAGGTTATCATAACAAACTGCTTTAGATAGAAGAGCTGGTTTTTCTGTCAAATAAATTTGCAGAAATGTCAGGTATTGGAAAATTTAATTAAAAGCGAAGCTTTTCTGTGAATAAAATGCGACTTCTTTCATTTTCAACGACTGTCTTATCTAATATTATAAGTTTGGATTTAAATTTATAAATTTAATAGTAAATCAAATCACACCTTTCTCAACCTATAACTCAAACTGCTGCTGCTTCTTATGAGGAAGCAACAAGTTCTTCAAGGAAATCTATGGTAAAAATGTATTTTTTTTTGGATTTCTATTTTCCAGTTTATCTATAAATTCATCTGTCAAACTGTATTCGTAATTAGTAAGACCTTATGTCGGTGAACCTGGAAGTCCAATGGTCCCAAAGGCTCTTAAGGGATATTTCTTCATGATTTATCAATTTTATATTTGTAGGAGTACCGCCACTAGTTGTAAGACTACTAACTTTTAACTGGTGTTTCCAATGAGTTTAAAATATAATTACTTAAGTTATTAAATACATGTAGATCTAGGTACTTATAAATTATTGCTTGTTAAGTTCTCCCCAATTTAAACAAAATCTTATCGCTGCGATTCTTTTAGATGATTTCTGTTTGCCAAAAGTTCTGGATGTTTCTGTACAATTACAATCAAAACAAAATATTCAAGATGCCCCACCGAAGTTCTATTATACTGAGGATGATATTAAGGTATATTTATTTATTTATTTACTAAAGCCTTTTCGAACTAGATACCAATCAAGTCCATGAAAATTATTGTATTTTCGGAGCAATGACGTGCGAAAGAATTAAATTGATGAAAAATGAGCAACGACTCAGCACTTGAAACAATAAGCTGAAAGTTATAAAACGATATCATCGGCCACTCCCAACGTACCACTATAGAGTCCTTTATGGCTATATACTTTTTTCAACAAAAAAACAATCAACTGTCCACCGACTAGGGCAGAACGTCACTAGTGATAGCAACAACTTCGAGGTTAGTTAAAGATTAAGAAGTTTATCTTTCTTGGAGACCCATAGCTTGCGTTGCAGCAACTGATTCGCTGACGTATGTGCTTCTTTGAGTACGACTTATGTAACTTTTGAACCTGAACAAAAAACGAAAAGCATCTAGGATGACTACGATTCGTACTTGATGAAAATAAAAAGACCGTCTAATAAATTTGCGGCAGGAATCAGAGAGTTTGATAAATAAATAAATGAAGAGTATTTGAGTCGTGAAATGGATCCTCTCAAATGGTGGGACGATCGGCGTATTAATTATCCCCATATATATAATTATATTCTAAAAAGATTTTGCATCCAAGTTACTTCCGTTCCATGTGAGCCTGTTTTTTCAGTAACTAGTCAAATAATTAATGACAGACGAACATTGCTAAGCCCAGAGAATGTCAAAAACTTGGTATTTTTGCATTCAAATATGTAGATTATCAATAACATAATTATATTAATATATTTTAATATAACATAAGACTTCATTAACCAGGTTCCTATAGATGGTATTATAATAATTGTATATTTATTGCAAGCTGTGAATTAAACTATCTGTAAATATAAAATATTCTTATTACTTAGTTCTAGCATATATTTCTATATAATAATATGATGAAATACATAATTGTGATACAAAACAAATTGTTTATTTATAATTTTGTTTATAGTAAATAAAATATTTATTTTTATTAACTTGGTGTTGGTTTTAAATGTAAATTTCTTCAATTTAACTAAAGATTTACAAGCAAAAGTTTTTTTTTTAATTCTTTGTAAAATGGACTATTTTGAACTAAATTTAACTAAGTCTAAAATTAACGAAATAGTTCAGTAGCATAATGTGAACATATTTGATCTATCACTAAAATTAACTAAATTGCCTAACTCTAATTTATTCCTTCTTTTATTTTGTCATAATTTGCAAAATTTTGTCGGTACAATAATTGTTACTTTTTGAATGATGAAAGTACGAGCAGATTTTAAACTATTTATTTCAAAACACAAACTTCAGAGCGAGATCAGAGCATAATAGTACCTACATACACCAAATACCTACAATAACGTCACTGAACATATCTACTATATTGAAAACTGAATTTCTGCATCTGACTTGTCGGAGAGAAAAGTTAAAAGTTCATTTAATTTTTGCGTTGCATTTGGCTCATGCGTTGGCTATGGGTCGCTTCTTATAAGAACGTGTGTATTTAATCGACCTGTCAGTTGTATACGTCGACGCAACGCAAGCGACAGATTTTTAAGAATAAAGTATGGGAAGAGGTGTATATAACAATTATTTATTTTATTTATTTAGCTTATTGCAAGCGAATACAATATAAAAATATAAAAAATTTACCCGATTTGCCATTCCAGCATAGTTGAGGAACATTAGAAATGAAAAAAGCTTTATGTATTTATGTATGTACATTTAATTTAAATGTTGAGCAACTTTTCTGAACATAGGTACCAACATCATAACTTTCCTAAAAAGGGTCAAATACATGTGGTTTAAAAAATTATTGTTTTGTATTAAATTTTTGTTTCTATTAAATACGCAATTTGATAAGGTTTTTCATATATAGTTTTATGTGACTGTGCAATGATATAATACAAACAATGTAGTCCGATATTCTAGCTAAATTTTAAGACCTTAATGAACGGATTATTAGAACCGAAGTTATAAGCAAGCCAAACCAAACACAATGTATCTTTACAATTATTATACCGACTACAAATTTACGTAGGTACATATGAACATTTAGCATTTTTTTCCGACGCGAAGCAAATTTGCCACGATTGTGGTCTTTTATTGCACAAACTCCGCCGCCGCCGGCTTTAGAATACTATATTCCTCTCGCCAATTGGTGGTTGAAAGTATTTTAATGCTTTTTTTTTAATCAACTTCCTCGTTGAATTAAATTATTTGTCCGATATTTATTTTCATGTTTTTAGTATAAAATTTTGAATGATTTTGAAATTTTTTGGCTCTAACACGCCAGTCATTTTTCCTTTAATTATATACCTTAATAATGAAAATCGGATAATTGGATTGAAAGATATAAGCATTTAAGTAAACGCAAATCGGATATTTTTCGGATTTCGCAAAAATCATCATCAAAAACATACCCATTTTTTTCCTACGAACATTTCTCCTTTTTTTCTGTCCGTTTTATCATCTTCTTCGTTTTCTGTTTCCTCAAACTAGTAACAACAAAGCATGAACGAAATAATTTTGTTTATTTTGTTTAGTTTGTTTATTTTTTTTATTTTGTTGATTTTGTTTATTTTGTTTATTCCCCTCACGTTTCGCCCCCTTTGTCTACTAGGCGTTTCATATTTTTTTGATTTTTTTATATTGTATGCCTCCGTTTAAACATTTCTAATGTTAAAATAAAAATAATACATTATAATTTATTATAATTAAAATTAAAAATTAAAATAAGTTAAAAAAGAAAAAGTTAAAAGAAAAAAAAAAGTAATAATTTATAGAGGGTTTAGGAGGGGAGGTGTATAGAATTCTTCTGAGGGATGACGAACTAAGTGAAAAATCAAATATATCTTGTGCTGCATTAGCTGATCGTAACATTCTACACATTGGGTTGAAGTGGGCATAATTGGTACGGTGAGTAGGGAGGCGGAAGAAAGGGACAGATCTAAGATTTCGTGGATTAGTGTTAATATATACTAATTGAAGCAACGCCGGAGAGTCAATAATGCCAGTGATGAATTGGTGGATAAGCGACACGACGACGTTGGGCTAGGGTGTGCAGGTCGATTAGCTGGAAACGGTCTTCATAAGGTGGTAAAATAATAGGATTAGACCAAGACAGATTGCGCAATGCGAAACGAACAAATCTTCGCTGCACTGCTTCAATTCTCAGGGAATGGGAGATTTGAAAGGGAGACCATACTTGACTAGCATATTCAGGAAGGGGTCTGACATATGTTGTGTATAGGGATTTCGTAACGTAGGGGATGGAAAATTCTTTAGACCATCGTTTGATAAACCCGAGGGAAGAGTTTGCCTTCGCAATAACATGATCAATTTGAGAGCGGAAATTTAGCTCTTTATCACATTATATCCCAATATCGCGAATAGAGGAAACGACAGGGATAGGTATGTTACAGAAGTGATAGATTCGAGGATTTGAGGGTAATCGTTTGCGGGAGAAAGTCATGGATTGACATTTACTTACATTAAGTTCTAAAAAGTTTTTATTACACCAAATAAGGAAAAAATTTAGGTCGAGTTGGAAAAGGGAAGAATCGTGAGAAGTAGCTATTACTTTTATTATTTTAATGTCGTCTGCGTAAATGGAAAGATCGGAGAAGGAAATGATTCTACTCACGTCATTAATGGCAAGCACGAAAAGGAGTGGGCCAAGATGGCTGCCTTGAGGAACACCTGAGGACGCAAAGATTGGATCAGACACCGCTTTTCTAAATATCACCCTATATATGCGATTCTCCAGGTATGATTTGACCCATTCGATAAATTGTGGGGGAAAACCAAAGGCCTTTAGTTTGACGTAAATAACATATACATATAGTGATCTAGACGCTGATTACACGATTCGTTTTTTCGTTCGTTTCGTCTTTCTTGTTTTTGACAGGCACGTATCGAGCTGTGTTAACTTGACCCCAAAAAGTGTCCGATTCTTTTTTTGTATAAGATTACCAAGACCATTTTTTTGACCCCTTGAAATATTTTTTTTCATTTTTGAAAAAGAAAATACAACCTTTAGCGCCGAAGCAATGAAGTTTGGAAACTTGCTTGCGATTCTATTAGAAACAAAATTTCACTAGAAACATTAAACGTATAATATGAAAGGCTCGAAAGATATAATATCTTGACCCAAGTGCGAAAAAATTGTGGTATCGTCGAAAACATCGTTTCTTCAGTGAACAGCTCGCAAACGAGTGGACGGTTATAAATCTCTTAGAGGACCTTGGACTGATATAATAGCAAAACGCTGTGTTGAAGAACAAAAGTTACCTTGCGCCTATGTCTGTAAACGTGCCAAAATATATAATGGTGTTGAAAGTGCATGGCTGAAAATAATGTCAGAAGCCACTTTGGACTAGAATGGTTGATTTTTATTTTGAATTTTTCATTCAATCATGGTTTTAGATCATGTTGAGAGTCAAATTTCTGTATTTGATGTTTTCCGTGCAGACATTATTTTTTTAAGTGAAAATGGCTGGTTTTGTTGCTTCTTTGCTTAAGTGTATTATATCACTTTCAGTTGAACTTGCTCTAGGTGGGATGAATATAAATAAATTCATCTAGGGGTGCAGGCGAGGTGTAAGAGTGCTCAAAAAAAATGTTTGTGCTGGACTTGGCTTCAATTGGATCATCACATGGGCTTGACTTATATGTGTTGCGACTATTTGTGTTTGGTTGATATGAGCTTTCGTATGGGTTGTAAAAAAGTTCGGATGACATCCATGATGTTTCGGAAAGATTTCTGTTGCGCCTATTTTTCCGAATCATATTTTGAGTTGTTGATTCTCTTAATATTTCAATTATCTTCCATTTCGCTTCAAAAAATATATCTTCTTCGACTTCACCCAGCTCATCTGCAACCATTTTCACTAGTCGAATGGCAGGTGTATCGATTGAAGCAGACGCACCTTTCGAATTTTTGGCCAAATCCTTGGCTAAGTTTATGCATTGTATTGCATTTTCTTCAATATTATAAATCTTTCTTTTTTTTTTCTTATTGACTCTCGTGTTTCCACGTCCTATTCCTAAATGATATTTATACATACATTAGAATAGTATATTTACATACATTGAAATAAAATTTATTTAGTGACTTGTAGTGCTTACCTTATGATTAGATGAATTTAAACTTGTACTGCAATCATTTTCATCCTCGGGTCGACAGCTGTCCGATGTTAATACATTCTAGAAGGAAGAAAACAAAATTATCTATAACTGTTTAATCAAATTACAATCATAAGTTACTAATATTCAATTCTCCTGAAATTTCATCTGAACCTGGTACCAGGAATTAAAACAAATCGATGCACCAAAGGCTTGGCACATATACGTCCTCAGCACCAGCTCCAATTTTTTTTAAATTATTTTTTTTTTTATTTAATTCTTTTACATATTGCGACCGTAAAATTTTTATTTTATTTTTTATTTCAGAAATGGTAACATTTTGTTTAATTTTATGTAGTCTATTTTGAACTGTTTGAAGTGCTTCCACTCACTTGCTTCTATTAAAATAATTTGTATCCTTTTTATCATAAAGGATAGGCCACTCTTGATAAAATGTGAGTAAGCACTCCGTTTCACTTTTTGTCCACATTTTATAATTTTATTAAGTCTGTTTAGTGTTAGTGTTTTAATTTATTAAATATTGTTTGTTTTGTATTAATTTATTATAATGTTGGGGGTCATTTATTAAAACAATTAATAAAACATTTTATAAGCAAGTTCAAATTAAGATTAACAAAAATCAAAAACTATAATAAATTTTCAATATACGACGAAACCTTAGGAAAGATGAATTAAATTGTTTTTATTTACATCCTAAATAATCTGACCAAAAAAGTCCACTTCAACACCACAATTTAAATTATACATATAAAGAATTGATCATACAAAAATAATTTATAATTAATTTAATTTCTTTCTTCTTTTGTTTTTTTTTCGTGGCGGCGCGGCGCGCGTAAATTAGACAACTGACAATTCTTGATTTTTTTTTCTTAGTACCATCATTCCAGCTTTCGTTACTTCATTCCCCCTACATTTCTTCAGCCCTCACCCAAGCTGTTAATAATACGAAAGGTGAAAAAAACGAAAACAAAACAATCAGCGTCATAAAGTGTATGTGAGTGAGGCACCAAAATAAAAAAAAAAACGATTCCGATCTGTAATTTTGCCGAGTTATAGGAAAGTGTTTCGAGATTTTAAAACGTGAAACTAGTGAAAAAACTAACAAACAAAGTGTAATAAAAGTTAACATAGACTGCTTTTAGACGACTGCAATTTTTATCGGCAATTCTCTTTTGAGTTTCTTTCGGATTGCAACATCCATTTAAACGGTACAAATTTTAATAGCTGCAATTTTTGTTAAATGAGAAGGAAATATATCTCCACACTCTTTACTCCGCTTATGTGTCAAACAATAAGTAAAAGCACAAAGAAGAAAGAGCGATAACTGTGCAATTATTTCAACCTATAGCGAATACTTGCAATACTTTATTTAAAAAAATATAAAACAACATGTGGTGCTGCGTTATATCGTGTAAAAACCAGTATAATATGGAGTTTACAATGTTTTCATTTCACGGGCAGATTGTGTCTCATATTACACATAAAGTGATGTGAAGTGATGTTCTTTATGTAATTACATTATCTTAGAATACTTTTCAATTGATATTTCATAGCATTTTACTAGAAAAAAGGAAATTGATTGAAAATAAAAATATACTTCAATCACGTAAATTAACTGAATCTTATTTGTCAAAATAGAAATTCTGGTCCAGGATCGAATTAGTTTATATTGCTGATGGCAAGGCGCTCAAATTTCTTGAGCACCCGTGGTGCAGAGTAATTTTACTCACTTTATGTGGAATATAAGACCAAGCTTACCTGTGAAATGAGAAAAAACACACTACTTATTATAGGTGTTTTAACATAATTTAACGCAACATCACGTGTAGTTTTATATTTTGTTCAATGAATTATTTTATTTACTCACTATATTTACTTTTATTTCACTTTTTAATAATAAACTGTTTTACTATTTTACTGATTTAATCTTAAAACAAATTCCTCAAAAACACAGCTAAAAATTTCTTTAGGTGCCCCAGCATTTAGCTGCCTCACTGCAAGTCTACCCTGTGTCAATGCATTTGTGTTTGTGTAATTCACACTGTTTTGAAAAAGCTTTACTTTTTCATCGATATGCCTGTTCCTCTATTTCTTTTTCTAAGGTCGACCCCCAAAAACGAAATTTGTATGCAAATCATTGTTTTCCATAACGCAAAGTGCTTAAGTTATAATTTTTTTTAGCACAGAAATTTCTTTCTTTACCGCAATTTTTTTTGGTACCTATTAATTGTTAAAAGGTCAATCGTTTTTGCATCAAAATTGAATTTTTATTCTTCAAAATAATTAAAAATGTATTTAAGGCTGCTCATCTTCAGCGTTTAACATGATATATGTATCTACTTAAAAATTATATGAAGAAGAAAAACAAAGAAATTAAAACGATTTAAAAAAAGAAATAAAACTTTAAAAATAGTCTCACAATTATCTCACAAATTTTGATAATGAATGATATGCGCAGTGGGGGGATTTGTTGAAATGGTCTCCGATTTCTCAGGAGTGTAAAGTTAGCATGACAACACTTTTTGGGTGAACGACCTGAAATCATGGAAATTCACGACTTGCAATTTTTATTTGTCTGAGGAATGGATTGTACTCTTGGAGTGCCATAATTCCCTTTTGAAAAGTCACTCCTCAAGTTGATCCCTTATGCGATAGAGGCGAATGGATTAAAAGATAACTGTATGAGCTTTACCAAGTTTTGGACGTATTCCAAATAGTCTTAACATGTCAATACTTAATGACACTTGGTGTGAGCTATGTTTTATTGTTTTATAATATTATTGAACTATTTTGTCAGACTATATAGATTTAAAAAACTGCACCAGTCACTTAAATGATACAAAATACTTCGATTATTTCTCCCAACCATCTCAATAAAAAAAAAAAAAAAAATTCAATAATGCCTCATTTTCTTGAAATCCCTTAATCACAAACAGATAAGAGCTCATGGTCAGGTGGAATTAAGTAATCCTCTCTACGAACCATATTGGAAGCAGGAACAACACCACACAAGCTGTATTCCACATGAATTCGTTCCAAAGACGACCATGCGACGAACGATCGTGTGGGAATTACCCCACACACGCCCACGTCTCGCTTTGAAGAAACTCAATTCAAAGTCCTTTTTCCCTGAGTATATACCAGTGTTATCGAATCGGACTCGAGTTGGAGCTCCTGTTTCGTGACACCCAACGAATCACGCGGCCAAGACCAAGACGAGCCACAGAGATATTTGCGGCTGGATACATGCCGTGACAGAGGCCAACTTCGGTTGACTGTTTTTTCTTGCTTTTTACGTTAAATGCACAATTCAATTTGAATGTCTGCTAGGGCGAAATTTAGGAGTAAATTAAGTTGTTCGCCGGCAGAGCCAAGAAGCCGGGACAATCAAGATCCGAGGAGTCTATTACCATGTCTTTGGCCAGGTCTCTCTCGCTATTACCTAATTAATTACTTATCGTGGCCATTTATCTTTTTTTTTCTTCTTCTCCTCTCGATTGGAACTCCGACTGATTTGGTTGTTTTATTTTGTTTTCTGTTTAAATTTAGAAAAGAGAGCTGCCCTTGTTGCGCTGTTCCAGTAAATGTTGCTTCTAAGAAACTATAAGTACCCTCAGCCAGTCTCAGTTTAGTCGTCACAAGTCAACGACCATTGCTGGCAATTGCAATATGCCAATAGTTGACATAAGCATTCTATCACCCCTGCGATACTTCCCGTCGCGAAAGCCTGCTGCCGCCGGCTGCCAACGTCCTCGTCGCATTTTCATTCGATATCATTTCAGAAACATTTTTCAATATACCTAGCTGAAGTAAATTAATGACAATGCTGATTGAACTATTGGCTAATTGGCAAAATGCTTCGACATGTCGTCGTGATTTGACAAAACTCGTACAAATATCTTTATATTGATTTTTATTTTGCATACCAGAGGGGGTGGTTGGCATTTGAGCGACGGCGCGGCGGCGGTAGTTTGATGTCGGCCTTAATGGCATCTCTCTTGACGGCAGCAGTTAGTATTCAAATTAAGGCAATACTATAGCGCTGTTTAGTGCTGAGCTCTCTGCTTGCAATGCTGTTTAGAGCGCCCCCCTGCGTCGACAAGAGTAATATACATTTGAGTGTTCAATGAGCCATTAGGCGAATGTTTTTCATGTTAACAATAAATTAGTTGACAATTGGCTTTTAGTATCCAATAGTAGTTAGCTATATAGTCAAGTGATTATGTGTACCCCTTCTGGTGCGGGTATATTATTAGTTAGTAATGAAGTATACGTTTCGTTGTAATAGTTTAAGTCTATTTTTGCAGACAATTACATATTTGTTGTGTTGCTTAATATGGTACCTAACTATTCAGGAAATCTTGAATTTCACACATGTATTAAGAAATTTATAAAAAACCAATAAAAATAAATAATATTACAATAGATAAGAATATTAGTTATTAAAGTAAAATAATAATTGCTTCTTCATATGGTTCTAAGAATAATACAAATAAAACTATGTACTTACCTAATGAAATATGTTGTAGTTGTGATGTGATTTCCCATGGACCTACTGTATTACTGTAACAGCATGGATGCGACATTGTAGCGGAATATTGAGTTCCCCTGATCATGTAGAGGGTAACTACATACATGGTGTTCGCCGGGAAGGTAAACTACTTTGTTTTGCCGCAATTTTGGTAAACATTAGTCTTGACAGTTCATATTTGGCAGTCGTGAAGTAGACACGTGGCAAATTTATTATGGAAAAACATTCGATAAACCAACGTGTTTTAATCGTTAAAATATTTTATCAAAATCAATCATCGATTACTGTGACGATCAGAAAGTTACGTGAAATTTTTGGGAGAAACAACGTGCCGACAAAACGCACTATTTATCGTGTAGTGAATGATTTCAAAGAAAGAGGGTCTGTAGGTGATAGCCCAAGCATGGACCACAACCTACAGCAAGATCGGCTGAAAACATTACTGCTCAAGGAAGTGTTCAAAACAATCCATCAACCTCAATTCGACACCGTGCTCAGGAGCTTGGTTTTCAAAGAGCAACTCAAACAAAATATTCGTGATGAAATTAATGAAATACCGCGTGAAATGTGTGAGAATGTAATAAAAAATGTGCTCAAAAGGGCTCGCATTTGTGAGACTAACAGAGGCGGACATTTACCTGATATTGTATTCCATACATAATTGCCGACATTAAATAAAACATTTATCAAAACATCCATTCTCTTTCATTTAATCAAAAATTATAAACAAACAAAGTAGTATACCTTCCCGGCGGACACCCTGTACATATAAATCCAGGGAACTTCTTCATTTTCCGTCGTCAAAGCTACGTGCAGTTCATCGTTTATAACCAATAAAAATAGAAATGGCCACAGTACAAGCCCACGGCTATGAAGACGCTCCAAAAATATTTCATCTTTTCTTAGGTCATGGTAATAATTATTAAAACCGTGTGGCCCATTCATATTAAAACAAATTTTATCTGAAAAACCCCTAGGTAACATTTAACAGAGCTCCATTCGAATTTCATTTCTTTGTGGATTTAATAGACGCTTTTTTCGAGTTGCATGCGTTTAAATTTTGGTGCATTTCTTATAATCCTTTAAATTTGACTATACTACTATAGTAAAGCTTGCATATGTTCTAGTTGCTGCTCTCATTTTAAGTGTTCACTTGCAAGAATCAGACGGCAATCGGAGAGTAAATATCTTTTTGTTCTCAAAATATTTATATTTTGCTTGTAATTTATAAAATTGTCTCTGTATTCCAAAAATTCCTTCTTTTTCAGAGCCGGAGCTCTGCGTCTTACAAAAAATAGCAAAATATTTCATTTTACTTTTTGTAAGAATTAAGAGTGGATTATAATGTCATTTAAATGTCCACGGCAGAGGATTTGCTTGGTTGCAGGTCGGGAGGTCCTATTTTCGTGGGTTTCTTTGCATATAAGTACTTCCAGCTGAATTTGCTGAATGGCGTTCGGTATGTTAATGAGCATTAGTTTATCTGATGCAACGCATAATCGGTACATTTCTACCATAATTTCTTCTAGAAAAAGTCTCCCTTAAGTGAAAGCATATACGAAGGCCTCTGCTGGGAAAATAAAAGTTTATTTGCTCTGACCTCAAGCGTTTGCCTACCAAAGAGCAAACATATCACATTATATGCAGGCGTAACAATGTTCCAATTTAGCTTAAGAAAACAGTATCTTGTGAAACTTCTTTGTATCCCTCAATATATGATTAGCATAGTAAGGATTCCAAACCACGCAACAGTACTCCAGGGTCGATCTCACAAAGGCCATATAAAGAGATTTAAGAGCATACGAATCGGAAAACTCTCTAGTGTTTCTTTTCAAAAAACCCAACATTTTATATGCTTTATTAACTATATAGTCAATGTGACTACTAAATGTGAACTTCCGATCTAATATGACTCCTAAATCTTTCTTCTGATTTAGGTACTTTGTCTAGTGTAATCAAATACCATTGGTGCAATTTTCCTTGAGCAAGTAAAACTTTGACATTTAGCTACATTTAAGAGAAGTATGGTATGGTTTGGTATGGTATCAGTCCCAAACCTACAATTATTTTGTTTCGTCGCTAATAATTTTGTTGCCTAATTTTTTTGTAGGCGAAAAAACTTTTCTCGGACAGAGTACATACTAATTTCGAAAATAAAATTTGATGATATCCACGGAACGCATTGCTCAACGCTTAAATTGGATGATGATCGTAGGACTGCCACATATGTACATTACTAAACCATTCACAACGAATTTGACAGATCTAATTTCAACAACATTACCGCTATATCCTTACTTCTCTTTATTAAAGAACCGTTTTATGAAATTGCTGTATCCACGAAGAAGCACTAACAAACATATAATAATGAAGCTTCTATTATTTGAGGGAGTAAACAGTAAAAGTATGAGTCAGTGAAGGAGATTGTTTGGGCTAAGTTTTTAATTATACATTTATAATTAAAAACTTAGCCCCAATAATCTCGTTCCCTGACTTCTGACTTTGCATATAATATCCATTTGGCTGAATGCAGAATTCTGGAAAACTTTAAATTTTTCAGGAACTTTGGTAAAATTCCGAGTGGTCCGCTTCTTTATGTTAATTGCATTTTTAGATAACAAATGAAAAGAAAATCTCAAGAACACATCCTTAGGCTTCGGCCACGCAATGAACGACGAGTCGCTGAGCGACGCGAAAAAATTGAAACACATGAAATTGTATGGAGGTGCCCACATAAACCCTGAGCGACATGCGATTTTTTTAAGCGACGACGTCGCTCTGCAATCAAATCTGTTTTAATTTTTCAGTCGATCGCTGAGCGACGAAGTAATAACATGGATAAAATAAACGCGGAAAGTTTAATTTCAACTGTCCAAAGCCGTCCAGTGCTATTAAAGATTATAAAAATAAAAATAAAGAATAATAAAAAAAAAAAAAAAAAAAAAAACAGCAAATCAAAAGATGGTACTGACATACGACAATAGGTATTGCCAAAATCGACCTGGAAATCTGCGAAGATTTTGATATATGTAAGTGATGAAATTCACCATAATTTGCCCTTTCATGATTTATGGGGTGCACATCAAATCTACGTGTTCTTGATCTTATAGCTGTATAAATACGAAGGCGACTTTCAACTAAAAAAGCTACGACGAACCGCACTTGACGATGGCATTTTCGCAACTAATCGCTCGCTCAGCGATGACGTTCAGTAAATGGCCACCCATAACCCATTGCTCAAATTAGTCGCTCAATCGCTCAGTCGCTCGCCACTCATTGCGTGGCCGAAGCCTTAGGGAGGTACCACCAACATCTTTTTGTACCAATCCCGCAAATTGATTTCTTTTTGTCGCTTGGAACTGTTTATTTTCAGTCTTAAAAATATTTGTTTTTTTCTAGGAAATCCTCCTTGGAAGAACCCCACCATAAAAGGTACAATTCTATAGTAATTGATGCATTTCTTTTTCTCATTTTTGGGGAGAAAAAGCATATCAATAATTAGGTATCGCTCTCCTTGAATGCCAAAATTGTTTTCTAATTTTAGGTATTCTTCGACTTCAACTTAACAAAAAAAAAAAAACAATTCCAATCATTTCCAAAAATCAACGGTACTCTGTCTCGACCCTCAAAAGGTATTTCAATACCTGCAGCAATAAAACGATCATATAACATACATACAAATATATAAAAAAAAAAAAAACAAATAAAACCAAAATCCATTCGACTTGACTCGCATGCCATTCTAAATGGAGCCAAATTCCAGACTAATAGCTTTGCAAATCCAACAAACATTTTTGGAACTCTCAACACCGTACAATAAAATTGACTGTTGAAGGAGGCGCGCAACCCAAAAAGTAGCACGATTTGCAAATTATCTGCTACCGAATTCCTAATTCGTCGAAATAATCCTTTTTTTCGAATGCAAATTTCTTCGAGAAGTTTGTTTATTTTTTGTTTGTATTGTTTTATGTTTAATATTGGAGACCTTCTGATGTATAGACCTTTAAGAGGGGATAATCTTTTGGGTTGCATTCTCTGTGAGAAGACAGACAAAAAGTGTGGCGTGTTCAATCATTTATTTGAATTTTATCTTAAAGTGGCTTGGCCATTGGGTAATTTGGAGAAAAACGGGAAAAACCTTTAGGCTAAACGTTGAGTGAGGAATCAATCGATTTAAATTTAGAAATGATTAGGTACATATATACCTATGGTCGAAACAGTAGCAGCAGAAGTCGTTTTTTTTTGTCTTTAGATGGATAGGTTTTTGTTTTTTGCTGCTTTATTGTTTTGAGGGTTAATTAGTTAGACTTTGGGCACACACACGCAGATCGGTAGGTATATTTTAATGAGGAGTAATCCATCTTTGGTTCAGCGGATTATTATTATAATGAATGATTACCTCAGATTTGTTCGATTGTGATTGATTCGAAGAAATAATTATTAATTTATTTTTTGTATTCTATTTCAAGGTGTAGGTATGATTAGAAATGTATAGTTTTTTGTATTTGTTCACAATATAACGCAATTCGTTCAGCGTATTTCCCTACTTTTACTTGTTGAGCAGGCCATGATGTGGTAGGTAGATTGATACAAACTTGGTACAAATGTTTGATCCGTAGTTCAGCAATTTAAACTTACTCATTACTAATGTGCAATAATGGTTCGAGTTTCAAGTATGTGATAATAGCCAATTATATGCTTGAACCATCGTTTAACCTCAGTTTAACCGCCGATATCGTTGATTTTAAATTGCTGAACCACTTATCAAATATTTTATTTAATACGTTTGGACATTTGGACCTTAGAAATAAAGAGTAGTTAGTCCTATAGTTAGTCCTGCAAATAAATTAAATCCAAGTTTATTCAGAAAACCAGTTATTCATGGGAGGATTAACTTTAAAAAAGGTTTCGAAATATAGTATATAGCGGTAACCCGGTTTTAACTCCGAAACTAGGAAAATTTTGCACTGAAAACTGGGACTCAGTGACCAGTGGCGGCTGGTGGGTTATCGAACAGGTGGTGCACTTTACTAGCTCACTAAGTATTAAGATTGAAAATTACAGCAAAACAACAATTTACATAAAATTTGTTGATTTGTTATTATTTTTTATACATTAAATCAATGCGTCGATATTTTCCTGAAGCGAAATGTTCAATCACCTTTTTATTAAACTCAAATTTCTCTCAAATGAGTCAAATCCTTGATTCCAGTTTCGGTCCAAATCGATTCTCCGCCAAAAATAATGCAAGGAAAACAGAAGAATGCATTAAGACATTCACATCCACCCAACCTTTTCTACCTATTATAAATTTCACTTTTAAAACTTCGCTGAAATTCTTTATTTTTCGATTTGCAATCTTGTTTTGAATTTAAAAAATGCCTTGGCGTCGCCGCCCATGCATGCCAGTCGGCGATGTCAAACATCGGGTGCTCTCGGTAATTTCCGTTTCTCTCGTGCGGCGCACGACAGCAGACTCATTACTCGGTACATTTCAATGAAATATCTTTTGTTTCACGCGTCAGGCATATTAGCTTGTAACTCATACAAGTTATATTAACAGTCCTCGTGCACTCGCCGAAGCGCACGAGAAATTTTCTTTACAGGGAAAATAAGTGTAAATAGTTGAGCAAAGCGCTTTAATTTTTTTGTCATAATTGGAAATTTTATTTGTTATATGTTTTTGTATGTTTAAAAAATAAATATTAATATGACAATCTAAAAATAAAGATGAAGTAATATTTTGTAATTTTTAAATCTTTTAAATTATTAGTGGTTCAGTGCACGAGCGCACTTAAGATGCAGCCGCCACTGTCAGTGACAAGAAGGAATAAAAAGCTGTTATTTAAACAGAAGAACACAAAGATGAAAAATATGAGCAGAACTGAAAAATTTCGACGAGGAATTAAATACATATTATTATCCTGTTTATATAGGGTGGGTCATATACAAGTTTCTTTTTAAAAATGCAATAAAATGAACAAAATTAAATTTTTTCCATGTATTATGGCTTTATTTCTAAGACCTTGTTGATGGCTTCGAGCTGTGGCTCACGGATTGCTTGGATGATATTGGCTTTAAGTGCTTGAATTGTTTCCGGATTGTTGGCATAATATCGGTCCTTCACGGTTCCCCACAAAAAAAGTCCAAAGGGGTCAAATCGTAGCTACGAGGCGGCTAATTGACATCGCCAAGACGTCTGATAATACGATTTGGGAATTTGGTGCGCAAAAGATCAATTGTGGCATGGGCTGTGTGGCATCAGGCGCCATCCTGCATGAACCAGAAGTCGTCCAAATCCATGTCTTCAATTTCAGAAAAAACTAAGTCGGTTAACATGGCTCTGTAACGCCCACCGTTGACCGAAACGTTGTTCCCAGACTCATTTTCGATGAAAAATGGTCCAATGATGCGAACACTTCACAATACGCACCAAACTGTCACTCTATGTGGATGAATGAATGAATGAATATTTTGGGGTATTAATAATTGCACTGCGACCTTAAGATTTATTGTGCCACCCTTTTAGAGCTAGATGAGAGTGCTCATTTACAGCTCTTCCTCCAAATTAGTTTCGCGAAGGCTTCCTGTTGATGCATTATTGCATTGGCTTCTCGACAATAACGTGCATGTTTTCCTAGCCTCAGATGAAGCAATTTTGTTTGTTAACGTAGCCGCCGAGATGAAAATGCGCTTCTTTTGAAAAAAATCAATATTAGGTCTACACAGCTGACAGCACTCACTTTGGAAATAAGTTTTCAATATTTCCCAAAATTTTTCAAGCGTAAAGCAACTCATATCGTTCCGCGGAGGTATGATACTGACTTTCTGTCAAAATTTCGAGCGCGAAACAGCTGTCAGTGTCAAAATAATCTAAAATTAAAAAAGAAACCACTAGATGGCCCACCCGTTATTTCTGAGATTGTAGAGATAATATCAGAAACAAGAACGCTGATTTTTATATTCGTAAAACCTATCCTGCCAAGTTTTCTATCCTTGTCGTTTGTTGGCCAAATTTGAGTCAACCGACTTGTTAAATAATCAGCCAATACACCCGTAGGTACGTCATGCAAGATTTGTTGAAAACATCGCTGCTTTGCGTGATAGTGTACGGGAAAACTCGAGAAGAGACAGTATTATCGTTCACAAGAACTTGGCTTTTCTGAGCCTTCAATTTATTATATTTTGCCTCAGGACTTGGGGTAGCACCCCTTTTTTAAAATTCAACTAATAGTTGGCCGAAATTTTGCCAAAAATAAATTATCTTTAGCGAGGGGATCATTTTTGAAAAAAGCAAAAGCAAGACCCAAAATTATACTGAGGCGATATAATCAAAGGAGACCGAGACGGGACTTATAGTTAAACGAAACTGCGACGATATACAAATTATTGCATTTTATCTAGACCAATGTAAATCCTAACCAGCTCCAAATAATTCCCGAGAAAGATATTGTTTGGTTCATATTTTCGTATTTTCATAAACGTCAACAATATGCAAATGTAATAATTAACTTGAACCTCAAAATTCTTTATTTTGTAGCCACATTACTGTCGTGAACCACAAGAGCAAGTCCGTGCAACCTAGTTGTATTTCTACCTTCGCCCTAATCTCTAACCATCTGTTGTTGTATTTTTTTAAATGTAACAGCAAACTCCGAACCCATACTTGATCCATTTGAAAAAAAAAAAAAAAAAACAAAATCTTATGTTCTGCTTTTTCAGCGATCATGGATCTTTGTGTTTTCGCAAAAATTTGCATAAAATAAACCTCGCACTGTCTTCGAATGGAAATTGTCAATCCTTCGTAGACATGTCATTCTATTTTCTTTCTCCATTATGTACTCGTATTTTTCATCAGGAGTTGTGCTGCACATTAACCTGCATCATGTCATCTGCATGACATTTGCCTTCATTCAGCCACAACCGCATGGAATACATTCAAGTGACATTTTCAGATTAAACCACCATATTTGCCTTCCAGCTAACATGTCGTCAGGCTAGCGTCAACTTGGTGATGATGGTGCATTACTTGCAAGCCTCAACAATGCAACCACCAGTAACTCGACTTGAGGAGAGGATATACTGCCGAAGGTATTATTATGATGGCACAAAATGTGTCCGGTAAAAGTTTCAACTGAATTTGATGGCCCCATGATGGCCGTGGTGTTTGTTGATCCAGAAGATTCAAACATGCACCAGCAGATACACATACAACACATCTTCTGCTCCTGCTTCTCGGAGAAAAAGGAACACGAAAATATTACTAAACAACTGATCTTCTGGCAAGAGAGGCGAAGCGGGAGAGAGAGAGAGAAGAGTATATAGCGATCGCTTGACAGGTGAGTTATACGATACCCACATATCTGGTGCAAGAAACATGTCCGTCCGCAAATATAAATTCAACAGATCGCGACAATATTGCTGCATAATGCTGCAACGACGAATTCTTAATGCGTCATTTCACTTCTGAGCGCGAAGAGATACTTTATGTGAACGCGAAGCGATAGGTACAATTGGCGTCATGTGGCAGGGATTTGAAACATTACGCTCGTTCTTGCGGACAAGCATCGCACACAAAATACAATGCGGGACTTGTATACATTTTTTTGTGATTGAGAATTACAGTTAAGGCTCTCTGAAGCGGACGAAAAAAGTCCTACCGTCCTATAAAACCGGTGTTTGCATGAAAAGATATATTTTATATTTGTTCTAAAAACCAACACAAACATATTTCAAAATCGAAAAATAAAATATAATAAATATAATATATATACAATACATACATATGTAGAAGAAAAGAGGCTAGGATTTGATTCCTCCTGTAAAACCAACTGAAAATCTAAGAGTTTTACTTCCACATTAATAATTATAATAATAATTCTAAATTTTCAGTAAATACTGAAGCTGAGAGTGCTCTAAACATTCTAACGACCTAAAGATTTCCTCAGCCAATAAGTTTGTAATTTAGTGTAGTTTCTTAAATGAGAGCTTTAACTGTATTTAAGTTTTTTTTTGTAAGTTGGTCATTGTTTGTCTTTGGAGCATTGATAGCAGAAGATTACTTATTCAAGTCAATATGTCTGGTGTCTTCCTGCACTGTGAGAAATAAATTCCTAAGCTAACTCATATTTGAATTCTTTAAAGTTCAAATAAAACCATTTGTATTTTTTCTGTCGCAAATATTCGATTCAGTCGTCGAACAACTAGCTTTATCAGTGAAAACTATGTTGTATTATTTCATTATCAAGTTTTTGGTGAACACTTTCTAGTGGAATCAAATAATTTTGCAAACTAAATTTGAAGATAATTATCCTGTGTGTGTTTAAGTTATTTTAGACCAACACTACTGACGAACTTTCAGGAATAACTGCCACAAAACAATCTTTTTAAATGCATAACTTGCAAAATGATTTCAGCACGATATTTTAACGATGCCAGTTTATAATGCCAAAATTTAGCGTTAGTTGCGTGCGTCTGTTTAATTTTTTTTGACAAAAATACTTGCAGATGTTTGTCAATATAACGTTGAAGACTTGAAGTCATAAGTTATGAAAAAGAGAAGTTATGATAATTTGGCGGTCGTTTATTTATACTGGGCGTTTTGTATAAGATGCGATAGCATGTAACTGTAGATTCAAACAAGACAAGAAAAAAATGGAATGAGAGGGAGTCTATTTATTTAATGTTACAATGTTATAAGTTATTTCTTTTTTAAGGCCTAAAATCTAAAATCGATGGCGCAAAATTTTAAACAATTTAGTACGATGTTAAAGCCATTTTATCATACTAAAAAAGGCTTTAACAGCGTACTAAATCGTCTAAAATTTTGCGCTTATATCTTTAATTCTGTTTTTAAATCAAATTTTTGAAAAATTATTTTACACTCAAAATTAAAAAAAAACAAAAATTAAAAAAAAAATCAATCTTTTACGTTTATATGAACTTATTCATTTTTAAAAATTTCTTTTAGTGTTTTGAGAAAATCAAAAATGCACGTACGATCACACTGTTGATTTAAAGTCTTACAGTCCTTGTAATATACGACCGAAACATTTTGATTACCACTGTTGTTATGTTCATAATCCCGTATGATACTTTTCTATTTATCATTATGTACATACTTACTCGAATGTTCTTTATATATTATATTTACTCTCGTATGATTTTCCTACATATCTACATACTGACATGCAGCTGTAAAGTCATGAGAGAGTTCAGTTGGAATTAGACAGCCGTTCATATTGTAACCTATTTTCGATAGTTATTAGTTTTTGTAATTTATAACTTAATAAATGAATTAAGAGAATAATTTGTTTGAATTTTATTTTTAAACTTTTTTTTAATAAAAAATAATTTACGTACAAATTTATTCTGCGTGCAAAAAATTAAATACCTAAAAATTCCAAAGAAAAGCCTCTAATCAAAAACGAGTCAACTGCCCCTGGCACTTCGGAAAATACACCAAATCAACGCATCATGTTGAACGTAGGCAGTTTGGAACCATTTGATCTCACACATCCCGAGAACTGGAATTCCTACTACTCTCGATTTGAGCTGTTTTTGGTAGCCAATGACGTACAGGGGGAGTTTCGTCAGAAAGCCACGTCGAATGGACAGGCTGAGCGGATGGTACAAACAACAAAAGACTATCTGAAGAAGACACCAGGCAAAGTCGACTGGGACTTGAAGCTATCTCGTTTTATGTTTAATCAGCACATAACGCCTCACACCGCCACAGGTCGTTCACCAGCGGAGCTAATGTTTAATCGTCAGCTTAAAACATACTACGACAAAATTCATCCTCATGAAATTTCAACTAAAATGAATGAGCCCAAAGTAACTAAGACATTTCGCAAGGATGACCCTGTCTGGATTCGAAATTACTCTTCAGGACCTAAATGGATAGAAGCAATAATTGAATTACAAACAGGCCCAGTTTCCTACACTGTACGATCGAAAGACTCTCGACTCATGAAAAGACCAATAATGTTTTGTTTGTATTGTATGTTTATTTATTTAGTACCTATTTCTAACTATTTAATTACAAAAGTTAATAATAAGAATAATTTACATTTTATTTGTTTGCGTGTTTAAAAGAACATCATGTTTAATATAGCAAATAACAATTATTTTACAAAAAAAATAAATAATTTAAACAACACTATTAAAATAAATAATAAATAATTTTATACAATTAATTTTGGAGTTTAACAAAATTTACAATTTGACGTTTGAATCTACTTAAGTTGTTTTCAGACTTTAAATCGTTTGGCAAGGTGTTGAATATTTAAAGTCCCTTGTAGAATAAGCAATTTTGGCTAGCGCTAGTACGTACCAGTGGAAGGCGAAAGTTCTGATTGTTTCTTAATGCAAATAGTTGAACATCACCTACATAGTTTACTAACCGAGAAAGATAAGCAGGCACAAGATTATTTTTTATTTTAAAGACAAAGAGTAAAACTTCATCAAAATTCTTTGTTTAACACTTAGCCACATTAACATATCTAACATTTATAACTTATAGGAGTATAAATATTGCACTTTAAAATTGTTCGCATTGCTTTATTTTGAAGAAGCACAAAAACAGAATTGATGGACAGTATTCAAAATATGGTTTTATTATAGCATTAAAAATGTTTATTGCACTAACAGTTGAAATATTTTTTGCGAATTCTTCTTAGTAGATTTGTCTTTTTTGATATTTTTTAACTATATAGTCAATACCTATGTTTATTAAATTTTAGTTTATTGTCTATGACAACACCTAGGTACTTAACTTCAGATATTATTTCTAGATTTTCGTTATTTATCACACTATTGCTTATTACATTGTTACCAATAATCATCATTTTTGTTTTGGACACATTCAGTTTTAGTTTGTTTGCTTTAAGCCAAACATCTAGATTATTTAAATCGAATTGCATTTTTCCTCTTAATTATTGCAACTAACATACAACAAACCATCTTCTGCCAACAATGCGTATTCACTATTTGTTATTACACTGCCAATGTCATTGATATAAACGTTTAAAAGAAACGTGCCTAGAATGGATCCCTGTTGTACACGAATGTCATTTAATATTTCTTCCGATAAAACGTTGTTCACTTTTGTCTTTTGTTTTCGCCCTGATAGATATGAAATCATCCACGATAGTTATTTTTCGCGCACTTCATAACTTTCCAGTTTTTTAAATAACTCAGAAAACTACTAGGTGCTAAGTTTAATAAAAATCGAATAAGTCGTTTTCGAGTTATTAATGTCTATCTTTGATTTGTGAGCGAATATCACATTTTCTTTATTTATTATTTTATTTAAGTTTCTCTTATCACTTAGATTTGGAATAAATTCAATACCATAGTATCGCATAGTGATGCCTACTTCTGGATTTTTTTGAGAATTTTTATTTTTGTTAGTTTTATTGATGTTCTTGTTTGTTAAATTATTTATTAAGTAATGTGAAAATGTATTCATGTGTAATATTGTTTTAATTGTTTTTATATTTTCTTCTTTAAATTCAATATCGCTAATATTTAGAATTTTATTAATAAAGTTGTTTGCAGTGTTTATTTTTTGTTGTAAAAGTTGAGTAGAGAGGAAATTAATCATTCTGCCAGTTTTTGAATACCAGTTAAAATTAATTTTTTTTTCTTGTTCTGTAAATTCCGATGTCTAGGTAGGGTAAGCTTTGGTTTTGTTCTATTTCAACTGTGAATTTAAGTTTTGTGTGGCAATGGTTCAGGTAATTTAAAATCTCGTCCTTATCTTTTTCTTTAATGATAGAGAACACGTCGTCTACGTACTTGGTGATGAATTTGATTGTAATTTCATTTTCTTTTTTAAGTTCTTCTATTGTTTTTTTTCGATTAAATAGTCTAAAATGATGTCTGCTATTGTGGGAGAGAGAGGATTTCCCATGGTGGGCATGCCAAAAGGCTGGTTGTATCTATAGTTTATCTTGGAATTGGAAGTAATTGTTCTCTTTTAGACCAAATTCTAGAATCCTTAAAAACTGGGTTTTCGGTATTTTTGTGAAGTTTTTAATTGTGTCCCACTTCTTCATTATGATTTTTATTGCAAGGTAAGTTGGAATGTTCATGAAGAGTGAAATAGCGTCAAAATAAATATAAAAAATAAAATAATAAAAATAAATAACACAATTATTCAACGCTCAGATGCACATAAGTCACAATAAATTATTTTGAGGTGAGAGTTGATCACTGAACGAAATAATGACAGATGGGAACAGAAAGGAAACCGAACAGATTTCATTGAAACGAATGTGTTCCACTTTGCCTTTCATTGAAAGCGATTTCAATCATTGAAATAATAAAATTGATTTAATTAGAAAATAGTGAAGTAAATGAATATTTTTTTTGATTTAAAAAATTATAGAAGTAATAAGCTTCAATTTGGTGCCAAAATGCCATCAATTTTCTTTGTTTAACGTCTTAAAATCGAAAGATTAGCAGCGTTTATGATGATTAAAATGTTTAATTTAATTTACCTACATAAATAAACCAGACTAGCGAAATTTTTGCTTGCTTCATACTATAACTTCCAAAAAATTAAGTAATAAATGAAACGACGGCATAAGGAATGTATGAAAGTTCTTTCAGTGTAGCCCCCTCAAACAACTAAACACACATTATTTTAATCATCATAAACGCGGTGACAATTATTTGTGCTTTGCATAACAAAGCTAAGTCGCTTGTTGCAAGATTATGTACCACTCAGCTCAGCATGACATTTCGAAAATAGACTCTTTTCGACTTCTTCCAGAATTAAGCGGGTTTGATACCTAATTGTGATGATGGTCAGTGTGATGGCATATAGAGTCATTGTTCTAAGCACAATGTCACAATGTCTTGTTACCATAACAATCAAGACAAAACATACAACTTCTCTCTGTTGGAAGAACTGTATGAGGGTGACAAAATGACGCCACTATAATAATACAATACTTTACATAGCCGCAAATCCTTGGCCTAAAATCTTATTACAAATAATTCGTCTGCAGTCAGAGAACTGCGATTACAATTTCCGCAAAATTCCACTCCAATACTGGTCAACCAGTTCAGTTCACCCATAAGGTCTCTCTTTTCGAATCGAATTTGATGAAAATAAGAAAAATAAAGTTGCATTAACGACCGGATGTAGACCGCTATATAGAAAATTCATGGAGCAACTCTATAACTCCATCCTGGTATTGCTCCGCGGTATAAAACTTGTAACTGGTTTTTAGACCGATTTTGTGTTGGGCAGCGGGCTCGTCATCGTCATCTGTGGTGGTTCCACGAGGTGCAGCACATCAAGCTCAGGCATACGGAAAGGTAAACTGAATGCACCTTGCTACCTGACTTGAGCCCGATTAAATGATTTATGACAGCTACGCAGGGGCAATGTTGCTGATGAGAAAGCCAAACCAAGTCAGACCAAAGCCAGGAATGCACCACCGCCCGGTCGATCGAACTGAGTTGAATTGAATATTGGTGGAACACACTGCGTGTACACGAACACACGAACAGACGCACCAGGGGGATAGAATACGGGAAGCAAGGGCTTTCATGTCCATTTGGCGCGATTGCTGTGATTCGTGTGTGAGAAGTAATTTCCCAGTGCGGATGTTGGGGCGTTAACTATTTTTATTGAAACGCTGACTGCCCTGGCCCTGGCTCTAAGTCTTACTCTGGCTGATGGTTATTCTTCTGAGGTTTATCAAAAGAATGATGTTGTTTGATACTCTGTAGATGGTGATGTAGATCAAATCCACCACCTTTAGATTCACGGAAGCATCCGCATCTCATTGAAAATGAAAAACAAATTAGATGCAATCTATTCGGGTGATCTTGTTTTGGAAGTGGAAGACCTCAGATACTTGTTCGGACATTCATTGCTGCCTGCTGGATTTGATGGGAACGGAAATTGAATTACATCACAACATGGGAAGATGTGTGGAAGGAAAATATATAAATTTAAACATGTCCGGTAATATGGGATCAGTTATGAAAGTTGCATGGATATTATGGAATCTGAAACAAATTGAGGAGGTTTTCAAGGGCTCCAAGTGCTTTTTTAAGATAAATGTAATTTTAGAAGTGACTCAGTGTTCCCTTAAACTATTTGGTGTTTTAAAATATCAATAAGAAATATGCCAACGAATATAAGAATGTTTAAAGTTTTTAAATCGTTTCAAAAAAATTAATGTTTATAAAAAAAATCGAAAAAAATTTGTAAGCCATTGTTAAGTGCATACCAATTTATCCATGTGGACTTTAGAAATCAATTTAAAAATATATCATCCAATATTTTTTTTAACAAAGAATTAAAAAAAAAACAATTTAAACATTACCTATAGAGGGTGGCTATAGGTCGTCTGTGAAGTTGGCAATTTTCACCTAGCCTAACGGGATCTCAACAGGAATTTGCATTTTTTTTGCATTTCTATTCCGGGATTTGCAGTTCACCAAATAGTGGGTGTAACCCCCTGACCCCCGTTACTGCTAACTTTACTGTGAAGTTAGAAGTACATGGTGTTTTTTCGACAACCAGATATGCTATCACTTTGAAATAGGTATCCAAATTTGCATTTAAGAAAAAAAATCAAAAATTTCATATTGCACGGCCGGCCGACCTCAATTTAAAGTAAGCATGAAGCATTTCCAGCAACAAAGGTAGGAATTTGCAGTAAAGCTAAAAATTTGAGGTTCTTTTTGGTGGTTGGTTAATACAAGTAAAAATCATATGGGATGGGGATCTATTTCTCCCCGTTTATCTGGGAGGGAGAATTACAAAAAATTACTTGAAACAGAAAAAAATATTAAGAAACAACGGTTATATTTACAATCCCATGTCTTATCTTCTTGTAAAGCGAAATTTCTTCTTTTATATTCTTTTTAAAGTAAGTTCTTATATAATTAATTTTGAAACTCAAAATTTTCAAAAAAAAATTTAAACTACTTTTTTTCAAATTTTTACGTATTTAAGTACTATTTTAGTTGTCAAAATTCAATACTATTTAAAAAAAATACAATAACAAACATAAGTGTCTTTTAATTTTACTTCAATTTGTTGTTTAAGTTGCCAAGCCGCACTCAAAGCGCTAAATTCATACACTATCAGTTCTAAACTGGTATGGAAGTATGTTGGCAAATTAAACGAACTAGGCGAGAATAATAATGTAACACTTCATTGGGTACCAGGCCACGTTTGTTGTCCAGTGCAATGAAGAAGAAGCAAACTCCTTAGCAAAAATAGGAGCAACACCACCCTTAACGGATTCAGAGCCCTATTGTGGAATAGGAGAAAAGGTGATTAAAAATAGAATCAAAACAATAGAGGAGACCAAAAGATAAGAAAATTGTAATGAACTCCCCAAGCTGAGACAGGCTACTTGGGAATTACACCCAGAACGTTTGAGTTCAGTTCAGTTTAAGTAGGAAAAATTTAAGGAAAATAACGGGCCTCCTCACTGGCCATTGCAAACTTGAAAGACACCTCAGCATCCTTGGCTTGGTGAGCAATGCCATTTGCAGATTCTGCAATACCCATGAGGAGACACCAGACCACATCCTAGATAGTTGTGAAGCACTTGTGCATCAAAGACATAGATATCTGGGCCGTCAACAGATAGAACAGAGTGAATTACCCTCTCTTAAAATACTCCAAATTCTGAAGTTCCTTAAAGAAACTTATTTGGAAGAAGAGCTGTAAATGAGCGCTCTCATCTAGCTCTAAAAGAGAAGCACAATAGATCTTAAGGTCCCAGTGCAATTAATACCCCAAAATATTCATTCATTCATTAAGTTGCTTTTAATGATTATATTTCACAAAAAGAACATTGAACTTTAAGAACAAACATTTTAGTTAATTACGCAAAATTTTCAAAAAGAAAATAATTTCAAATTCTTTGTTTTCATTTTTTTTCAAAATTTTAAGTTTGAAAATAAATTTTTTCAAAATCTAAAAAACTTTATTTAAAAAGAATATAAAAAAAGAGATTTCTGGCCTTACAAAAATGTAGACCGGCCTATTCTGGTATGATTATTATCATTAAAGCTGTTTTCTAGAAAATTTGGAATACCGAAATCGTTGCATCACAGTTACCTGTTTACCGTCCATAAAAATGCTCTGTTCTATCGACCGCTTTAGGCTATAGCTCAAATTGCACTGGGTGCAGGGACGTACATACACACAGCCGCGGACAGACATGCAGACCAACGGACGTTATGACAAAACTTTTTTGGACTTCTTCATCATTATAATAGTGTCAATTTTAATTACAACTTAGAAAAAGTAAATTGGTATTTTATCTTTTAGAGTTTTAGGAACAGCAAAAATTAAAATGCAGTGTTTTTTTTAATCAACTTTTTTTTTTAAGAAAATTTAAGAAAGATTTTTTTCTTTCTAAAAAGTAAAACATGTAATTGTAGGAGTTGCCACTGTTTTGATAATTTGTTATTTCCCCTCGTACATGGGAGCAAACAGATTTATTATCCGATGCTAATTTTCCTTCCTTTTTTTATTCAAACTTCCCAGTATAGCGTTTTAACGTATCTTATGGAAAACACCCTGTATAAAGAATATGTTTTAATTAAAAGAATAAAATGTTAAAAGAAAGTATTTAAAAAAGAGAGCCTATAACATGTCCATTGGAAAATAGAAAGAAAGAGATAAGGAGGAGAAAATAAAAGGGGTATATGTATATTATCATTTTTTGTAGGACGGATTTCAGTTCCTAGGCAACTTTTCTATTATGATTTTAAGAGGAGATAAGTATTACCCTTTTTACGTTTTAACAATAATTATAAGAACTGTCATTCCATACAAATTAGTCTTTTTAAAAAATCAAATTCTATTCATTTTGTGAACTTGTATGAACTCAACGGTCATTTGAATTAAAGAAAAAAAACATTCACACACACACGAAGAAAAATCGAACCAATTTAAATCTTATTATTTCCATAAAGAGGCATAAGTGATTTCTCTTCTTGTCACTGCTATACTATACAATCTTCAATTCTGCCAACTACGGATTGAAGTTGCACTCAGCAACTGCCAAGCGCCGCCGCTACCACCGTCTCGCATCACAACCACTCATGATTTGGTGATATTCAAATTGATGGATACAATTCTAGAAAACAAACTAATTGCATCATCAAGAAGAGCTACATTATAATATACTGTCTCCATTTCAAAGGCCATCAGCTATCCTGAAAACAAACCTTAAAGAAGCAGTTGCTTGACATGAGAAACTCTCTGCGCCACAATCTCAAATGGACACTATGGATAGGAGTTTGTATTCTTCGAATGGTAAATGAAGAGGAAGACCAGTTTTGTGTGTGTGTATCAGCTGAGATATCCCAAAGAAAAATGAAAAATAAAAACAAGGAACATCTATTTATTCATGTCGTCCTGCATCGGATATCTTCCAAAGTCATTGCTTTCTAACCTAAAAAAAACAAGTTTGCAGTAGCCGGTGACAGTTTTCCGCCACATGAATCCAGAGCAAAATGAAGTTCAGACAGATCGGGAAAAGATTGAAAAAATAAAAATAAAAAAAATATTGCAAAACGAATCGACGGAAACAGTAAATTTCCCGCGTTGATATTTTATGGTCATAAGCCATACATACATTATCCCTGGAGGATCGCATGTGGCTGGATCACCGCACGATGACGATGAGATTCAGAATCAAATCGAACCAACAACGACGACATTTTTTGGACTCAATGACGATGTCGTCGTCATAGACATCGACTTCAACAACTACGACGGACAGACGTAGACGAACGTCGACGCTGATGGTGCGAGAACTTCCACGCAAAGACAGACACAATCCGAATGCAACAAACTGAAAGACGGAAACAGGAATAAACGATTGATTTGCATCGAAGTCAGATGGATATGTGTTCACGGTATAAGTACACACGCAAAAAAAATATTTCATATAAAATTTATTGCTTAATTTAGTTGACATAGGAAAGCGAGTAAGCTTCAACATTAACTGTGACGGAAATACATTCACTTTTTACATTTATATTAAAAAAAATTAATGAAATCTAAAGTCATGGTTTTGGTTATCATTAATTTTTAACCTTTAGCGGTAAGTCTATAATATGACAGCGAATAATTATTGCGAAATATAAATTAAAATATTTTTTACGTCGAAAAAAGAATGTAAAGAAGAATTGCAGAATAATGTCTGAAAATTAAAAAAAAAAAATAAACATGAATGAAAGATAAGTTCAAGTTTAAAATTGCTACTACACCAACGCCATGATTATTTCTTTAACAAATTTTAATTTAAGAGAATAAAACATTTAAAAATCGTTAAAGCGGCTTTAAAAAAATATATAAAATTTAAAATGTTGTAAACATTAAAAAAAAAACTGGTAAGTAATTTTTTTATTTTAATAAATGCGGAGTTTGAAATTTTTCGACCAAGTTGTTTTCGAATTATGTATTAAGTTCCCAAAAAAAATTTTGGTACACATTATTTTTAAAATTATTGTAAACATTCTCTATAAAAAAATTGAATTGATGAAATTGAGTTGAACCGTTTTTGATAAAATCGAAAATCAAAAAAATGGTTCTATGGGACGTACCATTTAAAACCATGTTTCCGAAAATTTTTTTTACAAAATGATAGCATTTAAAAAAAAAATTATTGAATTTAAAAAAAAAATTGTGGGCACGTTTTTGAGAAAAATAAGATTTTCATTTTTCGCAAAAAAAATTTGTACGGCAGGTACCGTTATTTTTGGTCTAAAAATAATTTAAAAAAAAACATGTGGTGGGAATGCCCAAAAAACGTTAGGTACAAAGAGACAGACAAACAGACAGAATTGCTAGAACCATTTTTTTCGACTTCGCTATCATTGTAATGTCAACTTTGATAAAAATCTCGAGTTCGATTTTTTTTTACAAATGCCATAAAGTACCTATGTACATATACATACATATATCGATAGCAAAAACATGAATGAAAATTTTATCAAAATTTCTTATCATCCTGCTTTTATCGAGCTATTATATTTAAAATAAAACAACTACTTTTTATGGCAAAAACCGGATTATAAAAAACGGTTCTGTAAAAAGCGGGATATCGAACCCAACCCTTCAAAAATATTCTCTATAAAAAATTTATAAATAAAGTAAAAATGTTTTTAGTAAAAAAAAATAAATAGAAACCTTGCGTCCGATTCGGTAGTTCTGATTTTTCGATGAGTTGTTTAAAATATAAGCCTAATGAATAACCTAAGTTTTTGTGAAAAATTCGAAAATTTCGCGTATTTTTCAGTTATTGGTGATTTCAACCCTAATGTTCTAGTTTTCGATTATAACTTTGCTCTAAGATTTCAAGGCAACTACATTTTCTTCAATTTAATCCCAAAATCCTCTTTGTAGATCCCTCGGTTGCTCAAGGTCAAAAACTTCGGCTATTCGTTAGGCCAAGATCATAAACAATTGAGCAAAAAATCAGAACTACATGATCTGTCGCAATGTCTCATGTATAGAGTTATAACTGGACTATTTATCCTCTTTATGAAAATTATTATTAAATCTTTCCAATGTCTCTTTTATTCACCTAGATTTTTGAAAATGAAAAACATGTGATATACCTAATATATTTGTTTTTTAAGCCCCCATCTATTTACTTTTTATCAAATTGAAAATCACTAATAACAAGAGAAATTCAATATGAATATATTGTAAGGACACAAAGAAAAGGCGTTAGGTCTGTTCGCCCAAAACCATCATAACGCCCAAATGGAAAAATTTTCGTAACGCCCAAAAATGGTCATTTGGCCCAAAAATTCAACAAAAAATGTGCCAAAAAAACCCAAAATGGATGTCATAACGTCCAAATTTATTTTCAAGTTAACGAACGCCCAATTCGTTAATTGTCATTTCGACCAAAAGATTTTTGAATTAGGGCATTATGACATATGCCTTGGGCGTTCTGGAATTCATTTTGGGCCTCATGGCGTTTTCTATCGTTCTATATTCTTATCTACACCCAACGTCAAAATAAAAAAAAAATGTCATAAAACCGAAAAACAGACGCAACGTCCAGAATGTCACAAATAAAGCGTCGCAAAGCCCAAATAGAATGTTATATCACCCAAATCTACTTTCAATGTCGTAACGCCAAAATTTAAAAATGTCATAACGCTCAGAGAATGTCTTGTTTGTTAAATTTATACTTCATGGTAACAAAGAAAGTGCAGAACTAAATACAGTACAAGAAATTAAAAAAAAAAATGTTCGAGTCCTGCAGTGCTGTTCAGCGATAGCAATTCTTCAAGTGGCATCAGAAAAATATTTGAAAACTGTCAGGTAAACGCAACAAATCTCCGTGAGGGGGAATTTTTTGGAACCTGACATTTTTTGCTTTTGATCTATGTATGAATTTGGGCGATATTTTTTAAAACTAAAAACTTCTTGTCACAATGCCCAAAATAAGGAACACAAGACATCTTTTGGACGATATGACTATAATTATTAATTTGGTCATTTGAAAATTGTTTTGGGCACTTTTACATAGATTTTGAACTTTGTGACAATTTTTTGATTAAATTTTGGGCGATGTGTCAATTTTGTCATTATTATTATTTGGTCATTTGGGCGTTACGGTTTTGGACGAAAAGACCTAACGCCAAAATAAAATATTGTAATGAGTCAAAATTTATATTTAGTGTCACTTTCTACTTCACCGCACAATAAATAGGCATTGTTAATTTTTTTTACTAAGACAAATTTTTTAGGCGATTCAAAATCTCATGCACGCACTATAATGTTTTTTTTTTTAATTTTGTATTTCATAAAGATCTTTTTATCACTTAAAGTATAAGCTGCACAGAGTGTATAATGATGAATTCTCCCCCACAAAGGTACGCTAACTGAAATTCATCGCTTGTTTTTTTTTTTTGTTAATATTAATCATTTTTGTAACATCAACTAAAAATTTTATAACGAGTGATTTTTTAAGAGGTTTAGAACTTTTTTAAAAAAAAAAAAACACAAAAAATTCGAAAAAATGAATGAAATATTTATTTGAATCGATAGTTTGAACCTTGCAATTTAATGTTTAAAGATAATTTCATGCAAATGTTGACCGCGGCTGCGTCTCAGGTAGCCCATCCGCTGAGTCCAATTTTGGCATACTCTTTCACACATATCGGCCGGTATCTCACGAATGAATGCATGGATGTTGGCTTCCAGTGCGTCAATCGAAGCGGGCTTGTCCCTATAGACATTAGCCTTGACATACCCCCACAAAAAATAATCTAATGGTGTCAAATCGCACGATCTAGGAGGCCAATTGACCGGCCCGAAACGTGAAATTAACTGTTCACCAAACTCGCCTCGCAATTGCGCCATTGTTTCGCGTGCTGTGTGGCATGTGGCACCGTCTTGTTGAAACCACATATCATGCAAGTCAAGAACTTCCATTTCGGGCAAAAAAAAGTTTGTTATCATCGCTCGGTAGCGTTCACCATTGACAGTAACGCTGCGATTCGCATCATCTTTGAAGAAATATGGCCCAATAATGCCGCCGGCCCATAAACCGCACCAAACAGTGGCTTTTTCGGGATGCATTGGTAGCTGTTGCAATGCTTCTGGCTGATCTTCACTCCAAATGCGGCAATTTTGCTTATTTACGTACCCATTCAACCAAAAATGAGCCTCATCGCTGAACACAATTTTTCGATAAACAACATTTCGAACCGAGCACGAATTTTGATAGTAAAATTCAATAATTTGCAAGCGTTGTTCATTTGTAAGACGATCCATGGTTAAATTGCAAACCAAACTGAAGCTGTTTGACAGTGACACAAGGTACTAAACACACGTCAGCTGTCAAAAACAGTGTTGCCAAAACCAAACCAGCTTAAAAATCACCCGTTATAAGCACGAGTTTTTTCATCTCTTGTTCATTTCATCATTTTTGTAACTTAATTTTTTTAAATCGCCCTTTTAACATTTTTAATACTAAAATTCTTTAAGATCTTATAGTCCAGTCATATTAGACATTTTTGAATATTAATTGCTATTATACATATTTAATGAATTATTTTGAAAATGGTAACTTTTATTAAAAATACTATCAACACATTTTTTGTAGGAAATTTTCTAAGCTGCATATTAGTCCGTCACACATTTTTTCTGGATAAGCGACCATTAGGGAAATATTCCTGAAAAACTTTCTACAGTTTCTGAAGAACGTTTCCGGAGTCATTAAGTCTGGATTGTTACTAAATGATCTAAAGTTGAACGCCTAAACGATTCGTTAACATTGAATTAGTATGCTTTGATATTTGATAGATTCATTATTTTGTTGTTATGATTTTGACTCAAAAATTTGTTTCCTGTATGTTTCACGTTTATAGTTTACGCATCCAATTAAATAATTTAAAATTTTTCTGAGTGTATAGGTATTATATTTAACTTAGCAAGTACATTACAATTTTACCAACATGGTACTTTTTTGGTTTCGCATTGGTTCCCACATTTATATTCCCAAGTGATATCTGATTTCTTTGTTCATTGGGTCGCATTTTTGTCCGATTCCTTTTTAGCTAGTGGCATGGCAATACAACGCGACGCATGGTACGAGAATAGTAGGTATACCGTCTCTGAATTCTGCATGACTATAATGGTGCGTTTATTTAAATTAATTTTGACTCTTGCCGTATAAATTACTGTGACCACCAACCACCTCCCTCTCCCCTCCCCTCCTCTCTTTAAACCTGAATAATTGTGTCAGCTGTGAGTTTATATGAATGCGGCCCTCGTTTTTTTTTTTTTTTTTTATGTGTGCTGAAGCATATATCACAATCACACACGCCCTTGTCAATGTCAACATTAACTCTTATGGGCCTCAAATTCCAAGATAGTCGTCGTCGTCAAGTGAGTGCAACAACTGTGTTGCTCTGGCTGATTAGTGGGTTAAGTGATCATGTTGATGTGGCGGCGCCAAGCCATTAGAAACGCTCTACTGACTCTTTTCACGGCAAAATACAGTGAATACATAGGTAAGGTATATTGCTGAATGGATTTGTTGACGGTGCAGTGTCACGGTATGGTTCGTTTGCATTGTTGATATGGCACATTGCAAAGTAGATTGGTCTTTGTGGTAGTCGTCGTCGTCGTCGTGGTCGTTATTGTCTGTCGTCCCCTTGTGTTATGGAAACATTTTTTTTTGTAGGGTTGACGGTGCGTGTAAGTAGTGGCAAGTCGACTACAAATGAAATTCTGAGGTCTGGAGGTGTTAACATGATTATATCGGTGGTCAACATATAACCACTACTGATGAGGAGGGGCGAGAAATTATGTATACTGAATGAATGAATTTATGTACCTCCCTATTAATTGACATAAGTCACTCTGACACTTCATGGTCTTTCATTTGATTTGTATGTATATAGATAATGATGTTTAAGGATAAAGCTGAAACAGAGAGTAAAGTTGTTAATATCAAATTCAAAGCTACCTATGCAATGAATTTCGTCGAAATAATTTGCGGTTTTTTTTAATTTTACATAATGTTACTCACTACCAAAAATGTTATTAAGCCTGGTTGAAAATTTAAAGAGTTTAATACATAGTTCAAAATAGTTAAATAAATAAGGAACCTACAAAACGTGATGGCATCAGCTTAAAATGTTGTATATACGAAAAACGAACATGTGTATTGATCCTCTCCCTAAATTTTTTACTCTCTTTACATTCAGCAATAAGTTAAATCAATATTCCGACCATATAGTTCGCACGAAATTTTCGAACTGTGGCCGTCAAACTTTCATTGTTTTTGAAACATTGTCCAACTATGAAAACACGTTGTTCTCTCGTGTAGTTAATGTTCCAGTTTTACTACTACACTACTAAACTGTCAGCTGTCAAGGGGTTAAGGCTTTTAAGAGTTTACCAACAATTAACCAGACAAATGAGCGGGGAATTTAAATCTTTCATAATTTTTGGAACACTCTTGAGTTTAAAATTTATATTTGTTGTGTTTGCAGCTTAACTTTTCTTTTTTCATGTTTTGGTACATTCTTCTTTAGTTTGTGTATGCATAAATAGGATAAAATCGAGTTTTCGGTTTTTTATTGGACAATATTCATCTAAGACTTAGTCCGCTACCATTCTCATCTTTCGGTGAATTTCCAGAGCAGCCAAATATCATTGATACCAGCGAGTGTTTTAGAAATCCTTAGCAACATAATGATGTTCGGAAAATTTTAGGCTGAAAACTCATTAGGAGGGGGAGGAGGGGGGAGGGATGTATTTCCTTGATTCCCCCCTATCCACGCCACTAATAGTGGAGAGTTATTGATTTTATTTTGACCACGAATCAAAACTTCTGGCTGCTTTTAATGTGATATTTTTATTTTTTAACTCTTCGTTATTCATGTTAACAGATGCAAAAAATGTCTTGGTCATGTTTGCATTACTAGATGCTCAACCTCCACCACATCGCTTCCCTTTCCGTTTTTTTTCGAAATTTTTTAAAAATTCTTGACCACTTTTTTACAAAAATTAACAACTCACTTTCACTTCAGTTGAAATACGATTCACTTCGCAAAACTGTGTCATTTTTTTAATCAAATATATTTGAACTGCAGTGATGATTCGAAAGTGTGCAAAATTGCGCGAAAAATTATTTTAATTAATGACATCTTGTTTTCAATATAACCAAAATTCTATAGAAAATTGTAAATAAATTTAGAAAATATTAGCTGACCCGGCGAACTTTGTTCTGCCTTAAATTCATTTAATTATTTATTACGCTTTCGAAAGTCGAGCCCCTATATTGAATGAAACTTTTTTTGGGATTAAATACAATACATTTTATTTATAGCTCAGTCAATAAAGCCATAAAAACAGCAAAATTAGAAAATAAACGCCGGAAAGTTGGATCTTGGTAAATAGCCTTCTCTATGGTGCTTTTAAGAAACTGTCAAAAGTCCCCATCGATATAAGTGCCACCAACAATTTTATGAGGAGTTAAAGGCCCCCCAGAATGGTTTTTCAGGAATAACTCCCGAATGGTTTGTTGTACAGAAAAAATGTTAAGCACTAATGTGTAGCTTAGAAAATTTCCTACAAAAAACATTAACATACTTTTTTAATAAAAATAATTATTTTTGAAATAAACCAATCAGAAGAGTTAATGGTTTTACTTTTCTATTTATAGTGGGGTGGTTTAATTCAAAAATTGTGCATTTTTTGAAAAGCATAATTTTTTTAACTGTTGATACATTTTATGAATATGATTTTAAGATATTGACCCACTCTATATGTCGCCCCTTGGGGTGGGAGGGGCAAATTAAAAAAAAAAATTATAAAATAGAAAATGAATATAAAAAACACAACGGCAACACTTAAATACAATATTAAGTTATAGCTTTTTTTAAAGTCAGTAGATAATTTTTTGATTGTGATTTAAAATTAAGTTATTTTAGTGCTTAGTTTTTGAATAAATCATTCCTAAAAAACTGAGTTATCTTGTCACTAACAAAAAAATCAATTCATTTTTATATACATATATACATAGATATAGATATATATAGATACACTTCCAAACTAGAAATAAATTATGTTCAGAATTAAATTAATTTGCATTTTCGATTAAGTTCTCTGGGCTATTAAGATCACTTATTGTAGAATATTATTTCGAAATTCGAATTGAAAATTAAAAATAAATATTCAAATTTCTTTCAGTTAATAAATGAGGCGAAGATTTATGATTTTGTATAAAAAAAAATCATGGGCGTATATAGGGGGGACTAGGATGGGAAGCGCCTAATCTAGAAAACTAGTTGCTTACCCCAAAAATTGACAATTTCTTTCAATTTTAAGTTCATATAATATTAGAAAATTGGTAGAAATTCTTAGTTTGAGAACTAAATGTTCGTACTAATCATACACTAAGCGGAGTAATGGAGTTCCTTGAGCGGGAAAAAAGTAAAGAGTAAAAAAGAGTCGATCATTACCAACATTTTTTAAATCGACATTTTAGAAAATAGTTGCAGTTTTTTGGATTTTTCAATCAGTCGTTCTTTTAAACAGTGGATTTTTTTTGAGATTTTAAAATCTAACCCCCAGATTTCTTTTTCACAATTCCCCCACGACAACTATTTTTAACTCAATTTTTTAGATGAGATTTTTTGAAACCAGAAAGAACGTATAACTAAGCTTGCCAAAAATTCAGCTGACTTTTTATGACAGCTGACAAATAAAAAATTCTAAAAATTCAGATGTAAAAAGTAAAATGTAATGCGTTGAACGTGGTCATTACCTAAAGGCCCACACCAACTATTACTTTACGTTCAAATGCATATGCAGTATCGATAGCTCGAGTTGATTAGAGTTGGATATTTTCAACCCAGGTTTTCCGAAACTTGAAGTAAAAGCTTTTACTTCCCCATCATCATTGACACAAAACCAATAGTTGCTAATACATAGTTCCCTTAAAAGAACGTTTTGTAGTTTATTTATATGTATATTTAATTCTAGCCAGCAGCCGCGTTTCATTTGAATCAGATATAATGATAATAATATCCTTCATTTTGGGTAAATATCATTTTGACTAATGCCTAGGTATACTCACTAGATAAGTATAGATTACCTATACTGCACATATTGTTGATACTTAAACAGCGTTCCTTAATAAAAATAATCAATGAAAGATATGATCTGTGAGGAAATCAACTTTAATAGCAACCATGCTGCACTGTAAAAATAAAGTTTCTAATTAAGTTCGAAATATTAATAACAACAAAAATAAAATCACAATTAAAAAAAGATCTTGTTAAGATAGCACAGAGATTTATGAAAAATGTTTTCCCACAAAAGATCATTCAGCTTCGAAGCCTGCATAGGTATATACAATCTTGAAGTTCTCTAAACATGCGTATGGCATTTTGTTGTTGTTGTTGTTAGTACCTCAACCATGTTATCTCCATTGGATACCAACCGCTTGTTCCACACTAACTAACGATTCATTGAACTGGTTTTTGGGTTAAGAAAATTTATTATTTTTTTTTTTTCAAGTTTCATCTTCAACAAGCAGAAGCACTCTATAAGACACCAAAACCTTATAGTTGCTTTTTAAAAGATTTATCAGTTCAATATTGAGATTTGTGTCTTCTGACCCTACCGCCACCGCCGCCACTCTCTCTCATCTCTGCTTAACCTTACCTTTGAAAAATGTGCTGGTTGCGAAGTTCCTCTGATGTGTGGCGATGCTGCGCTGATGATGTTTTGAGACTCTTTCTTAGTTCAATGGTGTACCGAAACAGAATCCCGTCGCTACCATAATTGCCCAAGGGTGTTTATAACATATTAAATTTAATTAAAGTGAAGATTGCTTTCTTTTTGCGGGCTCATCACGGGGGAGGGGTAGCTGGGGGCGGACGGGGCTGATCAGATGGAAATTAGTTTTGAGGCAAAAAAGATGCGAGGGGACTGGCTACTGGTTGTTAAGATTGGGTTTTTCTTTCTTTTGTTTTTGTTTTTTTTTTTTTTTCTTTTGTCGATTTGTGTTATGTTGTGGTACCAATAATAATCTTTGGAGGAAACCTCGCTTAAATGTTCTGCTACCGAATATGGAGAGTGGGATGGAACCATGCGCGCATCTTCTTCGTTTTGCTAACAATTTTTCTTCTTCTCGATACGTGTTGGTTGTGCAGGTAAATGTGTGTGTGTGTATGTGTAATTTGGTGTGGTGTATTCGGCAATTTGTATTTTAATCGAATTTCATTAAAAATTTTATCGCACTATCATACCGACCATATACAGACATGTAGGTATGTTGAAGACATTCGAAGGAAAAGAGAAGAAATCTTAATGAAAAAGTTTATTTTTATCTCATTTTTTTTTTTTTTGCAAAACCAAAAAGAGGTGCTGTGATCTTGATGAGGCAGATATTTCAAAAAGAAAAGATATATCTGATGCTAACAGCGGGAAGACTTATGTTTATAATTTCCTGAAGTTTTGTTTAATCATTTTTACGTACATACATACATATGAGCACTGATAGAGGTTTTAAGTTATTTTGAGTTACTGGACTTATGCGGAAGTAATACATTTTTTTTTAATAATTTGGATAAGAGTGTAGTACTAAGAAAAAACCCAATGTATCTCTATATGTTTCAAGTAAAGATTTTCGATGTTTAAGACTTTGCTAATAATTGAATTTCTCATATATACAAAATATATATTTAAGAGAAGGAACTCATTAGAACATCTGGGGCTAAATTCAACCAAAAATTTTTTCTAAATTCTAAATTTTACATATTTTTGAAAATTTAGTAGCACAAAAACGTTGAAAAAAATATAGTAAGTGTTAAGTATTTGAAATCATTTTGTTTATTTGGCAACATCTCAAATTCTATATTCATATCATTAATGATCATTAAGATTTATATGTATCCACTCTCTAGTTTGTAAGATTTTTTAATAAAGTTAGTCATGTATTACCTATCGAACCACTCACGTCTTTCATTGTCTTTACAATCATAACAGTAAGAAAATTAAAATTTAAGCTATTTTTCTGGGCAAGGAGAATTGTTCCAAACTGTTCCAAGAATTGCGTGTTTTTTTTTTTATTTTCATCCTTCAATTAATTTCAAACGGCTTCATTTACTACAAATCCTAAGTGTTAAGATATCGGAGCAGATTTAAACTAAAAGTTGAGTAAATCGAAAATTTTCGAAGTAAATTTGAAAAAAGAATGAAAAATTCAAATTTTCAAAAACTTATTTTTATCAAAAATAGATATAAAACAAATCACATAAATTCCATTCATTTCAGAGTCAAAGTTGGTTAGAAAATTAAATAGTACAGTGCTGCCATTTCCTTTTATGAATATAGTTGTGTAGAGAAAAAGGATTAGGTCAGAGTTGCAAAAGCTTAAGTCACTTTCTAGCTTAAGCTTGGCTTTAATTCACAAGCTAGTTAGTGACTTATGAATTAAAAAAGATTTAATTCCTAAGTCAGTTAGTGACTTATGAATTAAAAAAATTTAAATCATAAGCGGCTGAGTGACTTATGAATTAAAAAAAATTTAATTCATAAGCGAATGGGTGAATTCTGATTAGAAAAATTATGAATTGGAAAATTTATAAGCTAGCATGATCATTTTATGATTTCTAAACCAGATTTGAAAGCTAAAAATAGATTAAAAATAATTATGTAGTCAAAACAAGCTTAAGAATTTCTAATCTACCAACTAGCTTATGAATTAAATTTTTTTTAGTTTATAAGTCACTTAGTACTTTGGAATTAAATTTTTTTTAATTCATAAGTCACTTAGTACTTTGAAATTAATTTTTTTTTAATTCATAAGTCACTTAATACTTTGGAATTAAATTTTTTTTAATTCATAAGTCACTTAGTAGCTTATGAATTTAATTTTTTTTTAAATCATAAGTCACTAACTAACTTATGAATTAAATTTTTTTTATTCACAAGTCATCTACTGACTTATGACTTAAAGATTTTTTAATTAAAAAATTCGCAACCCTGGATTAGGTCTGTCAAAAGTGGAGTGATGGTGGAGTAGATTTATTTTATTTCTTAAAATTGGAGTAAATTAACACCAACTGGAGTAAGGTGCTAACGCTGAGGTTATAGCAAAATTTTTGTAACGCAGGTGTTGCGAGCTGCGGAGCTCAGCGAGAGACTTGGTAACATCTACACAAAATTTAGTACTATTTTATCTTTGGAGTTATTGAAACTGTCTAACTATAAGGCATCAGTTGTAACAATCATTGAAAACCATCATTGGAAAATAAATATGTTAATTTTGAGACGTTTAGAAAGCTAAATCAAGTTTATAATAATACGGTAAGAAAATCGAAAAATATTAATAGCACCTCGCATAGAACCATATAGGTATTTTATATTATAGTAAGTTATAAATTCATAAAAAAACAAATCGAACTCGAGATTTTGATCTAACTTTACTTTACGATGATATCTAGCAATTCGAAAAAAGTGGATCTCGCAATTCTGTTTGTCTGTACTGTCCCTTTGGCTGCAGCCTAAAAGGGTGGGACAATTTGCATCAAACCAACCTAGATTAAGACTTTTTAAGACCAAAAATAACGATACAATTTTTTTACCAAATTATAAAAAAAGACTTATTCTTCTCAAAAAGAAAATCAGTTTTAAAAAAATGCTACAATTTTATATAAATTTTATTCGGAAAAATAGTTATAAATGGTACATCCAATGTTACCTCAAAAATGGCTCGACAGATTCTGACCAATTTTTTATAGAAAATCTGTCAGATAATTCTAAAACAACTCATTCGATTTTAATTAAACTTGGCATTTAGCAGTATTTTTACGATACTTAGCTGATTTTAATTAAAAATTATTCTAATGGCCAAAAATAACGGTACCTCCCATACAAGTGTTTGAAAACCGGTAAGAAAAATCTAATTTTTTTTTTTTTCAAAAACAACTCCTACGATTTCGATTAAAATTTTTATGTGAGCTAATATCAGTACGATATAACATGTTATTGGACAAAATTTTATCTATTGATTAAAAATGGTACGAACCATTTTTTTTTTTTGATTTTCGACTATCTCATTATTTGTTGAAATGAGTATAATGACATTTCTTATACACGAGGATTAAATAAAATTGCATATTAAAATTTTCCAAAAAAAAAATTTTGGATTAAACTTTTTTTTTTTTTAATTATTTTTGAAAAATTCGATATTTTGAAAACCGGGTAAATTATTTTTTATTCAACATTGAGTTTTAGACTCCGTATTAAAAAATACTAAAAAATGGCGTACTTACCATTTTTTTTTCTTTTAAATGTTTTCAAAATTTTAAAAATTAATTTTTTTTCTCATAAATTGAGTTTTGTGTAAGAAATCAGAACGTGTACAATTGTACATCGCGTTTGTGCCAAAACAATTTTATTAAACCCAGCGATTTTTTAACATTACCCAAAAAATTTAAACAAAAATTATTCTTATAACTAAAAATAACGTTATGTACCATAAAACTGTTTAAAAACACATTTTTTTCTCGAAAACAACTATATACTACGATTTTGATATGAAAATGTCTGTGTTCTAATATTGTACGCCATTATCAACAATGCCTCTTATTGAATAGTTTTTTGATTTACAAATTTCTTGTTATCTTTTTAACTCTTTTCTTAATCTCGTTTTTATCCCTTCAACCAAATAAATTAAAGTCTAAAAGTCTGAAGAGATGCAAACTTATCGTTAAACAAAATGATGAAAAAAAAAACAAACCCTATGTAAAGTATTGTGACCAAAACGAAAATACCTATACAAAAGAAAAAAGACCATATAATAGAAACCCCTGTTTATCATTTTTAAATATCTTTGTTTTAAAAGAGGATCTAATATTGTAAATCAAAATTTTCAAAAATAAACATGTTTTTGGTGTTTTCAAAAAAAAAAATTAAAATAACAATGTGATATTTCAAAAATAAATTGATAATTATTTTACAAAATTGAATTTTCAACTCCACAATAATAAATACTTAAGATTAGAAACTACCGAAATTTGTTTAAAAAAAAATTAATATATACAAATATTTCTTAGATTTGTAAATTTCTTTCTTATAAATTATAGTTTGTTTAAAAAGGCAAAGATTATAGACACTTCTTCAAAATTTGTTGCAACGCCTGCGATAGCGGTTCTAAAGATATATCGTATTCATATTTCGAATTAAAACGTCAATTGTTGTAAAAAAAAGTAGTTAATTATTTGGTGTTTTCCTTTATCTTCCCAGGGGTGACTCAAAATAAAATATATTTCGATCAATTCAAGAAACCATTGTGCATAAAGGATGAGTCGTACACAGTGATTGTAAAAAAAATATCTTAAAACGATAAACCCTATTGGCCATAGTTTGTACAATATTTACATTTCCAAATGGGGCATTTCTGCAATTCTGAACCACATTCCAGTACAAAATTTTCAATCAGTAATTCTCCAATAATTTTATATTTCTATGTCTGAGGTCCAATTTTTCTAACATAAAATACCAAATCTAACTACCGCATTGCATTTATTTTTCTTTATCAAAACCACAAGACAACCTCACAAGGCCACAAACAAAATTATAGTCTTTTTATCATTCAACCATATGGTAAGCGATTTTTCAAAGCAGTAAATCAATTTTCACTAACAATTTTACTGTTAACCCAATTTTTGTTCATTTATAAGTGCAACGTGGTATAGTAAGTATTTTACATAAGAAAAATAAAGGAGGTCAGGAAAACTAAGCGCAATAAAAATCAAATAATAAATAAAATTTCATTCATGGTACAGCACGCGGAACGTGTGTGCGATTAGTTCCGGATAGTTAGCATGATCAGCCTCAAGGCAACCTCATAAAGTAGAATTTGAAAACTGAATGCACTCACGGAATCATCTGGATTAGGATTTTTGCAGAAAAGCATCGATATAATCATCATTATGACTGAGGTGAAAGAATGAGAAAAGATAAGCGAAAAACATTACTTGAAGGTGTGTGATTTTTTTTAGAATATTTAATTAAAAAATAAAAAAAAATTGTATTCTTTTGAAAAAATGATAAAATAATAACTTCAGGTTGTTTTATGGCTTTAAGTTTAAAAGTTATGTTTAAATTTAGTTTGAAATAGAAGAAATTGTTGGCGCTTTAGTTTTTATAATTAATAAAGGGTGTTTTTTTAGAGAACTTTGAAATGGAATAAAACAAAGATGATTTTTTTTTTAAATTGGCATGAAATTTACTTTATTCGAAAGATAATCTTCTGGCATTTTAATTTAAATATGATTTCTGGCATATAACCACCACGGCTGGCTCGAATGTAGTCTTATCTGGAGGTTCAGTTTTCGATGTCTTTTTCCAACATTTGTAGCAATAACGCGGCGAATGTTGTCCTCCAAGTGGTCAATCGTTTCGGGCTTATCGGCGTAGACTAGCAACTTCACATATCCCCACAGAAAATAGCCAAGCGGCGTTAACACGATCTTGGAGGCCAATTCACGGATCCGTAACGTGAAACTATGCGGTTTCCAAACGTTTCCTTCAATAAATCAATTGTGGCACGAGCTGTGTGACATGTTGCGCCGTCTTGTTGAAACCACAGCTCCTCCACATCAATTGATGAACGAAAAAGTCAGTAATCATGGCTCTATAGCGGTCACCATTGACTGCAACGTTCTGGCCAGCATCGTTTTTAAAGAAGTACGGACCAATTATTCCACCAACCCATAAAGCACACCAAACAGTCAGTTTTTGTGGATGTAACGGTGTCTCAACATACACTTGAGGATTATCATCACTCCAAATACGGCAGTTTTGTTTATTGACGTATCCATTCAACCAAAAGTGAGCTTCATCGCTAAACAAAATTCGCTCATGAAAATTGGGATCAACGGCAATCTTGTTTTGGTTTGGGCCCATTCACTGAATCTACGCCTTGCTAGGTGATCCTGTGGCTTCAATTCTTGAAATGCCAAACAAAATTAAAAATAAATCACTTGACAGCTGACGAAATGGCCGCCAGTTAAAATAGTGTTGCCAACTTAAAGTTTTATACCTCTAAAAAACACCCGTCACATTAAACTAACGCACAAATTAGATCTTAGTCTGATCTTTGCTTAGAATTTACATTTACTACTTTTCGCACTGTTTTAAAGTTTAGAATACCCAGAATTCCAAGATCTAAAATTTCTATTCCAAAGAATATGGAAAGTGAATGCCAGAAAAACGAAAGAGCTGACGCCAAAACTTTAATTCATGATAATTATATATTTTTCCATACAGACCCTTTTGACAAAACATATAAGACTCAGACTCAGTAAAGAGAAGAACAAGTAAAAAGTAAAGTAATAAAAACATTTCTTGTGTTATTCTCTTTCATATTTCTATCTTCTAATACATATGTACGGGATTTTTCAGTATTTTCAGTAAGTAACTAATAAATCTTATTGCACAAAGTTATTTAATTCAATTAATTAAATCATGAAACTAATTAAATATGTATATATATATACAGGATCATCTACGCCACTTAAAGACCTTGAATTGCTCCTATGAAGGTCATCTTGACATCTGCCCATTGACTTATCATCCGTCATAGTTTTGCTCGTGTCTACACTCGCACCTATCAACTGGATTGTTCCGCCCGTAAGCATCAAAATCATTCCTGACATTTGAAAGGCGTTGTGCTGTTTTTTTTTGTATATTTTTTTTTTAATGGAGCCTTCTTCTATTTTTCTCTCCTAACTCTTCTCTCCACACGCTCCGCTATGACTGTGGCTTTTTGAATTCATAGAAAATGTAGTGTAATCATCTTTAAATCGAGAAGCTAACAAACAGCAAATAACATATAACAGAGATGCCGCCGCCAGTCAATGCCGATGACGTATACTGGCTCTGGTACCGACAAAATCTTGTTCAAGTCACAGAGTCCACATTCCACGAGTCAATCACCTCATCGTCTTTGAGAAGCTAAAGAGGTTGTAAGACAGTGCTTGCCGACAACAACAACAACAAAAATAGAATAAAGCTACTGCACGCAGCGTACTCTTTTTTACAAACACGATGCAGATGCAGAATTTGTTGGTAAACTATAAACTCTGCTCACGCACTCACGTAAGTGAGCGCCGCTGCACCATTCATTGAGCGTACTGCGTTTTAACGTAATTCACCTTTCATTCATCCGCATTCGAGGCAGCCATTCATTGTGATCTTGGATCTGTTGTGGATGGATCCATCCACAGTGGATGGATCCAAAAAGAATTTATTCTTCCAGAGCTGAAGATGGTGAACGGTTGTAAGGTTTTGCAGGCTATCATGAGATGCATGAGGGGTAGATGGGTTAGCGTGATGCATCTGTCTTAATGTTGATTGTATTGCTAACGTCAATAAAAAGGTGAAGAGATGCGAGTGCTATTATATATACTGCCACTGGTAATAGCTCTTGATCTTGACGTTATCGAAAGAAATTATTGGAATATTAGGATATGTCTAAAAATAAATGCGCATTTTAAGCTTTAATTTCTGTATAGAGTTTGAAGCTTATTTTAACGTCAAGTTTTTTTTTTCAATTTCTTCTACTATACAAGTAATATAAGGCTTTCATTTAGTTTGTATCTGTAAGTTGTAAGACTTCGAAGCTATTGTTTCGAATATTCAACTTCTGTAAAGTCTATTAGATGTGAATTTTGGAAAATTCAATGCAGTGGTATATTTTATTTTGTATATTTTTGTTGTTGATTTTTGTTTTTCAAATACTTTTTTTTAGTCATGGGGAATCATAGCACGCGCAAAGCTTCCATTTAGAAATTTTGTCGATATTTTTTATAAGATTTACTTACGAAAGCTTTAAAGAAACTACTATTTGTATTGAATTTCAAATAAAGGTATAAAAGAAAACTGCGTAATCGAGTTAAGGACAATAGATGTTGAAATAATAATTCATGAATACAAATTATTATTTTACTATGCAATGCAAATTTATATTTTCTTAAAAATTTCCAGATGGCGTAGTAAAATAAAAATACTGCATAATAAATAATTTAGGACAAAATAAAAACGTTCAAATATAAATAAATAAAATCTGTTAGATAATGTTGAAAAACTGCTGAATGCCAAGTTTAATACAAATTTACAAAAAATTACAAAATTTACAAATTTAAACAAAAGAATTTAAATTTTGGCATACACTATTTTTAAATCTTTTTGAACAATCTCTATTTAAATCAAATGCACGACTGGGTGGTACGAACTTGCTCTTATGTGCGATCGCACTGTGGTTTTTGTAAAAAAATACTGCTTTTAATTTGAAAGTTGTGGGCACGTTTTTGAGAAAAATGAGATTTTCATAATTTTGTTAAAAATTTTTACGACAGTACCGTTATTTTTGGGCTTTAAAAATTGAAAAAATGTGTGGGGTACTCGGTACCAAAGTTTAAAGAAAATCGATCCACCCGTTTAGGCTACAGCCGAAAGGACAGACAGACAGACAGAATTGCGAGTTGTGGGCACGTTTCCAAAAAAAAAAATAAGATTTTTATTAATTGCTTAAAAAAGAATTGTAGAGCAGATACTGTTATGTTTGGTCCTCATTTTCTTATTTTCTCAAACATACCCACAGATTGAGAAGTACGGTAAATTTATGTAACAAATTTTTCGCTTCTTCATAAAACAATTTTTTCATTTTCGCTTTTGATCATTTTTTTTTATGGAAAAGTTTTATAAAGTCTTAAAATTTAGATTTGTTTGAAAATTAAATATTTCAAAAACAACTTTTGGTCGACTTTTTCTAAATTATGTAGCGAACAGTTTTTTAATATCACTCATAAAAACTACAGTTAGAACTTAAAAAAGGGGTTTTACGATTTTATAAAAAAAAATTTATGATATTTTTATTCTTTATTTATTCTTTTATTGTTGCACGTTTTTGTAGCATTTCTAAGGCGTGTATATAAATTTCAATTTCCAAAATATTTTTTTTTAAATAATATGATTCTAAAGTGTAAATTTGTCTACCAAAAATATATTTTCTGAAATTATACGAACAGCAAGAAATATACTAAGAGCTTCCTTATGAAGTTTCGAATAATGTTTCTATGACCCACTGAGTAAACTACTCGCATTTTTATGCAATTATTTATGGCTTTGCTATGTTTCCATATATTAATGACAAAATGCAACCTATTACATAAGAATTAGCATCAAAAGAATTACCAATTTCTTTTGAAGGATCACAATATGTGTAAGCACACTTCAACATGCATGCCCTCAAATTTTGAATCCTTTTAAAAACCTCGTTACGTATTTCCGTCCATTCATATTTGATTCCTTTAAAAAAAAAAAAAAAAAAACGTTAGGTTCGGTTAAAAGACATGGTCAAAGATTGGAATAAAAGTTTGATAGCTGTAAATAAAATCAAAGTTGAGATATATTTTGAGGAGCAGGAGTTAGAAGCCTTTAAAATAGCTTCAATTATTTTTCTTCTAAATGTTTGTTTGCTTTAAAATGTTTACCTTTGATAAAAATATCTTCATTAAAACCTTCTATCTAAATCTTCTCAAATTTTATTCACTCACACACTTGCCTTGTGAATCTTAAAAGATACTTTTATGTAAATTAATGCGTAATGCTCCTTTAGCGTCTAAAATTGAAAAATGTGTTTAACTAGAAATATTTGAGAAAATATCCTCTAAAAGAAGAAATGGGTTATGTTCAGCCTTCATATTTGTATTTATTAATATTTTTAATTTCGATTTCAATTGGAATATAAATAATCCAGCCAAATTGTAGCTATACTATCACCGCGTGTCCTCTATAGGGATTTAAAAACTTTGCTTAATATAATTTTTTTTTAAGTCTTACATACATAATCATTTTCTGATAATAATGTAGGTATAGTTGAAGTATGAATAATTATGATTCTTTCTTTTTAATGATTTAAATAATTTTACATTAAGGGTATTCATATTCATGCAAAGTCGTAAGTTTGAAAATTGTGTAAAATGATAAATTTATACAAAAGTTTGCATGAACGCCCTTTTTAATTCATTTGGTTAAATGCTGTGTAATTGAATCAGCTGTTTGTATAACGTCAAATATTATTTTAAAAATATGTATACAAATAAGCATATTCAGATTTCGAAGTTGTTAATAAATGAAGAACCTCTCCCAAACTAAAACTTGAAATCGGAGCCGAATATCTCGCAAAAACGCAAGCAAATGTGAAATACACCACAAATGGCACTTTTTTTTAAGCCCGACACGGGAATTAGATGAGAAAACGATTTCAGGACTAAATGTAGAATTGTAATGGTCGCAAACTCACGGCGGTGATCGAACGAAAATGCGCGAATACAAGAAAAATCATATTGTGCGCCCATAATGGTGGAAATCTACTGTTTCTTCAGTTTAGCCTACTTTCGTTTTCGTTATCAAAAGTTATTCCGACCTTAACTCAGCAGCGTTATTACTTCCGGAGATTTAAAGAAAAAAATGAACTTTTCTTTATAAAAATCCTTATTTTAAAAAATATTTAATTTAATAAAATAATTTAATTAATCAAAAAACACTGAAAACGAAAATTAAAATTCCTTCAGACTTCATATTAATATAATCAAATTTATTTTTGATTAAACAAAAAGGTTATAACAAAAAATTAAATTTTATATTATTTACCTAGTTTAATTATTTTTTTTAAATAATTGAATTAAAAATCTAAAAACAGACAAATTTAAATTATTTGTACACCTTAATTTTTTTTAACAAAAACAAACATATCGGACTTCATGTTTAAGTACTTTAGTAATTATTTTTATTAAAAAAGAACATTCAAATTTTTAACTATTAGTATGTTTTTTATATATAAGAACACCTCTAAATAAATAAAAAAATATTTTAGTCTTCGGGAAGTCTTTGGAACAAAGAACAAACTTTAAATTAGCATAGGTATTAGTCCATTTTGTTAATGATTTTTAAATGCGATATAAAGTAACTAAATGGCAAGTTACGGATTAGTAAAAAAAATAGAGCTCGAGATTTTGATCAAACTTGACAATGCGATGATAACGAAATCGAAAAAAGTAGGTCTTGCAATGCTGCCTGTATATCTATTCTGTCCTTTCGGTGGGTCGATTTTCTTTAAAATTGGTACCTATCGGTTTTTGGGCATTGCTCCGATACGTTTTTCCATTTTTTTAATACCAAAAATAGCGGTTACTACCGTACAATTTATTTACCAAATTATGAAAATCTAATTTTTTAAAAAAACGTGCCAACAACTATTTAAAAAAGAATTCAGTAACTTTTTTACAAAGAGGCACCATTTCATAAAAAAATCAGAAAAATGATTAGGTGCAAATGGTGCCTTCCAATTTTATTGATTTTCGATTTTATCAAAAACGGCTTAACTGATGTTGACCAATTTCTTTATAGAAAATCTTTCAAAGTTTTGTGTACCAAAATTTTCATTTTTTTTTGTTGGATTTTTAAAAAAAGGTTTACAATTTTTTTTTGAGGCTTTATTAATTCGAAAACGACTTGGTCGATTTCTATTAAAATTGGAATTTAGCAGTTTTTTTTTAACATTATCTAGCTGATTTTAAACAAAAATTATTATAAAGTTTTTAAAAACCGGTGAGGAAAATCTCCTACGATTGATTTTGATTAAAATTTTTATTTTAACTAATATTATGTAGTTCCATATACCTACCATGTAATTGTAAAAATCTAGCGATTAAAAATGGTGTCCATCACTGTCGACTGTCTCATTATTTTTTTAACCGATTCTAATGAATTTTTTACACAAGAGCATCTGATAAGTTTGAATAATATTGATAATCATGAATAATAAAAAAAAAACAAATTTTGCATATTTAAGAAAATTTTCAAAATAATTTTTGAAAATTCGATATTTCGGTAATGAGCAGATGATTTTTTTTTCAATTTTAATTTTTAAACTCCGCATTAATAAATGTTAAAAAATGGAGTACAATTTTTTTTTTCTTAAAAATTTGTTCAATATTTTATAAATAAATAAAATTTTTAATCAACCGCTCCAACGATTTTTAATTTTTTTTTCCCATAAATTGAGATTTGTGTAAGAAATCAGATGTTATACATAGCGTTCGTGTTTAAACGTTTCAAAAGTTGCTTAATCAATTTATTTCTAATTATATTGAATTTTTAACAATTTTCCAGTCTAAAGTGTGACTTTAAAATCAAAGTGTGATCGCACATAAGAGCAAGATTTTTGGTACCCTGTCGTCCATTTTATTTATCAAATATTTTGATGGCTAGATTGAAGTTGGTTGGAACAGTGATTTGTAAAATGAAGAAGATTTAAATATTTTGTTGATGGTGCTAAGTAGGAAGTAGATATTAAAAATTTTTGAAAAAAGGAAGTAGATCTACTTCAATTGAAGTAAAGTGGTACCACTACTTGCAACTATAAATAATACCGATATTGGTTTAAACTGCTTTAATATTTAAAAAGACAGGTTCTTTAATTATTACTTGATTTTATGCGAATGAAGCGCAAACAAATTAAAAAAAAATAAATAAAAATAGGCTTAAGTATTATACAACATTTCTGCATTTCCTCTTCCTGGGCAATAAAAAATTGATACCGTATTTTATTCGATCTCTCAAATTGCGTATAAAAAAAAAGTATAGGGGAAATGCAAGTCAAATCAATATTGCTACACAAACCTATTAGTCTAAACAAAATCTAACTCCATTTGTGGTCAAGAAATTCCGGTCCAGACACCCAACGCATATGCAAAATAAAGTCACATATTCGTATATAATTTCACACGCAGCTTGAAGCTATCAAAGTCCGCTGATGTTAACTTTAGTGCTTTTAGTCTTTGGAAACATTTGTAACAGATTTCTCTTCGTTGTCACAACACTTTCTGTCCCCAAAAACCGGACCGAAACTTAGTCCATTCTCCAATTACATGCGGTTCACATAAAAAATAAAATAAAAAAAATAATAATAGTCCAATCTTCCGCATGGACAAAACGCAACTTAAACAAATTGTGTCCGCGCCACATATGCAAAACATAGGACCAACAAAATTAGTGCACGACATTTCGGCGTGCGCAGAAAGAAGACATATTTTAGTGATTTCTCTATGAAAACTCGCATTTTCCATTTTACTCGCAGATTAACGTCTCGGTAAACTGGTAATTCCATCCATCACGCGTATTTATATAGATTCGTGCGTGTGACTGTCTTCCGGATGATTTTACTGCGATCTGACAAAATGTCCTTGAGAGACGAGACTGGGATTCAGATTTCGGATTTCGTATTTCGGATCTGACGTTCAATTCGAGCTCTAAAATGAAACCATACAAAATGCGCTCATTCCTGTGAAATATTTGTATATTCATGTCTACAATGGTCAGCGGCAGCACACAGTGATCCATGCACTGCACGTGTATCGCAGTATATCTGTGGCATGCATCTTTTGGACTCTTGTGGAAGCAATATCGTGAGATTGCATTTGGAGCTCTATACCTTTACAAATTGTATCACATTACCAGATGTTCGATGAGAAGCACTCATGTTGGCGATGGATGATGCTGATGCTAATACTCTCCGCCGCCGACTAACTATGCATATATTCACAGTATCACATCAGTAGAATTCCTCCATTCCTGCACCATGTTCGTGTTGCATGATGATGATGATGATGATGATGACGATGAGCATTAACCATATCCGAGGCCAAGTTGACCAATGCAACGTGACCGTAAGACCATATCGATAACTCAGACCAGATACCACAGCAACGCAATAATCCTAGAGAAATGGGATTATCTCGGATTACCGTTTCTCATAGTTTTTAATTTCTTCTCGGATTTGTTTGGGTCAATCCCAGCGACCGACCGACGACGACGCTTCGACCCTTTTTCGAATGTTTTCTTTCAATAATGGAATAGTGAATTGGAGAACCAAAAAAAAAAAATGTTGTGATCTTATATGTAAAAAATAATATTTAGTTTTCTTTGAATGGAATAACTGATATTCTGATTTTACTTCTAATACTATTTTTCAGCTCTAGTTATCCATGGAGACTCCTCTCCCCTGCTAAGTCACCGTAATATGGAGGTTCAATTATTGGACAGTTCTCTGAAATTGGATTAAATTTGATGAGTTTTGTGCCCATAAACATGCTTTAAGAAAATTGACTGGAAATTAGCATCGGTTTATACACTAACATAATTCGAATACTAAAAGCTAAAAATAAAGCAATCGAAGCTGTGAGGATTCATAAATTGAATCTTTATGTAACAAACTTTACGTGGAAAACGTGCGAGTAAAGAAGTCAAACTCATCGCAATATCGAAGATATAAATTTTCAGCTCGATTCAACAAAAATATCGTTTTTTTTTTTATCTTCGTAGGGACTACCGATTGGGTGGATTCCAAAAATACGTAACTATGCCGGGTTAATTAGGATACATAAAAACGCAAGAGCGTTTTAGGTTAATTCACCAAAAGTTCACGGGAAGCTTGTTATTACCATTTGTTTGGAATCGAATTGACTTAAAATAATACAAAAATATTAAAACAAAACAGCTGCACTTGTTTACAGATTTTTCAGTCAGAAATCCATTCTTTTATATTTTTTTTAATGCACAATTTTTTAAGAATTAAATTTCAAAATAAAAGTTTTACGTAAAAAAGTAAATGCTCTTAGTTTTTAGTTTTAGATGGTTGTATATTTCTGACAAAAAAAAAACATAGCTCCCACATCAAAATCCAGCTTTGTTGGAATTGTTTCAAACCCAAAGTCTTTTTCACATATAAATATGATGCGAAAAAAAGCTTGGTCGAAACTAGAGGAAAGAACGTCTATTTCCACAGGAAGGTTCAATTTTTAAGAAATTTCCAAAATTAAATATTAAAAAATAATGGCGAAAAATAAAATACGAATTGTCATTTTCTTAGACGTGTTCAACTGCAGTTTATTAAGAAAATATGTTTAGTATGATACTAGATAAAAAAGGTATAAATCTAATAACATTTTAGTAGAGAACTTTAAAGTTAGTTAATTGTTAAGTAGTATAATGCTTATACCTTAACATCAGGCTGTTTTAAATTAAAGTGAAAAATACAATCATTTTTTTCGTTTGTTTTGAATCAAGTTATTTTATTGGAAAGTTTTTAAAAAATTACTTTTCAAACTTAAATTTTTTTTATTATAAAGACGCACGAACTTGCTCTTATGTGCGATCACACTGTAGTTTTAAAGTAGGTTAAAATTGTTACTGTTTTGACACCAACGCAATGTACACTATCTGATTTCTTACACAAATCTCAATTTATAAAAAAAAAAATGTTTTTAATATTTGGAGCGTTTTAAAAAAAAAATTGCTAAACATTTTTAAGAAAAAAAATTGGTACGCCATTTTTTAATATTTATTAATGCGGAGTTCGAAAATAAAAAAAAAAATTGTCCACCCATTTTCGAAATATCGAATTTTCAAAAAAAAAATTCAAATTTTTTTTTAAATATCCAAAATTTGTTTTTTTGAAAATTTTGATTTGCAATATTACTATTATATTTATAAGAAACTCTTGTGTAAAAAATTCCATTTAAACAAACAAAAATGGTCCTAAAAAAGATATCATTTTCAAATGATACATAGATAATTTTTTTCCAATAATATAGCGTACTTATATTAGTTCACATAAAAATTTTAATCAAAATTGTAGAAGCCGTTTTTGAGAAAAAATGATATTTTGTATTCCGGTTTTTAAACACATGTATGGGAGGTGTCGTTATTGGTATAAGAATATTTTTTAAAAATTTACTAGATAATGTTAAAAATTTACAGATTTCACTCATAGAGTAACTATGGGGACATTGAAAATGACTTATATTACGTCGATAAAACAAAAACATGTCTAATCTTTGTAATTTTTATTTTGTATGCTATTGTGGCGTTATAATTTCACAAACTGTCTTAGAAACCATTCTACAGTCTGAAGTTCCAATTTGTAAATTTAATGTCACTTCCCAGTTGGCGGTTAAATTAATGTTGTTAATTTTTTTAATAAGGTGAATCTTAGTTTTAATTGTAGCTTAACTCGCAATTATACAAACATACTCATTTTCATCCGCATAGCACTTATACACGAAATTAGAGTTACATACCATCTATCTTAACGTATATCTAGGTATTTGACATTTTTGCATAGCTAAGCATTGCAGAAAGGTAACTGAATTATTACAGATCGATTAAAGCATACATATAATTCGGTTCAACTTAGTTCTCGACTCAGTTGGTTGTTGTTGAATCAACCCGTGAGTTGGCTTGTTATTTGATCAATTTGACGGTTGATGAGAAAATCAAAAGATTTTGAATTTTTTCAAATTGATTTACAAGTATTTCAAATCATTGAACTATGTTTATTGTATAAAGCCAAGACATTTGATTTACTGTCCAGGAAAACCTTTTTTAAATCGAGACAAAATTTGCAAAGAATTTGATGCGAAGCCCAACCTCACTGCTAATTGTTTTTATTCTATAATATTTTATTTTAAAATATTTTGAACCCAACCCTTCTTTTAATCAATTTAACAATATCGAGTCGCGTAATTTTTTTTAGACAAAAATAATGTTTTTGACACTTGGAGCTGTATTCTTTTAACTGAGTTTATGAAATGTGTGGCCGAGCGGCGAGCATCAATTTAGTTGACAACCAAATTGAATAGTTTATGGTCTACTTTAAGGTGAAGCCTAAAATTTTATTTGCATTTGAGGACCTTAAACTTGAAGATCTGACCATTAGGGCTTAAGTTATAAGTTTATTAAAGAGGTTCAAGTGGGTACCTATTATGCATATTCTAGGTTCAACAATCGATTGATTTAAAAGAAAGTCAACTTTTGTCACATAATTTCTTTAGACTGACATTTTACCTTAATTTTAAGACTTTAACCTCAAACATCCGATTATTAGCACAGAAAAACCAAACCAAATCCAAACTTTACGATTTTATTATTTGTAAAATACCTACTAAAAATAATGTTCATGCACATACCTACATAATGTATATCATTTTTGTGCCCGATGCAAAGCCAATTTTGTTTGCCACGTGGTGTTTTTTTTTATTGCACACACTCCGCCATCTTCTCCCTTCTATCGATACATTCTTTGTTGGTACGTACCTACATACATATGTACTTGTACATATTTTGTTTGTTTTTTTTTTTTCTTTTGCCGTGATGAAATTAGTTCTAAAAAGACAATTTTTCAAGTTTCTAGTATGAATTTTTTTACGCCTTTGCAAAATTTTTTATGCAGATTTGTAGCTTGCCATTTAAGCTTTAATTATCTAGCTTAATATCGAACATCCAATAATTTTAACTAAAGTTATAGGCTTCTAAGTGGGCTCAAATCGAGCATTTTTCGAATTTTACATTCCTCCACTGAATCTCGTCCGTTGGCGATGGTCAAAATTTATGTACGCTGGCTGAAATTCATCACTTGTGTTTTTTGCTTCATTTTATTCATTTTGGTAGTTTCTTTGGTAACACCAACCAAAAATTCAATCGTTCTCCCCCTATACGCTAGAGTTCATTCTCTATCTTTGTTCATTTTGGTAACACCATACTTTTATCAAAACGACCCTATAAACATTTTCAATGTTAAAAACTGGGTGCCAAGTTTAAAAAAAAAATCAACCAAATCATTTTCGAATTATTAAGTTCTGAAAATAAAAATTTTAAGGTTTTTTTTATAAATCCATACAAAACTTTTAAAACTTCTTGAAAAATTTTCTATGCAAAAATTACTGAAATTACTGAATTAGTGAAAATTATTGATTTTTTTTTTAAGTTGTGGGCACATTTTTGAGCAAAAAGATTTTCATAAATTGTAAAAAAAAAAAATTGTACGAAAGGTACCGTTTTTTTGGCCTTTAAAATGTGTGGGGGGAATGCCTTAAAGTTTTAAGAAAATCGACCCACCTGGTTATATGCTGCAGCTGAAAGGGCAGGCAGACAGACGGACAGAATTGTGAGACCCACTTTTTTCGACTTCGCTATCATCGTAATGTCAAGTTTGATCAAAATCTCGAGTTTGATTTTTTTTTACGAATCCATATCTTGCCATATATCTCAAGTTAAAAACTATAAACTTTGAAGAAAGGTGTAGGACTATAGAATTCATTATTGACTCAGACAAAGATATAAGTGCTGAGATTAAACGAAGAAAACATCTTGCTGTTTCTTTGGGGTAGAAAGACAATTGATTAGCAAAACCCTTTCTCGAGCAATACTTTTAGCGAGGAGTGGAGAATACGATCGAACAGCAGTAAGCAGCACAGTCTAAGCCAAAAAAGTAAGAAGCCGAATTTATAAACAGTAGGTGAAGACAGTGGTGCTCTTTTTTCTCTCAAATATTTTTTTTATAACACAATTTATTTAAAGACATCAACCGACAGTTTCTATGCCAAGAAAAAAAAAACACCATACTTGAAAAAAATATACCAAATAAATGCTGGATTCCTTAAAAAATGAAATGATATTTTTTTCAAAACAAAATAAAGATAATTATTTAAACATTCCTTATACTGTTTTGCGTTAGTTTATTGTTAAAGACAAGAAATCAGAGATAAAATGTCTTCTAGTTTTTATAAAAATTGAATTTTTTTAATTTAATTTAAATTTAAATTAATTTTTTAAAAACTCACTAAAATAACTTTAATTTAAAAAGAAAAAAAAGAGGAGAAGAGATTTCTGGCTCTACAAAAAAGTACTTGTTTCGACCTAACCTACACGTTTTAGCTTTTTGTCACACTTTATGCGCACCTTCCTCTATAATAATAAGATGATTGACTCATGTAACTTGTGGAAATAAACTTAAAGCTCATCCACCATTTTGTAAGTCGTAAAAACTAGATTCTCAATAATGGTAAAGCAAAAGCAAAGTACGCAGAATTTCTATAATTTTTTAAACAAGTTCTAAGTCGATTCAAAATTCCAAGGACTTACCCAGATGGCTTAGATTTTTTAACAAAATTCTTTTCAATATTTTAAATGCATTCTGGTTTTAACTATTCAGAATCACAACCACAAGCTTGCTAAATTATTACAAAATCGGTACAGCAATTACAAAAATATAATTGAATAACCAACAAACCTGAAGTGGAATCGTGTAAGGAGATTTGCGAGATTCACATTTAACCATTTCAGTTGAGTGGTACCACTTTCCTTGAAGTAGATCTACATTTTTTTACATGAAACTTTAAAATCTATTTCTTACTTCGCACCACCACAAAAAAAAATTATAATTTTTAAAAATAGAGATTTATGTATATAAAAAAAGTTCATTTAAAAATCTACTTCGATTTCTCTCAATCTACTTCACTCTTTTCTTCAAACCTACTTCGACTTTTTTTTAGAAGTGGTCGCTGATTCAGTTTATGTAATATTGCTAGAGAGCTATAAAACCAAAAATGTGACTGTCATTTCCCATCAAATTTGACGTTTCTGTCACAGTACGACTAAAGTTACCACCAGCCTACACAAATTGTACAACTTTTTCTGAGTTCTTTTTTTTTTTATACAAACCAAACAAAATAAAAATTCATGTGACCAAAAAAGTTTACTACATTCCAGAATATAAGAATTATATCACTAAGACGTCATTTTCGTCCTATAATTTCGATAGCTCATTACATTAAAAAAATTCATTATGACAACCATGTTTTTAATAAAAATGTCATTGGAAAATATTCAAATGAATTTAATTCAGTTGAATCAACTAAATCAAACGAAAAACTTAATGACAATCACATATATGACTATGGTCGATGTGACAATCACTAATCAGTAATCACCTTACCGATTCCACCCCTGAAATGCAGTAATATACCTTTTTCAATTACTTTAGTGTTTAAACAAACGAATTTTAATCGAAATCGTTATAGTCGTTTTTGAAAAATTTCAAAGCCATATCTTCTGACTAAAAGCACTCCACATAATATTAGCCATTCGTTTATAGACTTTCGGATCAGTTCAGTATACATGCTGATGAGGAGACAATGTCAATTCGAACTAATTGGAGCAAATACAGTAACAGAAATTAAGCTTCAGAGAGTCCAATGGATTTTGGGCACATACGTGATATAAGCTTGGGGAACCGGCTGAGAAAAGTTGTTGCAAATTTAATGGTAAAAAATATCATTCCTGCTAAGTGCTTCCACTGAAATTATGGACTAGACCAGTACACCTTAGGGCTTTTCTTGCGCAACTGAATTGTGGAGATACTTGTTCAAACAGGGAAAGAGCAGATCTTAATTGTAGAACTCAGTAAACATCAGTTTGGTAAAATGATAAATTCATGTGTTTAAAATATCTACCTAAATAATCACATAATTAGAATAAATTAAATGAACTTAATTAATTTAAATGAATAAATAAAATCAAAACGCAAAACAGTGCTTCTAATAAATCAAACAGTTCTCTGTCCGCAGAAGTAAAGTAATTATTTATTGTACGTTCAACAACACAGTGACTTTAATTTCCCTCTAAAAAAAAAAACAACCCACTCGATACTTTTTCTAGTCAACAATTTGTTTTCATTTTGAAAATCAAAATGGAAATTACCAAATTAGACAGTGCAATTGCCATTGTCTGGAGTCTTAAAAGCTTTCCATAAAATCCATTCCAAAAATAAACCTCAAGATAAATCTTTTATAAATTAACCAGAAACCATTAATCCACTGCCGCCTGCTTCCCACGATTGAATTTATGAAGGTATACAATTATACATATTATTTCGACTTCCAATTCAAAACAATTGACTGGACCCCTCCTCACATATGAACACGTCACTAACTGCTCATAAAATAATTTAATAATGTCAACCCGTCAAGCCAACCAAAAATCACTAATAGACTAAATGGACAAAGAAGCTAAAAGAATCATTTTTTTTTCCATAAATGGTCATCAAGGTGTCTTATAATGTTGAGTCTCTCAGACATTTTTGGAAGCAAAACAATGTACCTATTCGTATATAGCCCAATGAAATTGTTGTGGGTGACCAAAACCGTTTGTCTTGTTGCTGTTTTATGGTTGGTTAATAAAATGATGGAATAACATATAAGAACCGCACCACAAGGGGTGGCCACTCTCCCATGACAATCTTGGAAATTACCCACATGAATTTCACAAGACGTTAGCATGTTGCGTCTTAAAGGAGGCACCCACTCTTGACTGGCGATGGCGTTTTCCTTAAGGAGAACCGCAATCCAGTGATGGGTACATTCTATTGTACCTGCAGGTATAATATATATATATGTAATATATAAAAGAAATAGCGAATCAACATCTAGAATGCGATGTTGCGGGCAAATTTCTTTCACGGTTTGATGGTCTTGAGTTGTTGAAGGTATATCTTCGAGCTACAAGCTAAGCTACATTGGCGAAGATGGCAAGAAGATGCGTTCTGGCGTTACTATTTTATTCATGGGGATGATGCGCGTGGGAATTGCTGTTGTTCTTTTGAGGGAAGAGAAAAAACTTAAATGCTTTCACATGGTTTGCTCAATTCAGTTTATTTAATTTTAAAATTGTACAAATACCTTTACTCCATACGATTCCACCACAACAAGACGTTCACTCCCAGGTTCCATAGAAAAACTCCATGCGAGGTATGAAGTTTTAAATAAGAATATTCTTTTCTTTTAGTCATAAATACACAAAGTCTGTAAAGTTTCGAGTTGGAAGAAATTAAAAAAATAAATTCCGTATTAATGTAGACAAATCCTGTAGAAGTTCGCAATTAAAGTGGTTAATGAACTTCAGTACCTTATATATACGGACCATTTATTTCATTCAAAGCACTGGAAATCATAGATACCTAGATAGACAGATAAATAAATTCTTGATTTTTTTAATTTAAGTTCTTTACAGTTTTCAACAGGAAAACAATTCGGATTAATATAGCAACCGCATATAACATTTCACACCTATATTAAACAGTAAACAAGAGATAAAAAAGAGTACCTACCTTATGCAATTATACAAAAATTAATAAAATGGCTTGATAATAATTATTGTCTTTTTTTTTTAAAGATATCCATTATTTTTATATTTTAAATACTTTCTGTCTCGTCTCGAGATACTATATCTTACAAAAAGAAATTAGTGTTTTACGCCTTTTAAATCAGTTTTAAATTATTTATTATTTTTTAAGTAGGAAAAGATATTCAGCCTTATTGTGAGTTTCACCCGAAATTTCATGTTCGATAAATTCCCCTTATTTATAAACATTCATTTCGATTGAAAATGTATGCTATTGACAGCCTAAATTTTCACTTATTTTTAGTAGGCGAATGAAAATTCGTTCGGGTGAATATCACAATAGCTTTGAAAATTTCGGACGAATAAAAAGTAACGACCTATAGAGCTTGTTTTTTTAAATATTCACTGCAGAAAGCATTGCATTACAATTTTAGTAAGTCTATTTTTTAAAATGTATATTGTAAGTATATTTGTTTGTAATGCATTGTTTTCCCTACAACTAGAACCACAAAATATAACATATATAGGTATTTAGATTAGGTATACCTAGTTTTTGGAAAAGCCCAATCGAAAAACTATTTTAAAACCTACATTTCCAGTTTCAGATTAATGTTAATCACAATTTTTTTGTAACGCATGCACGCACGGCGCGTCGTGCGGAGGCTACATCGAATTCAAATGTCTTTCGGAGTGAAATGTCTTTATTTTTCGGAGTCTAATATCTTTAATGATTGAACTCATGGACGTACATATATAATATGGACTGCTAGTTTTCTAAACCTTAAGTCAGTTTCATAAAATAATTATCAACAAAATGTCGACCGCGATGCTAGCTCTCCATACCCCACTTCAGAAAAAAAAAACTTATCTTTAAAAATTTTTTCATAGAAGCTCGTGGCATCTGTTACTAAAAATTCAAAAATTCGCATTTATCCAAACCAGAAATTTTTAAATTTCATGCATAGAAATGTGCGATATCTTTGGTATTTTGCCTTTTATATTTCGTTCAGTGTTTATTAAGTGATAGTAATGCCAGACGAGACTTTTAAAATCCCATATGAATCGAAAAAAAAATTCCACCAATTTTGTACCTGAAGAAAAAAATCATTTATTTTCTGCTATCAATATTAGGTACTAGTAAAATAAAATATGAAAATAGAGCTTGTATGAAAAATGCGATTTGTTAATGAATACCTACGATAAGAATAAGAAGGCACTTGTTATTTCAACCGCGCGGCCATTCAGTCGCAAAAAATGGAACCCATGAGTTTTACTTTTAATGTGAATGACTTAAAAATCGTAGTTCCAAAAAGAAATTAACATATGTTTTCAACGATTTTTAGCATTAAAATTAAATACTTCAAATATATTTTTGCGATTGAATAGTCGCGGGAATTGAAATTTGAAATGCCAACGTCGATCTAGCCATATTATTCGTCAAACAAATTGTTAACAAATAATTTTTTAAACGTTGCTATTTATCTGCAGCAAATGCGTTCATTCATTAGATGTATTTTATATTTAGAAAATTGTATATGACTGAAATCGCATGACACAATTACATTCATATCAAAAAAGTAATTCAATTTTTTAATCGCAACTAATTAAAATCTTATGTTTGTTCCTAGCTTTATACTTACAAAACACATTCTAATAGACATTGTCAGCGCAATAATGCACCGTCCAGTGTGAGGGCAAGTTGTTAGCCCTAGGTTGCCTTGTCTAAATCAAATTTTAGAGATAAGAAATGTTTTTTCTTTGGGAATGATGATTGCTGTTGAAATTTAGTAAACAGAAAATTGGACCTAAGAAGTTTGTTTTTTATACAAAAATAAAGAAAAACAAAGGATTGTTTCTCTCTGCTTGTTTGACAGGTTTTATATGTCATTAAAAAAATAGTTTTTTTTTTTAATTACGTAAGATAAAAAAAAAACAAAATTGTAGGAAAATAAGTGTGTAGTTAAGTTAAGTAAAGTAAGTTGCGATTATGATAAAAATATCATTTCCCCTTCATATTCCCACCAAACCGATTTTTTCCGCCATTTCGGTTTCAAAAACCACCAATCTTGGAACACTGTTCTCTGTACAATTTTCAAAATTGAAATTTCATATTTTTTCCGCTAGTTGCAGTGTTGAGGGCTAGTCCCGCCAAAAATTACTGAGATTAAAATGGAAACACCTTGAGGTAATTAGCTTGAGGCAATTAGCAGTCCATATAATTACGTCCATGATTGAACTTATAGGCATGTGCACTGTACAGAAGTGCAGATAGAAGTGGTATAACGAAAATTAATTTTTTGGACTTTTATTATTTTTATTTGTTTTAAATACAAAATTTATTAGAATAATTAGAATCACAACACAATTTTGGCTTTAGCAACTTATGTATAATGATTGAGGATTGTATGAATTACATTTTTGATTGACATTTCATCGATCAAATTTGTTGACATCGTACCTAAGGTTTCAAACGGGCCATTTCGTTGATTAAATGTATGGTTGCGTTCATTAACCGAACTTGTGGTTGCGTTCAATAAAATTTTTTTGAGGTGATTTGTTTGTGTGGTTCTTATACAGGGTGGTGGGCCAAATACAAGTTTCTTTTTAAAATGAAATAAAATGAACAAAATTAAATTGTTTCCATGTATTATGGCTTTATTAGTAAGAGCAAACATTCCCATTAAATATGGAACACAACGTTGTTCAAGTGGCTGCCTCGCCTGGCTTCGCACTTTCACAGCGCATTCTGTCACTCTAATTTTCAAAGACCTTGTTGACGGTTTCGGGCTGTAGCTCACGGATTGCTTGGATGATATTGGCTCTAAGTGTTTGAATCGTTTTCGGATTGTTGGCATAATATCGGTCCTTCGCGGTTCCCCACAAAAAAGTCCAAAGGGGTCAAATCGCAGCTCCGAGGCGGCCAATTGACATCGCCAAGACGGCTGATAACACGGTTTAGGAATTTGGTGCGCAAAAGATCGATTGTGGCATAGGCTGTGTGGCATGGCGTACCATCCTGCATCCATGTCTTCAAATTCAGTAAAAAAAAAGTCGGTTAAAATGGCTCTGTAACGCCCACCGTTGACCGAAACTTTGTTCCCACCCTCATTTTCGAAGTCTCACACTCTCGGCTATAGCAGCCACATTCTCATCTGTGCGACGGCAACCATGAGTATTGTCCACTCGCATACTAGTCTCACAAACTTTTTGCACAAACTTGCGTACAGCAGGTGCGGTGGGTGCTTCATTTCGGCCAAAACTTCTTTTCAAAAAACGCACTGTTTGGTCTATACACAGCACTCACTTTGGAAATAAGTTTTAAATGTTTCCCAACGTTCTTCAAGCGTAAAGCGACTCATTTCGTTTTTGACTTTCTGTCAAGATTTCGAGCGGGAAACAGCTGTCAGTGTCAAAATAACCTTTGATTTAAAAAGTAACCACTAGATGGCCCACCCGTTATAAATGAATTTATTACCGAAAATTGCTTACAAAATATAAATATAAAATTGACAAAACGGTTTTTGGAAAGGCGGTAATAACCTTCGTTGTTAGAAAAGTTAAATTCGGTTAAGTCTTTTAATCTCTTGTAAAAGAATGCATGACTTGCTGTTGAAATTCCTCATTCTGAATTCAAATAAGATCTAAAATACATACAAGTAAATCATAGATCTCATTTAAAGTAGGCGAGATGAGTTCCACCATAAATTCCTCATATTTCTTTGCAGTAGTTGCAAAAATTTGACTTAAATTCACTCAAGCACTCATCGCTCACTATATAACAACTGACTTCGCTACCATCATTCCACAGCTACACCATCAACATTAAGGTAGTCTCTGGGATCCTAATGACATGTTACCGTAATTAATAGCCACGGCAGGATGTATTTTATTTGTTGTTGTTAATATATGTAGTAGTGGTAGTGGTTTGGTTGGAAATGAAAAGCTTGCATGCACAAGCGACTCCATACAAAGCGATTAATTCCTCGGGCCTAAAAGGCAAAGAAAAAGACTCTCTGCTGGAGAGTGCCACACTGGCGCTGCCTGGCTCCTATACACCTACTGCTGATGCTGATTCAAAGTGTGCTGTACGATGAGATTGTGTATTTGTGGACCATCAAGAGCCAATGTTGTCGTCCGGCCAGGAAGATTTTAACAAATTACCAATCGCTTCCAACTGGAGCAGCGTGCAGTGTCTGCATACAGCAGGAGCAGCATCCACATCAGCAGCAGCCGAAGTACCTACCAGGTAATAGCCGGAGCCCCCGACTTAAATTATGTTAGGCCAATGATATCCTGTGCGAGAGATCCCATTTAACGTGATGTGCATCTTACTTTTGGTGATCTTGTCCATTTGTACACGTCAAACACTGCAAACTCCGGTGTGTGTCTTTTTGTCTCTTTGTTGGCATTCGTGAGCTCTTGCCGAGTTGAGTCCATCTCTCTATTCGTTTGTACCAAACGTCCGTCTGTCTGTCTGGCTGGCTGTACTGACCGGCTGTTGTTATAGCCTGCAGCTCGCTTCGACTTCTACATTTTTGTTCTGAATACATTTTGATTTCATTCAATGCCAACCCAATGGGATCTCTTGTGGTGTGCTTTATCTTTCTTTCGTGTATTGCAAAAATATAGATACGCTGCCATATTCACTCTATGGAGGAATTTGCCTCTCGGGAAGCGTAGGTACCTTTATGTGGCACAAAAGGCCGTCCGTCCATCGAATATACCAGAACTTGACCAAATGACGTCTGCTCTGCTTTGGAATTGGCAAACATGCGCTGGGGAACAAACATCACACAGCAAGCATGAGCCTCAAGTTATAGTTTTCAGATACTTTTCTGACCGAACAACGACTATGTCCGGTTCGGTTCGGTCAGTCAGTTCGTTCAACACGACGCGACGATGATGATGAACAGTTGGTGAATATGTAATTTAGCATATACGTATGTTGTTCGTTCTTCAAGACCAAAACGATCATCGCATGAAACGAGACCACGTTTAGTGCTATTGACGAATTAAGAGCGTTCCGTCCAAAGTCCCAGGTCTTCGCATCTGCATATTATATCCATATGTTCTCCTTTTAAGGTACCGATACACCCCACCCTCTGTGTCGGCCGTCTGCCTTCGTTCGGAGGACGAGGCATTAAATGTGATGAAATGAGTTCACATTACCTTTAAGGCGATGTATATAATGGACATGGAGCCTACAAGCCCTATACCTACATTCTCCGTGTATGCAAATGTAATTTTTATTTCGGATTTACGAGACCAAAGCAGATGCATTTAATTATTCCAATGGTATTTATTTGCTTTCGATGATGATGGCTATAAGCAGAGGCCGAGGATCTATGTGCTCTGGTTGTCTGTTCGATGACACAGTCTGGTGTTTTATGGATGAAAAAGTTGATGTTTTTATGCGAAGGTATCACGGAAAGGAAGTTTTAATGTTCGGCCGAGAGACTTATAAGTTATAACGTTCGATCATTATCATTGGAAGTGATTGGAATGTCATTTCAAGTTTTAAGCTGCTTTTGAGCTCAAGGGTGATTTTTTTAATGAGATATATGTATAGATATTCTGGAATATGAAATGATGGCTTAATTTTCATAAAAATAGTATTTACAGTCTAAGGATTATATATGAGTATTTTTATAAGTTATTTTAATTGAAGTCGAACCGAACACATTTCAACTCGATTTCGTTTAACAGAATGAGATTCTGTGTGACTGGCACTTTGTGATGTGGAATAGGTGCAATTGATTGTTGTTAGTTAAACGGAAATATTTATTTCAATAAAAGATTGGAAAGAGATAACTTATCTTTTCCATGTATTTTTCTAGAGATGGGGTCAGAAAAGTCGCAAGATTTATAAAAAAAAGGTCGTATCATGGTCGCATGAGGCAAAAAAGGGGTCAAAATGCTTCTAAAGTCACATAGCAGTAACACTGGAAGTATGGTAAATAAGTCCCGAAGGTATCTTTATCCATTTTGAGTAGGAAATAAGTCCAAAACCTAATTCGGGACTTTGTTCCCAACACAACAGCACAGAAAATAAGTCCCGTGGGATGAAACCAATAATATCTCCGAAATATGAAAATTCTAGAATTTAGCTAACTTTTGGCCACAGTTTTCTTCGACAAAAGTACCTTAGATGGCACTCTTTATGCGGTTCTCAGGATTTATACTCCCTCTTCGGGTTCTTCGTCCCGCTTATTTAACTCAGTTGCTCCACTTAAAGTATGTTCCGTAACCAGACAATCGTCAATATCAACAGTTTTCTTGGTCAATAGTACCTTAGGTGGCATACAGACTACACCATCCCAAAGCTACAGTTCGATAAAAACTTTCATGTTACTGTTTGTTTCATGACAGACTGAAATTAAGTCTCTCCCTACGTCTTCCCAATCATTTTAGCGTGTTCCAGGCGGAGCTTTTGGCGATAAAAAAAGTCCTGTCTTGGCTCAAGGAAAACGTGATATCAAATCATGACATCAGTAGTCTCGCGCGTTTCGAAAGAAGCTCTAAGTGGTTCAACGAGTAGGAAGTAGGCTTCCTAGATTCTTGTGGTATCACAATGGGCCAACCTATGGTCTAAGTGTGTCAAGTTTCTCTGCTGACAGCCTCGTAAACCTAACCTAACCTAACCTTGGGTGGTTTCTTAACAAATGTATAGTGGTAAAAGTCTGAAATAAATTAAAAAAAAAAAATCAAGTTGAACTTTTACTTTCCGGACTGATGTTTCTATCTTCGATTAAAAATATGGCATTTATGACACAAAAGTCCCGAAGAAGATTTGTTATACCTATGCCCTACTCAAGTGGAAAAAAAGTCCTTTGTGAACTTATGGCTTATAGGGTCTAATTTAATTCGTGTTCGCTGCCAAGCTAGGCAGCGTATACGACCTTATTCGTGTGTGTTCTTTCAAAAATTATCTGTTTTTCTGTTTTGTTTTGGATTTTACTTAACTTTTTTTCGCAGATGCAAAAAATGGGCGTGGGAAAAAAGTTCCAAAAGCTGATTTTGTTGAAAAATCATTTTTTGTAGATTCACTTAAAGAATAGGTACCCCTGTATTTTATCAAATTAAAACACTGTCGTAAGTCTTTCTATTTCATGGAGCTGGAGCTTAGAACAAAACTATGAAAAAGCAGTGCTAGATCGATGCTTTGTTTACTCAATAATAAAGATTCTCATTTTCCCAATCCACCTGAATCAAGAAAACACCTTTCACATTAACAAAATAAAATTGTATCAATTCCCATTTAAATAATTTTTTTCCCTCCAAAAGGATTAGGTACGTTTTTTTTGTTATTTTTTTTACCAAAACAATAACTTAACTAAATGAAAATCAATTTTTCTTTACCCCAAATGCAATCAGCTACCATAAACATCTGCTTATATACCTACGAATCCAATGCTTCCAATAAATGTCGATAATTGAATGAAATAAAATCAATTCGCTTCCGTTAATACCTCAGAAAACATAAATTCAAGTAAATATTTCATCATTGTCATAAAATGAAATGAAGAGAATAATAAAAGAAACTCCTTGATCTCCTTTTTTCATTTAAGACAAAAATCCTTTTCTTCCTCCCAAAAAAAAAAAAAATAAAACACAACCTGTTCACGTAACAAATCGATATCCAACCACAATGAATTCTCCATCACCAAGGTGGAATACCAAAAAAAAGAAAAGTAACAACAACACAACGAAAAAAAAAAAGGATTATAAAAATGGAACCACTGACCAAAAGGATATCGTTCGCATCTGCTGGGAATTAATTCATATATTATGCCCTTTGCGCGCTTCCAATGGACATTTTCATTCCCTCCGCGTGTGAACCTGGTGAAATACCAATGTGATCCACACATAATAAGGAGGAACATTACCCAAAAAGGCCAGGCGCAGGCACACAAGGGAATGTTAATATTTTATTAAAACGGCTCTAAAATGAAATAAACACAAAAACGAATAAAAGCAAGGAACATACATACAACGACGGACGACGAATGACGATGATGGCCTGGCCAACAACTGCAAGATCATCATGCAACCAGCTGAATCCTTCCTTCCAAGGGAAGGGACAGACACAAAAAATGCATCGCGAATGCATACCGCCGAATGCAGCATGCTCGAGTGCACCTGTCTTCAGGTATTGGACATAAATTAATTAGGACACACATCATAAGGTTCCCTCCATCATCATCGTCGTCGTTACCTATATTTTGTTGATCAGTTTCTTGATCGTTTCTTGATCCTCATTTCTTCTTCCTTGATCGCCGTCGATCTTATATCGAATTTATAGTTACCCTCGTCAATATGGGAAAACTATCGATTACGAGGATCACTCGCCCGCTGAGCTGATACAATTTTGTTATGATAGTTTCTTCTTTTTAAGTATATTGGGTTCCATACACCCTGATGATCCTCATATATACTGATCCTGATCGCCGATCACTGATCCACCTTTTTCCTTTATTCTTGTTTAATTGATGGCGGCGCGGCGGGAAAATGTATACATTTGTGTCTGCTATTGCTGCTGCTAATGCCAGGACAATGGCACAGGTGCCGCATTGTTTGGGAATCAGGACCTATTGTCTAGGAGTAGGTTTTTCAGTTCTATGACTTTGATCTGTCATTTTGACTTTTTCAGTCATCTTTATGGCAGATTGCATAAGACATGGGTGAGAACGTAATTGAATCGTTTATTAAAAAATATTATATTTTAAGGATCAAGGATCAACATCATTTCTTTTTGGCAGACACAATTTAAAAAAAAAAAGAGAAAAGAATGTACATTGACATTTTATATGACATTTTTATATGACACGAAAAGGGGATGATTTTCTATATTTTTATTCGGAGAAATTATGTCCTTTTTTCTTGTGCGTCTACATACATTATATCTGTAGACAATGACGGTGAATCGATAATCCTGTGAATAAACAAAAGGACCTATTAAAATACCAAAAGAGGAATGCTATAGAGAAAAATTGTGGGTTTCTTGCTCGAGATATGGTTGTTATTTTTGACATTTTTCTTGTGTTTACTTTGGGCATGTTGTGATTTTCTTTTGCACTAATGACAGATTATGCGGTTATAGTTCATTGTTGTATTTTATTTTTCGCAATAAGGAGCAAAGCAAATAAAAACAACAAGAGATTTGGGTGGAATAAATAAATAAGATTAAGGTTATGAGTATATTGACGAAATATATACATACAAAAATTGGACATGAATCTTTTATGAATATATCAGTTATTTTAAAGGTTTCGCAAAAAATCGTAAGTATATAAAGATCGAAGAATAGATTCTACCTCAAATGCACTTGCAAAAATGAGTTACCAAAAAGTCTATAAAACACGCCAAGTGTCTCGGAAAAAAATCTTGCATTGAACTGCCACCTCCATCCTTGAGCTATCAATAAAAATAGATATAGGTGTGTTATTTTTGGCCTTGCAAAGTACTTTTTAGTATTTCCCCGTAGATGATGAAAGGAATGCTTTAATTTTGCCGAAAGAAAAATCTAACCTCAATACGTATATAGATGTAATTTTTTTTGTTTGCATATTTGTATTTTATTTTTGATTAAAGAAACATTAACAACAATAATTTATTATGTAATTTCTTTTAACTGATTATTTACTACATTATTGAAGTGCTTTCAACTACTTTGACCACAGAGTAGAAGTAGTTGGACTGCCGTCAGAAGTACTTTGCAGTAGATGCTGCAATCCAAAGGAACACGCCTTATGTTGAGGTTTGAAATTATGGCTGAGGTTAGGTTAGGGTTGTAAGCTATGGTAAAAATTAATGTTAATTTTGCCAAACAATTTTTCTGACATGGACATACATCAGAACTAACAACTTTCTTGCTTTTTATGAAAGCGGTTATTGTGCACATGCTTTTTGTCGTCAGAAGCAACACGACTTTGCCAGAAAAGATACCTACATCCTTTAAATCGATTTTATGTTGGGCACGACTTTGTCAGGATTAAAGATGGATGGACAGTGACAGATGGGTTGATCGGGTGTTAAAAAAAGGGGTACAAAATCGTTGGAGCGGGTTTTTAAAACAAATAATTTTTTTTAGATAAAATTTTTAAAACATTTAAAAAAAAAAATGGTACATCATTTTTTTAGTATTTATTATAATGCGGAGTTTAGAAATCAATTTAAAAAAAAATCACCCAACCACTTTCAAAATTTCGAATTTAAGAAAAATTAATTTGATAAAAGGTTTTTGTGTGATAACAGACTTGCAGTTACGCTGCCAAGCTTTCGCATCATCATATTAATATTGAAGGTTTAAATGAAACAAATACACTTCGGTGAGCTACCACCAAGATTTTTATAGCTTTTCACGACTGCCAGAGTGCCAGGCCGATCATCAGACTCCTTTTGGTGTTTGTGGTCATTGTTCAATTTTTATTTGAAAAACTTTTAATTTGATTTTTTTTAAATATTAAAAGCTCGTTTTTTTTTATTGAAAATCTTGATATGCAATTTTATTCAAACTTATAAGAAGCTGTTGTGTAAAAAATTTCATTAAAATCAGTTCAACAGATAATGAGATAATCAAAAAAACCATAAAAGTAGTTCTATGAGAGATATCATTTTTAATCCATAGATTATTTTTTTTTACAATAATGATGGTAGATGGTACTAATATTTAAAATTTTAATCAATATCGTATAGGAGCCGTTTTTGAGAAAAATGAGATTTTCCTTAACGGTTTTTAAACACTTGCATAAAAGGTACCGTTATTTTTGGTCATAAAAATAATGTTTAATATTAAAGTCTACTAAATAATGTTGGGTGTCAAGTTTATCGTTTTCGATTTATTAAGTTTTCAAAAAAAACATTTTGAAAATTTTGGTATAGAATACTTTTGAAAGATTTTCGATACAAAAAACTGGTGCAAATCAGTTAAGCCATTTTTTAGGAAATAGAAAACTTAGAGAAATTGTTCTTTGGGAGTTATCATTTATAACCATATGGTGTTATCACGGATATAAGTTATCAGTATGGGAATATTTACGGGCTTATTTTTTAAAGACTTTCTCTTTTAAATACGCCCAAAGAAAACACGTTCGATCATTCACTGTAAAATTTTGAATAGAATCGGTATTCAGGTCTTTCTTATGCGTTCTGCCTCAACGAAATGACACAATCAATTCTATTTGCACGTTGTAACCTTTATACTGTCTAAAATAAATAATTCGGTTAACTCATTACGAAAATCTGGATAAATTATTTCCACCATTTAACTAAAAAACATACATAAATTATTCACAAAAATAAAGAATAGTTTTAATTGCCAAAAAAATTTTTAAATAATAATTTAATTTTTGCTTTAGTCCGATGATGAGATTTTGAAATTTCGAAAATGATAACTAATAAATAATACATTTTTGCACGAGAATAAGACGTTTTTTTTTAAATAAAGAAATCGTAAAAGTGATGAGAAAATATTTACATAAATTGGTTTTCTGAAGAATGAATTTTTTTGCACTTTGACGTCGATGTACCATGAGAGGTTCCAAATGGAAAACGTGTTAGAAGTAGAAAAAATCATATTCATATTAATTATATCTCTTTGCTTTAAGTGCTTTTAGAATCGTACACAAGGTGTATTTTTTTTTTTGGAATCTATAGATATTTCAGTTAGAAATTCCCAAAAAACCGGATCGTCAGTGGTCTTTCAAAATAATCTAAACAAACAAAAAATCAAATCAACGAAATTTTCGTAGCTGTAATCCTGTTTTTCTTTTCTTTCCCATTGATTTGATAAAATTTATAAATTAAAACTTAAAACTTTAGTTAACCTTTTTCTTTATTTTACTATTTTGTTTAGTGACGATTATAATTTGCAGCCGAAATAGAAAACACCGCAAATAAAGTAAGCCCAAGGGAAATGGTTTGATCGCAGACTGCAGTAGAAATAAATTTTCGCCGTATTAATGGTGTAACCCTCTCTATACGTTACAGTGAAATTCTAATTTTTGCGGATGATATGCAAATTTTTAAAAGCATTTACTTTTGCATCAAGATGATTTAAACAGTTTTCTGATTTGGTGTAATAAGAATGGTTTGAATTTTAATCCTAATGTTAGGCAATGACTTTTTCCAAAAAACAAACTCCCTCTTCGTTTGAGTACCAAATATCACAGTACACTTTACGCCGTGTTCATTGTTTTAAAGACAGTACTTTAAAAGATGTTCTGAAGAATTTCAGGATCCAAATGTTACCTTCGCTCTTTACAACTGTTTAGTTTATCTCCATCTTGAATACGCATCCCAGGTATGGACTACTTTTTATGAAACGCATAAAAATAGATTAGAAGCCGTACGGCCGGCGGCGTAATTTCATACGTTTCGCTTCGAAAGGGCTATCGTGGTCAGATCCTTATAACCTTCCTCTTTATGAACACAGACTTAAACTTCTTCAGGTTCAGCCTTTGTCGCGAAGGAGGATTAAAATGGATATTATATCGTCACCTGAATGCAAGAACCAGCTAACTTGATTTTCGCAGTTTTGAGAAAATTGCAAAAAACGTATTCACCTGTTGGTCAGTCTCCTTTTTTCCTGAAATTACTGATAAAACTAAAAATTAGATGGCAGCAAGTCCAGAAAACTAGTTATCTGCTTATGCAGTTAAAGCAAATCGATTCAACGAAGCAGCAAACCCAGACATCTCAAAAATGAAAAAATCAAGTTAGCTGGTTCTTGCACTCAGGTGACAATATTTATTCATCAACTTATAACTGGCGTTATTGATGCACTTGATTTACTAAGTTGTTTTAATTTTAATTACCATGGGGGAAACTACAATATTTTTAATATTAGTAAGAATAGTTTAAAATATACGTTAAGGACCAGTGCACCACGCTCTTAAATGTTTATAATTATAATTTAATTTCTTATTGTCATTGTATTTTTGTATGTATTTATATTATATTCTTATGTAATAGTTTTGTATTAATTGTTTTTTTTAAATTGTATGTTCTGTAGTAGTTGATTGCTTACTAACTACTAACACTGCACTAAGTGATGAGCCGGAAAACACACATTTCGAGTTGGCAAATCTTAAGCCCCAAGATTTTGCTTGTACTAAGCTCTCTTAGGCAAAAATCTGATAGTGTTTAACACTTAATGTTTTTTTTTAATGATTTTCAACACATTTTAAACAAAATTTTCACAATGCAAATAAATGAAACCAATTAGAAACCACGTTTGGAAACCAACATCTCAAAATTCTATTGGTTTTGTTTCAAGAGATCGATTGAACCAGTGAACTCATTCAATCATCAATCGTATTAACATCAAAGAACAAAATTAACAAAATTTAATTCGTCCAAAATCCATCCACAGTACTTTTGCTTTTATCACCCCTAATCCTACTGCCGATGTTGTATTTGTAATGGATGTAAATTCGTACTATACAACGGATAGCTTTTTCAATAAAACACACCTACTATATATCTATGAATATTTTCCTTCAGACAATAGAAAACTTAGAACATAAATCCGGATGGAAATTATATTTTAATTTGGATGTAACGAGTGAATTAGTGATGATTTTACCCCATCATCGCCTCCAATATAGATTATGGATTGATTCATCTTTCAAGAATGCATTTTCTTCCGTCAACACATCACAAAATTTCAGTCTTTTCAACATGTTACAATCTGTCTCAATTTAAAATGAACTTGTTCGGATTAAGTTGTTAAAAAATTTGAATATGAATGGTAAAGTCAACACAATACCTGTAACTATAAATTTTTATTGATTTGCTATTTCGACTTAACATTAGTAAATCTTGTCACATGTCATTTTGAATGAATCACAATTCCAGTCAGCCTCTTATAAGCGATAAGTGTGAATTTTCATTAAGTACACGAGCAGTGGTACCCTGAGACAGGTTCATTAAAAAATCAATAACCCAAAGTGTAAAATATTCAAAGATCCATTCATTTATACACTATACAATCATATATTAGTATAATGGAATGAAACATGTGTAAGTAGGTATACCTTATAAAATATGCACTTTCTGCATCGTAATCGCCATAGCAGCATATCAAACAATCAGATACAATTTTTATGCAAATATGCTCTTAACAGTCAATTATAATTCGCCATAACACAAAACAGTCAGCCAGTAAGTATAGGTATGTAGAAGCAGCGGTCATTCTAAAATGAATTATCGTCAAATGACTGACACTTGGGCAAAGTGGATTTCATAAACTATCTAAACAAATGCGCCAAACTTCACATATCGGATGCACGTGTTAGCTGTTGTAGTATAGTAATGTGCGCGATTTATCTAGGAGATTGGTGTACAAATGCGGTGAAGATAATAATCTATGACTATTGATCAATAAATCCATTGACTCAATAATGGAGATGAGGCTCTCTTCCAAGAAGAAATTAAATTCCCCATCTGGCAAAGCTCTTCATAGCCTAACTAACTTAACCTAACTGCAATAAAACTGTAAATTTGTAGGAAAATCTTTGAACAGCTTTAATTTATTTTGCAAAAGGAAATTCTATATTTCCGTAGTGCATACAAATGTTGAATGTTACGCTCAAACAAAAACGAAACGACGAAACGCCAAAATGTGTGTGGACTAAAGGCCTTTAAAAACTATTTTGAATCAATAATTCAACAAGTCCAATTATGCTAACAGGGTTGTGAATTTACTGCAATTGCAGTAGATCTACTGCATTTCCTTCGAAAAACAAATCTTCTGCCCTTAAATAAAATCTACTGCACTTTTTGTTTTACGAAAAAAATATTCAATGTGTAAACGTAACCCAAAAATTATTTGTTTGATTCTATCCCTGAATGCACTCATTCTCATTCTAACAAAAACCTGAACGCTACTAATGGCTTTAGGCTTTTGTCTATGTTTTGAAGGCAAGTGACAGTTTACAGCTGACAGATGGTTTCAATTATTTCAAAATATTATTCTGTGCAAGGAAATGGGTGATATTGAAAAAGATCGTTGGGAACCTATAGACTCTGTAGGTCTTATAGACCATTTTAATCAGTTCTGTTTGTCGATGGAAAATTAAAAAAAAAAACAATGAAAAATTTGTGCTTATTATTTTAAGACTGGTGTGTAAGAATATATAAAATATAAATTTATGTATTTTTGTTTTGTTCCGTTATAGTTATTTTTTTAAAGAGAGATGAATGTACCTAAGTTTAATAGATTAAGTTATTTATTTATTTATATTTTAAAAACATAAAAATCTACTGTGTTTTTTTTTTCAAATCTACTTCGGATTTTTTTTTTCAAAAAGTCCCACCCCTTCTAAGTCACATCGTCTTCTACTTGGATGATGTATTTTCAGTAGTATATAGAATTTTTATTAGATATGAAAAAAAAACCTTCATAAAAACGAAATTTGTCAACAAGCTAAAAATATATAGTTGGCCGAAAAATATTAGCTTGATTCGCAGGATTAAAATAGTTATACATATTTTTTTTTATTATTGTGAGATGCTTTTTACCATACGCTGAGGTATGCCAAAACTCATGTTTTTAATTTTATAACTAAATTTATAAAAAAGTCTGACTGCACTAAATTACAGTCTGAGATAGCAGACGCCACTAACTGCCTACTTTAATCCTGTCGCTTCTGAAGCCTAAGCTTTTTAAAAAGGAGACTTAGGTACCAAGTACTCTTGATTAGTACTATATTCAAACTATAGCAGAGCTCGATTTTCTTTGTTAACTCTTAACATTTTTATTGAACAGAATTGAATATTTAATATTTGTTTCCGGTAGTGCAAAGCCGAAGGTCTAAAGATAAGACTTGACCAAAAATTGATTCAAACAATATATATAACTAAAATTCCACCTTCCTCAGTATCTTCTTTTAAACTAGTATAGTGAATTTATTTTAATACAACACATCCACTAATTTTCCTAGCAAAAATTCTTGCTTTATTATCCTAAACCCTATTCCATGATATTGACAATTTCTACGCCGAATTTTATTAAAATCCTTCCAGTTGTTTAAGCGCTATTACATTTATGATATTTATAGGAATAAAAATATGATTTGAATTATGCTAATCAAAATAATTAAATTTAAAAAAACATAAAACAAAATCTTTAAAAAAATATTGCTTCTTACCTAACATTCGCATTATCCGACTTTACCCTACCAAAGGGAAGTTGGGCGCGGCCTTGCAAAATAATCCATAGATACTCTACATCTACGACAAATTAAGAAAAAAATCACTCATTAGCATGCGGGATTGCGCCATCAGAATGTAAAGAGTGATAATGGCCATACAATTGGAGCACCAGCAACAATCGCCTCTATACATATACCTTGATGTTGGTCGTCAATTTTTTGTCATCCATTAACGCGCGCTCTTTGATACAACTGGGTAATTAATATCTGTCGCACTTAAGCCAAAGCAAAAAATATCCCTTTCTATGAACCTCAGCAATTAACTTTTTGTTTTTTTTTAAAGAAAACAACAACAAGAAAAAAAAAAAAATAAAAAAAAAAAACAAACAAAAAACCGGTTGACAACTATATAGGTACTAACTAACAAGAAATCTCAAAGATACGCGATTTCAAATGACAATCTTGAATTGTCGTCGTCGGCTGATGGTGCGGTATCATGAATGCGGCTGCTGATGCAACAAAAACAAGTGAGGCGCGACAAGCTAAGTTAAGCTGAGCCAAGCCGAGTCTGAGACCCAACATTATGAGCCCATAAAACCCTCAACCCATCCATCCTTAGACCGTTAAGCAGACAACAGCGAACATGGAACGTCTCTTAATTATTTATTTGAACGGAAACCGATCCAGACACATAAAAGTGTGCATCAATCATTTTATGCTGCTGAGGCCATACATATATATATCCAACAGAATCCAACACGAATTCAATTCCGCTCAAATCCTGATTCTGACTTTCAGATCTGAGTGCCAGAAGAGGTCTGAATGCATCACTACAAACAAGTTGTTCCCCAGAGTAATGATTGTGGAATGCTTTTTGGTGTGTCATATGGGAGAGGAAGATATACCTAATTACAAAAAAAAGAATAACAAAAAATACTTTGCGAAATAAAATTAAAAAAAAAAGAAAAAAGAATAATATTGGACATTCCTATAAAACTTGGTCCAGATAACTAAGAAACTAAAAACTAAGAAAGAAACAGTCTGTTCGACAAGAATGTTTTAATCTAGGCAAATTGGTTTTCTAGCCTTTCCAACAAAATTTACTAAGATGCTAATAGCAGGAATTGAAGGAGAGGTGCTGCTTAATTTTATTTAAAAGAAACAACCTACAGGATAGTTTGCAAAGAGATATCAGTTTTGTGGAACAAAATATAGAAGGGCCGATTTCTTTTCATGCCTGAAAGAGGCAAAACCGAAACCTTCAGTACAGGTTTTCAGTAAGCCATGGCCTTGGTAAAATTAGACATTTAAAAATATGAGAATTTATCAAAGGGAACTGTAGTGCGCAGCCAAGTTCTGGCACCACCTACACCCTACTTACAGGAACAAACTCAGGCGATTTTCGACTCCCCCTAACTTCAGTTCCGATAAAGTCAAAACCTTAAAATTAGAAATATTTGTTTAGGCTTGCCAAGCACAGCACAAATTTAAAAACCCCTTAGCCCAATACGTTTCTGAGATATAGGACTTCGGTAAAACCGTAACTGACTCATCTGCTCACTCACACACTCACCCACTCACTGACAGATCATACAAATTATGGAACACTTCCCGACACCGCAGAATGTTGTGATTTCGCATAACGGTAGGTCTTGTTGCGCAAACAAAGGAATAAATCGAAAATTTGAGGTTTTCCATTCAGGGGGCGTGGTATCCGACTGCTTACCCAAACTGCGATCAATTAATTGGAGCGATTTTTATACAATTGAAAATTCCTTGTTTAGCACACTGTTATGCAGCAGCTCAGACTAAAAATGTTATTTCTGAGATTAACCATATACTGTCCATCTGAATTCAATACTCATATATGCTTTCCTTATAGTCAATATATACATATACGAGTATATAGATACTTAACGTCGCAATTCGTATTCACATCATCTTCATCAACATCTTCAGCTGCCATCAGCAAAAGCAACAGCAAGCCTTCACTTTTGCCAACTTATCTCTCAGCATTACCATCGTCCGTCACCAGGACAACCATATTTAAATAAACGTAGGTATATAATGTCGGTAAAAATGTCCAACATGTTTTCTTGGCCCATCAGGCCCGAATGCAAAAGCTGATTGATTTATACGGCCGCTCACAATTAAGCGCAAAGTGAATGTCTATATATGCGGGTGCGAGAGGGCGCAGTGCATTCCTCTGATGATGTGATTGCCTCCTCCTTTATCAGAGGGTCTATCTATACGTGGAGTGCGCCTTTTGTTCACCTACATAATCCACCTCTTGTGCACAGATTATCCACTAAATTAACAACAACGGAATATTTACCTGTCTATTACTCGCTCCGGCTACCATCTCCGCATTCAAAAAAAAAAAAAAAACACAAAAACTCTAAAGATCTCGTATCTTACGTCCTCCTCCACCTACAAGTTCGACATAGTTTGAGCCCGTATAGAACGTGAGATGCTGCTGGTGGTGGTGCTGGAACCAATGCCATGAAGCCTTGTCGCCTTCGACGACGACGAAGACAACGGTCGGTCGGTCGTGCACAAATCGTCCAATCGCTCTCGACCTGGGCAAAAATATCCAAAGAGCTGATTTGCATTTAACAGAGACATAGTGGCTTTAAATTTTCAGGTACATCTTAATTAACTGATTTGAAATGTATGTTTTATGCTAACTAAGTTTCAATTTATATAAAAAAAAAATCCAAAATGACGCAAAACAAGTCCAAATGGACATACACTTCTTGCCTTCCAAGATTGGATTTCCCTTTGGGAAATACACTATACCTACTTTGTGTGAGTTTGGTGCATTCATTATTGGGCTTTGGATTACAGATGTTCAATGGATGCGATTCGAAGGCGTATTGGATTTTAATTTTTCGTTCCTGAGAGCGAGAGGACAAAAATGTAGGTGTCTATATGGAACGAACTATGCATTCACTCGGAATCAGATAAGCCCAGGACATATCGCAGGATAGATTCGCAATAAGAACATTGCGGTTAATTAAAATCGAATTACTTTTAGCGAAATTAACAAAGAAGGAATTTTTCTTTAAATCTTTTTTTTTTTAAGTTCGATTTTGAATTACCCACGAGAAAAATTTCATCTATAGGTTAGTTATATATATATGTACATTAGAACAATTGTATTCAAATGTTTTTTATTTAAAATGTTTGTATGCGACCTAAGGATGCTTAAACTAAAAGAAGAATAGTCAACTGGTCTATTTTCAATGATTTTGGTTTAACTGGTTTTGGAAAACAATGCCGAATTTAACGATTGAAGTCCAGAATTTTTTAAATAAAAACAAATCAAAAATCGAAAATCAAAGATTTTTCTATTTTTAAATAAATTTTTCATTAATTGTTTTAAATCAAAAACATGCAAAAAGTTTACCCAAAAATATCCATTTAAAAGTAATCATTTCAATTCTTTTTTTGTTTGACTTCTTGCTTATATTTAAAAATTTTTTAGTTGCTGGTACATTTGGATAAAAATCGTTTTGCAATTCTTACTTGGAAATATCGATTGACTCACAATTATTGATCTTTGAAACCACAAACCGATAATTTCGCAAAAGTTTTCTCGCATTTTATTGATTATCAATTTGTTGAATTGCAAGATTCTCGCCATTTTGTTATCTCGTAATGCTAAAAAATACTATGCAAAATGAGAAAATGCGAAGCAATAAGAAATAAAAGGTGAATGAATATAGTAATTAGAAAATTAATAAATTTTGAAATAATGGTATTTGACATAATAAAATATAATGCGATACAAGAAATTGCGATGTGAAATATTTGAAAAGATTGCATTTTGAGGCACATTTTTGAATTAAACTTTTAAATCCAAATATTTATAGCAACTTCTATATATTTCTTCCACAAAACTCAAAAAGCGAGTCAATACAGGGACAAGATCAAGGCGATACTTACTTATATATATACATACATAGTAATATATGTAATTTTAAAATTAGAGGATATTTAAATTTTTCTATTAAAAAAATATTCTTTCGTGTGTGTTAAATAAATTTAAAAAAATATAAGATTTCTTTAATTTAAATTAAAAACTTTAAGAGTTTTTTTTTGTGTGTGATAACACACTTGCAGTTAGGCTGCCAAGCTTTCGCACCATCATATTAATCATATAATAATAAAAGGTTTTGAATGAAATAACAACAATTGGGTGAGCTACCACTACGATTTTATAGGCTGGAGTTATAGCTGTTTCATGACTGCCAGGCCTAAAAAAGATGTCTGATGATCGGCCTGGCAGTCATGAAATAGCTATAACTCCAGCCTATAAAATCTTGGTGGTAGCTCACCCAATTGTTGTTGTTTCATTCAAAACCTTCAATTAAAAACTTTAAATTTTCTTATCAGTTCTGCTTAAAAATTGATATAAATTAATCTCTTCCAACTTAAAGTTACAAACCAATTCATAAAAAACTATCGAAACACATCGATAACTATGAAAAATTTACAAATAGGTAACTATCGAAAGCTTCTTGATGTAAAAGTACCTACACTTGGTGACTATAGTCAATAAAATGACTAAAAAAGACATACATTTTGACTAACTAATATAATTTTACTTTGAAATTACAGTCAACATTTATTTTCAATATTCTAACTTAAAAGTTAACTGATGTAGTCAATTGACTTAAAAATTAAATGACTGTTTTACTTTTTGATAGTTTCCAGTATTTTAGTCACTTTAAATTCATCTCATACATTTAATGCGGTAAGTAAGTTTTTGACTGAAGTCTTTCAACTGGTAAGCCAATTTACTTCTTTTTTATTTTTTTTTTTTTTTTGTGTTACTTTTAAGTCTTTTGCGTAATTGCGTAATTTTTTTGCAAGTCTGGGAGGAATTGGACGAAAAAACGATGTTGGTGCTAAACCATAACCATGTTAAATGCAATAACAACTAATTCCCGCGGATGTTCTGGGCACATCTAAGGCGTTAGACCGTCTCCGAGTAAAGAGTCCAGGACTTTCACAAAAATAGACGCTCTTACACGCTCGACGTTTTCGGGATCTCTTGATGTTCTTAGGTCGGCCAGATAGTGGTTGATTCATTGCTGAACCTGTCTCCTCGAACTTCCGTTCCTATTTTCTAATCAATTGAATCGATGGAGCTTCATTTTTATGCCATATGTTGTAATGAGCGCAAAATGTTCGTTGCGTTAGAGTAAAAGAATTGTTGTTGCGGTAGTAGATACTCGCGTACACAGAACGCAAGTTGTTTATCGCTGAACGAGGCCATGGTACTGAATTCCCATTGGCCACTCTTGCGCTTCGTAACCCCTCCACCCACCCCGCCGTTGCTGCTCGTCGCAGCTACCGATTCAAATTTAAATGGACTTTTAGTTCACCTTTGTTATCGATAGTTTGTATGAAAACTCCATTTTGTTTCTGTGATGGTCTCGCTAATCCCCGAAGTCATTTTTTTTCGTGCAATTCCCCCCGGGCTTGCAAAAAAACACGCCTAATAAAACCAATTATTTTTGTGTATCACTAGAATATTTTAACTAAATTCACGTTGAAACGAAAACGCATAGTAAAAAAAGTTTTCATTTCTCTTTATTGATTTAAGAATATCACAATTTACTACGACCCAAAGTCGATTTTTAAGTCACTAAAGATTGCAAACATGCAGTCAAAAATGAATCCATTGACTTCTTTAGTTAAATGCAAAGGTAGAATAATAAAATTGACTGCTGCTAAAAAAGTAAAAGTTGCATTTATTCTTCATACAAGCACAAAAATTGTAGAATCTTTCTTAAAAAAATTAATAAGTTTCAAGTTGATGGGTATTTAGTACATATTAGGAGCAAAGTCGGTATGTGGCCAGCCCTTGACGTTATCAATAATTTGTTTTTACCATAACCTACAATTTTAGGTTCCTAAACTATTGATCAGGTATTTTCCACCAAATTTTAATAGTTTCTTATTTTTAAACATGTTTTAAAAATTAAAAAAAAAATAGGATAAGTATTCCAAAAGTAAAAAAAAAAAAACAGCATCTTTAAATCCATTCACTTTAACCGGGTTATAAGGCACAATTAATGGGTGATTTTTTAAGAGGTTTAGAACTTAAAAAAAAAAAAAAACACAAAAAGTTCGAAAAAATGAATGAAATATTTATTTGAATCGATAGTTTGAACCTTGCAATTTAATGTTTAAAGATAATTTCATGCAAATGTTGACCGCGGCTGCGTCTCAGGTAGCCCATCCGCTGAGTCCAATTTTGGCATACTCTTTCACACATATCGGCCGGTATCTCACGAATGAATGCATGGATGTTGGCTTCCAGTGCGTCAATCGAAGCGGGCTTGTCCCTATAGACATTAGCCTTGACATACCCCCACAAAAAATAATCTAATGGTGTCAAATCGCACGATCTAGACGGCCAATTGACCGGCCCGAAACGTGAAATTAACTGTTCACCAAACTCGCCTCGCAATTGCGCCATTGTTTCGCGTACTGTGTGGCATGTGGCACCGTCTTGTTGAAACCACATATCATGCAAGTCAAGAACTTCCATTTCGGGCAAAAAAAAGTTTGTTATCATCGCTCGGTAGCGTTCACCATTGACAGTAACGCTGCGATTCGCATCATCTTTGAAGAAATATGGCCCAATAATGCCGCCGGCCCATAAACCGCACCAAACAGTGGCTTTTTCGGGATGCATTGGTAGCTGTTGCAATGCTTCTGGCTGATCTTCACTCCCAATGCGGCAATTTTTCGAACATGAACATTTCGAACCGAGCACGAATTTTGATAGTAAAATTCAATAATTTGCAAGCGTTGTTCATTTGTAAGACGATCCATGGTTAAATTGCAAACCAAACTGAAGCTGTTTGACAGTGACACAAGGTACTAAACACACGTCAGCTGTCAAAACCAGTGTTGCCAAAACCAAACCAGCCAAAAAATCACCCGTTATAAGGGACAAATTGTTTGCTTTGCAGTTTCACCATATTAACTCTCGACACTTAAAACACGGGTCCGCTTTCTAGTAACTATTAAATAGTTGCAATGTCGAAAGCAAAAAGTTTGCTCTCGAGATTGGCCTGAGGAGCTACTCTCAATGGTTTTACTCTTAAATGGACACGCTACTTAACTCTCGAAACTATAGGCGATCTCACACTGAAAAACTGGACCTTACTATAATCATAACATGTGTTCCAAGGCACAACTAAATATTTCTCAGTAAAATTTCACCTTAATTTCTCGAAATTCGTTATTTTCCTTCAAATATAAATTTCCCTTTTATCTACAACTTATTCCAAGGTCTGATTTGATGCTTTGGTAAACTTTTTACAGTAAACTAATCGAGATTCTCCTGGAACTTTATTCACTATTTTTAAATATTCAAAACAATTCCTTTTGTATCGACCGATAAACGGTAAAGAATCAAAGAGATTCTCCTTGCTCAATCTAAATGTTATTTGACATATTTCTTTGTTCTGACTTACTTTGTTTCAAGGAATCGCATAACTGTAAATAAGTTTTTGGTCTACAAAAAACTCTATAACAGTGTTTCTGATGTCATCCTCAGAGTTATATAAAGCAAACCAAAAATCCACCAACCAATAACTGTCTGAGAAATATAAAAAAACTCCCAAAGAAACCATCGATTCAACCGACAACGCGAAACCATAAATATTGACATCCTATCGACAGACGACGACAACGACGACAACGACGAAAACGCAAAAGACAAAGGGCGGCCGCCGTCATTGAATTCCATGATTTCGGTAGCACATATAAGTACCTACGATGAGTTTGTTTCTATACAAAAAAAAAAAACGATACACAATCGAAACTTATTGTTTTCTATTGGCGTATTAGAACGGACTGTATAGCAATAAACTTATTCCGAAGACCACAACGGTACCTTAAGAATCCTGCTATAAATCTTAACGATATCAGTATTGTCTTCGAAAAACGGTTCACCTGCTTTCAATAGAAAGAAGGCTTCTGGGACGCGCATTTGGTAGGATCAAAAAGCGCTAAAATAAAAACAGGAGCAAGTCAATATTCCCTGCAAATATATGCAATTTTTTTTTTAGCTAAAAGCACTTTTTTTGTTTTGTTTTCAGGTTATTTTTTGTTCAATCTTGATGTCCTGAGTACGCACCACCTTTTAGAAAAAAAAGAATACCCAAAACTGCCACAGAATATCATTAGTATTCCCTGTACGTCCTTATTGCTCCCGTTTCGTTTATATATCTACGTTTGGGCGCACATACAACACAGGAACACTCTCTCGCATATGAGAAAAAGTTTTGAATTTAAAAATATTTATTTTTAATAAACCAAAAAGGAAGGATAAGTATTCCAGAAAATAAAGACGGCGTGGTGGAGGTGATTCATATTACAAAAAAAAAAAAAAGAATGAAAAGGAATCACAGTAAAAAAAAATGGAAACGGGAAGACTGCGAACGACATCGAAGATTTCCATTGCATTGCGGGATTTCTTTGTAAAAAGACCAGAAGCTGCAGTTTGTTATAAATTGTATTCCCGGTATCTACCCCCTGTGGGAGACGTGAAGCACATTTCAAAGAGTTACCGAATTTGCATATTGCGATGGGGAACGTCATTTGATGCTTGCTGTGCTCTTGCATTGTTATCAACAAATTCAGAAAAAATACCCGCCGGGCGTCTCGTCAGGTTATTATACTTTTATTTTGTTTTTTAATTAGAAAGTTGTTATTTTATTGTTAAATCTTTTAAGTTTCTGGATTGATTGATTGAAAATTGTATGAGCTAAATACTTGAAACTGTGAAAAATATTATTACAAACAATCCTCCTCTGCTTAACCAGAACAAATTTCATCAAAATCATATACAAGCAAAGGAACGAAAGGGTCTTTCAATAAAAAAGTAAGATTTGAAAATAAATAATACAAGGTTGTGTGTAAGATATCCAAATTTTTTATATTGAATTGAAAGAACATTTTATGATTAATGTCCGCCGCCGCACAGTGGTGCTGAGTTGGAAAAAAAATATCACAAATGAAATTTGTAATATGGTCTATCTTTTTCCAAAATGTAGGAAAATTGTGTCAAGAAATATGAAATTCATATATTTTCTTGCAATAACTTTTTGGCAGGAAAAGTAGCATTTTATAAGTGTTCGTCAGAACATAATTTCTTTAATAAATAATATTTTAATTAAGGTTAAAAAAAAACAACTTGAACAAACAATTTTTTTTCCTCTTTTAGCTGGGTTAGGACCGAGTGCACTATTTTCTTTGAGCTACAGTTTTAGCTACAGTTTTATCTATATTAAGCTACGACTTGTGGTTACAATTTTTAGAAAGCTACAGTATTCAACCATCTATTTTTTAAAGAAATTTATTCGCCCTGATCCAACCTTGAACGCAGTGTACAAATTTGTTCCACTGAATCAGATTTAAAAAACACGGTTTTGACAATGGTAAGGTAAAGTTTAATTTCTTGGCTAATAATAGTTGGAAAGAATGCAAATAAAATAAAACCATTGACGGAGCTCTAAGATATTCAATTTTTAGCTCAACCTCTTCATCTTGCCTCAATATTTTTCCAATTTCAAACTTTCTTTTCTTAGAAATTATGTGGTAAATTTTATTTCAGTACAAACCGCAAATTTACAAAAAAAAATGCAATAATTTATTTTAATCATATTTTCTTAGTTAAAATTAGACCAAATATGTTTAAAACTAATCATGTGTGCGAAATTTCATTAAAATTCGGTGAATAGTTAATTTTTAACAGAATAATTTTAATTTTAGTACAATACCAAAACCCCTCGAATTTAAGAAAGTTGTCAGTATTTTTTTCTAATAATTTTTCCTTACCAAAATTGTGTAAGAGCAATTAAAATTATATGTTTGCTAAATTTCAATTAAATCCGTTAAATAGTTCAGATTTAAAAGATTTTTTTTTTTGGAATTTCAGTACAATATCGAAACCTTCAAAATTTTAGAAAAGTGTCAAAAAAATGTTTTCTAATCATTTTTAAGCCAAATTTTGACCAAATATGTATAAGAGTAATCAAAACATTTGTGCCAAATTTCATTAAAATCCGTTGAACAGTTCCGCTCTCCCATACAAAAGGCACCACTGTGCGCGTGTCTTTATATTATGGTTTTGCCGTTATGGATATTTTTATTGAAATTAAAAAAAAAAAAAAAAATCATTAAATACATGATTTACTACGTATAGCAAATAAACAATAAAATGTCTTAAAAATGGTTATTAATGGGCAATGGCACATAAAACAGAACTGGTTTTTTGAGTTTTTGATTTTCTCTAAAACAGTTCAAATCATTTTGATAAAATTTGTATGGAAAATGATTTAAAAAGTTTTAATGTACTGGATTTAAAAATTCTAGATGGTGGATCCTACATTAGCACACAGGCAAATATAACACAAAGTCGTACGAGTTGTTTTCAAGGAAAATAATATTTTCTTCAACGGATTTTAAACAGTTTAATGGTAAAAAAAAACTTCATGGTGCCAAGTTAAAAAAAGTCGCTTTCGAAGTAGTTAGTAGTAGCTATTGCATTGGACAAGTTACGTTGAAGGTTTTCGGTTCAATTCCCAGAAAATGGCACCAAAAACAAACAGAAAAGTTTTTCACTAGTTTACTGCCTCTTTCGAAGAATAACAATCCCCTGTCTCTTGTCATGAAAAAGCGATTCTCAACTTAGCCAAAAAATTAATATCCATTGCATAATACCATTTAAATTTTCCAAAACATTCTTCATAAAAAAATGGTTCCGTGGAAGGGGCTATTAATAAGCAAAGTTTTTTTTCACCAAACGATAGCATTTAATAAAAAAAAAAGTGTGAGCGCCGGGAAGAAGAAGAAGAAGAAGAAGAAGAAGAAGAAGAAGAAGAAGAAGAAGAAGAAGAAGAAGAAGAAGAAGAAGAAGAAGAAGAAGAAGAAGAAGAAGAAGAAGAAGAAGAAGAAGAAGAAGAAGAAGAAGAAGAAGAAGAAGAAGAAGAAGAAGAAGAAGAAGAAGAAGAAGAAGAAGAAGAAGAAGAAGAAGAAGAAGAGAAGAAGAAGAAGAAGAAGAAGAAGAAGAAGAAGAAGAAGAAGAAGAAGAAGAAGAAGAAGAAGAAGAAGAAGAAGAAGAAGAAGAAGAAGAAGAAAGAAGAAGAAGAAGAAGAAGAAGAAGAAGAAGAAGAAGAAGAAGAAGAAGAAGAAGAAGAAGAAGAAGAAGAAGAAGAAGAAGAAGAAGAAGAAGAAGAAGAAGAAGAAAGAAGAAGAAGAAGAAGAAGAAGAAGAAGAAGAAGAAGAAGAAGAAGAAGAAGAAGAAGAAGAAGAAGAAGAAGAAGAAGAAGAGAAGAAGAAGAAGAAGAAGAAGAAGAAGAAGAGAGAAGAAGAAGAAGAAGAAGAAGAAGAAGAAGAAGAAGAAGAAGAAGAAGAAGAAGAAGAAGAAGAAAGAAGAAGAAGAAGAAGAAGAAGAAGAAGAAGAAGAAGAAGAAGAAGAAGAAGAAGAAGAAGAAGAAGAAGAAGAAGAAGAAGAAGAAGAAGAAGAAGAAAAATATTAAAATATCTACATTATCTAGAGCTGATCAACGTTATTTTTTACAAATCAAATAATGAATTTCCTGGCTAGATAGAAATACGCCTATTTCCATTTGAACTTACCTTCACATTTTACTCTTCATCCATCGTAAAAACAATAAAACAATTAAAATTTTCTATATAAATCAAATAATTTGTATTTTTTGTTTATTTATTACAAACTTATTTATACATAAATTTTGACTAGAATAAATAATAATAATTATTATAATATTTAAACATTCATATTCATGTTAGACTTTATTATTATTATTATTATTGTTCTTATGACATAATATTACTAAAAGTCAGATAATCTCATTAGATAATTAATTATTTTTATTTGTGATAACTTTTTATTTTTGATATTATTTTGTTGTTGTTTTTTTTTAATTTTAACTTTATAAAATATTTTTCAAACAATAATAGATTATTAAAGAAGAAAAACTTAAAAAATATTTATTTAAAAAAAAAACATGAATGCTCACAATGATTTGGTGTTATTTACAAAGACACAAAACATAATAATTATTAAAATAAAATTAAAAAAAAAAACTTTTCATAAAATTAATTTTAATAAAGATAATTATAAAAAAATAATAATATCTAATAATAATAATATTTAACTTTGGACAATTGCTATAAGAAGTAAAAAGTGATAATAGTAATAATAAAAAAAAATATAATAAAAACACACAGACAACATGAGTGGAATAGAAGGGGTGAATGGTGCACACGAACAGAACAATAATAAAAACAAAGAATGAACAATAATTAACCTTAAGATTTGTTAAGCTGAAATCATTAATAATTAATAATTATGTTTTTTTTTTAATAAAATAATTTCAAGACGAGATCGTTTAAAAAATAAAATAAAAAAAAAGTTACACAAAAATCAATACGACGACGAGAAAAAATATACAATGGCTCAGAAGTATAATTTACACAAAGGAGAATGAATTGAATTTTTCACTCCAAATTCACTTGTCACTATATTCAGTTTCACCATTTGATGATTCATCTTCGGTGGTTGTTTCACCCGCTGAACGGAAGCCAGTCTTAACAGTTTCAGTCGCCGCTGGATCTTTTGAGCATTTTGTGCATACGCCTTGATTCAAGCCATTCGCTGATGTTAGAAAAACTTTTCCACAACGAACGCATTCATCTTGAGGATCGCCTGAGAAATAACAAAAAAAAAAGAAGAAGAACAAATGTTTTAAGTTAGATTTCTAGTTTTGAAAACATTTTTTATAAATTAAAAAAAAAATAAATAAAAATATGGTAACTATATCTTACCTTCATGAGTCTTCATGTGCGCCCTTAAATTACAAGCCAAAGCAAATTTCTTATTACACAGCTCACAACCATGAGGTTTATCACCTGTAAGCACAAGACAAGACATCAAAGAGTTAGTTAGAGTCTTGAAAGCAAAGGTCAAAATCAGCGACCATATTCCACTATGACTTTATTAATAATCTTTTTTTTTTCAACTTACCAGTATGCAAGAAAAGATGATTTTTTAGATTTGTATGCTTGGAAAATCCTCGAGAGCAAATGTGACACTTGAAAGGCCATGAACCACTGTGAACGTACATATGAGATTTAAGATCACCTGGTGTTGGGAATGACTTGGCGCAGAGGTTGCACTTGTGAGGTTTTTCCTGGAAAAAGAATTAAATAACAAAAATTTTAAATTTACATATTTGAATGGATTGCTTTTTTAGACAAATGAACTAGCTTTCAAAGATTTAATTTTTTTAGAATCAAGGAAACTAAAAATTCAAAACTAATCCAATCGAAATCTATATAAATATTTTTTTGTTTTCAAATTCTAGTAATTCTTATGTAAGACTGAAAAAACAACTGTCATTATTTTCTTATTTTGTGTACCCCAATGTAAAACAATGTCATCAAAAGACTCCCTTTCTCAGAATACCTAAGACCCTGTTCAATCCTAGACAAAGTATTTTGAAATTAACTATCAACTGCTCCTACCGCATGTCACCTGGTATATCAGACAATACATATATAGAAACAAAAAAGAGTAGAACCCTTTTACTGCCAATTGAACCAGGTGAAACAAATTAGTGACATTACCTGCATGATTTCAATGCACCTTCCATCTTAAACACACCAATCGCGCGCGTATTTCCTTTCGAACGAAACCACAAAACAAAAGAGCTGAACACCAAACTTTAAAACAAAAGGAATCCCGCACATGAGAGCATATCAGCGAGAAAGAGCAAGGTTATGTGAAGAATTTCCACATATGCAATGCGGTATCCTTTTGTCAGCGGCCGCTGCCAAAGCATATTTCACTAATAGCTGAATATCTTTTGATACGGATTTCCCAGCCCTCAAGACCGCTCAGATATATATGGTTTCGCACAAGAGTTGTATTGGTGAGCAGCAGTGATGGCGGCAGCAGCGGCGGCGCGGCGGCGTAATGTGCGTAACGAACTCATGTAAAAATGTCCAGCCACTGGTTCGGAAGCAATCATCTTGCTCGGTTCGTCTCTTTAATTTTTTGGTTGCTCGGTACGGGGGCAGGGGGAGGAGGAATGGATGAGTTTCTTAACTACCCGTGACCAGAGAGCGAATATCTGTACTGCAAGTTTCGTCGTAGAGTGCAACTGAAGCCAGTTTTAGGATGCTTCAAGTGTTTGGGTGCAGTTTTTTGTTTGCCCTGGTAGGTATATTTTGTGTGTTTTAGCTTTTTTTATGTGGCATGGCAAACAAGTGGCTGGAATGGAAGCTGCATCTAATTGCCTCAACCGATAAATTAGTTCTGTTTTGTCGTTTTGTCTCTTCATCGAAACGAAATGAGTTGATTCATTTAGTTGTTGCTGTTCTGTTGCTGTTGCTGCTGTTCTTGTTGTTGTTTTGGTAGTTTGTTTGGTTTGGTTTGGTCTTTCCGGTCCACGATTGCCTCGCTTGTCTCTTAGGTCTGTCTCTCGGGGCAGTTTTAGTGTGGCAAATGCAGACGTCAAGTAATGTCAGGTATTTGTTGATGGGCGGATTGGTATTTTACTGTGACTTTTTTTTTTTCTTATTTTTATTTTTATTTATTTTTGCTGAAACTTTTTTTCGTCTTACTGTCCCCAAGCTAACTAGAGAACCTTACTTGTTTAACTCGAATTCGGTGCAACACACGGTAATATGAGAGTCAATAATAAAAGGCTGTTGTATATAGTTTGGTGGTTTGTAACCAGAATGAATTGAAAATAAACTGGAAATTTTAGCTTTTTTTTATTTTTCATTATACTCGTGAGTTATACAGTGGTAGATCACCCAAACTACTTTTTTTGTGATATTGGATATTTTCGTCTGAGATTGTGATACTATCCGTAGAACTTGCGGTTTGGATTTTTTAGTGGTTATAAACTTGCAAATGGTTTGGATTTTTTTTGTTGTGGGAAAAGTTAAGATACATTTTATAGGAAGTAAAATTGAAGCAAAATTGGATTGGTTAAGGTGAGATATGTATTAAAAATATTGACCTCCCTTTGACCGTTTTTGGAACTCTTTAAAATAGTTATGAATTTTTTAAGTAAATTTTAGGTTACCTCCTCTATAGGAGAAATGTTAGTTTCGTTGACAAACAAATAACCGATTTTTCAATCAAATTTTACAAAACGTTAATCTGCCGTATTGAATAGATTTTTGACTAGTTAGACAGTGTCTAATAGATTCTACAGTGTTCGAAGCAGTTCGAAATATGCTTTGTTAAATGGAATAAAATGTCACATTAGTCAAGACTTAGACAACCAATTCTGTTGTCCAAGTAAGATAACTCTTAGAAAACAATTAAACATGTTTATATATTTCTTGGAAGGATGTCTAAAGTTAGACAATTTTTATAAAAACAACCGTATATTTCTATGTTTTTGATAACTGAGATGGTTGTGATAGTAATCTCCCAGATAGAGCCTACATCTAAAGGGTGAGTGTAGGAAATGTACAGAAAAGGATGAGAGATACAGACAAATTTGGAAGAAAAAAATACAACCACATGTTCAAAATGAATTTATTAATTTTCTGAAACGAAAATGTTGTTACGAGATTTTCTAAAGCATTTGAAAATATAAATACATATTATAGATTGCTTCGATTGAACATCTTAAGGGATGCCCACGATACGAAACCTTTATGAGCATCCAATTAAGATGGTCCTTTTTTTTTTTACTAAGTTTACCGGACTAAAAGATCTCGGCAGAGAAAATGCATTTTTAAATTCTAAAATTGAATTATTGTTATTAAATATTTAGTAACTTCTAAATTAAAAGTGTAGTATCCAATAAAAAGCTATACAGGATTTTTGGTTACTGAAGGTCTAGTCTCGTGAGCTAGAACTTGCATGCGTAGAGGAAGATGTGAAGGCAGAAATCATTCGATTTGTCAAAATTGTGTATGAGGGAAAAGTTTTGATTTAGGAAAGTTTTATTGCTTCGATCTGATTGGCATTATCACAATCAAATAACTCTTCTGAGTTAAATTGCTTATGGTAAGATCAAACGATTTAGTTGAGTATTTTGTCCAATAGTTGACGATCAGTAAAGCAAAAAAATAACCATAGCAGTTTGTTTCTGTTAAATAGTTTTATGAAATTATTGTGATGGTTTTTAAAAAACAAGGTATGTAGATAATAAAAAATATTTTTTTGTAAAAAAATATACTTAAAAAAATTTTGTATAAACGAGTTTATATAAAAATATAATTGTATTTACATTGTTCAAAGAACACTACTGTTATTTGAATTACCCTTAAAGATTAGATTACGTTTTGAAAAAATGGTCATGTCAGTGGGCGAAAATTTGATTTAATTAAATTCTATCGATTTATAACGAATTGAACTATACTGTATGCAGGTATCTTCTCGGTAGCATCGCTGCTAGATTTAAAATTGATTTTTATAATTTAAAAAAGCATTTATCTATTTTTAATATATAAAAAAACACGAAAACTTTTTGTAAATTTCAGTACAAAAAAATACGGTTTCGTCTCGTCTTGAATTCTTTTATCGTTTTGGTTTCCCGAGAAGAGACAAGAGCAACAATTTGTTCGTCCACAACTTGTTTGTACGTCAAAATGTATCTTTAACTAAAAACCAATATTGTTAAGCTTTAATTTATTTTGCTATATTATAATTTAAAAGCTTTTAGATTTTAGGATTTTAGACGATTGTGTACAATGATAAAACATTTTTAGTGTGATGATAGGTTAAAAACAGGAATTTCCAAATTTTAAACGAGTTATTATTTAAATTATTTTTATTTAAAATTGTTGGCTGCCTATTTTGTCTTTTTAGTACTATACTAAATACAAATGTCACTTTTTCAATTAAAAATATGAAAATGGTATGTTTTCTTAATTTTTTCAAGAACTGTTCCTGTTTTAGTCGTATTCAGCTGGAGTTTGTTAAGAAAACTGGTTTCAAAAAAAAATTATTAAAGGGATTTAGGGTTAAAGCAATTGTTAAATAGTATCATGCTTATACCTTAATATTAGGCTCTTTAAAATAGTACGCCTTTATTGTTAAAATATTGTTTTAAAGACATTTCTATTATTCTTTAAATAACTTATACAATTTTAAATGAATGGTAATTTTTGTATTACATCAAAGTAAAACATTTAAAAATCAAAATTAAAGTAATAAGACTTTGAAATAACAAAATGGTATAATCTAAACTTCCCTAGTTAGATGAATTGTAAATTTTGTCTCAGCTTTATTTGCGATTGCAGCTTTAAAAACTATTTTTTTTTCTTTTTTGTATAAAAATGCTCATAAAACAAAAACTATTTAAAAAGAAAATATTATGGCAGAAAAAGTCTACTTTAGGCTTTAAATCAACATCCAAATTAAAACATCATCTAAATCTAACTTCACCCACATACAAAAAAAATCCTATTTCTCTCAAAATCAAATTTTAATAAAATCATTTAAATTCATTTTCACTTTCTATGCCTATAAGTGTGTATACCTCTTCTTCAACATTTATGATAGTCACTCATCAAATTACACACTACAATTTCTTCACTTGACATTCACATCAACCTGTGAACAATTGATGGCTTCAACAATAACTTAACCCTCATCTAGAGCCCTGTGCTGTATCAATGCACACATCAAAATAAAAAAAAAAGAAAATCAACACACTTCATATCAATATCTCCCCACACATAAAATCATAAAAAAAAAGTATCAATGACAATCGAATGCAAATTTCACCACATATCAATTTTTATTCTTACATCCAATCATCACACAATATTAAACAATAAAAAAAAAGTATATACCTACATATCTATATTTTTAACAATATCCCCATAACATTGACTCACCTTAATATGTGTCATTCGATGGTAATATAAATTCGAGCTGGCCGTAAAACGTTTCCCACAAACTTGACATTGATGAGGTTTCTCACCAGAATGTATCCGCCGATGTGTATTTAATGAGCTCGACGTACTGAAGCCCTTACCGCACACCATACACACATGAGGTTTTTCTCCTATACGATCGAGGGAAATAAAAGATACAAAACTTCGATCAATAAAATGGTATGAGGATAGTTAGTTAGCTGTATGGCAATATTAGTTTGGGACAAATTTTAAAATTTACACGCGATCGTAATCGGTATATGATCGTGTGTGTCTCATCCTCGGACCGATCGATCTCACATTAAAGATACTCATATGAATATATAGAGATACAGAAAGTAAGATGATCTGATATGTCTGAGTGTGACAAATATAGAAGAAAAGAAGAGAAAAATAAGTGAAGATCAGAACTCACCTGTATGCGTGCGCATATGACGTTTCAGCAGACTGGGACGATCGAATGCCTTACCGCAAACTTCGCATGGTAAAAGTGAACGTTCACCACGGCCACTGCGAGCCCGTTGCGGTGTCCGCTGATGATGATGGTGATGCGAATGATGGTGAATGCCATTGTTGATATCACGTTCCAGCTGATGAGCCGTTGCCGTACTGATCAGATGATCGCTGGTGTTCTCGTTCAGCGACGATATCGATCCCGCTGATGAATCACTCGAAATTGATTTATGCTCGTCTTCACTGCTGGATGACGGTGAGATTGGCAGGATCACACGATTCAGCAAGGACATTGAGAGATCCAATGGCGAACCTGTATTTTTAAACAAGAAAATATTGATAGTAATCCATGATCGAACTGTGGGCATGATCGATGATGATTGAAAACTCACCTTCAAGTATCGAATCCATGGTCTGGCGATAGAGCGAAGCTCGCATTTGCATAAATAGCAATTCTTCGGGACGTTCGGGCAAAAAGTACACAACAAGCTCTTGATGGGTTGTAATCGGTTTGACAACTTCATAGATCGGTTCACCCTTAACCTTGGTGCAGACCATGTTAACTTGAGATCCATACGAATCAGATACTCGTAAGAAACGAATCCAATTACAATGGCGTACACGTTTGCCGAATGTGTATGAGATTTCATCGTACAGCCCGAAACGGTAGCGAACCTTGAGTGAGAATAATAAAAAACCATTAATAAAAACCCAGCTACTGGTGGTAACACACAGTGTGTGTATATTTGTATATATATTTATATTTATAATAATATCTTGGTATATATGACTTCTGATTGATCGATAATGTGTATATCTTTGAGTATGTTCGTTTAAGACAGAGACATTTTTATGCAAATGAATTTGAGTATAAATATATCTAAATATCCTAAAGATACAAAAAATATATATATATAATGTATCTAGAGAGATCGCAGGTACATTTTAGAATTTTATGACTTTTGATTGATTGATAATGAATTAGATTTTTTTTTCATATAGGTACCATTGTAGCCTAAACAAGAGAATTGTTTTCAAACATTTTACAAAATAGTTAGATCGCCTACATGGTGAATTTTTAATGACTCGTGATTGATAGATATTGTGTGTCTTTGAGTGTCCACTTTGCCTTTGCCCACAGTTATCTATGGAAATGAGATTTAGATTTGGTTATGATGGGGCATCTGGGTACACAAATGTAGGTACATACATAATATATTCCTACAGATTAATTAAAAATATTTTGTTCGAGTTATCTTATACAAATTTGGATAAATAGAAATAATATCTTATTATTATAAATTTCATACGCCCAGTTAAAGATAGCATACCTACAAATGTTCAGTTTTTAGGGAAGATAAATAAGAAGAAACATTAAAATATGTCAAAAGTGGGGGCGTGGTAGTGGGCGGAAAAAATTACACATATTTTTTTTGTGACTCCTTAGGACGTTGAATTAGATGTTTACTTGTTTAATTTTATAAAAGTTATGCAATTCGAATTACATTTAAACTTTTTTAACTTATCGTGCTGAAAGCATTATTGAATTCTTATCTTGTCGCACTTCGACGTTGTCCATATCGTCGGCGGACGCGTCGGCGCGGCGGCGCGGCGGCGCGGCGGGCGTATCGATTTTTAAAGTTTCACCTCAAATGTTGATCTTTAGCATAAACTACAATACTTTCTTTAATGATGTCAAGCAAAACATGCTATCCCACTTCTGATCTTGTAATTTAAATCTCTTCAATTTCCAAGAAACACGCAATATTATCGCCACTTTTTCTTTCTGATAACAAATTTTGTAAAATTTTGTATATTAAAAAACAGGTAGGTATAAGTATTGGTTTAAAAGAAATGGTTTTCAATATAAAGTATTTTTCAATAAGGACTTGACAATTCTTCAATAAATCAATTGTAAGGTGTGCTGTGTGGATTATGGCATCATCCTGTTGAAACCACATGTCGTTCAAGTCCATATCTTCCAATTCGGGCCAAAAATATGGGTAATCATGTCGCGATAACGCTAGCCATTCACAGTAACGTAACGATTGTTATCGTCGACGAAAAAATATGGCCCAATAACGCCGCCGCCGCCGGCATGCAAACCGCACCAAGCAGTTATTTTTTGTGGATAAAGTGGTGATTCATGAAGCAAATGTGAATTTTCACTCGACCAATAACGCATATTTTGCTTTTTGACGAACCCATTGGGCCAAAAATGAGCTTCGTCACTGAAGATGATTTTTCGATGAAATTCATAATCTTGGCGCATTTTCTCCAGAGCCCAATCGGAGAACGTACGTCACTTCAAATGGTCCATGATGAAAATGTTGAGTTTACTGAATAAATTGACAATGACAGTTCGATGATTAGTGAAAGGGTGCGTTCACAAATTAAATTTAAAGCTGTCAAGTCCCTATCCGAAAACCTCATATAATTACAAAATTGTGATATTGTTAATTATTTATATTTATAATTTATGAAAGTTTCAGGGCCTGCCTGTTTCAAAATAACTTATTCAAGTTCTTATTAACTATCCGACATATAAATATTAGCACAAGGTCATAAGTACACTTGAGGAAAAATTGCACATGTTTTTTGACCCATTTGCAAATGTCTGTGTTTACATTATGATACAGGTTCTTTATCATTAATTTTAGAATAATAAATATTAAAGTTTTACTAATCCACTTCTCAATTGCTAATCCCACTTCTGAACTTGTAATTGAGTTTTTAAGAACCACGCCATATTATTATCACCATCTTTTCATTCTGGTTACAAATTTTGTAAGATTTTTGAATATAACAAAAAGGTGAGTGTTGATTGTTTTGGATTTCAAGTAAGTATTTTATGCAGTAAACACAAAGTCAAATCTGAAGATTAAGATTTTATTTCAAAAATATATCAAAAAACTTTTTGATATTTATAATTTAATATAATAATAATTTTAGCTACATTCTAGTAAGGCGGTATTTTACAAACGGCACTAGTTAGAAGGAATAGAATGATAGGAAAGAATTTTTGTTGGTACAGAGTGAACTAAGAAATAAGGTATTACATTATCTCTTACTTCGCGTGATGTTCAGCTGAAACTGGACCTTTAAGTTTACAGTCAAACACTACATCCACTGCCCCATTGCCACCACCCTCCCTAATTATTTATTTCATAAAATAATATTTATTCCAATTCCCAATATCGATATCCCACTTCTGATTGAAGTAAATTCTAATAAAATGTATACAAGTGCGCCTATAAAAATCATGTTGAATTTGAGTATGCAAACATATTTCTTGGAGATCAAAAGATACCGTTTAAATTCTATTTAAACCCATAATTTTTTCAATTTAATTACAGTTAAAACTGTAAGTTCTTAAAATGACCATTAATCAGTCAAATTTGTTTCTAATCCCCCTACAACTTTATTTTTAAAATCCACTTCGAGTGTGTGTTGCATTCTGGAATTTATATTCGCACATAATTTGTTTATTTACGACTTTGAATTAGGTATGCGCGTGTGCATAACGACCGACGACTCGACTTAGTTTAATGCACATTTGAACGCATTCCACATATCTGGTATATAAAATACATATACGAGTATTAGGATTATTATTTTGCAATTTGTATAAATTTAAATTCACACAAAAGTATTTTTATATATTTTTTTTATTATTCCACGAGGTACATATTATTTATTGGTTGGTTCAAACTAGTTATTGCCTTTGTTTATATATGTGTAAAATTCATGCAGATTTGTTGAGTGTTATTTTTCATAATTAACCACAAGAACTAGACATAGATAGGCGATCTTTAAAATAGAAAAAAAAAACTTGAAACATTCACTCATATAGTTTAGAATATATAATCCGGTTAATATAATATTAGTTAGATAAATGTGTGCTTTATTTTTTTTTTTTAATAATGATTGATTTAATCAATGTGTGAGGTGACAATTATTGTGGATTTGCAATCTTTATGGAAATAATTGAGATCAAGTTTAGTATATAAATTTTATAGATAAAATATAGAAGTAAAGTGTGTATAGAAAAATTAATGCACATAGGTATAAAAGTTAATTAATTAGTTCAACTACATATATATTAATGAATAAGGCGTAGATTTGCACTTTAAAATGTGTGTGAACCAAATTCAAAGATTTATGATAATGGGGAAATGTTTAGGAAAAAAAACGAGTATTGCAAAATAACAGGCAGGTTCATAGAACAGGAAGAGTTTTAAATATACATACAATATACATACGTTCGACAAGAAAATTATCTTTTAAAAATATATTACTTTTGAGTTAAGTACGAATGCGATTGATAAATAACAAACAATTAAACAAAGGAAAAAGCTTATCACGTGATCCGATTGTGAGATATGTAAGACATCAGCCTTTGAAGAGCTCTTGGTTCATTAGTTCACTTCTATGGAAAAAGAGTATTTTTAAATTAAATATGAATAGGAGTCTGATGATCCAGCTGGGACTCGTAAAAGAACTTTTATTCAATATTTAACTTGATGGTATGACGCTTTTCTGGCTTCGCGAAATGAGGCTCCAGTGTAAATAAGGTCCCAAAGAAAAAATGAAAAAGAGTCCCAAACCTATGCATGCAAAACAATAACAAAGAAAATTCTCAAACTGTTGGGGTGTTATTTCATTTTTTGGGGACTAATTTCATTTTTTGTTTTGCTAGGGCCTTATTTCAAAATAAAATAAAGCCCCAACAAAATATGACCCCAACATTTTGGAGTTTAATTTAATTTTATTTTGAAAAATCGCACGAATGCAACATGAAAATTCAAGCGGAATCGATTGCTGAAGAAAGACAGAAGAAATAACCAATAACTTTTCTTGCTGTAAATAAAAAATAACGATGCCCAAATTTGTATGACGGTGATGTGGGTTATTATTTCATTTTGGAAAAGAAATAAATAGTATAAAAAAAACATTGGGATATTATTTCATTTTTGAAAAAAGAAATATGTTAATATTGTCACAACAAATTGGGGTCTTATTGCATTTATTTTTGGGGCTTTATTTTCATTATGTGGGGGCTTTATTGCATGGGATATAGTTTCATTATGAACAATGGCACCAGTTTTGGGGCCTTATTTCATTTTAGCTTTTGGGGTCTTATTTCCTCGGGCGTAATTTCTAATTTTGAGTTCACTTTTAAAACTTGTTGTTGTGGTTTCATTCAAAAATGGTCAAATTCACACAATATCAGAATTACCTTCAATTTCTTATTCAAATTCCATTAAGGTCATCAAAAGCACGTTTATTATATAAGTTCAAGTCTCTAGATCTTTTTTTGTAGCATCTCTTGGTGCATTGGTTTGTGTTGGATTGTCATGTGGAATGTCTGAATCGAAAACCATTTAAGAAAAATGTCTTTTTCTTTTTCAGACGGCACTGATGTCTCTTGTAAGGAAGTGACAAATCTTCCAAGAGTACCTATCTATTGTCATGATAAAGACCATCTTATTTTAGGTGTTTTGATTCAGCAGAAAATTTTAGGTCACCTCCATTCCTGCCGCCTAGCAACATCCACGCAAGAATGGTTAAAAGCGTAATTCCCTATATAAGCACTAGTTCTCAACGAGGTGTCACACCATCAATGTATTTATTTTATTTTTTTTGTATCAATGAAAAGAGATACGAATGAATTTTTGCCAAAGTATCATAATTATAAAATTGTCTATACTAAATGATTTATTGTCTTAAAAATTTGTCTAATATTTCAATCAAACACTTAATTCTTACCAACCTCACATCAACAGTAATATTTTTGAGTGACAAATTAAAAGTTGCACCTTAGCTCAAACTTCTAATTTGGAATCTTACATATCTGTCAAACCAAACCAACTATACGACTTGTATCTAGTTTATCTTTATACTTTGAAAATATTTGAAGAAAAAAAAAATAAATAATAATTTATGATTGGTAATCAAGCTTCAGATTTGCCTTAATTTAATATACACTTGCTATATTATTTTTACTACTTCTATTAAGTCTTTTTTTTTTGTGATATTTCTTGTCTGCAAAATTGTTAAGCTATATAAATGATTTATGAAAATTGAAAACAAAAACCTGCTTTTACATTTTATATATAGCACTGATTGGAAGGTGTTCCTATATAAATTAATAGCATGAACAAAAACAAAATAAAATATATAAAAATGAACACCTGCCTTTTGGTTAAAATTTGAATTATATACCCACCCAAAACTGACTTCGTGTATAGTCTGATTTCTGATCTGTGGTGTGTTAAGTATGTCGCAGTTTTAAAGTTCCACTTGTTTTTTTTTTGCGGATGTCAAAAATCATTTGATTCATTGACTGCAAACAGAGCGGAAACTATGCCGTTCGTGTTTTTGTTGTTTAAGTATAAACATTGCAGCAGGTTGCTTTTGTGCACCACATTTTTGTTGCTTAACAAAATCTCTCAGACTGCACCATCAAGTCAAGAAACCAGTCTAAAATCCAATACAAGGTCTTGGCTCCAAACTATATCAAGTTCAAATTTTCAATCTAAAGGAGAAAGACAACATTGAGCAAAAAACAAAAATAAACTAGAACTGATGCAAACACTCAAGAAAAAGAATAAGTTCCTTAATCCAGGTCCAAATGTGCATACAACAATGCATATGATGGTGTAATCCCATTCACCGCATCCGATTTGGAGTCTTAATCTCTACCTAACACTTTGTGTGTGTTCTTCTTGAAGACACGCTGCAGGGTGGCTGAAGCGAAATTAAGCGGCACCATGAAGATTTTTGGTCATTTAAATCGCATGACTAAAGTGATTTCCTTTTATCCCAAAAAAAAAAAAATAAATTAAAAAAAAAACCAAAACGACTTGATGCTCATAATCATCTCATCATCATTCCAATCTTTTTTTTTTCAGTCCTAAATTGGTTATGGTTCCTTCAGTTGTTGATGTTTTTTTTTTCTTGTAAATTTATAGGTAGTTAAAAAAAATCTTCTTTGATTGTCTTTTAATAGAGGCAACGAAAGACTTCAACAACAAATTCTGGGTTTCTAAATTGATTCGCACTCAGCATACTTGAGTTCTTTAAAATTAAAAAAAAAAAATTAAAAAAAAACAAAAAAACAATCAACAAAAACTCATCATCATCATCATGAATTTCAAGTTTTAGATGTTATTTCCGTGGGGGATTTATCACGGAGCTATACACACAGCGCCACACAAATAATAAAAGCGACGTGTGACAGACACTACGCATTTCCGCTTATAGACGGCTTCATAGCCACCATAATCGTCAACGCTGCTGCCGCCGCCGCCGCAATTTAACTTCATCCACGCTTAAAAAACGGCACTCTCTATATACAAATCTATCACCCAGCAGAAGCTGCAAAAGTAGCATCAATCAAATTATACTGCGCGGAGTGTATCAAGCTGAGTGTTTATTGTTTTTCATTTCCTTTGGTCTTTAATTTTTGAACGATGTGTACCAAATTTGGATCATCGCTATAAGAAAACAGCCCAAAAAAAGGGGAGACAAAAATGGAAAAAAATGCTAATGGATGTCACATATCTTTTTTCGGTTAGTTTTTTTTTTTTTTATATATATCAGTGTGATTGTCTTAAGGTGGATGATGATGATGATGATGATGATGGGAACAAAAAGATGACCAAAGCAAATATTCTTGTAGCAATCAATTAACCTAATTTAGTTTATTTGTCTGTTTTGTTATCAGATCACAGCAGGGTCGCCCAATCTGTATTGTAGGCAGACATTTTTTTTTTTTTTTTTTTTTTTATTAAAAAAAAAACTATGCCATGGATGAATTGGCTATAACAAATAATAATTATTGCAATAAGACATTCACTTCCTAATTAACTTTGAGCATTGAGCCCTCATTCATTTAACTACATACGAGTGTATATATAAATTTACTCTCGAATAATTACCGTTATCACATCTTTGTGGTAATTTTCTTTGTCATCAAGATCATTTGAAATAGAAATAAAATGAGATTTATTTAAAAATGGGAAGTGGAAGTGTGTGTGCTTTTTCAATAATTTGTATGATAATTTAGTTTTTTTTTTTAAAGAGACAAACAAAAGACCTGTTTTTGGTTAAACAATTTGTTTTAGAGCTCGTAAAATTGATTTTTATTTGATTTTTTTTATTGATTATATTATTTTTATGGGTTTATTTTATTGGATTAAGTAGTGTGGGTGGGTGGTAATAGAGAGATGATGTTTTTAGATTTGTTTGTTTTTTTTTTTTAATTGTTTTATGGTTCCTGTTGGTCAGCGTAAGAAACTACAGTGAGACAGTCATGGGAAATGGGGTTTGAAATTCGATTAATATTTTGATGTGTTTTCATGATGAGATTTAATTTAATTAATAAATGATTGTGTTTTGTATTATTTAATAAGGTATAAGAAACAAAGGAAAAGAATAATAATACAATCTAAGGAAAGAAATATTTTTTTTTAATGTCGCCTCAAATGATTTTAATTTATTCTCCTTTTAATAATTTAAAGACAAAAATAATTACAAATATATTTACTATAAAATCCAGGGGTATGTTTGTTTTTTGGAAATTTACATTATTTCAACTTTTCCAATCACTTAATCAACAATCAACGCTTCAAAATTGTTTTACAGATATATCAAGTTTTTAATTGCAAGTGAGATCATTTTCTCTTATAAAGCATATTTACACTTCTTTGTGTATTAACATATATAGCTAAACTTAAAAGAATAGGCCCATTGGTCCTTTTTATTTGGTATTTTTTGCCCTTGGCCCTGGATAAATTAGTTTTTGGTAAATAAATTGTGGTTGTGGTATATTAAATTCCACATTTACAGTTTAAGACCCAAGAAAATTAATATTTATTTTTAATCTCATTTAATGAGTTATTTTTAAATTTTATTTGTTTGATTTATATTATTACATTTAAAATTTAATATATTTTTTCATAAATCTATACTTGAAAAATAGCCACGAAAAATGTCTTAAATTTGTTTTCATCATTTTTTCATCGCTGGTTTTTTAATACAATCGAAATAAATTCTCATTTGATTTACTATTAATTTATGCCAAAAAGGTGGATGTCTATTATCTCGTCTTTTTTATTTTTATATGGGTGCATATCGTTTTTTGTTCAATTTGCAAAAGATATATTTTATTATATTTTATTTTAATTATTATTTTGCAATTTGTTGATCATTTAGTTACATGATAAAATTAAATTTTTAATTTGCATTTTCGTTTTTAGAATTATTATTGAGTACACTTTAGCTTTATTGTGTTAAGGTCTTTACTTTATTCTTATTGGTTTTTATTTTTAATTCTATGTTTCACTAAGAATCAGTCCGTCTTCCATATTTTTAACCTTATCAATTTTCTATTGTGAATTTCCCCCATTGTTTTTAATTTTTTATGAATTTGAAAAAATGGTCCCTACTTTAGTTGAATTAAAAGTACCTAAAGGTGAAAATTAGTGATTCAGTTCATGAAATAAAAACGAAGTCAATATTGAAAACGAATTATTAATCTAGGCAAAGAATAAAAATTTCAATTATCGATATATTTGATGCGACGAACAGATAAATACATATGGTGAAATATTTGTTGAGTATGTCATACTCCAAAAAAGTAATTGGCAATGCACTATGGTAAGATATCATAATTTAAATAAAAAATAATGTAAAATCGAAAAAAAGACTTAGAACTTTGGGCGTATGCACAAATTATTATTATTAAAGTTATACATATATGACGAGAATTTAAACTTCTAACAACCAGCTACAAAAAATATAAAATGTTTTATTGATTTTAAGTCAAGAAAACTAAATTACGAAATACAAATTTAAATGCCATTCATTCCACTTAAGTGAAAAACTAATTTTTTTTTTAACAAATATTATATTTCGAATATTAGAAAAATATTTTACGGGCATGCTTTGTCGTAAGATTGGTGGTTTTCATTTCGAAAAAAAAAAAACAATTTAATAAATCTTACATTGCAATTTACGAAGTAATTGTTTGTATCACAAAAATTATTCCATAAATTTCCATTTGTTTTTTTATTAAGCTCGGAAATTAATTTCATAACATAATTTTCACGATGAAAGCTCTTATATTATGTTAATAATTTGGTATTTTGCTAGCTGAATATTAACTGCGATTTGTTCAAAAAATTATGACAAGTAAATAATTCATAAATAAAAAAAAATAAATGATTCAAGAAATACTTAAAATATGTTAAATAAAAATATCAAAGTAATGAAAGCTAACTACAAATTGCAAATTGTAAAATGCTTACGAAAAAATACAAAACGAATTTTATTACTAAATATATATGCAAAATAGTGAAATTAAATTTAATGGAAAATAATTATAATTTAGATAAATTTATTATTGAGGAGTTTAACTATCAAACTTCTTATTTTCGAGTCCATTAACGGAACTTCGAACTTGCTTAAGTTCAGCTCCAATTTAGATGATTTCTTTTATAAAAAGTTTATTGATATATTTTATTTAAAATCAGAAATATTGTAAAGGGACTCACAAGTTTTTTTTAATAATTTTTCACAAATAATTTTTCCATAACATGCGCCAAAAAAGACAATCATATACATAGATAGAGTTCAGGCAAAAGAAAAATCATACAGTAAGGGGTCTATTAAGAAGGAAGGAAGGTGCAATTTTCTATAGCATAAGTATAAATATAAGGTGTAGCTAAAATGAAAACAATATTCTTAAAAAAACATCGAAAAGTCTTTTAATCTGACTATATACTCATTTTTATTTTTTTTTTTCAAAGCAAGAAATAGATTCTTTTATTTTGCTTCTCACATCAACTTAGTTTCTACGTATGAATAGTTTTTGAAAAATTATTTTTTTTTACTCAAAATAAAAATTATAATTTCCAAAGCCTTCAACACTTTAAAACGTCTAGTTTAGGCATTTGACTTAAACTTGTTACCCAAGAGTATTGATAGAACTGAATAAAAATTATGAAAATAAAAAAGTTTTAGGACTAGAATCGTATTTCAAATTTTGTTGGAGCCAAAAAATGATGCTCTCCAAACTTCCTGAAACTGTTTTAATCAAAACTATATTCTTAATGATACAAAATTTAAGGCAGTTAAGTTTAATATACAATTTTTGAAACTCATCTTTCTATTAATTTTTGTTTATATGTAGTTTTAAAATGAAGCTGAAAAGGTAAGCATTTTTTGGGCAGAAGAATTGTATCGCCCGATGATGGAGTAGACACTCCGATACGCCTCACAAATTTCAGTGTTTTCCAAATTAAAATAAATAAAATAAAAAATAAATTATTTTTAATTTTATTATTATTATTTTATTATATTTTCTGAAAGGATTTGTCATTATATCAGAATTTTATACATGTTTTCTATTTATTACTTTTGATTTCATACAAAAGATAATAAAAAGAATAAAATGCATACGTATCTTCGCTAAAAATATATCTTTGCCCGAAGCCAATCAAGAAAATCAATTATGATTGTATATAGATACCAAAAATTCCCTACTTCAGTTGTGAAACTGCTATGGCATGCATATAAAATTTCCAGTCGATCCCAAAAGATCATCGTTCTATAAGTTATACAAATAATAGTGTGAAAGTAAATGATTTAAATAGACTAGCTGTTTCTTCGCGTCATAGTGGACCTTTAATGCTTCATCACAATCAATGAAGAGTCTGCTTATTACTTACATCGAAGATATAGACAATAAGTTTTCCGTTCTTTTATACATGCTAATAATTTGGAATATTGTTCATAATATCTTCTATGAAATGACCACACATTTGATATTACTAACAATACATCGAAATGTCAAGGTTTACTAACAAATTAAATAATCTTTTGAATGCGCCAAGGTATTTTAACAAGACATAAAATATAAGCTGATCAAAATATAAGACCAAACATTATCTACTGGGTATACCAGAAATATCAAAATAATAAGTTCAATAAAACCAAACCATGCAAATAAGGAAGACACACTTCCAGTTATATATTAAAAAATGGCCTAACGTACTTTCTATATTATGCGTGATCACACACTATATTCAGGAAATATAATAAACAACAGTTCTTATTTTGTTTTCAAATCAAAATCCTTCTTCCACGTACAGATATATAGTAACCTATAACTAAACCAAACTTTCAATTACAACCAAAAAAAAAGGAAAAAACTACGCAACTTGCATATAAAAAATAAATTTCCGTCAGTTATTATAACTAACCAAACATTTATATATAGCACTTTGCCCTCGATTTCTAATCAGTTAAACGAAAGAGTTAACGTAAAAACTCGTAAACAAGTAGGAAATAAAATTTAAAAAATAAAATCAAATATTATCAGGAAATGCCTTAGTGACTCTAAACGAACACCCAAATAATTTATATATATTGATGATTTTTATTCAATTATAACTGCATACATTTTTTAACACTAACCCAACCCAAAACAAAATTATACTTCCCCAAACTCCATATCATCAATATACTCATTAACCTGTTAAATCAACAGTTTTTTATTTTCCTTGAAATACAAAAATAAACTAATCAGTGTGTGTTTTTTTTTTTTTTTTGTTGTAACTTCCACATTACACAATACAAAAAAAAACGCATAAATGAAAAATTGCAAACTGAAAGATAAATATGTATAAATATCATTACCTCACGCAATTTTCTTATGCGTCTTCTTTATCGGCATCTAAATCCAATCAATTGAAATAAAAAAAAAAAAATATTTTTTTCCCTATCAACGCAATACACTTGACTTTAACTTTCGTTTATGTTGTTTTTTTTTTTTGTTTGTTTCTTCTCTTTGATTTTTACACCATCACATCAGCAAAGCAAGTTAAATTGATGTGATATTGGTAACAACTATCTAGAGTGCTATGGTAAAGGCCATCCAGAGCTATCCACGGCAAATGGTTCGGCGGCGGGGCACTCTGCAAATTTTTCATAATCTCAAAATAGAAAAAAAAAATTGATTTTATGGAGCAAAGTGAAAGCGAAAGCTTAAAACCACTCGTTTGTAAAGTTGCAAAAAAAACTACAAGTACAGATCTCCAGAGACACTCCGCATCTAATTTGGATCACAAACATGAATCCAAAGTGGCATCTCGTGCCGGGTTGACTGACTAGACTCTATACCTTGTATCTCTGTGTTGTATAAAGACCAAACATGGTTGTTGATGGAAATAAAAATAAATAATAAAAAAAAAACATCCTCATCTAGTTCAATGTTCGCAGATCAGTTTAATCTTTTTTTTTTTTGTTTTTTTACTTTTGACTTTTCAAATGCACATCACGCACCGCAATCATTTTCAAATAATCCACCAATGCTATAGTCCGTGTCTTGCTTCCATGTCGTCCATTATGGGAATAAGTCTTTGCTTTTGGACTTATCATATATGAGTTTCATATAAACGCGTAATCCAATTAAATCACCCAAGACAGGCAGACGGACACTGATGCAGGCTATATAAATAGTTGGATGAAAATGAAAGTTTCATATATAGCTGGATATGAAAATGCGGAAAAACAAATAATATCGGTTCGTCTGAAAAAGACCTGATTTTGTCGAATCCACCTGTCTGTATCCGCCTTTGATCTTCTTATAACATATCCACTCTTTCACGCTCTCTCTCTCTTTCCCCCGCTATCTATTCGACTGAGATAAGTGCTTTAGATATCTATTTTTTGTTGTTTTTTTTATCTTTCTGCACTCTAAAGGATGGCAATAAAAATGAATCAAATTTATGGGATCATTAATTTTGTATCGGTATCGCACAAACGCACAATTTTTTTTTTCTCTTCTTTATTTTCTATCTTTTCGATGTGCTGACTTTAAAAGGGATGCAGAAGTCAAGAAAATAGGGCGGACTGAGAAGAATAGGATACCTGTTCTAGAGAGGATAAGAGGATATACAAAAAGGACATTGCAGACACAAGGGCGAAACCTCGGCGACGACGACGACTGGTAAATCTGATAAATCAGATTACATCTTTGAGTCTTCTTATCTATTTATTTTTTTTTTGTTTAATATTTTATACCTTTTTCACCAGCCTCCCATAATGTACGAGTATCTTTAAAAAAAATTGAAATTAAAGAGTCAATTGGAATTTTAGTTGTTTTTCACAGATTTGTGAAGAAAAAGGATCTAAAGTTCTTAATAGGATTAAAATAGTTCTTTTCCATGGTTGCTGATGTCATTTTTTGTTTAACGATTTAAATGATTGCAGTAACTTTGATAATCATAGCAATTTTTTTTTTGTTATCCCCTGCTACTTTGTGCTTTGAACAACAATTCTAAAGCGTGAGAAAATTCCCACGGTATGTTACACCCAACAGGTAAGAAATTAATTCACCCTACCAACCAAAGTAATGATACATTGATCGGTGGTGGAAGAGAAGACAAAAAATTATAAAGATGAGTTAAAAATGTTAACGTGTGGTTTCACGGTCTCGTAAACAGCGCGCAACACTTTGGAAAAGTAAAAAATAAACTGTTGCTTTGCCACCCTCATGTGACTTCAAATAAAACCTTCCATGGCACGTCAGTTACTTGCCGGTTCCGTTTATTTATATTGTCGTGTGTGCAACAAGTGTAGAAAAATATAGGCCCTCTTTTGCAGTTAAAAACAGCCATAATATGTTAATTTAATGAATTTTAAAAAATAAAATAGGAGGGGGAATGAGGTATTTAATTTGTTTTTTTTTTTTTTTTCATTTTTATTTCGAAGATGTTATGGGAATTTCTTGAAAATTTTCCCAGCGTTATGGGAGAGTGAACTTGAAATAAAAAAAAGTATTAATTATTATTATTTCAGTGTGGATGATGGTAGTTTAATATACCGTCTACTTGTTGAATTTGCAATATTGAATTAAAATACAAAATTTATAACTTATTTTAAATCAGAAAACCATACTTCATTATTCCAGGCAAAACAAATTCTCTTTAATACCATCTAATCGGACTACATTAATAAGAAAAGTGTCAATCCTGAGCTTCTGTATGTGTGTGTGTGTGTCTCAATCATTAATCGGTTTACTATCTATAAAAAAAATCCCATATTGAACGCATAAACAACAGGATATCATAAAAAATCGCATTAAATATGAATGAAACAAACAAAAAAGAAAACATAAAACGAAAGAGCTGAGCTACGAACCTGTTGATAGAATTGACCCTCTTTTCTTTCATAATATCATGGTAATGACCACAATATAATTTTCAACAAGAATCTGTATGGTGAGTGTTAATACTACATACTACGATGAATGCTCGTCATTGTGCATTTGTTGTTGTTGTTGTTTTATAAAAAAAAAACACACGAACGATATGTTGATAGCTTGTCACATTTTGAGTTTATGGAATCGTGCAATTAAGTGACACCTACAACGTGTGTCTATCATTGACATAACGATGTTTAATGAAAGAGGTGAGGGTGAATAATAAATATATCGTATGGTAATTGATGGTGAGGGTGAGGGGGGGAGCTATATCTAAGTATGTTATTTTCGATGCGGATTTATTAACAATTTGATTTTTATCTTATACAAGGTGGGTGGATTGTTATTCACTTAGACATGCGGTTGCGTTATGGTTATTATGGTGCATTATTATAAACCATGTTTAAAATGTGAATTATTGGGACTTGTTAAATCGGATTATTGTATTAGTTTTTTTTTTTTTTAATTTTTATTTTCAATGTGAAGAGTGGAACGGAAATTGAGTGTGTGGAATCTAGATTGACAAACATAATTAAATAAAAATGAAAATATAAAGTCATATTAATTTCAGACATTTTGAGACTAAATAGGTTTGCAGTTCTTTATGTTCTTGACAAGTGAAAGACTTTTAATTGTACCACCTTTTGATTAGTTAACAACCGATTGTATAATTTAATTTCAAAATATTTTCATCTGCTTTGTTAGTTAGAAACGATATATTTTTAAATGAAATGTATGTACATTCAAAAATAATATTGAAATCCATTGTTTCTGCAAGAAGTACCTAAATGAAATATACAAATAAACTCAAAATAAGATTGGCTCGTAATGTGAGGTAATTTTTACTAAAATTAAGAATTAAAGTGCCTTAAATATTTTTGTTAAATAATTTATTGTTCGAATTTGGGATTTTAATATTTTTTAAAATTTTTATTTTTATTTATTTAAAACAAAAATCATTATCGTTTGCATTAGGTAAGTAAAAAGAAGATGAAATTAAAAAGTGGCGCCCAATGTGAGGCTATATTTCTGTACCTTGGATCTAAAAGGGTCAATGACCAATTTCATAATCTTTATGAATATTGTTAAATTTTGGAGATTTTAAAGTTTTTTTTTTTAAATTATTAATTCCTGTCCATCATTTTTAGACTTTAAAATCTGTCTTCTATTTTTACTAAAATTAATTTATATATTTATGATTTATTTATGAAAAAAAAACAACTATTTAAGTAATGATTAAAGCATTTGTTTAAAGTAGGGACGTAATAAACAAAGAAATAAAAAAGTGGCGCCCAACGCGAGGCCATTTTTTACACTTTCGGGCTAAAACGAATTTGTTTCCATTCAAAAAGTCTCTCGATTTCCTATTTGTCTGGGAATTGACACGCATTTAGCAAAATTCAATAAAACCATCTTGTCATATCCAGGGTAACAGTTCAGAACCTCGAAAGTCGTTTTATATATTTTTTATTTAGAAATTAAAAAAAAAAACCTGCCAAAATTTATATGGTTATCTATATTAAGAGGTTTGAAATTCTTCCTTTTTCTGTAAAATATTCAAAAAATACCAAAATGTGCCTTTGATTTTTCTGATTATGTTGAATTTTTTTCTTACAAGATCCTGCACTTAAACCATCGATATTGCATATAGGGCTAGTTACGAGATGACAAAAAAAGTGAAGCTCATAGTCTTTACAGAAACAGTTTGTTGAAATGTTTCATGTCATTGACTCCATTCCTGTAATCCAACAATAGTTTACAGAATTTGCATGTATACAATGAGACTACCTCCAATAATATGCCACCGAATTCAGAAACAAATCTCAATGAATTAAACTAGAACTTACGATATTCACCCCTTCTTCACAGCCATGTTACAATTACTTAAGTGTACTTAAATATATCCTCTAGAAATTAGAAGTTTTCGATTAAAGGATGTTAAGAGTACCTTAATTTCAGTACACGAGATTTTGAAGTCAAGTAAAATTCTTAGTAGCAAGCAAATCTCATCAAATACAAAGATACGTAATTATTACAACTTTTTTATGATCAATCTTTAGAATTAATTAGGGTAAGCATTCCCAATCAGATTTTACTATTAAGAGAATAAACTTCTGTGCTAGACTCTTACATAAAATTCAATAATTTTTGCTCCTTTATATTTAAACTTGAAAGACTGAAATATAATTTTATTTGTAGTTTCACTTATTATTAAATATTTTTTTCTTATTTTTTCTTATGTGAAACAATTTTCAAAAAATAAAGATGAAAATATTAAGAGTAAATCTGCTAAATGTTTCCAATCAATCTAGATAAATCTGTTATAACAACTTTACACTGATTTTATTTAACATCTTGCAAAGGTCAAAATTTTCATGAGCATATATAAAATTAACAGAAGTGAGGAAAGAAAGGGATTCAAAATTTAAAATTATAAATAAAATAATAGAATAGAAAATAAATATTCGAGTAAATCATTCTTACAATATCCCAGCACCTTTTGCTTTATTTTTATGATTTTTTTCAACCTTTTCGAAAAGTAACTTCTACCTTATTTTTACTTTGAAATTTAGTTTGGTTAAGTAAAGCAACCCATGTCGTTGTTGTCAAACAAAAACATTGATTCGCAAGAAAATTAATTAATACTACAAACATTTACTAACCATCACTAATACATGCACTCATGATGAGTCTCTGATTGCTCCAAGCTCACTATAACAAAGAATCTGAAGTGTTTAACACAAAATTTCAATTCAAAATTCAAAACCTATTTAGAAATAGCCGTCGGCAAAGACTCTGATAATATTTCATCGCCAGTTTTTCATTTATAAACAAAAGAGCTGTTACACAAACTTATAATTTCATATAAAACTTGTATCAAAAATAATTGTTTCCAGGAGTACACTTTTTTCTGAAAGCAACTACTGAAAGAAACTACAGACATATATCCATCTGAAAGTAAGTAAAATGGTCTTCAATAAATCATTTGCTAGTCTTTTTTGATTTACGAGTATTATTATATACCTCTTCAAAACACTAATGGAAATGCTTAAAAAAGTTTCTTTACAAAACCTTCTTTCATAACCTGTTTAAATGAGTGTTACTGTCATCTTCCTTACCCAGATAAAATTTAAAACATATTTCAATCACATTAAATCAATTCTAGGTCCGTTTTTTAATTCCAAGATTATTACTTTACCATTCTTGAGCAAGCAAAATAAAAGAGTTGATCTTAAAACCCACAAATTTTTTTTTTTAAATAAATGACTTCATAAGCTTTTCTAAGTTAGCTTTAAAATATCTTCAGACATGAAAAAACAAAACATTTTCAATCATATTTTCAATAACAAATAAGATCATCTGATGTGATGATTGTCAAGATTTCAAAAGCTACAGAGACAATCAATAATTATTTCTAGTAAAATTTGTATCGCAAAAAAATCAAAATTCAGTTTTTATGCTACAATCTTCTTTAACAATTTGTTTTTTTTTTTTTACTTACATCTTCATCTTCTAAATATTTGAATGTATCCAAAGTGTCAATACGAATTGTTCCTTGAAATGGATAAAATAATGTTCCTTGTGGAATTCCCATTGTTGTCCATACCGTTATTTGTTGTTCGTTTAAAATTCCCGCTGGTGTTGATGCCAATGCAAGGGAAAATTCTTGTGGTATTAATACACAAGTTTCCATTGTGACAATATTTTTTTTTTCTCTTTAATATGTTCTTTTAATTTCTAATTAAAACAAACTTAAAACACACTTTATTCGATAAGGAGTATATTCCAATATACAATAATTATACTTCACTATTTTGAAATATTTTTGATTTGATTTTCAAAATTGACTTGTCATTATCTCTCTCTTATAAGAATATTCGTTCACTTAATTTAAATTTTTGTATTTCTTAAGAACCGTTTATAAATTTTCCGTCCGCGAAATTAACAAAAAAAAAATAAAATTATTATCAACGAGCTACGAAACGAACTTTAAGAAACAACTTCTCAATCCCGATAAGGTCCACAAACTAACAATATTCCATACAAAAAAAAAAAGTAAAATAAAATAAACCACCTAAAAGATACTTTCTATCTTTGTTTTAAAAAAAATGTAACACAAAAAAAATTCTCAGCGCGCTAGCGAGAAGAAGACCCATTTCATTCAATGATCAACTAATACTGTCCGTTCGGGATCGCCAATATCTAACCATGACCTTCTGGAGGAAAATAGCGCACCAAAACACACACCACTGGATAAAACAGAGCACGGCTACAACAACCAGCAACTATATAACTCTGTGGTGCGGCAAATAAAGTCAAAACCAAAACACACAGATACGAGAGTATCTCGCTTTAGCTCGCCAAGACGCAGGCGGCTTATTGTATACACTACACTTCTATTTCTTCCACCAAATCACCCCGAGCAAGATAGCAGAGAGTGTATAGTATATCTTTGTATCTTATTGCAGGTAGCAGCCAATACAACAACCAATATACGACCAGCGGGAGCTGGAAGCGCGTGCAAGAATATACAGTAACGTAAAACTAGCTCTTTATGCCCGATTGTGCGGCATGTACCTTTTTTTTCATGTTGTTGTTGTTGTTGCTGTTTCCTCTGAGCACTTATTGAACGCGCGCCTCTTCGTTAACTTATTTCTTTGTATCATTTTTTGTTGTTGTTTTTGGAAATACAACAAAACAAAACCTAGAAGAATACAAAACTAAAGAAGATCTTGGGCAAATACAAATACAAGCAAAATTATTACCGCACCACCTGATCGGGAAACCTGTGTGTAGGAGCGATACAAGTGCATGCACATGCACAACACTCTACCAACCTGTTCGTTTGTATTGAATTTCATTCAGCTTCAATGGTGAATTTTTATCCGAATTTTTATCCGCAGTTATTATCCGAAGCCGGTATTTTATAATATCTATCAGTGTGTGTGTGGAGCTCGAAAAAGTAAACAAATCGATTTGATTATGTACCTGAGAGTTGTTTTTTGTTTCCTTAAGAAAAGCAATAAAAAAGCAAAGAAAAAGAGGTTTTGAGATAGCTCCGCCTTTTTGTGACTTTTACATATACCTATTCTGGATATAGATGACAATTCGGCTGTAGTAGTTGTGCTTTAGTTTAATACCATCAAATCTCAAGACCGAGTAAGAGAGAACCCATTTTAAATAGAAAAAGACAACTTGAGATAAAAGGAGGTAACATCATCATCATCATCATCATCACCACCATGGAGATAAGGGAACGAAAATAACAACAAGAAAAATTAACTGACCACGGTAGTTCATGTCGAACAAGAAGGAAGTCAATGACGGTTATTTAACGACGAAGAATTTGAAAACGACAACAAAAAAAAAAACATAAAGAAGCAAACCTACCTTCATTTCAATATATAGCATGTGCCTTGGAATAATAAAAAGTCGTAAGTAATGACAACCACAAAAAACATATGTTATTCCTTTTTCAGTCCTGCGGGCAAAAGTCAGGTGCACCTCTCTCACATCACACTCATCACATCGCATCGCATCACATAACATCATCAGAGAGAGGATTTTATAATTTCATTTTATATTTTTTGTTCGTTAAATTCAATAGTTAAATGCGATGCGATGCGCATATAATGCTTGTGTTAAGTTGAATCTAATCAATTTATACAATTTCATGCATGCATTTTAGCCATTACACTCTTGAAATTATATGGTTTTTGTATGTAAACGAAAGAGCTGAGTAGCGAACTTGAAATTCATTCATAGAGGACTTAGAGATGTATATTCTTCTGCTGGTTGAATGCATTGCCTACCGTCGTGATTTGTATGTTTTTTTTTTTTTTTTTTTGTTCTCTTCGTCTCTTTTGTCTTCGATGATACTGCGATGGGAGACTTATTAAAACTAGAAAAGCAGCTCACTTACATATACTTGCACACACACAGTATAAATATAATTACCATTTGGTTTTTATTTGTTTTGTTTAAGTGCACAGCTTAACAGTCATTTAGGATGGTCATCATCAAATTTATTCATTCAGTAATTAACTGACAGAAAGGAAGCTGAATGAATTTTTTTTTCTCGGGAACAGGTAAGACTGAATTACGTGATTTAATATTGTTTGACTATGTTACCTGCTGTTTTAATCCCAAGGATATTAAATCAACAACATATATTACATGACTGGGCTACTGCGGTTGTATTAATTGTTGTTTATTCAAGTGGTGACTATTTTTATAGGTTTAATTTTTTTTTTTTTTGATCTCGGAGAAGAACATGGAGAGTGATTTTGCAAAGATTCATTGAACTGACAGACAAAAAAAAAACAATTGAACTTGTGAGATTTGTAATTAAAGTTGAAATACATAAGCAAGTAATAGATTGTTATTTTTTTTTATCTGTGGTACATGGCATTTTATGAACTTGAAACATTTTCTTCAGAGAATTTCAAAGCAATCGCGTGAGTGTGGTGAGATGCCGCAGAAGTAATGAAAATTGCTAACAGGGCTTATAACTCTTGGGAGTGATGTTTAGTTGTATAATTTTTGAAAATCATATTTGACATGACAATCAAATTAGAAAAATCATTAAAAGCAGGATTTAAATTGTCGAATTTCACAAACCTTTAAATTTAACATCGAGTAGAAAATAATAATTAGTTTAATTATAATTTTAACTTATTTTCTTTAAATGCAAAATAAATTACTATGAAAATCAACAATTATAAATTGAACAGTTGTTATGAGATTGAGGATATAACTTAAGTAACCTGGAATTCTTTTGCCCATATCGCTTTAAAAATAAAAAAAATATAGACGGTGATACAAAATGTTTGAACTCCCAGGCCTTCAAATCTTTTAGAAATTGAAGCACAGTATATGCTAAAATATAAGAATTTAATAAAAATCAATCAGATTTCTTTTTTAAATCAAAGAATTTACAAAATATTTTAAAGTCAAGCTTAAGTGACATTTTTCTTATAAATTGCATACAAGTTGCAGAGGTGTTTAAAACTTTCTAAAAAGGGAAATATACGCTTCGGAAAATTTGTAAATCATGTATCTTTCATGTGAACAATTTTTACATCTTTCTTATGCCAAATTTCTTAAGGCTCGTATATTTAAAATACAAGATTTACTTAATCAATCAGAGACTTATTGAAAATTTGGTAATCTTTAAAAATATTACCACTGAGTTAATGGCCACTCAAGTTAAGAAATATATCAACAGGAGAATGGAGAATAATTGTTAATGTAAAATATTACAGAAATATCTTTTAACTTTACTGCAGAACAGTATCAGAAAATTAGATCGATTAGTCAATTTAAAGAATTTTTCAGCGATGAAATTATGTCCACAAAAGAAAAAAGGAAACATTCTATCATTAATGGTATCGAAACCGTACTTCGAATCTTTAAATCACACAACAGAAGAATATTTAAATGAAAATATTGTCAATTATTTGGTTCAAGGAAAGAAAGCTCTACAAAAAGCTTAGTGAAGGGACTCTTATAGTTTATAGGTCTATATTCTTTTAAGAATTAATTTATCTGTAGCCCTTGTGCGTTTGTTTTCTTGGCATTTTAAATTCTTAAAGTTCCTATAAATATTAAATTGAATATTCAGTATCTCTCCGTGGTGTGCGAGGAAGAGTTGCGTACTAAAACAGCTAAGAAAAAAACATTTATATGCCCTGGTTTTAGACTAAATTACGCAACAATATTTTATATTACATATACAATGTACATACATATATTGAAAAATTTTCTACGCAAAGAAAGACCTAAAACAAAATATAATTGGAATATTTCGTGTTTATTTAGGATTAACAATAACGTCACTTGCCATATAAACATTTTTTTATTTTTTTTTTTTTTTTTAATTATAAAGGAGGATCTTATTGGTCTCAAGAAGGGCACCTTCGATTTTCTGCAAAAAGCTCACTTTATTACGATAGGTGTAGGCTACCTTTTATTATATTTTTTTTTCGAAAAACTAATTAAAGCGAAATTAAATTCACCTTCACATTTTACATTTACATTTATTATTTTTTATAAACAAGTTCTGGTATCTAGATTTAGAATATGGAAATCAAAATGCCGTTTTCGGAAGTTTGGAATATTTTTTCATATTAATTTCTTAGTCAAACATCTTTATCTCTTTTTTTAATACGGCCGTAACCGGTTAGAATGAATTTTTACTAAAGTTAAATTTATAAAGCTTCTCAAAAACGACTTATTATTTTTTTTGAAAATTAGTTTTCAGTTGATACTATTTAAGTCTGACTGATAGGCATATGCAATATGCATACTATTATATTGTTTCGTTAAATATCGCCAAGTCGTTTTATTATTTCGCTGATAGATCATTTAGCCGTTTATTTTTTTAGATAATTAAAGGGAATGTTTTTTTTTTTTCAAATGCATACTATGTATATTTCCGGTCCAAATAAAAATAAAATTATAGACAATCTTTTTTTTTGAGTATTTTTAATATTACTTTTTCATGATGGTAATTTCACATTTTACTGTGTCAATTTTTAACAACAAATGGGCATTTAATTATGAATGAATGCATGAATATATGTTGGGGGTAATTAATTGCACTGCGACCTATTGATCTATTGTGCCCCCATATGGAGCTGGACGAGGTTACTCATCTTACAACTCTTAGTCCAAACCTATTTCTTTTAGAAATTTGAGTATTTGGGGTATTCTCAGAGAGGATAAGTTGCTCTCTTCCACCTGGTAGCGTCCCAGGTGTTTATTTCTTTGATGCATGAGTGCATCGCAATCTCCTAGTATGTGATTCGGTGTTTCCTCATGGGTATTGCAGAATCTGCAAGTGGCACTACTTACTAGGCCTAGAATATTTAAGTGCCTTCTAAGTTTACAGTGGCCGGTGAGGAGGCCCGTTATAATTCTTAGGTTATTCCTACTTAAGTTGGTGCAGTCCTTGAAGCGTTCTTGGTTATAGTTTCCAAGAAGGAGTTTGACCTGTCTCAGTTTTGGGAGTTCTTTCCAAATTGTGGATCTTTTGGTCTCCTCTTCTTTTTTGATTCTATTTTTGATCACATTCTATCCTAAGCCGCAAAAGGGCTCAAGTCCCGTTAAGGTGGTCTTTGCTCCTATTTTAGCTAGGAAGTCTGCCTCTTCATTTCCCTGAACGCCTACGTGCCCAGGTATCCAATGAAGCGTGACATTATTGTTTTTGCCAAGTTCATTTATTTTAAGGTCTATTTATATTTTATATTCTCAATGCTTAATTTTTTTTTTCGCTTTTTTATTTGGCATACAATTTTTTTGATATTTTTTGGCTTTCATGTAATTTAATATTACAAACCAATTTAATGCGAAATAAAAAAAAAGCGAAACGAAAAAATTCTGATTAAAAAAACGAAAAAATGAAATTTCAAATAAATAATAAACAAAATAATAAAATGCCTATTAAAAATTGCCAAACTTAAAAATTCTAATCCAACAAAAAACTAAATGAAAATTGCGAAACGAAAAATGCGAGAGTATATTTTGTCATATCATTTAAAAAACAAAACATAATTTGCAAAACGTAGAATGCGAAATAAGAAAATACAAAAATGAATTAAAATATAAATAACAAAAAGTCTTAGCTCTACCCACCATCAGGCCTTTTAGCTAAGTTATAGTTAACAAAGTCATATTGGGCCGCATTCATGGTTATTTTTAAACTATTGCTAAGTTTAAAGAAGGTTTTATTGAATTTTATGACATTTATTTTAATTTTTAGGGGTTGTCATTAAAATATTCGCGGTCATATTTATAAACCTTGTCTAACTTTAGACAGCCATCCAAGTTATAGATAAATATTTTAAGTTGATGTTTAAGAATTATCTAACTTAGACAACGGACTTGGTTGTCTATAAGTCTTGGTTAGTTTAACATTTTATTTTATCAAATTAAGCTTACTTCTAACTATTTCGGGCTATCAAGACACTGTCTAATTAATCAAAAAACAAATAAATACGCCTGTTGTAGTCTAATAATTCAAAATTGTATTTAATGGAAATAGGGTAGAGATAGGACATTTATTCAAGTAATAAATTGCAGTTTAGTAAACATAAGACTAACAAACGCTTATGAAAATACGCGCTAATATCGATTTCTTATTTTGTATCCCAAACAAAATAAGAAACATAACAAAATATAAACGCATTTAAATTGAAAGCTAATGTATGTTAATACTTTAGTTGTTGTCTATAGTATCTAAGTAGATGCATAATAGGAATAAGAAATTAGTATAAATAAGTGGTGTGGCTGTGTTGTTAGTTGTTTTACATGTCAATATCATAGCACGTTAAGGGAAATGTTAACCTGTCAAAAGTGGCAAATTCAATTATAGGTGTTTCTTGTACAAGGCTATAAGCTTTTCTATTTTAAATTGCTCTTTCTTTCTTTTCATAGAATATACAAGACCATAATGATATTCTGATATTCGATAGTAGGTAGGCTTTCTGCATATTACATCGAACTGCAATTATAATCCAAATGCAGATAAAATAAAGTGATAAATTCAATAAATTGCAAATGTTTTTAAGTGACAAAGTGACATGTGGTTGATACCTGTTTTTTTTTTTAAATAAACTATGGTCACTTTCTGAAAGAATTAACATGTGAAACAACTCCATATACCTACATAAATATATGTTGCCAATTAAAAACATAAGATATCAATAAAATAAAAATTCAAGGCTATATTATTCTAATATACAACAAAAATAATGTAATCTGAAACTTTGTAACTTTGAATCGTTCAAGAGTCGATTTTAAATAATTTATTTAATTTTGTATTGGGTTTTAAAAATTTTAAGTAATAACAGGTGTGTTTTCTAATTTTTTCTAAAATCTATATAGTTTTAGAAAACAGTTCAATATAAGTCAAAACAATAGCTGAGCTTAAATGTTTTTTTTTCTATTGAATTTAAAGCAAAATAATAATAACGTATCATAGCAACTCAACTATACAGTCTATCGTTGGCCTGAAATTCTATCGGGGCTATTTTTATAAGCTTGTTGCTATGATATGTTATTATAATTTTGCTTCATTGAACTGTTTTAGAGACTTTATAGATTAGAGAAAAAATCCAGGTTATAAACTTGGTGGCAACCCACCCAAGTGATTGTTGTTTCATTTAAGCCTTTAATTAAAATCTTATATCTTAAAATATTTTTTTCAACTGAATTAGTTTTTAGAATTTTAAAGCTTCTATTCGCAGTTATCTTCAATCATTTATAACGTATGTGCACATTTTTGTAGAGTTAAGCTATAGATAATTCTTTTCTTTGTCGAGTTAGTTAAAAATAAGTCGGGGGTAATTTTTCTTATAAGAAACTTACGTACAATTCTACCAAAAAATTATAATATATCATTAAGAAATTCTGGAAAATTCTGCACAAAAATTTTTGAGATATTTTGACATTTCACTGGCCATACAATTTTTAATAAAGTTTTCCAAACTCACTGAACAAAATTAAAAAAAGAAAAGTTGTTTACTTTCTTTTAGTGTTTTTGAGGAGCTGTACAAGTATATCTACGTTAAAAATAGTCTAATCGTGGCAAAACAAAAAGGATTTTTGATTTTAAGATTTATTTTAACTAACGTTATTTGGCAATCAATGGGCGCGAACAATTTTTTCGATTAGTCCACAGAGTCTGGAAAAATAATTGCCGTTGAACTATTACATGCAACGCATTAATCAGTTATTTTGTTATTTGCTATTGTTTTGGTCCTTCTGCATGAAGATTTTGAACGAAAAATGAGTTTGTGCTTGTTTAATTTTAATATATTTGAATCCTATTTCTGTGGGCTTCAGGTCTTTCTTGTTTAATTTTTATAATGATTTCACAATGAAACAATAAAATGTGTTCCTTTAATTGGTTTGTAGAACCTTAATTAATCGGTAAGCGAAAACAAGGTTACATCGATGAATTTGAAAATTATTATTATTTGTAAGGAAGCGGTAGATTTACTAGGTACCATAAAATATTATTTTTTGAACTTCTTTTATTAGTGAGCTTCAGATCAATTTTTATTAATTTGAAAAGGTTAGGTATAATTAACGGGAAAGGGTTGGACAAAAAAATTCTTATACATTTCTGAAAAGGTATTTTTAAGGAATTTTATTCAAATTTTTAAATTTACTATTAAATTTTTTGTATCACAATGATTTGCTGAATTATTGATGACTTAAAGCAAAAGACACTTTTTTCACTCAAAATAAGATATCTGAACAAAATGTTGACTTAGAAGGGCAAACAAAGTATCAAATTAAAGTTGAATAATAAATTGGTTTTTTCGACTTCGGGAATTTAGGACTTGAGAAGACCATTTTTAACAGACCAAAATAGAAGTTCTTTAAAAAACACTAAAAAAGTAAAACAAAATTTGGTACCTATCTACTTTAATTGTGCTCAGCAATGTTCGTTAGATAATTTTAGCAAAATAAAAATCCGACTGCCTATACATAAAAGAACAACGTTGGCAACTTAAATATATTAGCTGATTTCTAAACGTGTGAAATAATTTTTCTGAGACAAACAAAATTAGTTTAAAATAATTAAAGCTAATATCTTAATTTTAATATTAATAACAAAATGAAAAACGATAGTGATTTTTGTCAACATTATTTATTTATTTAGCTTATTGCAAGCGAATACTTATACAATATAAAAATATAAAAAATAAAAATAATACATTATAATTAAAATAAGTTAAAAAAGAAAAAAAGTAAAAAGAACAAATGAGTTAGTTTGAGTTATAGTGGCGGATACATATCAAAGGTAGTGCCCAGCCAATTTCTCGACACTATAAGCCTTGTTAAAAATTTAAGTGATTTTAAACCCCTCAACTAACTTCAATAGTTACCAAGCTGAGCCAACCCAAACGTTTGAGCAAATCTCAACTCCTTAGCATTAGTTGTTCCTGAGATATAAAGGTCTTCAAAATTCGCTCAAATTAATTGAGCTCTTCATGACACCATATAGAATGTCAGAATCTTGTAACTTTGCAAAAAACTAGTAGGACCTGTTGTGCAAAGAAGGGACAAAATTGTCGATTTCAATACTGTGAATATGTAAAAAATAATAAATAAAATGTATCGCCATTATAAATGCATATAATAATAATTGATTGACTTATATAAAATAAAATGTTCTCACCCAAGCCTATCAGTTTTTTGACATACAAGACATACACTCAAAAACTAAAAGTAGTTTATTTCTTTCTTACAAAATGCTAAATGAGAAACATATATTAGGTATAAAGTTTATAAAAACTCTGCTCTCTTTTGAGCACATCTCATTGGAAGAGGCGCATTCTCATAGTAAGATTTAGCAGAGGTAAGAGCCTTCCATAACTAGGCAATTTAACGCTTTTAACAGTGTTATAAGTATAACAATCTTGACGTATTCTTCAAGATTATATACTTCTAGTTACTTTACATTAGTATCGATAAGTTCTTGAAGAATCTTATGTGAGGAAAAATGTTGGGTACTACGTTCTTCGATTTCAAGGTAATTACTTTTTCTTCAGTTTGAGCTCAAAACAATCTTTGTATAAACCAAATAGTTCCCTAACTACTGCTATTCAAAATTTAATAATAAAAACTGTAACAAAAATGAACTACCTATAAAAACAATATAATACAAACTACAAAGTGTTTGAGAGAAAGTGTTTAGCCGGTAAGTTGGGTCTGTGTCTATCCGTTTAGGTGGGGGGCAATTTTCTAAAAGGAAATACTTTAATAATTTATTTTCAAAGTCATAGTTTTAAATAAAAAAAAAGAGTTTTTATCTTTAATTTGATTTTTTTTTTAATTTTACGTTACTAAGAACTATTTGTGTTTTTAATATTCATTGCTCCAATTAATTCATGGTCTTACACTAAAAACTAGATGCTAAAGTGTCTCATAGCTTTAAAAAAAAAATAAAGTGAAAAAATCCGCTACTAGCCTTACATTTCAGTAACTTTTACGGCTGAAAGGGAATGACTTTAAATCCGATAGCTCTGATTTTTTGCAGAATTATTTATTATGTTGGCCTTATGAAAAATCCAACTTTTTGACTACGAGCTTTAAACACAACAATGTCAAAAATTCAAAAAATAGCCAGATGTTCGTATTTGTAAGGTATTGGTGATTTTAACCGTTAGATATGGACTAGTTTTCGATTATAACTTCGCAACTACATTTTCTTCAAAATGAGCCGAAAACGTCTCTGTAGACCCAATATTTTCCAAACTACGGCTTTATAATTTAAAAATTGCTACCACTTGACCCAAGTAATTTTAAATTCGTGAAATAGTACTTATTATTATTATAACTTTATTGATACATAAATAAATTAAAATATCAATAAACAAGAATTTAAGCTCTAAGCTTGTACTATAAAAAAACAATTCTAGTTTTAAAAAATTTCATTTACATGTTTTATTTGTTCGTGAATTCGTAAAATAAAAACACAAGAAAGTTGTTATTAACACAATTTAAATACTTTTAAATACATAAGTCATTTTTATAATTTTAATTTCAAAAAATTACATTTGTTTTAAATTCCTTAACGTTATGTACAAAAATGTTTTAAAAAATGGGTTAAAATTTTTAGTTAGAACAATTATGAGAACTTTGTAAACGTGACTTTTGCTCTGCTTAAGAATTGGTGAAAATGGCAAAGAAGGGGAAGAGACGAAGTATTTTGAGGATGAGATGGAGCATTCCGCAGTGCGATTCTTCATTGTTTTTTTTTCAAATATAAAGCTAACTTGTTTTATTACAAAATTTTTTTGAATAGAAAAGAAGTGAACTTCCACTAAACTTTTGCATCTGATGTGATTTTCATTAATTTTCTTAGGCCCATTGTATACCTATTCCAACAACGTTTCAACTTAGATATATAAAAATTAAATCATTTAATAAAAAAAATGTCTTACTATATATAACAATTGGTTAAAAAAATAATATGAAGGTTTTTTTAATAATACAAATTCTATATAGGTACTATACTGAAATACATCAGCCAAGTAGAAGAATTAGCACTATTTAATTGGACTTGTTGAATTATTGATTCAAAATAGCTTTTGGCGTTTCGTCCCGGCAATCTCACTTGGACTCATCACTTGACTAGTGAGGACCTTGTGCTTGTCAATACGCAATTTTTGTTAAGTTCAGTTCATCTAACATAGATTTCATGACGAATACCTAGTGTGAACTATATCCAAAAATAATATGTATTTAGGTTTAGGCGTAGCTACTATTTTCAAAAAATTTTCTCATGGCAGCAATTAATTACCGACTTAAATAATAAAAGTTCATACCTAAACTTTATTGCAACAGTAAAATTCCAATAGTAGGTACCTAAATGAAACACAAAAATGAGTGTGTCTTTCTTCTTCACCCTCTATAGGTAGGTAGGTATGTTTAATAATTTTTAATGATAGAAAAATATGTTGGATAACATTGCAAACACAGAAAAAGGTAATGTCACCTCACCCACATTAATCTTAAAGATTTGTTTTAAATTATTGCTGATATAGCGATGGTAAGTCAATAAACAAAATTGAGAAAATATTTATGCATTTAAATCCTCTTACAAAATATTTTTCAGCGACAGCCATTTTCCATTAAAATTGCAAAAACCATTACCTAGCTATTTTACCACCGTGATTTTATATAACAACATGTTCTTCCGAAACTTAATTCTATAAATAAAACCTAACCAGAATGTAAAAGTAGAACAAATTAGGGACTACAATTTTTTTAATAATATTTTCCTATACATTAAATAAATGTGTTAAAATTTGTTTAAACCGCATAAACAAGAAAGCTATGACTTTCATTCAAATTCCAAAAATAAAAAAAGAAAACAACCAACAATCTGCTCACATTAAACCTTTCCCAACCAATTAAGACTTCATTGGCCGGTCATACACGAAAAAAAAACAATAAAGCTAACAATTTCACGCTTCAGAAACTCCATAGTCCACATTAAGATTATTCCCACACGAGACTTCCGATAAGCCTCGCCCCCATCCATTTATAACTTCGTGTTTTACCATTTTGCTTCCACGAAAAAAAAAAAAAAAAAACACTTCAGTGGCTTGCGATTGTACCTTCTTGGTCTTGTTGGTATGACTGGCTTGCCTGCTTGAGCTCACTCTAAACAAAGCCAAGCCACACAATAAAGACCCTCATTGGTGACCGAACCAGATTTGAAGACCTCAATCCCGCGACCGTGATTGGTTGGCCGTGATTTTGTACTTTAACTTGGATGTGTGTGAATTTTTTTTGTTCTCAAATCATCGATGTTTGTGCAGGTGTGTGCATGTGTGTTGTGTATGTTGAAAAGATAGAATAGGAAATAGATTTACCTGTTTTCAAGTTCGTCTAAGCCAACCAGAGCCAGAGTGTGGTCTATCGCGTACCTAACCATCTGTGTGCCTCTGAATAATCTGAATGAAAATCACGGTGTTTGCTGAACATGTTCTCTCAGAGATGTCAGATGGATGATTGTTCTTGAAGTACCTACTTCTTGTTCTGCGCTGCGTTGGTGGACAGGCGACAGAGTGAGAGGAACAGTATGAAGAACCATGACTGAGAACAAGACGTCGCGTCGTCGCCGTATCTTCGTCGGCCGTATCTGAGAAATAAGATACCAACTGTTTGACATTTCGTGCGGTCGGTCAATGATACTTAATTCAAGTTCATCATTACGTCTACTCGTTTTGGCATTTAATGCTTGCTGGGTTGGTATATTCCCTGAACCAAAACCACTGCTGGTATTGCTTTTTAATGACTTTAGGTACAAGATTCTGAAGTTGGATAGAACTTGGAGTAGGTAATAATTTCTTATGATTTCCGGAAAAAAAAACGATGTAATACGGCATTGTTGTTGGAAGCTGACAGTGTTGGTTGGGATCAAAGCGTTAACTACAGTTATTTGATATGAAGCGATTCTTTTGTTTAAGAAATGTGTGGGAGGTTAGGTAGTTCTGAGATTGTCATAAAAAAGTAGGTAGTAAGTTAACTTTCATTGAATTCGCAGCTAAGATATTATGTAAGAAATGTTTTGCGGATTATTTAATTGGGAATAGTATATGTAGAAAATGTGTTAATATTTTTTTTAACAGTTTTAACTGAAGTTTCTCTTGTTCTAAATTCGTAATGAATAAAATATAAATTAAATCAATAAACTTCAATGGAACTTTTCTGTTCGATAAAAAAAAATTCTTTTATGATTGGCACTCAAAAGTCATACAAAATAAAGTTGATTAAATTAATGAGCTATGAAATGATAGGTTTAAGGTCAACAGCGGTGGAACGTTGTTTGAACGAGTTGAGAAGTCTTACCGCAATAAAAACAGTTATTTTTCAACCGGTCATTGTAACGAAAATCGTATAATACGTGGGAAACAAATGGCCAGAATGAGTATGAGCACACCAGGATTATACATCTGATAGTGTTAGGTTATAGGGGTGGAATAGAGGTCATCTCGTTCGATTCCCAGCCTATACCACCTAAAGACAGAAATGATTGTCACGGGTTACTGCCTCTTGCGAAAAAATGACAAATCCTTCAAGAGTATCTCATGTCATGAAAAAGTGCTTCTCAACCTAGCTGTTTGGATTCGGCAGAAAATTGTAGGTCCCCTCTACTCCTGCCAATAACACGCACACAGGAATGGTTAAGAGTTGTAAGTCACTAGGCCTTGGTTCTACACGAGCTGTCGCGCCGACCAATTTATTTATTTTAAGAAAAACAACACTAGAAGAATACTTTTTCAACAAACTGAACCATGTCTAGTTTTTTCCACCAAAAAATAAAGGGTGGTATACCCCCTTTATATATATTTCCACTGAGCTAAAGAGAACACAATTGATCCTTTAAGACAACTGAGTAAGGCCTTGCGCGGTATATATTCAATATTTACATGTTTTCCTGACGTTCATAATCTGGCGCACATTGCCCTATGATCGTATCAGAAAGATGTGTTGTCCATGTCAAACTGTTGTTTTCTTACAAGAATCCAGATCATATATCTAAAGAATGATATTATAAAGCTTTATTTCAATTTGACATCACAATTGTTTTTCAACAATCACTCTTGTATTTTCTGCGAATGGAACCAAAAATCCGACAGATTTGAAGATTAACGAAGCCATCAAAATGAAAATTAACCTAATAGCTGAAAATTATTTTGTTAAAAAATCACCGCTTAACCTTCATTATTTTTCAAACTGTTATAACAATGAAAACAAATAGTTTTTTTCGTGTAGCACTTCATTTTTAATTTTTAGTTGTCAACAACTTACCGCACAAATGGCTTGAAATATAAATCTTTTTAGAACTTTGAGGCACCTTTTACTCAGGTACTATGTAATAGTTTTTTTTTATCAATCGACAAAGAACCAGGTCGATGATTTTTTGCGATTCGATAGAAATTTTTATTTACAATGCGGTATAACAGATTTTCATGAATGTCGAGTTTTAATGAAGCAACATTTGTGGATCGAGAGTTGTGACAGTTTCATTTTTGTCGTGCAATGTTTTCTATGTTTTCCTCCAAAAGCGGTAAAAGTATGTTTTAGTAAATGGTTTATTGCTGAATAATTTGCCATTTTCTAGACTTTAATTTGTTACGATAGTTTCTATTTTGTGATGCGATGTTTTCTATGTTTTTTATATGAAGTTAAAAAAGCACCCCCTCCAAAAAGATTTAAAACTCGTCATACTGAACGGTTTGTTGTTTAATAAAATAAAAAATAAAACCAAAACATAGAAAACTTGTAAAACATCGCACGGTAAAATTTAAATTATCAAAACTAATTAAAAACTGACACAATAATGAAACATTACCACTTAGTTTTTTGTTCTGCAACACGTAGCTTGATGAGCGAAATGCATACAATAATTGCAGATTATTTTAAGAAGTCTCCGCTTTTTTTCGAACTGAATTAAATAACCCGCACCATTAACTACATAATGTACCTACATATGTGCAGTAAATGAAATTGTTGAATTTAATTGTTTGCTTTATTTTTTGTCGGTTTTTACGGTTTCGATGATTTATTTCATTTCATAAAAAATAGGTACGGTTTCGTCTCGGATGCTTTGGATGGTCAATCGAAATTAACCTAATAAATAACGTTCGAACCTATAATTTTATGAAAAATTGAAGATAAATATGCACGACTTTTCATAGATTTCAAAGATGATATGGTCCAAGATACATATTTGAAAAATTAATATCATAAAAAATAAAAACAAAACTGATATTATGTACAATAAAAATAAAATTCTATAATTTTTATAGCGCATCACTTGAAAACGGGTGGACCGATGTTAATGTTCGTAATAGCCCGAATAAGGTACGAACGGAAAAAAATAGGAAAAGTTGGACGGAATATTGGAAAGTTCCGGAAAAACTAAAAGTTATTTTTTCCATAACTCAGTGGCGAAGCGTGTTTTTTTTTTTCAACTGGCGTAGAACATTTTTTGCCACCCTATAAGTAGTTTATTTCTAGCGCCTTTAATTTTTATTACTTTGGAATAACATTTTCAATGGCGAAACGAAGAAGAAAACTTGGAAATGTACAGCATATTTCGCTTGATCGTCCAGAAGCGTCCGGAAGCATTCCGGATGCTTTTGAAAGCGTTCATTCGTCGCTAGAAGACAATTCTTTTTTTGAAGGAAAAAAAATCGGTTCTGAATTTGAAGAAAGAATCAAAACTAGTACCTAAACATTTTGGTTGTCAAAATCTTGAAATATCATTTTTGCTATATCTATTAAATTCTGGATTTGCTAATGTAAATTTGTAAAGAAGTTATATGTTAATTATATAATTAAACTGGAACTACTTTATTTTATTTGCTATTTTGGAGTGTTATTGTATGATACCACACTTATAATCACCATTTTCTTCGCAAATAGGATCAACATTTTCGAAATATGTGTGCACCATAATTACAAATAATGGATAATGCGATTAACTTTAATTTGATTTGACGATTCACAAATACATATAACGAAGAATCAAAAAAGTGGTGCAACTTATTCGTTTAGCATTCTGAATCGGAGAGTTCTAGAGACTTCTTTTTGATTACGAAAACGCTATAGTATAGATTGAATTCGTTTTTTAAACGTAATGTCAAGTAAGCTCAAAATTTTCTTAAATTTAAAACAAAAAACAAAGTATACAATTAATTGTAGCGTTTTTGTATGTAAATTAGTTGTTCATAAAAAAATGATATAGTATAAAGTAGAGCTACAAATTCAAAATCCGCCCATTTTTTATACTTATCCGTGAATCTGAAATTTTGTAATTAGGTTTTATTAAACCTAAAGAATGATGTCTTTGCAAAAATAAAAGCGCCTAGAGTGAGAAGGTGTTAAGGACTTTGACTGATATTTGTCTAAAACATACTTATATAAAAACATGACAAATTATGCATTTTTCTCTATTTGTATGGCCTTTTTCTAAATTTCTGCAGCCTTAAGAAAAAATTTTTAAGCAGTTCTAAAAAAAAGGTCGTTTAAAGACCATAAACCAACACATCAAATTTTGTCACATAACACCTTCTCATTCTAAACGCTTTAATTGTCTTGCAATGTAGCCTACACCCACGCCTCATAACTTTCTTACTATTGAATTTTGTTTTAATTTTTTAGTTCAAAAAACTCCTACTTTGATGAATATCAAAAAAATTTAATGGTTTTTGTTTAAAATATTTTCACTTCAAACTATAGAAAATTGAAAGTTTGAAGTTAAAATATCTTAAAGAAAAACCATTAATTTTTTTCTGATATACTTACATCAATTTAAGTAGGAGTTTTTTTGTTTTAACTAAAAAAATAAAAATGCAAAATGAAATACCAAAAATGCCAAAAAAAAAAACATTTATCAAAAAAGAATTGAAAAGGAATGCAACACTAGTGCGAAGCCAGGGTGTTTTAATAAAATAAACGCTGGGATTCTACGAATATGGAGCAGCCCGAAAAAAGTTAGCTACTTTCTTAATACGGTTCACCGGTCTTTCCGTAATATGTTATTTGAGCCACTGTCTAAACTGGTGGACCCATTTAGTTAAAATTTTGAACGGAGCATTTTTATGTGGCTCCCTAGATTTTTTGTTTTAAGACATCCAGGATTACCATGCTGGAGGCATTGAGAAAATCACGTTGGTTTGTATCTACTATTTACTGACGTAACTTTTAAAGCCGGTACTTATAAATAGCTTAGTAATAATATTGCAATTAAATATTTTACAAATATTTAACAAAAAAACAAAATAAATCGGAGAAAAATTTATTTTTTTAGTTCTTTTGACTTTTTTCGCACTACCTAATGACAATGATATAAAATTTACAGCATAACGTTATTCAACCACCATTACCACATTCCTGTTTTTGAACCAAAAGTGCACAAGTTCGTGCGATCTAGTCGTGCCTGCTTATCTCCTTATTAGTTCATCTACCTAATCATGTAATCTAAAGCCTTTCTTAATCACTCCTGAATCCTCATCATTACGCTCCTATTAAAAAAAAATCACTCGAAATCTTTGAACTCGAAATTAATCAAATATGATGTAACTGCCATCACTTTGAAATAACCGTCAACCTTCATGGCTTATTGAGCATGAAATTAAATCAAAGTGGCTACATCTAATTATCACCTTACATACATTCAAGTCCCTTTATTTTTTGTTGCATGAAGATTCTCATATGCAAATCATTTTACGTTGCTGCACCCTAATTTTTAAAAAATTCTAACCGTTACTTCTAGAAACATCCCCCCAGCTATATAAATATTTACGCAGTTCGAGAAAACGAACTCAAGTCACCCTTCAATAATTTTGCGCGCGCACTTGTTACACAGTCGCTTAAAAAATGTTTCCCCTATTTTAGTCAGCTGAAGACCCTATTACACTTGTCGCAACAACAACAAAAATCGTTACAATCCTGCGATGATTCATATATAGGGGGAAAAAAGGCGCGGGATTGAACAAAGGACCTACAGTAAAGTCCTGAAATAAAGGCCACTATTCGAATCATAAGAATGAGAACTAAGACGTAATTTTTTAGTTCTATAGTTCCTTTTCTTTGGGTATCATAAAATATGTACAAAGCAGGTGAATATTGCATACAGGATTGCGATCCTCCAGAGACGAACAAATTCATGTAAGGTGGCAGAAGAAGTGCTTTAATCCCTCCACACACAGAAATAAAGCAGAAGAAGCAGAACAACAACAACACAGGTAATGGCACCTGTTCTGCCAGTGAAACTACTCTTCAACCTGATCATGGGTGATAAGGGTCAGCAGGAAAGAAGTCGTTAAACGAAATTCTCAACAAGAAAAAACAAGAAAAAAGGGAACAACTCTCTGAAGAAACACGATGAAGAAGAACCTCTGTCCCAAAAATCCTTATATGTATACACAAAAGGATGGCATTTGGTTGATTGCGCATATATTGCGAGTCAACCAGCCAGGACATTCATGCCTCCTGTTCCTCTTGCGTGTCTATGACAGAGGGAAGGTGATTCACGATTTAGCGCCAAAAATGAAAAGTCCTTCCTGTTTTGTTTAGCCTTTTTTCATTTTTTGAAACTTCGCTCTTCGTTTAGGGTGCAATTCCACTTGAGGTTAGAGAACACAGGGATTATAATTAGGATTAAGGACGACCATTTGGTTGTTAGTGGTTGCGCATATAATTTGTATGTAAGTTTGTAGGTAAGATACCATACCTATATTGGTTGGTTTTAGATCTGTGAGATTCTTATTTGTGATTGATGCAACAGCAGGTATTGTCCAATTGGTTTCTCATTCTTCTTTTTATTGTGGCATCTATCATTATTTTTATTTTTTTGATTAAGGTTCGACAGTCTTTAAGGAAGAAGACGAAGAAGGTAAAGTCAACCTCAAGTGCCTGGAAGAATGCTGCTTGGGTGAAGATGGTCCACAAAGATGACGACGACGATGATGATGATGATAATCGTTTTCGAATGACACTTCACCAAATGTGATGCTATGTCGCCCAACAAATGTGTGGGAATTCCAGATGTTGTTCTTGTCCTGCTACTGGGTTAGTGAAAATATTTTCTTAAAATTACCAACACAATGGATGTAAATATTTTGAACTTGAAGACATATTGTTATTTTTTTTTAAGAATTTATATCAAAATTGGTGGGAAAGTTTATTTAATTGCATAAGATTTTTGGTGTTTTTATTTCAGTTATATTGTTAAGATTTTAAAAGTAATATTATTTGATTCTGCTCACTTTTACCCTTGATCTTTTTTTGACCTGTTTGACACATTTAATTCAAACTTTTTTTTTTCTCAGTTTGCCAAAGGGATCAAAGCGATTACAAAGAAAAATTTTATTCAAGTTACTGTTACTCCAATTTCCCAAGACCTTGTTGATGGTTTCGGGCTGTAGGTGTAGCTCACTGATTGCTTGGATAATATTGGCCTTTAGTGTTTGAATGGTTCCCGGATTGTTGGCATAATATCGGCACATCACGGTCCCCCACAAAAAAAAAACCAAATGGGTCAAATCGCAGCTCCGAGGTGGCCAATTAAATCGCCTAGACGGCTGATAACACGATTTGGGAATTTGGTGCGCAAAAGATCGATTGTGGCATTGGGCTGTGTGGCATGGCGCGCCATCCTGCATGAAAGGTCGTCCAAGTTCATGTCTACAATTTCAGTAAAACAAAGTCGGTTAAAATGGCTCTGTAACACCGAACGTTGACCAAAACGTTATTCCCAGCCTCATTTTCGAAGAAATATGGTCCAATGATGCCACCACTCCACAATCCGCACTAAACTGTTACTCTATGTGGATGCATTAGCTTCTCGACAATAACGTGAGGGTTTCCGAGCCGAGTTAAGCAATTTCGTTTGTTAACGTAGCCGCTGAAATGAAAATGCGCCCCGTCAGAAAAAATTATTTTTACCCCAAATCGCACTGTTTGAGCTACACAGCAGTTTTCAATATTTCCCAACGTTGTTCAAGCGTAAAGCGACTCATTTCGTTCCGCGGAGGTATGATACTGTCTTTCTGTCAAGATTGCGAAGCGGAAACAGCTGTCAGTGTCAAAATAGCTCGTGATTTAAAAAGAAATCACTAGAAGGCCCACCCTTTATATAGAATTAGTCATTCCACTTTTTTGGTATTTTCGACTCATTTTTAGCAGAAGTCTGTAAACAATTAAAGAACAATCCAAAAGAAAGAATAAAAACCACCCCAAATATTTCGGTGTATTTTGGACTTTTGTGCTATTTTTCCGGTCGAAATTTCCAATTTCCAATGCAAATCTGATGATGCTCAGCCGAGTTAAGGGCGTTCAAATAAAAAATCACTTCAATTTTATATATTTGGAGAAGATGAATCTAAGCGATATCAAGTTTTCCTGTTTTTTTTTAAATTAAAGTCAAGGCTTAAAGAAATATTAGGTGTTTTTTTTGTAAGCCCATAGGGAATTGGTCGAAAAAAACGACGCCGGTTCTTAACAATCACCATGTTAAATACAACAATAACTAATCCCCTACGGGCTAAGCTAAACCCAGAGAACTCTCCGGGCACACAGAAACACTGTATTACCGGCGTGAATTATAATTACGGTGACCATCCGTTCATTATAATAATGAACAGTTCTGTATTTGAAGATGATGTTCATTATGAATTATTTGTTACACAAAAACACATAAATGTTCTGTATTTCAGAAGTTGTTCATTATTTATTCTGTATTTTGTACAAATTCTTAAAAACAGTAACATAAATATTAGAGCAAAATTCATTGACAAAAAAAAAATAGTAATGCTAACGTGCCCTTACCGATTGAACGAACGAACAAGACATCTAGTACAATTTTATTTTGTCCACAACGCACTCCATTGGTTTTGACATCTAAAATCTATTTTGATAACTAAATAGAATTATGAACTCAGTTGTTTAGAGTTCAAAGAATATTAAAAAAAAAACAGAACTTAGTGAAGGAAATTTACTCTCCAGAAAAATATCAACATCCCTAAAAATGAACGGTGTTAATTTAAACTTTAATGGTCTTATTTATAAACGTTATCTAACTTTAGACAACTTTGGAAAATGTGTTCAAAAACCTTGTTTATTGTTGTCTCAAGCCGCCTAACTTAGACTCAAGAGTAGATTTTCTTAACCGTGAATAATGTGATATTTATTTTTATTTAATAAAGCATATTTCCACCAATCTGAAAATAGTTATACAGTGTCTAAGTAGACAAAAATCTAATAAATACGACTGTAAATTTTTATGTTTTTTTGTTTGTTTGTAAGACTTTTTTGTTTTAGAGTTATTTTGTTTTTAATTTTAAGTTTTATGCAAACAAAGACCGAATTTCTGTACCTTCTCTTTTTAATTAAGTATTTTTTCTGTATAGATATTTTTTTAATTAATTGGAAAAATTTAAAATTGAATTGAATTTTGTTTCTTTTTTCATTTGTTCATTATTTGCTATTTGAAAATATGGTCACCGTAATTATAATATACTTGTTATCGATAGTTTGTATGAAAGCTCAATTTTGTTTCTGTGATGCTAATGCTAATACCTGTATTCATTTTTTTTTTCGTGCGACTCCCGCCGGGCTTGCAAAAAAACACGCCTATTGGTACATTCAGTTTTGGATCTTGATATTTTAAAAATATTTATATAAACTACCATTTATGTACTTATTTCAGAGTTATAGTATTTCCCTAATAAAAGCTTATACCTGTCAGTTGTTACATGCGCAAAAAGTGCTTCGTATATGAAGCTAAGATCGCCGAGGGTTATAAACGTATTAAATTGCTAAAAATTGCCCATATCTACATTATAATGTACAAAATTAAAACTATTTTTGCTAAATAAATAACTTAACCGGATGTTCTTAATCAATCATAAGTTTCACGCTATCTCATTCATATAATATTTTTTAGACAAACAAACGCGAGCTGATAAATACTTACGACCAAAAAATGCCCAATATTAAGAATTTAATTTTTTTTTAAACGTACATTATGTATGTATAGGTACACTTAGCACATAATGGAACCAAAGATAATCGCCTCTCCAATTATTATTTTTATCAAAAAAAAAAAATAACTACACAAAAAAAAAGAAGTATATAAATGTTTATTATTTTTGACCATGGCAATGACCAACAAAATTCGGTGAAGTTAACTCGCCACTGCTGCCGCCATTGATGGTTTAAGCATCCGCTCCATTCAGAAAATAGCCGCTAACTTACAAATACCACCGAAGTAAATTAAGCAAAGTACACATAGATATACAGGCAATCTTCTACTATACCTTACCTACCTACTTGTACATATTTTTGTTTTACTCAAAAAAGTAGTTTTTTTTTTTCTTTTTTATTGTTATTATTATTTTTAACTTTTTATCTCTCTTTCTATGTTTGCATGTAATTCCCTTAATTCATTTCGTTCTACAGATACAAATTACAATAATTACCCACTGAGACGACGGAGATCCAAGCAGTCTTATACCAAAAACCCATTTTCCTTCTAACAACAACAAAAACAACAGGTACACTTATCAACAGAGCCTACAGAGTTATAGTAAAGGCACTTTTGAGGACGACAACGACGACGACGACGACGACGACTACTACGATGATGATGATGACGAGGAGACAAACGAACGACAAGACATTAAAATGGAGCACAACACAGAAGCTGCTTCAAGAGCCTTATAGTCGAACGAAGTCGAATGGACATCAACCAAACCAACTATAAGCCAAGCCATGGTGCTGGACCTCGGCGAAGATGGAAGCCAGCGATAAGTCTCTCCTTCCAGGCTTCCAGCGAAATGAGCTCGCATTTTATAAATAATTACTAAGTTTAATAGCCTTCAATCAATCTTCAATCTGTTGTGCATTATGAAAATAAGGTAGTTGCATCAGCAGCGGCTGCACTACATCTAGCTTTAGGCCATCTTTTCAGATGGTGTGTTTTTCTTTTGTCCAATAAAGGGTGTTTCGTTCTAATATAAGTAAAATAAATAAATAAATTGGGGGGCGCAATAGCTCGTGTAGAATCAGGGCCTAGTGACTTACAACTCTGAACTATTCCTGTATGCGTGTTTTTGCCAGGAATGGAGGTGACCTACAATTTTCTGCCGAATCCAAATGGCTTAGGTGAAAAGCACTCTTTCATGACAAGTGATACTCTTGGAGGATTTGTCAATTCTTCGGAAGAGGCAGAAACCTCTAAAAAACATTTCTATTTTAGGTGGCATAGGCTGGGAATCAAACCCAAGAAATATATGTAGGAAAATAGATATAAGCAGTCGGTTCTACAAGAGTTTACCAACTTTTAACTTTTCACTTGCAGCACTTTTGACGTTTCAATTTGTATGAAGAAAAAAAGAGCCGGAAAAAATATTGAAGCTTTTTGTGGTTATTTGTTTCGTGAAAATTATTATTAATCAAAAGAAAATTATCGGAAATAAAAAAAGTGAATAATAAGCCTTGACATCTCAAGAGATGGTATGATTAAAAAATATAACTTCGTGAAAAACTTCAAAACGGAGTTAAGTAACAAGAAAGAGTGGGTAGGCGAATCAGTGAACTACACTCTTAAAGAAAACACCATCAAGTGGTACACTGATGGATCGAGAACAACATAGGCCACTGGCCCAGGTATCTTTGGGCCTAGAACCAAGCTCTCCCTGCCGATGGGTCAGTCCACCAGCATTTTCCAAGCGGAAGTCAACGCTATTGGTAAATGTGCAGAGCAAAATCTCGAAAGGAAATACCGAAATAAAAACATTGCCATCATGTCAGACAGCCAAGCCGCACTCAAAGCACTAAACTCATACACTATCAGTTCTAAACTGGTATGGGAGTGTGTTGGCAGATTAAACTAACTAGGCAAGAATAACAATGTTTCACTTCATTGGGTACCAGGCCACGTTGGTATCCAGGGTAATGAAGTGACAGACTCCCTAGCAAAAATAGGAGCAACAATACCCTTAACGGGTCCAGAGCCCTATTGTGGAATAGGAGAAAAAGTGATTAAAAATAGAATCAAAAAACTAGAGGAGACCAAAAGACATACAATTTGGAATGAACTCCCCAAGCTGAGACAGGCGAAACTGTTACTTGGAAATTGTAAACAAGAACGTTTTACATCCTGTATCAGCTTAAGTAGAACAATTTAAGGATAATAACAGGTCTCCTCACTGGCCATTGCAAGCTTAAAATCACCTAAGCATCCTTGGCTTGGAAAGCAATGCCATCTGCAGATTCTGCAATACCCATGAGGAGACACCAGACCTAGATAGTTGTGAAGCACTTATGCATCAAAGACATAGATATCTGGGCCGTCAACAGATAGAACAGAGCGATTTATCCTCTCTTAAAATACTCCAAATACTAAAGTTCCTCAAAGTGACTAATTTGGAGGAAGAGCTGTAAATGAGCACACTCACCTAGTTCTAAAAGGGGGGCACAATAGATCTCAAAAATATATACAAAAAGCTGTACATCTGCATTGTGGGCACATAAAAATTGCACGTACGATGCTTTTTCACAGCTGTTGCATCTCCAGCTCCAGTTTCAGTTGCAGCATTCTATAGTTAGACGCAAAAAAATAGAAGGTATACATACTTACGAATTTTAATGTGAATGACCGCACATGATATCAAGAAATCGCGACGCCACGCTGAAAACACTGAAATTTAATTTATCTTTCTTGCGATGCGATTGTCCCGAATTATAAATGAATAAAATGTAATTAAGTATATTCAAATTATCGATTTAAATTTCGACAATAAAAATAGTAGTTGCAACTAAAATTATAAATTTCCGCGCACTTATGATTTTTAGTCACACCATTTTCTAGACGCAAGAAATGAGACAAGCCGCCTTAAATGTGACGCAAAAATCGTAGCAATTAAAAAATTAAAAAAGTTCTAATTTTTGAGCATTTAGATAAAAAGGAATCAAATGAGATTTTGTAAGATTGTACGTACTTGCGATTCTAATAAATTCTTGTCAGTATGTTGGCGCAAAAAATGGATTTTACTTGAGTGTTTCGATGTAGCCATTAAATTTTGTATGCTAGGAACGCACTTGCGATTTCCTCCCGTAGCGATTAAAAACTTTTAATGGCAACAACAGGCACTTGTAGTTTTCAGTCGCGTAATTTTTTAAGAATAAATATTTAATGCGACCGCAATCGAATAGAAGAAAATATAATAGACAAGACTTTTTATTAAATTCGCAAGTGAGTCCAGTCTTATTTGATCCCATTTCATCTAATTATTTAATTTTGCGAAAAAAAAACTTGCATTATGTTTGTAATCGCTGCAATTTTTAAGTCGCATCATGTGTGTGCATTCACATTTGATTCTTGCAAAAAAAAATGGAGTGATTGAAAAACAGAAGCATTTGTATTTGTTGTTTCAACTACGATTTTTTAGTCCTTCAAACTGAAATCGGAAGTGTCTGCTCAAACGTGTAATTGCTTTTGATTCACTTTAACTTGTGACAATCACGTTTCGCAAGAAAAATGAAACAAATTTAATTTTTTTAAACGTCAGGATTTCTTGATATCATGCCTGGTCAGTCATACTGAAACTCATGTTTTCTTTATTTTGCTTTCTAAGCTTTAAATGTTGGTATTTCCTATGTAGCCAATGTGCGCATTTGCATTAAAAGATATATTTTATATTTATTTGCTATTTAAAACCACAAGTACGCATGGCAATAATAAGTTGCGATCGCGATTTTTTAAACACAAAATCTATTGCTCTTATGAAAAAAAGTTTTGTGATAATTTTTGTTTAGAATTTTATAGGTTTTGATATTTCTTCGAAAAAATTGATAACGCCACCACTGCTGGTTCGAGTTAATGTTATTTTCAAAGAAAACAAAGCTCTACCAATATCCGAATTTTGCCAGAATTTTAGTCAAAATTCCAATTTTACTGGATTATTAAGCCAAGATTTAAATCTCTGCCAATTGCGATTCATTCCTATATAAAACGAAACACCCTCTACCAGTGTAGCATTTACGTAGGTATATTATTTGATTACAAGTCCGGTGCAAACTCATCAACGGCCTGTCGACAATCAAGCCGCGGGAGGAGCAATTTCGCATTCTGCTTCTGGCCATCTGATGGCGGCGACTATATATGTAGGGTAGGTACTATATAACTAGTTTAGTTGTTGCTATACCATCACACAGCTTCTGCTGATGCTATACATCCCCATAGTGTAGTTGTTGTGAGTTCTACTGCTGTTTGGTGCTTCTGGACGTTTTGTATATAGTATATGGTTCATTCACTATTTAAGAGTCCGGCTTAGGTTGGTAAATTACTTTAATTTCGTTTTATGCGAAAATTAGAGTGATCGGTGGCTTCGCTCTTGGCCAAGAAGAAGGATGGACATTATACATTCTTTAATTCACACAAACACACACATCCACATGCATACATATGTATGATGGTGACCAGAAGGAGAGACTTTCATTGTTGTGCTTCCTAACAAACCATCCTAGTATATGGACTGACCCAAAGTAAAAATGAACATTTGGAGTATATAAACCATAAAAGCAATTATTATGTCCTCCTATACTGTATTAAATAATGGGTGTACATTGAATTTGCTCGTAATGTTTTGGTCTTTATTGGAGACTCTCTTGTCTTATGGGATGGTGTGTCAGAGATTTAGATGCTTGGAGAAGAGTTAGAAGATGAAAAGGGGACAGGATGATTTTGTAGTGCTCTGGCTCTATCCTATATATTGTAAACCGATGATATTTTGAGTGCTTCTGCAGATGGTTGATATTAGTTATGTGATTATTATATTGCAAGTGGACTACTGTGTGGTTCTGACAGGAGGGGATTTTATAGAAGTTCTTCAAACAGGGCGCATCAAAAGTAGGGAGCAAAGTAGAAAAATGTTTATAATTATGTTCATAATTATTATCACACAAAATATTATTTAGAGGACATAATAAATGTAATTTAATGAAAAAAATTAAAGCGATAAAGCAAAAGCCGTAGGAAAATGTTAAGGCATTTCAACAGAACTTAAAGATTAAATTAATCGTGCACATTTGTTAAATCGCAGATATAAACTTCAACGCTTCCTAAAAAAACCAACTCTCAATATACTGCACAAAAGCACATATATTTATGAACATTTAGTCTGCCACAGTCGGCGAGTTACTTATAAAATCAAATAATTTAAGCTCATTGCTCTGTATTTTAAAACGGGATTAAGCTTCAAAACGATAAATAAAATGTTTGTTACTTTAAACATTAGTTACGAAGTAATTAAAGAGAATTGATTATTGCGTGTAACATTGCGTTCTCTATAGTTATTTTGTTTTTTTTTTTTCAGAAAAAACAAAAAATGCTCCTTTCGTTATTCGTAGAACCTTAATATAGCATATCGTGGCTGAACATCATCCGATTTGCAAGGGAATTTGTTGTTGGATTCGTTAGTTGAGAGATTTTGATCAAAGCTGACATTACGATGATAGCGAAGTCGAAAAAAGTAAGTCTTGCAATTCTGTCTGTCTGTCCTCTCGGCTGTAGCTTATAAACGGGAGGATCGATTTTCTTTAAAATTGGTACCTAAAGTTTCTTGGGCATTCCCCACACACGTTATTTTTCATTTTTTTTAATCCCAAAAATGACGGTAGGTACAATTTTTTTTAACAAAAAAAGAAAATCTTATTTTTCTCAAAAACGTGCCCACAACGTTAAAAAAAAATCCAGTAATTTGTTTTGCAAAAAGGCTACCATTTAAAAAAATCCGAAAATGGTTATAAATGGTACCTCCCATAGAACCATTTTTTTTAGAAGTTTTCACAAAGTTTTTAAAAAGTATTGCACACCAAATTTTTCAGTTTTTTTTTTGTAATTTTAAAAAAAGGTTTAATTTTTTTTTGAGAACTTAGATAATAATTCCAAAACGACTTGGTCGATTTTTATTAAACTTGGCATGTAGCAGTTTTTTGACAATATCTAGCAGATTTTAGTATGGGAGGTATATACCTACAAATGTTATAAAACCGGTATGGAAAATCTCATTTTTCTCAAAAACGACTCCTACGGTTTTGATTAAAATTTGTATGTGATCAAAATATTTATCAATATACGATCTATGATATTATTGAAAAGAAAATTTAAACAGTCATCTAAAAATGGTATCTCCCATAGCACCATTTTTTTAGTTTTCGAATATCTCATTACCCGCGTTTTATTATTTACGGATCTGGGTTATCTTTTAACTTGTAATACCAAAACAACATTGGATCTAGGTTTATGGATCCAGAAATTAGTTTTCACTCAACCATACGAGTTATTGGCGATAATAAAACGCGGCTATTATCTGTTAATCCGATTTTATTGAAATTTATCAAAATTTTCAAAAAAAAACTAATTTTGGAATTAAAACAAAAAATTTTTTTTTAAATTCGATCGTTCGAAAATGGGTTGACAATTTTTTTTTTAGAATAAATTTTTAAACTCCGCATTAATAAATGCAAGATATTTTCAAAATTTTATATATAAAATTTAAAAAAAAACTTAAAATCGTTGGAGCGATTTTTAAATTTTTTTTCTCATAAATTGAGATTTGTGTAAGAAATCAGATGGTGTACATCCCGTTGGTGTGAAAACAATTTCAGAAGTTTTTAATCAATTTATTTCTAATTATATTGATATTTTAACAATTTTTCAGTCAATACCATGCATACTTTAAAACCAGTGTGTGATCCTACACAAGAGCAAGTTCGTGCGACCCAGTCGTGCATTTTATTTTATCCAGTTTTTTCTACGATTTGATGATTTAATTTTAAATTTTTCATTAATTTTGTGAACGAATTTTAGTAAAGTCAACGACTAATTTGTGTTTAATGCAACCGATGGACTGTTGTGGTAATCAATTGTTACGTTTTTGTGTAAGATTACTAACGCCGCCGATAAGATTATCAAAATATAGAAGCTTGCAATAAAAATACGAGACGGGTGGCTTGGCTAATCGTGCAAATGCTTCACCTTTAAATTTAAATTAATCTTGTAACAGCCATCCTTCTCATTCCCCGCACACAACATTTTATGCATTAAATAAAATTGAATTATGTATATAACTTAACTTAAATATTAATTGAAATGAACTGAATTACTTAACTTACCTTACATTATTTAATTTTAAAATATAGTCAGCACATTTTTAATATCAAAGTAAATTTGAAAAGTGTTAATTATACTTTAACAAAACACATATTTTGAATTAGAAAATAAATTGTAATGTGCTACTGAAATTCAGTATAAAAGAGCGAACAAAATGTTAAATTATCGCATTCTGTCGAATAAAGCTAACCAGTTAACATACAACTTATCGTTGGAGTAACAAGTCTTTTTATTTTTGATCGATTGCTTTCCACTTGTCTTCGTTGTCGCACAGTAGACAGGCTGAACACTAGTTTGGTCGCCTGGCTCTGCACTCCGCTTGTTTTGGTAATCCTCGTCGTAAAGCTATCAAGTAAGAAGTAGACAGGCTAAACGTCACTGACGGTTGCCTTGCTCTGTTTTGGCTCCAGTACGAGATAGAATATTAGTCGATTCAAACACACATATACGCATCCACCTATCCACGATCATCTGCACTCACACACACACAAGCATAACACCCACGCTTCAATCTACATTTCAATATAATTCCAAACTCGCATATACACTGATCCTCCGTACGTTAATATCAAGCCATTGCATGTCGTCTGTCAGCAATTGCGTGCAGGACGAAACGTGATATGACCCATTTTGGCTTGTATAAAAAAAATCGAAAAATTCGAACGGATTGGATAGCAATGAATTTTGTTTTTTAATAATTTTCAAACTCTGCACTTATAAATACTAAAAAATAGCTAATCAATTTTGTCTTAAAAATGTTTTCAAAATTATTTTTTTCAAAAACCGGTTTCGACGATTTTAAAAATTTATTTCTTAAAAATTGAGATTTGTGTAAGAAATCGTGTTGATGTCAAAACAATTTCAGAAGTTGCTTAATCAATTTATTTATTTTGGACTTGGACATACAAAGATTAGAGTGGCTCGTTTGTGTACCTAACTTTTTCTAATCAGAGCTTGCTCTTATTCTAAAGTTTTAAGAACATCAGTTGTATTTATTAGATTTTTGTCTAATTAGACACTGTCTAACTATTTTTAAATTGGTGGAAATATGCTTTATTTAATAAAAATAAATATCACATTATTCACTGTTAAGACAATCTACTCTTATGTCCAAGTTATGTAGCTATAAGACAACAAGAAAACAAAGTTTTTGAACGCATATTTTCCAAAGTTGGACAGTTGTCTAAAGTTAGACAACGTTTATAAATACGACCATATATTTTTTGTGTCCGCTCCTGTTTAAGTAATTCCTGATTTTTATAATGAAATCTTTTACTCTTTCCATCTTCTAATTTTAATCGCATCTGTTGATTACTCTGGTACGTTTTCTGCTATTTCTGCCATGACCACATCCCATAGTCTGTCCATTCAGTGCAGAGGCTACTCATCTTCCAGCTATATTTATACGTATAAACCTATACACGGGTCTCCACTCCAGCCTCTGAAGACGAAGGTAGAAAATGAATCGTCTGGCAGACACACGTCGCAACATAATAACACGTTCGCGCCGAGTGGTTATAAAAATTAAAACATACACCGAACGATACCTGAACAGTGTTGCTACTGTAGCTCCTTGTATATTCTTTTCTTTTGAAGAGCTGGAACTGCGGAAGATTCGAATTTGACGGTTATTTTTGTAGAAAGGTATTATAAGTGCGTTTGAAATACAAGAGGCTATACTCACTCCCAGGTGGTAGTTATATATATGGTCAGATGTCTCTGTCTATATAGACCGTCTAAGCCCACCGCCATCCACCGCCGCCGCCGCAGGTGCGTCATCTTCACTTCAACTTTTGCATCGCGCACAAACGCCCTGAGATATATATTTTAAGTTCGGTCTTGAATTGGACAACATGAGATCCTTCTGTATACGGTTCGCTTCTGCTTTATGTATGTGCAACCAATTGGACTCTAAATTCTGCTCTCATTATGGCCCAGTGTTCTGTTGTGTGTAATTACAATGTTCCATCTTGCAATCTTTCCTCTTATGCTTGGGTTGGGATAAATGGATGTTGCTGAGCTCGCTATATGGTATAAGGTGCCTCACCAAAATGGCATCTCTTTCTCTATGTCTTTTGTGATAAGTCCTCCGGGCACAAAATGTAATTCACATCCTTGCTCACTTGTGTGCAAGATGACAGTCCGTAGCCCGAAAATAACCAGAAGCCCCCAAAAGACGGAACTCAGTCTTTTATTATATACATGATAGTTTTTTTTTTTTTATAGGTATATTCTCTTGATTCTTGCAACTTTTTGTGTGTGAAGGTGAACAAAGGAGGCACCATGAAGAACAAAAGACCTCTCCACTTTGACCAGATAAACCTATAATAAGTGCCCTATCCTCTGAGCCCGACCGATCTGTCGTTTTTGGTGAGTCCTGGTTTTTTGCAGAATTGTTATGATTATTATTAGGGGCCATGGGTCTTTTGTAGTCTTTTATAGCCTCAGAGAAGACAAAAACCTGGTATTCGAACAATAATCATAACATTCGCGCTATGAGGTCTTTTTATTTTAACAAAAAAGATATAAATTTCGGATAATCGACGAGTACATTGGGGTAGCATAGCCTTAAAAATATTAATAAAAATAAAATTTATTCGATAAGTCTAGTGACTTATAACAACCATTCCTGTTTGCGTGTTTTTGGCAGGAATAGAGGGGACCAACAATTTTCTCCCGAATCCGAATGGCTTAGGTGAGAAGCACTTTTTCGTGACAAGAGATACAAATGAAGGATGTGTCAATTCCTCGCAAGAGCCAGTAACTCGTGAAAAACATTTCTGGCTGGGAATCGAATTCAAGAGCTTCATCGTAAAAGTCCTACGCACTAACCATTATGCCACGGGCTACTACAAAGCCTTAAAACGGGGCTAAATGTAGGTGATTGAGTTAGTCTTAGTTGTAAGCTTTCACAGAAAAATTTGGTAATTAAGTTTGAAACCTTCTATGATCTTAATTTCACATAGAAGAATATTTCAAAAACAAAACCGCAATAGTATTTAAAAAAATATATCAAAATTTATAAAATTATATTCTTTTCCAATTCATTCCCGATTTATTATACAGACTGCCCCACTGTGTGAAGGTGATTATGGTTCTCCCATTGTTACTGGAAATTTTTTGAGTGAACCTACATCACACAAACAGTCATACTTGGACTTACCTATTCATAAAAGATGACCTCATTAAGTGGATTTGCCAATTGTAAGTCATTGTGATAGGTGAGAAGAGATTAAGGTCTTTGAAACAACATAAGTCAGACAGATCGAAAGCAGGTAGTAAGTAGTAAGTGGACTTTTATTTGAATGGATATTATATTTTTTTTTTCTTTTTGATTTTGTTGCGTGTGAGAAATATTAATCCACCACCACCGCTGAAGTAATATGCCATGCCACCAACGCCAACGGAAGAATTATCACAGATTTAGATTGGCGGTGTTTTGGAAATGGCAATCATTATGTCGGATTTAACAGTTATTATAAATAGTTATCGCATTATTTTTGTGTAAAGATCTTGCACGCATAGGATTTATGTTGTTGTGTGGTAAAATAGACTAATCGTTTCAGGTGCTAAAATGTTTGGACGTAATGAGAAATCATATAGGTAGGTGGGCTGGGTGAGCCTATAGGCAATATGGTTGATAGTTTTTTTTAGATCTTTACTTGTGATATAAGGTTTTGAAATATAGATTTGCACTTATTAATAAAAATGCTGTCAGAGAAAACAACATCAAACAAATCGTTGATCAACATAATGTTGATCTTGTGAATTCTTCTACTTCTAAAGCTAGGTGTCATAAATACAAATTATGTTTCGGTTTTCACAGGCGGTTCTAACACAAACAAGTGGGTAGGGTCAGGCATCTACCACCCACCTATCAACAGATCAATAGAAATTCCGAAATTCTGCAGTGTCTTCCAAGCGGAAATGGTAGCAGTTTCCGAAGCTGCTAAACATCTTGTGGCATGTGGAATAGTGGATACAAATATCGACACCTTCATAGACGTTTTAGTGGCAATTAAAGCTTTTTACGCAATTATTACAAAGTCAAAACTAGTAGACCGTTGCCGTAGCAACATGAGATCACTCAGCGCAACGAACACAGTAACCCTTAAGATAGGTCACAGGTAGGCTGACCAGACGTCTTCTTTTATAAGGACAAGTACTCTTTTTGACCATAAAGAAACTTTTGTCCAGCATCTTTTTAAAAAAACGTTTTGTCCTCTTTTTACGTTTTTGAATCTTCAATTTTGTTTTCAAACAAAACCACAATAAAAATATTTTTGATGTGAATACGGCCTTAAAGGTATTTTTATTACAAACAAATGAACTTTAAGTTTACTCTTTCCTTAATGACAACGCCATCTGTTTTCTGTTCTTATATTTACTTATTTATCATTGAACGCACCCATTCATCTCACAGCTCATTCAATGAATGTTAGCTGTTTTTTTCATGTGAATATAGGTAGTAAATATATTTCGTTGGCTGGTGGCTTTTGTATTTTGAGAAAATTAGTTTGATAATTAAAATAAAATGCCAAAGCTCAAATGTCTTTTTAATAGTGATCTACAAAAAAAATAACCGATTTTTGTATAAACGATATAAACCTTAAACATAATTGTCTTCTGCTCGTCATGCAATTCTTCATTTTCGTTTGCAAATAAAGGAAAAACAAATCTCGACCAACATTTAAATAGGTAGGTACTAGCATGTGCTCTGGAGGATTTTAAACAAACGAATTATTTGTCAATTTCTACCGATGCCAGTAATCATGGAAATCAACAAATATTCCCTATTTTAATACAATATTTTAAAGCATATTCAGGTTATATTTTAAATGTGTTTGTTTAGGTAATTTAACTTAATTCAAATTATTGTTTCCCTATCAGGTGTTAATATAAAAGTTGTTGACATTCAAGCCATGAAGGATGAAATATCGGAAACCATATCCAACTATTTACTATCAACTTTAATAAAATTGGCGCAAAATTTTAAACGATTTAGTACGATGTTAAAGCCATTTTATCGTACTAAAAATGCTTTAACATCGTACTAAATCGTTTAAAATTTTGCGCTATTGAATTTATTTTCAAAGTGCATTGCAATTCGCCTTTGCAAGGCAAATTGTTTGATCAATTTTGTAGAAATTAAAAATAATAATTTTGTAAATACCTCCACTCACGAGAAAATGGGAAGAATATTAAAAAAAAATACAGTCCAGATTTACATAGCGAACTTTTAATAAGTGCACAGTTTGTGTTTGCGATTCCTGTTCATAATGTAGCGTTGAGCGCATATTTTTCTTAATAACGAGCCAATGGACTGAGGAACGGCGAATAGACTAAAAGTAGAAAATGTGAAGGCAATTGTTTTTTGCAAATACAATTTTAAAAATATGTCTTGTAATGAGTTTTACAATTATTTTTTAAATAAACCTGAAATTTTAATGCAGATAAGGTAGGGCTGATGATACCCGGGTACCCGACTACCCGATTACCCGGGGTACCCAGGTAGGTACAGTAAAAACAAAAAAAAGAAAGCAAAAATAGGAACTAGGTGCGAACCACAGCCGTTTATAATTAATAAATTAAAACAAATAAAATATATAAATAAATAATTTGGTTTCATTTTAGTCAAATTAGGTAATTTACCCGAAGATGGAGGTACACTCCGAAACGCGTCGCTGAATCATTTAATAATAAAATTAAAATATATAAAAAATTTACCCGATTTGCCATTCCAGCATAGTTGAGGAACATTAGAAATGAAAAAAGCATTTATGTATTTATGTACATTGAATGTCAAATTTAAATGTTGAGCAACTTTTCTGAACATAGGTACCAACATCATAACTTTCCTAAAAAGGGTCAAATACATGTGGTTTAAAAAATTATTGTTTTGTATTAAATTTTTGTAAGGTTTTTCATATAAGTATAGTTTTATGTGACTGTGCAATGATATAATACAAAAAATGTAGTCCGATATTCTAGCTAAATTTTAAGACCTTAAACCGAAGTTATAAGCAAGTAAAACCAAATACAATGTATCTTTACAATTATTATACCGACTACAAATTTAGGTACATATGAACATTTAGCATTTTTTTTCCGACGCGAAGCAAATTTGCCACGATTGTGGTTTTTTATTGCACAAACTCCGCCGCCGCCGGCTATAGAATACTATATTCCTCTTGCCAATTGGTGGTTGAAAGTATATTAATGCTTTTTTGTTTTTATCAACTTCCTCATTGAATGAAATTATCTGTCCGATATTTATTTTCATGTTTTTAGTATAAAATTTTGAATAACACGCCAGTCATTTTTCCTTTAATTATATACCTTAATATTGAAAATCGGATAATTGGATCGAACGATATAAGCATTTAAGTAAACGCAAATCGGGTATTTTTCAGATTTCGCAAAAATCATCATCAAAAACATACCCATTTTTTTCTACAAACATTTCTCCTTTTTTTCTGTCCGTTTTATCATCTTCTTCGTATTTTGTTTCCTCAGAACAAAGCATGAACGAAATAATTTTGTTTATTTTGTTTATTTTGTTTATTCCCCTCACGTTTCACCCCCCTTTGCCTACTAGGCGTTTCATATTTTTGAAATTCTGTTGATTTTTTTACATTGTATGCCTCCGTTTAAACATTTCTAATGTTAAAAGTTGTGAAAGTTATTGAATAACACCAAAATAAAACAAAATTATTTATTTATTTATTTTATTTGTTTAAATTTATAAATTATAAATAACACAACTTGAAGACACAAACACAAAATGCACAGCCATTTGTAAAATAAGTAAGTTTGAACTAATTAACTTTATGTCTCATCAAGATGTTGGAGACATTGATCAAACTCTATTAAATAAAATATATCCAAAGCCAATACCGTTATTCGTTCATATATAATTTTTTTCAGGATTTCAAAATGTTTTTGAAAAAGCGAAAGGTATACATAAAAAAAGAGTTTGCATTTGTATACCCGGGTACCCGGTTACCCGGGGAATACCCATTATACCCGAATAACCCGGGTACAAGCAACCCGGGTAGATGATTACCCGGGTAGAATTATCAGCTCTAAAATAAGGTCCAGGGAAAAATACAATTAAAACTAAAATAATACCTATGTACTTACATATGAGCAACCAAATGAGCGGAATTGGCATTGGCACATCTGACTTATGCAGTGGTTGTCAGAATGAAGAGGCTGGAAAGGGGTCATATCACTTTCTTTGTGAATGCCCCAGCCAGATTTAGAAAACTGCTCTTAGAGAATACTTTTCCGACGATTTGGGCGACATCTCAACCTTGCCACTAAAGAACATCCTTAATTTCATTCACAAGTCAGGATTGGTTCAGGGCCTCTCAAACTTAAACTTTCATTCCCCTCCTAAGTCCTTACTCTTACTCCTCACGCATAGCTACCTATACTATATCCTGGAGAGAGCAATGGATCCACCGAATGAAATGACACTGCCTACCGTATTATTACCCCTTCTAACTTAACCTAACCTCAACCTAGACTCAACAATAGAAATGCGAGCTTTTATCGTCATCTGATAACTACATAAAAAGGTACCTAAGTCCTCAATTTATTTAAAACTTCTTCGTTTTTAAATGTTATTGTAGCAAGCCTTGTAGGTTCCTTCAAATACTTTTTTTCCAAATATTAAGTTTTATCATTTTTTAAATTAATGTATGGTGGGAATTTACGCCTAAATTATTTGCTTAAGCAATATTTTTCTGACTTCTACCTATGCATTTTTGTAATACTTTTAACTTTTTATCAGAATTCTGTTGAGAGAATCTACAACAACGAAAAACCAATCTCTTAATTAAAAACATAAATTATACCTATGTATACAGACAACAAAATCCAAAATAAAAGAAAAAAACAAACTCAAACTCAAACCCTTTTAACCACACAAGCAAAAAGAAAAGAATGTTCAAAAACATCCATCATATCATTTGATATATCTCATCATTCCAACAACCAAAATGCGCATATCTCGAGGATTATCACTGTCAGATGAACACAAAAAACCAGAAATCTCAACAGTTGATCTCTTTGAATCGGATCGTTGGCACCGCGACGCTTTTTTCTGTGATTCCTGTCACAGATTCCCTGATGGTCTGCCTGTTTGGCCTGGCCAGTTTTGCTGGTTTTATAGACTTGTATTATGTATTATGTGCCCGTGCACACACCTTTTGGCCCTAATCAGCTTCTGATTTTAAGTTTTATAGAACCATATCGCATCCATCAATAAATTTGAAATATTTCCCCGAGGCTCTCTGGCAGTCGCACAGGGATGATGTGATCTCTGCGAAGCTGAAGAAGAGTGTTCCTCTGTTTTGAAATTAAAATTTTGCAATGGACAATGATGGGATAGGAACCGATGGGTTTGGCCTTCTGGCCATTCCATATAGCCACATTGTGGGCATCTTGGCCATCAAACAGATCCGAACCACCGATAAATGGTTATCGATGGATACCAACAATAGGTGGCAGTGGTGTTGGGCACTTCAAAAGCGGCTTCTGTATAGCAGCTACTGCTTGTTCTTCTGAGAAGGTGCCTTCGAGATAAAAATGTTATGCAGTCTCGACCAATATTGTTTGGCTGGGGGAAAAGAAGAGTCACATACAAGAGATGGCTTGAGAATTTTATTTAATTGGTCTCGCGTTGCAATTCATTTAGACGGTGATTGGATCTGCCAACTTCAGCTCATTTTGGATGCAGTGCGGATAATCGATATTTTTTTTTTCTTTATTTTTGCAGCAGGACACTCTCTGATGTGAATTATTTGTAATATTCTCTGGGGATCTTATCGCGCAGTAGGCCTTCTACTTCCAACATACATTTTTCCGCAGAGGTGTCAATGCCTGCCATGATGTGGTTGTGAGTTCTGATTTCCTCCTTTAGGCTATAGTGGATTATTTTTTTGTATTTTGGTTGACTAAGAGCAAAATGTTGTTATAAAACCTTCATATTCTGCGATTTTAAGAGGAAAACTAGGTCTTTTCGATGAAGTGTTAATAACTTACAAGTATAACTAACGTCCAGGTTTTTTAGGAGACCAAAAAATTTTCGAGAAAATTTATTTCAGTGCCTGGATAAAAAAAAGTTAAAAGTGTATAACGATACATATGTATTTAAAAAAAAGGGAAAATATATAACTAACAAAAATTAGTGAGTCGCAGTAGCCAAGGACGCCTCACAACAGTGATGCGTGGGCGGGCTACCTTAAAGGACAACAACACCATGTTCTTACCACACTCCAGGGTTCCCATCTTTTGCTTCCGTTATTTCGGGTATTGGTTGGTAATTTTTATAGCACTATTTTTTTTTTATTTTTTTTAAGTGACGGGTTCTGGTCTCAAATTTTATTTTGAACCAAGTTAATATAACATCTTATTATTTTATTTCATCGGCATGATATAAAACGTGAAAATTGTTTAGAGTTACTCGGCAAGAACCAATCCCACGAGCAGAGCCTTAGCCTTCAGCAAGCATGTCGAGCCGATGTAACATCAAACACCCTTCACTACAGCTGCCAGGATCGACCTTTAGAGTCCTGTAGACTAAAGGACAGTTTGATGTTAAAGGGTCATAGCACCTTCCCTTTGGAAGATTAGATGTTATCCTTACTCGAAGGTCCTTAAACAACCGTATAGGTTCTGTTACAGGTTCGGTGTTGAAGGAACCGGACAACTTTTTACTACCGACGATTTCCAGGGCGGCAACAGTAACTAAATAACTATAATTAATTGTATTTATTTTACCTCCTAGTAGTAGCCATGACCGGGTACTCGTCTAGTTGGTCCAACCGGTCTTGATGTGCTTAACTTACAGGCGGAATTGTTTAACAGAAAAAAAATAGCGACACTATAATGCTTCATCGGAAATGGCTGCCTAAATTAGTCTTCACAAGTTTTTCTTTAGATAATAGGCTTGATCAGTAAAATCAGATCTCTTCTCTGATAATTTTCTCCTTAACTTTGAAAGAGTAGGGGAATTTCTCTGAACACGATTTGTCAGCAGAATTGTCAAAATATATGTGCTTGACTTTTTGATGTTTGTATTCATCGAGGTTTAATTAGGTATGTTTAATTGTGAAAAAATAATGAAAATAGATGTTTTCCAAATCGTTTAAAATAAAAATCAAACAAACTGCAAACTGTAATTTTTGGCTTTCATTACTTACTTAGGTATTCTCTTCCTCCCTCGAACAATGGTCTTCTTTTTTGGGACTCAATATTAAAGAATAAGTATGTTGTATGTATGTACATATGTACATATGTTTTTTTAAAAGTTTCAAATTTTAGTAATATTTTCTTCAATAAAATTTAATTAATTTTCACAATATCGATTATAAACAAATAATTTTTGGACTGAAGCAATTCGCGTAACGTAAGGTGAATTATTTTTTTTTTCGTGTTGACAGTTTATAAATATAATTAAGCGAATGAATCAAAAACATTTCAGTCTCAGCCTTTTGACAGACAAATTGAGAATTTTGCTGAGGATCTCCGTACAAATAACAGAGTTTGCTGAGATCTCAGAGATTTAATTTTCATGAAAACAACTAACACAAAATGGTATATTTCTATGATGTACATACATGTTAATTGGCTTTTTGATCTGTGAAATTTGTTAACAAACTGATCAATATTTTACAATTACAAAATGGTATATTGTTCATTAATTTCCGACAATTTCAACTTTTTTAATTTCAGAAAGCACATTCATCCACAATGATTTTTTTTCCTTTTTCCCAGAAATGAGTTGTTTTTGCATCAGAATTCTTTTTTCAATTAGAAGTTTAGTTCTCGCCACATTCCTACTCGCAGCTTCTTCTTCTTTTAAAAAAAGATAAATTTAATTGTAAACAAAAAATTTATAAAAAAATTGCCAATGAAACTTAAATTTTCGCACTTTAAATTTTATTTTTACCTCCCGCTTTCTGCAGTCAAAAAAATGGATGCACAATCTGCCAGACGCTAATAAAATGACATTTATGACGTTAATGAACATACATATATATATTCAATTCATCTGGATTTGTTCGATCAAAAATCTCACTTAATGAACACGTCGAACGCAGGTCTTAATTAGGCACACATTTATGAAAACACCCGTAATCATTTTCCAAATTCTATATAGTGGTAATAGACAACGTGGTATTGCACATTTCTCCGCAGCAAATAGATGAACAATTCATTCATAAAATCAGTTTAAGAAATTCAGGTGGTGCGAAATCCAACTGTGAAAAATATTGGAATAAACATACATATGATTGTTCTTCATCCGCAATCTATGGGGTCTCAAAAATGGTGGAGGCATGTTTGGCCTTCTTCTTACATTATGTGTTATTTCAGAGCGTTTTTTGTTCGAGGAAGCGATGGCAAATTTGACTTAGCCTATTATATTAATATTAAACTGTTTGGAAAAATAATTAAGGCTAATAATTAAAGCAAATCTCCAAAGATCTTTGTTGCAGGTTTCGAAGCATCTTCATGTCCTTTTCTTATCAACTCGCAAGTCAATGCAGTGAACGTTTTACCAATTTGTACTTCCGTTTCTTGTGACTTTAGAAGATTGATTTTCTTCGAGGGTTGTAGACCTTTACCTAATTGAAAATTCTGTTGTTCCATTGACTTGGGTGCATCTAAACTAAAAGATTATACCTATGTTAAAATTAAAAAGAAAAAATGTATAATATTATAAGATTTTTATTTACTTTTATTTCTTTAAACAAGTCTCTGCAACTGAGTTGTAGACTGTGTTTTGGCTTACATCGTCAATTAAAATAAGATAGTGGTATGATCGGAAAAAAATTATCAATAAAAGAACATAAAACTTAGTTGGGTTAAATACCGGGTACCATGCATTTCTTGTGGGAGTTTCGTTCGCTTCGTGAAACCCATTGACACTTTCAAGGCACAAAATGTCATGTGTTTCACGAGTTATTTAATCCGGAAACGTTTTTCAGATTTTTTTTTATTTGTGTATCACATAAATAACTATAATCAGTGAAATTTATAAGAAAACCGAAATTATCCAAATTTAAAAGTTTAATATATTAAATATAAAAAAATTATTTTTTGCATAAATAATTTAAAAAAAAATTAATAGTAAGAAAATACAAATAAAAATTAAACATTGGGAATTATTAGTGGAACAACTAGCTTCACTAAAGTACGGAAATATATTCGCTTTGTAGGTTGGATGAGTAAAAGTTGTTGCTCTCGCGGGCAACAATTACCTACCTACCATAACTGTTGATTTAGGTTTTAGTAACACCTCTCTTTTCTCTCCCGAACTTGGCAGACAGTTTTCAATAAATTATGCTTAAAAAAAATCTTTTTTTTTCAAAAGGAATAAATTAAAATAATATATTTTTATTTCAAAGAAAAGAAAAAACACAAAATTACTCACTTTGTAACCTCAATTTTTCTACAATTGCTTGCCATTGTTTTGCTTTAAACTTTATGTTTTTATAATTTTTGTTCGTCAGGTTCATAAGAACATCCGTTTCACTTTTCGCTTGCTTTATGTTGTCACTGTCATCCATTTTTAAAATTAATTTAAAATTGAATCACTAGCACACAGCAAAAGCACTGACAGTGACAGATACCATATGAGAAATTGATGAAAACTTGAAACTCAATTCAGCCCCTTTGTAAACTTTTCTGGGATTGAAATGGACTTTGTTCAATTCAATCAATTTGAAATTTCAAAATTTAAAGTAGTTGGTGCTATCTTCCCGCTTTTTCTACGGTTCAAAATGTTCCCGTGTTGCGTTGTGTTCGTAAAATTGAATTTGTGTGTAACCTTTTCAACATTTTGACAGCTATTCCAGCCGCAGTTCTAGTTGCAGCTCCATCCTTATTGTGTTCAGGCAATAAGGAAAACAAAAAAAAAAAACAAGTTGCTTTGGTAGATTTTGAGATTCAAAATATAAAAAGTACCTACTTAGCATTAACAAATTGCAAATATTTATCACAACCTTTGATCAATTTATCAAATACCGTTTTTAAAAAGATTTTTTATAATGTATAGTTTTAAGAAAATATTGTTCGCTAGACATTCATTAGCTTGTTTCAAATAATTAAATTTCATAAAGCAATTCTTTTAATTTAGTATCACCTTAGGATCAGATAATCTGCCCTAGCGAGGTATCCGTCGGAGCGCAAATTTTTTTGCAACGCACACTCTGTCGGAGGTTCAAATTACATTCGAGGTATCCTTCATCGGAAAAGAATACTAAACAATGCGATGACGCGTCGGGTTTCTCTTACATTAAAAATAACCAGAAGCTCGATTTGCCTGGTTGTTGTTTTTTCGTTTGCTCCTCGGGGTCTAAAAAATAAAAAAATTCAAGCAAATACTTCCAAAATTACTTTATTGACATGTTTTTTTTTAATTTCTTAAATTTTTCAACACTTTACACAAATCTTAAAAACATTCCGCGAACTATTTGTGGCGGAGGATTTCGGAAAAATAAATGTATGAGCTGTCAAAATATCACTCAAAAAAAGCAATTGATCGCATTGTAACGCAAAACGCCGGTGTGCGTTGCTTAATGTCGGAAAAATGTTCCGAACAGCTGTCCGAAAGTATACCTCGAAGCAAATATCCTCCGATTCGTATAAAATCGGAGAATTTTCCGCTCCGACGGATACCTCGTTAGGGCCGAATATGTCATCTGTTAAAGCAGTGTCATAAACGGTTAAACAGTTCCCCCTAAACGTTTAACAAATGGTCATATAGCTGTACCTAAATATAAACTTTTTATTGATGATATATTAGTGGACCATCAACCAATTTTTCGTAAGATTAACAAAAGAAAAAACAGTAAACACTAAAATCCTCTCATGCATCCAACCACGATTTCTAAGCTATTAAAGTGCAAAGATGGTCTGATCTTTAATCGTGGAATTTTGCCTAACGTTTAACCTTAAAACCAACATTTTGTATTCAAAATTATATTTTATAGTTTCTGTTATGACAAAAAAATATTTGATCAGTCATCTAATATTGATCCCACAACACCTCATTACAAAAACGATTTTCCCCCCAATCAAAAAGCCACACAAAATAAAAACCGAGAACAAAATCCAACCAAACGACATCCATATACACAAATCGCATTCAAATGTCATCTTTCTCATTCTCCAGTCAAAAACTCAGCTAGAAAGAGAGAGAGACCGTGTTCCCAAATAGACATTTTGAAATATATATGACTTCAGATCTTTAACCGCGGTTTGTTTTTTTCAATAATAATAACACAAAAAAATATATACCATACATTTACCTAAACCCAAACCCAAAACACATCCCTAAGAACCAAAATAATTGATCACCATTTTAGGTAAATTTCCATAAAGTTACGCTCCAAGGCTCCAACATCAAAATGCCGCTCGCGCAGAACACAGAGCCAAAAAAAAAAACAAAAAAGTTCCAATAATCGCTGCTAAAAACAGTAGCACTGGTAGATGTCATCATTTTCCAATGGACAGATAATTTCGTATAGACTGTTCCATTTGAGCTCCTTTTTTGCATACAGCATAGCAGCCAGCAGCAGCGGGGGGGAAATCACCACTGCAACAGCCCCTCTCTTCTTCATCAAATAAAAAAAAAACTTCTAGCATAATAGAAGGTCGCTTACCGTCGTCGGTGTCATCGTTGTTGTTTCCGTCCACCATAAGTACCCCATGAAAGGAATGAAGCACGAGCTTTGCTTTTAAGTGAATCTTTCTCTCCTCTCTCGCTCTCGTGTAGATACTGGTAATTCACTGGGGAACGCCAGGGGAACCCTGTGGGATAAAAGAAACCTTTTCTGCTACACTGTTTTCGTTTTCGCAAAGAGTCAAAACATCAAAGCTGCCGCTACCGGATAGCTACCGAATCGAAACAATGGTCCTTTGTCCTTTGAGGTGAACCGCACCAACTTAAAGAGTAACAACAGCAGCGGCGGCATGCATCGCAAGAGAAGAACCAGTAGCGTTCATTTGAGTCGCCAGCAAAGCCTTGAGAATATAAATTTTATTGTCATTTTGCGAATTGTAACTTTTGTAATAGACGTGAATTGTTTACCATTTTTGCCACTTGGACTACCAATCACCAAATCAGCGTTGCCACTTAAATGCAATATTGAATTAAATCTTTCGCATTTTTAGAAAAAAAGTAACCGCTTTTAGTTTCAATTTACTGGGTTCCTAAGCAACGACTGGACTGTTGAGGCATATGGTCCCTTTCTAAAAAATGATGACTTCGGTACAGATTTTGACATATAAGAGAGTGGGTCAGTACACTCTTTGGCTATTGGCGTTAACCACTTGTGTTGGCCGTCTGAAGTCTAATTGATGCTTAATTCGATTTCAGATGAAACAAAGTTGATAAAATAGAGGGGCAACTTTGAACAAAATTCTAAAAACACGTGTATTTTGTTTGCTTTGTGAGCACCTTCTTTTCAGGCTACAATTACAAATTCGAATTTGTTCTAACTTCAGAGAAACACACTTTTCTACCAATTACTTTACAAAATATTCATGCAGCGGCAACGCTGTCACAGATCACCACGTTATTAAATAAACAAATCGACTTTAATGCTTTGCTTACCCTTTTTGCGCTTTCTACTTTTCCCTTTCACTCTACCTCTCTCTTGGCCAAACAATTAAGGCAGCAGACGAAAAAAAGGTCCGAAACCCTGAAGCCCGAAAGACACTTGAATGATGGAGCAATAGAGTCTACAACAAGACACAATTTTCTAATTTATTTCCTAGGCCTCCATCAATGGATGGATTAATGTGTGTTCTTCCAAAGCTGTGAAGACCACTCGATTCACACTCTTTTGGTTTCTGTTGGCGCAAAGGACGTGGAGGAGGCACAGAGGGAGTCTTGAAAACACGATACCCTAATGTAATACACCCAGACACTTGTCACTAAGCCTCTAATCCGGATGACATGAGCACGACAGCTGAGCATGTTTTGCCATTGAGTTCCAGAGTTAAGATCATACGTTAACCTGTTCTTTACTAGAAAATGTAAAAAAAAAAAACAAAAACAAATGCTGAAGAGGACGAGACGAATGGGAGAGAAAAAGAGGAGTTTAGTGGTGCGGTACATCAAGATTCAAGACCAAGACGACCGAACGTATGTGCTGTGCTCATATGGACTCATGGAAGTGCCAAGTCAGAGTCGCCTTGTCCATTGGGACAATTTACTTTATTTATGGTGCGGCTAAGTGTGAATAAATATATCGATCGAGAGCAGTTTTCTTCTGTCCAGTTTGGTCGACCAGGCCGCTGCTGGAGCCTAGCCGGGAACCTGTCAATGGCACTCTTCCTAATAGATCTTCCGAATGCCTGCCGATAGTGGTAATGTGGTGCGATGTTGTGTGTGCGGCAAATGCTCGCGTGAAACGTATTGCATCCGCGTGAAGTGAATGTGTTATTGCACGGCATCATGGTTATTCTTGTGGTTGGCTTATGGTTTTCACATTATTTTAGATTCGAGAGGGCTGTGGAGGAGTTGAGGTTTATAAATATATCAGTTTGTTTTGAATCGATTGAATTTGTATGGAATTGGCAGTGAAGAAATATCTATCTCTCGGTCCCGACCCCGATACTTCAATAGTAGATATGGTATTAGAATCATTGAGATTTATATGCGTCATAGTGATGGTATAGCATGTAGTCGTATACCACAATGTTCGTTACGAAGCTGTAATGGATTGGATTTGGCTTAAGAAGATATAAGGAATCTTCCCTCGTGACGAATTGCCAGGGAAGTATATTTGAGAGCTTAATGATGAGTCTTGTGTCAGAATCAATATAAAATAAAACAAAAAAGGTATGATTAGATCAGCTAATAAAAATAAGAAATTGGTGACATGACAGTTCAAGGAGAACCAGGGCATATACTTTTGCAACAAAATCAAACATTCAACCCGATCCAGTCAAACACTTGAACACAATTTTTTGCACAATTATGTACTTTAAGTTGCAGTTGCATTAAAGTAGGATTGAATTGTACAAAAATATGTGGCAAAAGGCAGTCTTGTTTGAATTAAGCGCATAAATTTGATAACGACCCTTCAGTCATTGTCAATTCTGAATCAAGAATAGAACTCACTGGAAAAACATGAATTTTTGCAGTTCATAACTGAAGAAGATTAAAACTACATATGTACGTACCTTGAACATTTTGTACAGAAAAATAGAACCCTTAGCTCTACCGATTTATTTCGAAAACAGTTATTTTTATGAAGGCAAATATTTTCAAACATGTTTTTTTGTAGGAATTTTTCTTTATAGCTACAAATGAGTCCTTAACCATTTTTCTATCGATTTTACTGATTATATCAATCTGATTGTCAATAAGGCCAACTCTATGTTAGGGTTTGATGATGGTCTAATAAATTTTAGGATGCCTATGTTACTCTCGCAAATACGTTAAGGACTAAAGCACCACGCTGTTAAATGTTTATAAATTTAGTCAAATTTCTTATTGTAATCGTATTTATTTATTTATATTATTCTCGTATGTAATAGTTTATTTTTAATTGTTTTCAAGTGCATGTTTTGAACTAGTTTTTTTTTGGGTACTAATTGAATTATTAATGTTTTGAATTATTTGTTTTTGGTTACTCAATTACTAAAACTGCACTTATTGATGAGCCGGATAAAACACATATTTTCTGTTGGCAAAATCTTTGATCGGAAGATGTCACTTGGATTAAAATCTCTTCGGCAAAGTTGATAGTATTTCATTTCCAAATCTGCCCGCCAAAGTAAAATCTAACTTCTGGACCAATTAATTAAACCCCGAAATTTAGATTTTTGTAGTACGTTATAAAAAATAACCCCGACCCGTAGATAGCATAACTGGGGCTATTGATTGTATAAAATAATAATTTCTAAATTATTTGCATGAGAACTTAATAAGGTCTAACTTCTTATAACTAGGATTGCAGAAAATAAGTTCTTATTCTCATACAAAAGTTAAAATATATGAATAAGAATGTTCCTTAATATTGATATTGACACTAATGACTAGATAAGTTCAGAAAAGTTACATGGGTCTCAGACTCAAAAACCGGGCTCCTCAGCAAAAATTCTCAGCGGTGTTTATAAATACTGAGCAAAAAATTTTGGTTACTAGCGAATCCAGACATTTTTTCTTCAGTATTTATTAGTCACTTTTCGACGGAGGAAAATTTGTGAGATCTCATTTTTCTGAACTTGCCATCAGAAACTGGATATGAAAACGACAAAGAAAAATAAAATAAAGAATATCTAAAAAATATTTTGAATTTGTCCAAAGTTGAATTTGAATGCAGTATTATAAGAGAATGATTTTAAGCATAAATGTCAGTTTGCGAGTTTTGTTTTGCTCCCGCTACTTTGAAAAAAAATTGTTTGTTTATTTTTGTTTTTACCAGTTTCTGCTTTTTTGTCGCAATTTATGTTATCTACAAATTCTTATATACATATAACATTTATCAATAGAGAAGGTAACTAAGAAGAGTTGGGGTCATAATTCTTTATGCGCCAAAATTCAGTTTCCAAAATCCTGTATTTCAAAATTCTGTAAATACAAAATTCGGTTTTTAAAAATTCTGTAAATCAATAATTTTGTATTTGGTGGGCACTATTTTCCAATATCAAAAACTTTTTTCTTTTAAAATTTATTTATATAATTTTGGAGTTCACGAATAAATTTTTTAAAATATGTTGTTGGAAAAATATTTTTGGAAGTATGCCAAGTATGGACAAAATTTTTAAAATTCAAAAAACAGTAAAAGAAAAGTGATGCATCTACAGTATTTACATCACTATACAGTATTTAATTTTATCATCACAGCAAGATCACACAAAAAAATCTTTTATATATATGTAAATGTATTACTTCTTATTACTAATTTAAATTAAAACTAAATTCTACGGAGAAACTGAAACTGCTACTCTTCAAATTAACAATTGCCTTCGCATGCTATTATTTCTTATTTAATTTTTTTTTTACTTTTTTTTTTTAATTTGGATTTTTTTTTTTTTGACATTTTTACTTTTTATTTTAAAATTTAAAATTGACAATTTTGTATGAGTTTTTACTACAAAAATTTAACTTTTCATATATTTTTAACTACTTGTATCAAGTAGATACCCCATCTCTTGACTTCCGATGATACTTATATCGTCCATAAAAATTAATTATTGGGTTGTGTTACTATCAACATAACAAAATAACTGATTTTATTTTATTAATTAACGTCAAATAATTTAAAAGTTCCGATACGACCTGCATTCGCACATGCCTTCGTACTCGGTGTAAATGGACCCCAACGCGTGCGGTATCTGGGGAGAGGGGTTCTGGAGGAAGAGGCGTAGGATATTATTATTAAATTTTTCCATAATTTTTTTACAGAAATTTGAAATACAGAATTCTGATTTCACAGAATTTTGAAATACAGAATACTTAACAGATTTACAAAATAATGGATAACAGAATTTTGTTCATATACAGAATTTTTTAATTCATTTACAGAATTTTAGTCAAACAGAATTTTAGAACACAGACAAACGACCCGTTCCCAACTAAGAAGTTATAAACCATAAAACGAGTCCCTAACAATTTGGACTTCATTACATTTACTTCGAATTGCTCGAAAAACGGTACATTTTCAAAAACCCACAAAGGTATTAAATACTTTTATTTAGATATCATTATTTTTCTTACCTTTCTAGACCTTAAATCTTAAAGCTGGCAGAAATTTATAAACAGTACACCATTTAGTTCGTTTAAATATTATTTAATTAATTTATTGACATCCCATTGGAAGTTCTTTTAATTGATCCGGTTTTTCGAGTCGAAAATTTTGACATATCTCTCCACGTTTCGAGGTACCAAGAATCCGAATCCATAGTTTTTAGAGAGATGTCTCATTCTTTCGTTTACCGTATTTCGAGAACGGATAGAGATATCGACTTCGAATAAATTTTATTATACAGATAACAACATCATAAAGTGCATTTTCAAAGAAATTCAATAAGCGGTTCTTTTACTACCTTACTAAAAACAAAGGCGCACAATTTTTAAAGATAAAGTTCGATGTTAAAGCCATTTTATCATACTAAAAATAATTTAACATCGAACTTAATCGTTTAAAATTTTGCACTTAAGTTTTAGAAAATCTTTCATATCGAATATTTCGACAACAAGAAATACCATCGACTTCGGCTTAATTTTGTTCTAGACCATAGTGACGTAATGAAGAATTGAAAAGAATAAAAAAAATCAACAAACAGTTTTTTTTAAACAACTTCCCCTTGCCCGGGAGGTAATCTCCCCTGACAAGTGGACGATGCTCCTTTATCTGCCCGGTTTTATATATTCCGTGGAGGCACCCTCTTAAGTAATTGGCTACATCCCGGTCTCGGATCATCCCCTCGGAGGTCTCTCTTAAAGCGATCCGCATATTCACTTGCGGTAACATCCCGCGGAGTGTTAAATTTTGTGTGGTTATTGTTGTTTTTTATTTTTTGTTGTTTAGGCATACTTGGTCCCACGAGTAGCTAGAGAAGGGTTGGTCCGCCATATTAGAGCTCCGCATGATAAGGTAAGGTCTTTATCACTCTTTGATTCGACCTGTTTTCAAAGAAGTACCGTTAGAATACAGCCGGTATACCCTCTGGCTGCAAACCATCCAATAGGCACGGTCCACGTAACACCCTGGATTAGGGGGGGGGAAGTTCTTGGTTCGTAACTCCTCAAAATGACTACCGAATCAGGAACTACTACAGTAGATCAGATGAATCTTTGAAACTTAAGCCTCTGCACCACTTCAAGGTGACTGCCACGCGAAGGTTCACAAACTGTACTTTATACTCAACATTAACCACCTACAATACTGCATTCAAATTTGGACTACTTCAAAATTTTGATTAGATGGTCTATAAATAAGTCTAGCCTGAATTATTTTTCAAATTCGGGGCAATTACAATTTCCTTAAAAATATGTTATGATTTTTTGTCTTTTCTCATATTTTATTATTTGTTACAAATAAATGTCATAGGCAAGTTTTGACTGTCTTAAAAAATCATATAAATATTAAAACATCGCAAAACTTCTTCAGGGAAATCATTCACATTTTATTTTCTAGAACTCTTTAAAATAATTTCAAATTGTTTGACAAAATTATATCAAAATGTTATAATAAAAGTTTTCCACTTTGTAAACTTGCCAATGTTTTTTAGTAAATATGATCGACTGACAAAAACTTTTAAATAAAGAATTAACGTCTTTTGTTTTTTTGTCATGACATTGCCAAGATCTAATGTAGAAATGAATTATAAAATATCACATGAGAGTTTCTAATCAATTTTCTAGGTCTATTGTGCATAGAATAGATAAACCCCACAAAATAAATAATATAGTAGATATCTTGTTAGGTTTCGTTTGATTTTTAATTTTTTTTTCCAACAACATCTCTCATTTATGTAAGCTTCCTGTTGACGACACATTATTTATCCATAACTCTGCTGGTCCTCCGATAGTATCCGGTATTCCATCAATCTGGTTATACATGGGTATATGTACTGTAAGACATTTATCCGCAACTTCTATCGCTTCGGACGCATTCCACTTAGAGCCATAGTCCATAGATCGGTATGCTGAGCCTCTAACTATAAAGGAAGAAAGAAAACTATTTATTGCTAGGCGTTTGCGCCAGGTGCTGATCGCAACTCGAATACTAGAGTGACACAATGTTATCACATGAGGCTTTTTCACATAGGCAGGTAGAGGTACTATAGGCACTAGGTAGGTTGGTAGTTTGACGACGGACTTTAGACATCAATATCAGTCACAGGCAGTGACGCTTCCATGAACGAATTAAAAGAGTGGCATATCACCCTCTATTTATAAATCTGAAATCTGGTAAAATTTGAAGTAGGAATATACGCAAGTGAGTGTATTGTCTGGCTTACTTATATAAAGTTTAAATAGGTAGACTATAATATTGGGCAAAACGTATAGGTATTTTAAATTTGATTCTAATCTTCACTTTTTAATGAATGAGCCTTTCAATCATTTACTGAAAAATTCCGTATGCCCATAGTTCCCTTTCACTAAAAAAAATAAACTTTTCTTTCTTTGACTGATTTTTAAAGATTTTTTATATCATTTATGAGAACTCATACTTACAAGAAAAACTTCAATTTAAGACGTCAAAGTGTTTTGGTTCGAGAAGAGTTTATAACTTATAAGATACCAACATTCTTTTATCGGCACAAATATTTGCTTTGCTTTACAAACAAAAAATATCACGAAATTAACTATTTTTCTCCTACCATTCCCCTAGAAAAATTTCTGGAGGCGCCAATGATTCCAAGCAGGTACAACTCTGAAAAGGCAGTTAGTCGCCTGTGCCATTAGTACAATCGCTTCTCCAGTCATATCCAATGCTAATAACTCCTTTTTCGTGTCTTGACTTTATGCGCGATAATAAATCAAAAATTGTCATTGGCAGTAATTAACTCAAATATTTCAGTCACATGAGTAGTTCAAGAGTAGTTTGGCTCTAGAAATATAAAGACATACATACCTACTTAGAAGAAAAAAAAATATTAAGTGTCTCAGAAGAGGAGTGAAGAAATTTGTAGATTTTTAATAATTTTATTTTAGTATAATTTATGGTAAAACGCTTACCCAAGTCGAACTCTAATAGATATTGTTTTTTATTTTATTTTATTAGATGATTTTCAACAACATAGTGGGCTGAGATAACTTAACTTAGATTTATAATTTATTACCTATATAGAATTAATAATCCTTATTTGATTTTTAAATGAGATCTATGACGTGAATTACATTTTTATGAAAAATACCTTTTAGCAGTCGTTAGAAAAATAGATAAAAAGATGAATGGTATAAATTTTAAATAACAACGATTTTGCATAAAATAATAAATAATATTTATCGAAAGTTTTTAAATATTAGGCATGTTCAGAGATCTCGGAGATCCCAGCAATCTTAGCTACATGAACATGATTCCCTAGGGGTGGAATCGGCTAAGGTGATTGGTGATTGTCACATTTATGACAATCAAATTTAATCAAATGAAATTTTCCGTCTGTGTAAAGTGATCACCAATTTTTTTTTTTTAAACTTGGCATTACTTTTAGAGACAAGTAATGACAGTTGTCAAAAATCCTTTTATTTGATTTATTTTGTTTTGCATTTCCGCCTTTGCCTTTCTTGAGTGCCTACCGTGAATAAAAATGTAATTAAAAATTATTTTAAATATTTTAAGATTAAAAGAAAATATAATAATTATCATTGACAGGATGCAAGCCAATAAAGCACAAATAAAACTAATGACGGAATTTATGGAGAAAAACCCGGATCTGGCCAAATCCTTTTCTGCAAGCAGCATAAATTCGCGGGAATCGCAAAGGATGCTCTGCAAAAGACTGGCTCAGACCTTAAATGCGAATGGGCCACCAACAAAATCTACAGCAGAATGGAAAAGGGTAGGGATGTATATATTATTAAAAGATTTGTCTTTTATTTGTTTATTTACATATAGATTTGGACAACTCGGAAGTATAATGCCAAAAAAAAACTAATTCAAAACAAAAAGTCAATTGCGGAAACAGGTGGAGGTCCATTTACAGGATACACACTGGACAGTAATGAGGAAGCAATTATAAAAGTGTGTGGAATTGAAGCAGCAGTAGCTGGAATAAGTGGCGTATCCAGCTTCGGCTGTGATGAGCAAGGTAAGTTTGTATTTTTTGTTCACATCTATTTGTTATACATAATTATTTATTTTCTATCCTAAGACTTAGAAAAGGAAATGAATGCCCTCATTGCTGAGCCAGTGGAGTCAACTCAGCCTTCCGTCCCTGTGACCAAAAAAAAAAACACAAAAATCCAAAGGAGAGATAGATGAGAGCATTCTTCTTGCAAAAAATCAAATAGAATTGTAAGAAAAATTCATATCCATCCAAGAGAATATAGAAAAATCATTGAAGGCAGTCACCGTCTCTATAAACGAATTAAAAAAATGCGTTAAACTTCTTTGCGAAGAAAAGGAACGAGAAAGACATTCGTCGAATGTCCTTTAAAATAGAGGAGCTCCAGTTAAAAAGGATGGAGCTAGAGCTTGCTAAAGCATTAAACGAATTCAGAATTTTGTAGATCAATAAAAAGTGTATCAGTGCAACTTAAATTAAACAAAATATGTGCTGTGCCTTAAATTTAAATTAATTTAATTTAATTTTTTGTTTTTCTGAAGTTGTTTTTTTTTTATTTTTGTTATTGTTAATTTTTATTTATTTTTAAATGAAGTTTTTTTAAGTTTATTTTCTGGAGAAGTAGCTTTTATTTTTATTTAGTTTTATATGTACGTAAGTAGTAAGTACATAATATATTTTAACCTATAATAAAAAAATTAATTTATTTACGTTAAATGCATTTTGTTTTTATAAAGTAATGCATTAGGCGGTTAACCCAAAGATCGTCCCTTATTCTATTTTGAATTCTTTTTCCTTCGTTGTTGTTGTTGTTGTTGTTGTTGTTGTTGTTGTTGTTGTTGTTGTTGTTTTCAGCTGGGTTAGAATTCAAATTTTCAGTTGACTAAACTCTCAACATTTCTTCCGGGAGTGGTACCCTCTGCTCACAGCAAATGTTGTGGAGAACAGCACAAACATTTACAATCTGTGCTGATCGTTTTGGGGAGAACCTCAACTTCCTTTCCTCTAAAATAGATCTCCATCGCATTCACAACAACTGTGATTTATCAAGAGAAGAAAAATTTTGCACGGGAGAAGAATGGTTGGCAGGTGACAGTGCCTATACTTAATTGGCACTGTTATAACTCCATTCAAGGATAATTCCAAGGAAATGACTTTGGATCAACGGACTAATTTCAACAAGTATTTTAGTAAATACTGCATCAGAACATGGTTTGTGCTATTTTGAATAATATCATTATCATTACCAATCAAACTACAACTGAAGACATTTTCGAAATTAATTCTAAATGAACCATCATCGATAGATGAAAACGTAGACCGAAAATCGAAAAACCGAAAATAATCAAAGCAGTTTCACCGCAGCAGGACAGTTTAAGAGACTTGTCTTGTTGGAAATAATCGAGGAAAAAATAATACAATTACAGATTAAACGTAAAGATTTTATTAATTAAACATAATACAGATTTTGAATTCAATTTTTTTTATTTTCAAATCCAATTTAGAATGTCGAAGCATTAATAATTCCGAAATATTTGAGCCGTTGGGCTTAGGTTCACGACGACGTCTGCGAGGTTTCATTTTGATTATTAAATTTGTCAAAAGAATAAATAATAGTCACTCGACAAAAGTATTTTTTTTCAATTTGTTTCGTTTCGTTACCTAATATATCATATTTCTGAACACGCCTAATTTTTAGTCATAATGACGTTTCAAAAAAATTTGGTTAATTTTCCGCAGCAAAATCCTTAGAGAATTTTAACCAAATTGTGTAAATCATTTCTCATAAAAAAATTGACAGTTCATTAACCAAATTGTAAACTTATCAAGTTTTCTACATCATTCGATGAATACCCTTAGTTATTGCTTGATTTGAAAGCCCTGAAAATAAATTAAAAATAAAAAAACGTTAGGAAAACTTCCTTTCTTGAATCACAGCCTTAAGAAAATAATGTAAAGTATTTTTTCTTCGACTATCCGGTCTTATAAAAATTAATTTCTTAAATTATAGATATATTCTTCAGAGCTGCCAATCGGAAACTATTGTTTTTTATAATCTGGTTCCCGTGGGTTCCACAATTAAGAATCATTCTTTGAATTTCACAATAATTTTTTTGTTCATTATTGCGTTTGACAGATATAAATACAAAATAAATAAATTGCCCCACTGGAAAATTCGGCTAGGGGCATACTTCGGAGTTTGCAATTTTAGTCACCTCCGGCTTGTCAAATTTACATTTTCATAAGTCGATTTACGCTTACGATTTTTGAAACAACAATATAATAACCCAAAACATTATTTGAATTATTTTTAAAAACTTAGTAAGAATTTCATTTTAAATTAAGGTATTCTCTTCTTCTTATGCATTATCCTTATACAATACAAATTTAAGTCGCATTTAGTCCAATTATATTTTCTTAATCCCAACTGAGGGCCATAAATCAATAATTCCCAATCACCGATTGTATCGAATGTCATAAACCATCAATAACTGATTATTTTGAAGAACAAAAAAAAAAAAAAGAAATAAGAACAGGATTTTGATTTAATCGCCTCTCAAGATGCATCATGGTCTTGAAGGTCCCATCCACAGAGAGCTGCCACATTCTTATCTGCTTCTCTGGTTGGATACCCAATATTGGCTTAATTCCCACGACATACTGACATGAGTCCTTTTATTTTCACTCTTCTCGTACCATACTGTGACATAAGGCGACCATCACCATAGAAACCAAAATGTCATAAGCCGTATATACAAGACGAGCGATAGGCTAAGATGAAGTTAAGAAGATTTTCGTTCCAACTCTCAGAAATGCACCATGACCATACTAGCCAGACATCAGCCACTATCGCTATAAGTAAGGTAAAGGAAGAAGTAAACCACGGCCAACCGGCTGGACACGACTCACGCAGCCTGTTCTCTGTTGCACCAAATCAGATCAAGAATCCCAATGGAACAAAGAACCACCACACCACATCAAGTCACATCCAAATCACAAAAAAAGAATAAGAAAAAAACCGAACCTGATCCGATTCAAGTCTCAACGGCGACACGACGGACTATGTGTGGTGATGCTGCGGTAGTGCAATGCGATGCCCTGAGGTAGGTCGTCAATTTAATCCTGCACCGGCAAATAATGTCGCTTTTTTCGAAATAATCTCATTCAAGTCGCTATACGGATTGATTTTTCCTGTCTTGAAAATTCCTTCGCCTTTATGCATCCCTTTTGAGTTCTTGGTGTGCAACAACAAGTGTGCTCCAGTTAAGTCTCCGTGCAAGATTTTTCGAATCAACTTGTGATGTTCTTGTGTTTGCAGTTCTTCCACTCGTCTTTTGTGTCATTTCTATGGGTTTGAAATGTTAAGTAAGAGACATATGGTTGCCAGAGTTCTTGTATTGATTGTTGAAAATGTGGATTTTGATAGCACCTTTTTTTTCTCACCTGAACTGTTAGAGAATTTTCTCAAACAGCTCTCAATGAAATAGGTATAACTTCTCAGGAAAAACATTGTTTTCACTACTACAGGACTAGCGAAGAAGCCTTGAACTTGAAGTGTCCAAATGATTTTTATCATAGACTAAGATATGCTCGTTGGATCTAAATAAATAAATTGGTGGCGCGACTGCTTTTGGAGAACCAGAGCATAATAACTTACATTTCTGAACCATTCCTGTGTGCGAGCTGTGAGTAGGCGAAAGATATTCTTGGAAGATTTGCAACTTCCTCGCAAGAATAGGCTATGACCGCAGACCTATGCACAGTAATCCGATTTTTTAATTCTGTCTGTTTTTACGATTCACAATTTAGGTCAGAATTTTCCACCAAATTTCAAAATAAACAAGAATTGTCAATAATAGAAATTTATTCAAAATTATGCATAAAATATTAACATACATACATGCATTTATGTGTTTAAATTTTTGTTTTCATATGAAAGTAATTGCAATGCTATTATGTTGGTAGGCAAGAGGATTTGATGAAGGAATCGGTGTTGACGTAGGGTAGGATAAAGGATTTGTCAGGAATGCGGTAAGGATTGGAAAGGAAAGGAATGTCTAGTTCATGGAACATGGCCTGCTTGCGTAGCTCGGCTTGAACTCGCCGGATTGGGAGGATCTTGCCCCTGAACTAGACCTCAGCTGTCAACAAAAACATATATCAGACCTGAAAATAAAGTTAAAATACGACGGAAAGAATACGCCTCTTTTATTCAAAATTACTCCTCCCACACTATTCCTGTCATCCGATCTAATTTGTCTGCTAGTTTTCATTTTTTTTTTATTTTATTCGAAGAATATTTATTTGTTGGATCCTCCTCCCAAGATTTTCTTTATTTTTGGTTTTGTTATATTTTGACAACTAGTTGTTTTGACATTTCGGATATTCTGACTTTTTGGAAACTCTCATTCCTAATAATTCGGGATTTAATAATATTAACTTCTATTCCCTAACAGAGGGTGCTAGTTATTCAATAAATTTAATCCCCCGTTTTCACTACGTACAAAGACTTTTCTTTTGTGAAATTTTGGTTTTTCAAAAAAAAATAAAAATACATCCAACAAACAAACGATCTATGCATCCGAATGTCTAATGGATGTATAGGTGACGTCTCTAAGATGCGGTATTGGTGATAAAATTTTCAAATAATGCAACTGACAGGTATCCACTGGTTAGGCACAAGCGGAGGTTTCAATTTCGAAAAATGTTCAAAATGTTTAATCATGGCCTCCATTTCACCACAGTGGAGATTTTCTCATTTGGAATAGCTCCATGAACACAAAAATCTCCCAAAAAAAATCCCAAATCTAGGAGTGAGCACTTATAGTATGTGGTCTGTGGTTTGTCTAATTGATTTCATTTCAGATATTCTGAAGAAGGAGATGCCAACAAAATGGATGCTCGTCCAAAACGTTACAAATTATTTCGGTAAGTAGCATTGGCTTTACTTTTTTTTTCAGATTCATTTTTGTACGAATTAATAAACATTTTTCTTTCACTCAAGTTTCAATAATTTGTACTTTCATATGATATGCGAATATGTACCAATTTTAAAAAGCAAGCCCTAAATGTTTCCAAGTTATTATAACTAATTTTAATGTTAAAGCTTTGGTATTCTTTTATTTAAAGCGTTTTTAAAATTTATTGAAGACTAAATCGGGTGGATTCTCATAAAAAAATGACATTTTAGAACTTAAAAGTTTCCAAGCAAATTTTAACTTAAAGACTCAAAAACTTGAAATAATCTATGAATAATTTTAAATAAAAGTATTAAGTAAGTATGTATATTAATATTTTTATATTTATATTTATTTTGTTATTTTTATTTGAAATGGGAAATATATGTACATATATATATTTACTTTGTTTTTTACAATAGCGAATATGAGTGAAAAACTGAACTTGGCAACAGTGATCTAATAATGTTTCCAGTATCTCTATGTATAGATACATATAACTGATACTGTCTGTAAAGGTCGTATATGTAAGCATGTGAAGTGGACCTGTCAAATTAAATGATCCCAAAACTGTCTTTAGCTGACATATTTGTTCTTTGGATTCTTATAAATTTCAATCCAAATTAAGTTGACATTTTTCCTGGCATAGTTTATAGGTGAATTAAGCTGTACACGACTCTCGTATATTCATGAACTCAGTCTCAGCGTATTAGGTATAGACCTTATGCTCCCCCATATTCAATCCAATTCCATCCAATCCAATCTCATTTCATTGCGAAGTCTTGATGATTCGGAGAAATATGGATAAAGGATAAGAACGTCAATTATTTTATAGAGCTGCAGCAGATTTATAAAAGCCCTTTGGGATCTTCTGGTTTTTGAACTGGATTTCTGGATCTGTGATGGGAGAATATTTTCGGGACGGATTAAGGTACTCCTACTCTCCCCATTCTCATTGATTCATTGAGCCCAGTTATTGTTATATTGGTTGATGTGACATTTTGTTTGAAGGGAGATCTGTTTGTCATTCGGTTTGGTTCGACTCAGCTCAGTGTGCCGCGTTTAGATGGATTGGATCTTTTTAGCATTGGTCATTTGTGCTCAAGAGAGTAATGATGAAGTACACAGGAAATCGACAAGTCAGTCAGTCAGTTTGATGTGGTTGTTACTATTATTGCTGATTGGTTACTGTTTTGTGAATGGTCGTATCTACTTGATCGGTCAGCGCGGCGAACGGTGGCGTTTAAGAATCTGAAATAAGTTTGTTCAATATTTGAATTCGCAGTGGACGTTCATCAATTCTGGTAAATAAAGTACACCGAAAGAAAAGAGCTTCTAAGATCGACGATAAATTTTGTCTCTAAAATAGATGCAAACAAAATTAAGGAAGCGTTAGAGATCTACATTGATTATCGAAATCGACAACAAACTTTACAATCGTGCTGGATTCAATAAGATTATACTTTCATAGAATTAACACTTTTTCCTTAAAAATAGATGTGAGACTATTTCAAATGAATTTTTGAAAGCCAGCATCCAGGACCAGGACACTATTTTATAAAAATGTACTGTACTGACTATAAGGTAAAAAAAAAGTAAATCAGTGCTGCGACAATTCGTGGAGAACCAAGAACTCCCAACCATTCATGTGCCCCTGTATATCAGCAAGAATTGGCGGCCTAGAACTTTCTGCCAAATTGAAAAGATTACAATGGGAACTACTTAATCATAACAAGAGATACTGTTGAATGATTTTTCACTCCAAGAGGCCGTACCCTTGAAAAAAAATAAATATTTAAGATGGAATCGGAGGCGAAGTTTATTTTCAGTTTGCGTCATTGTGAGAGATATTTTTTTTTTTTCTTAGGACCTCAATTTCTAAGAACTGATCTTCCATGACCGGAATGACTGAGCCGATTCTAAAAATTGTTTTACTTACAGGAATGCTATGAACTAAGTGATATAGTTTATGAGGTAATGAAAAAGATGATAACAAAATTAATTTATTAATTTTTATTCACTTAGAAAAACTGTACATATTAAAATAAATCAATAATCCAACAAGTCCAATTAAAATATTGCTAAGTCTTCTACTTGACTGATGTATTATAAGCAGTACTTATATAGAATTTGTATTATTGAAAAAAAAAATCATTTGTATTTAAATTAAAACGTGCACAATACTTGTTGCCCATGCACCTCTCTGCTTAACATGACTGGAAGCGTAATGTCATTTATGAACGTCAATCAACTTGAATTTGAATCCTCCATAGAAGTCAAATGAGAATAAATTCTTCCTTTTTACAAAATGAACCTGACCAAGATTGGATCTTTCTGCGCATTGGGTAAAATAAAATAATACATAAAGGGAAAAAGACTAATTTTGTAACCTTAAAGATAATAAACTTAACTTTAATTTATTGTGAATTAAAAACTAAAGAATTAAATTGTTTCTTTTATTAATCCTTGAAGATATTATTGAACTTGGGAATTAAAGAAATCCAGCCGTTGTATTAACTTGCTAACATTATTTTTTTGTATGGGAACATATTCATAGAATTTTTTTAACTCTTGCTAAGTTTAAATTTGTTTAATTGAATTATTCTAATTTTATGTTTTTGCCATTCCAACATTTGAAGTGAAATAATTGAATAAACTTCTTTTTTGATAATTAGATAGGTACAGAAATGAATTTGTTTATTGATCGAACACTAGTAAAACATTGGTTAAGAAAATGACTATGAATACGCAACATTGAGTTTTTTTTTGAGTGTATGTAAGAAAAGGGTTATCTGAAGCCAGCTGATGGAAAATTCAAATTTACGCAAATGGATTGCATTGTGGTTGGTAAATTGGACAATTTGGTTTGTTGTATGTTTGTTAAATTGGACAACCTTGTTGATTGTAGAGAGATTTGTTTGGATTTTCTTTTTTAAGTTGCTCGTTTTATTTTTGTGCTAAGATTAAAAAAAAAAAAAAAAATTATAATGCTTTGTTTGTTTCCTATGCGAATTAAAACAATTCCATATTTTCTACATAGTTTCGTTGATAATTCATTTTTATACCTAGTTAAATGTTGTAGATTATAAAAGTTTTAAAGTAACTTTTATGTAAGAGACTAGTTATAACAGTTCATCACCGTTAAATGCACTAACGTTCTTTGGGCGGCCTAAAAAAAAAAACTATGGGTACCTGAAGTATGGCCAACTGTGGCGGATGCAATATTGTTTGAATTATTTAGAAGCACCAATTTTAAAATTATCAGCCCAATTCTAAATATTCCCGGGGAAAAAACTCCCCGGGAAATCCAATCTCCCGGGAGTAAAATTCCCCTATTCCGAATTCCCCGGGAAGTCAATTTTCCCTTCGAAATGGGGAATGAGAAATTTGAATCTTCGAATCAGCTCTTTCGTAGTATTTGACAGGTAAAAGAACTCGCGAACAAAATTAAAATTGAATTTGAGTTAAAAAGATTTCGGTAACAAGAAATGTTTTCAATTGCGGCAAGAATTGTACGTGAAGATCAAAATGAAGAAAGCGATAGCCAACAGCCAAGGGCCATCAGAAAATCTTTAAGAGACATTTCAAACCGTGAAAGCCCACTTTTGCTCATTGTTTGGACCACCGCCAGTTCCGTTTCTGGCTTTAAGGTTATTGACAGCCTTAGCTCTAACATATTTTTTTTGAACGTTCCACACCTCAATAAAACTAATTAATTAAATTCGTTTTTGTTTTTTTTTAAACAATTTTTTTCCATTCGGGTATCGTTTTGATCGGTGGCCCAGACGAATTTAGTTCCCTTTCTGCTTTTTGCCAGAATAAAATCAGTTCTTCCTTGGCTCCTTTGTGGAATTCACAAGCGATGTCACCATTCCATCAACTTTAAAAGAATTTGGGGTTGATCTTTATTTGTTGTTTTTGACCTAAAAAATAAGGAAGTTTTTATATTTCCTTAAAAAATAAAAGAAAATCTTACATTTTTGTGTGAACTCTCCAGCAACTTTACGGGGAAAAAATTCGCACCAAATGAATTTGACATTTCTCTTTTTTTAACATTTAGAATAGGTACTTTTTCTGGGAGATTTTTTTCCCATATTCGAAGTTTATTTAGAATAAGGGAGAGGGAGAAAGGGAATACAATTCCCGAGAATTTTTCTTTTAGAATAAGGGAGAAGGGAAAAAGGAAATTTTTCCCCGGGAACTTACATTTAGAATTGGGCTGTATAAATTATACCAAGATTGTGAATTTATTATGCGACCAATTTTTTTAACGTATATTTTATGAATAATTATGCAGGCTTTTTTAGTCGATTTGAAATTAAATGCAAATAAAACAAACTTAATTTCATCTTTTTCCTAACGTTTCGTCGTTATTCACGACTTCTTCAGTGGCATTTTATTCGATCTTTAACATAATATGAAATTATTTTTCAAACGATTTTTATTATTTACTTATTTTTATTTATTATTTACTTACTTTTAAAATTTTTTTTGCTGGATTTACATTTTTATATTTAAAATGATGTCTTAAATTTTATATTTTAATAAATTAATACTGAAACTATAAACAAAGAGAAATATATATGAAGACTGATAAATTAAGAAACAAACAAAAATTATCACAGTATTGTTAGTTTGGCAGGTACTTATGTATCCGCTAAAGCGTAGCTTACTATTATACTCTGACCTCTTTTGTGTTCATGGTTCTTGCTAAATTTTGTTGAATGCGTAAGCTTTCAAGAGTAATGGATAAAGAAAAGAGAATCAATGCGAGATTTACTCTTGAAAGCTTACGCATCCAACAAAATTTGACAAGAACCATGAACATAAGAACCTCGAACTTTATTACCTACCAATAAAGTCAGAAACATTAATTTCGGAATACTTGTTAGGCTAAACAAGCACAGGTACATCACCAAATTTCAACTCCTTAACATAAGTGTTTCCTGACTGACGTAATGGAAGTAAATCTTCATAAAGTAAGAATATGGCGTACTTTTAGATCTCATTAATTTTCACGGCTGACTTTTTTTATGCAGGTTTTTTGTAAAAAAGAACTTGGCTTTTTTTAACATAGCCTTTGATATCCATAACATAAGATCCTATATAAAGTCCTCAAGTTAATCAATTTCCTGAGTGTTTTCTTTGTGTGTAAGAACAGTTTATACGAATTAGTTGATAAATAGGAAAATAAAAATATGGATGAATGTATTTACGTCTGCTCATCATCCTATAGCTTTGATTTTCATGTTCAAATAATGAAAACAAAAATCGGAAATGTATTTACCACTTAAGCTCGCACAACCAATGTACATTTTATAAAACGCCAATTCAAGGCAGCAAAAAATTTCGATTTCACTATATCACTAAAGAGACTTCTTAACTAAGCCTCTTTCTCCAGAAATAAACACGTGCAAATGCAAATTTTTGTTGCCCACCAGATACATGTGTGATGTTCTTATCTTAAGTGCCACAAAATAGGTTGTATAACTCTTAATCTAGGTGTTGTTCAACATCATTTACTTGGCAATGTTTTATTTTTTTTTCTCTCTATATGTGTAAACTGCAACAACAATTCCACAACAAACAAGTGCACCTGTCATTTCGCCTTACTCCTAATCAAGTCTATACTGTCCAGACACTTGGCCGCGTTTGCTGCACTTACAAAGGTGCTAACTAGATTCCATAAACAGCTTAGACTTTGTTGTTCTTTTGTGTGGTATAGTGGCATAGTAGGCTTGCACGTTGTAGCAGCAGCAGCAATTCTTTGCCGTCCAACGATTTGCATTTCTATTCTTGGGGGGTTGTCATGGCTCTATATGCGAACCGCCTCTTCCTTGAGTCTCATTTGCCTATCGTGCGTCAATAAATCACATAAATATTAATGGCAAATTTTAAATCAGAACGGAGCGCGTTCCCGATCCAATTCTGTTAGCACTCACTTGCCGCACTACCACCTATGGCTATCTCGCTCCGTGTCAGTGCAGTGTTCAAAGCGAGAACAAGTTCCACCACAGTCTGTTTAAATGCGCACACACAATAAGTGACATGTAAGCTGCGCGGTGTGAATGACGTTCTTTTCTTCGATCTGACAGGCGCGCAGAGCCAGCTTGAATTTGACAGATCTAAAAATCAGTCGGGGTGATCCCGCACAATAACATAAGCGTTCCTAGTGAACTCCAACAGCAGCGCAGACAGCGGCAAAGTAAAAAAAAATATCAACAAATGCAAAGCAAAGAACTTGCGCGCATGCCAAGCCCGCTCTGCAGGGCCGTATTAAAAAGGGTTAGTTTTTTTTGTTTTAAATAATTTTTTACGTATTTAAATCAAGTAAAGATGTTTGTTTTAAGGATTAGCGTCATGAACCTCAAAACAAAATAGAAATAAAAAAACAAAATTTACGTTTGCGTCGAGGGTCGAGAAATAACTGAAGCGAAAATCTGTATACGGTCCTGCCCGCTGCTATAGCTGATGCCAGCGTTGTATGTTTTTCATATTAAATGACAGAAAACACGTTGTCCCGACACGCCAATCCATATTATTGATGGCTTATTTATTCTGCATAAACATTGAAAATTATAATTAACGACTTGGCGTACACTTTCGGATGGGCAGCTTGGAAAATGCTATACGCCCACTGAGTGCGGCCTTGTTGCGTTCGTTGTGTCGTCTTGCCGCACGTTCTGCGCACCAGCCGGCCATGTCTGGCTGTATAGCTGTCAATATAATAATATTGTAATCCTAGTCGCGACGGAATATATTTTTTGTCCTTGTTTATTTTGCTGTTTGATTAGAAAACAGTTCTTGAGCTATCCCAAAGTTTGCGCTATCTCTGGATTCTTGGATGTGATCTTCCTCTTGAAACGAACACCTGTGAATGCTGCTGTTCTGGATGACTTTTGCTTTATGGCAAAACCATGGACATAAACAACACTTATGGTTCTGGTCACGTGAGGAGAACGCGTCTTATGATTTATGAAAAATGATTTATAGGGACTTGCTGGGCAGGACGGCGAGAAATATAAAAATAGATAGACGCGTACGCCGCGCCGCCGCCGCCGCCGCCGCCGGCCGCACGTTGTTGTTGAGGCCAGTGAAGATGGATCGTCGGCTGTCAATCGAGAGAGCACAGCATTTCAATGTTGGTCTCTTAATTAGCTTGATGTCTCCCAGCATTCGAGGTTGTTTTGGCGTGTCCCAAAAGCGATATTCTTATTAATGATTCGCATTGGATAAAATGATCTTCGAGGACACGGAATATTGATGGCTTAAACTTATTATGAGCATTGAACACAAAAAGGTGGGTTAATGTGGTTTTTAGAACACAGAGAGGTAAGATTGTAAGTAGGTATGTATATACTATATAAGCAGAGAGGAGATACTGTTTTTATTTTGAAGGAGCCAGAATATGAAAATGTTTGACCTTGTAATTGATTGATCTTTGATAGAAGAAGAAACTGGTTAAGGCGAGAAGAAAAAATCACTTAAGTTGAGAAATCGGGTTGCAAAACAATAAAGCGCTAAAAAGATACCATGCTGTCTAATTTTTTTAAATGCAACAAACATGCTTATGAGTCTCTTATTAGAGCATGTGGTTAAATCCTGTTTCCAAAACTTATGCCTTCGTTGTATGTATGTAGTTTGGTAAATTACTTGCAAAAATTGCACAAGTTAAATAAATGTTAATTAGAGTAAGTTAAAAAAAATCATATGTTTGACATCATTGTTATGACATTCTTTATATATAAATTGTTTTCAATTACATCGTAATTTGTTAAAAATATATTTTTGAATTAATAGTTCTCTGGAATGCATAGATATGGGTGCGTTCGCAACCGAATTCAAATAATAAAATATTTTAATATAAAAATCGTTATTTCGTAAATTGCAATGAGTTTATTTGTTTACGTCGTAAATTCATTAAAGTATAAGTTGTTTAGTGCCTTTTTTCCCTCCGGACTGCTGATATTATTGTGCTTAGATGAAGTAGAGGCAGATTCTGAAGAGGACGATGAAATTTTCGCAATTAACTGTCTCACCATTTGATTTTGCATCGCGTTGGACGTCTGCTCTAGGTCCAAATTCAAAAATCATAATATAGACGACATAACCGAGGAAAAAAATCGAGATTCGACCCTTTATTGTTTTACTCCACATTGCTTAGATGCAGGAAACACAAGTGAAATGTGGACTAAAAAGTTAATAATTTAATTCAAGTAGTAGCACTCCTTGTTGACAATAATTGAACATTTTATGGAGATGTGCGTACAATCTGTTGTTCCAATTAAGCCGGGTATTCCTTTTTTTCTTCAAATTTCCATCGATTCTCATCAACGAATTCACCTTCAGGGTAGTTTACCAATTGAAATGAAGTAACCTAGTGCATAATTACTCCTACGGATGACTTCGTCAGTCCGAAAAAATATCAAAATTGCCTCTATGTAACGGCGCGTAGTCGGCGACGGTGCGGCCGGCACTATGCGACCAAACCATCAAATCCATCTCAAAAATGGTTTTGTCGAATTTCGTAATTTCAAAAATCTAATGATGGGTTTATTTACTAGAAAAAAAGTACTTTACGACACTATTTATTTTTACATTATTTTTGTTTTAGGTAGTTATACTTATAAGAAGTGAGAATTTAAAGTCAATTATTTCTTAAGTTTCTGAATAAACATTATTAACATAATACATTTTTGAAAAGCACATAAATATTATCTTCTTTTTAAACCAGAGACTTTTAACTTCCCATTGGAAGTTATTGTAATTGGTCCAATTTGTCGAATTGAAAATTTTGACATTTCTCGACGGTCCCAGGAATCTGAATCCATCATTTTTTGAGAGATATCTGTATGTGTATGTATGTACGTTCGTACGTTCGTGAGCCTTTCTATCGTTCACTGTATCTCGAGAACGAATAGAGATATCGACTTCGAATAATTTTTATTTTACAGATAATAACATCACGAAGTGTAGAAAGGGTTCAATTACAGCAATTTAAAAAAAAAAAGTTGTAAAAAATGTTTCGTGTCGAATATTTCGAGAACAAAAAATGCCATTAAAATGACGTAATAAAGAATTGAAAAGAATTTTAAAAAAATCAGCGGGCAGTTTTTGTTTAGATCAAAAAACATGCTAAAATTTCGTGAAAAACGTGTTTCGGTTTTAATATTTTGAGAACAAACAACATTAACTTCGGAAAAATTTTATTCTATACACGATGCCATATTTGGTTACTAATATAAATTTAAAAAAAATTCAATTGACAGCTTTTTTTTAAACGAAAAAGTCTAGAAGAAAATACTAAAAATCGTTGAAAAACGTTTTCGGCTCAAATATTTTGAAAACAAACATTAGATTAGAAGCCGGGCCAATTTTATTCTATACATAGTGACGTAGTCAATAACTGATAAGATTTGTAGGATTATACAATCGACAGTTTTTTTTTAAATCAATAAATTTTCTAACTAAAACCACTATAAAAAAAATAATAAAAATGTCTTTTGGCTCGAATATCTCGAAAACAAACAAAGCTATCGACTCCGGAATAATTTTATTTTACACGAAAATGCTGTAGCTATGAATTGGTGGGGTTTGTAGTAAAATTAAGTTGATAGTTTTCTTTTAAAGCAAAAACATTTGCCAAAAATACAATTTAAATAGTTGAAAAATAAAATACGCCTCAACTTTGGTTTTGACTTGATCGCATATTGAATATTTGATAAGGTCTTTTAAGATTTTGAATTATGAATTTTCTTATACCTAACAAAATTACATTGGGTGTTCAGTTGCCACGGGAACCAATTGGAAGTTACCAGTGTGGGTCGCACCCAGCCTCTTTTTTATTAATTTAATGCAACAGTAAATTTATAAAAAACATTGACTAAGATACAGTATTTTTTTTTCTTATTTTGTTTTCATTTGAAGTTTTTTTTGTTGCCTTCGGCTACCTCCGTTAAGTTAATGGCTGTTTTTAAATCTCCAACTTTTGTAAATTGAGAAAAAAAATATAAATAGCTACATTATGTATTATAAAAAAAATTCTAAATATTTCCTTTTTTTGACTTTTGGCTTAAAATTTAAAGAAATATTTTTTTTTGTCTAGAAATAAGAAAATAGCGGTTAAAAAAATTTACAATAATTTTTTTTCATATACCATATTATTATTATAAGTGCTAAATATTAAATTTTTTTTTCAGTTATTACCAATGGTATTAAAATTTAAAGTTTTATCAAAATATTAAATTTTTTGGACCGCCATCCATAATAAACATTTCATAAATGTATCTTTGTATAAATCACAGAAAAATGAAGAAAACAATCTTCTTCTATTGTTAATATAAGAAGAGAAGTACATACATGAACTGAATTATAAACATTATAGGTACATTATGTAAATACTTTTGAATTATAATATTTTTTTAATTTTTTTTTTTTATTCATTTTTTATTTTTTTATTTTACTATCTTCAATTTTAAATTTTATAGGGTACACAAGAAACAGTTTGAGCTTTTTAAAAGCTTTAACAGCTTATCTTAAAGCTCATTTGTTTAAGAAGACGCTCTAGATGCGCCTTTAGAGCAAACGTGGAGCTCATTAGCAGCTAATTCGTCGAGTTTGAGAGCACTTTTTAGCTCCTGCACATTTATGGTTGTTTTAATAGCTAAGTGCTCTTATTTATCCTCTAAATATACTTTTAGAGCCACAGCCTTGCTTAATTAAAGCTCTTTTCTTGAGTTTGTGAAAATGAGAAGATTTAATTGGAGTTTTAAAAAAATCTCATTTTCTTTGATGGCAAAAATTTTGCTACTGACAACTACCGTTTTTTTCAAATTTGATAAAATTTTGAAAGGAACCATTTGTTGGGCGTATCATTACTCAGCATAAGATTTTTGAAAATTTTTCATCACTGTTTTTGTTATTTAAGATTGGATAATCCTTTTCCTTATGTTCAATGTTTTTAAGTCTTGAAAGTTCACTTATGCGTTTGCTGCTTGAGCTAAAGGATTCGAGCGAGTTCAGAGCAAATTCTTTAAAGAAAATAAAAAAAATTCAAAAGGATATAAACTAGGTGGCTTAAGTTATGCACATTACTTGTAATGGAACGATTCTTATAGAGTTCTATATATTTTCCAATATAAAAATCTAATTATTGATTAATTAAGGAAAGAAAATGGTTATATTTGTTTGAGGAGCAAATGGTTATAGCACAAAAAAAAGATGGAAAATGCTCATAAGCATCATATCGAAAGAAATCTTTTAAAAACACAATACCAACATAAAACACAAAGGTATGAAACTGCTTACCTTTCCAGAATGTCAAACAGTCAAGACCTCTAGTAGCTCGGTGTATTTCTCATGGAACCTTAAAACTAATCAACTGATTTGTTATTCCGTTTGTATCGTTGGCATTCAACTTAATTCCAGTGCTTTTGAAGTGTCCATGGACCCAGCCTGTCAACCATTTTTTCACTATATATTATGTATCTGATTTTTTTTTTATTTAGATTGCTGATTCGATTTTGCTAGTTCCTATGCATATATACCTAAATCAATAAGGTGTAGTGCATCTCCAATCATGAAGTCTTCAACCATATCGATTGGCAATTTTTCAATAATCGAAGTGTGTTTATGGTGGAGCCCGTATAATTGACTTCTAAATCCTTCGTCAGTTCGTTTGGGACAATTGGTGCCCATAAAAACTGTGCAATGCACAATATATTCACCAACAACAGTACATTTAAGGCATCCGTGCTTCCCATTGAAATATGTAGCACCTGAAAAGATTTTCATAACAAAGTTTCAAGAACTGAAGAATGAACTAGTTACCTTTTATTTAAGCTCTTGCTGGCGGATCACAGATGAAGCTTCTGATGACTACTTTCATGGTATAGTTGCCGATAACAATTCCATTTCTCAAAACTTGTTTGCATTCGTTGACGAATCGTTTCCGGTAGCTATTTAAATCTGATGGCTTACCTTTTCCAAAATATATGCCAATAACTATAGGCTTAAAAGTTGTTATTTCTTTTATATTAAAAAGTATGAGTGAACTTTTATACAAAGGAAGACCATAAATGTTAAAGTTGAGGGATATATTTAGGTGTTCTTTCAGTGTTTTGAAATATTGCCTGAAGCAATATTACAACCCCTAATGCCAGTAATTTCCATTGCCCATTGGATGTAGTTGGATTTTTTGGAGCGTAAATAGTAAGTGTTTTGACGAGTCAATAATAACTTTTAAAAAACCTAAAATAAAAATCACTATTGTGAACTAATTTTAAATTTTCTAAAATTCGAATTTCGCGCCCTTCCGGCCATCTTTATTTTAAATTAAAAATAAGAAAAACTAAATAAATCCTTTTTATTCCAATACGAACACTTTAACCGCATGGTCTTTTCTTTTGCTAGTTTTCATTATTTTTTCGCTTTTAGTTTTTTCGTTTTCTTTTTTAAAATATAGAATTTAATTTCTTAGCTCGAAATAAGAGCTAAATCGTAAAATAAGGTTCTCGGGTTTTTTGTAATTGTTGTAAAAATATACTCTTACTTTTACATTTATACAGTTCGCGTTGAACAATTAAAAGAAATTTGTGATACAGTATATATTGTATTAATGGGATTTAGCAAGACTAGATGGCTTATTCTGAAACCATCAATGGAAAGAATTTTGAAACTATTTAAACCTATGAAGGTTTACTTTTTATCACAACCAAAGTGTCCAACTATTTTAAAAGAATTTTTTAGCGATCCCTGCTCCAAAGTCTAGTTTTTTTTTTGCACATTGTCAAGCTACTCTTTTCCTTTTTGCAATCTTACCTAAGACGTTAAGTATAGCGTATAGGCCATTATTTTTAATGCTCATTGAAATCGTAATTCTAAAAACCTATAACCCAGTTTTCAGTTTTTCCACAATAATCTAAATGTGTTTAATTTCGTTCAATGAAATAGAACAATGCCTATTTAAAGCTATAAATTTTTAATTTTGAAATATTGAATTCAACCTTGCAAGGTTCATTGCGCACAGTTAGAAAAAAAAACAAAAAAAAAGAAGTAAAGAAAGGCAGACCTTAAGTCTCATTCATCAAAATTTAAGTTACTGCGAAGTAAAGTTTATTGAAAGTTCGAGCAGTTTAATGTCTTGAAAGTTTCTAAAAATTTTTTACAAGCTTTACTTTAAATTATCCATTTAAAAGCGTCCTTAGCAGTTCCAGCCTTACTATTAGATTTTAATCTTACTTTTTCAATACAAAAATGTATGCATCTTTTTCCCTAACAGTTTGTTTAAGACCTCCTTTTCGGCGGCGTTCAGAAGCTAAAAGATTTCTGAAGGAAACAATAAGAAAAACGCCAACAAGAAACATTGATTACTCTTTTTAAAATTTAAAATTGATTGATTTTTCCTTCCGTATAAAAAAATAAGCTTGTAGACTTTTGAAATCCCTTTAGTTTTTGGCGTTTTTGCAACAGCAGAAATCTACTTTAAAAATTATATTTTTTTCTCATTAATGCCTACAGCCCTGTTGAATAATTCTATAACATTATCATATGGATAAATGACAAACTATCTCTGTATAACCAAATAAATAAAAGAGGTATCGATACTCATATCTACGTTAAATTAAAGCTATGTAAATTTTTGTCATAACATGTCATTTTGAACCAACTCCTGCTACCAACTAATTGGTTTTTCGTTTTCCACATCGCTGGTAAGCCTTAAAATCGTAAGTTTCCAATAAATCGCATTTGAATTTAATGTCCAACCTTCATACGTATGTATGTAGCTTATTTATATTAGGCACCTTACTTATACCAATATTCGCATATCAAGCCAATTAGGAACAACAAAATTCCAAACAGCAAGTTCAACCAAACTGACATTTTTATAGGACAACCTTAGTGACACGTTTAGCCAGTGCGAGATTTATCTCGCCTGCCATCGGCGATTAGACCTCCTACTGTTTGAAAAGCAGAAGTTGAATATTAAAATTAAAATTAAATATTGGCATGCGCTGCTGCACCGAAATCGATACGCGTCTATAAAACTCACATACATATATGTATATCTAAAGAAGGTGTACGGTGTATGGCAAAAACCCGAACTACGATCGCAGTCAAGATCCGAGAAATAGCTTTCGCAATTTTCGCGTGTCAGTTGTAATTACTAGACGCCTAAGAGGCTATAGATTATCAGACAAACTGATACTGGACGAGGGGTGCTCCGAGGTTTGTTCAAAATTTTACAATCCAATCTTCACCTTGTACCGATAAAACACCTTTAGAGAGCCTCATTAAAAACAACCGTAAGTACAGTGTGGTGCTGTCTGAGCCCGAGTACGATTCCTTCCAACTTTTATGGAAGCACTATTCCTACGCACCCATGGTGCTTGTGTTCACAATAACGCGCAACACTTTCTCAAATTGCATTCGTCTCTCGCCCGAACTTATTATTTAAGAGTTCGAATCGAACGGAATCCAGAAGTTCGTGGGACGGTAAGGGGGCTTACTCGGCGCTCCGGTGTGTTTTGATTAATTATTTTAAGTTAAATAGACGTCTAACTAATTATACGGCGATAAATTTCATGTTTGTGTCACCGTAATACAAGCCAATGCCAAACGCCAGGCCAAACCATCACGCCAAAACTTCACGCAAACACAAACTACGCACAGATACACATAATAGTCCCGAGAATAGCGTTGCTAATATGTGCATATTATTATTATAATAGACATATTTACCCGGATAATAAAGTAACCGTTGAATTTTTTGGGGACTTCTGGCACATAAGGGTGCCTTGTAAGTCCACCAGTTGATTTGTGGACTTGCAACCCACCCAAGTGGGTCAAAAGTCCATTGTGGACTTTTGGCCTGAGGACTTATGACCCTGCGCACAAAATTCATTAGCGCATTTTTAGTATGACGCTAGGTTAAAAAAAGTATTTTCGGAACTAAACGAATTAGCACCGTACTATATTTTTTTAATTAAAGTTTATTAAGAAAATAGGTTTAGTATGATACTAAAGTTAAAAAATGTTTAATTTGTGAAAAACATAAAAAGCTTTAATTTAAAATTGTGCGCCATTGTTTCTTTTATACCAGGGTCGAGTTCATAAATGTAAAAATGCAGCAGTCCTGCAAGATTTGCGTTCATAAAATAGAATGCATTATCTTTGACTGCTTTTAGACGACTGCGATTTTTAAGCTTCGATTCTTTTTTGCTTTCTTTTCGGTCGCAAAGATGCTTTTAAACACTGCGATTTTTAACTTTATTAAATGAAAAAGAAACAAAATATCCACAATCTTTACTCCACTTATTTCCCAAACAATAAGAAAGATCACAAAGAAAGCGTACAACCTCAGCATGCTTAAAAATCGCGAGGGGTAATAGCATTGATTAAGATCAGTCTTTGCATGATATCAGTTGAAGTTGACAACTGTGTTCATAAAAACATTATGACAGTCACAATGCGATCAAGTTTGCAGTGGTTTTTGTTTTGTTTCGGCGGTGGCAGCGTTGCAGGAAGATGTCGGGTGACGAAAATTATGTAAAATAATTGAATGTCCAAAAATTCTGGACAGATGCTGACACCAAGCTTTTGATTTCAATTCGTTTGGAAGTGTAGTCCGAGTTCATTGTTGGCTGCAAGAAGAAATCTGTTCTTTAGAGACAACGCAATTAGTTAAAATTAAAACAACAAAGACGCATTCTTCCGAAAAATTGGTAGTTCCAGTGCGTACTGAGTCTGACTGCTATTATTTTGATTTTGGTTTCAGAAATACGCCAAAACATCACAAAATGATGCATTAAACGTTTTTAGCCAACATAAATAGTGCTAAGTCTTCTACTTGGCTGATGTATTTCAGTAGTATATAGAGTTTGTATTATTAAAAAAAAAACCTTCAACAAAAAAATTGATACAAAAAATAATTTAAAAAAAATCGATGTTTCTGGTTCGATAAATATTGACATTGATGTTTTTTCAATATCGCTCCACGCTCATCTCTAAATTCGCTTCGGTTTGTTCTAGAGCAAAGCAAAAAAATTGCGCTCCGTTCGGTTTCAGTATATCTACTCAATTTGTGGTTTGACATTGACTCGGGCTGAACGTACTGTTTGATCTATTGCGAACCGAAAATGAAGACCACCGAATCGATTAATTGAAATTAAATAAAAATTTCAACCGAGTTTCAACCGTTACAATATCCGAAATTTTTCATTTATTTTTAATGCTTCCTAAAAAGTTGACTGAAGGCCATTTGGGTATTTGTCCTTAAATATAGTTCATTGACGATCCGTCAAACTATAAACTGTCAAATTCCATTAAACGATGTCAACGATGTCCAATTAAAAAAAAACCCTAAAAAAACATTTTCACAATATTTTTCCACTGCTTCAGAAAAAGTTGTTTTAAGGCAACTGGGTGATATTTGAAACGAAATACCAGTTTTTTTATTAAATAGGTATTTGATAGCCTATTAACTATCACTGCAAATTGGTAATTATTTGAATTACTTAAAACCATTAATTATTACAATAAATAAAAACCACTTAAAACTACAAATTCACTACCAAATTTCTTTGTGGATTATTCGTTAATGTTGTTGCTGTGTTCCTGTGGCTGCACTTTGCCGGATAGGAGTTGCTGGGGTAAGCTTTGCCAACACAAAACTTTTAGCCAATTCTGTGCCGAATACTTTGCTTAATTTTAGCTTGGCTAAATTTTGGATAGAATTTTGTATGGAAATTTACTTCAAGAAATAAGATGAAATGTGACTGATAATAACTAACTAATAAAATAATTTGGTAGATTTGTCTCTGACTATTTCAAGGAAATCGCGTGAATCTTGAACTTGAACGTATAAGGTGTGTTGAGCGATCGCCTGATGTGAAACTCCTAAGAACCTCCAATAGAATTACTTTATTCGGTAATATAATATTCATTTATATTTATTGGCAATTTTACCTGCCAGACTATAAAGAGAGAGAAAGAAAGATTGCGTACAGTAATGCGGAAAGTGTAATGTTTGTGGAACGATAAATTATACAGGCCGACCAATAAATTTGTCAAAAGATAACAACGTGAAGTTTCTATATGCCACGATCAGCGCAGGCGCGAAGTCGAGCGAAAATCTAAAAGTTGTTGCTTAGACCTGAGAGAGACCAGAGAACCAAGACCCGACGACGATCAAATACGCGTTAGAATGCGACGTCACAAGTGTGTCTGAGGAAAATCTATTTACGAAATAGAAATAGTTAGTGCTGCTAGTGCTTGTGGTTAACAACACTGCCTCCATTGCTATATGGCAATGGCCCGTCTGTCAATGGAGTGGCGCATGGAGGCGATTCCATTAAATATCAGGTGCTTCATGGAATTTATTGGCGTATAAGTTCACGCATAAATAATTTTGCTAACTCCAAAGACCAAGAAGACGCACGGGATGAACGTTAACACTGATGGTCCAAGCTTTATAGCAACAAATGATGGTCATCGTGCGTCGCATCAGATGGGACGGTCGATAGGTTCGGTGGCAGCCGGTCTTTATGACAGCCACGCATCGTCTGACATAATAAACGGAAATTGGATTTTTGCCCGTGATCGTGTTTGGGATGCAAGTACCGCTGCTCAAGTAGTGTCCTCCATTATCCCAAAGATATACCCAAATGAAGGACAAACTATGAGCTGAGTCTTGAGTGTTTGGTTGCGCAGCATGCATTATTATATGGCCTTCACATGTTGTGTTAAAATTATGATTTAGATTGTGAGTGTGACGCTTGTCATGGGTTTGCATTTAAGATTTTCGAAGTGAAAGACTTGATTTACTATAAATTCCAGTTCAGCTCGTGTGTATGAATTTTAAGGAATTATATATTTCTTATAGACACACACAGGTCATACTTGGGTGTGAAAGACTGAACGGATCGATAAGACTTCCTTTGATCAAACACAGGCGCATATAAAAGTTCTGCTGGAGGCGGTATATATTCGTAGCCTCTATATAATAGATACAATATTCTTGTTTAACAATTCAAAGTTTTGAAATCGTTTATACTTTATAGAATTTTTAGTCTTGATCCGTCCCCACAAATGCAATCCATTTACTGTCTAATTCGACGAACTCGGGGCTTCTTAATTTCCTGTCATAATTCATAACTGATCAATAATTAGGTGTATATTCATATTGTATCCTTTGAAAAAACCCATACGAACTTGTCCTTTTACCCCAACATTAATAACCTCTTAATAAAATAAATTTACATCATTGTTGGTTGATTTTTGTCGTCGATTGACCAAGAGCATTGTCTTCACTTCCCTATTTCCTTTTTTTTAAGTTCGAATCATTCATCGGTGACATAGTCGTTGTGGTCAAGAGATTTACATTTCCGCTTTCATTTTTCGCTTACCCATTATTGTTGACATGGATCGCGAATTGCGGCCTCTCTGCTTCTTCCACAATGTTGATTCCAATCAGAGAAAGGAGAATTCAAGAAGATGAACAAAAAATCACAACGAATAAAAATAAAACCAAAACAAGAATACTACTCTGTGAATAACTATCATCACCATCCCAAGTCTAGCTATACAAAAATGTTGCTTCAGCTATGCGCCATCACCCAGCTTGGTCATAACGTGATGCTGCAGCTTGTGTTCCTGTTGCTCTTGCCGTTTTATACTGAATACCTGGCGGCTGTAAATCGCGCTTCACCGTGCATGCATCAGTTGCATTGCATTCGTACACGAAATTATAATAAGGTAAAATGATCTAACAATTCAATTAGCTCTTATCTGACGATTTACCATTGGAGCTCATTAATATACGTTGCTTGAATCCGAACCCATATCCAAAAGGCTGTTTCTGGTCGCGGTCCTGATGGTCCACCTTCGTCTTCATTTAGAATGTCCAACCATCAGCGTCATCAGTCTCATCACCATCATGATAGTCGGTTTCGGGTTCACCGTTCACTGTATTGTATGCTATGCTCTGCGCTCTGGAAACAAGTGAAAAGGTATGCCAAAATCAAAAAAAAAAAGAGATAAAACAGCACATTTAAATGTATAGGGTTGGGTTTACAGTGTGTATGGAAAGATGAAGTTTTAAAATAAAGTAAACTATATTTGATTTTGAATCCATAGTTTGACTAAGTAAAACTGTTGCGATGCCTTACTATAATCGACTTTTCCATGTAAAACTTAGACATGAGTTGAATATTACTGCTTCTACAGGGAGATTGAAATGAAACGGAGCTTTTATTTGTCTCAAAGAATTGGGTTTTCTCCGAAAGTTCTGCTCGACAGAAAATTCATATCTGCACTTTTCTGTGGTTTTATTCTTTATTCCAAATTTTTCGTGAAATGGTCGGGATATCATGCTGGTCGGAGATCTGTGTCTAATCTACCCAAAATATCATGGATACTGCTTCTTGCTTGAAAGCTACAAATCCTCCAAAGGCATCTCTAGTCCTACCTGCCTCTCATCTTAGCCATTTAGATTCAGTGAAAAATTCTAGGTCCCCACAATTCCTGCCGATTAGCAATAATAATTCGCTGTGCAAACTAACTTTTGAATAAACACCTGAATATAAAGATTAAAATACAGCGTATTTCTCTTGTGAGACACACTTTGATATACCATTGCTCTCTCAAATCTAGAATCGCTATTAAGCTTGTAGTCTAAAAGTCTCTTCGCCCTCGACGATCTCAAAAACCAGCAATAAGTTGCTGCGGCTCAGACGCAGGAGCAGGCGCAGCGCCACAACTTCCATTGACAAGTTTATCTGCACGATGTATCTGAATGAAGCCAAGAGTGATGTCAACCAATGGAAATAATAAATGTGCATGTTTTAATTTCGATTCAAAATCCTGCCATTTGGACGAATGGTCGGCGGCGGCGGCGATCAGTCAGTCAGTCGGGACGGTTGCTTGTTTCAACGACAACTTCCATGATGGGGACAGCAACTTCTTCATCAATACCGAACGAAGTCCAAACACCAGTCGCAGGCACAGTTGCCCACTCCCTTTAGCTTCGGGATATGTACCATAGAAAGACAGACGAGGCCACACGACTCCGGGGACGACCAACGTACGAAGATGAAAGACCAGTTGTTGATAAAGTGCTTCAATTGAAAGCCCCACAAAACAGAATCCCTCTCTCTACGAGATTGTCATGGAAGAAAATGGGCGCCCAACTAGGGTAGAGTCCCCGGATAGAATCAGCCGCAGATCAGATCTTTTGGCATATTGCCACTGCCAAGCCATAGCTAGCCACAGCTGAGTATGTTGGTGGCTCTCTGGACTCTGGGCTTCAATCCTTCTGCCTTTGATCTTCCTCTCTAAATTGAGCGCGGGACATCCGTCCTGTCCTGGCCAATTCAATTAAAATTGTTGGGTTAATTTTGTTTGCAATTTAATGGCTTTATTCGGAATCACCGGCACTCTCCGGTCACAGAGCGCCATCGCCAGCCAAACTAGAGATGACGAAGATAATTACTTAGAGAGGATGACTTACAACTTCATTGTCTGTATAGAGATGCTGAGTCTTGGAACTTGAATCCATGAAGTTTATCAAAGACGAATGTCTGTTGTCGTGGTTCTTTTCTGTTGTTTCGGTTTAATTCATTTTTATTCACCTTAATTGATCGAAAAGACATACACATATATGGATAAAACAGAGTTGTTGATAGAATTACCTCCTTTATGAAGCTTGTTTTGCCGACATTACCAAGCTGGCAACCAGAAGCGCCTGCAAATCTATGGAATTAGTTCATCGAGTGGGCTTCGGTGTGTCAATTATCACGTTTGAGCAAGTTTTTTTTGTTTTGTTCCTTTAATTGTGGATTCGATAAAATTAAGTAATTGGTGTGGTTGCAATTGTGGAAGTGAGTGTGAGAGAATGTTGGAATTTGACGGAATCTATGTTGGCACACAGAACAGTTAAGGATTATATCACTTTAATTAAAGCTTAATTTTGCTTTTAAAACTTACGAAACAATTTGTATAAGAAGAAAATATCATTGACATTAAAATAGCGAGATACTTATTACTTGGATTAATGATCTAGTACGAAACCTTATCGTTTCAGTTCAAACACAACTAAGACCAGCATTATTTGTTTAGATTTTTTCTTTGCTTTGCTTTGGTTTCGTTGCTTTTTATTTTGTTTATATAATGAAGCAGGTAAAATAAATAAGAGAAGTAGGGCCTAGTGATCAAGATTCCCAACTATTCCTATGTTCGTGTTGTTAGTTTGACAGGAATGGAAGATGAATATAAGCCAAGATAAGGGCGCATTTTATCGTGGAAAAAGATACTGTTGAAGGTTTGTAACTTCTCCCCCCAGGAGCCAATAACCCTGACAAAATAACATTGGATATAAACCTAAAGCTCTGGACACGAGATAAGCGAAGTACTAACCATAACCCAAAGGGGAACTTTATTTGCGACTATGTCATTTTATTTAGGAAAACCTTCAAGGTTATGAACTGGCACAATTCCTAGGACTCAACCGGTAAATATGAAATACCAGATCATATCCCAGTTTTGAAATATCCTGAAAAACCTTTTAAAATCATGTCTTCTAAAATAATGTTTTTTTATTCCAACATTTTAACCCACTCCATACAAAATCGAAAAACTTAGTGGCACAAACGTTTACAAACGATTGCCATTACCATTTTTGCTCAAATAAATGGTTGCAGGGCTGTAGCTTGAGCTGATGGTGCCCCGGGGCAAGATCAAATTATATTATATTATATATGTAAATTTGGGGCCCTTTTTTTTGTTGCGCCTTCACAGAATCGAACTCATCTATTACTTAACTCAAATCTTTTTGCCGTGCTCTTCGATTTTCAATAGATATCAATGATAAATTGCTGGGTCTTTCCTGCTCATTTGTGCTTCGCAATTAGTTTTTGATCAATTCTTTTGATTTAAGTTTTTTTCCTGCCTCTTCTTGGTATCACTCGGGTAAACTCATTTCATTTTTGAGACTTGAAATATTTATGCACAGTACTTATATCCTTATTAATTAGCAAAACAAACATCAGATGGTTCACTCTCCTGAATTAAAAATTGTTTGCAGATTGCAGTTGCTTGAAATCGTTAACTAAAACAAGAGTCGCATACTAGGCACAGCACAGACAGTCGGAGATGCAAAGAATTCCAATAGTTTGTGTGTCTACTGTGTGACTAGAATCTTTCCACTGGAATCTGGAATCAAATTCCATGTGTGTGGTTGGGCTGATTATTTCTGAAATTTATAAACGCGGGTGAAGAAAACCAAAATCTAATACAAATAATGAACATTTCATGCTTCAAATGGACATAAAACGAAAACAAAAATAACTATTTGAATATAATGAATATGAGTGGACAAAGTTCAAAACAGTGCAATACATGATACAATTAAATTTTCTACATGCTCAATTTATTATACTCGTATGGAGGATCTAAAAATAGAGTTGGGTTCAAGGGTTAGATTTTTTTGTCAGTAGAAGTTGAGTTGAAATAACTAAGAGGGAAGATTGAGCTGAACAAAGTTAACTTTACAAGGTTAAAACTGATTGAAAAGATACATAATGAGATCTTCGTTGGGGGCCCCGGCCCCAGGATATTGTAATGGACGCCACGGCCCTGGAGAAATGTATTATTCAACGATTACTGACTATAATTATTTTACTAACTAACTAACTGACTAATATTTCGAATTTGGAGTCTCTGACTTCATTGGTAGATACTGAAGTTAAAATTAGAGGGGGGTCGGAAATCACCTGAATTTGTACCTGTTAAAAGGATGTAGTGCCAGAATTTGGCTCTCTCCCAAAGTTAACACAGTGGAGATTGAATTTTTTTGTTAGATATTATTAAGTATGTAGGTACGTTATATCGGGTTTTTCAATAAGAGCGCTACAAAATTTTTTTTAAATAAAACAAAAACGGTTTTGGATATCAATGAAATTCTTTATTCCTGTGAAAGCACGTTTGATGCCATTATGTATGGAATTCGATTTCTCTTGCATGGCCACCATGGGCACGCTTGCAGAAGTCCAGACGCTATGTTCGACGGCTTTCAAGCATAAATCGGCCGATACTGCTGCAATTTCACGTTCGATATTCGTACGAAGTTCATCAATCGTCGCTGGCTTGTTGGCATAGACCATAGACTTGACGTAGCCCCACAGGAAATAGTCTAACGGCGTCAAATCGCACGACCGAGGCGGCCAAGCGACTGGACCATTTCGTGAGATAATACGTTCTCCAAACTTGGTTTCCAATAAATGGATTGTGACATTCACTGTGTGGCTTGTGGCGCCATCCTGTTAGAACCACATGTCCTCCAAGTCCATATCGTCCAATTGGGGCTAAAAATATTCTGTTATAACGGTAGCGATCCCCATTCACAGTAACGTGCCGGTCTTGATCATCACGGAAGAAGTACGGGCCAATGACGCCGCCGGCCCATAAACCACACCAAACCGTAAATTTTTCGGGATGCAATGATGACTCATGGTCATGGAGTACGTGTGGATTGCTGTCTGACCAATACCGCATATTTTGTTTATTGACGAAGCCATTCAGCCAGAAATGAGCCTCATGGCTGGAGATGATTTTTTGATGAAAATTCGCTTTAAACGTTGAGGCCACTGACTCCGAATTTCGGTAGTAAATTTTAATAATTTTGACTCGTTGTTGGCTCGTATATCTTTCCATCATGAAATGGCAAACCTTACTGAAGAGAAATGTCAAAAGAGCGGCAAGAAATATGGCGTCGTTTGCTGTCCCTGTTGCTCTACTTTTGTAGCGTCCCTGTTGAAAAAATCCCTTACCTTTAGGATTTGTGAATTGAGAAATATTTAATTCAGAAGCTAGTTGCGATTTGTGATTAAATTTTTTTTTTAATTCATAAGCTAATTGGGATTGGTGATTTGAAAAATTTTGAATTCATAAGCTAATTGTTTTTATTTGGTAAAAGTTGAAATTATTTTTAAAGATCAGCCTAAACATTCTCTAAACTGAGGTAGCAACCATCAACCAAGCCACGTGCAGCATGTCGCATGCATGGTGTCTCATGACAAAGCCGCACGTGTATCATACACTGAATTACACATGTTTTCTTCAATTCAGAAATCATAAGCTGAAAAAAAGGTTATTAATCGAAAGTAATTCAAATGACAAATCCCAACTAGCTTCGTGAATTAAAAATTTTTCAAATCACAAATCCCAAATAGCTTATGAATTAAATATTTTTAAATTCACGAGGCCATTACTAACTTGTGAATTGAACGAGGACTTAAGCTAAGAAAGAGCTTAAGCTTTTACAACCCTGGACCAGTGATACCATTTCATGACGAATATCTAGTGTGAAATATTATATCCAACAAGACTCGAATTCCTAATCGTTAAACTGAAAGTTTTTGTTTTTGGTTTTTGCCCGTGGCCTCTGGCATTGTTTATGTTCAAAGCCAAGTCAAGTAATGTTTTCAAATCGATTTCAATTGGATAGCAAAACAAATTAAGGTATCTTGAAAATTTAAATACCTAACATCTTTCAATCTGTTTATCTATAAGTTTATCTATAATATTAAAGTACCTGCATACATTATATTTCCGAGTGGTATGAACTTTTCTGTTTGATTTTAGGGACGATTATCTTTACCGACACATGCGTAAATAAGTGTCTATTAAAATACCATCGATAATGAATTATATTAAGTGATTGAAATCAAAACTTATATGTTAATAATTTCTTATATAAGTTCGTGTTTCTTTCTTGATCAAATTATCATCAAAATCACTCCTTCGACATTTGATGATATTGTGTAATTTTTCGAAGACAATAAAATTATCTTCTTTTGTGTCAAAATAAATACTCTCAAATCTCATCAGATAATTTCAATCTTTTTAAATAAATTTCATATTTGACACGCTTTAGCCCAAAAACTTTGATAAGATAAACAACGAAGGATTTACATTTATTATTTATGACGTTTAAGCGAGCTCATTGCAAAAAATTTAATTTAATCAAAAATTGAACTTAATCTGTGTCTAGGTAAGTTCTCTGCAAATATTATACATATGTACCTAAGTCACGATTATAATATCTTTTGATAGATTCTAGAAAAATCCATTAAAAAGAGTCAACAAAAATGATCAAGATCTTCAAGTTTCCAAACTTAATCAGGTGATTATGATGTCTGTGTAGAAACAAAAGCTTTTTGCGGGAATCTAATATAAAGGCCTTCAACAATCGCAAAAACTTTAATTTTTTTCAGTCATAGGTAATAATATGAAAAGATTAGTGATTTTACTTTTAACAACCTCATTTGGTAGGTTTTGATAATTTTTTTTTTTTTTTTTTTAATAACCTACATTCTTCTAATTTGTGTTATTATTTTTTTTTAAATACAGTTTTTGCATTTCCTTTTGAAGAAAGTGTTAAAAGTAACGAAGTATCTTATGATGATGATGATGGTGGTTGGTTTGTGCCACAACTTGATGGATCTTTAAAATGGACGACCAAAGAAGACGCCGAAAAAGCTGAGCGTTTGCTATCGATGGGGAGATGGAAGCGTAAAGTAGATGTTAAATTTTATTTGTACACCCAAAAGAATCCGGATGTTCCCCAGCAGATTTTTATTGATAACATAACAAGCTTGAGCGAATCGAATTTTAATAGCAATGATGCAACAAGGTAGGTTTTATTATAAATAAAGAAAATGTACATATACCGGGTGCTGGCACAGATTTCGAAATCAAGTTCGAGGAAATGGGAATTCGCTCCGTCAAAAAGTTAGCGAGCGAATCTAAAATTGTTCTTCCTGAGTATTTGGCAGCAAAAATGAGAAATTTTGATGAAGAATCCTGTTCATGTTACTCTCAGGTATCTTACATTCCAAGCTATACCTTATAAACATTGTCCTGTTCGAGGGACGAGGATACATACATAACAAAATCCTATTTAAAAAATCTTCAATACTCTAAAATTTATAATTTGTAATCAAAAAACACTTTTAAGATGACTTCGCGGACTTCTCGAGTGTTAACTCAGTCATTTTTCGACAGTCTGGGTCATTCATTCGTCGGTTTCGAAAGAAAATACATTTTTGATGAAAATTTTATTTTAATATAAAGTTTGGACTTTGCCATTAAGTATGAAAAAAAAAATATAATTTAAATGGCCGCCTAGGGAAGATTCACACCATGCGATTCTTTTGAGGTAATTTTTAACCACTTTTTCGCACAATTCGGGCGGTATCTTGGCCATAACTTGACTAATGTTGGTTTTTAATACGTCTTGAGTTTGTGGATTATTTGCGTGAACACGGTCTTTTGCCTAGCTTCACAGAAAAAAAATCTAACGGTGTCAAATCGCATGATCTTGGTGGCCAATTGAAGTCGCTAAAACGTGAAATATACGTGACCAGGAAACTTCTCACGCAATAAAGCCATAATTGGTCGTGTTGTGTGGCTTGTTGCCCCGTCTTGTTGGAACCACATATTGTCCAACATTGTCCCTCGCGGGCCAAAAAAAAAAAAAATCGGTTAATTGCTGCTAACGCCGAAAAATCGATAAATTCGGATCATCAGCAATACCTACTTGCACTTGCAGCAGCAATCAAATTAAATTTCTTCAAAATTTTACCGATCTCTTGCGTAGTCGTTCGATTATGAAGACTTTAATCATCGCGTAATGCGCGAAAAATGTCTACGTTTGATTCACCACTTTTGTAGTAAGTTTTAATAATTTTAATACATATACGTTTAAGGTTACTTGTTAAGCGATCCATTACTGTAAATGGCAAACATTCAACTAATATTATGACACTTCAAATGCCAGCGCTACCAACTTGAGACCACGAAATGAATGACCCGTTATATGTACGAATTTTATTCTCAATTTTGGGAGAAGGAATGTCAGACCTTTTGAAAAGATAAATAAATAAATAGTATACTAATATAAGTTGTTTTGTCCGCGCAGCAATGTTTGGAGTTTTTTTCCGATTGAATCAGAAACTATACTATTTTTTATTTTTGTATAGGTACTAAAAGTACAAGTTTTTACTTTAGCCTTAATGTTCCTAATGTTATCACTACGATATTCACCTCACCAGTCTCTGAATCTCAATCTTCCTAATCTAAGCAGTAGTTAAGTGTAGTCTATTACAACAATGTACCTACAAAAAATTAATTAGATGTATCCTATCTAATCTAAAGCTGCTTATTTAGCACTGAGTTTGTTATTATTGTGCCTATTGATTTTGAAGTGTAAGCGCTCTGCAATTGTTGTTTTAGCATTTTAACATTTTATTTATAATTTTTTTTTTAAACTTCTCTGACTTAAGTGCTTTAATTTCTTCTTTCTTCGTTACTCGCATATTCGTACTTAATTAAGATTGTTTGCATTTGATTGAGTGACTAATTTTTTAATTGGAGGTTTTTTTATATTTTTCTATAGCACTCTTTTTGGGTTAACGTTGGAGAGAAAACCGTTGCATACCTTTTCGATGTTTTCATTATTTGCCCAATAATATTTTTTTTTTCACTTGCATACTTTTTGACCAGTTTTACTGGTCAACGCAAGTTATGCCTAAAGTATTGTACATTTTGAACGATTTATCAGAAAGTACCCAGCAAACATTTATGTGAAGGTTCAGATTCCATTCACCAAAAATGAAGAATAATATTCATTAAACCTTCAATTTTGTGAAAGAAATGTACACATAAGACCCTTCAAATTCTTACGGGGTAGATGAAAAGAGATTTGTATTCTCTTTCTGTCCAAAAACGAAAAAAACAACACTCAGTTTTCATTAATTTTTCTTCATAAATCTGAGTGCAAAGTTGGCCTTGACTTGTTTGAACATTTTAGTTTTAATTATTTTTTTGTATAGCTTCTGGAGTGTGAATCCTTATGAGAATTTTTTGTTCGTTTCTTTATTTTTCTTACAAAAGGATAATGATAACAGGTCATTGTCGCGACAAAAGTTTGGTTTGGATCGTCGATTATCATTTCGGAAAAGTTTTTGGATAGATCGGACATATTATGTAGTTCCTATAGCTAATAATAAGAAAAAGAAAAAGTGAAAAAAATAATAAATAAATAATAAAAATAATAAAATAATAAATAGAAGTGTCAACAAATATTTTAAATCATTTTGAAAGGACGGGCTGATTAATATATATTTAATCTAAAATACATATAAAAAAATATATAGTACAGTGCAAATATATAGAGTGTAAATATAAATACAAAATATAAAAATTGACAAACAATATAGACCCCAGAAAATTTATAAAAAACAATCTACAACAAATCTTTGATGACATGGTGGCAAAAGAATTTTCATGGCGAGGCACGCAATCAAAAAAATGTGCAAAGACCTTATTAACAGAGCTGCCCTACGAAGTAAGAACTAAGCAAATAAATTTAAAAAAAATACTAAATTTAATCTTTTTTGCAGATGCTTTCCACGCCACCCATGCTCAAGCGGAAGATTATTTTGACCAAGTGGCTATGCGCTTTTTTCAATATGCAAACGAAAGAATAAAATCAAAAAACTAAAAGCATAACTTTAAGTATCATTTTAAGTATATCATTTTATCAAATGAATTTTTTTTATAAGTTTTTCATTATACTTAAAATAAATCATATCACCATTACAATAATCCGAATGAGTCTTTTTCCTTTGCTTCTAATACCGTGCTTTGAATCATAAAGTCGTTCAGCAAAATAATCTACTTTTGAACTAAAGGATTGCTTTAACTAAAGTCGGTTTTGTTGCTCTTAAACTGTTTAAAATGTTGAGTCAAATTTTTATATCATATAGTGTCAGCAAACATTTTAATTCTGAACTCAATCATAAATGAATCAGAAAAAAAGAATTCAGAAATTATGCAAATTGAATTCTTTCACCTACGCTCTTAAACACCGATATGAGTCATTTTAATGACTCATTTATGATCTGAAAATCCTTAATTTAAATGAACGTATATAGGGTTCTATATATTCATTTTAATGATTATTTCATGAACTTTTTGTATACTGTATACTTATTATTGTAGACAGGGATCCCTTGTTTCTGTGGTTGATACATCTTCAACCGTGAGCTTGTACAAAACAAGTCAATTTTGGTCTACGAAATGCTCGGACATCCATCATGATGAGGGTGATCAGCCGGGTAGACCATTCCTTATAGCTCCGAATATGTGGTAGTAGCTTATAGAAGATTTGTCGAAATCTGATTTGATTTTACAGAACTTTCTTCCTCGAAATCAATATTGACTTAATTCTTCAGTAGTATCCTTAATTTCTTTTTCTTCCTTTTCTTCTTTTTCCATCACCCTGGGTTTCAGGAAGACTTTGCTGGATCGCACAGCTTTTTTTTGCTGACAACTTATTTGTATAATATATTTTCGTATTTCAAATAACTTACCATCCTATAGCTTAAGTAAATTTTTTAAAGAAATTATTTCATATTTTCTTACAGCCCCTTTTTTGGGCTTCTCCTTTTATTTAGAATTGTTTTAGAATCTCTATAAACAAGGCAATATCATTTTTTGCAGATTCATCATCCATGGCTGGCAAAATGACTACACTTCAGATGTAAATCAAGAAGTTCGAAGTGCTTTTTTGGAAACATTTAAATGTAATGTTATCTCTGTTGACTGGAGTCAGAAAGCAAAAAGCTTCAACTACATTACATCGAAACACAATGTCCCAAAAGTTGGTGAAAAAGTTGCCGAAATGATTGACTTCCTAGCCATTGAAGGAAACATGTCACTTGATAATCTTCATCTTATCGGACATAGTTTGGGCGCCCATGTATCAGGCTACGCAGGGAAACATGTGACAACCGGAAAAATTCAAACAATCATCGGTTTGGACCCAGCATGGCCACTCTATACTTTTTCTGGATGTTCAAAACGTTTGTGTGACACTGACGCTCAATATGTTGAATCAATTCATACCAATGGTGGTTTATTGGGTTTCCTCCATCCCGTTGGAAAGGCGGATTTCTATCCCAACGGGGGCAAATCCCAACCAGGATGTGGACTCGACATAGGTGGAATTTGTTCCCATTCAAGATCGTTTATTTACTACGCAGAATCAATTAGGTTTAATCATTTTGTAAGCTATAAATGCTCACATTGGAAATATGCAGTAAAAAGATCTTGCAAGGGATTTGGTTCAAAGTTATTAGCTAAGTTAGGAAGCTTTTTGAATTTCGAGAACGTCAATGGATATTACTTTACTCCTGTTAATGATGAAGCTCCCTATGGAATGGGAAAGTAAATGAAAAAAATGCATTTGAATTGGTAACATATTTTTGGAGAAAATTTAGTAAAGAAATGCAAAGAATTTTCAAAAATAAATGAACAACAAATATTTTTTCTATTATGATTTTGATTTATAAATTATGTATGTTCTGTTCATACTAATAATATTGATCAGTTTTATTAATCGAATGGAAGTTAAGAAAACTATTTAAGTAAATATTAAAAAAAAAGAAAAAAACATGAGAATATTATCAGCTATATTCTGCTTAACGTTCACGTGAATTTTCGTATTTTGCCGGCAATTCAATTACAAAATCTAGCGCCATAAAAAGTTCGTTAAAAACTGCAACCGAACTTTTTGGAAGGATATATGAATTTTCATTATATAAATAATTTTGGACTATAAAATTTTCATTATATCTACAAATTAAATCGATAGAGAGACTGAAAGAGAATTTTATTGAGAACAGCGACCATAACAATATAACACCACCTCCCACTTCTTTTGTTTTATTATAATGACGATCTTTTCTGTAAACTATGAACTCTTCATCAAATAGTTTAGTGGATAATAAACTTGAATTTAGTCACTTTATAGCTGTGTGTCAAAACAGAGACAGCTTGAGAAAACGCTTGAGAGTTGATGAATGAATGAATGAATAATGAGTCGTATAAAATTATCAATGAAATGAATAACAAGTTAAAATAAATTTTTAATAACAAATGTTTGAGTTTATCGGTAGCAAAAGTTTGGTAGGTATAGATAATATTCATTATATTGATATTTAAATTCATAATTATTCTTTTTATGTTCGGCTATCACTTTTTTTTTTTAATTTTTTGATGATTTTTTTTAATTTAAATATATTTTAATGGGCATCCCAATAAAATTTATCATAAACTAAATTCCCATAGAACTCCAAAAAATAGTCCCAACACATATTTTAATTCAAAAAATTTAAATAAAATTGTATTTACAAACAGAAATAAATTCAAAAAGTACAACATGACATTTTTAGCGTTGGCGTTGATTTTTAATAATTCTTTTTAATTTAAGTCGATTTTTTTTATAAAAATGCACCTTCTGCCTAAACGAGTGGAAATAGTAACCAACTCCCCCCCCCCCTCTCAAACGATTTTTTTCTTATCTTGACTCCTCCACCTACACGCTCTAGCGGTTTTTTTCGTAAATTATTAATTTACTAATTCACTCTTACATGAATGTTGAGTTTTTGACCTGTGTGTATTTTGTGTCACAAATCCAATGTAATTTAAAACTAAACAAAAATGGTAGACATGGATAAATGTTCTTGAGGAAATCAAATTTAAAAAAACGCACATGAACTCTTCTTGAAGGGGTTATGGAAAGGAGTTGATTTATTTATTTATTTCGTTAAATTCTAACGGTAGATACAATGTTAAAATAGTATACAAAGCTTAAATCTATATTACATTATTAATAGTATTGTATAAAAAACCTATTCTTTAAGTTGTTTGATTTAACATTGTCATTAATCGAATTAATGAGATTATAATTATTATTAAAAATATTAATTAAAAGATTTAGTGGACTATTTGCACCGTAGTTTGATCTACTATAAATATTTTTCAGTGGTAACTGTGTTCTTAGACTATGTATACTGCAATACATTAAAACTCAATCGACAAAGGACTGAAGGGGCTGAAATAGATCCATTAATTATTCCTATAATAAAACAAAATTGTAAGTACTCTCTATGACTCAAAAGTGATGGAAGATTAATTAATTGAAGTCTATGAGAGTAAGGTGGCAATCCAGTAATTCTATCTGACCAGGGAAGAAAACGTAAACAAAATCTTATAAATCTTCTTTGAACGCACTCTAATCTGTTAATATGAACCGTATAGTATGAGGCCCATACTATACCAAAAAATCCGTATTCTAAAATTGGTCTTAAAAATGAGACATAAAGTATTTTAAGAACATAAGGATCACAAAATTCACGGGAAAATCTTTTTATAAAACCAAGTGTCTTATTTGCTTTTTTAATTATGACATCGAAGTGATCACGAAATGTAAGTTTAGAGTCAAAAACTACTCCAAGATCAGTAAAACTAGATAAATTACACAAAGATGACATGCTCAACATATAATCATAGACAAGGACATTTTTTTGCGTGTAAAACATATTGATTTACACTTGTCAATGTTCAAGAATAGACTATTTTTATTGCACCACGCCCTTAATCTTTGCAGATCCTCTTGTAACAGTTCACAATCCATTATTGAGTTAATTTTTCGAAAAATTTTCACGTCATCGGCATAAATAAGAGACATAGAATTTATTAATACGGAAGGAAGATTATTAATAAATAACACAAATAATAACGGACCAAGATGGCTACCCTGTAGTACACCAGAGTTTACTGAAAAATATTTAGAACGTTCACCTTTAAAAACAACAATATATGATCTATCTTTAAGATATGAAGATATTCACGAAACAAATCGATCATTAAGACCCATTGCTCTTAATTTGCGGAGAAGAATTTGATGATTTAATTTGTCGAAGGCCTTACTAAAGTCAGTAAAAATACAATCTACTTGTTGATTCCTTCAAATGCATCAATGCAAAACGTTGTAAACTGCAACAAATTTGTTACTGTAGATTTTTTCTTGACAAAACAATGTTGGTTATCATTATCACATAGAACAGAGGTACAGTGACATGACAAAACATCACAAATAATAGATTCAAACGTTTTAGGAATGACAGATAGTTTAGCTATAGGCCTATAATTTGATACTAGATCTTTTTTGTGAGTTGGAATAAGAAATGAATTTTTCCATAGAGCAGGGAAAATAGAAAAAATTAATGAGTGATTGCAAAGCAAAAACAACGGGTAGGACATATACATATATTGCACATTTCTTTAACATAAAGGAAGGTAAGCCATCAGGACATTGTAAAGTCAATGGAGCTAAGGTGTGAAAACTCGTCAGTTATAAAAACATTATTAGGATCACAAGTAGATGTATTTTCAAAAACACATTTAAAGTATTCAGCAAACATATTGCCTATTTCCTTTGGGTATTGACTTATTGAAATAAGATAGCTCATGCTAGTTGGATATCCATCAGATTTTCTTTTACAGATAACGTAATTATTTCCAAAAATTACGCGGATTCGATTTAAGTTCGTTTTCAGTTTCAGATATAAAGTCCGAATAAAGAAGATTTGAGTAGTTAATAAACTCATATAATTATTAAGCGCTACATCAGTCCAAGATCGATTCAATTTTATCCAAGCCTTATTTCTTTTATTTTTAAGGGCCTTGATATGTAGATCAATCCACGGAGGGCTCTTATTAAGAAGTGGTTTTTTGCGTATAGGAATAGTTTCAAGGAAGCAATCGAATAATATTTTATAAAAACGGAAAATCGTTTCATCGAAATTAACATTATTAAATAATAAATTCCAGTTGATATCATTTAGTAAACTAAAAAGTTGGGTAAAATTACATTCATAAAATTGAACTCATGCTGATTCTTACAAATATATGGTCAACAACTTAAATTTAAGCTAAGCGAGATAGTTAATACAGGATGGTGACGATCTTCTTCCACAAGTTTAGTATCACTTATTAAAACAGTACCATCTGAGTTGAAAACTTCGGAAAAGTAAACGAGGTCCAAAATTTTATCGAATTGGTTTTTGATCCCATTTAGTTGGTTTAGCCCAAAGGAAGCCATTCCGTCGATAAAAAGAAATTCGTTGTTGTTCGTCATATTAGAAGGAAGTTCAAAACGTGTACAAATTTCATCTTGATCTGTCCAATCAACTTATAACTTTTTACCTATTATTGTTATATCCCTCCAATGATATTGTTTTTGGACGCGCTCTTCCATTTTAAGTAACAGTAGATGATCGATATAAGAAAGCCAAAAAGTCCAAAGAATTCTTTCGGAGTAAATGAGTTTTCATATCAAAATAAGTTTATTACATATATCAGTGTTTTTTTTTTTGTATAAGAGTTTTTCTTGTATGAGGTTAATTTAGCACGTACCTATCGTTATGGGAATGTGCAATGTTCAAGTTGTGTTTTTGAACAATTGGAATGTCTGTCATGTTTTTCCTATATTAGACTTTCTTATATCCATCATCTACTGTTTATTTGCAACTTCCTTGTTTTCAATTGTAAGGTTATTAGTAGGTACCTTAAGGCTCAAATTTTAGCTTTCATTGAACTCATCATTGAAGATTTTAATTTCAGGTTTTGAGACATTTTAAAAGCAAAATCAATAATTATTTTAATGGAAATATTAAGCTTATGACTTAATTATTATTTTTAGAAAAAAAATAATTTTTAGCAATTCTTTTTCGTGGGATAGAGCTGAATGATTGATTTTCATTGCCAAAAATATATAGAAGAAATATGTTTTTATTCCTTTTTCGTGACCTTTTAATTCAAAATAGTTGAATCCTAATTTTGTGGGCTTCAGGTATTTCTTTCTTATTTTTCTGGGAATAAAAGATCTTCTCACATAAATTAAGCTGAAATTAAAGTACCTACCATTTACTACTTCATCAGATTCATTTCTCTTTTATATTTTTCTTTTACTTTAGATTCTTAAGTCTTTGATCAAGTATATATGTAAGTGTAAATGAAGGAAGTTATTTGAACTAAATTTTTTTTTAGATTTGCATGACCGAGTTTTCAATGAGCTTTCGACTATTTTATTAATAAATTAATATGTTTTAGTTAAGATAAACAATACAAAATAATTGATTAATTATCTTTGCTATGCTAATTCTTTACAATAAAGACTAATTCATTTGATACACAAATTAATTTTAATATGCTATCGTATTAATCATTTTAAAATCGATTTCAATTTATTTGTTAAATAAAGGACTGACCATATTTTCAATTAAAAATCAATAAATAAATAAAATTGATTGTGATGCACTCGAAATGATACACTCAAAAATTAAAAAACTTATTTTGATTTTTAGTAAGATAATAATATAGGTATAGGTATCTAGTTTGATTACTGAGAAATTTAATTAATTTTTTTATTGGGGAAACACCCAGCTAAATAGCTTTTGTCTTGCGATAAAAGTACTATAGAGAGTCAGTTTCGAACAATCAAACTCGAGATTTAAATTGAACCGAACAATACTATGCTTACTTATGACTAACGTACCAACAATTTGTATACTTACTTAACTGGCCCTCGATACGTGAAAGGGCTCAGCCTGAGTCACAGAAGCATGTTATCCTCCAGATAGCGCATCTCGGGTATGCTACGTCGTTACTACCTGAGCACAATAAAGTGCTGCAATTGGAGCTGGAGCTTTAAAAGCTGTGGAAAAGTGTCGTATGTTCTATTTTTTAAGTGCTCACATTCTCACAATGCAGCTGTACAGCTTTTTTTATATTTTAAAGAAAAAAAAACAATTAGGGGTTTATTTTTCACTTTTTTTTTTTTATTTCTGATAAGCACAAAAAGCTTCTATATTTTGTTCTAGCTCTTTTTTCTTTATAAATATAAAGTGATGTACGTGAAAGGTTAAAATATGGTGAACTTTGGCAGCACCGACTGCAGTTGCGTTGCGTTTGTTCGTAAAATTGAATTTGTGTGTATTAAAATTTTGACTGTTATTCCCGCTACTGACTCAGTTGCAGCTCCGTCTCCAATGTATTCAGGCAGTTATGCAGACCAAACACACTGGCTTTCGCGATGTCTTGTTCCCTTAACCAAAGATTTGGGTTTTCTTGTCACTTGAAACCTAGGGACTGGGATTTTAAGACACTAGGCTGGAACTTTGTTGTCCCTTCGTACGATTTGACGCAGCCATTGTAGTCGACTCTCCCGACTACATCCACATCTTGGTACAGATGCTCATAAAGTTTGGGGTTGAATCTTCTTCTACATTCAACCCCCTCGCACAGGGGTTTAAATATCCGTCAAAGAATGTTTCCATTGCAAGAACCGTTCTGCCTTCTGCTAATCTAATCGTTTAAATCCTAGCAGCGCTGACAGGATTGAAGGTCTTGTAGAGCGTGCATTTCGTCTTTCGGGTAATGAGTTTTGCATCCATATGATTCGCCAAACCGAAGAAGAGCGGTTTCCTAGTGAAATTCTTTGCGGTATTTCAACTATGGTGCCATTTGTGGAGTTAATGTTCGCATTCGGGGATTAATCCAGAGCTATCCGGATAGGTTTATGTTGTAATCCCTTGTGACAAAACAACTGATGCAACAAAAACCCAACGTATCTGAACATTTTTGGGATAGGTTGATACCCTATGCCTATCTGAACATTCCTTGAACGCAAGGATTGTTTACTTTATAATAGATGTAACATTTTTGAAAAAGATCAAAATCCATTGCCCCGACTGTTGGCGGCAGCAGCTTACCGGGCAATAATAATAATGCCATTTGCAAGGGGTTTTCATTGCAAACATACAAAGCAATGGTAATGAGCGAAAGGCGAAGCAATTTATTGCCTCAAACATTGCCAATAAATCCGCAATTGCAAGCACTCGGGGTGTATTTTTCAGGCATCAGAGTAGTAAGAATGTATGTGTATTGTATAAAAAAGTCAATATTCAAAAATGTTAACCTTTTAAAAGAATAAGGCTCTTCTTATGAAAATTATAAGAACTATAAATACATTTGATGTTATTTTAATTTAAAAACAAAAATTAAATAACGAGTAGGTATCCAGCATTATCATTATTTTTTTATTTTACAAAGCAGCATAAGAGCTCAGGGACATAGAATTAATGTTAAATCTGAACTATAATACGTTTTTCAAGTTCAATTCATTCTTTTCCATAAGGAGCTTTTGAGCTGACAGGAGTAAAGTAGTATCCATGAGCTTTTTCATAATTATTTGGACTTCCCAATTTGATTTCAAGTTCCTTATCTCCCTTACAAAAAGTCGAAACCGCCAAGCTCCAATGTGAGCACTTTCTAGTCGAAAATTTATTTGCCCTAATTGATTCAGCATAGTAAGAGTATGCTCTCAGGTGAGAGCAAACACCAGCAACATCTAAACCACATCCTGGTTGTAACACGCCTCCGCCTACATAAAAATCTGCTCGACCAATGGGTTTAAGGAAACCCAATACACCTCCATTTGTATGAATTGATTCGACATAAAGGGCGTCAGTGTCGCACAAACGTTTGGAACAACTAGCGAAAGTAAAAAGTGGCCATGCAGGATCTAAGCCAATAATTGTATGAATTTGTCCTGAAGCCACGTTTTTGCCTGAGAATCCTGCTACATGGGCACCCAAACTATGACCGATGACATGAAGTTCATCTAGTGACATGTTGCCTTCACTGACGAGGAAATCAATCATTTCGGCTACTTTTTTGCCAACCTTTGGAACATTGTATTTAGCTGTCATGTAGTTTAAGTTTTTGGATTTTTGACTCCAGTCCACAATGATGACATTGCATTCCATTGTATCTAAGAAAGCGTCGCGGATTTCAATATTTATATCGGAGGTGTAGCCGTTAAGCCAGCCATGAATGATAATTCTAAAAAAGAAACAATAAACACACATAAAACAATGTGGGTGAAATTAGTTAATAAGTCAAATAAAAAGGGTTAGTAATGTTTAAGGTTACGCATTATTATTATATTAGAGAAGGTGGTTAATATTTCCGATTTACACTCAACTGCATAGAAAAGAAATTCTTTGAATTCAAATATATTTTTCAATGAACCTACCTTGTTGGAAGTTGGCTGTTAAAATTCGATTCACTTAGGCTCTTTAAATCTCCATTAAAGATTTGCTGGGGAACATCAGGGTTCTCCTGGGTGTACAAAAAATATTCAACTTTTAATTTACTGAACCATCTTCCTATTGATAATTTACGCTCGGCATTTGCAGCTTCTTCTTTAGTCGTCCACTTCATGGATCCATCGAGTTGTGGGACAAACCAACCATCTGTCGAAAATCCATTTATTCCTTCTTCAAATGGAAAGGCAGAAACTGAAAAAATAAATAAAATTATTATCCCAAGTTATTGTTTATATTTTTTTAATCAATACTAACTTATGGAAACACCTAAAAGTAGTAAGATCTCTATAACTTTCATATTATAATTTAAATAAATTTTATTAAGCTTAGAGATATTTAATGTCTTTTATACTTTTTTTTTAATTTTAGATAAACAACCATTATCTATATTTTGCGATTGAGTAGGAAACAATCATGGGAAATTTGATTATTTGAAGATATCAATCAATTATTTTTCAGCCTTTCGACGGACTGTAGTAATAAACTGATATAACTACATATATACTTTGATTATCTAAAAAAAAATATAATTAAATTAATTAAAAATATAGACAGACGTTTCCATCGTTCATCTCATCATTTGTATCTCGATTCACTTCGTTTTAATCATTTTAACTTTTTTTTGGCAAGCTAAACAATCAGCTTTTTGTTTATTCCGATTATTTTGTTTCGATAATTTTTTATTTATTTTTAATTTTTTCGTTTAGTTTCATTAAGATTTGTACTTTGTCTTAGGTTCCATTCGTTTTTTGATTATTTTGTTTTAAATTCCTTTCGCATTTAATTATTGTTTTGTTGCGAGGCCAGAGGAAGGGATACGTTGGAAGAGGTAGGGCTGGAAAAATAAGGAAAAGATAAGAAATTCGGTAAAGGAAGGGTTTTAAAAAAGAAAATAAAGGAAATGGAATGGAATGTCAAGTTCCAGGGGACGCGGCCTGCTTGCATAGCACGGGTCTCGCCCACGAAACTCAACCACACCTGATTGTTATTGAAAAATAGAAAAAAGATATATAAAAACAAACTTCAACGCCAATTCAAAGAAAAGTACAAACGTAAATTATAAATAGTAATTATATTATACGGTAAGAAATATTATTATAAATATTTAAGTATAAAATAACTTTGTAGTTTTGGTATTTTTGACTTAATTGTTAACTTATTGTATCAATTTTTAATAAAATCGATGATAGTAGTATTTGATGATTCCCATTAATTTTCTGTTAGATTGAATACATGTGTGCCTGTTTCTTTACTTTATACAGACTCACTGTGGCTTGGTTTTCAAGCTTGGTTCCTTTGTATGACGTCACTGGTGACTTAGACTTACGTCCCAAATGAATAGTGTGCTGTTTCGGACTTCAGATGAAGTTTCCCGTGTTCCACAGTTATCATAAAAGTTTTACTGTTTGGATACGACGGTTCTTCTGGGATTTTATTGAGAATCCCCAAACTGAGATCTTGCTTGAAGCACGGATTGTATCTTGAGATGAAGTCACTTCCTTCCTTACAAATATTTAACTTCGCTGTGCTAAATGGTGATCTGACTTCAAGGATTATTTATTTATTTCGTTAAAATCTAACGTTAACAATGTTAAAAATAGTTCTTATAATCTAATATCATAATTTACAATTATTATTAAACATTGTTGAAAAACATAAGTTTAAATTTATTACATTTTATATTATCATTTACAGATTCTAAACAAAAATGAAATTCGTTATAAATTGTTATTAATTGATTGAATGGGCTACATACACCATAGTTTGATCTGCTAAATATTTGAATAATAGGTTGCTGTCGCCTTAAACTTGAACGACTGAAACTGAAATTTAATTTACTTTTACTTAGAACTGATGGTAATGATATCGAACCATTAATAATCCCAACAATAAAACAAAATTGAATATACTTTCTGTGGTTAGTCAAAGAAGGGAGGCTGATCAAAGCTAGTCTTTGAGAATAAGGCGGAAGTAGATTTTCCCTTGCCCATGGAAGAGACCGAAGACAGAAACGCAGAAACCTTTTTTGGATCGCTTCAATTCTTGTAACATGTATTGAGTAATAAGGTGACCACACTACACAGCCATATTCTAGAATTGGTCTAACAAACGAAATAAATAGAAGTTTAAGAACATAAGGGTCCCGAAAATCACGACCGAATCTTTTAATGAATCTAAGAACCCTATTGGCTTTTTTAATTATATAATTTAAATGATCATTAAATGATAATTTGGGATCTAGAAACGGAATTTTTTTACGTGTAAAACTCATAGTTTTACATTTGTCAACATTTAAAACAAGTCGGTTTTTATTGCACCATTCCCTAAATATTGTTAAGTCTTCTTGTAATAATAAACAGTCAGAGGAAGATTTTATACTTTTGAAAAGCTTAATGTCATCAGCATAAACAAGGACAGACGAGTTTTTTTAAGTTTGAAACCAAGTCATTAATAAATAAAACAAATAAAATAGGACCTAAGTGGCTGCCCTGAGGGACGCCAGAATTGACAACAAATTGAATTGAACTTTCATTACGAAACAAGACAGAATAACGACGATTTTTTAAGTATGAAGAAATCCAATTTATAAAATTGTTGTTAAATCCTAGATGGTATAGTTTTAGAATTAGTGTATTGTGACATAGCTTGTCAAAGGCTTTACTAAAGTCAGTAAATACGCAATCAACTTGCCCGCGTTTTTCTAATACATCTAGACAAAAGGACACGAAGTTAAATAAATTAGTAACAATGGATCTCTTTTTGACAAAGCCATGCTGGCTATCACAAATAATAGAACTACAATGAAAAGAAAGAACATTACTCACAATTGACTCAAACAGTTTAGGTATCACAGATAGTTTAGCAATGGGCCTATAGTTCATTATTTCATTCTTTGGGCCTTTTTTATGTGTGGGAATAATAAATGAACTTTTCCAGATAACAGGAAAAATTGAACTTTTTAAGGATGCATTGAAGAGAACACATAACGGATATGACAAATAAGAAGCACATTTTTTTAATATATAAGATGGAACACCATCGGGGGCTGGAGTAAAGCACTCATCGAGTTTTAATATATGTTGAGCAACTGCGTCCTCACTTATTTCAAAATTAATTGCGTTTAAATGAGTAAAACTGTCAGAAGAAGAAGAAAAAGAAGAGGAATTATTAAAGTCTGATTCTTCAAATGCTTCTTTGAATTGATTACCAAACATGTTTGCAATAACCTTTGGATCATGACTAGTTGACGAATTATTTGTCATCGAATTCGGATAGCCACAAATTTTCCTTTTACTATTAACGAAATTCCAGAAACTATCTGGATTAGATTTAATACCATGTTCTATTTTACAAATGTAATCGTCAAATAGAGTGTTAGAATAATCAGTGAAAAGTTGGTTTAGAATTAAGAAAGTTGTGTAATCATCGTCAGTTCTAGTTATGTTATATTTTACCCAAGCTTTGTTCCTTTTATTTTTTAAGTTTTTAATACGCGTATCAAACCATGGTGGTGCATTTGAAGCAAAACGTGATCTTTTTAAAGGAATAGTTTCGTAAAAGCAGTTAAAAAGAGTTCTATAAAAATTATTACACATATGTTACACAGATGTTGTATCCAGAGGGAAACTGAAGTCTACTAAGAGGTAATAGTTTCAAACTCAGCCGGTTGAAATTAAGTTCCCAACCACAGCTAAAAAAATGAGTGGCAGCCCAGTGCTTCACTGACAATTTGGGACCGCCAACGATTCAAAACGTACTAGATTTTATTATAACTTACAATAAGTTTAATACTTAGAATAAAATCAAAAAAGAGACTCACCTCTATCATTTATATCAGTGCTACCCCATAACGAGTCTGATCTTTTGCCTTTCTGCATCAGCGATTAGTTACTCCAGTATCTCGCTAGGGAGGGGGTCAAGATGGTCATGGCCAAGATACGCCGATGCCAGCCAAAAAGTACATTCGGCAGTTTTCAGTCTTGCAACTGTAGTATCTCGATCGCAACTTCGTCCTCTTCAGGTTGTGGAGACGTGCAAGCTGCGTCGCACTCATCTTTTTTATAGGCCCTAAGGGTCACTGTTGCAACCCTAAACCTAATCACACATTTGATCGGCGTCAGAGGAGCAAGAGACTTCTTATTAATTACAATGATTGCACCTCTTTAAAGACCACCCTGCTCCTCCAGCTTCGCAACTTTCCAGTCATGAGTGGTTAGGGAAGGGATGTGTTCGATAGCTGGACAATCTGGAGTATTTCATGCATACCAGAGGAATCGGCTGGAAACCAGGTGCGCGGTCATAGTCTGCATGGGATTTCCTCTTTAGCAATAATCTCAAGCTTCGCACCTGGTCATACCTCCCCTTGTCTGCTAATCGCCAGTGTATTCAGATCGCACGCCCTCGGTCATCACCAGCAATAAAGAAAATCCCACAAGAAAAAGTCCAAAGGGGTCAAATCACACGATCTTGGTGGCCAATTCACGTCTCCTCGGTGCGAGATAACAATTCCATAAAACCGCTCGTGCAGAATATCGATTGAGTCTTGAGCTGTCTGGCACGCAGCGCCATCCTGTTGAAACCATATAACTTCGGTGTCCATATCATCCAATTCAGGCCACAAGAAGTTGGTAATCATCGACCTATAGCGATCGCCGTTGACGGTGATGGCCTGGCCAGCATCATTTTCGAAGAAGTACGGACCGATGACGCCTCCAGCCCAAAATCCACACCAAACAGTAACTTTTTTTTGGATGCATTGGCACCTCGTGAATCTCGCGTGGATTGGTGTCGTCCCAAATCCGGAAATTTTGCTTATACACGTACCCATTCATCCAAAAATGGGCCTCATCGCTAAAGATGATTTTTCGACCAAAATTGGCTACTAGAGAACATACCCATTTTGATAATAAAGTTGTCTTTAAAAACTGATTAAAAGACGATATTTTAACAGAAAGTGAAAGAAACAATATGGCCGCCACGAGCTGTCAAAACCCACGTCATCATAAACTTTATAGAAACTTTCTCTATCGATATTATATTTTCTAGCCTCAGTTAACGTTATATTTGCTAACGTTATATTTGTATTTTTAACCAGTTTAATATTGTTTTTAAAAAATGGCAACAATTTTTGTATATCCCTTTTTGCACTTCAAATACTTTTTCTTTCAACACAACTCAAATATTTTAGCACACTCTAACAACTAAAAAATCAATAACACCAAGAACTAATGAAAATTTAAGTGCTTGGTCGTTTGCCGGGACTCGGTACCAACTTTGTTTTATTGTTAATTTAAAAACAACTCACCCACAAATATTGAGTGCTTGCATAAAAACGTTACAACAATAAATTATTGATAAATGATTTGAATATTTTTGATTTTTATTATAAAAGTTTTTTTTTTTTTGTTTTTACTGTTTGTTTGTTTGTTTAAGCAACTTCCATGCCATATGGTGATTTTTTATTTACCGGAGAATAAAACGTACCCTGTAACTCTAAGTGATTGCCTTCAGCATCAAAACCTGCTACTAATTCTAGATCATCGACTCGACAATCTTTTTTTACGGCATTTTTCCAGTCGTTACACTTGATTCCCAAAAAGTTTTGTCTTACAGCCTCAGCGTAATACATAAAAGCTCTTGAATGGGAACATGATCCACTTACATCGAGTCCACATCCGGGTTGAGTTCGTCCACCATTTGGATAGAATGCCGTTTTCCCAATAGGCTGGATGAATCCCAATAATTTGCCATTCGTGTGAATTGATTCAACATAAATGGCATCAGTGCTGCACAAACGTTCATTACAGTTACTATATTTGAAGAGTGGGAATGCAGTGTCCAAGCCGATTATGGTGTGAATTTGTTCTCCTTGAATCAATTTACCAGCATATCCTGCCACGTGAGCACCCAAACTATGACCGATAACTTTTAAATCCTTCGATTGCATATTTCCTTCGTTGCGAAGAAATTCAATAAAATTGGCAACTCTCTGACCAATTTCTGGGATCGCCCTAACAGCAGATATATAATTATAACGATCGGCCTTGTCACTCCAATCGACACTAATCACATTGTATTCACCAACACTCAAAAAGGCTTGACGAATTTCCGTATTCACATCTGATTTATAGTTGTTCAGCCAGCCATGAATTATTATTCTAAAAATGAAAGAATTAGTATTTAGTACAGAAATTGTCAAAAAATATCTCTTAAATCTACCTTGTTTCATGTTCACTGTTAAAATTCGAATTTTCCAAAGACTGAATGTCATCAATAAAAATTTCTTCGGGATCTTCAGGAGAATCTTGTGTGTATAGATAAAATTGAACCTTAGCTTCTTTCGACTTCTTTCTCGACATGGTCAAGGCACGCATTTCCAGCTGAGCTTCTTCTTCCGTCACCCATTTAAGCGAGCCATCTTCTTGAGGAACAAACCATCCATCTTCAGATTCATAGTCCTCAAGGTTGTTATCCTTTATTGGAATTGCAAAAACTTTAATAAAAAATAAAAATATTTAATATTATTTCTCGTTAGTGATTAGAAAACACTAAACCTACCCAAAGTTACACTCAGGAGCACAATTAGAAACGTCTTCATTGCTAATTTTTTTTTGTTTTAATAACTTATTCCTTTCGATGTTTGCTTTCTTATAAGCTTTTCTCCTATCGTGATATCAGTATTTGTCTTATAAATTTAAAGGATCTTGAGTTATCATATCAATTTTGCTTTCACCAGAACTGTTTAAATATTTGATTTGATATCAAGAACATCTTCCAAGAAGTATGTTGTTGTTTAAATAAAAATAAATAATAATATTATAAGCTTTTAAAAATATTCTGATAATATTATGAACATCAGTCTTTTATTCAGATTTTGATCTTAATTCGATGAGCGATGTTAAAAAAAAAAAAAAAAAACAATAACACCTGATTCATTCCAAGTAAGATAAGTTTAATTTTTACCCAAATAGGCTAACGTTGTTGTTTATGGAGGGATTTCGATATATGCCAAGGGGGTGTTTTTTTTAAACGCTATCAGCAGGAACTTTATGATTTCTGGTTTTTTACCCTCAGATACCGTCATCATTTAGCGTAATGTTAGTTGTTAGTAAATAAAATATAAATTAAGCCTAACACACTTACAGAATAGAATAGCATACAATTATATAAGGAGTTTTGTATGATAAACAAATTTAAATATAAATAGCTACAAAAACAATATTCTATAGATAGATAATAACATCAACAATTTTCGTAACAAAACAAAATACTTATCTGTAGATTGAGTGTTAAAAGCTACGATATTACTCCTGAGTGTAGGCTTTCATTTGCTTAATGTTTCAGAGAAGAATTATGGTTTCCAACAACCGAACAGATTCTGTCTGTGTAAGAATATAACTTAAGAAACTTTCCGACGTTTTTCCACAGACTTAATAATTAAAAGAAGTCGACTGCTATACGCAGGAAGGTGATTTGGCCAATTCCTGTTCATGTAACTTATCAGTTTTGCAAATAATGATGCATGTGGTGGTGCAATAATTTTGTGGGATTATATGTCTCCCATTAACCAAAGGAGACTTATTCCCAATAGGTAGAACCATGAAATATTAAAATGTTTTGAAATAACATGAATTTACATCTGATGGTGGGGATTCTTTCTTTTTTTCAACTTTCCTAAAAGTAAATTGATTACCAAGATGTTGGGCCGATTTGAAATGAAAACACTTAATTGAAAATGTCTGGGCTTGAATAAAAGAAAAATTAAATATTTTAAAATGAGACAATTGTTGGAGTTAAAAAACTTTGAGAGAATATTCCTTAAAAAATGCTAACAAAACTTGTTGAAACTTTCCAAGGCTCATTCAAAAGGTTATACAAAGATGTATACAATGTACATGTTGTTATATAAATGTACTTCATTAAAAGATTAAACGATTAATTAATATTAGCTCTGAAATTAAGTTTCTTTTGTGTTTTTCATTAATTTTGTCAAAATAATTATGAATATATGTGTGAAACTATATTTCGGCAGCTATATTTTGGAGTACTTGGCGTTGGTTTGGAAAATCCTAAAAAGTACCATACTACACAATAGCGCAAAATTTTAATCGATTTAGTACGATGTTAAAGCATTTTTAGTATGATTAAATGACTTTAACATCGTACTAAATCGTTTAAAATTTTGCGCCAATGAATTCAACTTCAATAAAATGTTAAAATGGTAGTACGGTGTTAAGTTTGTTTAAAATTGGCCAAAAAGCAATTATGAACAAAATATCCTTCTTAAAAAGAGTTTAGTTTTTTCGGATGACATTGACGGTAATATTTTAAATAATTTAAGTTTGTTGCACTACTTTTCCCTTCACTTCCTGTTTCATCATCTCAAGATAAAAAATTTGCCGTGATATGAACATTTTTCGGTAGATTCATTTGAATTTTCAAGAATAGAGAGTACCTATAGGATGTCTTTGAATGCTTCTTGTCGATTAAATCTAATGCCACCGGTGTAGATGATATAAAAATGAGCATGATTTTAGACCGATTTCAATACTTCCCTTCCTATCAAAAGTTTTCGAAAAAGTTATACAAATCCAAATTAATTGTTATCTCCGGAACAAAACTGGTAGACTTGTCATACTTTCCACAAATCTTTTTCGATGGTCTTGCTATTAGAGTATGTAGAAACCGTGAAAAACCTAGGAATGATATTTAATCAGAAGCTATCTTGGGACCTGTAGGTAAGGTCTATGGAGTGCTTCGTACTTTATGGGCCACCCAATACTATACTTCACTCAAAACTAGAATAATGCTCTCCAAAACGTTAATTATTCCTAAACTGATTTACGGATGTGAAATATACGGAAATTGTGACTCCATAAGCAGAAGAAAGTTAAACGTTGCATATAATAGCATTGCTAGATATATCTTCGGTTTAAGAAAGTATGATAGAATATCTTCATTTTCAAAAGCAATATATAATCTCACATTCGATAATCTCATGAAAGAAAAAAAAAGAAAATGAATCGAACACCTTTTTTTGTCACATACAAATTATTTATTTTTTTTTTTTAAACAGAACAATTGTTTTAACGCTAAATGCTTCATCATCAGCTGTTAGAATTCGACTAAAAATCAATAATGTAAAGAGTTACAACAAATATGCTATATACATATATAAAAAGACAATAACAGACTATAATATGTTGAAAAGAGATGACCAAAGTGGCCTTTCATCTCTGTTTATATTATTATCTTTATTAAGATAAATATGAAGAGACTCTAAAATATTAAGACGCGTGTATTGAGTCTCACATTCCAATAACTTAAAGCTGTTCAAAGTAAATGTGTGATGAGTGTCAATTACATGCTCAGCTATTGCGCTTCTATGTGGTTCATTGCTTTTTATGCAATTTAAATGTTCCTTTGCTCTCGTACGAAGATCGCGCTTGGTTTGTCCAATGTAAATGCATCTGCATTGCTCACACTTTGCCGAATATACACCAGGTCTCTCAACTGTAGGTGTCAAAGCTTTCGTTGTTTTAAGTAAATTTTTAATTTTGTTTCCACTTTTCCACGCTGTAGAAAGGCCGAACTTATTAAAACATTTATTAAGCTCATTTTATATATATATAGGACTTTAATCTTGCTGTTTAAGAACATTTATCCCAACAATAATTAATTAATTTTCTCATTTTTATATTTTGCTCAAGGTAGAAAGAAAAAGGAAATGTTGATTGAGGGAAAGAAACATGAAGAAATGGAATATTAATGAAAAAATCATAAATTTAATTTAACTAATAAAGTTCTCAAATGGATTACAATACGTAATTTGAAAGGCTGTATAACATATTTAAATTTAAATTAGTTTATAATAAATATTCATTATAAACTTGTATTAGCTTATAAGATAATGTATCTTAAAATTAAAATGCAAGTATACAAATATAAATAAATAAATAAATAAAAATAAATAAAATGATTTAACATCTTTCTATATACCGACAACTGGATCTCTCGAACTTGCTCGAACTTGCGCTTGCGACTAACAACTGTTATGTATCCACAAATTGAAAATACGTATTAAGGCCTAAGGGTATTCATGCAACGTCGTAAGTTTAAAAATTGTGCAAAATGATGTGTAATTGAATCTGCTATTTGTCAGACGTCAAATATTAAAAGTCAACAATTGTGTTTGTTCAAAAAAATTATTTTGTTTCCTATAAACTCGTAAAAAAATTAAAAAAAGAGTTATTCAAAGATGTCAAAAATAGGCAAAAAAAAGAAATTTATTTATTTACATATATGAATAAATTGTTTTAATTCTAAAATTGCCTGATTCTAAAAGTCACAATAAAGTTTGGTTAATTTTCTGCAACATAATCCTTGAGGAATTTTAACCCTATTGTGTAAATCATTTCTCATGCAAAATTTGACAGTTCATTAACCAATGGTAAACTTATCTAGTGTTTTATAACATTGCATGAATACTCTTATAATGTTGATGGTTTAATAATGTAATGACATCTTTAAGAAAACTAAAAAAAAAGATAAAAGTATCTATTAAAAAATTCCATATTTATTTTTTATTTTCGTTTGTTAAAAAAAATAGTTTTTTTTTAGTTTTGAAATATAACATTATTTGAATAATAATATCATTTTCTCAAAAAAAAAAAACGTGAAATTGCTATTTCCGTTATTTGAATTTTTTGGCAAAAACCCTAAACTTCATTTTCGTACAAACACTTTGGTCGTTAAAGGAACGATGTTAAATCAAAATCATTAGTCGTTTTCGAGAAAATTTGAAAAAAAAAATATCATATTGTATTCTAGTTACCGATTTACCCTGGCAAATATGACAAAGAATTCAGTGTTTAATCGTTTACTTACAAAAAAATCATGTTTAGGTGCCGTTATGAAAAGGGCGAATTAATATTTCTTTTTTCAAACTTTCCACTGAGCCGAGAATGTAAATGTTAATTTTAGAACAACACTTTGTTTTGTACAATGGGTACATGCATATCATATTAATTTTCATTGATATTAAAATTTTTAAAACAATCTTCCTGGATACATAATGTTACATTACACATTTCACAGCAGCATTTTGATCTAAAATGGCACTGGTGACATCTGAGTTGATTTGGTAGTTTTTTTTGGAAAGTGGTAGGTACCCTGGGCTCTCTGCAATGCTACGTTTGACAGTAAGTCTAGGATGTGCCTGCTTCAAAGTGTGAAATCGTAGGTGAACTCAAGTTGATCGCCCTTGTAGTTGTTTACTAGCTTGCGGAGCTTCCAGGCGCTGGACGTCGTAGACTAAATCATGGCTGTGAAAAGGTTCCACTATACCATTTCTTGCCTCTTGTTTCAACAGAATAAGTGTTGATGCATTGGTCGTGCAGGTCAACTCCGCCCATGTTCATGTTGTAGTTCTTGAAGAGCAGCGACTGACGAATATTTATCTTTTTCTGATGCTCCTTGCTCCACCTTTTGACATTTTCACTGGGTTCGATTTGATCGTAATTCGTGTCCATTGTAATTATGCTATATTGTCCTTCCATTTTACAAGGAGCAATTTATTTGTCTCATCAAACTGGTGATCAAAAGTTCCTCTGGTCTGTTTTTGAAATTCTTTACTGTGAGGCAGAGGGCATTTTTTAAAATTTTTAAAATTTTTGGCACAAAAGTTTACTGAGCGGGCGAAGTTTAGCTATTTTGTCGTCCAAATCAAGGTTGTTGTTATCAGCAAAGTGTATGAACCTTTTCATTTCCTGGAATCTGTTCCTCGACATACAATCATTTGCTAAAATAGGAACATGTATATCAGCTGACTGTTTCCAGTTCATAAATTCTCTTGCCTCAGAATGATATCCCGAAAACAGTAGGATTCCAACAAACATTTTTAAGTCTTCTTCATTGAATGAAAAACTATGTTGTTTTTTTTTTGCCCTGCGTACAACATGGTTTGGTTAACAATAAGTTGTCTTACCTCGGTATCAAACAATTCTTTCAGAAACTTCAATCTCGGTTAAGTCCAAATAAATCTAAAGCACATTTTTGGATTCTACCCAAATAATTCTCTGTTTTTCTTGTTGAAATGGATTTTGTCCATACAGGTGGTGCAATTGACTTCTTCAACTCACACAACGAAATGTCATCATCGCTGTCGAATGCTTTGTCGTCTGCCGCTAAATACGATTCCACAAACATTTCAATCTCACCTGGAACATCTTATGGTGATTCTACTGTTTTTATGTTGGTGAAACAGATTGGCCAATATGGAAGAGGAACATTAGGGATCTTCTAGATTATGACGAAGCAGCTGTTGATGTCATCGATGGAAAACTAGTAAAACTTAAAACATTGGTTGCGAATGCCACAGAACCTCAAAAGGCAGAATACAAGATGAAGTGTGATTTGCACATAAAAGCCAATAGTTATTCAAAGCCAATGATAACTAGTTCTGTGACGGATACAGTTTATCAAAAGATTATGGACAGAGAAACGGCTTAAGATACATGGAATGCATTGAAAAATCAGTTTGAAGGAACGTAAAATGATCAACTTTTTTGCGTTACCAGCATTGATGCTAGTGTGTAAAATTGTACACATTTTACCAAGCAAATATGAAACTTTCAAGTGAAGTTGGATGCTTTTAACGAAACAAGAAGAGAAGAATTTTGATGATTTAACAGCATAGTTATTAATGTTTGAGAGAAACTCTCAAAAGTCTTCACGCATGGAAGATGGTCCTCAAGAGGCGCAAGTAGCAAGAAATGATAAGAAAGATCAAAGAAAAAAAAAGAACAATCTGGTCAAGAAATCAAGATATGTACCTGCAATTACTGTAAGAAGAAAGGACATTGGCTGCGGTATTGCAGAAAGTGGATGTCTGACGGACGGACGTCCAAACCAGAAACAAACAAACTTGTCATATCAAGAGTCATTTAATGGATGTGAATACTTCGCTTGTTTCAGTCTGCAATAAAGTATTTACGCATGGAAATAACATGAATGATTGACAACAAGACACGTTACAAATTCAGCAGATTCGGAATTCAAATTCGGAAATCAAATTCCCAGAAGCTATCTGGGCTGAAGTTATGAATTCTTTTATATATGTTTTAAACAGAACCAGAAACTCGTTAGTAGATGAAACAAGTCCATACGAACTCTGAATGCTCGGATAAAGCATCTCAGAATAATTGGGTCTTCTTGCTTCAATCATATAACAGTACAAAAGAGAAAGAAAATGGATAAAAAAGTTGTTAAGGGATACCTAGTTGGATATGATGGTGATGAACGCTAAAGAATCTTCTAGTACTGCTAACTTCACGCTGAGGCGCTTCGCAACTTTTGCTTTCGGTAGTAAAAAATATGCCATTTTATTTATCTCTTCTGTTCTTAGTAAGTTAAAGTTTTTAAAAAAACATTTCATCTGTAAAATTATTAAATTTGGGAAATTTTCAAAAATATTTACGGCACATCGCAGCACATCAGTCGAGCACAATACAGCACATACCTACATTGTTTTTTGTTAAAAATCGAAAATGCGGTACTAACTTCACACTAAAAAATGGATAGCATCTAAACACCATATTCTTAGTACGACTTTTTTTAAAAACATAATGGCAGCGCAAGTCGGGCACATCAAAGGACAACCGTGTTTTTTTTACAAAAATCAAAAATGGCGGTGCTAACTGACTGTGTTAGAATATAAGAAGTTTCACTTCTCTAGTAGGTATGATCTGCGTTAATTATTTTTTGTTTAACTGCATAAACTAGTTAAATAGAAAACATAATTACATATAGGAAGTAAAAAGATGAAATGTATTCGCCACGCTTAATTAAACTTAACAAATATATACGAAGAAGAAAAACCAAAACAATAGAAAATATTGTTTTAATATATATACTAAATTGACTTTTAATGCTGAGTCATAAATATGTTATATAAGAACTCTATGTTATCTATAATAAAACCTTTTAAAATCAAGTTTGGTGTCTTTGTTATAGATAAGAAGTTGTCAACTCATGGCGAAGAGTAGTTCCAATTTCAATTAAAAATCCATAAACGAATATCGACTAAGAAAATCTAAAACAAAACAAAATTTTCATTTATAGAATAGGATTTTTATATTGATAAAAATTTAAAGCAATTTTTTTCAACATTTTTAACTTACGAACTTAATACTTAAAATTATTTATTCAAGTCTTTTATTTCAAACAAATTATCTATATCACAAAATAACTGCTTACTTCTTTCCATATGTAGCTTTCTTGTTGACCGGCGTCAAATATGCACCATTTGCATACTTATAATTTTTAGGATCACCTAATTTTGCGGCTGCAGCATTTTCTTCACATTCCTTCTGAACAGCCGTCTCCCAACTATCACATTTCGAGCTAGTAAAATAATCCTCCCTGATGGCTTCAGCATAGTAAATGTATGATCTGGAGTGCGAACAAGTTCCAGACATATCAAATCCACATCCAGGCTGTGATTTACCACCATTTGGATAGAAAGCAGGTTTCATGCATATGGTTAAATCCTGCCCAAAGCAAAGAATCAAGGTCGTCCGTAAAAACTTCTTCTCCAACTTCTGGAGAAGCCTCTTTTGATTTTTTTTCTCGACATGGTCAAGGTTCGCATTTCCAGTTGAGCTTCTTCCTCCGTTAACCATTTAAGTGAGCCGTCTCTTTGAGGAACAAACCATCCGTCTTCAGACTCTTAGTCTTCAAGATCAGTATCGTTTATTGGAAGGGCAAAAACTTTAAGAAAAATATAAATCTTAAATATTTTTTCTAAGTAATTACAAAACACTATACCATACCCAGAGTTAAACTTAAGAGCACAATCACCAATGGTTTCATTGTTAATATATTTTTGACAATGAACCTTATTTCGCGACTTTATAAGCGCTTCTCCTATCGTCCAATTGAAGTATCTTGTCATGTCATTTCTTCAGATTTTATTAAGATTTGATTTGATATCAAACATTTTATGCAGACAAACAAGCACCAGCTTGATGAACACAATTAAGTTAGTTTTATTAAATTAAATTAAAAATATTCTGATAATCTTTTGTTCTGATTTTTTTTGGCGGATTAGACCCAGACCTAGAGATAAGCGACAATCACATATGAAAAGGCTAATAAAAATACTATGATCGACAAAGTTTAAAGCAGCAGCTTCCTCTTGTTTGATTAATGTTCATAAGGTGCCCTTAAACACAAGACACCGTCGATGTGTAAAGTGAACGTACGTATTATGAATAAGAAAAAAATTTGTTTCCAAAATAAATATGGAATTTAAATAATCAAAATAGTAGGTAAACATTATATTGAAATTCAAAACACTATAAAATATCTTCTTATATGAAATTTGACGAACTCTGCAGAAGCAGCTCTGTGAAAATATAAGGGCCAATTTCTTCACAGAAGTACCTACTAAGTCAACCTAGTATCCAGTCTAGACCAGGTACTAGCCTTACTTGGTCCAAACGAAAAGTTAGTACTTCAGCCTATTTTCTCATTACTATTAACTGGATCTAAGTTTACAAAGCGGCATGGCACTAGGAATTTTATACGTTTAAAACTGGTCTAATTCAGAAGAAACGTTTATATGGGACTATATTTGGATATGTATTTGTAATCATCGAATGTACAAAATTCAAAAAACAAAATAAAAATCAAACAAGAAATTAATTTATTTCTAAACAAACGAAAGTCAATAAATTATAAAACGAATAAAATTAATTGGTCTGATTTGAGTATTAACGTGGTAGACTGCCGATTTCGAGGTACTAGTCAATAGCAAGTACCAAGTCCTTACTAGTTTGACAGGACTAGGGCTTAGTATACTATTGAGTGAAGAAATCACTTGGTACTGATAGAGTAAGTTAGGGTAATATGGAGTATCCTTATTGTTTTCGGCAATATTTTTAAAACTTAAGCTTTTTGGAAGAGTTAAAAAGGCGTTCATTGAAACATTGGCAACAGCATTTACTAACCCTTGTGCTTAGTTTTTCTCAAATGAATTAAATATTTGCAAAAGTTTGACAATAGTGCAAAACTGACCTTTTGCAAAAGTGGTGGATAATGGGTTGGGTATGACCCATCATGAACCAGCCCATCACTACCCAATTCATCGCAAGACAAATGAACATTTCAACTCATCATGGGCATAACTGGTCATGGGTATTTTCATCATGGATATTTTCAGGTTGTGGAGCGTCCTTTAGTTTCGGGACAGATCTGGAATAATTATTTCGTGAATCTTTGACCCTACTCAGCTTCTACAACTTGACAAGTTCGACATTCAGGTAGAAGATATACCGGTATTAGTGAACCAGTTGTCCAGCGACATAGCGGCTAGGGACTCAGCGAACCAGTTGGATGATGGGGTGTTGGTGTTGGTGTTGGATATTGAATGTTGGATGAGGGGGTGTTGGATGTTGGGTGTAGGAATCTGATGTTGGGATGTAGGAATCTGAAAAATCATGATCAGAACACAATGTATTGGAGATTGAGTTTCAGAAATGCGGCCCATATGAGTGCAGAGAGAGGAAACAACCAAAAACGGGAACGAAAAGAAGAAATTAGGAAACAACAACCCAAACAAAAAGAAATAACAACACAGACATTTTTTTTTAATTTGTTTTTATTAAAACCAATTATAATTAAAAATATACATAATTTTAAACAAAATTTAGTTTATTTTATTTTAATTACTTAAGAACATAACAATGGCTCATTAGCTCTGATTTTTAAGGCCTAAAAAAGGTGGGCCAATGCCATCAGGTTGTTTATGTTGGTGGTTCCATACCATCAGTCTACCAGGGCTCAGGGAAAGATTGGGGGAGGTCTACGAAAAAACCACGAGTAGAGTTAAAGCGGGAGGAGATCTGGGGGAAAGATTTTGGACGGGAAAGGGAGTCAGGCAGGGGTGTCCGATGAGCCCAATACTTTTTAACTTATTGATGGCGGATATAGAAGATGAACTATGCAAGGGGAGTAGGGGAGGGATAAAAGTAAGAGGAAGAAGAATTTGATCATTGGCATACGCAGATGATGTGGTGGTAATGCCGAAAAATGAATAAGAGATCAAAGTATTCGGTTCATTATCGGATCGAAGAAGACTAGCACGGTGCGAAAAATGGTTGCTGGACGGAATATTCAAAGTTTGCCCGGAAATGTTTTTCCAGCTTTGGGTAGTGCACGGGCTATTTCAGAATAAAGTACTTCCGTGTCTATATTGCTTGCTTCCCAACAAATTGGAGGTTACCTACGTATAGGTACGCGCTCTTGAGTTAATAAACAATGCCAACGGAATGGAAAATTTGCAGCCAAGGAATTTCCTCATCGACTTCGAAAAGGGGGAGGAGAACGCTCTCCGATTTCTTTTCCCTGAGGCGAATATTCATGGCTGCTTTTTTCCATTTCGCGCAAGCATTGCGTAGGAAAATCCAAGAGTTGGGGATGCAAGCGAGGTATGGAATAGACACGGAGTACTACATGTGTCTTCGGAAGTTTGTGGCATTGTGCTTTTGCAGTCCCCGATTTAGACTGGACATGTGAAACTGCAAAACCACAACGACACAAAATCTTCCGAGGACGAATAATAGTGTGGAGTCTTGGCACAAGGCCTTCCAGGCATCTATTGGGTGTCAGCCTCAGCATCCCAATATTTATAAGCTGTTGGAAGGCCTGGGTTCGAACGCTTAAATGCTGGTGACTCCTTGCCCCTTTATTCCAGAGCCGAATACGCTCAGGCGAATGAAAGGCTGTTAAGGGTCATCAGCCAGTATGACGAAAAGACTCCACACGATTATTTGACGGCATGTGCACATTATGTAGGGGAATAGAGGAAGAGGCACTAGTGAGAGGCACGGGGAACTCACTTTAAAAAAGCACCCTAAGAGTGGGAGGCACTGGGAACTCACTATAATAAAGCACCCTAAGAGTGAGAGGCACGGGGAACTCACTATAATAAAGCACCCTAAGAGTGAGAGGCACGGGGAACTCACTATAATAACGCACCCTAAGAGTGAGAGGCACTGGGAACTACTCACTATAATAAAGCACCCAACACCCCCATAGGGTAAGCCTTGACGTGGCGGGGGGGCTAACGGCGACTACAACAAACAAAAGTGAATGTCGCTACTAATATAACCTACAATCAACTTATTACCCACACTGTTATATTCGACCAACAAACCCTACCTATAGTTGTTTTTCAATAATTATTTTTTTGATTTAAAAACTAATTGTTTTTTACTAAAAAATACCTTGCCAGACGTAGATATTTTGCAACGTCAGACACCTGTCAGAACCGTTAATTCTTATTGCAAACAGTTTATGGAACGGAATTAAAAAGATGCCAAGCCTGTTGAAATGACTTTAAAATAAATTTTTTTGGCGTTACAAAAGTGACGTGTTATGCGAACACAAAAACGCACTTGATATAAGTAGTGAGGAGTATGCTTTTTTACGACGTTGTTACAGTTAACCAAATCGATCCTTTTACATAATTGTACATACCTACCTAATCTTTATAATGTAGACAGGTATGTACATCAATTTTGTTTTCCCATGCTAACGAAAGCAATTTTTTTCATTCAATTTTGAAATTTTAGAATGATACACAATCAAGGAATAACGTTTTTCACGTTTAATTTTATATGATCCCAATGATTTTTCAACTTAATAAATTACCCTGGCATTTTACCTTCATTTTAGAACCTTAATCTTAAAGATCCTATTATTACAACAGAAGTTAGGTATAAGATAAGCCAACCAAATCAACTGACAACAAAACATTTTCACTGACACAATTATACCAGAAGTGTTTTATACTTTTAGATTAGTATTTTTAATCAGTCAATTACATTTACTTTTACATACTTCTTTAACTTTTACAATATTTTATTATTGTTTTTAATTAACTGGATAGGTATTGTTTTACACGGTAAATCCCATTTTATTATTATTTTAACTAGCCGATTCGCCCCTAGCTTCGCTAACGTGGGTATATAGTATAGTATATATATATATACTATATACAGCCACGTAGCCAGAGGGGGGGTTTGATTGGCTGAAGCCCCCCCCCGAAAGTTTAAAATAAAAACTAAAACTTTCTAATATACTAAATTCAAACAGAAGCTATAAACTAAGCAAATCGATGTTGTACTACAAAATGTACAACATACCAACATCATAACTCTCCTAAAACGGTCAAGTATATGTGGTTTCAAAAAATGTTTGTATTAAATTTGTGTTTCTATTAAATATTCAATTTACTGACGTTTTTCATTTATAGTTTAATGTGACTGCGCAATGATTTTATAAAAAAAAATGTACTCCGATATTTTAGCTAAATATTAAGACTTTAATGTTACTGATCGGATTATTAGAACAGAAGTTATAAGCAAACGAAACCAACCATAGCGTACCTTTACAATTATTATACCGACTTCAAATGTACATACCTACATAATATGTAGGTACATATATATGTATACTAGCCGATTCGCCCGTAGCTTCGCTAACGTATATTAAAATACTATATATATTTTATAGTATATATATTAAAATAGTATAAAATATATTATATAGTAAATGTAAATAGTATAGTATATTTATTATTATATAGTATAATAATAATAATAAATAGTATAGTACCTACTATATATATTTAATATTATATAGTATAATAACGTTATAATTTATCTTTATTTTAAGACATTAATCATTTAAATCTGACTATTAGAACTAAAGTTAATTATAAATCTAACTAAAACCTTAAAAGAATTAAAAAACTTAACCAAATATTTGCTTATTCGACAAAAATCGATTGCGGGTCCTGTCCCGCTCACGCAACTCCGTTGCTCCGCTTAGGGTATGTTCAGTCGCCAGGCAGGCGCCAATGTCAACAGTTATCTGGGATGAAAGTAGATATCTTAATTTTAAGATCTTAACCTTGAAAATCTATCCATTAGAACTCAAGTTATAAATCTTAAACCTGTAGGTATATAGGTATGCCGGAATAAGTCACTTCACTTACAATTTCTACCTCTATCCTGATAATTTACCTAAACTTAACCTTAAACTTGAAGATCTGATGCATAATGTACCTACCTAACCTACCTATCTATTTATGTTTTATTAATTTTTTTATTAAAAATTTGTATTCATTTAATTTTAAATTATTATTTAACGATAAATAAATAAGCAATCACGTTTTTTGCATACACTTGAATGTAATCGCAGTGAATTTTTAACTTAATAAATAAACTTGACATTATACCTTCATTTTGAGACCTTAATCTTAAAGATCTGATTATTAGAACCGAAGTTATAAGTAAGTCAATCAAACCAGCCAATCGACCATATTATGTACCTACGTATCATTTTCTTTAAATTTTCAGTTTAAATAAAAAAACAGTCAAAATAATTACTTTTTCACATACAACTTTATGTGATCGCAATGATTTTTCAACTCAATAATTTAGCCTGACATCTAACCTTCATTTTAAGACCTTAATCTTAAAGATCTGATTATTAGAACCGAAGTTATAAGTAAGTCAATCAAACCAGCCAATCGACCATATTATGTACCTACGTATCATTTTCTTTAAATTTTCAGTTTAAATAAAAAAACAGTCAAAATAATTACTTTTTTCACATACAACTTTATGTGATCGCAATGATTTTTCAACTCAATAATTTAGCCTGACATCTAACCTTCATTTTAAGACCTTAATCTTAAAGATCTGATTATTAGAACCGAAGTTATAAGTAAGTCAATCAAACCAGCCAATCGACCATATTATGTACCTACGTATCATTTTCTTTAAATTTTCAGTTTAAATAAAAAAACAGTCAAAATAATTACTTTTTTCACATACAACTTTATGTGATCGCAATGATTTTTCAACTCAATAATTTAGCCTGACATCTAACCTTCATTTTAAGACCTTAATCTTAAAGATCTGATTATTAGAACCGAAGTTATAAGTAAGTCAATCAAACCAGCAAATCGACCATATTATGTACCTACGTATCATTTTCTTTAAATTTTCAGTATAAATAAAAAAACAGTCAAAATAATTACTTTTTTCACATACAACTTTATGTGATCGCAATGATTTTTCAACTCAATAATTTAGCCTGACATCTAACCTTCATTTTAAGACCCTAATCTTAAAGAACCGAGTATTAGAACAGAAGCTATAAGCCAAAAACCAAACCAACAATATCAACCCTTTTCCACTTCACAAGTCACTGACACAATTATGCCAGAAGCTTTGTATACTTTTAGGGGCATAGCACATTTTGCTTTACATAATGCTTTTAGGTTAGTATTTTGAATTTATATTCAAAAATCAATGGAAATAATGACGTTTTTCACATACACATTTATGTTATCTCAATGATTTTTTAGCTCAATTATTTAGTCTGACATTTTACCTTTATTTTAAGACCTTAATCTTAATGATCCGATTATTAGAACAGAAGTTATAGGCAAACCAAACCAACCATAGCGTACCTACCTTTACAAATTATTATACCGACTACAAATGTACATACATACCTACTACAAATATACATACCTACTATATTGTTGTATAAATATAGCATTTTTTTGACGATAACGAAACAAATTCCCCTAGAATGTGATTTTTTATTGCACACACTCTGCCGGCTTTAGAAGACTATCTCCCTCTCGCCAGTTGGTATTTTAATGTTTTTTTTTTGTTTTCCCAACTTTCTCGTTGACTAAAATTCTATGTCCGAAATTTATTTTTATGTTTTTAGTATGAAATTTTGAACGATTTTGAAAATTTTTTTTTTGTTCTAACTGAACAGTCCAATTTCCTTTAATTATATACCTCAATATTGAAAATCGGACAGGTGGATGCAAAGATATGAGCATTTAAGTAAATGCAAATCGGGTGTTTTTCAGATTCTTTTATAATATTTTGCAAAAAGAAGGTCAAGTATTTGTTTATGAAAATATTTTTTTGTATTTCCATTAAATTTAATTTTTTTAACCTTTTTCACATATACTTTTATATGTGACGCGGTAACAAAATGTAGCCAGACATTCTACCTAAATTTTAAGACCTTAATGTTAGCGATCGGATCATTAGAGAAGAAGTTATAAGCAAACCAAACCAACTACAGCGTACCTTTACTCTTATTATACCGACTACAAATATACATACCTACTGCCAATATATATACCTACCATATAGCATTTTTTTGACGATAACGAAGGAAATTCCCCTAGAATGTGGTTTTTTATTGCACACACTCTGCCGGCTTTAGAATACTATCTCCCTCTCGCCAGTTGGTATTTTAATGTTTTTTTTTTTTTTTCTCCAACTTCCTCGTTGACTAAAATTCTATGTCCGAAATATATTTTTATGTTTTTGGTATGAAATTTTGAACGATTTTGAAAATTTTTTTTTTGTTCTAACTGAACAGTCCAATTTCCTTTAATTCTACACCTTAATATTGAAAATCGGACAATTGGATAGAAAGTTATAAGCAATTAAGTAAATGCAAATCGGGTTTTTTTCCGATTTCCTAAATCATGGCAAAATATGGTCAATTTCTGCACTGAACTCGCTGTTTGCCGATGGAAATCATCCCCATTTTTTTCAATTTTTGTGAGATTTTTTTCGGCAAACTTATTTAACTATTGTGAAGGTCGTGTGGGGTGTAAAAATATGTTTGAGGTATCAATTTAATTGTGGGTTTATGTAGATGCGAATAAAAAAAAAACTATCTTTATAGGTGTATAGAGTATAGAGTTATGAGGTGATAATTGAAACAACAGAAATATTTGAATATCTCGGTTAAAAAAAATTTTAAAAATCCAAAATTTTGACACAGCATGTATATTAATGATATCTATAAGCTGTATGATTTTGAGAATTTTTAAATGATTCATTAAAAAGATATAAATTTTTAAGTGCACTAAAAAAATGTCAATTTTTGATGTTTAAAAAATGTGTCGAAAAAAAAATCTAATCAAAAATTTATGGTATAGAGGTAATAGAATATTGAAATACCTTTCGAATGGTATAAAAATAATTTCAATCGGATTAAAACCTGATTTAATAGAATTTTTTAAAATTTCAATTTTGAACTTAAAAAAATTCATATCTCGCTTTGTGTAATTTGTAGAATTTTTTTTTAAATTAGTAACATTCTAGAATTTTAAATATCTATTGATAAAAAAATAAATGAATGTAATAGGACTTTTCGTTTAGAAGTTAGTTTTTGTACCCTTGACCAGTTTTATCCAATTTTACCCTACTTAGAATACGAATTTTAAAAAATCCCTTCTTAGTGTGCACCTACATATAATTACAAATTAGAAAAAAATTAGTATATATTTTTAAGACTTCTAGTATAAGCTGTGGAATGATGGGACACTTAACGAAAAATTTAACAAATTTAACGAACTCTTTCATTTATAATAGTTAATAGCCGATTCGCCCGTAGCTTCGCTAACGTATATTAAAATACTATATATATTAAAATAGTATATATATTAAATAGTATAACGTAATAATTTATCTTTATTTTAAGACATTAATCATTTAAATCTGACCATTAGAACTAAAGTTAATTATAAATCTAACTAACTGAAACCTTAATCTTAATGATTCGATTCGATTATTAGAACAGAAGCTATAAGCCAAAAACCAAACCACATTTTTACTGACACAATTATGCCATAAACGTTGTATACTTTTAGGAGAATATCACACTTTTTGCTTATTATTATCTTTATTTTAAGACATTAATCATTTAAATCTGACCATTAGAACTAAAGTTAGTTATAAATCTAACTAAATTAATTAAAAAACTAAACCAAATATTTGCTTATTCGACAAAAATCGATTGCGGGTCCTGTCCCGCTCACGCAACTCCGTTGCTCCGCTTAGGGTATGTTCAGTCGCCAGGCAGGCGCCAATGTCAACAGTTATCTGGGATGAAAGTAGATATCTTAATTTTAAGATCTTAACCTTGAAAATCTATCCATTAGAACTCAAGTTATAAATTTTAACCTGTAGGTATATAGGTATGCCAGAATAAGTCACTTCACTTACAATTTCTACCTCTATCCTGATAATTTACCTAAACTTAACCTTAAACTTGAAGATCTTATGCATAATGTACCTACCTAACCTACCTATCTATTTATTTTTTATTAAATTTTTTATTAAAAATTTGTTTTCATTTAATTTTAAATTATTATTTAACGATAAATAAATAAGCAATCACGTTTTTTGCATACACTTGCATGTAATCGCAGTGAACTTTTAACTCAATAAATAAACTTGACATTATACCTTCATTTTAAGACCTTAATCTTAAAAATCTGATTATTAGAACCGAAGTTATAAGTAAATCAATCAAACCAGCCAATCGACCATATTATGTACCTACGTATCATTTTCTTTAAATTTTCAGTTTAAATAAAAAAAAACAATCAAAATAATGACGTTTTTCACATACAACTTTATGTGATCGCAATGATTTTTCAACTCAATAATTTAGCCTGACATCTAACCTTCATTTTAAGACCTTAATCTTAAAGATCTGATTATTAGAACCGAAGTTATAAGTAAGTCAATCAAACCAGCCAATCGACCATATTATGTACCTACGTATCATTTTCTTTAAATTTTCAGTTTAAATAAAAAAACAGTCAAAATAATTACTTTTTTCACATACAACTTTATGTGATCGCAATGATTTTTCAACTCAATAATTTAGCCTGACATCTAACCTTCATTTTAAGACCTTAATCTTAAAGATCTGATTATTAGAACCGAAGTTATAAGTAAGTCAATCAAACCAGCCAATCGACCATATTATGTACCTACGTATCATTTTCTTTAAATTTTCAGTTTAAATAAAAAAACAGTCAAAATAATTACGTTTTTCACATACAACTTTATGTGATCGCAATGATTTTTCAACTCAATAATTTAGCCTGACATCTAACCTTCATTTTAAGACATTAATCTTAAAGATCTGATTATTAGAACCGAAGTTATAAGTAAGTCAATCAAACCAGCCAATCGACCATATTATGTACCTACGTATCATTTTCTTTAAATTTTCAGTTTAAATAAAAAAACAGTCAAAATAATTACTTTTTTCACATACAACTTTATGTGATCGCAATGATTTTTCAACTCAATAATTTAGCCTGACATCTAACCTTCATTTTAAGACCTTAATCTTAAAGATCTGATTATTAGAACCGAAGTTATAAGTAAGTCAATCAAACCAGCCAATCGACCATATTATGTACCTACGTATCATTTTCTTTAAATTTTCAGTTTAAATAAAAAAACAGTCAAAATAATTACTTTTTTCACATACAACTTTATGTGATCGCAATGATTTTTCAACTCAATAATTTAGCCTGACATCTAACCTTCATTTTAAGACCTTAATCTTAAAGATCTGATTATTAGAACCGAAGTTATAAGTAAGTCAATCAAACCAGCCAATCGACCATATTATGTACCTACGTATCATTTTCTTTAAATTTTCAGTTTAAATAAAAAAACAGTCAAAATAATGACGTTTTTTACATACAACTTTATGTGATCGCAATGATTTTTCAACTCAATAATTTAGCCTGACATCTAACCTTCATTTTAAGACCTTAATCTTAAAGAACCGAGTATTAGAACAGAAGCTATAAGCCAAAAACCAAAAACCAAACCAACAATATCAACCCTTTTCCACTTCACAAGTCACTGACACAATTATGCCAGAAGCTTTGTATACTTTTAGGGGCATAGCACATTTTGCTTTACATAATGCTCTTAGGTTAGTATTTTGAATTTTTATTCAAAAAACAATGGAAATAGTGACGTTTTTCACATACACATTTATGTTATCACAATGATTTTTTACCTCAATTATTTAGTCTGACATTTTACCTATATTTTAAGACCTTAATCTTAATGATCCGATTATTAGAACAGAAGATATAGGCAAACCAAACCAACCATAGCGTACCTACCTTTACAAATTAATTATTATACCGACTACAAATGTACATACATACCTACTACAAATATACATACCTACTATATTTGTTGTATAAATATAGCATTTTTTTGACGATAACGAAACAAATTCCCCTAGAATGTGATTTTTTATTGCACACACTCTGCCGGCTTTAGAATACTATCTCCCTCTCGCCAGTTGGTATTTTAATGTTTTTTTTTTGTTTTCCCAACTTTCTCGTTGACTAAAATTCTATGTCCGATAATTATTTTTATGTTTTTGGTATGAAATTTTGAACGATTTTGAAAATTTTTTTTTTGTTCTAACTGAACAGTCCAATTTCCTTTAATTCTATACCTCAATATTGAAAATCGGACAGGTGGATGCAAAGATATAAGCATTTATGTAAATGCAAATCGGGTGTTTTTCAGATTTCTTTATAATATTTTGCAAAAAGAAGGTCAAGTATTTGTTTATGAAAATATTTTTTTGTATTTCCATTAAATTTAACTTTTTTTACCTTTTTCACACATACTTTTATAACTGACGCGGTAACAAAATGTAGCCAGACATTCTACCTAAATTTTAAGACCTTAATGTTAGCGATCGGATCATTAGAGCAGAAGTTATAAGCAAAACAATCCAACCACAGCGTACATTTACTATTATTATACCGACTACAAATATACATACCTACTGCCAATATATATACCTACCATATAGCATTTCTTTGACGATAACGAAGGAAATTCCCCTAGAATGTGGTTTTTTATTGCACACACTCTGCCGGCTTTAGAATACTATCTCCCTCTCGCCAGTTGGTATTTTAATGTTTTTTTTTTTTTTTCTCCAACTTCCTCGTTGACTAAAATTCTATGTCCGAAATATATTTTTATGTTTTTGGTATGAAATTTTGAACGATTTTGAAATTTTTTTTTTTGTTCTAACTGAACAGTCCAATTTCCTTTAATTCTATACCTTAATATTGAAAATCGGACAATTGGATGCAAAGATATAAGCATTTAAGTAAATGCAAATCGGGTTTTTTTCGATTTCCTAAATCATGGCAAAATATGGTCAATTTCTGCACTGAACTCGCTGTTTGCCGATGGAAATCATCCCCATTTTTTTCAATTTTTGTGTGATTTTTTTCGGCAAACTTATTTAACTATTGTGAAGGTCGTGTGGGGTGTAAAAATATGTTTGAGGTATCAAATTAATTGTGGGTTTATGTAGATGGGAATAAAAAAAAAACTATCTTTATAGGTGTATAGAGTATAGAGTTATGAGGTGATAATTGAAACAACAGAAATATTTGAATATCTCGGTTGAAAAAATTTTTAAAAATCCAAAATTTTGACACAACATGTATATTAATGATATCTATAAGTTGTATGATTTTGAGAATTTTTAAATCATTCATTAAAAAGATATAAATTTTTAAGTGCACTAAAAAAATGTCGATTTTTCATGTTTGAAAAATGTGTCGAAAAAAAAATCTAATCAAAAATTTATGGTATAGAGGTAATAGAATTTTGAAATACCTTTCGAATGGTATAAAAATAATTTCAATCGGATTAAAACCTGATTTAATAGAATTTTTTGAAATTTCAATTTTGAACTTAAAAAAATTCATATCTCGCTTTGTGTAATTTGTAGAATTTTTTTTTAAATTAGTAACATTCTAGAATTTTGAATATCTATTGATAAAAAAATAAATGAATGTAATAGGACTTTTCGTTTAGAAGTTAGTTTTTGTACCCTTGACCAGTTTTATCCAATTTTACCCTACTTAGAATAGGAATTTCAAAAAATCCCTTCTTAGTGTGCACCTACATATAATAACGAATTAAAAAAAAATTAGTATATATTTTTAAGACTTCTAGTATAAGCTGTGGAATGATGGGACACTTAACGAAAAATTTAACAAATTTAACGAACTCTTTCATTTATAATAGTTAACTAGCCGATTCGCCCGTAGCTTCGCTAACGTGTATATACCATAGTATATATATAGTATAGTATATATATAGTATAGTATATATATAGTATAGTATATATATTATTATATAGTATAACGTAATAATTTATCTTTATTTTAAGACATTAATCATTTAAATCTGACCATTAGAACTAAAGTTAGTTATAAATCTAACTAAATTAATTAAAAAACTAAACCAAATATTTGCTTATTCGACAAAAATCGATTGCGGGTCCTGTCCCGCTCACGCAACTCCGTTGCTCCGCTTAGGGTATGTTCAGTCGCCAGGCAGGCGCCAATGTCAACAGTTATCTGGGATGAAAGTAGATATCTTAATTTTAAGATCTTAACCTTGAAAATCTATCCATTAGAACTCAAGTTATAAATCTTAAACCTGTAGGTATATAGGTATGCCGGAATAAGTCACTTCACTTACAATTTCTACCTCTATCCTGATAATTTACCTAAACTTAACCTTAAACTTGAAGATCTGATGCATAATGTACCTACCTAACATAAGTAGGTATCTATTTATTTTTTATTCAATTTTTTATTAAAAATTTGTTTTCATTTAATTTTGAATTATTAGGTAGGTATATAACGATAAATAAATAAGCAATCACGTTTTTTGCATACACTTGCATGTAATCGCAGTGAATTTTTAACTCAATAAATAAACTTGACATTATACCTTCATTTTAAGACCTTAATCTTAAAAATCTGATTATTAGAACCGAAGTTATAAGTAAGTCAATCAAACCAGCCAATCGACCATATTATGTACCTATGTACGTATCATTTTCTTTAAATTTTCAGTTTAAATAAAAAAACAGTCAAAATAATTACTTTTTTCACATACAACTTTATGTGATCGCAATGATTTTTCAACTCAATAATTTAGCCTGACATCTAACCTTCATTTTAAGACCTTAATCTTAAAGATCTGATTATTAGAACCGAAGTTATAAGTAAGTCAATCAAACCAGCCAATCGACCATATTATGTACCTACATACGTATCATTTTCATTAAATTTTCAGTTTAAATAAAAAAAAACAATCAAAATAATGACGTTTTTCACATACAACTTTATGTGATCGCAATGATTTTTCAACTCAATAATTTAGCCTGACATCTAACCTTCATTTTAAGACCTTAATCTTAAAGATCTGATTATTAGAACCGAAGTTATAAGTAAGTCAATCAAACCAGCCAATCGACCATATTATGTACCTACGTATCATTTTCTTTAAATTTTCAGTTTAAATAAAAAAACAGTCAAAATAATTACTTTTTTCACATACAACTTTATGTGATCGCAATGATTTTTCAACTCAATAATTTAGCCTGACATCTAACCTTCATTTTAAGACCTTAATCTTAAAGATCTGATTATTAGAACCGAAGTTATAAGTAAGTCAATCAAACCAGCCAATCGACCATATTATGTACCTACGTATCATTTTCTTTAAATTTTCAGTTTAAATAAAAAAACAGTCAAAATAATTACTTTTTTCACATACAACTTTATGTGATCGCAATAATTTTTCAACTCAATAATTTAGCCTGACATCTAACCTTCATTTTAAGACCTTAATCTTAAAGATCTGATTATTAGAACCGAAGTTATAAGTAAGTCAATCAAACCAGCCAATCGACCATATTATGTACCTACGTATCATTTTCTTTAAATTTTCAGTTTAAATAAAAAAACAGTCAAAATAATTACTTTTTTCACATACAACTTTATGTGATCGCAATGATTTTTCAACTCAATAATTTAGCCTGACATCTAACCTTCATTTTAAGACCTTAATCTTAAAGATCTGATTATTAGAACCGAAGTTATAAGTAAGTCAATCAAACCAGCCAATCGACCATATTATGTACCTACATATCATTTTCTTTAAATTTTCAGTTTAAATAAAAAAACGATTAAAATAATGACGTTTTTCACATACAACTTTATGTGATCGCAATGATTTTGCAACTCAATAATCTAGCCTGACATCTAACCTTCATTTTAAGACCTTAATCTTAAAGAACCGAGTATTAGAACAGAAGCTATAAGCCAAAAACCAAAAACCAAACCAACAATATCAACCCTTTTCCACTTCACAAGTCACTGACACAATTATGCCAGAAGCTTTGTATACTTTTAGGGGCATAGCACATTCTTTTCTTTACATAATGCTCTTAAGTTAGTATTTTGAATTTATATTCAAAAATCAATGAAAATAATGACGTTTTTCACATACACATTTATGTTATCTCAATGATTTTTTACCTCAATTATTTAGTCTAACATTTTACCTATATTTTAAGACCTTAATCTTAATGATCCGATTATTAGAACAGAAGTTATAGGCAAAACAAAACCAACCTACCTTTACAAATTAATTATTATACCGACTACAAATGTACATACATACCTACTACAAATATACATACCTACTATATTGTTGTATAAATATAGCATTTTTTTGACGATAACGAAACAAATTCCCCTAGAATGAGATTTTTTATTGCACACACTCTGCCGGCTTTAGAATACTATCTCCCTCTCGCCAGTTGGTATTTTAATGTTTTTTTTTTGTTTTCCCAACTTTCTCGTTGACTAAAATTCTATGTCCGATAATTATTTTTATGTTTTTGGTATGAAATTTTGAACGATTTTGAAAATTTTTTTTTTGTTCTAACTGAACAGTCCAATTTCCTTTAATTATATACCTCAATATTGAAAATCGGACAGGTGGATGCAAAGATATAAGCATTTATGTAAATGCAAATCGGGTGTTTTTCAGATTTCTTTATAATATTTTGCAAAAAGAAGGTCAAGTATTTGTTTATGAAAATATTTTTTTGTATTTCCATTAAATTTAACTTTTTTTACCTTTTTCACACATACTTTTATAACTGACGCGGTAATAAAATGTAGCCAGACATTCTACCTAAATTTTAAGACCTTAATGTTAGCGATCGGAACATTATAGCAGAAGTTATAAGCAAAACAATCCAACCACAGCGTACATTTACTATTATTATACCGACTACAAGTATACATACCTACTGCCAATATATATACCTACCATATAGCATTTCTTTGACGATAACGAAGGAAATTCCCCTAGAATGTGGTTTTTTATTGCACACACTCTGCCGGCTTTAGAAGACTATCTCCCTCTCGCCAGTTGGTATTTTAATGTTTTTTTTTTTTTTTCTCCAACTTCCTCGTTGACTAAAATTCTATGTCCGAAATATATTTTTATGTTTTTGGTATGAAATTTTGAACGATTTTGAAAATTTTTTTTTTGTTCTAACTGAACAGTCCAATTTCCTTTAATTCTATACCTTAATATTGAAAATCGGGCAATTGTATAGAAAGTTATAAGCAATTAAGTAAATGCAAATCGGGTTTTTTTCCGATTTCCTAAATCATGGCAAAATATGGTCAATTTCTGCACTGAACTCGCTGTTTGCCGATGGAAATCATCGGCATTTTTTTCAATTTTTGTGAGATTTTTTTCGGCAAACTTATTTAACTATTGTGAAGGTCGTGTGGGGTGTAAAAATATGTTTGAGGTATCAAATTAATTGTGGGTTTATGTAGATGGGAATAAAAAAAAAACTATCTTTATAGGTGTATAGAGTATAGAGTTATGAGGTGATAATTGAAACAACAGAAATATTTGAATATCTCGGTTAAAAAAAATTTTAAAAATCCAAAATTTTGACACAACATGTATATTAATGATATCTATAAGCTGTATGATTTTGAGAATTTTTAAATGATTCATTAAAAAGATATAAATTTTTAAGTGCACTAAAAAAATTTCAATTTTTGATGTTTGAAAAATGTGTCGAAAAAAAAATCTAATCAAAAATTTATGGTATAGAGGTAATAGAATATTGAAATACCTTTCCAATGGTATAAAAATAATTTCAATCGGATTAAAACCTGATTTAATAGAATTTTTTGAAATTTCAATTTTGAACTTAAAAAAATTCATATCTCGCTTTGTGTAATTTGTAGAATTTTTTTTTAAATTAGTAACATTATAGAATTTTGAATATCTATTGATAAAAAAATAAATGAATGTAATAGGACTTTTCGTTTAGAAGTTAGTTTTTGTACCCTTGACCAGTTTTATCCAATTTTACCCTACTTAGAATTCGAATTTCAAAAAATCCCTTCTTAGTGTGCACCTACATATAATTACGAATTAAAAAAAAATTAGTATATATTTTTAAGACTTCTAGTATAAGCTGTGGAATGATCGGACACTTAACGAAAAATTTATCAAATTTAACGAACTCTTTCTTTTATAATAGTTAACTAGCCGATTCGCCCGTAGCTTCGCTAACGTGTATATACCATAGTATATATATAGTATAGTATATATATAGTATAGTATATATATAGTATAGTATATATATTATTATATAGTATAACGTAATAATTTATCTTTATTTTAAGACATTAATCATTTAAATCTGACCATTAGAACTAAAGTTAGTTATAAATCTAACTAAATTAATTAAAAAACTAAACCAAATATTTGCTTATTCGACAAAAATCGATTGCGGGTCCTGTCCCGCTCACGCAACTCCGTTGCTCCGCTTAGGGTATGTTCAGTCGCCAGGCAGGCGCCAATGTCAACAGTTATCTGGGATGAAAGTAGATATCTTAATTTTAAGATCTTAACCTTGAAAATCTATCCATTAGAACTCAAGTTATAAATCTTAAACCTGTAGGTATATAGGTATGCCGGAATAAGTCACTTCACTTACAATTTCTACCTCTATCCTGATAATTTACCTAAACTTAACCTTAAACTTGAAGATCTGATGCATAATGTACCTACCTAACATAAGTAGGTATCTATTTATTTTTTATTCAATTTTTTATTAAAAATTTGTTTTCATTTAATTTTGAATTATTAGGTAGGTATATAACGATAAATAAATAAGCAATCACGTTTTTTGCATACACTTGCATGTAATCGCAGTGAATTTTTAACTCAATAAATAAACTTGACATTATACCTTCATTTTAAGACCTTAATCTTAAAAATCTGATTATTAGAACCGAAGTTATAAGTAAGTCAATCAAACCAGCCAATCGACCATATTATGTACCTATGTACGTATCATTTTCTTTAAATTTTCAGTTTAAATAAAAAAACAGTCAAAATAATTACTTTTTTCACATACAACTTTATGTGATCGCAATGATTTTTCAACTCAATAATTTAGCCTGACATCTAACCTTCATTTTAAGACCTTAATCTTAAAGATCTGATTATTAGAACCGAAGTTATAAGTAAGTCAATCAAACCAGCCAATCGACCATATTATGTACCTACATACGTATCATTTTCATTAAATTTTCAGTTTAAATAAAAAAAAACAATCAAAATAATGACGTTTTTCACATACAACTTTATGTGATCGCAATGATTTTTCAACTCAATAATTTAGCCTGACATCTAACCTTCATTTTAAGACCTTAATCTTAAAGATCTGATTATTAGAACCGAAGTTATAAGTAAGTCAATCAAACCAGCCAATCGACCATATTATGTACCTACGTATCATTTTCTTTAAATTTTCAGTTTAAATAAAAAAACAGTCAAAATAATTACTTTTTTCACATACAACTTTATGTGATCGCAATGATTTTTCAACTCAATAATTTAGCCTGACATCTAACCTTCATTTTAAGACCTTAATCTTAAAGATCTGATTATTAGAACCGAAGTTATAAGTAAGTCAATCAAACCAGCCAATCGACCATATTATGTACCTACGTATCATTTTCTTTAAATTTTCAGTTTAAATAAAAAAACAGTCAAAATAATTACTTTTTTCACATACAACTTTATGTGATCGCAATAATTTTTCAACTCAATAATTTAGCCTGACATCTAACCTTCATTTTAAGACCTTAATCTTAAAGATCTGATTATTAGAACCGAAGTTATAAGTAAGTCAATCAAACCAGCCAATCGACCATATTATGTACCTACGTATCATTTTCTTTAAATTTTCAGTTTAAATAAAAAAACAGTCAAAATAATTACTTTTTTCACATACAACTTTATGTGATCGCAATGATTTTTCAACTCAATAATTTAGCCTGACATCTAACCTTCATTTTAAGACCTTAATCTTAAAGATCTGATTATTAGAACCGAAGTTATAAGTAAGTCAATCAAACCAGCCAATCGACCATATTATGTACCTACATATCATTTTCTTTAAATTTTCAGTTTAAATAAAAAAACGATTAAAATAATGACGTTTTTCACATACAACTTTATGTGATCGCAATGATTTTGCAACTCAATAATCTAGCCTGACATCTAACCTTCATTTTAAGACCTTAATCTTAAAGAACCGAGTATTAGAACAGAAGCTATAAGCCAAAAACCAAAAACCAAACCAACAATATCAACCCTTTTCCACTTCACAAGTCACTGACACAATTATGCCAGAAGCTTTGTATACTTTTAGGGGCATAGCACATTCTTTTCTTTACATAATGCTCTTAAGTTAGTATTTTGAATTTATATTCAAAAATCAATGAAAATAATGACGTTTTTCACATACACATTTATGTTATCTCAATGATTTTTTACCTCAATTATTTAGTCTAACATTTTACCTATATTTTAAGACCTTAATCTTAATGATCCGATTATTAGAACAGAAGTTATAGGCAAAACAAAACCAACCTACCTTTACAAATTAATTATTATACCGACTACAAATGTACATACATACCTACTACAAATATACATACCTACTATATTGTTGTATAAATATAGCATTTTTTTGACGATAACGAAACAAATTCCCCTAGAATGAGATTTTTTATTGCACACACTCTGCCGGCTTTAGAATACTATCTCCCTCTCGCCAGTTGGTATTTTAATGTTTTTTTTTTGTTTTCCCAACTTTCTCGTTGACTAAAATTCTATGTCCGATAATTATTTTTATGTTTTTGGTATGAAATTTTGAACGATTTTGAAAATTTTTTTTTTGTTCTAACTGAACAGTCCAATTTCCTTTAATTATATACCTCAATATTGAAAATCGGACAGGTGGATGCAAAGATATAAGCATTTATGTAAATGCAAATCGGGTGTTTTTCAGATTTCTTTATAATATTTTGCAAAAAGAAGGTCAAGTATTTGTTTATGAAAATATTTTTTTGTATTTCCATTAAATTTAACTTTTTTTACCTTTTTCACACATACTTTTATAACTGACGCGGTAATAAAATGTAGCCAGACATTCTACCTAAATTTTAAGACCTTAATGTTAGCGATCGGAACATTATAGCAGAAGTTATAAGCAAAACAATCCAACCACAGCGTACATTTACTATTATTATACCGACTACAAGTATACATACCTACTGCCAATATATATACCTACCATATAGCATTTCTTTGACGATAACGAAGGAAATTCCCCTAGAATGTGGTTTTTTATTGCACACACTCTGCCGGCTTTAGAAGACTATCTCCCTCTCGCCAGTTGGTATTTTAATGTTTTTTTTTTTTTTTCTCCAACTTCCTCGTTGACTAAAATTCTATGTCCGAAATATATTTTTATGTTTTTGGTATGAAATTTTGAACGATTTTGAAAATTTTTTTTTTGTTCTAACTGAACAGTCCAATTTCCTTTAATTCTATACCTTAATATTGAAAATCGGGCAATTGTATAGAAAGTTATAAGCAATTAAGTAAATGCAAATCGGGTTTTTTTCCGATTTCCTAAATCATGGCAAAATATGGTCAATTTCTGCACTGAACTCGCTGTTTGCCGATGGAAATCATCGGCATTTTTTTCAATTTTTGTGAGATTTTTTTCGGCAAACTTATTTAACTATTGTGAAGGTCGTGTGGGGTGTAAAAATATGTTTGAGGTATCAAATTAATTGTGGGTTTATGTAGATGGGAATAAAAAAAAAACTATCTTTATAGGTGTATAGAGTATAGAGTTATGAGGTGATAATTGAAACAACAGAAATATTTGAATATCTCGGTTAAAAAAAATTTTAAAAATCCAAAATTTTGACACAACATGTATATTAATGATATCTATAAGCTGTATGATTTTGAGAATTTTTAAATGATTCATTAAAAAGATATAAATTTTTAAGTGCACTAAAAAAATTTCAATTTTTGATGTTTGAAAAATGTGTCGAAAAAAAAATCTAATCAAAAATTTATGGTATAGAGGTAATAGAATATTGAAATACCTTTCCAATGGTATAAAAATAATTTCAATCGGATTAAAACCTGATTTAATAGAATTTTTTGAAATTTCAATTTTGAACTTAAAAAAATTCATATCTCGCTTTGTGTAATTTGTAGAATTTTTTTTTAAATTAGTAACATTATAGAATTTTGAATATCTATTGATAAAAAAATAAATGAATGTAATAGGACTTTTCGTTTAGAAGTTAGTTTTTGTACCCTTGACCAGTTTTATCCAATTTTACCCTACTTAGAATTCGAATTTCAAAAAATCCCTTCTTAGTGTGCACCTACATATAATTACGAATTAAAAAAAAATTAGTATATATTTTTAAGACTTCTAGTATAAGCTGTGGAATGATCGGACACTTAACGAAAAATTTATCAAATTTAACGAACTCTTTCTTTTATAATAGTTAACTAGCCGATTCGCCCGTAGCTTCGCTAACGTGTATATACCATAGTATATATATAGTATAGTATATATATAGTATAGTATATATATAGTATAGTATATATATTATTATATAGTATAACGTAATAATTTATCTTTATTTTAAGACATTAATCATTTAAATCTGACCATTAGAACTAAAGTTAGTTATAAATCTAACTAAATTAATTAAAAAACTAAACCAAATATTTGCTTATTCGACAAAAATCGATTGCGGGTCCTGTCCCGCTCACGCAACTCCGTTGCTCCGCTTAGGGTATGTTCAGTCGCCAGGCAGGCGCCAATGTCAACAGTTATCTGGGATGAAAGTAGATATCTTAATTTTAAGATCTTAACCTTGAAAATCTATCCATTAGAACTCAAGTTATAAATCTTAAACCTGTAGGTATATAGGTATGCCGGAATAAGTCACTTCACTTACAATTTCTACCTCTATCCTGATAATTTACCTAAACTTAACCTTAAACTTGAAGATCTGATGCATAATGTACCTACCTAACATAAGTAGGTATCTATTTATTTTTTATTCAATTTTTTATTAAAAATTTGTTTTCATTTAATTTTGAATTATTAGGTAGGTATATAACGATAAATAAATAAGCAATCACGTTTTTTGCATACACTTGCATGTAATCGCAGTGAATTTTTAACTCAATAAATAAACTTGACATTATACCTTCATTTTAAGACCTTAATCTTAAAAATCTGATTATTAGAACCGAAGTTATAAGTAAGTCAATCAAACCAGCCAATCGACCATATTATGTACCTATGTACGTATCATTTTCTTTAAATTTTCAGTTTAAATAAAAAAACAGTCAAAATAATTACTTTTTTCACATACAACTTTATGTGATCGCAATGATTTTTCAACTCAATAATTTAGCCTGACATCTAACCTTCATTTTAAGACCTTAATCTTAAAGATCTGATTATTAGAACCGAAGTTATAAGTAAGTCAATCAAACCAGCCAATCGACCATATTATGTACCTACATACGTATCATTTTCATTAAATTTTCAGTTTAAATAAAAAAAAACAATCAAAATAATGACGTTTTTCACATACAACTTTATGTGATCGCAATGATTTTTCAACTCAATAATTTAGCCTGACATCTAACCTTCATTTTAAGACCTTAATCTTAAAGATCTGATTATTAGAACCGAAGTTATAAGTAAGTCAATCAAACCAGCCAATCGACCATATTATGTACCTACGTATCATTTTCTTTAAATTTTCAGTTTAAATAAAAAAACAGTCAAAATAATTACTTTTTTCACATACAACTTTATGTGATCGCAATGATTTTTCAACTCAATAATTTAGCCTGACATCTAACCTTCATTTTAAGACCTTAATCTTAAAGATCTGATTATTAGAACCGAAGTTATAAGTAAGTCAATCAAACCAGCCAATCGACCATATTATGTACCTACGTATCATTTTCTTTAAATTTTCAGTTTAAATAAAAAAACAGTCAAAATAATTACTTTTTTCACATACAACTTTATGTGATCGCAATAATTTTTCAACTCAATAATTTAGCCTGACATCTAACCTTCATTTTAAGACCTTAATCTTAAAGATCTGATTATTAGAACCGAAGTTATAAGTAAGTCAATCAAACCAGCCAATCGACCATATTATGTACCTACGTATCATTTTCTTTAAATTTTCAGTTTAAATAAAAAAACAGTCAAAATAATTACTTTTTTCACATACAACTTTATGTGATCGCAATGATTTTTCAACTCAATAATTTAGCCTGACATCTAACCTTCATTTTAAGACCTTAATCTTAAAGATCTGATTATTAGAACCGAAGTTATAAGTAAGTCAATCAAACCAGCCAATCGACCATATTATGTACCTACATATCATTTTCTTTAAATTTTCAGTTTAAATAAAAAAACGATTAAAATAATGACGTTTTTCACATACAACTTTATGTGATCGCAATGATTTTGCAACTCAATAATCTAGCCTGACATCTAACCTTCATTTTAAGACCTTAATCTTAAAGAACCGAGTATTAGAACAGAAGCTATAAGCCAAAAACCAAAAACCAAACCAACAATATCAACCCTTTTCCACTTCACAAGTCACTGACACAATTATGCCAGAAGCTTTGTATACTTTTAGGGGCATAGCACATTCTTTTCTTTACATAATGCTCTTAAGTTAGTATTTTGAATTTATATTCAAAAATCAATGAAAATAATGACGTTTTTCACATACACATTTATGTTATCTCAATGATTTTTTACCTCAATTATTTAGTCTAACATTTTACCTATATTTTAAGACCTTAATCTTAATGATCCGATTATTAGAACAGAAGTTATAGGCAAAACAAAACCAACCTACCTTTACAAATTAATTATTATACCGACTACAAATGTACATACATACCTACTACAAATATACATACCTACTATATTGTTGTATAAATATAGCATTTTTTTGACGATAACGAAACAAATTCCCCTAGAATGAGATTTTTTATTGCACACACTCTGCCGGCTTTAGAATACTATCTCCCTCTCGCCAGTTGGTATTTTAATGTTTTTTTTTTGTTTTCCCAACTTTCTCGTTGACTAAAATTCTATGTCCGATAATTATTTTTATGTTTTTGGTATGAAATTTTGAACGATTTTGAAAATTTTTTTTTTGTTCTAACTGAACAGTCCAATTTCCTTTAATTATATACCTCAATATTGAAAATCGGACAGGTGGATGCAAAGATATAAGCATTTATGTAAATGCAAATCGGGTGTTTTTCAGATTTCTTTATAATATTTTGCAAAAAGAAGGTCAAGTATTTGTTTATGAAAATATTTTTTTGTATTTCCATTAAATTTAACTTTTTTTACCTTTTTCACACATACTTTTATAACTGACGCGGTAATAAAATGTAGCCAGACATTCTACCTAAATTTTAAGACCTTAATGTTAGCGATCGGAACATTATAGCAGAAGTTATAAGCAAAACAATCCAACCACAGCGTACATTTACTATTATTATACCGACTACAAGTATACATACCTACTGCCAATATATATACCTACCATATAGCATTTCTTTGACGATAACGAAGGAAATTCCCCTAGAATGTGGTTTTTTATTGCACACACTCTGCCGGCTTTAGAAGACTATCTCCCTCTCGCCAGTTGGTATTTTAATGTTTTTTTTTTTTTTTCTCCAACTTCCTCGTTGACTAAAATTCTATGTCCGAAATATATTTTTATGTTTTTGGTATGAAATTTTGAACGATTTTGAAAATTTTTTTTTTGTTCTAACTGAACAGTCCAATTTCCTTTAATTCTATACCTTAATATTGAAAATCGGGCAATTGTATAGAAAGTTATAAGCAATTAAGTAAATGCAAATCGGGTTTTTTTCCGATTTCCTAAATCATGGCAAAATATGGTCAATTTCTGCACTGAACTCGCTGTTTGCCGATGGAAATCATCGGCATTTTTTTCAATTTTTGTGAGATTTTTTTCGGCAAACTTATTTAACTATTGTGAAGGTCGTGTGGGGTGTAAAAATATGTTTGAGGTATCAAATTAATTGTGGGTTTATGTAGATGGGAATAAAAAAAAAACTATCTTTATAGGTGTATAGAGTATAGAGTTATGAGGTGATAATTGAAACAACAGAAATATTTGAATATCTCGGTTAAAAAAAATTTTAAAAATCCAAAATTTTGACACAACATGTATATTAATGATATCTATAAGCTGTATGATTTTGAGAATTTTTAAATGATTCATTAAAAAGATATAAATTTTTAAGTGCACTAAAAAAATTTCAATTTTTGATGTTTGAAAAATGTGTCGAAAAAAAAATCTAATCAAAAATTTATGGTATAGAGGTAATAGAATATTGAAATACCTTTCCAATGGTATAAAAATAATTTCAATCGGATTAAAACCTGATTTAATAGAATTTTTTGAAATTTCAATTTTGAACTTAAAAAAATTCATATCTCGCTTTGTGTAATTTGTAGAATTTTTTTTTAAATTAGTAACATTATAGAATTTTGAATATCTATTGATAAAAAAATAAATGAATGTAATAGGACTTTTCGTTTAGAAGTTAGTTTTTGTACCCTTGACCAGTTTTATCCAATTTTACCCTACTTAGAATTCGAATTTCAAAAAATCCCTTCTTAGTGTGCACCTACATATAATTACGAATTAAAAAAAAATTAGTATATATTTTTAAGACTTCTAGTATAAGCTGTGGAATGATCGGACACTTAACGAAAAATTTATCAAATTTAACGAACTCTTTCTTTTATAATAGTTAACTAGCCGATTCGCCCGTAGCTTCGCTAACGTGTATATACCATAGTATATATATAGTATAGTATATATATAGTATAGTATATATATAGTATAGTATATATATTATTATATAGTATAACGTAATAATTTATCTTTATTTTAAGACATTAATCATTTAAATCTGACCATTAGAACTAAAGTTAGTTATAAATCTAACTAAATTAATTAAAAAACTAAACCAAATATTTGCTTATTCGACAAAAATCGATTGCGGGTCCTGTCCCGCTCACGCAACTCCGTTGCTCCGCTTAGGGTATGTTCAGTCGCCAGGCAGGCGCCAATGTCAACAGTTATCTGGGATGAAAGTAGATATCTTAATTTTAAGATCTTAACCTTGAAAATCTATCCATTAGAACTCAAGTTATAAATCTTAAACCTGTAGGTATATAGGTATGCCGGAATAAGTCACTTCACTTACAATTTCTACCTCTATCCTGATAATTTACCTAAACTTAACCTTAAACTTGAAGATCTGATGCATAATGTACCTACCTAACATAAGTAGGTATCTATTTATTTTTTATTCAATTTTTTATTAAAAATTTGTTTTCATTTAATTTTGAATTATTAGGTAGGTATATAACGATAAATAAATAAGCAATCACGTTTTTTGCATACACTTGCATGTAATCGCAGTGAATTTTTAACTCAATAAATAAACTTGACATTATACCTTCATTTTAAGACCTTAATCTTAAAAATCTGATTATTAGAACCGAAGTTATAAGTAAGTCAATCAAACCAGCCAATCGACCATATTATGTACCTATGTACGTATCATTTTCTTTAAATTTTCAGTTTAAATAAAAAAACAGTCAAAATAATTACTTTTTTCACATACAACTTTATGTGATCGCAATGATTTTTCAACTCAATAATTTAGCCTGACATCTAACCTTCATTTTAAGACCTTAATCTTAAAGATCTGATTATTAGAACCGAAGTTATAAGTAAGTCAATCAAACCAGCCAATCGACCATATTATGTACCTACATACGTATCATTTTCATTAAATTTTCAGTTTAAATAAAAAAAAACAATCAAAATAATGACGTTTTTCACATACAACTTTATGTGATCGCAATGATTTTTCAACTCAATAATTTAGCCTGACATCTAACCTTCATTTTAAGACCTTAATCTTAAAGATCTGATTATTAGAACCGAAGTTATAAGTAAGTCAATCAAACCAGCCAATCGACCATATTATGTACCTACGTATCATTTTCTTTAAATTTTCAGTTTAAATAAAAAAACAGTCAAAATAATTACTTTTTTCACATACAACTTTATGTGATCGCAATGATTTTTCAACTCAATAATTTAGCCTGACATCTAACCTTCATTTTAAGACCTTAATCTTAAAGATCTGATTATTAGAACCGAAGTTATAAGTAAGTCAATCAAACCAGCCAATCGACCATATTATGTACCTACGTATCATTTTCTTTAAATTTTCAGTTTAAATAAAAAAACAGTCAAAATAATTACTTTTTTCACATACAACTTTATGTGATCGCAATAATTTTTCAACTCAATAATTTAGCCTGACATCTAACCTTCATTTTAAGACCTTAATCTTAAAGATCTGATTATTAGAACCGAAGTTATAAGTAAGTCAATCAAACCAGCCAATCGACCATATTATGTACCTACGTATCATTTTCTTTAAATTTTCAGTTTAAATAAAAAAACAGTCAAAATAATTACTTTTTTCACATACAACTTTATGTGATCGCAATGATTTTTCAACTCAATAATTTAGCCTGACATCTAACCTTCATTTTAAGACCTTAATCTTAAAGATCTGATTATTAGAACCGAAGTTATAAGTAAGTCAATCAAACCAGCCAATCGACCATATTATGTACCTACATATCATTTTCTTTAAATTTTCAGTTTAAATAAAAAAACGATTAAAATAATGACGTTTTTCACATACAACTTTATGTGATCGCAATGATTTTGCAACTCAATAATCTAGCCTGACATCTAACCTTCATTTTAAGACCTTAATCTTAAAGAACCGAGTATTAGAACAGAAGCTATAAGCCAAAAACCAAAAACCAAACCAACAATATCAACCCTTTTCCACTTCACAAGTCACTGACACAATTATGCCAGAAGCTTTGTATACTTTTAGGGGCATAGCACATTCTTTTCTTTACATAATGCTCTTAAGTTAGTATTTTGAATTTATATTCAAAAATCAATGAAAATAATGACGTTTTTCACATACACATTTATGTTATCTCAATGATTTTTTACCTCAATTATTTAGTCTAACATTTTACCTATATTTTAAGACCTTAATCTTAATGATCCGATTATTAGAACAGAAGTTATAGGCAAAACAAAACCAACCTACCTTTACAAATTAATTATTATACCGACTACAAATGTACATACATACCTACTACAAATATACATACCTACTATATTGTTGTATAAATATAGCATTTTTTTGACGATAACGAAACAAATTCCCCTAGAATGAGATTTTTTATTGCACACACTCTGCCGGCTTTAGAATACTATCTCCCTCTCGCCAGTTGGTATTTTAATGTTTTTTTTTTGTTTTCCCAACTTTCTCGTTGACTAAAATTCTATGTCCGATAATTATTTTTATGTTTTTGGTATGAAATTTTGAACGATTTTGAAAATTTTTTTTTTGTTCTAACTGAACAGTCCAATTTCCTTTAATTATATACCTCAATATTGAAAATCGGACAGGTGGATGCAAAGATATAAGCATTTATGTAAATGCAAATCGGGTGTTTTTCAGATTTCTTTATAATATTTTGCAAAAAGAAGGTCAAGTATTTGTTTATGAAAATATTTTTTTGTATTTCCATTAAATTTAACTTTTTTTACCTTTTTCACACATACTTTTATAACTGACGCGGTAATAAAATGTAGCCAGACATTCTACCTAAATTTTAAGACCTTAATGTTAGCGATCGGAACATTATAGCAGAAGTTATAAGCAAAACAATCCAACCACAGCGTACATTTACTATTATTATACCGACTACAAGTATACATACCTACTGCCAATATATATACCTACCATATAGCATTTCTTTGACGATAACGAAGGAAATTCCCCTAGAATGTGGTTTTTTATTGCACACACTCTGCCGGCTTTAGAAGACTATCTCCCTCTCGCCAGTTGGTATTTTAATGTTTTTTTTTTTTTTTCTCCAACTTCCTCGTTGACTAAAATTCTATGTCCGAAATATATTTTTATGTTTTTGGTATGAAATTTTGAACGATTTTGAAAATTTTTTTTTTGTTCTAACTGAACAGTCCAATTTCCTTTAATTCTATACCTTAATATTGAAAATCGGGCAATTGTATAGAAAGTTATAAGCAATTAAGTAAATGCAAATCGGGTTTTTTTCCGATTTCCTAAATCATGGCAAAATATGGTCAATTTCTGCACTGAACTCGCTGTTTGCCGATGGAAATCATCGGCATTTTTTTCAATTTTTGTGAGATTTTTTTCGGCAAACTTATTTAACTATTGTGAAGGTCGTGTGGGGTGTAAAAATATGTTTGAGGTATCAAATTAATTGTGGGTTTATGTAGATGGGAATAAAAAAAAAACTATCTTTATAGGTGTATAGAGTATAGAGTTATGAGGTGATAATTGAAACAACAGAAATATTTGAATATCTCGGTTAAAAAAAATTTTAAAAATCCAAAATTTTGACACAACATGTATATTAATGATATCTATAAGCTGTATGATTTTGAGAATTTTTAAATGATTCATTAAAAAGATATAAATTTTTAAGTGCACTAAAAAAATTTCAATTTTTGATGTTTGAAAAATGTGTCGAAAAAAAAATCTAATCAAAAATTTATGGTATAGAGGTAATAGAATATTGAAATACCTTTCCAATGGTATAAAAATAATTTCAATCGGATTAAAACCTGATTTAATAGAATTTTTTGAAATTTCAATTTTGAACTTAAAAAAATTCATATCTCGCTTTGTGTAATTTGTAGAATTTTTTTTTAAATTAGTAACATTATAGAATTTTGAATATCTATTGATAAAAAAATAAATGAATGTAATAGGACTTTTCGTTTAGAAGTTAGTTTTTGTACCCTTGACCAGTTTTATCCAATTTTACCCTACTTAGAATTCGAATTTCAAAAAATCCCTTCTTAGTGTGCACCTACATATAATTACGAATTAAAAAAAAATTAGTATATATTTTTAAGACTTCTAGTATAAGCTGTGGAATGATCGGACACTTAACGAAAAATTTATCAAATTTAACGAACTCTTTCTTTTATAATAGTTAACTAGCCGATTCGCCCGTAGCTTCGCTAACGTATATTAAAATACTATATATATTTTATAGTATATATATTAAAATAGTATAAAATATATTATATAGTAAATGTAAATAGTATAGTATATTTATTATTATATAGTATAATAATAATAATAAATAGTATAGTACCTACTATATATATTTAATATTATATAGTATAATAACGTTATAATTTATCTTTATTTTAAGACATTAATCATTTAAATCTGACTATTAGAACTAAAGTTAATTATAAATCTAACTAAAACCTTAAAAGAATTAAAAAACTTAACCAAATATTTGCTTATTCGACAAAAATCGATTGCGGGTCCTGTCCCGCTCACGCAACTCCGTTGCTCCGCTTAGGGTATGTTCAGTCGCCAGGCAGGCGCCAATGTCAACAGTTATCTGGGATGAAAGTAGATATCTTAATTTTAAGATCTTAACCTTGAAAATCTATCCATTAGAACTCAAGTTATAAATCTTAAACCTGTAGGTATATAGGTATGCCGGAATAAGTCACTTCACTTACAATTTCTACCTCTATCCTGATAATTTACCTAAACTTAACCTTAAACTTGAAGATCTGATGCATAATGTACCTACCTAACCTACCTATCTATTTATGTTTTATTAATTTTTTTATTAAAAATTTGTATTCATTTAATTTTAAATTATTATTTAACGATAAATAAATAAGCAATCACGTTTTTTGCATACACTTGAATGTAATCGCAGTGAATTTTTAACTTAATAAATAAACTTGACATTATACCTTCATTTTGAGACCTTAATCTTAAAGATCTGATTATTAGAACCGAAGTTATAAGTAAGTCAATCAAACCAGCCAATCGACCATATTATGTACCTACGTATCATTTTCTTTAAATTTTCAGTTTAAATAAAAAAACAGTCAAAATAATTACTTTTTCACATACAACTTTATGTGATCGCAATGATTTTTCAACTCAATAATTTAGCCTGACATCTAACCTTCATTTTAAGACCTTAATCTTAAAGATCTGATTATTAGAACCGAAGTTATAAGTAAGTCAATCAAACCAGCCAATCGACCATATTATGTACCTACGTATCATTTTCTTTAAATTTTCAGTTTAAATAAAAAAACAGTCAAAATAATTACTTTTTTCACATACAACTTTATGTGATCGCAATGATTTTTCAACTCAATAATTTAGCCTGACATCTAACCTTCATTTTAAGACCTTAATCTTAAAGATCTGATTATTAGAACCGAAGTTATAAGTAAGTCAATCAAACCAGCCAATCGACCATATTATGTACCTACGTATCATTTTCTTTAAATTTTCAGTTTAAATAAAAAAACAGTCAAAATAATTACTTTTTTCACATACAACTTTATGTGATCGCAATGATTTTTCAACTCAATAATTTAGCCTGACATCTAACCTTCATTTTAAGACCTTAATCTTAAAGATCTGATTATTAGAACCGAAGTTATAAGTAAGTCAATCAAACCAGCAAATCGACCATATTATGTACCTACGTATCATTTTCTTTAAATTTTCAGTATAAATAAAAAAACAGTCAAAATAATTACTTTTTTCACATACAACTTTATGTGATCGCAATGATTTTTCAACTCAATAATTTAGCCTGACATCTAACCTTCATTTTAAGACCCTAATCTTAAAGAACCGAGTATTAGAACAGAAGCTATAAGCCAAAAACCAAACCAACAATATCAACCCTTTTCCACTTCACAAGTCACTGACACAATTATGCCAGAAGCTTTGTATACTTTTAGGGGCATAGCACATTTTGCTTTACATAATGCTTTTAGGTTAGTATTTTGAATTTATATTCAAAAATCAATGGAAATAATGACGTTTTTCACATACACATTTATGTTATCTCAATGATTTTTTAGCTCAATTATTTAGTCTGACATTTTACCTTTATTTTAAGACCTTAATCTTAATGATCCGATTATTAGAACAGAAGTTATAGGCAAACCAAACCAACCATAGCGTACCTACCTTTACAAATTATTATACCGACTACAAATGTACATACATACCTACTACAAATATACATACCTACTATATTGTTGTATAAATATAGCATTTTTTTGACGATAACGAAACAAATTCCCCTAGAATGTGATTTTTTATTGCACACACTCTGCCGGCTTTAGAAGACTATCTCCCTCTCGCCAGTTGGTATTTTAATGTTTTTTTTTTGTTTTCCCAACTTTCTCGTTGACTAAAATTCTATGTCCGAAATTTATTTTTATGTTTTTAGTATGAAATTTTGAACGATTTTGAAAATTTTTTTTTTGTTCTAACTGAACAGTCCAATTTCCTTTAATTATATACCTCAATATTGAAAATCGGACAGGTGGATGCAAAGATATGAGCATTTAAGTAAATGCAAATCGGGTGTTTTTCAGATTCTTTTATAATATTTTGCAAAAAGAAGGTCAAGTATTTGTTTATGAAAATATTTTTTTGTATTTCCATTAAATTTAATTTTTTTAACCTTTTTCACATATACTTTTATATGTGACGCGGTAACAAAATGTAGCCAGACATTCTACCTAAATTTTAAGACCTTAATGTTAGCGATCGGATCATTAGAGAAGAAGTTATAAGCAAACCAAACCAACTACAGCGTACCTTTACTCTTATTATACCGACTACAAATATACATACCTACTGCCAATATATATACCTACCATATAGCATTTTTTTGACGATAACGAAGGAAATTCCTCTAGAATGTGGTTTTTTATTGCACACACTCTGCCGGCTTTAGAATACTATCTCCCTCTCGCCAGTTGGTATTTTAATGTTTTTTTTTTTTTTTCTCCAACTTCCTCGTTGACTAAAATTCTATGTCCGAAATATATTTTTATGTTTTTGGTATGAAATTTTGAACGATTTTGAAAATTTTTTTTTTGTTCTAACTGAACAGTCCAATTTCCTTTAATTCTACACCTTAATATTGAAAATCGGACAATTGGATAGAAAGTTATAAGCAATTAAGTAAATGCAAATCGGGTTTTTTTCCGATTTCCTAAATCATGGCAAAATATGGTCAATTTCTGCACTGAACTCGCTGTTTGCCGATGGAAATCATCCCCATTTTTTTCAATTTTTGTGAGATTTTTTTCGGCAAACTTATTTAACTATTGTGAAGGTCGTGTGGGGTGTAAAAATATGTTTGAGGTATCAATTTAATTGTGGGTTTATGTAGATGCGAATAAAAAAAAAACTATCTTTATAGGTGTATAGAGTATAGAGTTATGAGGTGATAATTGAAACAACAGAAATATTTGAATATCTCGGTTAAAAAAAATTTTAAAAATCCAAAATTTTGACACAGCATGTATATTAATGATATCTATAAGCTGTATGATTTTGAGAATTTTTAAATGATTCATTAAAAAGATATAAATTTTTAAGTGCACTAAAAAAATGTCAATTTTTGATGTTTAAAAAATGTGTCGAAAAAAAAATCTAATCAAAAATTTATGGTATAGAGGTAATAGAATATTGAAATACCTTTCGAATGGTATAAAAATAATTTCAATCGGATTAAAACCTGATTTAATAGAATTTTTTAAAATTTCAATTTTGAACTTAAAAAAATTCATATCTCGCTTTGTGTAATTTGTAGAATTTTTTTTTAAATTAGTAACATTCTAGAATTTTAAATATCTATTGATAAAAAAATAAATGAATGTAATAGGACTTTTCGTTTAGAAGTTAGTTTTTGTACCCTTGACCAGTTTTATCCAATTTTACCCTACTTAGAATACGAATTTTAAAAAATCCCTTCTTAGTGTGCACCTACATATAATTACAAATTAGAAAAAAATTAGTATATATTTTTAAGACTTCTAGTATAAGCTGTGGAATGATGGGACACTTAACGAAAAATTTAACAAATTTAACGAACTCTTTCATTTATAATAGTTAATAGCCGATTCGCCCGTAGCTTCGCTAACGTATATTAAAATACTATATATATTAAAATAGTATATATATTAAATAGTATAACGTAATAATTTATCTTTATTTTAAGACATTAATCATTTAAATCTGACCATTAGAACTAAAGTTAATTATAAATCTAACTAACTGAAACCTTAATCTTAATGATTCGATTCGATTATTAGAACAGAAGCTATAAGCCAAAAACCAAACCACATTTTTACTGACACAATTATGCCATAAACGTTGTATACTTTTAGGAGAATATCACACTTTTTGCTTATTATTATCTTTATTTTAAGACATTAATCATTTAAATCTGACCATTAGAACTAAAGTTAGTTATAAATCTAACTAAATTAATTAAAAAACTAAACCAAATATTTGCTTATTCGACAAAAATCGATTGCGGGTCCTGTCCCGCTCACGCAACTCCGTTGCTCCGCTTAGGGTATGTTCAGTCGCCAGGCAGGCGCCAATGTCAACAGTTATCTGGGATGAAAGTAGATATCTTAATTTTAAGATCTTAACCTTGAAAATCTATCCATTAGAACTCAAGTTATAAATTTTAACCTGTAGGTATATAGGTATGCCAGAATAAGTCACTTCACTTACAATTTCTACCTCTATCCTGATAATTTACCTAAACTTAACCTTAAACTTGAAGATCTTATGCATAATGTACCTACCTAACCTACCTATCTATTTATTTTTTATTAAATTTTTTATTAAAAATTTGTTTTCATTTAATTTTAAATTATTATTTAACGATAAATAAATAAGCAATCACGTTTTTTGCATACACTTGCATGTAATCGCAGTGAACTTTTAACTCAATAAATAAACTTGACATTATACCTTCATTTTAAGACCTTAATCTTAAAAATCTGATTATTAGAACCGAAGTTATAAGTAAATCAATCAAACCAGCCAATCGACCATATTATGTACCTACGTATCATTTTCTTTAAATTTTCAGTTTAAATAAAAAAAAACAATCAAAATAATGACGTTTTTCACATACAACTTTATGTGATCGCAATGATTTTTCAACTCAATAATTTAGCCTGACATCTAACCTTCATTTTAAGACCTTAATCTTAAAGATCTGATTATTAGAACCGAAGTTATAAGTAAGTCAATCAAACCAGCCAATCGACCATATTATGTACCTACGTATCATTTTCTTTAAATTTTCAGTTTAAATAAAAAAACAGTCAAAATAATTACTTTTTTCACATACAACTTTATGTGATCGCAATGATTTTTCAACTCAATAATTTAGCCTGACATCTAACCTTCATTTTAAGACCTTAATCTTAAAGATCTGATTATTAGAACCGAAGTTATAAGTAAGTCAATCAAACCAGCCAATCGACCATATTATGTACCTACGTATCATTTTCTTTAAATTTTCAGTTTAAATAAAAAAACAGTCAAAATAATTACGTTTTTCACATACAACTTTATGTGATCGCAATGATTTTTCAACTCAATAATTTAGCCTGACATCTAACCTTCATTTTAAGACATTAATCTTAAAGATCTGATTATTAGAACCGAAGTTATAAGTAAGTCAATCAAACCAGCCAATCGACCATATTATGTACCTACGTATCATTTTCTTTAAATTTTCAGTTTAAATAAAAAAACAGTCAAAATAATTACTTTTTTCACATACAACTTTATGTGATCGCAATGATTTTTCAACTCAATAATTTAGCCTGACATCTAACCTTCATTTTAAGACCTTAATCTTAAAGATCTGATTATTAGAACCGAAGTTATAAGTAAGTCAATCAAACCAGCCAATCGACCATATTATGTACCTACGTATCATTTTCTTTAAATTTTCAGTTTAAATAAAAAAACAGTCAAAATAATTACTTTTTTAACATACAACTTTATGTGATCGCAATGATTTTTCAACTCAATAATTTAGCCTGACATCTAACCTTCATTTTAAGACCTTAATCTTAAAGAACCGAGTATTAGAACAGAAGCTATAAGCCAAAAACCAAAAACCAAACCAACAATATCAACCCTTTTCCACTTCACAAGTCACTGACACAATTATGCCAGAAGCTTTGTATACTTTTAGGGGCATAGCACATTTTGCTTTACATAATGCTCTTAGGTTAGTATTTTGAATTTTTATTCAAAAAACAATGGAAATAATGACGTTTTTCACATACACATTTATGTTATCACAATGATTTTTTGCCTCAATTATTTAGTCTGACATTTTACCTATATTTTAAGACCTTAATCTTAATGATCCGATTATTAGAACAGAAGTTATAGGCAAATCAAACCAACCATAGCGTACCTACCTTTACAAATTAATTATTATACCGACTACAAATGTACATACATACCTACTACAAATATACATACCTACTATATTGTTGTATAAATATAGCATTTTTTTGACGATAACGAAACAAATTCCCCTAGAATGTGATTTTTTATTGCACACACTCTGCTGGCTTTAGAATACTATCTCCCTCTCGCCAGTTGGTATTTTAATGTTTTTTTTTTGTTTTCCCAACTTTCTCGTTGACTAAAATTCTATGTCCGAAATTTATTTTTATGTTTTTAGTATGAAATTTTGAACGATTTTGAAAATTTTTTTTTTGTTCTAACTGAACAGTCCAATTTCCTTTAATTATATACCTCAATATTGAAAATCGGACAGGTGGATGCAAAGATATAAGCATTTAAGTAAATGCAAATCGGGTTTTTTTCAGATTTCTTTATAATATTTTGCAAAAAGAAGGTCAAGTATTTGTATATGAAAAAATTTTTTTGTATTTACATTAAATTTAATTTTTTTAACCTTTTTCACATATACTTTTATATGTGAGGCGGTAATAAAATGTAGCCAGACATTCTACCTAAATTTTAAGACCTTAATGTTAGCTATCGGATCATTAGAGCAGAAGTTATAAGCAAAACAAACCAACCACAGCGTACATTTACTATTATTATACCGACTACAAATATACATACCTACTGCCAATATATATACCTACCATATAGCATTTTTTTGACGATAACGAAGGAAATTCCCCTAGAATGTGGTTTTTTATTGCACACACTCTGCCGGCTTTAGAAGACTATCTCCCTCTCGCCAGTTGGTATTTTAATGTTTTTTTTTTTTTTTCTCCAACTTCCTCGTTGACTAAAATTCTATGTCCGAAATATATTTTTATGTTTTTGGTATGAAATTTTGAAGGATTTTGAAAATTTTTTTTTTGTTCTAACTGAACAGTCCAATTTCCTTTAATTCTACACCTTAATATTGAAAATCGGACAATTGGATGCAAAGATATAAGCATTTAAGTAAATGCAAATCGGGGTTTTTTCCGATTTCCTAAATCATGGCAAAATATGGTCAATTTCTGCACTGAACTCGCTGTTTGCCGATGGAAATCATCCCCATTTTTTTCAATTTTTGTGAGATTTTTTTCGGCAAACTTATTTAACTATTGTGAAGGTCGTGTGGGGTGTAAAAATATGTTTGAGGTATCAATTTAATTGTGGGTTAATGTAGATGCGAATAAAAAAAAAACTATCTTTATAGGTGTATAGAGTATAGAGTTATGAGGTGATAATTGAAACAACAGAAATATTTGAATATCTCGGTTGAAAAAATTTTGAAAAATCCAAAATTTTGACACAACATGTATATTAATGATATCTATAAGTTGTATGATTTTGAGAATTTTTAAATGATTCATTAAAAAGATATAAATTTTTAAGTGCACTAAAAAAATGTCGATTTTTGATGTTTGAAAAATGTGTCGAAAAAAAAATCTAATCAAAAATTTATGGTATAGAGGTAATAGAATATTGAAATACCTTTCGAATGGTATAAAAATAATTTCAATCGGATTAAAACCTGATTTAATAGAATTTTTTGAAATTTCAATTTTGAACTTAAAAAAATTCATATCTCGCTTTGTGTAATTTGTAGAATTTTTTTTTAAATTAGTAACATTCTAGAATTTTGAATATCTATTGATAAAAAAATAAATGAATGTAATAGGACTTTTCGTTTAGAAGTTAGTTTTTGTACCCTTGACCAGTTTTATCCAATTTTACCCTACTTAGAATAGGAATTTCAAAAAATCCCTTCTTAGTGTGCACCTACATATAATTACAAATTAAAAAAAAAATAGTATATATTTTTAAGACTTCTAGTATAAGCTGTGGAATGATGGGACACTTAACGAAAAATTTAACAAATTTAACGAACTCTTTCATTTATAATAGTTAACTAGCCGATTCGCCCGTAGCTTCGCTAACGTATATTAAAATACTATATATATTTTATAGTATATATATTAAAATAGTATAAAATATATTATATAGTAAATGTAAATAGTATAGTATATTTATTATTATATAGTATAATAATAATAATAAATAGTATAGTACCTACTATATATATTTAATATTATATAGTATAATAACGTTATAATTTATCTTTATTTTAAGACATTAATCATTTAAATCTGACTATTAGAACTAAAGTTAATTATAAATCTAACTAAAACCTTAAAAGAATTAAAAAACTTAACCAAATATTTGCTTATTCGACAAAAATCGATTGCGGGTCCTGTCCCGCTCACGCAACTCCGTTGCTCCGCTTAGGGTATGTTCAGTCGCCAGGCAGGCGCCAATGTCAACAGTTATCTGGGATGAAAGTAGATATCTTAATTTTAAGATCTTAACCTTGAAAATCTATCCATTAGAACTCAAGTTATAAATCTTAAACCTGTAGGTATATAGGTATGCCGGAATAAGTCACTTCACTTACAATTTCTACCTCTATCCTGATAATTTACCTAAACTTAACCTTAAACTTGAAGATCTGATGCATAATGTACCTACCTAACCTACCTATCTATTTATGTTTTATTAATTTTTTTATTAAAAATTTGTATTCATTTAATTTTAAATTATTATTTAACGATAAATAAATAAGCAATCACGTTTTTTGCATACACTTGAATGTAATCGCAGTGAATTTTTAACTTAATAAATAAACTTGACATTATACCTTCATTTTGAGACCTTAATCTTAAAGATCTGATTATTAGAACCGAAGTTATAAGTAAGTCAATCAAACCAGCCAATCGACCATATTATGTACCTACGTATCATTTTCTTTAAATTTTCAGTTTAAATAAAAAAACAGTCAAAATAATTACTTTTTCACATACAACTTTATGTGATCGCAATGATTTTTCAACTCAATAATTTAGCCTGACATCTAACCTTCATTTTAAGACCTTAATCTTAAAGATCTGATTATTAGAACCGAAGTTATAAGTAAGTCAATCAAACCAGCCAATCGACCATATTATGTACCTACGTATCATTTTCTTTAAATTTTCAGTTTAAATAAAAAAACAGTCAAAATAATTACTTTTTTCACATACAACTTTATGTGATCGCAATGATTTTTCAACTCAATAATTTAGCCTGACATCTAACCTTCATTTTAAGACCTTAATCTTAAAGATCTGATTATTAGAACCGAAGTTATAAGTAAGTCAATCAAACCAGCCAATCGACCATATTATGTACCTACGTATCATTTTCTTTAAATTTTCAGTTTAAATAAAAAAACAGTCAAAATAATTACTTTTTTCACATACAACTTTATGTGATCGCAATGATTTTTCAACTCAATAATTTAGCCTGACATCTAACCTTCATTTTAAGACCTTAATCTTAAAGATCTGATTATTAGAACCGAAGTTATAAGTAAGTCAATCAAACCAGCAAATCGACCATATTATGTACCTACGTATCATTTTCTTTAAATTTTCAGTATAAATAAAAAAACAGTCAAAATAATTACTTTTTTCACATACAACTTTATGTGATCGCAATGATTTTTCAACTCAATAATTTAGCCTGACATCTAACCTTCATTTTAAGACCCTAATCTTAAAGAACCGAGTATTAGAACAGAAGCTATAAGCCAAAAACCAAACCAACAATATCAACCCTTTTCCACTTCACAAGTCACTGACACAATTATGCCAGAAGCTTTGTATACTTTTAGGGGCATAGCACATTTTGCTTTACATAATGCTTTTAGGTTAGTATTTTGAATTTATATTCAAAAATCAATGGAAATAATGACGTTTTTCACATACACATTTATGTTATCTCAATGATTTTTTAGCTCAATTATTTAGTCTGACATTTTACCTTTATTTTAAGACCTTAATCTTAATGATCCGATTATTAGAACAGAAGTTATAGGCAAACCAAACCAACCATAGCGTACCTACCTTTACAAATTATTATACCGACTACAAATGTACATACATACCTACTACAAATATACATACCTACTATATTGTTGTATAAATATAGCATTTTTTTGACGATAACGAAACAAATTCCCCTAGAATGTGATTTTTTATTGCACACACTCTGCCGGCTTTAGAAGACTATCTCCCTCTCGCCAGTTGGTATTTTAATGTTTTTTTTTTGTTTTCCCAACTTTCTCGTTGACTAAAATTCTATGTCCGAAATTTATTTTTATGTTTTTAGTATGAAATTTTGAACGATTTTGAAAATTTTTTTTTTGTTCTAACTGAACAGTCCAATTTCCTTTAATTATATACCTCAATATTGAAAATCGGACAGGTGGATGCAAAGATATGAGCATTTAAGTAAATGCAAATCGGGTGTTTTTCAGATTCTTTTATAATATTTTGCAAAAAGAAGGTCAAGTATTTGTTTATGAAAATATTTTTTTGTATTTCCATTAAATTTAATTTTTTTAACCTTTTTCACATATACTTTTATATGTGACGCGGTAACAAAATGTAGCCAGACATTCTACCTAAATTTTAAGACCTTAATGTTAGCGATCGGATCATTAGAGAAGAAGTTATAAGCAAACCAAACCAACTACAGCGTACCTTTACTCTTATTATACCGACTACAAATATACATACCTACTGCCAATATATATACCTACCATATAGCATTTTTTTGACGATAACGAAGGAAATTCCCCTAGAATGTGGTTTTTTATTGCACACACTCTGCCGGCTTTAGAATACTATCTCCCTCTCGCCAGTTGGTATTTTAATGTTTTTTTTTTTTTTTCTCCAACTTCCTCGTTGACTAAAATTCTATGTCCGAAATATATTTTTATGTTTTTGGTATGAAATTTTGAACGATTTTGAAAATTTTTTTTTTGTTCTAACTGAACAGTCCAATTTCCTTTAATTCTACACCTTAATATTGAAAATCGGACAATTGGATAGAAAGTTATAAGCAATTAAGTAAATGCAAATCGGGTTTTTTTCCGATTTCCTAAATCATGGCAAAATATGGTCAATTTCTGCACTGAACTCGCTGTTTGCCGATGGAAATCATCCCCATTTTTTTCAATTTTTGTGAGATTTTTTTCGGCAAACTTATTTAACTATTGTGAAGGTCGTGTGGGGTGTAAAAATATGTTTGAGGTATCAATTTAATTGTGGGTTTATGTAGATGCGAATAAAAAAAAAACTATCTTTATAGGTGTATAGAGTATAGAGTTATGAGGTGATAATTGAAACAACAGAAATATTTGAATATCTCGGTTAAAAAAAATTTTAAAAATCCAAAATTTTGACACAGCATGTATATTAATGATATCTATAAGCTGTATGATTTTGAGAATTTTTAAATGATTCATTAAAAAGATATAAATTTTTAAGTGCACTAAAAAAATGTCAATTTTTGATGTTTAAAAAATGTGTCGAAAAAAAAATCTAATCAAAAATTTATGGTATAGAGGTAATAGAATATTGAAATACCTTTCGAATGGTATAAAAATAATTTCAATCGGATTAAAACCTGATTTAATAGAATTTTTTAAAATTTCAATTTTGAACTTAAAAAAATTCATATCTCGCTTTGTGTAATTTGTAGAATTTTTTTTTAAATTAGTAACATTCTAGAATTTTAAATATCTATTGATAAAAAAATAAATGAATGTAATAGGACTTTTCGTTTAGAAGTTAGTTTTTGTACCCTTGACCAGTTTTATCCAATTTTACCCTACTTAGAATACGAATTTTAAAAAATCCCTTCTTAGTGTGCACCTACATATAATTACAAATTAGAAAAAAATTAGTATATATTTTTAAGACTTCTAGTATAAGCTGTGGAATGATGGGACACTTAACGAAAAATTTAACAAATTTAACGAACTCTTTCATTTATAATAGTTAATAGCCGATTCGCCCGTAGCTTCGCTAACGTATATTAAAATACTATATATATTAAAATAGTATATATATTAAATAGTATAACGTAATAATTTATCTTTATTTTAAGACATTAATCATTTAAATCTGACCATTAGAACTAAAGTTAATTATAAATCTAACTAACTGAAACCTTAATCTTAATGATTCGATTCGATTATTAGAACAGAAGCTATAAGCCAAAAACCAAACCACATTTTTACTGACACAATTATGCCATAAACGTTGTATACTTTTAGGAGAATATCACACTTTTTGCTTATTATTATCTTTATTTTAAGACATTAATCATTTAAATCTGACCATTAGAACTAAAGTTAGTTATAAATCTAACTAAATTAATTAAAAAACTAAACCAAATATTTGCTTATTCGACAAAAATCGATTGCGGGTCCTGTCCCGCTCACGCAACTCCGTTGCTCCGCTTAGGGTATGTTCAGTCGCCAGGCAGGCGCCAATGTCAACAGTTATCTGGGATGAAAGTAGATATCTTAATTTTAAGATCTTAACCTTGAAAATCTATCCATTAGAACTCAAGTTATAAATTTTAACCTGTAGGTATATAGGTATGCCAGAATAAGTCACTTCACTTACAATTTCTACCTCTATCCTGATAATTTACCTAAACTTAACCTTAAACTTGAAGATCTTATGCATAATGTACCTACCTAACCTACCTATCTATTTATTTTTTATTAAATTTTTTATTAAAAATTTGTTTTCATTTAATTTTAAATTATTATTTAACGATAAATAAATAAGCAATCACGTTTTTTGCATACACTTGCATGTAATCGCAGTGAACTTTTAACTCAATAAATAAACTTGACATTATACCTTCATTTTAAGACCTTAATCTTAAAAATCTGATTATTAGAACCGAAGTTATAAGTAAATCAATCAAACCAGCCAATCGACCATATTATGTACCTACGTATCATTTTCTTTAAATTTTCAGTTTAAATAAAAAAAAACAATCAAAATAATGACGTTTTTCACATACAACTTTATGTGATCGCAATGATTTTTCAACTCAATAATTTAGCCTGACATCTAACCTTCATTTTAAGACCTTAATCTTAAAGATCTGATTATTAGAACCGAAGTTATAAGTAAGTCAATCAAACCAGCCAATCGACCATATTATGTACCTACGTATCATTTTCTTTAAATTTTCAGTTTAAATAAAAAAACAGTCAAAATAATTACTTTTTTCACATACAACTTTATGTGATCGCAATGATTTTTCAACTCAATAATTTAGCCTGACATCTAACCTTCATTTTAAGACCTTAATCTTAAAGATCTGATTATTAGAACCGAAGTTATAAGTAAGTCAATCAAACCAGCCAATCGACCATATTATGTACCTACGTATCATTTTCTTTAAATTTTCAGTTTAAATAAAAAAACAGTCAAAATAATTACGTTTTTCACATACAACTTTATGTGATCGCAATGATTTTTCAACTCAATAATTTAGCCTGACATCTAACCTTCATTTTAAGACATTAATCTTAAAGATCTGATTATTAGAACCGAAGTTATAAGTAAGTCAATCAAACCAGCCAATCGACCATATTATGTACCTACGTATCATTTTCTTTAAATTTTCAGTTTAAATAAAAAAACAGTCAAAATAATTACTTTTTTCACATACAACTTTATGTGATCGCAATGATTTTTCAACTCAATAATTTAGCCTGACATCTAACCTTCATTTTAAGACCTTAATCTTAAAGATCTGATTATTAGAACCGAAGTTATAAGTAAGTCAATCAAACCAGCCAATCGACCATATTATGTACCTACGTATCATTTTCTTTAAATTTTCAGTTTAAATAAAAAAACAGTCAAAATAATTACTTTTTTCACATACAACTTTATGTGATCGCAATGATTTTTCAACTCAATAATTTAGCCTGACATCTAACCTTCATTTTAAGACCTTAATCTTAAAGATCTGATTATTAGAACCGAAGTTATAAGTAAGTCAATCAAACCAGCCAATCGACCATATTATGTACCTACGTATCATTTTCTTTAAATTTTCAGTTTAAATAAAAAAACAGTCAAAATAATGACGTTTTTTACATACAACTTTATGTGATCGCAATGATTTTTCAACTCAATAATTTAGCCTGACATCTAACCTTCATTTTAAGACCTTAATCTTAAAGAACCGAGTATTAGAACAGAAGCTATAAGCCAAAAACCAAAAACCAAACCAACAATATCAACCCTTTTCCACTTCACAAGTCACTGACACAATTATGCCAGAAGCTTTGTATACTTTTAGGGGCATAGCACATTTTGCTTTACATAATGCTCTTAGGTTAGTATTTTGAATTTTTATTCAAAAAACAATGGAAATAGTGACGTTTTTCACATACACATTTATGTTATCACAATGATTTTTTACCTCAATTATTTAGTCTGACATTTTACCTATATTTTAAGACCTTAATCTTAATGATCCGATTATTAGAACAGAAGATATAGGCAAACCAAACCAACCATAGCGTACCTACCTTTACAAATTAATTATTATACCGACTACAAATGTACATACATACCTACTACAAATATACATACCTACTATATTTGTTGTATAAATATAGCATTTTTTTGACGATAACGAAACAAATTCCCCTAGAATGTGATTTTTTATTGCACACACTCTGCCGGCTTTAGAATACTATCTCCCTCTCGCCAGTTGGTATTTTAATGTTTTTTTTTTGTTTTCCCAACTTTCTCGTTGACTAAAATTCTATGTCCGATAATTATTTTTATGTTTTTGGTATGAAATTTTGAACGATTTTGAAAATTTTTTTTTTGTTCTAACTGAACAGTCCAATTTCCTTTAATTCTATACCTCAATATTGAAAATCGGACAGGTGGATGCAAAGATATAAGCATTTATGTAAATGCAAATCGGGTGTTTTTCAGATTTCTTTATAATATTTTGCAAAAAGAAGGTCAAGTATTTGTTTATGAAAATATTTTTTTGTATTTCCATTAAATTTAACTTTTTTTACCTTTTTCACACATACTTTTATAACTGACGCGGTAACAAAATGTAGCCAGACATTCTACCTAAATTTTAAGACCTTAATGTTAGCGATCGGATCATTAGAGCAGAAGTTATAAGCAAAACAATCCAACCACAGCGTACATTTACTATTATTATACCGACTACAAATATACATACCTACTGCCAATATATATACCTACCATATAGCATTTCTTTGACGATAACGAAGGAAATTCCCCTAGAATGTGGTTTTTTATTGCACACACTCTGCCGGCTTTAGAATACTATCTCCCTCTCGCCAGTTGGTATTTTAATGTTTTTTTTTTTTTTTCTCCAACTTCCTCGTTGACTAAAATTCTATGTCCGAAATATATTTTTATGTTTTTGGTATGAAATTTTGAACGATTTTGAAATTTTTTTTTTTGTTCTAACTGAACAGTCCAATTTCCTTTAATTCTATACCTTAATATTGAAAATCGGACAATTGGATGCAAAGATATAAGCATTTAAGTAAATGCAAATCGGGTTTTTTTCGATTTCCTAAATCATGGCAAAATATGGTCAATTTCTGCACTGAACTCGCTGTTTGCCGATGGAAATCATCCCCATTTTTTTCAATTTTTGTGTGATTTTTTTCGGCAAACTTATTTAACTATTGTGAAGGTCGTGTGGGGTGTAAAAATATGTTTGAGGTATCAAATTAATTGTGGGTTTATGTAGATGGGAATAAAAAAAAAACTATCTTTATAGGTGTATAGAGTATAGAGTTATGAGGTGATAATTGAAACAACAGAAATATTTGAATATCTCGGTTGAAAAAATTTTTAAAAATCCAAAATTTTGACACAACATGTATATTAATGATATCTATAAGTTGTATGATTTTGAGAATTTTTAAATCATTCATTAAAAAGATATAAATTTTTAAGTGCACTAAAAAAATGTCGATTTTTCATGTTTGAAAAATGTGTCGAAAAAAAAATCTAATCAAAAATTTATGGTATAGAGGTAATAGAATTTTGAAATACCTTTCGAATGGTATAAAAATAATTTCAATCGGATTAAAACCTGATTTAATAGAATTTTTTGAAATTTCAATTTTGAACTTAAAAAAATTCATATCTCGCTTTGTGTAATTTGTAGAATTTTTTTTTAAATTAGTAACATTCTAGAATTTTGAATATCTATTGATAAAAAAATAAATGAATGTAATAGGACTTTTCGTTTAGAAGTTAGTTTTTGTACCCTTGACCAGTTTTATCCAATTTTACCCTACTTAGAATAGGAATTTCAAAAAATCCCTTCTTAGTGTGCACCTACATATAATAACGAATTAAAAAAAAATTAGTATATATTTTTAAGACTTCTAGTATAAGCTGTGGAATGATGGGACACTTAACGAAAAATTTAACAAATTTAACGAACTCTTTCATTTATAATAGTTAACTAGCCGATTCGCCCCTAGCTTCGCTAACGTGGGTATATAGTATAGTATATATATATATACTATATACAGCCACGTAGCCAGAGGGGGGGTTTGATTGGCTGAAGCCCCCCCCCGAAAGTTTAAAATAAAAACTAAAACTTTCTAATATACTAAATTCAAACAGAAGCTATAAACTAAGCAAATCGATGTTGTACTACAAAATGTACAACATACCAACATCATAACTCTCCTAAAACGGTCAAGTATATGTGGTTTCAAAAAATGTTTGTATTAAATTTGTGTTTCTATTAAATATTCAATTTACTGACGTTTTTCATTTATAGTTTAATGTGACTGCGCAATGATTTTATAAAAAAAAATGTACTCCGATATTTTAGCTAAATATTAAGACTTTAATGTTACTGATCGGATTATTAGAACAGAAGTTATAAGCAAACGAAACCAACCATAGCGTACCTTTACAATTATTATACCGACTTCAAATGTACATACCTACATAATATGTAGGTACATATATATGTATACTAGCCGATTCGCCCGTAGCTTCGCTAACGTATATTAAAATACTATATATATTTTATAGTATATATATTAAAATAGTATAAAATATATTATATAGTAAATGTAAATAGTATAGTATATTTATTATTATATAGTATAATAATAATAATAAATAGTATAGTACCTACTATATATATTTAATATTATATAGTATAATAACGTTATAATTTATCTTTATTTTAAGACATTAATCATTTAAATCTGACTATTAGAACTAAAGTTAATTATAAATCTAACTAAAACCTTAAAAGAATTAAAAAACTTAACCAAATATTTGCTTATTCGACAAAAATCGATTGCGGGTCCTGTCCCGCTCACGCAACTCCGTTGCTCCGCTTAGGGTATGTTCAGTCGCCAGGCAGGCGCCAATGTCAACAGTTATCTGGGATGAAAGTAGATATCTTAATTTTAAGATCTTAACCTTGAAAATCTATCCATTAGAACTCAAGTTATAAATCTTAAACCTGTAGGTATATAGGTATGCCGGAATAAGTCACTTCACTTACAATTTCTACCTCTATCCTGATAATTTACCTAAACTTAACCTTAAACTTGAAGATCTGATGCATAATGTACCTACCTAACCTACCTATCTATTTATGTTTTATTAATTTTTTTATTAAAAATTTGTATTCATTTAATTTTAAATTATTATTTAACGATAAATAAATAAGCAATCACGTTTTTTGCATACACTTGAATGTAATCGCAGTGAATTTTTAACTTAATAAATAAACTTGACATTATACCTTCATTTTGAGACCTTAATCTTAAAGATCTGATTATTAGAACCGAAGTTATAAGTAAGTCAATCAAACCAGCCAATCGACCATATTATGTACCTACGTATCATTTTCTTTAAATTTTCAGTTTAAATAAAAAAACAGTCAAAATAATTACTTTTTCACATACAACTTTATGTGATCGCAATGATTTTTCAACTCAATAATTTAGCCTGACATCTAACCTTCATTTTAAGACCTTAATCTTAAAGATCTGATTATTAGAACCGAAGTTATAAGTAAGTCAATCAAACCAGCCAATCGACCATATTATGTACCTACGTATCATTTTCTTTAAATTTTCAGTTTAAATAAAAAAACAGTCAAAATAATTACTTTTTTCACATACAACTTTATGTGATCGCAATGATTTTTCAACTCAATAATTTAGCCTGACATCTAACCTTCATTTTAAGACCTTAATCTTAAAGATCTGATTATTAGAACCGAAGTTATAAGTAAGTCAATCAAACCAGCCAATCGACCATATTATGTACCTACGTATCATTTTCTTTAAATTTTCAGTTTAAATAAAAAAACAGTCAAAATAATTACTTTTTTCACATACAACTTTATGTGATCGCAATGATTTTTCAACTCAATAATTTAGCCTGACATCTAACCTTCATTTTAAGACCTTAATCTTAAAGATCTGATTATTAGAACCGAAGTTATAAGTAAGTCAATCAAACCAGCAAATCGACCATATTATGTACCTACGTATCATTTTCTTTAAATTTTCAGTATAAATAAAAAAACAGTCAAAATAATTACTTTTTTCACATACAACTTTATGTGATCGCAATGATTTTTCAACTCAATAATTTAGCCTGACATCTAACCTTCATTTTAAGACCCTAATCTTAAAGAACCGAGTATTAGAACAGAAGCTATAAGCCAAAAACCAAACCAACAATATCAACCCTTTTCCACTTCACAAGTCACTGACACAATTATGCCAGAAGCTTTGTATACTTTTAGGGGCATAGCACATTTTGCTTTACATAATGCTTTTAGGTTAGTATTTTGAATTTATATTCAAAAATCAATGGAAATAATGACGTTTTTCACATACACATTTATGTTATCTCAATGATTTTTTAGCTCAATTATTTAGTCTGACATTTTACCTTTATTTTAAGACCTTAATCTTAATGATCCGATTATTAGAACAGAAGTTATAGGCAAACCAAACCAACCATAGCGTACCTACCTTTACAAATTATTATACCGACTACAAATGTACATACATACCTACTACAAATATACATACCTACTATATTGTTGTATAAATATAGCATTTTTTTGACGATAACGAAACAAATTCCCCTAGAATGTGATTTTTTATTGCACACACTCTGCCGGCTTTAGAAGACTATCTCCCTCTCGCCAGTTGGTATTTTAATGTTTTTTTTTTGTTTTCCCAACTTTCTCGTTGACTAAAATTCTATGTCCGAAATTTATTTTTATGTTTTTAGTATGAAATTTTGAACGATTTTGAAAATTTTTTTTTTGTTCTAACTGAACAGTCCAATTTCCTTTAATTATATACCTCAATATTGAAAATCGGACAGGTGGATGCAAAGATATGAGCATTTAAGTAAATGCAAATCGGGTGTTTTTCAGATTCTTTTATAATATTTTGCAAAAAGAAGGTCAAGTATTTGTTTATGAAAATATTTTTTTGTATTTCCATTAAATTTAATTTTTTTAACCTTTTTCACATATACTTTTATATGTGACGCGGTAACAAAATGTAGCCAGACATTCTACCTAAATTTTAAGACCTTAATGTTAGCGATCGGATCATTAGAGAAGAAGTTATAAGCAAACCAAACCAACTACAGCGTACCTTTACTCTTATTATACCGACTACAAATATACATACCTACTGCCAATATATATACCTACCATATAGCATTTTTTTGACGATAACGAAGGAAATTCCCCTAGAATGTGGTTTTTTATTGCACACACTCTGCCGGCTTTAGAATACTATCTCCCTCTCGCCAGTTGGTATTTTAATGTTTTTTTTTTTTTTTCTCCAACTTCCTCGTTGACTAAAATTCTATGTCCGAAATATATTTTTATGTTTTTGGTATGAAATTTTGAACGATTTTGAAAATTTTTTTTTTGTTCTAACTGAACAGTCCAATTTCCTTTAATTCTACACCTTAATATTGAAAATCGGACAATTGGATAGAAAGTTATAAGCAATTAAGTAAATGCAAATCGGGTTTTTTTCCGATTTCCTAAATCATGGCAAAATATGGTCAATTTCTGCACTGAACTCGCTGTTTGCCGATGGAAATCATCCCCATTTTTTTCAATTTTTGTGAGATTTTTTTCGGCAAACTTATTTAACTATTGTGAAGGTCGTGTGGGGTGTAAAAATATGTTTGAGGTATCAATTTAATTGTGGGTTTATGTAGATGCGAATAAAAAAAAAACTATCTTTATAGGTGTATAGAGTATAGAGTTATGAGGTGATAATTGAAACAACAGAAATATTTGAATATCTCGGTTAAAAAAAATTTTAAAAATCCAAAATTTTGACACAGCATGTATATTAATGATATCTATAAGCTGTATGATTTTGAGAATTTTTAAATGATTCATTAAAAAGATATAAATTTTTAAGTGCACTAAAAAAATGTCAATTTTTGATGTTTAAAAAATGTGTCGAAAAAAAAATCTAATCAAAAATTTATGGTATAGAGGTAATAGAATATTGAAATACCTTTCGAATGGTATAAAAATAATTTCAATCGGATTAAAACCTGATTTAATAGAATTTTTTAAAATTTCAATTTTGAACTTAAAAAAATTCATATCTCGCTTTGTGTAATTTGTAGAATTTTTTTTTAAATTAGTAACATTCTAGAATTTTAAATATCTATTGATAAAAAAATAAATGAATGTAATAGGACTTTTCGTTTAGAAGTTAGTTTTTGTACCCTTGACCAGTTTTATCCAATTTTACCCTACTTAGAATACGAATTTTAAAAAATCCCTTCTTAGTGTGCACCTACATATAATTACAAATTAGAAAAAAATTAGTATATATTTTTAAGACTTCTAGTATAAGCTGTGGAATGATGGGACACTTAACGAAAAATTTAACAAATTTAACGAACTCTTTCATTTATAATAGTTAATAGCCGATTCGCCCGTAGCTTCGCTAACGTATATTAAAATACTATATATATTAAAATAGTATATATATTAAATAGTATAACGTAATAATTTATCTTTATTTTAAGACATTAATCATTTAAATCTGACCATTAGAACTAAAGTTAATTATAAATCTAACTAACTGAAACCTTAATCTTAATGATTCGATTCGATTATTAGAACAGAAGCTATAAGCCAAAAACCAAACCACATTTTTACTGACACAATTATGCCATAAACGTTGTATACTTTTAGGAGAATATCACACTTTTTGCTTATTATTATCTTTATTTTAAGACATTAATCATTTAAATCTGACCATTAGAACTAAAGTTAGTTATAAATCTAACTAAATTAATTAAAAAACTAAACCAAATATTTGCTTATTCGACAAAAATCGATTGCGGGTCCTGTCCCGCTCACGCAACTCCGTTGCTCCGCTTAGGGTATGTTCAGTCGCCAGGCAGGCGCCAATGTCAACAGTTATCTGGGATGAAAGTAGATATCTTAATTTTAAGATCTTAACCTTGAAAATCTATCCATTAGAACTCAAGTTATAAATTTTAACCTGTAGGTATATAGGTATGCCAGAATAAGTCACTTCACTTACAATTTCTACCTCTATCCTGATAATTTACCTAAACTTAACCTTAAACTTGAAGATCTTATGCATAATGTACCTACCTAACCTACCTATCTATTTATTTTTTATTAAATTTTTTATTAAAAATTTGTTTTCATTTAATTTTAAATTATTATTTAACGATAAATAAATAAGCAATCACGTTTTTTGCATACACTTGCATGTAATCGCAGTGAACTTTTAACTCAATAAATAAACTTGACATTATACCTTCATTTTAAGACCTTAATCTTAAAAATCTGATTATTAGAACCGAAGTTATAAGTAAATCAATCAAACCAGCCAATCGACCATATTATGTACCTACGTATCATTTTCTTTAAATTTTCAGTTTAAATAAAAAAAAACAATCAAAATAATGACGTTTTTCACATACAACTTTATGTGATCGCAATGATTTTTCAACTCAATAATTTAGCCTGACATCTAACCTTCATTTTAAGACCTTAATCTTAAAGATCTGATTATTAGAACCGAAGTTATAAGTAAGTCAATCAAACCAGCCAATCGACCATATTATGTACCTACGTATCATTTTCTTTAAATTTTCAGTTTAAATAAAAAAACAGTCAAAATAATTACTTTTTTCACATACAACTTTATGTGATCGCAATGATTTTTCAACTCAATAATTTAGCCTGACATCTAACCTTCATTTTAAGACCTTAATCTTAAAGATCTGATTATTAGAACCGAAGTTATAAGTAAGTCAATCAAACCAGCCAATCGACCATATTATGTACCTACGTATCATTTTCTTTAAATTTTCAGTTTAAATAAAAAAACAGTCAAAATAATTACGTTTTTCACATACAACTTTATGTGATCGCAATGATTTTTCAACTCAATAATTTAGCCTGACATCTAACCTTCATTTTAAGACATTAATCTTAAAGATCTGATTATTAGAACCGAAGTTATAAGTAAGTCAATCAAACCAGCCAATCGACCATATTATGTACCTACGTATCATTTTCTTTAAATTTTCAGTTTAAATAAAAAAACAGTCAAAATAATTACTTTTTTCACATACAACTTTATGTGATCGCAATGATTTTTCAACTCAATAATTTAGCCTGACATCTAACCTTCATTTTAAGACCTTAATCTTAAAGATCTGATTATTAGAACCGAAGTTATAAGTAAGTCAATCAAACCAGCCAATCGACCATATTATGTACCTACGTATCATTTTCTTTAAATTTTCAGTTTAAATAAAAAAACAGTCAAAATAATTACTTTTTTCACATACAACTTTATGTGATCGCAATGATTTTTCAACTCAATAATTTAGCCTGACATCTAACCTTCATTTTAAGACCTTAATCTTAAAGATCTGATTATTAGAACCGAAGTTATAAGTAAGTCAATCAAACCAGCCAATCGACCATATTATGTACCTACGTATCATTTTCTTTAAATTTTCAGTTTAAATAAAAAAACAGTCAAAATAATGACGTTTTTTACATACAACTTTATGTGATCGCAATGATTTTTCAACTCAATAATTTAGCCTGACATCTAACCTTCATTTTAAGACCTTAATCTTAAAGAACCGAGTATTAGAACAGAAGCTATAAGCCAAAAACCAAAAACCAAACCAACAATATCAACCCTTTTCCACTTCACAAGTCACTGACACAATTATGCCAGAAGCTTTGTATACTTTTAGGGGCATAGCACATTTTGCTTTACATAATGCTCTTAGGTTAGTATTTTGAATTTTTATTCAAAAAACAATGGAAATAGTGACGTTTTTCACATACACATTTATGTTATCACAATGATTTTTTACCTCAATTATTTAGTCTGACATTTTACCTATATTTTAAGACCTTAATCTTAATGATCCGATTATTAGAACAGAAGATATAGGCAAACCAAACCAACCATAGCGTACCTACCTTTACAAATTAATTATTATACCGACTACAAATGTACATACATACCTACTACAAATATACATACCTACTATATTTGTTGTATAAATATAGCATTTTTTTGACGATAACGAAACAAATTCCCCTAGAATGTGATTTTTTATTGCACACACTCTGCCGGCTTTAGAATACTATCTCCCTCTCGCCAGTTGGTATTTTAATGTTTTTTTTTTGTTTTCCCAACTTTCTCGTTGACTAAAATTCTATGTCCGATAATTATTTTTATGTTTTTGGTATGAAATTTTGAACGATTTTGAAAATTTTTTTTTTGTTCTAACTGAACAGTCCAATTTCCTTTAATTCTATACCTCAATATTGAAAATCGGACAGGTGGATGCAAAGATATAAGCATTTATGTAAATGCAAATCGGGTGTTTTTCAGATTTCTTTATAATATTTTGCAAAAAGAAGGTCAAGTATTTGTTTATGAAAATATTTTTTTGTATTTCCATTAAATTTAACTTTTTTTACCTTTTTCACACATACTTTTATAACTGACGCGGTAACAAAATGTAGCCAGACATTCTACCTAAATTTTAAGACCTTAATGTTAGCGATCGGATCATTAGAGCAGAAGTTATAAGCAAAACAATCCAACCACAGCGTACATTTACTATTATTATACCGACTACAAATATACATACCTACTGCCAATATATATACCTACCATATAGCATTTCTTTGACGATAACGAAGGAAATTCCCCTAGAATGTGGTTTTTTATTGCACACACTCTGCCGGCTTTAGAATACTATCTCCCTCTCGCCAGTTGGTATTTTAATGTTTTTTTTTTTTTTTCTCCAACTTCCTCGTTGACTAAAATTCTATGTCCGAAATATATTTTTATGTTTTTGGTATGAAATTTTGAACGATTTTGAAATTTTTTTTTTTGTTCTAACTGAACAGTCCAATTTCCTTTAATTCTATACCTTAATATTGAAAATCGGACAATTGGATGCAAAGATATAAGCATTTAAGTAAATGCAAATCGGGTTTTTTTCGATTTCCTAAATCATGGCAAAATATGGTCAATTTCTGCACTGAACTCGCTGTTTGCCGATGGAAATCATCCCCATTTTTTTCAATTTTTGTGTGATTTTTTTCGGCAAACTTATTTAACTATTGTGAAGGTCGTGTGGGGTGTAAAAATATGTTTGAGGTATCAAATTAATTGTGGGTTTATGTAGATGGGAATAAAAAAAAAACTATCTTTATAGGTGTATAGAGTATAGAGTTATGAGGTGATAATTGAAACAACAGAAATATTTGAATATCTCGGTTGAAAAAATTTTTAAAAATCCAAAATTTTGACACAACATGTATATTAATGATATCTATAAGTTGTATGATTTTGAGAATTTTTAAATCATTCATTAAAAAGATATAAATTTTTAAGTGCACTAAAAAAATGTCGATTTTTCATGTTTGAAAAATGTGTCGAAAAAAAAATCTAATCAAAAATTTATGGTATAGAGGTAATAGAATTTTGAAATACCTTTCGAATGGTATAAAAATAATTTCAATCGGATTAAAACCTGATTTAATAGAATTTTTTGAAATTTCAATTTTGAACTTAAAAAAATTCATATCTCGCTTTGTGTAATTTGTAGAATTTTTTTTTAAATTAGTAACATTCTAGAATTTTGAATATCTATTGATAAAAAAATAAATGAATGTAATAGGACTTTTCGTTTAGAAGTTAGTTTTTGTACCCTTGACCAGTTTTATCCAATTTTACCCTACTTAGAATAGGAATTTCAAAAAATCCCTTCTTAGTGTGCACCTACATATAATAACGAATTAAAAAAAAATTAGTATATATTTTTAAGACTTCTAGTATAAGCTGTGGAATGATGGGACACTTAACGAAAAATTTATCAAATTTAACGAACTCTTTCTTTTATAATAGTTAACTAGCCGATTCGCCCGTAGCTTCGCTAACGTGTATATACCATAGTATATATATAGTATAGTATATATATAGTATAGTATATATATAGTATAGTATATATATTATTATATAGTATAACGTAATAATATATCTTTATTTTAAGACATTAATCATTTAAATCTGACCATTAGAACTAAAGTTAATTATAAATCTAACTAAAACCTTAATCTTAATGATTCGATTCGATTATTAGAACAGAAGCTATAAGCCAAAAACCAAACCACATTTTTACTGACACAATTATGCCAGAAACGTTGTATACTTTAAGGAGAATAGCACACTTTTTGCTTATTATTATCTTTATTTTAAGACATTAATCATTTAAATCTGACCATTAGAACTAAATTTAATGATAAATCTAACTAAAACCTTAAAATAATTAAAAAACTAAACCAAATATTTGCTTATTCGACAAAAATCGATTGCGGGTCCTGTTCCGCTCACGCAACTCCGTTGCTCCGCTTAGGGAATGTTCAGTCGCCAGGCAGGCGCCAATGTCAACAGTTAACTGGGACGACAGTAGATATCATAATTTTAAGATCTTAACCTTGAAAATCTATCCATTAGAACTCAAGTTATAAGTCTTAAACCTAAAGGTATTATAGGTATGCCGGAATAAGTCACTTCAATTACAATTTCTACCTCTATCCTGATAATTTACCTAAACTTAACCTTAAACTTGAAGATCTTATGCATAATGTACCTACCTAACCTACCTATCTATTTATTTTTTATTAAATTTTTTATTAAAAATTTGTTTTCATTTAATTTTAAATTATTATTTAACGATAAATAAATAAGCAATCACGTTTTTTGCATACACTTGCATGTAATCGCAGTGAATTTTTAACTCAATAAATAAACTTGACATTATACCTTCATTTTAAGACCTTAATCTTAAAGATCTGATTATTAGAACCGAAGTTATAAGTAAGTCAATCAAACCAGCCAATCGACCATATTATGTACCTACATATCATTTTCTTTAAATTTTCAGTTTAAATAAAAAAACAATCAAAATAATGACGTTTTTCACATAAAAAACCGCAATGATTTTTCAACTCAATAATTTAGCCTGACATCTAACCTTCATTTTAAGACCTTAATCTTAAAGAACCGAGTATTAGAACAGAAGCTATAAGCCAAAAACCAAAAACCAAACCAACAATATCAACCCTTTTCCACTTCACAAGTCACTGACACAATTATGCCAGAAGCTTTGTATACTTATAGGGGCATAGCACATTTTGCTTTACATAATGCTCTTAGGTTAGTATTTTGAATTTATATTCAAAAATCAATGGAAATAATGACGTTTTTCACATACACATTTATGTTATATCAATGATTTTTCAACTCAATAATTTAGCCTGACATCTAACCTTCATTTTAAGACCTTAATCTTAAAGATCTGATTATTAGAACCGAAGTTATAAGTAAGTCAATCAAACCAGCCAATCGACCATATTATGTACCTACATATCATTTTCTTTAAATTTTCAGTTTAAATAAAAAAACAATCAAAATAATGACGTTTTTCACATAAAAAACCGCAATGATTTTTCAACTCAATAATTTAGCCTGACATCTAACCTTCATTTTAAGACCTTAATCTTAAAGATCTGATTATTAGAACCGAAGTTATAAGTAAGTCAATCAAACCAGCCAATCGACCATATTATGTACCTACGTATCATTTTCTTTAAATTTTCAGTTTAAATAAAAAAACAGTCAAAATAATTACTTTTTTCACATACAACTTTATGTGATCGCAATGATTTTTCAACTCAATAATTTAGCCTGACATCTAACCTTCATTTTAAGACCTTAATCTTAAAGATCTGATTATTAGAACCGAAGTTATAAGTAAGTCAATCAAACCAGCCAATCGACCATATTATGTACCTACATATCATTTTCTTTAAATTTTCAGTTTAAATAAAAAAAAGATTAAAATAATGACGTTTTTCACATACAACTTTATGTGATCGCAATGATTTTGCAACTCAATAATTTAGCCTGACATCTAACCTTCATTTTAAGACCTTAATCTTAAAGAACCGAGTATTAGAACAGAAGTTATAAGTAAGTCAATCAAACCAGCCAATCGACCATATTATGTACCTACGTATCATTTTCTTTAAATTTTCAGTTTAAATAAAAAAACAGTCAAAATAATGACGTTTTTCACATACAACTTTATGTGATCGCAATGATTTTTCAACTCAATAATTTAGCCTGACATCTAACCTTCATTTTAAGACCTTAATCTTAAAGATCTGATTATTAGAACCGAAGTTATAAGTAAGTCAATCAAACCAGCCAATCGACCATATTATGTACCTACATATCATTTTCTTTAAATTTTCAGTTTAAATAAAAAAACAATCAAAATAATGACGTTTTTCACATACAAAACCGCAATGATTTTTCAACTCAATAATTTAGCCTGACATCTAACCTTCATTTTAAGACCTTAATCTTAAAGAACCGAGTATTAGAACAGAAGCTATAAGCCAAAAACCAAAAACCAAACCAACAATATCAACCCTTTTCCACTTCACAAGTCACTGACACAATTATGCCAGAAGCTTTGTATACTTTTAGGGGCATAGCACATTTTGCTTTACATAATGCTCTTAGGTTAGTATTTTGAATTTTTATTCAAAAAACAATGGAAATAGTGACGTTTTTCACATACACATTTATGTTATCACAATGATTTTTTACCTCAATTATTTAGTCTGACATTTTACCTATATTTTAAGACCTTAATCTTAATGATCCGATTATTAGAACAGAAGTTATAGGCAAATCAAACCAACCATAGCGTACCTACCTTTACAAATTAATTATTATACCGACTACAAATGTACATACATACCTACTACAAATATACATACCTACTATATTGTTGTATAAATATAGCATTTTTTTGACGATAACGAAACAAATTCCCCTAGAATGTGATTTTTTATTGCACACACTCTGCTGGCTTTAGAATACTATCTCCCTCTCGCCAGTTGGTATTTTAATGTTTTTTTTTTGTTTTCCCAACTTTCTCGTTGACTAAAATTCTATGTCCGAAATTTATTTTTATGTTTTTAGTATGAAATTTTGAACGATTTTGAAAATTTTTTTTTTGTTCTAACTGAACAGTCCAATTTCCTTTAATTATATACCTCAATATTGAAAATCGGACAGGTGGATGCAAAGATATAAGCATTTAAGTAAATGCAAATCGGGTGTTTTTAAGATTTCTTTATAATATTTTGCAAAAAGAAGGTCAAGTATTTGTATATGAAAAAATTTTTTTGTATTTCCATTAAATTTAATTTTTTTAACCTTTTTCACATATACTTTTATATGTGACGCGGTAACAAAATGTAGCCAGACATTCTACCTAAATTTTAAGACCTTAATGTTAGCGATCGGATCATTAGAGCAGAAGTTATAAGCAAAACAAACCAACCACAGCGTACATTTACTATTATTATACCGACTACAAATATACATACCTACTGCCAATATATATACCTACCATATAGCATTTTTTTGACGATAACGAAGGAAATTCCCCTAGAATGTGGTTTTTTATTGCACACACTCTGCCGGCTTTAGAAGACTATCTCCCTCTCGCCAGTTGGTATTTTAATGTTTTTTTTTTTTTTTCTCCAACTTCCTCGTTGACTAAAATTCTATGTCCGAAATATATTTTTATGTTTTTGGTATGAAATATTGAACGATTTTGAAAATTTTTTTTTTGTTCTAACTGAACAGTCCAATTTCCTTTAATTCTATACCTCAATATTGAAAATCAGACAATTGGATAGAAAGTTATAAGCAATTAAGTAAATGCAAATCGGGTTTTTTTCCGATTTCCTAAATCATGGCAAAATATGGTCAATTTTTGCACTGAACTCGCTGTTTGCCGATGGAAATCATCCCCATTTTTTTCAATTTTTGTGAGATTTTTTTAGGCAAACTTATTTAACTATTGTGAAGGTCGTGTGGGGTGTAAAAATATGTTTGAGGTATCAAATTAATTGTGGGTTTATGTAGATGGGAATAAAAAAAAAACTATCTTTATAGGTGTATAGAGTATAGAGTTATGAGGTGATAATTGAAACAACAGAAATATTTGAATATCTCGGTTAAAAAAAATTTTAAAAATCCAAAATTTTGACACAACATGTATATTAATGATATCTATAAGCTGTATGATTTTGAGAATTTTTAAATGATTCATTAAAAAGATATAAATTTTTAAGTGCACTAAAAAAATGTCAATTTTTGATGTTTGAAAAATGTGTCGAAAAAAAAATCTAATCAAAAATTTATGGTATAGAGGTAATAGAATATTGAAATACCTTTCGAATGGTATAAAAATAATTTCAATCGGATTAAAACCTGATTTAATAGAATTTTTTGAAATTTCAATTTTGAACTTAAAAAAATTCATATCTCGCTTTGTGTAATTTGTAGAATTTTTTTTTAAATTAGTAACATTCTAGAATTTTGAATATCTATTGATAAAAAAATAAATGAATGTAATAGGACTTTTCGTTTAGAAGTTAGTTTTTGTACCCTTGACCAGTTTTATCCAATTTTACCCTACTTAGAATACGAATTTCAAAAAATCCCTTCTTAGTGTGCACCTACATATAATTACAAATTAGAAAAAAATTAGTATATATTTTTAAGACTTCTAGTATAAGCTGTAGAATGATCGGACACTTAACGAAAAATTTATCAAATTTAACGAACTCTTTCTTTTATAATATATAACTAGCCGATTCGCCCGTAGCTTCGCTAACGTGTATATACCATAGTATATATATAGTATAGTATATATATAGTATAGTATATATATAGTATAGTATATATATTATTATATAGTATAACGTAATAATTTATCTTTATTTTAAGACATTAATCATTTAAATCTGACCATTAGAACTAAAGTTAGTTATAAATCTAACTAAATTAATTAAAAAACTAAACCAAATATTTGCTTATTCGACAAAAATCGATTGCGGGTCCTGTCCCGCTCACGCAACTCCGTTGCTCCGCTTAGGGTATGTTCAGTCGCCAGGCAGGCGCCAATGTCAACAGTTATCTGGGATGAAAGTAGATATCTTAATTTTAAGATCTTAACCTTGAAAATCTATCCATTAGAACTCAAGTTATAAATCTTAAACCTGTAGGTATATAGGTATGCCGGAATAAGTCACTTCACTTACAATTTCTACCTCTATCCTGATAATTTACCTAAACTTAACCTTAAACTTGAAGATCTGATGCATAATGTACCTACCTAACATAAGTAGGTATCTATTTATTTTTTATTCAATTTTTTATTAAAAATTTGTTTTCATTTAATTTTGAATTATTAGGTAGGTATATAACGATAAATAAATAAGCAATCACGTTTTTTGCATACACTTGCATGTAATCGCAGTGAATTTTTAACTCAATAAATAAACTTGACATTATACCTTCATTTTAAGACCTTAATCTTAAAAATCTGATTATTAGAACCGAAGTTATAAGTAAGTCAATCAAACCAGCCAATCGACCATATTATGTACCTATGTACGTATCATTTTCTTTAAATTTTCAGTTTAAATAAAAAAACAGTCAAAATAATTACTTTTTTCACATACAACTTTATGTGATCGCAATGATTTTTCAACTCAATAATTTAGCCTGACATCTAACCTTCATTTTAAGACCTTAATCTTAAAGATCTGATTATTAGAACCGAAGTTATAAGTAAGTCAATCAAACCAGCCAATCGACCATATTATGTACCTACATATCATTTTCTTTAAATTTTCAGTTTAAATAAAAAAACGATTAAAATAATGACGTTTTTCACATACAACTTTATGTGATCGCAATGATTTTGCAACTCAATAATCTAGCCTGACATCTAACCTTCATTTTAAGACCTTAATCTTAAAGAACCGAGTATTAGAACAGAAGCTATAAGCCAAAAACCAAAAACCAAACCAACAATATCAACCCTTTTCCACTTCACAAGTCACTGACACAATTATGCCAGAAGCTTTGTATACTTTTAGGGGCATAGCACATTCTTTTCTTTACATAATGCTCTTAAGTTAGTATTTTGAATTTATATTCAAAAATCAATGAAAATAATGACGTTTTTCACATACACATTTATGTTATCTCAATGATTTTTTACCTCAATTATTTAGTCTAACATTTTACCTATATTTTAAGACCTTAATCTTAATGATCCGATTATTAGAACAGAAGTTATAGGCAAAACAAAACCAACCTACCTTTACAAATTAATTATTATACCGACTACAAATGTACATACATACCTACTACAAATATACATACCTACTATATTGTTGTATAAATATAGCATTTTTTTGACGATAACGAAACAAATTCCCCTAGAATGAGATTTTTTATTGCACACACTCTGCCGGCTTTAGAATACTATCTCCCTCTCGCCAGTTGGTATTTTAATGTTTTTTTTTTGTTTTCCCAACTTTCTCGTTGACTAAAATTCTATGTCCGATAATTATTTTTATGTTTTTGGTATGAAATTTTGAACGATTTTGAAAATTTTTTTTTTGTTCTAACTGAACAGTCCAATTTCCTTTAATTATATACCTCAATATTGAAAATCGGACAGGTGGATGCAAAGATATAAGCATTTATGTAAATGCAAATCGGGTGTTTTTCAGATTTCTTTATAATATTTTGCAAAAAGAAGGTCAAGTATTTGTTTATGAAAATATTTTTTTGTATTTCCATTAAATTTAACTTTTTTTACCTTTTTCACACATACTTTTATAACTGACGCGGTAATAAAATGTAGCCAGACATTCTACCTAAATTTTAAGACCTTAATGTTAGCGATCGGAACATTATAGCAGAAGTTATAAGCAAAACAATCCAACCACAGCGTACATTTACTATTATTATACCGACTACAAGTATACATACCTACTGCCAATATATATACCTACCATATAGCATTTCTTTGACGATAACGAAGGAAATTCCCCTAGAATGTGGTTTTTTATTGCACACACTCTGCCGGCTTTAGAAGACTATCTCCCTCTCGCCAGTTGGTATTTTAATGTTTTTTTTTTTTTTTCTCCAACTTCCTCGTTGACTAAAATTCTATGTCCGAAATATATTTTTATGTTTTTGGTATGAAATTTTGAACGATTTTGAAAATTTTTTTTTTGTTCTAACTGAACAGTCCAATTTCCTTTAATTCTATACCTTAATATTGAAAATCGGGCAATTGTATAGAAAGTTATAAGCAATTAAGTAAATGCAAATCGGGTTTTTTTCCGATTTCCTAAATCATGGCAAAATATGGTCAATTTCTGCACTGAACTCGCTGTTTGCCGATGGAAATCATCGGCATTTTTTTCAATTTTTGTGAGATTTTTTTCGGCAAACTTATTTAACTATTGTGAAGGTCGTGTGGGGTGTAAAAATATGTTTGAGGTATCAAATTAATTGTGGGTTTATGTAGATGGGAATAAAAAAAAAACTATCTTTATAGGTGTATAGAGTATAGAGTTATGAGGTGATAATTGAAACAACAGAAATATTTGAATATCTCGGTTAAAAAAAATTTTAAAAATCCAAAATTTTGACACAACATGTATATTAATGATATCTATAAGCTGTATGATTTTGAGAATTTTTAAATGATTCATTAAAAAGATATAAATTTTTAAGTGCACTAAAAAAATTTCAATTTTTGATGTTTGAAAAATGTGTCGAAAAAAAAATCTAATCAAAAATTTATGGTATAGAGGTAATAGAATATTGAAATACCTTTCCAATGGTATAAAAATAATTTCAATCGGATTAAAACCTGATTTAATAGAATTTTTTGAAATTTCAATTTTGAACTTAAAAAAATTCATATCTCGCTTTGTGTAATTTGTAGAATTTTTTTTTAAATTAGTAACATTATAGAATTTTGAATATCTATTGATAAAAAAATAAATGAATGTAATAGGACTTTTCGTTTAGAAGTTAGTTTTTGTACCCTTGACCAGTTTTATCCAATTTTACCCTACTTAGAATTCGAATTTCAAAAAATCCCTTCTTAGTGTGCACCTACATATAATTACGAATTAAAAAAAAATTAGTATATATTTTTAAGACTTCTAGTATAAGCTGTGGAATGATCGGACACTTAACGAAAAATTTATCAAATTTAACGAACTCTTTCTTTTATAATAGTTAACTAGCCGATTCGCCCGTAGCTTCGCTAACGTATATATTATGGTATATATATTAAATAGTACCTATAACGTAATAATTTATCTTTATTTTAAGACATTAATCATTTAAATCTGTCCAATAGAACTTAAGTTAATTATAAATCTAACTAAAACCTTAATCTTAATGATTCGATTCGATTCGATTATTAGAACAGAAGCTATAAGCCAAAAACCAAACCACATTTTTACTGACACAATTAAGCCATAAACGTTGTATACTTTTAGGAGAATATCACACTTTTTGCTTATTATTATCTTTATTTTAAGACATTAATCATTTAAATCTGACCATTAGAACTAAAGTTAATGATAAATCTAACTAAAACCTTAAAATAATTAAAAAACTAAACCAAATATTTGCTTATTCGACAAAAATCGATTGCGGGTCCTGTCCCGCTCACGCAACTCCGTTGCTCCGCTTAGGGTATGTTCAGTCGCCAGGCAGGCGCCAATGTCAACAGTTAACTGGGACGACAGTAGATATGATAATTTTAAGATCTTAACCTTGAAAATCTATCCATTAGAACTCAAGTTATAAGTATTAAACCTGTAGATATAGGTATGCCGGAATAAGTTACTTCAGTTACAATTCTACATCTAGCCTGATAATTTACCTAAACTTAACCCTAAACTTGAAGATTTGATGCATAATGTACCTACCTAACATAAGTAGGTATCTATTTATTTTTTTTTTCAATTTTTTATTAAAAATTTGTTTTCATTTAATTTTGAATTATTAGGTAGGTATATAACGTAACGATAAATAAATAAGCAATCACGTTTTTTGCATACACTTGCATGTAATCGCAGTGAATTTTTAACTCAATAAATAAACTTGACATTATACCTTCATTTTAAGACCTTAATCTTAAAAATCTGATTATTAGAACCGAAGTTATAAGTAAGTCAATCAAACCAGCCAATCGACCATATTATGTATGTACCTACGTATCATTTTCTTTAAATTTTCAGTGTAAATAAAAAAACAGTCAAAATAATTACGTTTTTCACATACAACGTTATGTGATCGCAATGATTTTTCAACTCAATAATTTAGCCTGACATCTAACCTTCATTTTAAGACCTTAATCTTAAAGAACCGAGTATTAGAACAGAAGCTATAAGCCAAAAACCAAAAACCAAACCAAAAATATCAACCCTTTTCCACTTCACAAGTCACTGACACAATTATGCCAGAAGCTTTGTATACTTATAGGGGCATAGCACATTTTGCTTTACATAATGCTCTTAGGTTAGTATTTTGAATTTATATTCAAAAATCAATGGAAATAATGACGTTTTTCACATACACATTTATGTTATCTCAATGATTTTTCAACTCAATAATTTAGCCTGACATCTAACCTTCATTTTAAGACCTTAATCTTAAAGATCTGATTATTAGAACCGAAGTTATAAGTAAGTCAATCAAACCAGCCAATCGACCATATTATGTACCTACGTATCATTTTCTTTAAATTTTCAGTTTAAATAAAAAAACAGTCAAAATAATTACTTTTTTCACATACAACTTTATGTGATCGCAATGATTTTCCAACTCAATAATTTAGCCTGACATCTAACCTTCATTTTAAGACCTTAATCTTAAAGATCTGATTATTAGAACCGAAGTTATAAGTAAGTCAATCAAACCAGCCAATCGACCATATTATGTACCTACGTATCATTTTCTTTAAATTTTCAGTTTAAATAAAAAAACAGTCAAAATAATTACTTTTTTCACATACAACTTTATGTGATCGCAATGATTTTTCAACTCAATAATTTAGCCTGACATCTAACCTTCATTTTAAGACCTTAATCTTAAAGAACCGAGTATTAGAACAGAAGCTATAAGCCAAAAACCAAAAACCAAACCAACAATATCAACCCTTTTCCACTTCACAAGTCACTGACACAATTATGCCAGAAGCTTTGTATACTTTTAGGGGCATAGCACATTTTGCTTTACATAATGCTCTTAGGTTAGTATTTTGAATTTTTATTCAAAAAACAATGGAAATAGTGACGTTTTTCACATACACATTTATGTTATCACAATGATTTTTTACCTCAATTATTTAGTCTGACATTTTACCTATATTTTTTTTTTGTTCTAACTGAACAGTCCAATTTCCTTTAATTATATACCTCAATATTGAAAATCGGACAGGTGGATGCAAAGATATAAGCATTTATGTAAATGCAAATCGGGTGTTTTTCAGATTCTTTTATAATATTTTGCAAAAAGAAGGTCAAGTATTTGCATATGAAAATATTTTTTTGTATTTCCATTAAATTTAATTTTTTTAACCTTTTTCACATATACTTTTATATGTGACGCTGTAACAAAATGTAGCCAGACATTCTACCTAAATTTTAAGACCTTAATGTTAGCGATCGGATCATTATAGCAGAAGTTATAAGCAAAACAATCCAACCACAGCGTACATTTACTATTATTATACCGACTACAAGTATACATACCTACTGCCAATATATATACCTACCATATAGCATTTCTTTGACGATAACGAAGGAAATTCCCCTAGAATGTGGTTTTTTATTGCACACACTCTGCCGGCTTTAGAAGACTATCTCCCTCTCGCCAGTTGGTATTTTAATGTTTTTTTTTTTTTTTCTCCAACTTCCTCGTTGACTAAAATTCTATGTCCGAAATATATTTTTATGTTTTTGGTATGAAATTTTGAACGATTTTGAAAATTTTTTTTTTGTTCTAACTGAACAGTCCAATTTCCTTTAATTCTGTACCTCAATATTGAAAATCAGACAATTGGATAGAAAGTTATAAGCAATTAAGTAAATGCAAATCGGGTTTTTTTCCGATTTCCTAAATCATGGCAAAATATGGTCAATTTCTGCACTGAACTCGCTGTTTGCCGATGGAAATCATCCCCATTTTTTTCAATTTTTGTGAGATTTTTTTCGGCAAACTTATTTAACTATTGTGAAGGTCGTGTGGGGTGTAAAAATATGTTTGAGGTATCAAATTAATTGTGGGTTTATGTAGATGCGAATAAAAAAAAAACTATCTTTATAGGTGTATAGAGTATAGAGTTATGAGGTGATAATTGAAACAACAGAAATATTTGAATATCTCGGTTGAAAAAATTTTGAAAAATCCAAAATTTTGACACAACATGTATATTAATGATATCTATAAGTTGTATGATTTTGAGAATTTTTAAATGATCCATTAAAAAGATATAAATTTTTAAGTGCACTAAAAAAATGTCGATTTTTGATGTTTGAAAAATGTGTCGAAAAAAAAATCTAATCAAAAATTTATGGTATAGAGGTAATAGAATATTGAAATACCTTTCGAATGGTATAAAAATAATTTCGATCGGATTAAAACCTGATTTTATAGAATTTTTTGAAATTTCAATTTTGAACTTAAAAAAATTCATATCTCGCTTTGTGTAATTTGTAGAATTTTTTTTTAAATTAGTAACATTCTAGAATTTTGAATATCTATTGATAAAAAAATAAATGAATGTAATAGGACTTTTCGTTTAGAAGTTAGTTTTTGTACCCTTGACCAGTTTTATCCAATTTTACCCTACTTAGAATTCGAATTTCAAAAAATCCCTTCTTAGTGTGCACCTACATATAATAACGAATTAAAAAAAAATTAGTATATATTTTTAAGACTTCTAGTATAAGCTGTGGAATGATCGGACACTTGACGAAAAATTTATCAAATTTAACGAACTCTTTCTTTTATAATATATAACTAGCCGATTCGCCCGTAGCTTCGCTAACGTGTATATACCATAGTATATATATAGTATAGTATATATATTATTATATAGTATAACGTAATAATATATCTTTATTTTAAGACATTAATCATTTAAATCTGACCATTAGAACTAAAGTTAATTATAAATCTAACTAAAACCTTAATCTTAATGATTCGATTCGATTATTAGAACAGAAGCTATAAGCCAAAAACCAAACCACATTTTTACTGACACAATTATGCCAGAAACGTTGTATACTTTAAGGAGAATAGCACACTTTTTGCTTATTATTATCTTTATTTTAAGACATTAATCATTTAAATCTGACCATTAGAACTAAATTTAATGATAAATCTAACTAAAACCTTAAAATAATTAAAAAACTAAACCAAATATTTGCTTATTCGACAAAAATCGATTGCGGGTCCTGTTCCGCTCACGCAACTCCGTTGCTCCGCTTAGGAAATGTTCAGTCGCCAGGCAGGCGCCAATGTCAACAGTTAACTGGGACGACAGTAGATATCATAATTTTAAGATCTTAACCTTGAAAATCTATCCATTAGAACTCAAGTTATAAGTCTTAAACCTAAAGGTATTATAGGTATGCCGGAATAAGTCACTTCAATTACAATTTCTACCTCTATCCTGATAATTTACCTAAACTTAACCTTAAACTTGAAGATCTTATGCATAATGTACCTACCTAACCTACCTATCTATTTATTTTTTATTAAATTTTTTATTAAAAATTTGTTTTCATTTAATTTTAAATTATTATTTAACGATAAATAAATAAGCAATCACGTTTTTTGCATACACTTGCATGTAATCGCAGTGAATTTTTAACTCAATAAATAAACTTGACATTATACCTTCATTTTAAGACCTTAATCTTAAAGATCTGATTATTAGAACCGAAGTTATAAGTAAGTCAATCAAACCAGCCAATCGACCATATTATGTACCTACATATCATTTTCTTTAAATTTTCAGTTTAAATAAAAAAACAATCAAAATAATGACGTTTTTCACATAAAAAACCGCAATGATTTTTCAACTCAATAATTTAGCCTGACATCTAACCTTCATTTTAAGACCTTAATCTTAAAGAACCGAGTATTAGAACAGAAGCTATAAGCCAAAAACCAAAAACCAAACCAACAATATCAACCCTTTTCCACTTCACAAGTCACTGACACAATTATGCCAGAAGCTTTGTATACTTATAGGGGCATAGCACATTTTGCTTTACATAATGCTCTTAGGTTAGTATTTTGAATTTATATTCAAAAATCAATGGAAATAATGACGTTTTTCACATACACATTTATGTTATATCAATGATTTTTCAACTCAATAATTTAGCCTGACATCTAACCTTCATTTTAAGACCTTAATCTTAAAGATCTGATTATTAGAACCGAAGTTATAAGTAAGTCAATCAAACCAGCCAATCGACCATATTATGTACCTACATATCATTTTCTTTAAATTTTCAGTTTAAATAAAAAAACAATCAAAATAATGACGTTTTTCACATAAAAAACCGCAATGATTTTTCAACTCAATAATTTAGCCTGACATCTAACCTTCATTTTAAGACCTTAATCTTAAAGAACCGAGTATTAGAACAGAAGCTATAAGCCAAAAACCAAAAACCAAACCAACAATATCAACCCTTTTCCACTTCACAAGTCACTGACACAATTATGCCAGAAGCTTTGTATACTTATAGGGGCATAGCACATTTTGCTTTACATAATGCTCTTAGGTTAGTATTTTGAATTTATATTCAAAAATCAATGGAAATAATGACGTTTTTCACATACACATTTATGTTATCTCAATGATTTTTCAACTCAATAATTTAGCCTGACATCTAACCTTCATTTTAAGACATTAATCTTAAAGATCTGATTATTAGAACCGAAGTTATAAGTAAGTTAATCAAACCAGCCAATCGACCATATTATGTACCTACGTATCATTTTCTTTAAATTTTCAGTTTAAATAAAAAAACAGTCAAAATAATTACTTTTTTCACATACAACTTTATGTGATCGCAATGATTTTTCAACTCAATAATTTAGCCTGACATCTAACCTTCATTTTAAGACCTTAATCTTAAAGATCTGATTATTAGAACCGAAGTTATAAGTAAGTCAATCAAACCAGCCAATCGACCATATTATGTACCTACGTATCATTTTCTTTAAATTTTCAGTTTAAATAAAAAAACAGTCAAAATAATTACTTTTTTCACATACAACTTTATAAGATCGCAATGATTTTTCAACTCAATAATTTAGCCTGACATCTAACCTTCATTTTAAGACCTTAATCTTAAAGATCTGATTATTAGAACCGAAGTTATAAGTAAGTCAATCAAACCAGCCAATCGACCATATTATGTATGTACCTACATATCATTTTCTTTAAATTTTCAGTTTAAATAAAAAAACAATCAAAATAATGACGTTTTTCACATAAAAAACCGCAATGATTTTTCAACTCAATAATTTAGCCTGACATCTAACCTTCATTTTAAGACCTTAATCTTAAAGATCTGATTATTAGAACCGAAGTTATAAGTAAGTCAATCAAACCAGCCAATCGACCATATTATGTACCTACATATCATTTTCTTTAAATTTTCAGTTTAAATAAAAAAACAATCAAAATAATGACGTTTTTCACATAAAAAACCGCAATGATTTTTCAACTCAATAATTTAGCCTGACATCTAACCTTCATTTTAAGACCTTAATCTTAAAGAACCGAGTATTAGAACAGAAGCTATAAGCCAAAAACCAAAAACCAAACCAACAATATCAACCCTTTTCCACTTCACAAGTCACTGACACAATTATGCCAGAAGCTTTGTATACTTTTAGGGGCATAGCACATTTTGCTTTACATAATGCTCTTAGGTTAGTATTTTGAATTTTTATTCAAAAAACAATGGAAATAGTGACGTTTTTCACATACACATTTATGTTATCACAATGATTTTTTACCTCAATTATTTAGTCTGACATTTTACCTATATTTTAAGACCTTAATCTTAATGATCCGATTATTAGAACAGAAGATATAGGCAAACCAAACCAACCATAGCGTACCTACCTTTACAAATTAATTATTATACCGACTACAAATGTACATACATACCTACTACAAATATACATACCTACTATATTGTTGTATAAATATAGCATTTTTTTGACGATAACGAAACAAATTCCCCTAGAATGTGATTTTTTATTGCACACACTCTGCCGGCTTTAGAATACTATCTCCCTCTCGCCAGTTGGTATTTTAATGTTTTTTTTTTGTTTTCCCAACTTTCTCGTTGACTAAAATTCTATGTCCGATAATTATTTTTATGTTTTTGGTATGAAATTTTGAACGATTTTGAAAATTTTTTTTTTGTTCTAACTGAACAGTCCAATTTCCTTTAATTATATACCTCAATATTGAAAATCGGACAGGTGGATGCAAAGATATAAGCATTTATGTAAATGCAAATCGGGTGTTTTTCAGATTTCTTTATAATATTTTGCAAAAAGAAGGTCAAGTATTTGTTTATGAAAATATTTTTTTGTATTTCCATTAAATTTAACTTTTTTTACCTTCTTCACACATACTTTTATAACTGACGCGGTAACAAAATGTAGCCAGACATTCTACCTAAATTTTAAGACCTTAATGTTAGCGATCGGATCATTATAGCAGAAGTTATAAGCAAAACAATCCAACCACAGCGTACATTTACTATTATTATACCGACTACAAGTATACATACCTACTGCCAATATATATACCTACCATATAGCATTTCTTTGACGATAACGAAGGAAATTCCCCTAGAATGTGGTTTTTTATTGCACACACTCTGCCGGCTTTAGAATACTATCTCCCTCTCGCCAGTTGGTATTTTAATGTTTTTTTTTTTTTTTCTCCAACTTCCTCGTTGACTAAAATTCTATGTCCGAAATATATTTTTATGTTTTTGGTATGAAATTTTGAACGATTTTGAAAATTTTTTTTTTGTTCTAACTGAACAGTCCAATTTCCTTTAATTCTATACCTTAATATTGAAAATCGGACAATTGGATGCAAAGATATAAGCATTTAAGTAAATGCAAATCGGGTTTTTTTCGATTTCCTAAATCATGGCAAAATATGGTCAATTTCTGCACTGAACTCGCTGTTTGCCGATGGAAATCATCCCCATTTTTTTCAATTTTTGTGAGATTTTTTTCGGCAAACTTAATTAACTATTGTGAAGGTCGTGTGGGGTGTAAAAATATGTTTGAGGTATCAAATTAATTGTGGGTTTATGTAGATGCCAATAAAAAAAAAACTATCTTTATAGGTGTATAGAGTATAGAGTTATGAGGTGATAATTGAAACAACAGAAATATTTGAATATCTCGGTTGAAAAAATTTTGAAAAATCCAAAATTTTTACACAACATGTATATTAATGATATCTATAAGTTGTATGATTTTGAGAATTTTTAAATGATTCATTAAAAAGATATAAATTTTTAAGTGCACTAAAAAAATGTCGATTTTTGATGTTTGAAAAATGTGTCGAAAAAAAAATTTAATCAAAAATTTATGGTATAGAGGTAATAGAATATTGAAATACCTTTCGAATGGTATAAAAATAATTTCGATCGGATTAAATCCTGATTTTATAGAATTTTTTGAAATTTCAATTTTGAACTTAAAAAAATTCATATCTCGCTTTGTGTAATTTGTAGAATTTTTTTTTAAATTAGTAACATTCTAGAATTTTGAATATCTGTTGATAAAAAAATAAATGAATGTAATAGGACTTTTCGTTTAGAAGTTAGTTTTTGTACCCTTTACCAGTTTTATTCAATTTTACCCTACTTAGAATACGAATTTCAAAAAATCCCTTCTTAGTGTGCACCTACATATAATTACGAATTAAAAAAAAATTAGTATATATTTTTAAGACTTCTAGTATAAGCTGTGGAATGATGGGACACTTAACGAAAAATTTAACAAATTTAACGAACTCTTTCATTTATAATAGTTAACTAGCCGATTCGCCCGTAGCTTCGCTAACGTGTATATACCATAGTATATATATAGTATAGTATATATATAGTATAGTATATATATAGTATAGTATATATATTATTATATAGTATAACGTAATAATTTATCTTTATTTTAAGACATTAATCATTTAAATCTGACCATTAGAACTAAAGTTAGTTATAAATCTAACTAAATTAATTAAAAAACTAAACCAAATATTTGCTTATTCGACAAAAATCGATTGCGGGTCCTGTCCCGCTCACGCAACTCCGTTGCTCCGCTTAGGGTATGTTCAGTCGCCAGGCAGGCGCCAATGTCAACAGTTATCTGGGATGAAAGTAGATATCTTAATTTTAAGATCTTAACCTTGAAAATCTATCCATTAGAACTCAAGTTATAAATCTTAAACCTGTAGGTATATAGGTATGCCGGAATAAGTCACTTCACTTACAATTTCTACCTCTATCCTGATAATTTACCTAAACTTAACCTTAAACTTGAAGATCTGATGCATAATGTACCTACCTAACATAAGTAGGTATCTATTTATTTTTTATTCAATTTTTTATTAAAAATTTGTTTTCATTTAATTTTGAATTATTAGGTAGGTATATAACGATAAATAAATAAGCAATCACGTTTTTTGCATACACTTGCATGTAATCGCAGTGAATTTTTAACTCAATAAATAAACTTGACATTATACCTTCATTTTAAGACCTTAATCTTAAAAATCTGATTATTAGAACCGAAGTTATAAGTAAGTCAATCAAACCAGCCAATCGACCATATTATGTACCTATGTACGTATCATTTTCTTTAAATTTTCAGTTTAAATAAAAAAACAGTCAAAATAATTACTTTTTTCACATACAACTTTATGTGATCGCAATGATTTTTCAACTCAATAATTTAGCCTGACATCTAACCTTCATTTTAAGACCTTAATCTTAAAGATCTGATTATTAGAACCGAAGTTATAAGTAAGTCAATCAAACCAGCCAATCGACCATATTATGTACCTACATATCATTTTCTTTAAATTTTCAGTTTAAATAAAAAAACGATTAAAATAATGACGTTTTTCACATACAACTTTATGTGATCGCAATGATTTTGCAACTCAATAATCTAGCCTGACATCTAACCTTCATTTTAAGACCTTAATCTTAAAGAACCGAGTATTAGAACAGAAGCTATAAGCCAAAAACCAAAAACCAAACCAACAATATCAACCCTTTTCCACTTCACAAGTCACTGACACAATTATGCCAGAAGCTTTGTATACTTTTAGGGGCATAGCACATTCTTTTCTTTACATAATGCTCTTAAGTTAGTATTTTGAATTTATATTCAAAAATCAATGAAAATAATGACGTTTTTCACATACACATTTATGTTATCTCAATGATTTTTTACCTCAATTATTTAGTCTAACATTTTACCTATATTTTAAGACCTTAATCTTAATGATCCGATTATTAGAACAGAAGTTATAGGCAAAACAAAACCAACCTACCTTTACAAATTAATTATTATACCGACTACAAATGTACATACATACCTACTACAAATATACATACCTACTATATTGTTGTATAAATATAGCATTTTTTTGACGATAACGAAACAAATTCCCCTAGAATGAGATTTTTTATTGCACACACTCTGCCGGCTTTAGAATACTATCTCCCTCTCGCCAGTTGGTATTTTAATGTTTTTTTTTTGTTTTCCCAACTTTCTCGTTGACTAAAATTCTATGTCCGATAATTATTTTTATGTTTTTGGTATGAAATTTTGAACGATTTTGAAAATTTTTTTTTTGTTCTAACTGAACAGTCCAATTTCCTTTAATTATATACCTCAATATTGAAAATCGGACAGGTGGATGCAAAGATATAAGCATTTATGTAAATGCAAATCGGGTGTTTTTCAGATTTCTTTATAATATTTTGCAAAAAGAAGGTCAAGTATTTGTTTATGAAAATATTTTTTTGTATTTCCATTAAATTTAACTTTTTTTACCTTTTTCACACATACTTTTATAACTGACGCGGTAATAAAATGTAGCCAGACATTCTACCTAAATTTTAAGACCTTAATGTTAGCGATCGGAACATTATAGCAGAAGTTATAAGCAAAACAATCCAACCACAGCGTACATTTACTATTATTATACCGACTACAAGTATACATACCTACTGCCAATATATATACCTACCATATAGCATTTCTTTGACGATAACGAAGGAAATTCCCCTAGAATGTGGTTTTTTATTGCACACACTCTGCCGGCTTTAGAAGACTATCTCCCTCTCGCCAGTTGGTATTTTAATGTTTTTTTTTTTTTTTCTCCAACTTCCTCGTTGACTAAAATTCTATGTCCGAAATATATTTTTATGTTTTTGGTATGAAATTTTGAACGATTTTGAAAATTTTTTTTTTGTTCTAACTGAACAGTCCAATTTCCTTTAATTCTATACCTTAATATTGAAAATCGGGCAATTGTATAGAAAGTTATAAGCAATTAAGTAAATGCAAATCGGGTTTTTTTCCGATTTCCTAAATCATGGCAAAATATGGTCAATTTCTGCACTGAACTCGCTGTTTGCCGATGGAAATCATCGGCATTTTTTTCAATTTTTGTGAGATTTTTTTCGGCAAACTTATTTAACTATTGTGAAGGTCGTGTGGGGTGTAAAAATATGTTTGAGGTATCAAATTAATTGTGGGTTTATGTAGATGGGAATAAAAAAAAAACTATCTTTATAGGTGTATAGAGTATAGAGTTATGAGGTGATAATTGAAACAACAGAAATATTTGAATATCTCGGTTAAAAAAAATTTTAAAAATCCAAAATTTTGACACAACATGTATATTAATGATATCTATAAGCTGTATGATTTTGAGAATTTTTAAATGATTCATTAAAAAGATATAAATTTTTAAGTGCACTAAAAAAATTTCAATTTTTGATGTTTGAAAAATGTGTCGAAAAAAAAATCTAATCAAAAATTTATGGTATAGAGGTAATAGAATATTGAAATACCTTTCCAATGGTATAAAAATAATTTCAATCGGATTAAAACCTGATTTAATAGAATTTTTTGAAATTTCAATTTTGAACTTAAAAAAATTCATATCTCGCTTTGTGTAATTTGTAGAATTTTTTTTTAAATTAGTAACATTATAGAATTTTGAATATCTATTGATAAAAAAATAAATGAATGTAATAGGACTTTTCGTTTAGAAGTTAGTTTTTGTACCCTTGACCAGTTTTATCCAATTTTACCCTACTTAGAATTCGAATTTCAAAAAATCCCTTCTTAGTGTGCACCTACATATAATTACGAATTAAAAAAAAATTAGTATATATTTTTAAGACTTCTAGTATAAGCTGTGGAATGATCGGACACTTAACGAAAAATTTATCAAATTTAACGAACTCTTTCTTTTATAATAGTTAACTAGCCGATTCGCCCCTAGCTTCGCTAACGTGGGTATATAGTATAGTATATATATATATACTATATACAGCCACGTAGCCAGAGGGGGGGTTTGATTGGCTGAAGCCCCCCCCCGAAAGTTTAAAATAAAAACTAAAACTTTCTAATATACTAAATTCAAACAGAAGCTATAAACTAAGCAAATCGATGTTGTACTACAAAATGTACAACATACCAACATCATAACTCTCCTAAAACGGTCAAGTATATGTGGTTTCAAAAAATGTTTGTATTAAATTTGTGTTTCTATTAAATATTCAATTTACTGACGTTTTTCATTTATAGTTTAATGTGACTGCGCAATGATTTTATAAAAAAAAATGTACTCCGATATTTTAGCTAAATATTAAGACTTTAATGTTACTGATCGGATTATTAGAACAGAAGTTATAAGCAAACGAAACCAACCATAGCGTACCTTTACAATTATTATACCGACTTCAAATGTACATACCTACATAATATGTAGGTACATATATATGTATACTAGCCGATTCGCCCGTAGCTTCGCTAACGTATATTAAAATACTATATATATTTTATAGTATATATATTAAAATAGTATAAAATATATTATATAGTAAATGTAAATAGTATAGTATATTTATTATTATATAGTATAATAATAATAATAAATAGTATAGTACCTACTATATATATTTAATATTATATAGTATAATAACGTTATAATTTATCTTTATTTTAAGACATTAATCATTTAAATCTGACTATTAGAACTAAAGTTAATTATAAATCTAACTAAAACCTTAAAAGAATTAAAAAACTTAACCAAATATTTGCTTATTCGACAAAAATCGATTGCGGGTCCTGTCCCGCTCACGCAACTCCGTTGCTCCGCTTAGGGTATGTTCAGTCGCCAGGCAGGCGCCAATGTCAACAGTTATCTGGGATGAAAGTAGATATCTTAATTTTAAGATCTTAACCTTGAAAATCTATCCATTAGAACTCAAGTTATAAATCTTAAACCTGTAGGTATATAGGTATGCCGGAATAAGTCACTTCACTTACAATTTCTACCTCTATCCTGATAATTTACCTAAACTTAACCTTAAACTTGAAGATCTGATGCATAATGTACCTACCTAACCTACCTATCTATTTATGTTTTATTAATTTTTTTATTAAAAATTTGTATTCATTTAATTTTAAATTATTATTTAACGATAAATAAATAAGCAATCACGTTTTTTGCATACACTTGAATGTAATCGCAGTGAATTTTTAACTTAATAAATAAACTTGACATTATACCTTCATTTTGAGACCTTAATCTTAAAGATCTGATTATTAGAACCGAAGTTATAAGTAAGTCAATCAAACCAGCCAATCGACCATATTATGTACCTACGTATCATTTTCTTTAAATTTTCAGTTTAAATAAAAAAACAGTCAAAATAATTACTTTTTCACATACAACTTTATGTGATCGCAATGATTTTTCAACTCAATAATTTAGCCTGACATCTAACCTTCATTTTAAGACCTTAATCTTAAAGATCTGATTATTAGAACCGAAGTTATAAGTAAGTCAATCAAACCAGCCAATCGACCATATTATGTACCTACGTATCATTTTCTTTAAATTTTCAGTTTAAATAAAAAAACAGTCAAAATAATTACTTTTTTCACATACAACTTTATGTGATCGCAATGATTTTTCAACTCAATAATTTAGCCTGACATCTAACCTTCATTTTAAGACCTTAATCTTAAAGATCTGATTATTAGAACCGAAGTTATAAGTAAGTCAATCAAACCAGCCAATCGACCATATTATGTACCTACGTATCATTTTCTTTAAATTTTCAGTTTAAATAAAAAAACAGTCAAAATAATTACTTTTTTCACATACAACTTTATGTGATCGCAATGATTTTTCAACTCAATAATTTAGCCTGACATCTAACCTTCATTTTAAGACCTTAATCTTAAAGATCTGATTATTAGAACCGAAGTTATAAGTAAGTCAATCAAACCAGCAAATCGACCATATTATGTACCTACGTATCATTTTCTTTAAATTTTCAGTATAAATAAAAAAACAGTCAAAATAATTACTTTTTTCACATACAACTTTATGTGATCGCAATGATTTTTCAACTCAATAATTTAGCCTGACATCTAACCTTCATTTTAAGACCCTAATCTTAAAGAACCGAGTATTAGAACAGAAGCTATAAGCCAAAAACCAAACCAACAATATCAACCCTTTTCCACTTCACAAGTCACTGACACAATTATGCCAGAAGCTTTGTATACTTTTAGGGGCATAGCACATTTTGCTTTACATAATGCTTTTAGGTTAGTATTTTGAATTTATATTCAAAAATCAATGGAAATAATGACGTTTTTCACATACACATTTATGTTATCTCAATGATTTTTTAGCTCAATTATTTAGTCTGACATTTTACCTTTATTTTAAGACCTTAATCTTAATGATCCGATTATTAGAACAGAAGTTATAGGCAAACCAAACCAACCATAGCGTACCTACCTTTACAAATTATTATACCGACTACAAATGTACATACATACCTACTACAAATATACATACCTACTATATTGTTGTATAAATATAGCATTTTTTTGACGATAACGAAACAAATTCCCCTAGAATGTGATTTTTTATTGCACACACTCTGCCGGCTTTAGAAGACTATCTCCCTCTCGCCAGTTGGTATTTTAATGTTTTTTTTTTGTTTTCCCAACTTTCTCGTTGACTAAAATTCTATGTCCGAAATTTATTTTTATGTTTTTAGTATGAAATTTTGAACGATTTTGAAAATTTTTTTTTTGTTCTAACTGAACAGTCCAATTTCCTTTAATTATATACCTCAATATTGAAAATCGGACAGGTGGATGCAAAGATATGAGCATTTAAGTAAATGCAAATCGGGTGTTTTTCAGATTCTTTTATAATATTTTGCAAAAAGAAGGTCAAGTATTTGTTTATGAAAATATTTTTTTGTATTTCCATTAAATTTAATTTTTTTAACCTTTTTCACATATACTTTTATATGTGACGCGGTAACAAAATGTAGCCAGACATTCTACCTAAATTTTAAGACCTTAATGTTAGCGATCGGATCATTAGAGAAGAAGTTATAAGCAAACCAAACCAACTACAGCGTACCTTTACTCTTATTATACCGACTACAAATATACATACCTACTGCCAATATATATACCTACCATATAGCATTTTTTTGACGATAACGAAGGAAATTCCCCTAGAATGTGGTTTTTTATTGCACACACTCTGCCGGCTTTAGAATACTATCTCCCTCTCGCCAGTTGGTATTTTAATGTTTTTTTTTTTTTTTCTCCAACTTCCTCGTTGACTAAAATTCTATGTCCGAAATATATTTTTATGTTTTTGGTATGAAATTTTGAACGATTTTGAAAATTTTTTTTTTGTTCTAACTGAACAGTCCAATTTCCTTTAATTCTACACCTTAATATTGAAAATCGGACAATTGGATAGAAAGTTATAAGCAATTAAGTAAATGCAAATCGGGTTTTTTTCCGATTTCCTAAATCATGGCAAAATATGGTCAATTTCTGCACTGAACTCGCTGTTTGCCGATGGAAATCATCCCCATTTTTTTCAATTTTTGTGAGATTTTTTTCGGCAAACTTATTTAACTATTGTGAAGGTCGTGTGGGGTGTAAAAATATGTTTGAGGTATCAATTTAATTGTGGGTTTATGTAGATGCGAATAAAAAAAAAACTATCTTTATAGGTGTATAGAGTATAGAGTTATGAGGTGATAATTGAAACAACAGAAATATTTGAATATCTCGGTTAAAAAAAATTTTAAAAATCCAAAATTTTGACACAGCATGTATATTAATGATATCTATAAGCTGTATGATTTTGAGAATTTTTAAATGATTCATTAAAAAGATATAAATTTTTAAGTGCACTAAAAAAATGTCAATTTTTGATGTTTAAAAAATGTGTCGAAAAAAAAATCTAATCAAAAATTTATGGTATAGAGGTAATAGAATATTGAAATACCTTTCGAATGGTATAAAAATAATTTCAATCGGATTAAAACCTGATTTAATAGAATTTTTTAAAATTTCAATTTTGAACTTAAAAAAATTCATATCTCGCTTTGTGTAATTTGTAGAATTTTTTTTTAAATTAGTAACATTCTAGAATTTTAAATATCTATTGATAAAAAAATAAATGAATGTAATAGGACTTTTCGTTTAGAAGTTAGTTTTTGTACCCTTGACCAGTTTTATCCAATTTTACCCTACTTAGAATACGAATTTTAAAAAATCCCTTCTTAGTGTGCACCTACATATAATTACAAATTAGAAAAAAATTAGTATATATTTTTAAGACTTCTAGTATAAGCTGTGGAATGATGGGACACTTAACGAAAAATTTAACAAATTTAACGAACTCTTTCATTTATAATAGTTAATAGCCGATTCGCCCGTAGCTTCGCTAACGTATATTAAAATACTATATATATTAAAATAGTATATATATTAAATAGTATAACGTAATAATTTATCTTTATTTTAAGACATTAATCATTTAAATCTGACCATTAGAACTAAAGTTAATTATAAATCTAACTAACTGAAACCTTAATCTTAATGATTCGATTCGATTATTAGAACAGAAGCTATAAGCCAAAAACCAAACCACATTTTTACTGACACAATTATGCCATAAACGTTGTATACTTTTAGGAGAATATCACACTTTTTGCTTATTATTATCTTTATTTTAAGACATTAATCATTTAAATCTGACCATTAGAACTAAAGTTAGTTATAAATCTAACTAAATTAATTAAAAAACTAAACCAAATATTTGCTTATTCGACAAAAATCGATTGCGGGTCCTGTCCCGCTCACGCAACTCCGTTGCTCCGCTTAGGGTATGTTCAGTCGCCAGGCAGGCGCCAATGTCAACAGTTATCTGGGATGAAAGTAGATATCTTAATTTTAAGATCTTAACCTTGAAAATCTATCCATTAGAACTCAAGTTATAAATTTTAACCTGTAGGTATATAGGTATGCCAGAATAAGTCACTTCACTTACAATTTCTACCTCTATCCTGATAATTTACCTAAACTTAACCTTAAACTTGAAGATCTTATGCATAATGTACCTACCTAACCTACCTATCTATTTATTTTTTATTAAATTTTTTATTAAAAATTTGTTTTCATTTAATTTTAAATTATTATTTAACGATAAATAAATAAGCAATCACGTTTTTTGCATACACTTGCATGTAATCGCAGTGAACTTTTAACTCAATAAATAAACTTGACATTATACCTTCATTTTAAGACCTTAATCTTAAAAATCTGATTATTAGAACCGAAGTTATAAGTAAATCAATCAAACCAGCCAATCGACCATATTATGTACCTACGTATCATTTTCTTTAAATTTTCAGTTTAAATAAAAAAAAACAATCAAAATAATGACGTTTTTCACATACAACTTTATGTGATCGCAATGATTTTTCAACTCAATAATTTAGCCTGACATCTAACCTTCATTTTAAGACCTTAATCTTAAAGATCTGATTATTAGAACCGAAGTTATAAGTAAGTCAATCAAACCAGCCAATCGACCATATTATGTACCTACGTATCATTTTCTTTAAATTTTCAGTTTAAATAAAAAAACAGTCAAAATAATTACTTTTTTCACATACAACTTTATGTGATCGCAATGATTTTTCAACTCAATAATTTAGCCTGACATCTAACCTTCATTTTAAGACCTTAATCTTAAAGATCTGATTATTAGAACCGAAGTTATAAGTAAGTCAATCAAACCAGCCAATCGACCATATTATGTACCTACGTATCATTTTCTTTAAATTTTCAGTTTAAATAAAAAAACAGTCAAAATAATTACGTTTTTCACATACAACTTTATGTGATCGCAATGATTTTTCAACTCAATAATTTAGCCTGACATCTAACCTTCATTTTAAGACATTAATCTTAAAGATCTGATTATTAGAACCGAAGTTATAAGTAAGTCAATCAAACCAGCCAATCGACCATATTATGTACCTACGTATCATTTTCTTTAAATTTTCAGTTTAAATAAAAAAACAGTCAAAATAATTACTTTTTTCACATACAACTTTATGTGATCGCAATGATTTTTCAACTCAATAATTTAGCCTGACATCTAACCTTCATTTTAAGACCTTAATCTTAAAGATCTGATTATTAGAACCGAAGTTATAAGTAAGTCAATCAAACCAGCCAATCGACCATATTATGTACCTACGTATCATTTTCTTTAAATTTTCAGTTTAAATAAAAAAACAGTCAAAATAATTACTTTTTTCACATACAACTTTATGTGATCGCAATGATTTTTCAACTCAATAATTTAGCCTGACATCTAACCTTCATTTTAAGACCTTAATCTTAAAGATCTGATTATTAGAACCGAAGTTATAAGTAAGTCAATCAAACCAGCCAATCGACCATATTATGTACCTACGTATCATTTTCTTTAAATTTTCAGTTTAAATAAAAAAACAGTCAAAATAATGACGTTTTTTACATACAACTTTATGTGATCGCAATGATTTTTCAACTCAATAATTTAGCCTGACATCTAACCTTCATTTTAAGACCTTAATCTTAAAGAACCGAGTATTAGAACAGAAGCTATAAGCCAAAAACCAAAAACCAAACCAACAATATCAACCCTTTTCCACTTCACAAGTCACTGACACAATTATGCCAGAAGCTTTGTATACTTTTAGGGGCATAGCACATTTTGCTTTACATAATGCTCTTAGGTTAGTATTTTGAATTTTTATTCAAAAAACAATGGAAATAGTGACGTTTTTCACATACACATTTATGTTATCACAATGATTTTTTACCTCAATTATTTAGTCTGACATTTTACCTATATTTTAAGACCTTAATCTTAATGATCCGATTATTAGAACAGAAGATATAGGCAAACCAAACCAACCATAGCGTACCTACCTTTACAAATTAATTATTATACCGACTACAAATGTACATACATACCTACTACAAATATACATACCTACTATATTTGTTGTATAAATATAGCATTTTTTTGACGATAACGAAACAAATTCCCCTAGAATGTGATTTTTTATTGCACACACTCTGCCGGCTTTAGAATACTATCTCCCTCTCGCCAGTTGGTATTTTAATGTTTTTTTTTTGTTTTCCCAACTTTCTCGTTGACTAAAATTCTATGTCCGATAATTATTTTTATGTTTTTGGTATGAAATTTTGAACGATTTTGAAAATTTTTTTTTTGTTCTAACTGAACAGTCCAATTTCCTTTAATTCTATACCTCAATATTGAAAATCGGACAGGTGGATGCAAAGATATAAGCATTTATGTAAATGCAAATCGGGTGTTTTTCAGATTTCTTTATAATATTTTGCAAAAAGAAGGTCAAGTATTTGTTTATGAAAATATTTTTTTGTATTTCCATTAAATTTAACTTTTTTTACCTTTTTCACACATACTTTTATAACTGACGCGGTAACAAAATGTAGCCAGACATTCTACCTAAATTTTAAGACCTTAATGTTAGCGATCGGATCATTAGAGCAGAAGTTATAAGCAAAACAATCCAACCACAGCGTACATTTACTATTATTATACCGACTACAAATATACATACCTACTGCCAATATATATACCTACCATATAGCATTTCTTTGACGATAACGAAGGAAATTCCCCTAGAATGTGGTTTTTTATTGCACACACTCTGCCGGCTTTAGAATACTATCTCCCTCTCGCCAGTTGGTATTTTAATGTTTTTTTTTTTTTTTCTCCAACTTCCTCGTTGACTAAAATTCTATGTCCGAAATATATTTTTATGTTTTTGGTATGAAATTTTGAACGATTTTGAAATTTTTTTTTTTGTTCTAACTGAACAGTCCAATTTCCTTTAATTCTATACCTTAATATTGAAAATCGGACAATTGGATGCAAAGATATAAGCATTTAAGTAAATGCAAATCGGGTTTTTTTCGATTTCCTAAATCATGGCAAAATATGGTCAATTTCTGCACTGAACTCGCTGTTTGCCGATGGAAATCATCCCCATTTTTTTCAATTTTTGTGTGATTTTTTTCGGCAAACTTATTTAACTATTGTGAAGGTCGTGTGGGGTGTAAAAATATGTTTGAGGTATCAAATTAATTGTGGGTTTATGTAGATGGGAATAAAAAAAAAACTATCTTTATAGGTGTATAGAGTATAGAGTTATGAGGTGATAATTGAAACAACAGAAATATTTGAATATCTCGGTTGAAAAAATTTTTAAAAATCCAAAATTTTGACACAACATGTATATTAATGATATCTATAAGTTGTATGATTTTGAGAATTTTTAAATCATTCATTAAAAAGATATAAATTTTTAAGTGCACTAAAAAAATGTCGATTTTTCATGTTTGAAAAATGTGTCGAAAAAAAAATCTAATCAAAAATTTATGGTATAGAGGTAATAGAATTTTGAAATACCTTTCGAATGGTATAAAAATAATTTCAATCGGATTAAAACCTGATTTAATAGAATTTTTTGAAATTTCAATTTTGAACTTAAAAAAATTCATATCTCGCTTTGTGTAATTTGTAGAATTTTTTTTTAAATTAGTAACATTCTAGAATTTTGAATATCTATTGATAAAAAAATAAATGAATGTAATAGGACTTTTCGTTTAGAAGTTAGTTTTTGTACCCTTGACCAGTTTTATCCAATTTTACCCTACTTAGAATAGGAATTTCAAAAAATCCCTTCTTAGTGTGCACCTACATATAATAACGAATTAAAAAAAAATTAGTATATATTTTTAAGACTTCTAGTATAAGCTGTGGAATGATGGGACACTTAACGAAAAATTTAACAAATTTAACGAACTCTTTCATTTATAATAGTTAACTAGCCGATTCGCCCGTAGCTTCGCTAACGTGTATATACCATAGTATATATATAGTATAGTATATATATAGTATAGTATATATATAGTATAGTATATATATTATTATATAGTATAAAACGTAATAATTTATCTTTATTTTAAGACATTAATCATTTAAATCTGACCATTAGAACTAAAGTTAATTATAAATCTAACTAAAACCTTAATCTTAATGATTCGATTCGATTCGATTATTAGAACAGAAGCTATAAGCCAAAAACCAAACCACATTTTTACTGACACAATTATGCCAGAAACGTTGTATACTTTAAGGAGAATAGCACACTTTTTGCTTATTATTATCTTTATTTTAAGACATTAATCATTTAAATCTGACCATTAGAACTAAATTTAATGATAAATCTAACTAAAACCTTAAAATAATTAAAAAACTAAACCAAATATTTGCTTATTCGACAAAAATCGATTGCGGGTCCTGTTCCGCTCACGCAACTCCGTTGCTCCGCTTAGGGAATGTTCAGTCGCCAGGCAGGCGCCAATGTCAACAGTTAACTGGGACGACAGTAGATATCATAATTTTAAGATCTTAACCTTGAAAATCTATCCATTAGAACTCAAGTTATAAGTCTTAAACCTAAAGGTATTATAGGTATGCCGGAATAAGTCACTTCAATTACAATTTCTACCTCTATCCTGATAATTTACCTAAACTTAACCTTAAACTTGAAGATCTTATGCATAATTTACCTACCTAACCTACCTATCTATTTATTTTTTATTAAATTTTTTATTAAAAATTTGTTTTCATTTAATTTTAAATTATTATTTAACGATAAATAAATAATAAGCAATCACGTTTTTTGCATACACTTGCATGTAATCGCAGTGAATTTTTAACTCAATAAATAAACTTGACATTATACCTTCATTTTAAGACCTTAATCTTAAAGATCTGATTATTAGAACCGAAGTTATAAGTAAGTCAATCAAACCAGCCAATCGACCATATTATGTACCTACATATCATTTTCTTTAAATTTTCAGTTTAAATAAAAAAACAGTCAAAATAATGACGTTTTTCACATACAACTTTATGTGATCGCAATGATTTTTCAACTCAATAATTTAGCCTGACATCTAACCTTCATTTTAAGACCTGATTATTAGAACCGAAGTTATAAGTAAGTCAATCAAACCAGCCAATCGACCATATTATGTACCTACATATCATTTTCTTTAAATTTTCAGTTTAAATAAAAAAACAATCAAAATAATGACGTTTTTCACATAAAAAACCGCAATGATTTTTCAACTCAATAATTTAGCCTGACATCTAACCTTCATTTTAAGACCTTAATCTTAAAGAACCGAGTATTAGAACAGAAGCTATAAGCCAAAAACCAAAAACCAAACCAACAATATCAACCCTTTTCCACTTCACAAGTCACTGACACAATTATGCCAGAAGCTTTGTATACTTTTAGGGGCATAACACATTTTGCTTTACATAATGCTCTTAGGTTAGTATTTTGAATTTTTATTCAAAAAACAATGGAAATAGTGACGTTTTTCACATACACATTTATGTTATCACAATGATTTTTTACCTCAATTATTTAGTCTGACATTTTACCTATATTTTAAGACCTTAATCTTAATGATCCGATTATTAGAACAGAAGTTATAGGCAAACCAAACCAACCATAGCGTACCTACCTTTACAAATTATTATACCGACTACAAATGTACATACATACCTACTACAAATATACATACCTACTATATTGTTGTATAAATATAGCATTTTTTTGACGATAACGAAACAAATTCCCCTAGAATGTGATTTTTTATTGCACACACTCTGCCGGCTTTAGAAGACTATCTCCCTCTCGCCAGTTGGTATTTTAATGTTTTTTTTTTGTTTTCCCAACTTTCTCGTTGACTAAAATTCTATGTCCGAAATTTATTTTTATGTTTTTAGTATGAAATTTTGAACGATTTTGAAAATTTTTTTTTTGTTCTAACTGAACAGTCCAAATTCCTTTAATTATATACCTCAATATTGAAAATCGGACAGGTGGATGCAAAGATATAAGCATTTATGTAAATGCAAATCGGGTGTTTTTCAGATTTCTTTATAATATTTTGCAAAAAGAAGGTCAAGTATTTGTTTATGAAAATATTTTTTTGTATTTCCATTAAATTTAACTTTTTTTACCTTCTTCACACATACTTTTATAACTGACGCGGTAACAAAATGTAGCCAGACATTCTACCTAAATTTTAAGACCTTAATGTTAGCGATCGGATCATTATAGCAGAAGTTATAAGCAAAACAATCCAACCACAGCGTACATTTACTATTATTATACCGACTACAAGTATACATACCTACTGCCAATATATATACCTACCATATAGCATTTCTTTGACGATAACGAAGGAAATTCCCCTAGAATGTGGTTTTTTATTGCACACACTCTGCCGGCTTTAGAATACTATCTCCCTCTCGCCAGTTGGTATTTTAATGTTTTTTTTTTTTTTTCTCCAACTTCCTCGTTGACTAAAATTCTATGTCCGAAATATATTTTTATGTTTTTGGTATGAAATTTTGAACGATTTTGAAAATTTTTTTTTTGTTCTAACTGAACAGTCCAATTTCCTTTAATTCTATACCTTAATATTGAAAATCGGACAATTGGATAGAAAGTTATAAGCAATTAAGTAAATGCAAATCGGGTTTTTTCTGATTTCCTAAATCATGGCAAAATATGGTCAATTTCTGCACTGAACTCGCTGTTTGCCGATGGAAATCATCGGCATTTTTTTCAATTTTTGTGTGATTTTTTTCGGCAAACTTATTTAACTATTGTGAAGGTCGTGTGGGGTGTAAAAATATGTTTGAGGTATCAAATTAATTGTGGGTTTATGTAGATGGGAATAAAAAAAAAACTATCTTTATAGGTGTATAGAGTATAGAGTTATGAGGTGATAATTGAAACAACAGAAATATTTGAATATCTCGGTTAAAAAAAATTTTAAAAATCCAAAATTTTGACACAACATGTATATTAATGATATCTATAAGCTGTATGATTTTGAGAATTTTTAAATGATTCATTAAAAAGATATAAATTTTTAAGTGCACTAAAAAAATGTCAATTTTTGATGTTTGAAAAATGTGTCGAAAAAAAAATCTAATCAAAAATTTATGGTATAGAGGTAATAGAATATTGAAATACCTTCCGAATGGTATAAAAATAATTTCAATCGGATTAAAACCTGATTTAATAGAATTTTTTGAAATTTCAATTTTGAACTTAAAAAAATTCATATCTCGCTTTGTGTAATTTGTAGAATTTTTTTTTAAATTAGTAACATTCTAGAATTTTGCATATCTATTGATAAAAAAATAAATGAATGTAATAGGACTTTTCGTTTAGAAGTTAGTTTTTGTACCTTTGACCAGTTTTATCCAATTTTACCCTACTTAGAATACGAATTTCAAAAAATCGCTTCTTAGTGTGCACCTACATATAATTACAAATTAGAAAAAAATTAGTATATATTTTTAAGACTTCTAGTATAAGCTGTAGAATGATCGGACACTTAACGAAAAATTTAACAAATTTAACGAACTCTTTCATTTATAATAGTTAATTAACTAGCCGATTCGCCCGTAGCTTCGCTAACGTATATTTTAATACTATATATATTTTATAGTATATATATTAAAAAATAGTATATATATTGAAATAGTATATATATTAAATAGCATAACGTAATAATTTATCTTTATTTTAAGACATTAATCATTTAAATCTGTCCATTAGAACTTAAGTTAATTATAAATCTAACTAAAACCTTAATCTTAATGATTCGATTCGATTCGATTATTAGAACAGAAGCTATAAGCCAAAAACCAAACCAAATTTTTACTGACACAATTATGCCATAAACGTTGTATACTTTTAGGAGAATATCACACTTTTTGCTTATTATTATCTTTATTTTAAGACATTAATCATTTAAATCTGACCATTAGAACTAAAGTTAATTATAAATCTAACTAAAATAATTAAAAAACTAAACCAAATATTTGCTTATTCGACAAAAATCGATTGCGGGTCCTGTCCCGCTCACGCAACTCCGTTGCTCCGCTTAGGGTATGTTCAGTCGCCAGGCAGGCGCCAATGTCAACAGTTATCTGGGATGAAAGTAGATATCTTAATTTTAAGATCTTAACCTTGAAAATCTATCCATTAGAACTCAAGTTATAAATCTTAAACCTGTAGGTATATAGGTATGCCGGAATAAGTCACTTCACTTACAATTTCTACCTCTATCCTGATTATTTACCTAAACTTAACCTTAAACTTGAAGATCTGATGCATAATGTACCTACCTAACCTACCTATCTATTTATTTTTTATTAAATTTTTTATTAAAAATTTGTTTTCATTTAATTTTAAATTATTATTTAACGATAAATAAATAAGCAATCACGTTTTTTGCATACACTTGCATGTAATCGCAGTGAATTTTTAACTCAATAAATAAACTTGACATTATACCTTCATTTTAAGACCTTAATCTTAAAAATCTGATTATTAGAACCGAAGTTATAAGTAAGTCAATCAAACCAGCCAATCGACCATATTATGTACCTACGTATCATTTTCTTTAAATTTTCAGTTTAAATAAAAAAACAGTCAAAATAATTACTTTTTTCACATACAACTTTATGTGATCGCAATGATTTTTCAACTCAATAATTTAGCCTGACATCTAACCTTCATTTTAAGACCTTAATCTTAAAGATCTGATTATTAGAACCGAAGTTATAAGTAAGTCAATCAAACCAGCCAATCGACCATATTATGTACCTACGTATCATTTTCTTTAAATTTTCAGTTTAAATAAAAAAACAGTCAAAATAATGACGTTTTTCACATACAACTTTATGTGATCGCAATGATTTTTCAACTCAATAATTTAGCCTGACATCTAACCTTCATTTTAAGACCTTAATCTTAAAGAACCGAGTATTAGAACAGAAGCTATAAGCCAAAAACCAAAAACCAAACCAACAATATCAACCCTTTTCCACTTCACAAGTCACTGACACAATTATGCCAGAAGCTTTGTATACTTTTAGGGGCATAGCACATTTTGCTTTAAGTATTTTGAATTTGTATTCAAAAATCAGTGGAAATAATGACGTTTTTCACATACACATTTATGTTATCACAATGATTTTTTACCTCAATTATTTAGTCTGACATTTTACCTATATTTTAAGACCTTAATCTAAATGATCCGATTGTTAGAACAGAAGTTATAGGCAAAACAAAACAAACCTACCTTTACAAATTAATTATTATACCGACTACAAATGTACATACATACCTGCTACAAATATACATACCTACTATATTGTTGTATAAATATAGCATTTTTTTGACGATAACGAAACAAATTCCCCTAGAATGTGATTTTTTATTGCACACACTCTGCCGGCTTTAGAATACTATCTCCCTCTCGCCAGTTGGTATTTTAATGTTTTTTTTTTGTTTTCCCAACTTTCTCGTTGACTAAAATTCTATGTCCGATAATTATTTTTATGTTTTTGGTATGAAATTTTGAACGATTTTGAAAATTTTTTTTTTGTTCTAACTGAACAGTCCAATTTCCTTTAATTCTATACCTCAATATTGAAAATCGGACAGGTGGATGCAAAGATATAAGCATTTATGTAAATGCAAATCGGGTGTTTTTCAGATTTCTTTATAATATTTTGCAAAAAGAAGGTCAAGTATTTGTTTATGAAAATATTTTTTTGTATTTCCATTAAATTTAACTTTTTTTACCTTTTTCACACATACTTTTATAACTGACGCGGTAACAAAATGTAGCCAGACATTCTACCTAAATTTTAAGACCTTAATGTTAGCGATCGGATCATTAGAGCAGAAGTTATAAGCAAAACAAACCAACCACAGCGTACATTTACTATTATTATACCGACTACAAATATACATACCTACTGCCAATATATATACCTACCATATAGCATTTTTTTGACGATAACGAAGGAAATTCCCCTAGAATGTGGTTTTTTATTGCACACACTCTGCCGGCTTTAGAAGACTATCTCCCTCTCGCCAGTTGGTATTTTAATGTTTTTTTTTTTTTTTCTCCAACTTCCTCGTTGACTAAAATTCTATGTCCGAAATATAGTTTTATGTTTTTGGTATGAAATTTTGAACGATTTTGAAAATTTTTTTTTTGTTCTAACTGAACAGTCCAATTTCCTTTAATTCTATACCTTAATATTGAAAATCGGACAATTGGATAGAAAGTTATAAGCAATTAAGTAAATGCAAATCGGGTTTTTTTCCGATTTCCTAAATCATGGCAAAATATGGTCAATTTCTGCACTGAACTCGCTGTTTGCCGATGGAAATCATCCCCATTTTTTTCAATTTTTGTGAGATTTTTTTCGGCAAACTTAATTAACTATTGTGAAGGTCGTGTGGGGTGTAAAAATATGTTTGAGGTATCAAATTAATTGTGGGTTTATGTAGATGGGAATAAAAAAAAAACTATCTTTATAGGTGTATAGAGTATAGAGTTATGAGGTGATAATTGAAACAACAGAAATATTTGAATATCTCGGTTAAAAAAATTTTGAAAAATCCAAAATTTTGACACAACATGTATATTAATGATATCTATAAGCTGTATGATTTTGAGAATTTTTAAATGATTCATTAAAAAGATATAAATTTTTAAGTGCACTAAAAAAATGTCAATTTTTGATGTTTGAAAAATGTGTCGAAAAAAAAATCTAATCAAAAATTTATGGTATAGAGGTAATAGAATTTTGAAATACCTTTCGAATGGTATAAAAATAATTTCGATCGGATTAAAACCTGATTTAATAGAATTTTTTGAAATTTCAATTTTAAACTTAAAAAAATTCATATCTCACTTTGTGTAATTTGTAGAATTTTTTTTTAAATTAGTAACATTCTAGAATTTTGAATATCTATTAATAAAAAAATAAATGAATGTAATAGGACTTTTCGTTTAGAAGTTAGTTTTTGTACCCTTGACCAGTTTTATCCAATTTTACCCTACTTAGAATTCGAATTTCAAAAAATCCCTTCTTAGTGTGCACCTACACAAAATTACGAATTAAAAAAAAATTAGTATATATTTTTAAGACTTCTAGTATAAGCTGTAGAATGATCGGACACTTAACGAAAAATTTAACAAATTTAACGAACTCTTTCTTTTATAATATATAACTAGCCGATTCGCCCCTAGCTTCGCTAACGTGGGTATATAGTATAGTATATATATATATACTATATACAGCCACGTAGCCAGAGGGGGGGTTTGATTGGCTGAAGCCCCCCCCCGAAAGTTTAAAATAAAAACTAAAACTTTCTAATATACTAAATTCAAACAGAAGCTATAAACTAAGCAAATCGATGTTGTACTACAAAATGTACAACATACCAACATCATAACTCTCCTAAAACGGTCAAGTATATGTGGTTTCAAAAAATGTTTGTATTAAATTTGTGTTTCTATTAAATATTCAATTTACTGACGTTTTTCATTTATAGTTTAATGTGACTGCGCAATGATTTTATAAAAAAAAATGTACTCCGATATTTTAGCTAAATATTAAGACTTTAATGTTACTGATCGGATTATTAGAACAGAAGTTATAAGCAAACGAAACCAACCATAGCGTACCTTTACAATTATTATACCGACTTCAAATGTACATACCTACATAATATGTAGGTACATATATATGTATACTAGCCGATTCGCCCGTAGCTTCGCTAACGTATATTAAAATACTATATATATTTTATAGTATATATATTAAAATAGTATAAAATATATTATATAGTAAATGTAAATAGTATAGTATATTTATTATTATATAGTATAATAATAATAATAAATAGTATAGTACCTACTATATATATTTAATATTATATAGTATAATAACGTTATAATTTATCTTTATTTTAAGACATTAATCATTTAAATCTGACTATTAGAACTAAAGTTAATTATAAATCTAACTAAAACCTTAAAAGAATTAAAAAACTTAACCAAATATTTGCTTATTCGACAAAAATCGATTGCGGGTCCTGTCCCGCTCACGCAACTCCGTTGCTCCGCTTAGGGTATGTTCAGTCGCCAGGCAGGCGCCAATGTCAACAGTTATCTGGGATGAAAGTAGATATCTTAATTTTAAGATCTTAACCTTGAAAATCTATCCATTAGAACTCAAGTTATAAATCTTAAACCTGTAGGTATATAGGTATGCCGGAATAAGTCACTTCACTTACAATTTCTACCTCTATCCTGATAATTTACCTAAACTTAACCTTAAACTTGAAGATCTGATGCATAATGTACCTACCTAACCTACCTATCTATTTATGTTTTATTAATTTTTTTATTAAAAATTTGTATTCATTTAATTTTAAATTATTATTTAACGATAAATAAATAAGCAATCACGTTTTTTGCATACACTTGAATGTAATCGCAGTGAATTTTTAACTTAATAAATAAACTTGACATTATACCTTCATTTTGAGACCTTAATCTTAAAGATCTGATTATTAGAACCGAAGTTATAAGTAAGTCAATCAAACCAGCCAATCGACCATATTATGTACCTACGTATCATTTTCTTTAAATTTTCAGTTTAAATAAAAAAACAGTCAAAATAATTACTTTTTCACATACAACTTTATGTGATCGCAATGATTTTTCAACTCAATAATTTAGCCTGACATCTAACCTTCATTTTAAGACCTTAATCTTAAAGATCTGATTATTAGAACCGAAGTTATAAGTAAGTCAATCAAACCAGCCAATCGACCATATTATGTACCTACGTATCATTTTCTTTAAATTTTCAGTTTAAATAAAAAAACAGTCAAAATAATTACTTTTTTCACATACAACTTTATGTGATCGCAATGATTTTTCAACTCAATAATTTAGCCTGACATCTAACCTTCATTTTAAGACCTTAATCTTAAAGATCTGATTATTAGAACCGAAGTTATAAGTAAGTCAATCAAACCAGCCAATCGACCATATTATGTACCTACGTATCATTTTCTTTAAATTTTCAGTTTAAATAAAAAAACAGTCAAAATAATTACTTTTTTCACATACAACTTTATGTGATCGCAATGATTTTTCAACTCAATAATTTAGCCTGACATCTAACCTTCATTTTAAGACCTTAATCTTAAAGATCTGATTATTAGAACCGAAGTTATAAGTAAGTCAATCAAACCAGCAAATCGACCATATTATGTACCTACGTATCATTTTCTTTAAATTTTCAGTATAAATAAAAAAACAGTCAAAATAATTACTTTTTTCACATACAACTTTATGTGATCGCAATGATTTTTCAACTCAATAATTTAGCCTGACATCTAACCTTCATTTTAAGACCCTAATCTTAAAGAACCGAGTATTAGAACAGAAGCTATAAGCCAAAAACCAAACCAACAATATCAACCCTTTTCCACTTCACAAGTCACTGACACAATTATGCCAGAAGCTTTGTATACTTTTAGGGGCATAGCACATTTTGCTTTACATAATGCTTTTAGGTTAGTATTTTGAATTTATATTCAAAAATCAATGGAAATAATGACGTTTTTCACATACACATTTATGTTATCTCAATGATTTTTTAGCTCAATTATTTAGTCTGACATTTTACCTTTATTTTAAGACCTTAATCTTAATGATCCGATTATTAGAACAGAAGTTATAGGCAAACCAAACCAACCATAGCGTACCTACCTTTACAAATTATTATACCGACTACAAATGTACATACATACCTACTACAAATATACATACCTACTATATTGTTGTATAAATATAGCATTTTTTTGACGATAACGAAACAAATTCCCCTAGAATGTGATTTTTTATTGCACACACTCTGCCGGCTTTAGAAGACTATCTCCCTCTCGCCAGTTGGTATTTTAATGTTTTTTTTTTGTTTTCCCAACTTTCTCGTTGACTAAAATTCTATGTCCGAAATTTATTTTTATGTTTTTAGTATGAAATTTTGAACGATTTTGAAAATTTTTTTTTTGTTCTAACTGAACAGTCCAATTTCCTTTAATTATATACCTCAATATTGAAAATCGGACAGGTGGATGCAAAGATATGAGCATTTAAGTAAATGCAAATCGGGTGTTTTTCAGATTCTTTTATAATATTTTGCAAAAAGAAGGTCAAGTATTTGTTTATGAAAATATTTTTTTGTATTTCCATTAAATTTAATTTTTTTAACCTTTTTCACATATACTTTTATATGTGACGCGGTAACAAAATGTAGCCAGACATTCTACCTAAATTTTAAGACCTTAATGTTAGCGATCGGATCATTAGAGAAGAAGTTATAAGCAAACCAAACCAACTACAGCGTACCTTTACTCTTATTATACCGACTACAAATATACATACCTACTGCCAATATATATACCTACCATATAGCATTTTTTTGACGATAACGAAGGAAATTCCCCTAGAATGTGGTTTTTTATTGCACACACTCTGCCGGCTTTAGAATACTATCTCCCTCTCGCCAGTTGGTATTTTAATGTTTTTTTTTTTTTTTCTCCAACTTCCTCGTTGACTAAAATTCTATGTCCGAAATATATTTTTATGTTTTTGGTATGAAATTTTGAACGATTTTGAAAATTTTTTTTTTGTTCTAACTGAACAGTCCAATTTCCTTTAATTCTACACCTTAATATTGAAAATCGGACAATTGGATAGAAAGTTATAAGCAATTAAGTAAATGCAAATCGGGTTTTTTTCCGATTTCCTAAATCATGGCAAAATATGGTCAATTTCTGCACTGAACTCGCTGTTTGCCGATGGAAATCATCCCCATTTTTTTCAATTTTTGTGAGATTTTTTTCGGCAAACTTATTTAACTATTGTGAAGGTCGTGTGGGGTGTAAAAATATGTTTGAGGTATCAATTTAATTGTGGGTTTATGTAGATGCGAATAAAAAAAAAACTATCTTTATAGGTGTATAGAGTATAGAGTTATGAGGTGATAATTGAAACAACAGAAATATTTGAATATCTCGGTTAAAAAAAATTTTAAAAATCCAAAATTTTGACACAGCATGTATATTAATGATATCTATAAGCTGTATGATTTTGAGAATTTTTAAATGATTCATTAAAAAGATATAAATTTTTAAGTGCACTAAAAAAATGTCAATTTTTGATGTTTAAAAAATGTGTCGAAAAAAAAATCTAATCAAAAATTTATGGTATAGAGGTAATAGAATATTGAAATACCTTTCGAATGGTATAAAAATAATTTCAATCGGATTAAAACCTGATTTAATAGAATTTTTTAAAATTTCAATTTTGAACTTAAAAAAATTCATATCTCGCTTTGTGTAATTTGTAGAATTTTTTTTTAAATTAGTAACATTCTAGAATTTTAAATATCTATTGATAAAAAAATAAATGAATGTAATAGGACTTTTCGTTTAGAAGTTAGTTTTTGTACCCTTGACCAGTTTTATCCAATTTTACCCTACTTAGAATACGAATTTTAAAAAATCCCTTCTTAGTGTGCACCTACATATAATTACAAATTAGAAAAAAATTAGTATATATTTTTAAGACTTCTAGTATAAGCTGTGGAATGATGGGACACTTAACGAAAAATTTAACAAATTTAACGAACTCTTTCATTTATAATAGTTAATAGCCGATTCGCCCGTAGCTTCGCTAACGTATATTAAAATACTATATATATTAAAATAGTATATATATTAAATAGTATAACGTAATAATTTATCTTTATTTTAAGACATTAATCATTTAAATCTGACCATTAGAACTAAAGTTAATTATAAATCTAACTAACTGAAACCTTAATCTTAATGATTCGATTCGATTATTAGAACAGAAGCTATAAGCCAAAAACCAAACCACATTTTTACTGACACAATTATGCCATAAACGTTGTATACTTTTAGGAGAATATCACACTTTTTGCTTATTATTATCTTTATTTTAAGACATTAATCATTTAAATCTGACCATTAGAACTAAAGTTAGTTATAAATCTAACTAAATTAATTAAAAAACTAAACCAAATATTTGCTTATTCGACAAAAATCGATTGCGGGTCCTGTCCCGCTCACGCAACTCCGTTGCTCCGCTTAGGGTATGTTCAGTCGCCAGGCAGGCGCCAATGTCAACAGTTATCTGGGATGAAAGTAGATATCTTAATTTTAAGATCTTAACCTTGAAAATCTATCCATTAGAACTCAAGTTATAAATTTTAACCTGTAGGTATATAGGTATGCCAGAATAAGTCACTTCACTTACAATTTCTACCTCTATCCTGATAATTTACCTAAACTTAACCTTAAACTTGAAGATCTTATGCATAATGTACCTACCTAACCTACCTATCTATTTATTTTTTATTAAATTTTTTATTAAAAATTTGTTTTCATTTAATTTTAAATTATTATTTAACGATAAATAAATAAGCAATCACGTTTTTTGCATACACTTGCATGTAATCGCAGTGAACTTTTAACTCAATAAATAAACTTGACATTATACCTTCATTTTAAGACCTTAATCTTAAAAATCTGATTATTAGAACCGAAGTTATAAGTAAATCAATCAAACCAGCCAATCGACCATATTATGTACCTACGTATCATTTTCTTTAAATTTTCAGTTTAAATAAAAAAAAACAATCAAAATAATGACGTTTTTCACATACAACTTTATGTGATCGCAATGATTTTTCAACTCAATAATTTAGCCTGACATCTAACCTTCATTTTAAGACCTTAATCTTAAAGATCTGATTATTAGAACCGAAGTTATAAGTAAGTCAATCAAACCAGCCAATCGACCATATTATGTACCTACGTATCATTTTCTTTAAATTTTCAGTTTAAATAAAAAAACAGTCAAAATAATTACTTTTTTCACATACAACTTTATGTGATCGCAATGATTTTTCAACTCAATAATTTAGCCTGACATCTAACCTTCATTTTAAGACCTTAATCTTAAAGATCTGATTATTAGAACCGAAGTTATAAGTAAGTCAATCAAACCAGCCAATCGACCATATTATGTACCTACGTATCATTTTCTTTAAATTTTCAGTTTAAATAAAAAAACAGTCAAAATAATTACGTTTTTCACATACAACTTTATGTGATCGCAATGATTTTTCAACTCAATAATTTAGCCTGACATCTAACCTTCATTTTAAGACATTAATCTTAAAGATCTGATTATTAGAACCGAAGTTATAAGTAAGTCAATCAAACCAGCCAATCGACCATATTATGTACCTACGTATCATTTTCTTTAAATTTTCAGTTTAAATAAAAAAACAGTCAAAATAATTACTTTTTTCACATACAACTTTATGTGATCGCAATGATTTTTCAACTCAATAATTTAGCCTGACATCTAACCTTCATTTTAAGACCTTAATCTTAAAGATCTGATTATTAGAACCGAAGTTATAAGTAAGTCAATCAAACCAGCCAATCGACCATATTATGTACCTACGTATCATTTTCTTTAAATTTTCAGTTTAAATAAAAAAACAGTCAAAATAATTACTTTTTTCACATACAACTTTATGTGATCGCAATGATTTTTCAACTCAATAATTTAGCCTGACATCTAACCTTCATTTTAAGACCTTAATCTTAAAGATCTGATTATTAGAACCGAAGTTATAAGTAAGTCAATCAAACCAGCCAATCGACCATATTATGTACCTACGTATCATTTTCTTTAAATTTTCAGTTTAAATAAAAAAACAGTCAAAATAATGACGTTTTTTACATACAACTTTATGTGATCGCAATGATTTTTCAACTCAATAATTTAGCCTGACATCTAACCTTCATTTTAAGACCTTAATCTTAAAGAACCGAGTATTAGAACAGAAGCTATAAGCCAAAAACCAAAAACCAAACCAACAATATCAACCCTTTTCCACTTCACAAGTCACTGACACAATTATGCCAGAAGCTTTGTATACTTTTAGGGGCATAGCACATTTTGCTTTACATAATGCTCTTAGGTTAGTATTTTGAATTTTTATTCAAAAAACAATGGAAATAGTGACGTTTTTCACATACACATTTATGTTATCACAATGATTTTTTACCTCAATTATTTAGTCTGACATTTTACCTATATTTTAAGACCTTAATCTTAATGATCCGATTATTAGAACAGAAGATATAGGCAAACCAAACCAACCATAGCGTACCTACCTTTACAAATTAATTATTATACCGACTACAAATGTACATACATACCTACTACAAATATACATACCTACTATATTTGTTGTATAAATATAGCATTTTTTTGACGATAACGAAACAAATTCCCCTAGAATGTGATTTTTTATTGCACACACTCTGCCGGCTTTAGAATACTATCTCCCTCTCGCCAGTTGGTATTTTAATGTTTTTTTTTTGTTTTCCCAACTTTCTCGTTGACTAAAATTCTATGTCCGATAATTATTTTTATGTTTTTGGTATGAAATTTTGAACGATTTTGAAAATTTTTTTTTTGTTCTAACTGAACAGTCCAATTTCCTTTAATTCTATACCTCAATATTGAAAATCGGACAGGTGGATGCAAAGATATAAGCATTTATGTAAATGCAAATCGGGTGTTTTTCAGATTTCTTTATAATATTTTGCAAAAAGAAGGTCAAGTATTTGTTTATGAAAATATTTTTTTGTATTTCCATTAAATTTAACTTTTTTTACCTTTTTCACACATACTTTTATAACTGACGCGGTAACAAAATGTAGCCAGACATTCTACCTAAATTTTAAGACCTTAATGTTAGCGATCGGATCATTAGAGCAGAAGTTATAAGCAAAACAATCCAACCACAGCGTACATTTACTATTATTATACCGACTACAAATATACATACCTACTGCCAATATATATACCTACCATATAGCATTTCTTTGACGATAACGAAGGAAATTCCCCTAGAATGTGGTTTTTTATTGCACACACTCTGCCGGCTTTAGAATACTATCTCCCTCTCGCCAGTTGGTATTTTAATGTTTTTTTTTTTTTTTCTCCAACTTCCTCGTTGACTAAAATTCTATGTCCGAAATATATTTTTATGTTTTTGGTATGAAATTTTGAACGATTTTGAAATTTTTTTTTTTGTTCTAACTGAACAGTCCAATTTCCTTTAATTCTATACCTTAATATTGAAAATCGGACAATTGGATGCAAAGATATAAGCATTTAAGTAAATGCAAATCGGGTTTTTTTCGATTTCCTAAATCATGGCAAAATATGGTCAATTTCTGCACTGAACTCGCTGTTTGCCGATGGAAATCATCCCCATTTTTTTCAATTTTTGTGTGATTTTTTTCGGCAAACTTATTTAACTATTGTGAAGGTCGTGTGGGGTGTAAAAATATGTTTGAGGTATCAAATTAATTGTGGGTTTATGTAGATGGGAATAAAAAAAAAACTATCTTTATAGGTGTATAGAGTATAGAGTTATGAGGTGATAATTGAAACAACAGAAATATTTGAATATCTCGGTTGAAAAAATTTTTAAAAATCCAAAATTTTGACACAACATGTATATTAATGATATCTATAAGTTGTATGATTTTGAGAATTTTTAAATCATTCATTAAAAAGATATAAATTTTTAAGTGCACTAAAAAAATGTCGATTTTTCATGTTTGAAAAATGTGTCGAAAAAAAAATCTAATCAAAAATTTATGGTATAGAGGTAATAGAATTTTGAAATACCTTTCGAATGGTATAAAAATAATTTCAATCGGATTAAAACCTGATTTAATAGAATTTTTTGAAATTTCAATTTTGAACTTAAAAAAATTCATATCTCGCTTTGTGTAATTTGTAGAATTTTTTTTTAAATTAGTAACATTCTAGAATTTTGAATATCTATTGATAAAAAAATAAATGAATGTAATAGGACTTTTCGTTTAGAAGTTAGTTTTTGTACCCTTGACCAGTTTTATCCAATTTTACCCTACTTAGAATAGGAATTTCAAAAAATCCCTTCTTAGTGTGCACCTACATATAATAACGAATTAAAAAAAAATTAGTATATATTTTTAAGACTTCTAGTATAAGCTGTGGAATGATGGGACACTTAACGAAAAATTTAACAAATTTAACGAACTCTTTCATTTATAATAGTTAACTAGCCGATTCGCCCGTAGCTTCGCTAACGTATATTAAAATACTATATATATTTTATAGTATATATATTAAAATAGTATAAAATATATTATATAGTAAATGTAAATAGTATAGTATATTTATTATTATATAGTATAATAATAATAATAAATAGTATAGTACCTACTATATATATTTAATATTATATAGTATAATAACGTTATAATTTATCTTTATTTTAAGACATTAATCATTTAAATCTGACTATTAGAACTAAAGTTAATTATAAATCTAACTAAAACCTTAAAAGAATTAAAAAACTTAACCAAATATTTGCTTATTCGACAAAAATCGATTGCGGGTCCTGTCCCGCTCACGCAACTCCGTTGCTCCGCTTAGGGTATGTTCAGTCGCCAGGCAGGCGCCAATGTCAACAGTTATCTGGGATGAAAGTAGATATCTTAATTTTAAGATCTTAACCTTGAAAATCTATCCATTAGAACTCAAGTTATAAATCTTAAACCTGTAGGTATATAGGTATGCCGGAATAAGTCACTTCACTTACAATTTCTACCTCTATCCTGATAATTTACCTAAACTTAACCTTAAACTTGAAGATCTGATGCATAATGTACCTACCTAACCTACCTATCTATTTATGTTTTATTAATTTTTTTATTAAAAATTTGTATTCATTTAATTTTAAATTATTATTTAACGATAAATAAATAAGCAATCACGTTTTTTGCATACACTTGAATGTAATCGCAGTGAATTTTTAACTTAATAAATAAACTTGACATTATACCTTCATTTTGAGACCTTAATCTTAAAGATCTGATTATTAGAACCGAAGTTATAAGTAAGTCAATCAAACCAGCCAATCGACCATATTATGTACCTACGTATCATTTTCTTTAAATTTTCAGTTTAAATAAAAAAACAGTCAAAATAATTACTTTTTCACATACAACTTTATGTGATCGCAATGATTTTTCAACTCAATAATTTAGCCTGACATCTAACCTTCATTTTAAGACCTTAATCTTAAAGATCTGATTATTAGAACCGAAGTTATAAGTAAGTCAATCAAACCAGCCAATCGACCATATTATGTACCTACGTATCATTTTCTTTAAATTTTCAGTTTAAATAAAAAAACAGTCAAAATAATTACTTTTTTCACATACAACTTTATGTGATCGCAATGATTTTTCAACTCAATAATTTAGCCTGACATCTAACCTTCATTTTAAGACCTTAATCTTAAAGATCTGATTATTAGAACCGAAGTTATAAGTAAGTCAATCAAACCAGCCAATCGACCATATTATGTACCTACGTATCATTTTCTTTAAATTTTCAGTTTAAATAAAAAAACAGTCAAAATAATTACTTTTTTCACATACAACTTTATGTGATCGCAATGATTTTTCAACTCAATAATTTAGCCTGACATCTAACCTTCATTTTAAGACCTTAATCTTAAAGATCTGATTATTAGAACCGAAGTTATAAGTAAGTCAATCAAACCAGCAAATCGACCATATTATGTACCTACGTATCATTTTCTTTAAATTTTCAGTATAAATAAAAAAACAGTCAAAATAATTACTTTTTTCACATACAACTTTATGTGATCGCAATGATTTTTCAACTCAATAATTTAGCCTGACATCTAACCTTCATTTTAAGACCCTAATCTTAAAGAACCGAGTATTAGAACAGAAGCTATAAGCCAAAAACCAAACCAACAATATCAACCCTTTTCCACTTCACAAGTCACTGACACAATTATGCCAGAAGCTTTGTATACTTTTAGGGGCATAGCACATTTTGCTTTACATAATGCTTTTAGGTTAGTATTTTGAATTTATATTCAAAAATCAATGGAAATAATGACGTTTTTCACATACACATTTATGTTATCTCAATGATTTTTTAGCTCAATTATTTAGTCTGACATTTTACCTTTATTTTAAGACCTTAATCTTAATGATCCGATTATTAGAACAGAAGTTATAGGCAAACCAAACCAACCATAGCGTACCTACCTTTACAAATTATTATACCGACTACAAATGTACATACATACCTACTACAAATATACATACCTACTATATTGTTGTATAAATATAGCATTTTTTTGACGATAACGAAACAAATTCCCCTAGAATGTGATTTTTTATTGCACACACTCTGCCGGCTTTAGAATACTATCTCCCTCTCGCCAGTTGGTATTTTAATGTTTTTTTTTTTTTTTCTCCAACTTCCTCGTTGACTAAAATTCTATGTCCGAAATATATTTTTATGTTTTTGGTATGAAATTTTGAACGATTTTGAAAATTTTTTTTTTGTTCTAACTGAACAGTCCAATTTCCTTTAATTCTACACCTTAATATTGAAAATCGGACAATTGGATAGAAAGTTATAAGCAATTAAGTAAATGCAAATCGGGTTTTTTTCCGATTTCCTAAATCATGGCAAAATATGGTCAATTTCTGCACTGAACTCGCTGTTTGCCGATGGAAATCATCCCCATTTTTTTCAATTTTTGTGAGATTTTTTTCGGCAAACTTATTTAACTATTGTGAAGGTCGTGTGGGGTGTAAAAATATGTTTGAGGTATCAATTTAATTGTGGGTTTATGTAGATGCGAATAAAAAAAAAACTATCTTTATAGGTGTATAGAGTATAGAGTTATGAGGTGATAATTGAAACAACAGAAATATTTGAATATCTCGGTTAAAAAAAATTTTAAAAATCCAAAATTTTGACACAGCATGTATATTAATGATATCTATAAGCTGTATGATTTTGAGAATTTTTAAATGATTCATTAAAAAGATATAAATTTTTAAGTGCACTAAAAAAATGTCAATTTTTGATGTTTAAAAAATGTGTCGAAAAAAAAATCTAATCAAAAATTTATGGTATAGAGGTAATAGAATATTGAAATACCTTTCGAATGGTATAAAAATAATTTCAATCGGATTAAAACCTGATTTAATAGAATTTTTTAAAATTTCAATTTTGAACTTAAAAAAATTCATATCTCGCTTTGTGTAATTTGTAGAATTTTTTTTTAAATTAGTAACATTCTAGAATTTTAAATATCTATTGATAAAAAAATAAATGAATGTAATAGGACTTTTCGTTTAGAAGTTAGTTTTTGTACCCTTGACCAGTTTTATCCAATTTTACCCTACTTAGAATACGAATTTTAAAAAATCCCTTCTTAGTGTGCACCTACATATAATTACAAATTAGAAAAAAATTAGTATATATTTTTAAGACTTCTAGTATAAGCTGTGGAATGATGGGACACTTAACGAAAAATTTAACAAATTTAACGAACTCTTTCATTTATAATAGTTAATAGCCGATTCGCCCGTAGCTTCGCTAACGTATATTAAAATACTATATATATTAAAATAGTATATATATTAAATAGTATAACGTAATAATTTATCTTTATTTTAAGACATTAATCATTTAAATCTGACCATTAGAACTAAAGTTAATTATAAATCTAACTAACTGAAACCTTAATCTTAATGATTCGATTCGATTATTAGAACAGAAGCTATAAGCCAAAAACCAAACCACATTTTTACTGACACAATTATGCCATAAACGTTGTATACTTTTAGGAGAATATCACACTTTTTGCTTATTATTATCTTTATTTTAAGACATTAATCATTTAAATCTGACCATTAGAACTAAAGTTAGTTATAAATCTAACTAAATTAATTAAAAAACTAAACCAAATATTTGCTTATTCGACAAAAATCGATTGCGGGTCCTGTCCCGCTCACGCAACTCCGTTGCTCCGCTTAGGGTATGTTCAGTCGCCAGGCAGGCGCCAATGTCAACAGTTATCTGGGATGAAAGTAGATATCTTAATTTTAAGATCTTAACCTTGAAAATCTATCCATTAGAACTCAAGTTATAAATTTTAACCTGTAGGTATATAGGTATGCCAGAATAAGTCACTTCACTTACAATTTCTACCTCTATCCTGATAATTTACCTAAACTTAACCTTAAACTTGAAGATCTTATGCATAATGTACCTACCTAACCTACCTATCTATTTATTTTTTATTAAATTTTTTATTAAAAATTTGTTTTCATTTAATTTTAAATTATTATTTAACGATAAATAAATAAGCAATCACGTTTTTTGCATACACTTGCATGTAATCGCAGTGAACTTTTAACTCAATAAATAAACTTGACATTATACCTTCATTTTAAGACCTTAATCTTAAAAATCTGATTATTAGAACCGAAGTTATAAGTAAATCAATCAAACCAGCCAATCGACCATATTATGTACCTACGTATCATTTTCTTTAAATTTTCAGTTTAAATAAAAAAAAACAATCAAAATAATGACGTTTTTCACATACAACTTTATGTGATCGCAATGATTTTTCAACTCAATAATTTAGCCTGACATCTAACCTTCATTTTAAGACCTTAATCTTAAAGATCTGATTATTAGAACCGAAGTTATAAGTAAGTCAATCAAACCAGCCAATCGACCATATTATGTACCTACGTATCATTTTCTTTAAATTTTCAGTTTAAATAAAAAAACAGTCAAAATAATTACTTTTTTCACATACAACTTTATGTGATCGCAATGATTTTTCAACTCAATAATTTAGCCTGACATCTAACCTTCATTTTAAGACCTTAATCTTAAAGATCTGATTATTAGAACCGAAGTTATAAGTAAGTCAATCAAACCAGCCAATCGACCATATTATGTACCTACGTATCATTTTCTTTAAATTTTCAGTTTAAATAAAAAAACAGTCAAAATAATTACGTTTTTCACATACAACTTTATGTGATCGCAATGATTTTTCAACTCAATAATTTAGCCTGACATCTAACCTTCATTTTAAGACATTAATCTTAAAGATCTGATTATTAGAACCGAAGTTATAAGTAAGTCAATCAAACCAGCCAATCGACCATATTATGTACCTACGTATCATTTTCTTTAAATTTTCAGTTTAAATAAAAAAACAGTCAAAATAATTACTTTTTTCACATACAACTTTATGTGATCGCAATGATTTTTCAACTCAATAATTTAGCCTGACATCTAACCTTCATTTTAAGACCTTAATCTTAAAGATCTGATTATTAGAACCGAAGTTATAAGTAAGTCAATCAAACCAGCCAATCGACCATATTATGTACCTACGTATCATTTTCTTTAAATTTTCAGTTTAAATAAAAAAACAGTCAAAATAATTACTTTTTTCACATACAACTTTATGTGATCGCAATGATTTTTCAACTCAATAATTTAGCCTGACATCTAACCTTCATTTTAAGACCTTAATCTTAAAGATCTGATTATTAGAACCGAAGTTATAAGTAAGTCAATCAAACCAGCCAATCGACCATATTATGTACCTACGTATCATTTTCTTTAAATTTTCAGTTTAAATAAAAAAACAGTCAAAATAATGACGTTTTTTACATACAACTTTATGTGATCGCAATGATTTTTCAACTCAATAATTTAGCCTGACATCTAACCTTCATTTTAAGACCTTAATCTTAAAGAACCGAGTATTAGAACAGAAGCTATAAGCCAAAAACCAAAAACCAAACCAACAATATCAACCCTTTTCCACTTCACAAGTCACTGACACAATTATGCCAGAAGCTTTGTATACTTTTAGGGGCATAGCACATTTTGCTTTACATAATGCTCTTAGGTTAGTATTTTGAATTTTTATTCAAAAAACAATGGAAATAGTGACGTTTTTCACATACACATTTATGTTATCACAATGATTTTTTACCTCAATTATTTAGTCTGACATTTTACCTATATTTTAAGACCTTAATCTTAATGATCCGATTATTAGAACAGAAGATATAGGCAAACCAAACCAACCATAGCGTACCTACCTTTACAAATTAATTATTATACCGACTACAAATGTACATACATACCTACTACAAATATACATACCTACTATATTTGTTGTATAAATATAGCATTTTTTTGACGATAACGAAACAAATTCCCCTAGAATGTGATTTTTTATTGCACACACTCTGCCGGCTTTAGAATACTATCTCCCTCTCGCCAGTTGGTATTTTAATGTTTTTTTTTTGTTTTCCCAACTTTCTCGTTGACTAAAATTCTATGTCCGATAATTATTTTTATGTTTTTGGTATGAAATTTTGAACGATTTTGAAAATTTTTTTTTTGTTCTAACTGAACAGTCCAATTTCCTTTAATTCTATACCTCAATATTGAAAATCGGACAGGTGGATGCAAAGATATAAGCATTTATGTAAATGCAAATCGGGTGTTTTTCAGATTTCTTTATAATATTTTGCAAAAAGAAGGTCAAGTATTTGTTTATGAAAATATTTTTTTGTATTTCCATTAAATTTAACTTTTTTTACCTTTTTCACACATACTTTTATAACTGACGCGGTAACAAAATGTAGCCAGACATTCTACCTAAATTTTAAGACCTTAATGTTAGCGATCGGATCATTAGAGCAGAAGTTATAAGCAAAACAATCCAACCACAGCGTACATTTACTATTATTATACCGACTACAAATATACATACCTACTGCCAATATATATACCTACCATATAGCATTTCTTTGACGATAACGAAGGAAATTCCCCTAGAATGTGGTTTTTTATTGCACACACTCTGCCGGCTTTAGAATACTATCTCCCTCTCGCCAGTTGGTATTTTAATGTTTTTTTTTTTTTTTCTCCAACTTCCTCGTTGACTAAAATTCTATGTCCGAAATATATTTTTATGTTTTTGGTATGAAATTTTGAACGATTTTGAAATTTTTTTTTTTGTTCTAACTGAACAGTCCAATTTCCTTTAATTCTATACCTTAATATTGAAAATCGGACAATTGGATGCAAAGATATAAGCATTTAAGTAAATGCAAATCGGGTTTTTTTCGATTTCCTAAATCATGGCAAAATATGGTCAATTTCTGCACTGAACTCGCTGTTTGCCGATGGAAATCATCCCCATTTTTTTCAATTTTTGTGTGATTTTTTTCGGCAAACTTATTTAACTATTGTGAAGGTCGTGTGGGGTGTAAAAATATGTTTGAGGTATCAAATTAATTGTGGGTTTATGTAGATGGGAATAAAAAAAAAACTATCTTTATAGGTGTATAGAGTATAGAGTTATGAGGTGATAATTGAAACAACAGAAATATTTGAATATCTCGGTTGAAAAAATTTTTAAAAATCCAAAATTTTGACACAACATGTATATTAATGATATCTATAAGTTGTATGATTTTGAGAATTTTTAAATCATTCATTAAAAAGATATAAATTTTTAAGTGCACTAAAAAAATGTCGATTTTTCATGTTTGAAAAATGTGTCGAAAAAAAAATCTAATCAAAAATTTATGGTATAGAGGTAATAGAATTTTGAAATACCTTTCGAATGGTATAAAAATAATTTCAATCGGATTAAAACCTGATTTAATAGAATTTTTTGAAATTTCAATTTTGAACTTAAAAAAATTCATATCTCGCTTTGTGTAATTTGTAGAATTTTTTTTTAAATTAGTAACATTCTAGAATTTTGAATATCTATTGATAAAAAAATAAATGAATGTAATAGGACTTTTCGTTTAGAAGTTAGTTTTTGTACCCTTGACCAGTTTTATCCAATTTTACCCTACTTAGAATAGGAATTTCAAAAAATCCCTTCTTAGTGTGCACCTACATATAATAACGAATTAAAAAAAAATTAGTATATATTTTTAAGACTTCTAGTATAAGCTGTGGAATGATGGGACACTTAACGAAAAATTTAACAAATTTAACGAACTCTTTCATTTATAATAGTTAACTAGCCGATTCGCCCGTAGCTTCGCTAACGTATATTAAAATACTATATATATTTTATAGTATATATATTAAAATAGTATAAAATATATTATATAGTAAATGTAAATAGTATAGTATATTTATTATTATATAGTATAATAATAATAATAAATAGTATAGTACCTACTATATATATTTAATATTATATAGTATAATAACGTTATAATTTATCTTTATTTTAAGACATTAATCATTTAAATCTGACTATTAGAACTAAAGTTAATTATAAATCTAACTAAAACCTTAAAAGAATTAAAAAACTTAACCAAATATTTGCTTATTCGACAAAAATCGATTGCGGGTCCTGTCCCGCTCACGCAACTCCGTTGCTCCGCTTAGGGTATGTTCAGTCGCCAGGCAGGCGCCAATGTCAACAGTTATCTGGGATGAAAGTAGATATCTTAATTTTAAGATCTTAACCTTGAAAATCTATCCATTAGAACTCAAGTTATAAATCTTAAACCTGTAGGTATATAGGTATGCCGGAATAAGTCACTTCACTTACAATTTCTACCTCTATCCTGATAATTTACCTAAACTTAACCTTAAACTTGAAGATCTGATGCATAATGTACCTACCTAACCTACCTATCTATTTATGTTTTATTAATTTTTTTATTAAAAATTTGTATTCATTTAATTTTAAATTATTATTTAACGATAAATAAATAAGCAATCACGTTTTTTGCATACACTTGAATGTAATCGCAGTGAATTTTTAACTTAATAAATAAACTTGACATTATACCTTCATTTTGAGACCTTAATCTTAAAGATCTGATTATTAGAACCGAAGTTATAAGTAAGTCAATCAAACCAGCCAATCGACCATATTATGTACCTACGTATCATTTTCTTTAAATTTTCAGTTTAAATAAAAAAACAGTCAAAATAATTACTTTTTCACATACAACTTTATGTGATCGCAATGATTTTTCAACTCAATAATTTAGCCTGACATCTAACCTTCATTTTAAGACCTTAATCTTAAAGATCTGATTATTAGAACCGAAGTTATAAGTAAGTCAATCAAACCAGCCAATCGACCATATTATGTACCTACGTATCATTTTCTTTAAATTTTCAGTTTAAATAAAAAAACAGTCAAAATAATTACTTTTTTCACATACAACTTTATGTGATCGCAATGATTTTTCAACTCAATAATTTAGCCTGACATCTAACCTTCATTTTAAGACCTTAATCTTAAAGATCTGATTATTAGAACCGAAGTTATAAGTAAGTCAATCAAACCAGCCAATCGACCATATTATGTACCTACGTATCATTTTCTTTAAATTTTCAGTTTAAATAAAAAAACAGTCAAAATAATTACTTTTTTCACATACAACTTTATGTGATCGCAATGATTTTTCAACTCAATAATTTAGCCTGACATCTAACCTTCATTTTAAGACCTTAATCTTAAAGATCTGATTATTAGAACCGAAGTTATAAGTAAGTCAATCAAACCAGCAAATCGACCATATTATGTACCTACGTATCATTTTCTTTAAATTTTCAGTATAAATAAAAAAACAGTCAAAATAATTACTTTTTTCACATACAACTTTATGTGATCGCAATGATTTTTCAACTCAATAATTTAGCCTGACATCTAACCTTCATTTTAAGACCCTAATCTTAAAGAACCGAGTATTAGAACAGAAGCTATAAGCCAAAAACCAAACCAACAATATCAACCCTTTTCCACTTCACAAGTCACTGACACAATTATGCCAGAAGCTTTGTATACTTTTAGGGGCATAGCACATTTTGCTTTACATAATGCTTTTAGGTTAGTATTTTGAATTTATATTCAAAAATCAATGGAAATAATGACGTTTTTCACATACACATTTATGTTATCTCAATGATTTTTTAGCTCAATTATTTAGTCTGACATTTTACCTTTATTTTAAGACCTTAATCTTAATGATCCGATTATTAGAACAGAAGTTATAGGCAAACCAAACCAACCATAGCGTACCTACCTTTACAAATTATTATACCGACTACAAATGTACATACATACCTACTACAAATATACATACCTACTATATTGTTGTATAAATATAGCATTTTTTTGACGATAACGAAACAAATTCCCCTAGAATGTGATTTTTTATTGCACACACTCTGCCGGCTTTAGAAGACTATCTCCCTCTCGCCAGTTGGTATTTTAATGTTTTTTTTTTGTTTTCCCAACTTTCTCGTTGACTAAAATTCTATGTCCGAAATTTATTTTTATGTTTTTAGTATGAAATTTTGAACGATTTTGAAAATTTTTTTTTTGTTCTAACTGAACAGTCCAATTTCCTTTAATTATATACCTCAATATTGAAAATCGGACAGGTGGATGCAAAGATATGAGCATTTAAGTAAATGCAAATCGGGTGTTTTTCAGATTCTTTTATAATATTTTGCAAAAAGAAGGTCAAGTATTTGTTTATGAAAATATTTTTTTGTATTTCCATTAAATTTAATTTTTTTAACCTTTTTCACATATACTTTTATATGTGACGCGGTAACAAAATGTAGCCAGACATTCTACCTAAATTTTAAGACCTTAATGTTAGCGATCGGATCATTAGAGAAGAAGTTATAAGCAAACCAAACCAACTACAGCGTACCTTTACTCTTATTATACCGACTACAAATATACATACCTACTGCCAATATATATACCTACCATATAGCATTTTTTTGACGATAACGAAGGAAATTCCCCTAGAATGTGGTTTTTTATTGCACACACTCTGCCGGCTTTAGAATACTATCTCCCTCTCGCCAGTTGGTATTTTAATGTTTTTTTTTTTTTTTCTCCAACTTCCTCGTTGACTAAAATTCTATGTCCGAAATATATTTTTATGTTTTTGGTATGAAATTTTGAACGATTTTGAAAATTTTTTTTTTGTTCTAACTGAACAGTCCAATTTCCTTTAATTCTACACCTTAATATTGAAAATCGGACAATTGGATAGAAAGTTATAAGCAATTAAGTAAATGCAAATCGGGTTTTTTTCCGATTTCCTAAATCATGGCAAAATATGGTCAATTTCTGCACTGAACTCGCTGTTTGCCGATGGAAATCATCCCCATTTTTTTCAATTTTTGTGAGATTTTTTTCGGCAAACTTATTTAACTATTGTGAAGGTCGTGTGGGGTGTAAAAATATGTTTGAGGTATCAATTTAATTGTGGGTTTATGTAGATGCGAATAAAAAAAAAACTATCTTTATAGGTGTATAGAGTATAGAGTTATGAGGTGATAATTGAAACAACAGAAATATTTGAATATCTCGGTTAAAAAAAATTTTAAAAATCCAAAATTTTGACACAGCATGTATATTAATGATATCTATAAGCTGTATGATTTTGAGAATTTTTAAATGATTCATTAAAAAGATATAAATTTTTAAGTGCACTAAAAAAATGTCAATTTTTGATGTTTAAAAAATGTGTCGAAAAAAAAATCTAATCAAAAATTTATGGTATAGAGGTAATAGAATATTGAAATACCTTTCGAATGGTATAAAAATAATTTCAATCGGATTAAAACCTGATTTAATAGAATTTTTTAAAATTTCAATTTTGAACTTAAAAAAATTCATATCTCGCTTTGTGTAATTTGTAGAATTTTTTTTTAAATTAGTAACATTCTAGAATTTTAAATATCTATTGATAAAAAAATAAATGAATGTAATAGGACTTTTCGTTTAGAAGTTAGTTTTTGTACCCTTGACCAGTTTTATCCAATTTTACCCTACTTAGAATACGAATTTTAAAAAATCCCTTCTTAGTGTGCACCTACATATAATTACAAATTAGAAAAAAATTAGTATATATTTTTAAGACTTCTAGTATAAGCTGTGGAATGATGGGACACTTAACGAAAAATTTAACAAATTTAACGAACTCTTTCATTTATAATAGTTAATAGCCGATTCGCCCGTAGCTTCGCTAACGTATATTAAAATACTATATATATTAAAATAGTATATATATTAAATAGTATAACGTAATAATTTATCTTTATTTTAAGACATTAATCATTTAAATCTGACCATTAGAACTAAAGTTAATTATAAATCTAACTAACTGAAACCTTAATCTTAATGATTCGATTCGATTATTAGAACAGAAGCTATAAGCCAAAAACCAAACCACATTTTTACTGACACAATTATGCCATAAACGTTGTATACTTTTAGGAGAATATCACACTTTTTGCTTATTATTATCTTTATTTTAAGACATTAATCATTTAAATCTGACCATTAGAACTAAAGTTAGTTATAAATCTAACTAAATTAATTAAAAAACTAAACCAAATATTTGCTTATTCGACAAAAATCGATTGCGGGTCCTGTCCCGCTCACGCAACTCCGTTGCTCCGCTTAGGGTATGTTCAGTCGCCAGGCAGGCGCCAATGTCAACAGTTATCTGGGATGAAAGTAGATATCTTAATTTTAAGATCTTAACCTTGAAAATCTATCCATTAGAACTCAAGTTATAAATTTTAACCTGTAGGTATATAGGTATGCCAGAATAAGTCACTTCACTTACAATTTCTACCTCTATCCTGATAATTTACCTAAACTTAACCTTAAACTTGAAGATCTTATGCATAATGTACCTACCTAACCTACCTATCTATTTATTTTTTATTAAATTTTTTATTAAAAATTTGTTTTCATTTAATTTTAAATTATTATTTAACGATAAATAAATAAGCAATCACGTTTTTTGCATACACTTGCATGTAATCGCAGTGAACTTTTAACTCAATAAATAAACTTGACATTATACCTTCATTTTAAGACCTTAATCTTAAAAATCTGATTATTAGAACCGAAGTTATAAGTAAATCAATCAAACCAGCCAATCGACCATATTATGTACCTACGTATCATTTTCTTTAAATTTTCAGTTTAAATAAAAAAAAACAATCAAAATAATGACGTTTTTCACATACAACTTTATGTGATCGCAATGATTTTTCAACTCAATAATTTAGCCTGACATCTAACCTTCATTTTAAGACCTTAATCTTAAAGATCTGATTATTAGAACCGAAGTTATAAGTAAGTCAATCAAACCAGCCAATCGACCATATTATGTACCTACGTATCATTTTCTTTAAATTTTCAGTTTAAATAAAAAAACAGTCAAAATAATTACTTTTTTCACATACAACTTTATGTGATCGCAATGATTTTTCAACTCAATAATTTAGCCTGACATCTAACCTTCATTTTAAGACCTTAATCTTAAAGATCTGATTATTAGAACCGAAGTTATAAGTAAGTCAATCAAACCAGCCAATCGACCATATTATGTACCTACGTATCATTTTCTTTAAATTTTCAGTTTAAATAAAAAAACAGTCAAAATAATTACGTTTTTCACATACAACTTTATGTGATCGCAATGATTTTTCAACTCAATAATTTAGCCTGACATCTAACCTTCATTTTAAGACATTAATCTTAAAGATCTGATTATTAGAACCGAAGTTATAAGTAAGTCAATCAAACCAGCCAATCGACCATATTATGTACCTACGTATCATTTTCTTTAAATTTTCAGTTTAAATAAAAAAACAGTCAAAATAATTACTTTTTTCACATACAACTTTATGTGATCGCAATGATTTTTCAACTCAATAATTTAGCCTGACATCTAACCTTCATTTTAAGACCTTAATCTTAAAGATCTGATTATTAGAACCGAAGTTATAAGTAAGTCAATCAAACCAGCCAATCGACCATATTATGTACCTACGTATCATTTTCTTTAAATTTTCAGTTTAAATAAAAAAACAGTCAAAATAATTACTTTTTTCACATACAACTTTATGTGATCGCAATGATTTTTCAACTCAATAATTTAGCCTGACATCTAACCTTCATTTTAAGACCTTAATCTTAAAGATCTGATTATTAGAACCGAAGTTATAAGTAAGTCAATCAAACCAGCCAATCGACCATATTATGTACCTACGTATCATTTTCTTTAAATTTTCAGTTTAAATAAAAAAACAGTCAAAATAATGACGTTTTTTACATACAACTTTATGTGATCGCAATGATTTTTCAACTCAATAATTTAGCCTGACATCTAACCTTCATTTTAAGACCTTAATCTTAAAGAACCGAGTATTAGAACAGAAGCTATAAGCCAAAAACCAAAAACCAAACCAACAATATCAACCCTTTTCCACTTCACAAGTCACTGACACAATTATGCCAGAAGCTTTGTATACTTTTAGGGGCATAGCACATTTTGCTTTACATAATGCTCTTAGGTTAGTATTTTGAATTTTTATTCAAAAAACAATGGAAATAGTGACGTTTTTCACATACACATTTATGTTATCACAATGATTTTTTACCTCAATTATTTAGTCTGACATTTTACCTATATTTTAAGACCTTAATCTTAATGATCCGATTATTAGAACAGAAGATATAGGCAAACCAAACCAACCATAGCGTACCTACCTTTACAAATTAATTATTATACCGACTACAAATGTACATACATACCTACTACAAATATACATACCTACTATATTTGTTGTATAAATATAGCATTTTTTTGACGATAACGAAACAAATTCCCCTAGAATGTGATTTTTTATTGCACACACTCTGCCGGCTTTAGAATACTATCTCCCTCTCGCCAGTTGGTATTTTAATGTTTTTTTTTTGTTTTCCCAACTTTCTCGTTGACTAAAATTCTATGTCCGATAATTATTTTTATGTTTTTGGTATGAAATTTTGAACGATTTTGAAAATTTTTTTTTTGTTCTAACTGAACAGTCCAATTTCCTTTAATTCTATACCTCAATATTGAAAATCGGACAGGTGGATGCAAAGATATAAGCATTTATGTAAATGCAAATCGGGTGTTTTTCAGATTTCTTTATAATATTTTGCAAAAAGAAGGTCAAGTATTTGTTTATGAAAATATTTTTTTGTATTTCCATTAAATTTAACTTTTTTTACCTTTTTCACACATACTTTTATAACTGACGCGGTAACAAAATGTAGCCAGACATTCTACCTAAATTTTAAGACCTTAATGTTAGCGATCGGATCATTAGAGCAGAAGTTATAAGCAAAACAATCCAACCACAGCGTACATTTACTATTATTATACCGACTACAAATATACATACCTACTGCCAATATATATACCTACCATATAGCATTTCTTTGACGATAACGAAGGAAATTCCCCTAGAATGTGGTTTTTTATTGCACACACTCTGCCGGCTTTAGAATACTATCTCCCTCTCGCCAGTTGGTATTTTAATGTTTTTTTTTTTTTTTCTCCAACTTCCTCGTTGACTAAAATTCTATGTCCGAAATATATTTTTATGTTTTTGGTATGAAATTTTGAACGATTTTGAAATTTTTTTTTTTGTTCTAACTGAACAGTCCAATTTCCTTTAATTCTATACCTTAATATTGAAAATCGGACAATTGGATGCAAAGATATAAGCATTTAAGTAAATGCAAATCGGGTTTTTTTCGATTTCCTAAATCATGGCAAAATATGGTCAATTTCTGCACTGAACTCGCTGTTTGCCGATGGAAATCATCCCCATTTTTTTCAATTTTTGTGTGATTTTTTTCGGCAAACTTATTTAACTATTGTGAAGGTCGTGTGGGGTGTAAAAATATGTTTGAGGTATCAAATTAATTGTGGGTTTATGTAGATGGGAATAAAAAAAAAACTATCTTTATAGGTGTATAGAGTATAGAGTTATGAGGTGATAATTGAAACAACAGAAATATTTGAATATCTCGGTTGAAAAAATTTTTAAAAATCCAAAATTTTGACACAACATGTATATTAATGATATCTATAAGTTGTATGATTTTGAGAATTTTTAAATCATTCATTAAAAAGATATAAATTTTTAAGTGCACTAAAAAAATGTCGATTTTTCATGTTTGAAAAATGTGTCGAAAAAAAAATCTAATCAAAAATTTATGGTATAGAGGTAATAGAATTTTGAAATACCTTTCGAATGGTATAAAAATAATTTCAATCGGATTAAAACCTGATTTAATAGAATTTTTTGAAATTTCAATTTTGAACTTAAAAAAATTCATATCTCGCTTTGTGTAATTTGTAGAATTTTTTTTTAAATTAGTAACATTCTAGAATTTTGAATATCTATTGATAAAAAAATAAATGAATGTAATAGGACTTTTCGTTTAGAAGTTAGTTTTTGTACCCTTGACCAGTTTTATCCAATTTTACCCTACTTAGAATAGGAATTTCAAAAAATCCCTTCTTAGTGTGCACCTACATATAATAACGAATTAAAAAAAAATTAGTATATATTTTTAAGACTTCTAGTATAAGCTGTGGAATGATGGGACACTTAACGAAAAATTTAACAAATTTAACGAACTCTTTCATTTATAATAGTTAACTAGCCGATTCGCCCGTAGCTTCGCTAACGTATATTAAAATACTATATATATTTTATAGTATATATATATTAAAATAGTATAAAATATATTAAATATTAATAGTATAGTATATTTATTATTATTATTTATATAGTATAACGTAAATAGTATAGTATATATTTATCATTATATAGTATAAATAACGTTATAATTTATCTTTATTTTAAGACATTAATCATTTAAATCTGACCATTAGAACTAAAGTTAATTATAAATCTAACTAAAACCTTAATCTTAATGATTCGATTCGATTCGATTATTAGAACAGAAGCTATAAGCCAAAAACCAAACCACATTTTTACTGACACAATTATGCCATAAACGTTGTATACTTTTAGGAGAATATCACACTTTTTGCTTATTATTATCTTTATTTTAAGACATTAATCATTTAAATCTGACCATTAGAACTAAAGTTAATGATAAATCTAACTAAAACCTTAAAATAATTAAAAAACTAAACCAAATATTTGCTTATTCGACAAAAATCGATTGCGGGCCCTGTCCCGCTCACGCAACTCCGTTGCTCCGCTTAGGGTATGTTCAGTCGCCAGGCAGGCGCCAATGTCAACAGTTATCTGGGATGAAAGTAGATATCTTAATTTTAAGATCTTAACCTTGAAAATCTATCCATTAGAACTCAAGTTATAAATCTTAAACCTGTAGGTATATAGGTATGCCGGAATAAGTCACTTCACTTACAATTTCTACCTCTATCCTTATAATTTACCTAAACTTAACCTTAAACTTGAAGATCTGATGCATAATGTACCTACCTAACCTACCTATCTATTTATTTTTTATTAAATTTTTTATTAAAAATTTGTTTTCATTTAATTTTAAATTATTATTTAACGATAAATAAATAAGCAATCACGTTTTTTGCATACACTTGCATGTAATCGCAGTGAATTTTTAACTCAATAAATAAACTTGACATTATACCTTCATTTTAAGACCTTAATCTTAAAGATCTGATTATTAGAACCGAAGTTATAAGTAAGTCAATCAAACCAGCCAATCGACCATATTATGTACCTACATATCATTTTCTTTAAATTTTCAGTTTAAATAAAAAAACAATCAAAATAATGACGTTTTTCACATACAACTTTATGTGATCGCAATGATTTTTCAACTCAATAATTTAGCCTGACATCTAACCTTCATTTTAAGACCTTAATCTTAAAGATCTGATTATTAGAACCGAAGTTATAAGTAAGTCAATCAAACCAGCCAATCGACCATATTATGTACCTACGTATCATTTTCTTTAAATTTTCAGTTTAAATAAAAAAAACAGTCAAAATAATTACTTTTTTCACATACAACTTTATGTGATCGCAATGATTTTTCAACTCAATAATTTAGCCTGACATCTAACCTTCATTTTAAGACCTTAATCTTAAAGATCTGATTATTAGAACCGAAGTTATAAGTAAGTCAATCAAACCAGCCAATCGACCATATTATGTACCTACGTATCATTTTCTTTAAATTTTCAGTTTAAATAAAAAAACAGTCAAAATAATTACTTTTTTCACATACAACTTTATGTGATCGCAATGATTTTTCAACTCAATAATTTAGCCTGACATCTAACCTTCATTTTAAGACCTTAATCTTAAAGATCTGATTATTAGAACCGAAGTTATAAGTAAGTCAATCAAACCAGCCAATCGACCATATTATGTACCTACGTATCATTTTCTTTAAATTTTCAGTTTAAATAAAAAAACAGTCAAAATAATGACGTTTTTCACATACAACTTTATGTGATCGCAATGATTTTTCAACTCAATAATTTAGCCTGACATCTAACCTTCATTTTAAGACCTTAATCTTAAAGAACCGAGTATTAGAACAGAAGCTATAAGCCAAAAACCAAAAACCAAACCAACAATATCAACCCTTTTCCACTTCACAAGTCACTGACACAATTATGCCAGAAGCTTTGTATACTTTTAGGGGCATAGCACATTTTGCTTTACATAATGCTCTTAGGTTAGTATTTTGAATTTTTATTCAAAAAACAATGGAAATAATGACGTTTTTCACATACAACTTTATGTGATCGCAATGATTTTTCAACTCAATAATTTAGCCTGACATCTAACCTTCATTTTAAGACCTTAATCTTAAAGATCTGATTATTAGAACCGAAGTTATAAGTAAGTCAATCAAACCAGCCAATCGACCATATTATGTACCTACGTATCATTTTCTTTAAATTTTCAGTTTAAATAAAAAAACAGTCAAAATAATTACTTTTTTCACATACAACTTTATGTGATCGCAATGATTTTTTAACTCAATAATTTAGCCTGACATCTAACCTTCATTTTAAGACCTTAATCTTAAAAATCTGATTATTAGAACCGAAGTTATAAGTAAGTCAATCAAACCAGCCAATCGACCATATTATGTACCTACGTATCATTTTCTTTAAATTTTCAGTTTAAATAAAAAAACAGTCAAAATAATTACTTTTTTCACATACAACTTTATGTGATCGCAATGATTTTTCAACTCAATAATTTAGCCTGACATCTAACCTTCATTTTAAGACCTTAATCTTAAAAATCTGATTATTAGAACCGAAGTTATAAGTAAGTCAATCAAACCAGCCAATCGACCATATTATGTACCTACGTATCATTTTCTTTAAATTTTCAGTTTAAATAAAAAAACAGTCAAAATAATTACTTTTTTCACATACAACTTTATGTGATCGCAATGATTTTTCAACTCAATAATTTAGCCTGACATCTAACCTTCATTTTAAGACCTTAATCTTAAAGATCTGATTATTAGAACCGAAGTTATAAGTAAGTCAATCAAACCAGCCAATCGACCATATTATGTACCTACGTATCATTTTCTTTAAATTTTCAGTTTAAATAAAAAAACAGTCAAAATAATGATTTTTCAACTCAATAATTTAGCCTGACATCTAACCTTCATTTTAAGACCTTAATCTTAAAGATCTGATTATTAGAACCGAAGTTATAAGTAAGTCAATCAAACCAGCCAATCGACCATATTATGTACCTACATATCATTTCCTTTAAATTTTCAGTTTAAATAAAAAAACCATAAAAATAATGACGTTTTTCACATACAACTTTATGTGATCGCAATGATTTTTCAACTCAATAATTTAGCCTGATATCTAACCTTCATTTTAAGACCTTAATCTTAAAGAACCGAGTATTAGAACAGAAGCTATAAGCCAAAAACCAAAAACCAAACCAACAATATCAACCCTTTTCCACTTCACAAGTCACTGACACAATCATGCCAGAAGCTTTGTATACTTTTAGGGGCATAGCACATTTTGCTTTAAGTATTTTGAATTTGTATTCAAAAATCAGTGGAAATAATGACGTTTTTCACATACACATTTATGTTATCACAATGATTTTTTACCTCAATTATTTAGTCTGACATTTTACCTATATTTTAAGACCTTAATCTAAATGATCCGATTATTAGAACAGAAGTTATAGGCAAAACAAAACCAACCTACCTTTACAAATTAATTATTATACCGACTACAAATGTACATACATACCTACTACAAATATACATACCTACTATATTGTTGTATAAATATAGCATTTTTTTGACGATAACGAAACAAATTCCCCTAGAATGTGATTTTTTATTGCACACACTCTGCCGGCTTTAGAATACTGTCTCCCTCTCGCCAGTTGGTATTTTAATGTTTTTTTTTTGTTTTCCCAACTTTCTCGTTGACTAAAATTCTATGTCCGAAATTTATTTTTATGTTTTTAGTATGAAATTTTGAACGATTTTGAAAATTTTTTGTTTGTTCTAACTGAACAGTCCAATTTCCTTTAATTATATACCTCAATATTGAAAATCGGACAGGTGGATGCAAAAATATAAGCATTTAAGTAAATGCAAATCGGGTGTTTTTCAGATTCTTTTATAATATTTTGCAAAAAGAAGGTCAAGTATTTGTTTATGAAAATATTTTTTTGTATTTCCATTAAATTTAACTTTTTTTACCTTTTTCACACATACTTTTATAACTGACGCGGTAACAAAATGTAGCCAGACATTCTACCTAAATTTTAAGACCTTAATGTTAGCGATCGGATCATTAGAGCAGAAGTTATAAGCAAAACAAACCAACCACAGCGTACATTTACTATTATTATACCGACTACAAATATACATACCTACTGCCAATATATATACCTACCATATAGCATTTTTTTGACGATAACGAAGGAAATTCCCCTAGAATGTGGTTTTTTATTGCACACACTCTGCCGGCTTTAGAAGACTATCTCCCTCTCGCCAGTTGGTATTTTAATGTTTTTTTTTTTTTTTCTCCAACTTCCTCGTTGACTAAAATTCTATGTCCGAAATATATTTTTATGTTTTTGGTATGAAATTTTGAACGATTTTGAAAAATTTTTTTTTGTTCTAACTGAACAGTCCAATTTCCTTTAATTTGATACCTCAATATTGAAAATCGGGCAATTGGATGCAAAGATATAAGCATTTAAGTAAATGCAAATCGGGTTTTTTCCGATTTCCTAAATCATGGCAAAATATGGTCAATTTCTGCACTGAACTCGCTGTTTGCCGATGGAAATCATCCCCATTTTTTTCAATTTTTGTGAGATTTTTTTCGGCAAACTTAATTAACTATTGTGAAGGTCGTGTGGGGTGTAAAAATATGTTTGAGGTATCAAATTAATTGTGGGTTTATGTAGATGGGAATAAAAAAAAAACTATCTTTATAGGTGTATAGAGTATAGAGTTATGAGGTGATAATTGAAACAACAGAAATATTTGAATATCTCGGTTGAAAAAATTTTGAAAAATCCAAAATTTTGACACAACATGTATATTAATGATATCTATATGCTGTATAATTTTGAGAATTTTTAAATGATTCATTAAAAAGATATAAATTTTTAAGTACACTAAAAAAATGTCGATTTTTGATGTTTGAAAAATGTGTCGAAAAAAAAATCTAATCAAAAATTTATGGTATAGAGGTAATAGAATATTGAAATACCTTTCGAATGGTATAAAAATAATTTCGATCGGATTAAAACCTGATTTTATAGAATTTTTTGAAATTTCAATTTTGAACTTAAAAAAATTCATATCTCGCTTTGTGTAATTTGTAGAATTTTTTTTTAAATTAGTAACATTCTAGAATTTTGAATATCTATTGATAAAAAAATAAATGAATGCAATAGGACTTTTCGTTTAAAAGTTAGTTTTTGTACCCTTGACCAGTTTTATCCAATTTTACCCTACTTAGAATAGGAATTTCAAAAAATCCCTTCTTAGTGTGCACCTACATATAATTACGAATTAAAAAAAAATTAGTATATATTTTTAAGACTTCTAGTATAAGCTGTGGAATGATCGGACACTTAACGAAAAATTTATCAAATTTAACGAACTCTTTCTTTTATAATATATAACTAGCCGATTCGCCCGTAGCTTCGCTAACGTATATTAAAATACTATATATATTTTATAGTATATATATTAAAATAGTATAAAATATATTATATAGTAAATGTAAATAGTATAGTATATTTATTATTATATAGTATAATAATAATAATAAATAGTATAGTACCTACTATATATATTTAATATTATATAGTATAATAACGTTATAATTTATCTTTATTTTAAGACATTAATCATTTAAATCTGACTATTAGAACTAAAGTTAATTATAAATCTAACTAAAACCTTAAAAGAATTAAAAAACTTAACCAAATATTTGCTTATTCGACAAAAATCGATTGCGGGTCCTGTCCCGCTCACGCAACTCCGTTGCTCCGCTTAGGGTATGTTCAGTCGCCAGGCAGGCGCCAATGTCAACAGTTATCTGGGATGAAAGTAGATATCTTAATTTTAAGATCTTAACCTTGAAAATCTATCCATTAGAACTCAAGTTATAAATCTTAAACCTGTAGGTATATAGGTATGCCGGAATAAGTCACTTCACTTACAATTTCTACCTCTATCCTGATAATTTACCTAAACTTAACCTTAAACTTGAAGATCTGATGCATAATGTACCTACCTAACCTACCTATCTATTTATGTTTTATTAATTTTTTTATTAAAAATTTGTATTCATTTAATTTTAAATTATTATTTAACGATAAATAAATAAGCAATCACGTTTTTTGCATACACTTGAATGTAATCGCAGTGAATTTTTAACTTAATAAATAAACTTGACATTATACCTTCATTTTGAGACCTTAATCTTAAAGATCTGATTATTAGAACCGAAGTTATAAGTAAGTCAATCAAACCAGCCAATCGACCATATTATGTACCTACGTATCATTTTCTTTAAATTTTCAGTTTAAATAAAAAAACAGTCAAAATAATTACTTTTTCACATACAACTTTATGTGATCGCAATGATTTTTCAACTCAATAATTTAGCCTGACATCTAACCTTCATTTTAAGACCTTAATCTTAAAGATCTGATTATTAGAACCGAAGTTATAAGTAAGTCAATCAAACCAGCCAATCGACCATATTATGTACCTACGTATCATTTTCTTTAAATTTTCAGTTTAAATAAAAAAACAGTCAAAATAATTACTTTTTTCACATACAACTTTATGTGATCGCAATGATTTTTCAACTCAATAATTTAGCCTGACATCTAACCTTCATTTTAAGACCTTAATCTTAAAGATCTGATTATTAGAACCGAAGTTATAAGTAAGTCAATCAAACCAGCCAATCGACCATATTATGTACCTACGTATCATTTTCTTTAAATTTTCAGTTTAAATAAAAAAACAGTCAAAATAATTACTTTTTTCACATACAACTTTATGTGATCGCAATGATTTTTCAACTCAATAATTTAGCCTGACATCTAACCTTCATTTTAAGACCTTAATCTTAAAGATCTGATTATTAGAACCGAAGTTATAAGTAAGTCAATCAAACCAGCAAATCGACCATATTATGTACCTACGTATCATTTTCTTTAAATTTTCAGTATAAATAAAAAAACAGTCAAAATAATTACTTTTTTCACATACAACTTTATGTGATCGCAATGATTTTTCAACTCAATAATTTAGCCTGACATCTAACCTTCATTTTAAGACCCTAATCTTAAAGAACCGAGTATTAGAACAGAAGCTATAAGCCAAAAACCAAACCAACAATATCAACCCTTTTCCACTTCACAAGTCACTGACACAATTATGCCAGAAGCTTTGTATACTTTTAGGGGCATAGCACATTTTGCTTTACATAATGCTTTTAGGTTAGTATTTTGAATTTATATTCAAAAATCAATGGAAATAATGACGTTTTTCACATACACATTTATGTTATCTCAATGATTTTTTAGCTCAATTATTTAGTCTGACATTTTACCTTTATTTTAAGACCTTAATCTTAATGATCCGATTATTAGAACAGAAGTTATAGGCAAACCAAACCAACCATAGCGTACCTACCTTTACAAATTATTATACCGACTACAAATGTACATACATACCTACTACAAATATACATACCTACTATATTGTTGTATAAATATAGCATTTTTTTGACGATAACGAAACAAATTCCCCTAGAATGTGATTTTTTATTGCACACACTCTGCCGGCTTTAGAAGACTATCTCCCTCTCGCCAGTTGGTATTTTAATGTTTTTTTTTTGTTTTCCCAACTTTCTCGTTGACTAAAATTCTATGTCCGAAATTTATTTTTATGTTTTTAGTATGAAATTTTGAACGATTTTGAAAATTTTTTTTTTGTTCTAACTGAACAGTCCAATTTCCTTTAATTATATACCTCAATATTGAAAATCGGACAGGTGGATGCAAAGATATGAGCATTTAAGTAAATGCAAATCGGGTGTTTTTCAGATTCTTTTATAATATTTTGCAAAAAGAAGGTCAAGTATTTGTTTATGAAAATATTTTTTTGTATTTCCATTAAATTTAATTTTTTTAACCTTTTTCACATATACTTTTATATGTGACGCGGTAACAAAATGTAGCCAGACATTCTACCTAAATTTTAAGACCTTAATGTTAGCGATCGGATCATTAGAGAAGAAGTTATAAGCAAACCAAACCAACTACAGCGTACCTTTACTCTTATTATACCGACTACAAATATACATACCTACTGCCAATATATATACCTACCATATAGCATTTTTTTGACGATAACGAAGGAAATTCCCCTAGAATGTGGTTTTTTATTGCACACACTCTGCCGGCTTTAGAATACTATCTCCCTCTCGCCAGTTGGTATTTTAATGTTTTTTTTTTTTTTTCTCCAACTTCCTCGTTGACTAAAATTCTATGTCCGAAATATATTTTTATGTTTTTGGTATGAAATTTTGAACGATTTTGAAAATTTTTTTTTTGTTCTAACTGAACAGTCCAATTTCCTTTAATTCTACACCTTAATATTGAAAATCGGACAATTGGATAGAAAGTTATAAGCAATTAAGTAAATGCAAATCGGGTTTTTTTCCGATTTCCTAAATCATGGCAAAATATGGTCAATTTCTGCACTGAACTCGCTGTTTGCCGATGGAAATCATCCCCATTTTTTTCAATTTTTGTGAGATTTTTTTCGGCAAACTTATTTAACTATTGTGAAGGTCGTGTGGGGTGTAAAAATATGTTTGAGGTATCAATTTAATTGTGGGTTTATGTAGATGCGAATAAAAAAAAAACTATCTTTATAGGTGTATAGAGTATAGAGTTATGAGGTGATAATTGAAACAACAGAAATATTTGAATATCTCGGTTAAAAAAAATTTTAAAAATCCAAAATTTTGACACAGCATGTATATTAATGATATCTATAAGCTGTATGATTTTGAGAATTTTTAAATGATTCATTAAAAAGATATAAATTTTTAAGTGCACTAAAAAAATGTCAATTTTTGATGTTTAAAAAATGTGTCGAAAAAAAAATCTAATCAAAAATTTATGGTATAGAGGTAATAGAATATTGAAATACCTTTCGAATGGTATAAAAATAATTTCAATCGGATTAAAACCTGATTTAATAGAATTTTTTAAAATTTCAATTTTGAACTTAAAAAAATTCATATCTCGCTTTGTGTAATTTGTAGAATTTTTTTTTAAATTAGTAACATTCTAGAATTTTAAATATCTATTGATAAAAAAATAAATGAATGTAATAGGACTTTTCGTTTAGAAGTTAGTTTTTGTACCCTTGACCAGTTTTATCCAATTTTACCCTACTTAGAATACGAATTTTAAAAAATCCCTTCTTAGTGTGCACCTACATATAATTACAAATTAGAAAAAAATTAGTATATATTTTTAAGACTTCTAGTATAAGCTGTGGAATGATGGGACACTTAACGAAAAATTTAACAAATTTAACGAACTCTTTCATTTATAATAGTTAATAGCCGATTCGCCCGTAGCTTCGCTAACGTATATTAAAATACTATATATATTAAAATAGTATATATATTAAATAGTATAACGTAATAATTTATCTTTATTTTAAGACATTAATCATTTAAATCTGACCATTAGAACTAAAGTTAATTATAAATCTAACTAACTGAAACCTTAATCTTAATGATTCGATTCGATTATTAGAACAGAAGCTATAAGCCAAAAACCAAACCACATTTTTACTGACACAATTATGCCATAAACGTTGTATACTTTTAGGAGAATATCACACTTTTTGCTTATTATTATCTTTATTTTAAGACATTAATCATTTAAATCTGACCATTAGAACTAAAGTTAGTTATAAATCTAACTAAATTAATTAAAAAACTAAACCAAATATTTGCTTATTCGACAAAAATCGATTGCGGGTCCTGTCCCGCTCACGCAACTCCGTTGCTCCGCTTAGGGTATGTTCAGTCGCCAGGCAGGCGCCAATGTCAACAGTTATCTGGGATGAAAGTAGATATCTTAATTTTAAGATCTTAACCTTGAAAATCTATCCATTAGAACTCAAGTTATAAATTTTAACCTGTAGGTATATAGGTATGCCAGAATAAGTCACTTCACTTACAATTTCTACCTCTATCCTGATAATTTACCTAAACTTAACCTTAAACTTGAAGATCTTATGCATAATGTACCTACCTAACCTACCTATCTATTTATTTTTTATTAAATTTTTTATTAAAAATTTGTTTTCATTTAATTTTAAATTATTATTTAACGATAAATAAATAAGCAATCACGTTTTTTGCATACACTTGCATGTAATCGCAGTGAACTTTTAACTCAATAAATAAACTTGACATTATACCTTCATTTTAAGACCTTAATCTTAAAAATCTGATTATTAGAACCGAAGTTATAAGTAAATCAATCAAACCAGCCAATCGACCATATTATGTACCTACGTATCATTTTCTTTAAATTTTCAGTTTAAATAAAAAAAAACAATCAAAATAATGACGTTTTTCACATACAACTTTATGTGATCGCAATGATTTTTCAACTCAATAATTTAGCCTGACATCTAACCTTCATTTTAAGACCTTAATCTTAAAGATCTGATTATTAGAACCGAAGTTATAAGTAAGTCAATCAAACCAGCCAATCGACCATATTATGTACCTACGTATCATTTTCTTTAAATTTTCAGTTTAAATAAAAAAACAGTCAAAATAATTACTTTTTTCACATACAACTTTATGTGATCGCAATGATTTTTCAACTCAATAATTTAGCCTGACATCTAACCTTCATTTTAAGACCTTAATCTTAAAGATCTGATTATTAGAACCGAAGTTATAAGTAAGTCAATCAAACCAGCCAATCGACCATATTATGTACCTACGTATCATTTTCTTTAAATTTTCAGTTTAAATAAAAAAACAGTCAAAATAATTACGTTTTTCACATACAACTTTATGTGATCGCAATGATTTTTCAACTCAATAATTTAGCCTGACATCTAACCTTCATTTTAAGACATTAATCTTAAAGATCTGATTATTAGAACCGAAGTTATAAGTAAGTCAATCAAACCAGCCAATCGACCATATTATGTACCTACGTATCATTTTCTTTAAATTTTCAGTTTAAATAAAAAAACAGTCAAAATAATTACTTTTTTCACATACAACTTTATGTGATCGCAATGATTTTTCAACTCAATAATTTAGCCTGACATCTAACCTTCATTTTAAGACCTTAATCTTAAAGATCTGATTATTAGAACCGAAGTTATAAGTAAGTCAATCAAACCAGCCAATCGACCATATTATGTACCTACGTATCATTTTCTTTAAATTTTCAGTTTAAATAAAAAAACAGTCAAAATAATTACTTTTTTCACATACAACTTTATGTGATCGCAATGATTTTTCAACTCAATAATTTAGCCTGACATCTAACCTTCATTTTAAGACCTTAATCTTAAAGATCTGATTATTAGAACCGAAGTTATAAGTAAGTCAATCAAACCAGCCAATCGACCATATTATGTACCTACGTATCATTTTCTTTAAATTTTCAGTTTAAATAAAAAAACAGTCAAAATAATGACGTTTTTTACATACAACTTTATGTGATCGCAATGATTTTTCAACTCAATAATTTAGCCTGACATCTAACCTTCATTTTAAGACCTTAATCTTAAAGAACCGAGTATTAGAACAGAAGCTATAAGCCAAAAACCAAAAACCAAACCAACAATATCAACCCTTTTCCACTTCACAAGTCACTGACACAATTATGCCAGAAGCTTTGTATACTTTTAGGGGCATAGCACATTTTGCTTTACATAATGCTCTTAGGTTAGTATTTTGAATTTTTATTCAAAAAACAATGGAAATAGTGACGTTTTTCACATACACATTTATGTTATCACAATGATTTTTTACCTCAATTATTTAGTCTGACATTTTACCTATATTTTAAGACCTTAATCTTAATGATCCGATTATTAGAACAGAAGATATAGGCAAACCAAACCAACCATAGCGTACCTACCTTTACAAATTAATTATTATACCGACTACAAATGTACATACATACCTACTACAAATATACATACCTACTATATTTGTTGTATAAATATAGCATTTTTTTGACGATAACGAAACAAATTCCCCTAGAATGTGATTTTTTATTGCACACACTCTGCCGGCTTTAGAATACTATCTCCCTCTCGCCAGTTGGTATTTTAATGTTTTTTTTTTGTTTTCCCAACTTTCTCGTTGACTAAAATTCTATGTCCGATAATTATTTTTATGTTTTTGGTATGAAATTTTGAACGATTTTGAAAATTTTTTTTTTGTTCTAACTGAACAGTCCAATTTCCTTTAATTCTATACCTCAATATTGAAAATCGGACAGGTGGATGCAAAGATATAAGCATTTATGTAAATGCAAATCGGGTGTTTTTCAGATTTCTTTATAATATTTTGCAAAAAGAAGGTCAAGTATTTGTTTATGAAAATATTTTTTTGTATTTCCATTAAATTTAACTTTTTTTACCTTTTTCACACATACTTTTATAACTGACGCGGTAACAAAATGTAGCCAGACATTCTACCTAAATTTTAAGACCTTAATGTTAGCGATCGGATCATTAGAGCAGAAGTTATAAGCAAAACAATCCAACCACAGCGTACATTTACTATTATTATACCGACTACAAATATACATACCTACTGCCAATATATATACCTACCATATAGCATTTCTTTGACGATAACGAAGGAAATTCCCCTAGAATGTGGTTTTTTATTGCACACACTCTGCCGGCTTTAGAATACTATCTCCCTCTCGCCAGTTGGTATTTTAATGTTTTTTTTTTTTTTTCTCCAACTTCCTCGTTGACTAAAATTCTATGTCCGAAATATATTTTTATGTTTTTGGTATGAAATTTTGAACGATTTTGAAATTTTTTTTTTTGTTCTAACTGAACAGTCCAATTTCCTTTAATTCTATACCTTAATATTGAAAATCGGACAATTGGATGCAAAGATATAAGCATTTAAGTAAATGCAAATCGGGTTTTTTTCGATTTCCTAAATCATGGCAAAATATGGTCAATTTCTGCACTGAACTCGCTGTTTGCCGATGGAAATCATCCCCATTTTTTTCAATTTTTGTGTGATTTTTTTCGGCAAACTTATTTAACTATTGTGAAGGTCGTGTGGGGTGTAAAAATATGTTTGAGGTATCAAATTAATTGTGGGTTTATGTAGATGGGAATAAAAAAAAAACTATCTTTATAGGTGTATAGAGTATAGAGTTATGAGGTGATAATTGAAACAACAGAAATATTTGAATATCTCGGTTGAAAAAATTTTTAAAAATCCAAAATTTTGACACAACATGTATATTAATGATATCTATAAGTTGTATGATTTTGAGAATTTTTAAATCATTCATTAAAAAGATATAAATTTTTAAGTGCACTAAAAAAATGTCGATTTTTCATGTTTGAAAAATGTGTCGAAAAAAAAATCTAATCAAAAATTTATGGTATAGAGGTAATAGAATTTTGAAATACCTTTCGAATGGTATAAAAATAATTTCAATCGGATTAAAACCTGATTTAATAGAATTTTTTGAAATTTCAATTTTGAACTTAAAAAAATTCATATCTCGCTTTGTGTAATTTGTAGAATTTTTTTTTAAATTAGTAACATTCTAGAATTTTGAATATCTATTGATAAAAAAATAAATGAATGTAATAGGACTTTTCGTTTAGAAGTTAGTTTTTGTACCCTTGACCAGTTTTATCCAATTTTACCCTACTTAGAATAGGAATTTCAAAAAATCCCTTCTTAGTGTGCACCTACATATAATAACGAATTAAAAAAAAATTAGTATATATTTTTAAGACTTCTAGTATAAGCTGTGGAATGATGGGACACTTAACGAAAAATTTAACAAATTTAACGAACTCTTTCATTTATAATAGTTAACTAGCCGATTCGCCCGTAGCTTCGCTAACGTATATTAAAATACTATATATATTTTATAGTATATATATATTAAAATAGTATAAAATATATTAAATATTAATAGTATAGTATATTTATTATTATTATTTATATAGTATAACGTAAATAGTATAGTATATATTTATCATTATATAGTATAAATAACGTTATAATTTATCTTTATTTTAAGACATTAATCATTTAAATCTGACCATTAGAACTAAAGTTAATTATAAATCTAACTAAAACCTTAATCTTAATGATTCGATTCGATTCGATTATTAGAACAGAAGCTATAAGCCAAAAACCAAACCACATTTTTACTGACACAATTATGCCATAAACGTTGTATACTTTTAGGAGAATATCACACTTTTTGCTTATTATTATCTTTATTTTAAGACATTAATCATTTAAATCTGACCATTAGAACTAAAGTTAATGATAAATCTAACTAAAACCTTAAAATAATTAAAAAACTAAACCAAATATTTGCTTATTCGACAAAAATCGATTGCGGGCCCTGTCCCGCTCACGCAACTCCGTTGCTCCGCTTAGGGTATGTTCAGTCGCCAGGCAGGCGCCAATGTCAACAGTTATCTGGGATGAAAGTAGATATCTTAATTTTAAGATCTTAACCTTGAAAATCTATCCATTAGAACTCAAGTTATAAATCTTAAACCTGTAGGTATATAGGTATGCCGGAATAAGTCACTTCACTTACAATTTCTACCTCTATCCTTATAATTTACCTAAACTTAACCTTAAACTTGAAGATCTGATGCATAATGTACCTACCTAACCTACCTATCTATTTATTTTTTATTAAATTTTTTATTAAAAATTTGTTTTCATTTAATTTTAAATTATTATTTAACGATAAATAAATAAGCAATCACGTTTTTTGCATACACTTGCATGTAATCGCAGTGAATTTTTAACTCAATAAATAAACTTGACATTATACCTTCATTTTAAGACCTTAATCTTAAAGATCTGATTATTAGAACCGAAGTTATAAGTAAGTCAATCAAACCAGCCAATCGACCATATTATGTACCTACATATCATTTTCTTTAAATTTTCAGTTTAAATAAAAAAACAATCAAAATAATGACGTTTTTCACATACAACTTTATGTGATCGCAATGATTTTTCAACTCAATAATTTAGCCTGACATCTAACCTTCATTTTAAGACCTTAATCTTAAAGATCTGATTATTAGAACCGAAGTTATAAGTAAGTCAATCAAACCAGCCAATCGACCATATTATGTACCTACGTATCATTTTCTTTAAATTTTCAGTTTAAATAAAAAAAACAGTCAAAATAATTACTTTTTTCACATACAACTTTATGTGATCGCAATGATTTTTCAACTCAATAATTTAGCCTGACATCTAACCTTCATTTTAAGACCTTAATCTTAAAGATCTGATTATTAGAACCGAAGTTATAAGTAAGTCAATCAAACCAGCCAATCGACCATATTATGTACCTACGTATCATTTTCTTTAAATTTTCAGTTTAAATAAAAAAACAGTCAAAATAATTACTTTTTTCACATACAACTTTATGTGATCGCAATGATTTTTCAACTCAATAATTTAGCCTGACATCTAACCTTCATTTTAAGACCTTAATCTTAAAGATCTGATTATTAGAACCGAAGTTATAAGTAAGTCAATCAAACCAGCCAATCGACCATATTATGTACCTACGTATCATTTTCTTTAAATTTTCAGTTTAAATAAAAAAACAGTCAAAATAATGACGTTTTTCACATACAACTTTATGTGATCGCAATGATTTTTCAACTCAATAATTTAGCCTGACATCTAACCTTCATTTTAAGACCTTAATCTTAAAGAACCGAGTATTAGAACAGAAGCTATAAGCCAAAAACCAAAAACCAAACCAACAATATCAACCCTTTTCCACTTCACAAGTCACTGACACAATTATGCCAGAAGCTTTGTATACTTTTAGGGGCATAGCACATTTTGCTTTACATAATGCTCTTAGGTTAGTATTTTGAATTTTTATTCAAAAAACAATGGAAATAATGACGTTTTTCACATACAACTTTATGTGATCGCAATGATTTTTCAACTCAATAATTTAGCCTGACATCTAACCTTCATTTTAAGACCTTAATCTTAAAGATCTGATTATTAGAACCGAAGTTATAAGTAAGTCAATCAAACCAGCCAATCGACCATATTATGTACCTACGTATCATTTTCTTTAAATTTTCAGTTTAAATAAAAAAACAGTCAAAATAATTACTTTTTTCACATACAACTTTATGTGATCGCAATGATTTTTTAACTCAATAATTTAGCCTGACATCTAACCTTCATTTTAAGACCTTAATCTTAAAAATCTGATTATTAGAACCGAAGTTATAAGTAAGTCAATCAAACCAGCCAATCGACCATATTATGTACCTACGTATCATTTTCTTTAAATTTTCAGTTTAAATAAAAAAACAGTCAAAATAATTACTTTTTTCACATACAACTTTATGTGATCGCAATGATTTTTCAACTCAATAATTTAGCCTGACATCTAACCTTCATTTTAAGACCTTAATCTTAAAAATCTGATTATTAGAACCGAAGTTATAAGTAAGTCAATCAAACCAGCCAATCGACCATATTATGTACCTACGTATCATTTTCTTTAAATTTTCAGTTTAAATAAAAAAACAGTCAAAATAATTACTTTTTTCACATACAACTTTATGTGATCGCAATGATTTTTCAACTCAATAATTTAGCCTGACATCTAACCTTCATTTTAAGACCTTAATCTTAAAGATCTGATTATTAGAACCGAAGTTATAAGTAAGTCAATCAAACCAGCCAATCGACCATATTATGTACCTACGTATCATTTTCTTTAAATTTTCAGTTTAAATAAAAAAACAGTCAAAATAATGATTTTTCAACTCAATAATTTAGCCTGACATCTAACCTTCATTTTAAGACCTTAATCTTAAAGATCTGATTATTAGAACCGAAGTTATAAGTAAGTCAATCAAACCAGCCAATCGACCATATTATGTACCTACATATCATTTCCTTTAAATTTTCAGTTTAAATAAAAAAACCATAAAAATAATGACGTTTTTCACATACAACTTTATGTGATCGCAATGATTTTTCAACTCAATAATTTAGCCTGATATCTAACCTTCATTTTAAGACCTTAATCTTAAAGAACCGAGTATTAGAACAGAAGCTATAAGCCAAAAACCAAAAACCAAACCAACAATATCAACCCTTTTCCACTTCACAAGTCACTGACACAATCATGCCAGAAGCTTTGTATACTTTTAGGGGCATAGCACATTTTGCTTTAAGTATTTTGAATTTGTATTCAAAAATCAGTGGAAATAATGACGTTTTTCACATACACATTTATGTTATCACAATGATTTTTTACCTCAATTATTTAGTCTGACATTTTACCTATATTTTAAGACCTTAATCTAAATGATCCGATTATTAGAACAGAAGTTATAGGCAAAACAAAACCAACCTACCTTTACAAATTAATTATTATACCGACTACAAATGTACATACATACCTACTACAAATATACATACCTACTATATTGTTGTATAAATATAGCATTTTTTTGACGATAACGAAACAAATTCCCCTAGAATGTGATTTTTTATTGCACACACTCTGCCGGCTTTAGAATACTGTCTCCCTCTCGCCAGTTGGTATTTTAATGTTTTTTTTTTGTTTTCCCAACTTTCTCGTTGACTAAAATTCTATGTCCGAAATTTATTTTTATGTTTTTAGTATGAAATTTTGAACGATTTTGAAAATTTTTTGTTTGTTCTAACTGAACAGTCCAATTTCCTTTAATTATATACCTCAATATTGAAAATCGGACAGGTGGATGCAAAAATATAAGCATTTAAGTAAATGCAAATCGGGTGTTTTTCAGATTCTTTTATAATATTTTGCAAAAAGAAGGTCAAGTATTTGTTTATGAAAATATTTTTTTGTATTTCCATTAAATTTAACTTTTTTTACCTTTTTCACACATACTTTTATAACTGACGCGGTAACAAAATGTAGCCAGACATTCTACCTAAATTTTAAGACCTTAATGTTAGCGATCGGATCATTAGAGCAGAAGTTATAAGCAAAACAAACCAACCACAGCGTACATTTACTATTATTATACCGACTACAAATATACATACCTACTGCCAATATATATACCTACCATATAGCATTTTTTTGACGATAACGAAGGAAATTCCCCTAGAATGTGGTTTTTTATTGCACACACTCTGCCGGCTTTAGAAGACTATCTCCCTCTCGCCAGTTGGTATTTTAATGTTTTTTTTTTTTTTTCTCCAACTTCCTCGTTGACTAAAATTCTATGTCCGAAATATATTTTTATGTTTTTGGTATGAAATTTTGAACGATTTTGAAAAATTTTTTTTTGTTCTAACTGAACAGTCCAATTTCCTTTAATTTGATACCTCAATATTGAAAATCGGGCAATTGGATGCAAAGATATAAGCATTTAAGTAAATGCAAATCGGGTTTTTTCCGATTTCCTAAATCATGGCAAAATATGGTCAATTTCTGCACTGAACTCGCTGTTTGCCGATGGAAATCATCCCCATTTTTTTCAATTTTTGTGAGATTTTTTTCGGCAAACTTAATTAACTATTGTGAAGGTCGTGTGGGGTGTAAAAATATGTTTGAGGTATCAAATTAATTGTGGGTTTATGTAGATGGGAATAAAAAAAAAACTATCTTTATAGGTGTATAGAGTATAGAGTTATGAGGTGATAATTGAAACAACAGAAATATTTGAATATCTCGGTTGAAAAAATTTTGAAAAATCCAAAATTTTGACACAACATGTATATTAATGATATCTATATGCTGTATAATTTTGAGAATTTTTAAATGATTCATTAAAAAGATATAAATTTTTAAGTACACTAAAAAAATGTCGATTTTTGATGTTTGAAAAATGTGTCGAAAAAAAAATCTAATCAAAAATTTATGGTATAGAGGTAATAGAATATTGAAATACCTTTCGAATGGTATAAAAATAATTTCGATCGGATTAAAACCTGATTTTATAGAATTTTTTGAAATTTCAATTTTGAACTTAAAAAAATTCATATCTCGCTTTGTGTAATTTGTAGAATTTTTTTTTAAATTAGTAACATTCTAGAATTTTGAATATCTATTGATAAAAAAATAAATGAATGCAATAGGACTTTTCGTTTAAAAGTTAGTTTTTGTACCCTTGACCAGTTTTATCCAATTTTACCCTACTTAGAATAGGAATTTCAAAAAATCCCTTCTTAGTGTGCACCTACATATAATTACGAATTAAAAAAAAATTAGTATATATTTTTAAGACTTCTAGTATAAGCTGTGGAATGATCGGACACTTAACGAAAAATTTATCAAATTTAACGAACTCTTTCTTTTATAATATATAACTAGCCGATTCGCCCGTAGCTTCGCTAACGTATATATTATGGTATATATATTAAATAGTACCTATAACGTAATAATTTATCTTTATTTTAAGACATTAATCATTTAAATCTGACTATTAGAACTAAAGTTAATTATAAATCTAACTAAAACCTTAATCTTAATGATTCTATTCGATTATCAGAACAGAAGCTATAAGCCAAAAACCAAACCACATTTTTACTGACACAATTATGCCAGAAACGTTGTATACTTTTAGGAGAATATCACACTTTTAGCTTATTATTATCTTTATTTTAAGACATTAATCATTTAAATCTGACCATTAGAACTAAAGTTAATTATAAATCTAACTAAAACCTTAATCTTAATGATTCGATTCGATTCGATTATTAGAACAGAAGCTATAAGCCAAAAACCAAACCACATTTTTACTGACACAATTATGCCATAAACGTTGTATACTTTTAGGAGAATATCACACTTTTTGCTTATTATTATCTTTATTTTAAGACATTAATCATTTAAATCTGACCATTAGAACTAAAGTTAATTATAAATCTAACTAAAACCTTAAAATAATTAAAAAACTAAACCAAATATTTTCTTATTCGACAAAAATCGATTGCGGGTCCTCTCCCGCTCACGCAACTCCGTTGCTCCGCTTAGGGTATGTTCAGTCGCCAGGCAGGCGCCAATGTCAACAGTTATCTGGGATGAAAGTAGATATCTTAATTTTAAGATCTTAACCTTGAAAATCTATCCATTAGAACTCAAGTTATAAATCTTAAACCTGTAGGTATATAGGTATGCCGGAATAAGTCACTTCACTTACAATTTCTACCTCTATCCTGATAATTTACCTAAACTTAACCTTAAACTTGAAGATCTGATGCATAATGTACCTACCTAACCTACCTATCTTTTATTTTTTATTAAATTTTTTATTAAAAATTTTTATTCATTTAATTTTAAATTATTATTTAACGATAAATAAATAAGCAATCACGTTTTTTTGCATACACTTGCATGTAATCGCAGTGAATTTTTAACTCAATAAATAAACTTGACATTATACCTTCATTTTAAGACCTTAATCTTAAAAATCTGATTATTAGAACCGAAGTTATAAGTAAGTCAATCAAACCAGCCAATCGACCATATTATGTACCTACGTATCATTTTCTTTAAATTTTCAGTTTAAATAAAAAAACAGTCAAAATAATTACTTTTTTCACATATAACTTTATGTGATCGCAATGATTTTTCAACTCAATAATTTAGCCTGACATCTATCCTTCATTTTAAGACCTTAATCTTAAAGATCTGATTATTAGAACCGAAGTTATAAGTAAGTCAATCAAACCAGCCAATCGACCATATTATGTACCTACGTATCATTTTCTTTAAATTTTCAGTTTAAATAAAAAAACAGTCAAAATAATTACTTTTTTCACATACAACTTTATGTGATCGCAATGATTTTTCAACTCAATAATTTAGCCTGACATCTAACCTTCATTTTAAGACCTTAATCTTAAAGATCTGATTATTAGAACCGAAGTTATAAGTAAGTCAATCAAACCAGCCAATCGACCATATTATGTACCTACGTATCATTTTCTTTAAATTTTCAGTTTAAATAAAAAAACAATCAAAATAATGACGTTTTTCACATACAACTTTATGTGATCGCAATGATTTTTCAACTCAATAATTTAGCCTGACATCTAACCTTCATTTTAAGACCTTAATCTTAAAGAACCGAGTATTAGAACAGAAGCTATAAGCCAAAAACCAAAAACCAAACCAACAATATCAACCCTTTTCCACTTCACAAGTCACTGACACAATTATGCCAGAAGCTTTGTATACTTTTAGGGGCATAGCACATTCTTTTCTTTACATAATGCTCTTAAGTTAGTATTTTGAATTTATATTCAAAAATCAATGAAAATAATGACGTTTTTCACATACACATTTATGTTATCTCAATGATTTTTTACCTCAATTATTTAGTCTAACATTTTACCTATATTTTAAGACCTTAATCTTAATGATCCGATTATTAGAACAGAAGTTATAGGCAAAACAAAACCAACCTACCTTTACAAATTATTATACCGACTACAAATGTACATACCTAGGTACTACAAATATACATACCTACTATATTGTTGTATAAATATAGCATTTTTTTGACGATAACGAAACAAATTCCCCTAGAATGTGATTTTTTATTGCACACACTCTGCCGGCTTTAGAATACTATCTCCCTCTCGCCAGTTGGTATTTTAATGTTTTTTTTTTGTTTTCCCAACTTTCTCGTTGACTAAAATTCTATGTCCGATAATTATTTTTATGTTTTTGGTATGAAATTTTGAACGATTTTGAAAATTTTTTTTTTGTTCTAACTGAACAGTCCAATTTCCTTTAATTATATACCTCAATATTGAAAATCGGACAGGTGGATGCAAAGATATAAGCATTTATGTAAATGCAAATCGGGTGTTTTTCAGATTTCTTTATAATATTTTGCAAAAAGAAGGTCAAGTATTTGTTTATGAAAATATTTTTTTGTATTTCCATTAAATTTAACTTTTTTTACCTTTTTCACACATACTTTTATAACTGACGCGGTAATAAAATGTAGCCAGACATTCTACCTAAATTTTAAGACCTTAATGTTAGCGATCGGATCATTAGAGCAGAAGTTATAAGCAAAACAAACCAACCACAGCGTACATTTACTATTATTATACCGACTACAAATATACATACCTACTGCCAATATATATACCTACCATATAGCATTTCTTTGACGATAACGAAGGAAATTCCCCTAGAATGTGGTTTTTTATTGCACACACTCTGCCGGCTTTAGAATACTATCTCCCTCTCGCCAGTTGGTATTTTAATGTTTTTTTTTTTTTTTCTCCAACTTCCTCGTTGACAAAAATTCTATGTCCGAAATATATTTTTATGTTTTTGGTATGAAATTTTGAACGATTTTGAAAATTTTTTTTTTGTTCTAACTGAACAGTCCAATTTCCTTTAATTTGATACCTCAATATTGAAAATCGGGCAATTGGATGCAAAGATATAAGCATTTAAGTAAATGCAAATCGGGTTTTTTCAGATTTCCTAAATCATGGCAAAATATGGTCAATTTCTGCACTGAACTCGCTGTTTGCCGATGGAAATCATCCCCATTTTTTTCAATTTTTGTGAGATTTTTTTCGGCAAACTTAATTAACTATTGTGAAGGTCGTGTGGGGTGTAAAAATATGTTTGAGGTATCAAATTAATTGTGGGTTTATGTAGATGCGAATAAAAAAAAAACTATCTTTATAGGTGTATAGAGTATAGAGTTATGAGGTGATAATTGAAACAACAGAAATATTTGAATATCTCGGTTGAAAAAATTTTGAAAAATCCAAAATTTTGACACAACATGTATATTAATGATATCTATAAGTTGCATGATTTTGAGAATTTTTAAATGATTCATTAAAAAGATATAAATTTTTAAGTGCACTAAAAAAATGTCGATTTTTGATGTTTGAAAAATGTGTCGAAAAAAAAATCTAATCAAAAATTTATGGTATAGAGGTAATAGAATTTTGAAATACCTTTCGAATGGTATAAAAATAATTGCAATCGGATTAAAACCTGATTTAATAGAATTTTTTGAAATTTCAATTTTGAACTTAAAAAAATTCATATCTCGCTTTGTGTAATTTGTAGAATTTCTTTTTAAATTAGTAACATTCTAGAATTTTGAATATCTATTGATAAAAAAATAAATGAATGTAATAGGACTTTTCGTTTAGAAGTTAGTTTTTGTACCCTTGACCAGTTTTATCCAATTTTACCCTACTTAGAATAGGAATATCAAAAAATCCCTTCTTAGTGTGCACCTACATATAATAACGAATTAAAAAAAAATTAGTTTATATTTTTAAGACTTCTAGTATAAGCTGTAGAATGATCGGACACTTAACGAAAAATTTAACAAATTTAACGAACTCTTTCTTTTATAATATATAATAACTAGCCGATTCGCCCGTAGCTTCGCTAACGTGTATATACCATAGTATATATATAGTATAGTATATATATAGTATAGTATATATATAGTATAGTATATATATTATTATATAGTATAACGTAATAATATATCTTTATTTTAAGACATTAATCATTTAAATCTGACCATTAGAACTAAAGTTAATTATAAATCTAACTAAATTAATTAAAAAACTAAACCAAATATTTGCTTATTCGACAAAAATCGATTGCGGGTCCTGTCCCGCTCACGCAACTCCGTTGCTCCGCTTAGGGTATGTTCAGTCGCCAGGCAGGCGCCAATGTCAACAGTTATCTGGGATGAAAGTAGATATCTTAATTTTAAGATCTTAACCTTGAAAATCTATCCATTAGAACTCAAGTTATAAATTTTAACCTGTAGGTATATAGGTATGCCAGAATAAGTCACTTCACTTACAATTTCTACCTCTATCCTGATAATTTACCTAAACTTAACCTTAAACTTGAAGATCTTATGCATAATGTACCTACCTAACCTACCTATCTATTTATTTTTTATTAAATTTTTTATTAAAAATTTGTTTTCATTTAATTTTAAATTATTATTTAACGATAAATAAATAAGCAATCACGTTTTTTGCATACACTTGCATGTAATCGCAGTGAACTTTTAACTCAATAAATAAACTTGACATTATACCTTCATTTTAAGACCTTAATCTTAAAAATCTGATTATTAGAACCGAAGTTATAAGTAAATCAATCAAACCAGCCAATCGACCATATTATGTACCTACGTATCATTTTCTTTAAATTTTCAGTTTAAATAAAAAAAACAGTCAAAATAATTACGTTTTTCACATACAACTTTATGTGATCGCAATGATTTTTCAACTCAATAATTTAGCCTGAAATCTAACCTTCATTTTAAGACCTTAATCTTAAAGAACCGAGTATTTGAACAGGCATTATACCCTTTTCCATAAATGTACAAACTATAATATGTACCTATACCTACATGTAGGTATGTATATCATTTTCATAAAATTTTTATTTTATTGAAAAACAATAAAATCACAAAGCTTTTAACATGCCCTTTTATGTGATCACAATGATTTTTAACTCAATAATAAAGCCTGACATTTTTACCTTAATTTTAACACCTTAATCTTTATGATTCGATTATTAGAACAGAAGCTATAAGCCAAAAACCAAACCACATTTTCACTGACACAATTATGCCAGAAACGTTGTATACTTTAAGGAGAATAGCACACTTTTTGCTTATTATTATCTTTATTTTAAGACATTAATCATTTAAATCTGACCATTAGAACTAAAGTTAATGATAAATCTAACTAAAACCTTAAAATAATTAAAAAACTAAACCAAATATTTGCTTATTCGACAAAAATCGATTGCGGGTCCTGTCCCGCTCACGCAACTCCGTTGCTCCGCTTAGGGTATGTTCAGTCGCCGGGCAGGCGCCAATTTCAACAGTTATCTGGGATGAAAGTAGATATCTTAATTTTAAGATCTTAACCTTGAAAATCTATCCATTAGAACTCAAGTTATAAGTCTTAAACCTATAGATATAGGTATGCCGGAATAAGTCACTTCAGTTACAATTCTACATCTAGCCTGATAATTTACCTAAACTTAACCCTAAACTTGAAGATCTGATGCATAATGTACCTACCTAACATAAGTAGGTATCTATTTATTTTTTATTCAATTTTTTATTAAAAATTTGTTTTTATTTAATTTTGAATTATTAGGTAGGTATATAACGATAAATAAATAAGCAATCACGTTTTTTGCATACACTTGCATGTAATCGAAATGAATTTTTAACTCAATAAATAAACTTGACATTATACCTTCATTTTAAGACCTTAATCTTAAAAATCTGATTATTAGAACCGAAGTTATAAGTAAGTCAATCAAACCAGCCAATCGACCATATTATGTACCTACGTATCATTTTCTTTAAATTTTCAGTTTAAATAAAAAAACAGTCAAAATAATTACGTTTTTCACATACAACTTTATGTGATCGCAATGATTTTTCAACTCAATAATTTAGCCTGACATCTAACCTTCATTTTAAGACCTTAATCTTAAAGATCTGATTATTAGAACCGAAGTTATAAGTAAGTCAATCAAACCAGCCAATCGACCATATTATGTACCTACGTATCATTTTCTTTAAATTTTCAGTTTAAATAAAAAAACAGTCAAAATAATTACGTTTTTCACATACAACTTTATGTGATCGCAATGATTTTTCAACTCAATAATTTAGCCTGACATCTAACCTTCATTTTAAGACCTTAATCTTAAAGATCTGATTATTAGAACCGAAGTTATAAGTAAGTCAATCAAACCAGCCAATCGACCATATTATGTACCTACGTATCATTTTCTTTAAATTTTCAGTTTAAATAAAAAAACAGTCAAAATAATTACTTTTTTCACATACAACTTTATGTGATCGCAATGATTTTTCAACTCAATAATTTAGCCTGACATCTAACCTTCATTTTAAGACATTAATCTTAAAGAACTGATTATTAGAACCGAAGTTATAAGTAAGTCAATCAAACCAGCCAATCGACCATATTATGTACCTACGTATCATTTTCTTTAAATTTTCAGTTTAAATAAAAAAACAGTCAAAATAATTACTTTTTTCACATACAACTTTATGTGATCGCAATGATTTTTCAACTCAATAATTTAGCCTGACATCTAACCTTCATTTTAAGACCTTAATCTTAAAGATCTGATTATTAGAACCGAAGTTATAAGTAAGTCAATCAAACCAGCCAATCGACCATATTATGTACCTACATATCATTTTCTTTAAATTTTCAGTTTAAATAAAAAAACAATCAAAATAATGACGTTTTTCACATAAAAAACCGCAATGATTTTTCAACTCAATAATTTAGCCTGACATCTAACCTTCATTTTAAGACCTTAATCTTAAAGAACCGAGTATTAGAACAGAAGCTATAAGCCAAAAACCAAAAACCAAACCAACAATATCAACCCTTTTCCACTTCACAAGTCACTGACACAATTATGCCAGAAGCTTTGTATACTTTTAGGGGCATAGCACATTTTGCTTTACATAATGCTCTTAGGTTAGTATTTTGAATTTTTATTCAAAAAACAATGGAAATAGTGACGTTTTTCACATACACATTTATGTTATCACAATGATTTTTTACCTCAATTATTTAGTCTGACATTTTACCTATATTTTAAGACCTTAATCTTAATGATCCGATTATTAGAACAGAAGTTATAGGCAAACCAAACCAACCATAGCGTACCTACCTTTACAAATTAATTATTATACCGACTACAAATGTACATACATACCTACTACAAATATACATACCTACTATATTGTTGTATAAATATAGCATTTTTTTGACGATAACGAAACAAATTCCCCTAGAATGTGATTTTTTATTGCACACACTCTGCCGGCTTTAGAATACTATCTCCCTCTCGCCAGTTGGTATTTTAATGTTTTTTTTTTGTTTTCCCAACTTTCTCGTTGACTAAAATTCTATGTCCGAAATATATTTTTATGTTTTTGGTATGAAATTTTGAACGATTTTGAAAAATTTTTTTTTGTTCTAACTGAACAGTCCAATTTCCTTTAATTCTATACCTTAATATTGAAAATCGGACAGGTGGATGTAAAGATATGAGCATTTAAGTAAATGCAAATCGGGTGTTTTTCAGATTCTTTTATAATATTTTGCAAAAAGAAGGTCAAGTATTTGTATATGAAAATATTTTTTTGTATTTCCATTAAATTTAATTTTTTTAACCTTTTTCACATATACTTTTGTATGTGACGCGGTAACAAAATGTAGCCAGACATTCTACCTAAATTTTAAGACCTTAATGTTAGCGATCGGATCATTAGAGCAGAAGTTATAAGCAAAACAAACCAACCACAGCGTACATTTACTATTAATATACCGACTACAAATATACATACCTACTGCCAATATATATACCTACCATATAGCATTTTTTTGACGATAACGAAGGAAATTCCCCTAGAATGTGGTTTTTTATTGCACACACTCTGCCGGCTTTAGAAGACTATCTCCCTCTCGCCAGTTGGTATTTTAATGTTTTTTTTTTTTTTTCTCCAACTTCCTCGTTGACTAAAATTCTATGTCCGAAATATATTTTTATGTTTTTGGTATGAAATTTTGAACGATTTTGAAAATTTTTTTTTTGTTCTAACTGAACAGTCCAATTTCCTTTAATTCTATACCTTAATATTGAAAATCGGACAATTGGATAGAAAGTTATAAGCAATTAAGTAAATGCAAATCGGGTTTTTTTCCGATTTCCTAAATCATGGCAAAATATGGTCAATTTCTGCACTGAACTCGCTGTTTGCCGATGGAAATCATCGGCATTTTTTTCAATTTTTGTGAGATTTTTTTCGGCAAACTTAATTAACTATTGTGAAGGTCGTGTGGGGTGTAAAAATATGTTTGAGGTATCAAATTAATTGTGGGTTTATGTAGATGCTAATAAAAAAAAAACTATCTTTATAGGTGTATAGAGTATAGAGTTATGAGGTGATAATTGAAACAACAGAAATATTTGAATATCTCAGTTGAAAAAATTTTGAAAAATCCAAAATTTTGACACAATATGTATATTAATGATATCTATAAGTTGTATGATTTTGAGAATTTTTAAATGATTCATTAAAAAGATATAAATTTTTAAGTGCACTAAAAAAATGTCGATTTTTGATATTTGAAAAATGTGTCGAAAAAAAAATCTAATCAAAAATTTATGGTATAGAGGTAATAGAATATTGAAATACCTTTCGAATGGTATAAAAATAATTTCAATCGGATTAAAACCTGATTTAATAGAATTTTTTGAAATTTCAATTTTGAACTTAAAAAAATTCATATCTCGCTTTGTGTAATTTGTAGAATTTATTTTTAAATTAGTAACATTCTAGAATTTTGAATATCTATTGATAAAAAAATAAATGAATGTAATAGGACTTTTCGTTTAGAAGTTAGTTTTTGTACCCTTGACCAGTTTTATTCAATTTTACCCTACTTAGAATACGAATTTCAAAAAATCCCTTCTTAGTGTGCACCTACATATAATAACGAATTAAAAAAAAATTAGTATATATTTTTAAGACTTCTAGTATAAGCTGTGGAATGATCGGACACTTGACGAAAAATTTATCAAATTTAACGAACTCTTTCTTTTATAATATATAACTAGCCGATTCGCCCGTAGCTTCGCTAACGTATATTAAAATACTATATATATTTTATAGTATATATATATTAAAATAGTATAAAATATATTAAATATTAATAGTATAGTATATTTATTATTATTATTTATATAGTATAACGTAAATAGTATAGTATATATTTATTATTATATAGTATAAATAACGTTATAATTTATCTTTATTTTAAGACATTAATCATTTAAATCTGACCATTAGAACTAAAGTTAATGATAAATCTAACTAAAACCTTAATCTTAATAATTCGATTCGATTATTAGAAAAGAATCTATAAGCCAAAAACCAAACCACATTTTTACTGACACAATTATGCCAGAAACGTTGTATACTTTAAGGAGAATAGCACACTTTTTGCTTATTATTATCTTTATTTTAAGACATTAATCATTTAAATCTGACCATTAGAACTAAAGTTAATGATAAATCTAACTAAAACCTTAAAATAATTAAAAAAACTAAACCAAATATTTGCTTATTCGACAAAAATCGATTGCGGGTCCTGTCCCGCTCACGCAACTCCGTTGCTCCGCTTAGGGTATGTTCAGTCGCCAGGCAGGCGCCAATGTCAACAGTTAACTGGGACGACAGTAGATATCATAATTTTAAGATCTTAACCTTGAAAATCTATCCATTAGAACTCAAGTTATAAGTCTTAAACCTGTAGATATAGGTATGCCGGAATAAGTCACTTCAGTTACAATTCTACATCTAGCCTGATAATTTACCTAAACTTAACCCTAAACTTGAAGATCTGATGCATAATGTACCTACCTGACATAAGTAGGTATCTATTTATTTTTTATTCAATTTTTTATTAAAAATTTGTTTTCATTTAATTTTGAATTATAAGGTAGGTATATAACGATAAATAAATAAGCAATCACGTTTTTTGCATACACTTGCATGTAATCGCAGTGAACTTTTAACTCAATAAATAAACTTGACATTATACATACCTTCATTTTAAGACCTTAATCTTAAAAATCTGATTATTAGAACCGAAGTTATAAGTAAGTCAATCAAACCAGCCAATCGACCATATTATGTACCTACGTATCATTTTCTTTAAATTTTCAGTTTAAATAAAAAACAGTCAAAATAATTACTTTTTTCACATACAACTTTATGTGATCGCAATGATTTTTCAACTCAATAATTTAGCCTGACATCTAACCTTCATTTTAAGACCTTAATCTTAAAGATCTGATTATTAGAACCGAAGTTATAAGTAAGTCAATCAAACCAGCCAATCGACCATATTATGTACCTACGTATCATTTTCTTTAAATTTTCAGTTTAAATAAAAAAACAGTCAAAATAATGACGTTTTTCACATACAACTTTATGTGATCGCAATGATTTTTCAACTCAATAATTTAGCCTGACATCTAACCTTCATTTAAAGACCTTAATCTTAAAGATCTGATTATTAGAACCGAAGTTATAAGTAAGTCAATCAAACCAGCCAATCGACCATATTATGTACCTACATATCATTTTCTTTAAATTTTCAGTTTAAATAAAAAAACAATCAAAATAATGACGTTTTTCACATAAAAAACCGCAATGATTTTTCAACTCAATAATTTAGCCTGACATCTAACCTTCATTTTAAGACCTTAATCTTAAAGAACCAAGTATTAGAACAGAAGCTATAAGCCAAAAACCAAAAACCAAACCAACAATATCAACCCTTTTCCACTTCACAAGTCACTGACACAATTATGCCAGAAGCTTTGTATACTTTTAGGGGCATAGCACATTTTGCTTTACATAATGCTCTTAGGTTAGTATTTTGAATTTTTATTCAAAAAACAATGGAAATAGTGACGTTTTTCACATACACATTTATGTTATCACAATGATTTTTTACCTCAATTATTTAGTCTGACATTTTACCTATATTTTAAGACCTTAATCTTAATGATCCGATTATTAGAACAGAAGTTATAGGCAAACCAAACCAACCATAGCGTACCTACCTTTACAAATTAATTATTATACCGACTACAAATGTACATACATACCTACTACAAATATACATACCTACTATATTGTTGTATAAATATAGCATTTTTTTGACGATAACGAAACAAATTCCCCTAGAATGTGATTTTTTATTGCACACACTCTGCCGGCTTTAGAAGACTATCTCCCTCTCGCCAGTTGGTATTTTAATGTTTTTTTTTTGTTTTCCCAACTTTCTCGTTGACTAAAATTCTATGTCCGAAATTTATTTTTATGTTTTTAGTATGAAATTTTGAACGATTTTGAAAATTATTTTTTTGTTCTAACTGAACAGTCCAATTTCCTTTAATTATATACCTCAATATTAAAAATCGGACAGGTGGATGCAAAGATATAAGCATTTATGTAAATGCAAATCGGGTGTTTTTCAGATTTCTTTATAATATTTTGCAAAAAGAAGGTCAAGTATTTGTTTATGAAAATATTTTTTTGTATTTCCATTAAATTTAACTTTTTTTACCTTTTTCACACATACTTTTATAACTGACGCGGTAACAAAATGTAGCCAGACATTCTACCTAAATTTTAAGACCTTAATGTTAGCGATCGGATCATTAGAGCAGAAGTTATAAGCAAAACAAACCAACCACAGCGTACATTTACTATTATTATACCGACTACAAATATACATACCTACTGCCAATATATATACCTACCATATAGCATTTTTTTGACGATAACGAAGGAAATTCCCCTAGAATGTGGTTTTTTATTGCACACACTCTGCCGGCTTTAGAAGACTATCTCCCTCTCGCCAGTTGGTATTTTAATGTTTTTTTTTTTTTTTCTCCAACTTCCTCGTTGACTAAAATTCTATGCCCGAAATATATTTTTATGTTTTTGGTATGAAATTTTGAACGATTTTGAAAATTTTTTTTTTGTTCTAACTGAACAGTCCAATTTCCTTTAATTCTATACCTTAATATTGAAAATCGGACAATTGGATGCAAAGATATAAGCATTTAAGTAAATGCAAATCGGGTTTTTTTCGATTTCCTAAATCATGGCAAAATATGGTCAATTTCTGCACTGAACTCGCTGTTTGCCGATGGAAATCATCCCCATTTTCTTCAATTTTTGTGTGATTTTTTTCGGCAAACTTATTTAACTATTGTGAAGGTCGTGTGGGGTGTAAAAATATGTTTGGGGTATCAAATTAATTGTGGGTTTATGTAGATGGGAATAAAAAAAAAACTATCTTTATAGGTGTATAGAGTATAGAGTTATGAGGTGATAATTGAAACAACAGAAATATTTGAATATCTCGGTTGAAAAAATTTTGAAAAATCCAAAATTTTGACACAACATGTATATTAATGATATCTATAAGTTGTATGATTTTGAGAATTTTTAAATGATTCATTAAAAAGATATAAATTTTTAAGTGCACTAAAAAAATGTCGATTTTTGATGTTTGAAAAATGTGTCGAAAAAAAAATCTAATCAAAAATTTATGGTATAGAGGTAATAGAATATTGAAATACCTTTCGAATGGTATAAAAATAATTTCAATCGGATTAAAACCTGATTTAATAGAATTTTTTGAAATTTCAATTTTGAACTTAAAAAAATTCATATCTCGCTTTGTGTAATTTGTAGAATTTTTTTTTAAATTAGTAACATTCTAGAATTTTGAATATCTATTGATAAAAAAATAAATGAATGTAATAGGACTTTTCGTTTAGAAGTTAGTTTTTGTACCCTTGACCAGTTTTATCCAATTTTACCCTACTTAGAATACGAATTTCAAAAAATCCCTTCTTAGTGTGCACCTACATATAATTACGAATTAAAAAAAAATTAGTATATATTTTTAAGACTTCTAGTATAAGCTGTGGAATGATGGGACACTTAACGAAAAATTTAACAAATTTAACGAACTCTTTCATTTATAATAGTTAACTAGCCGATTCGCCCGTAGCTTCGCTAACGTATATTAAAATACTATATATATTTTATAGTATATATATTAAAATAGTATAAAATATATTATATAGTAAATGTAAATAGTATAGTATATTTATTATTATATAGTATAATAATAATAATAAATAGTATAGTACCTACTATATATATTTAATATTATATAGTATAATAACGTTATAATTTATCTTTATTTTAAGACATTAATCATTTAAATCTGACTATTAGAACTAAAGTTAATTATAAATCTAACTAAAACCTTAAAAGAATTAAAAAACTTAACCAAATATTTGCTTATTCGACAAAAATCGATTGCGGGTCCTGTCCCGCTCACGCAACTCCGTTGCTCCGCTTAGGGTATGTTCAGTCGCCAGGCAGGCGCCAATGTCAACAGTTATCTGGGATGAAAGTAGATATCTTAATTTTAAGATCTTAACCTTGAAAATCTATCCATTAGAACTCAAGTTATAAATCTTAAACCTGTAGGTATATAGGTATGCCGGAATAAGTCACTTCACTTACAATTTCTACCTCTATCCTGATAATTTACCTAAACTTAACCTTAAACTTGAAGATCTGATGCATAATGTACCTACCTAACCTACCTATCTATTTATGTTTTATTAATTTTTTTATTAAAAATTTGTATTCATTTAATTTTAAATTATTATTTAACGATAAATAAATAAGCAATCACGTTTTTTGCATACACTTGAATGTAATCGCAGTGAATTTTTAACTTAATAAATAAACTTGACATTATACCTTCATTTTGAGACCTTAATCTTAAAGATCTGATTATTAGAACCGAAGTTATAAGTAAGTCAATCAAACCAGCCAATCGACCATATTATGTACCTACGTATCATTTTCTTTAAATTTTCAGTTTAAATAAAAAAACAGTCAAAATAATTACTTTTTCACATACAACTTTATGTGATCGCAATGATTTTTCAACTCAATAATTTAGCCTGACATCTAACCTTCATTTTAAGACCTTAATCTTAAAGATCTGATTATTAGAACCGAAGTTATAAGTAAGTCAATCAAACCAGCCAATCGACCATATTATGTACCTACGTATCATTTTCTTTAAATTTTCAGTTTAAATAAAAAAACAGTCAAAATAATTACTTTTTTCACATACAACTTTATGTGATCGCAATGATTTTTCAACTCAATAATTTAGCCTGACATCTAACCTTCATTTTAAGACCTTAATCTTAAAGATCTGATTATTAGAACCGAAGTTATAAGTAAGTCAATCAAACCAGCCAATCGACCATATTATGTACCTACGTATCATTTTCTTTAAATTTTCAGTTTAAATAAAAAAACAGTCAAAATAATTACTTTTTTCACATACAACTTTATGTGATCGCAATGATTTTTCAACTCAATAATTTAGCCTGACATCTAACCTTCATTTTAAGACCTTAATCTTAAAGATCTGATTATTAGAACCGAAGTTATAAGTAAGTCAATCAAACCAGCAAATCGACCATATTATGTACCTACGTATCATTTTCTTTAAATTTTCAGTATAAATAAAAAAACAGTCAAAATAATTACTTTTTTCACATACAACTTTATGTGATCGCAATGATTTTTCAACTCAATAATTTAGCCTGACATCTAACCTTCATTTTAAGACCCTAATCTTAAAGAACCGAGTATTAGAACAGAAGCTATAAGCCAAAAACCAAACCAACAATATCAACCCTTTTCCACTTCACAAGTCACTGACACAATTATGCCAGAAGCTTTGTATACTTTTAGGGGCATAGCACATTTTGCTTTACATAATGCTTTTAGGTTAGTATTTTGAATTTATATTCAAAAATCAATGGAAATAATGACGTTTTTCACATACACATTTATGTTATCTCAATGATTTTTTAGCTCAATTATTTAGTCTGACATTTTACCTTTATTTTAAGACCTTAATCTTAATGATCCGATTATTAGAACAGAAGTTATAGGCAAACCAAACCAACCATAGCGTACCTACCTTTACAAATTATTATACCGACTACAAATGTACATACATACCTACTACAAATATACATACCTACTATATTGTTGTATAAATATAGCATTTTTTTGACGATAACGAAACAAATTCCCCTAGAATGTGATTTTTTATTGCACACACTCTGCCGGCTTTAGAAGACTATCTCCCTCTCGCCAGTTGGTATTTTAATGTTTTTTTTTTGTTTTCCCAACTTTCTCGTTGACTAAAATTCTATGTCCGAAATTTATTTTTATGTTTTTAGTATGAAATTTTGAACGATTTTGAAAATTTTTTTTTTGTTCTAACTGAACAGTCCAATTTCCTTTAATTATATACCTCAATATTGAAAATCGGACAGGTGGATGCAAAGATATGAGCATTTAAGTAAATGCAAATCGGGTGTTTTTCAGATTCTTTTATAATATTTTGCAAAAAGAAGGTCAAGTATTTGTTTATGAAAATATTTTTTTGTATTTCCATTAAATTTAATTTTTTTAACCTTTTTCACATATACTTTTATATGTGACGCGGTAACAAAATGTAGCCAGACATTCTACCTAAATTTTAAGACCTTAATGTTAGCGATCGGATCATTAGAGAAGAAGTTATAAGCAAACCAAACCAACTACAGCGTACCTTTACTCTTATTATACCGACTACAAATATACATACCTACTGCCAATATATATACCTACCATATAGCATTTTTTTGACGATAACGAAGGAAATTCCCCTAGAATGTGGTTTTTTATTGCACACACTCTGCCGGCTTTAGAATACTATCTCCCTCTCGCCAGTTGGTATTTTAATGTTTTTTTTTTTTTTTCTCCAACTTCCTCGTTGACTAAAATTCTATGTCCGAAATATATTTTTATGTTTTTGGTATGAAATTTTGAACGATTTTGAAAATTTTTTTTTTGTTCTAACTGAACAGTCCAATTTCCTTTAATTCTACACCTTAATATTGAAAATCGGACAATTGGATAGAAAGTTATAAGCAATTAAGTAAATGCAAATCGGGTTTTTTTCCGATTTCCTAAATCATGGCAAAATATGGTCAATTTCTGCACTGAACTCGCTGTTTGCCGATGGAAATCATCCCCATTTTTTTCAATTTTTGTGAGATTTTTTTCGGCAAACTTATTTAACTATTGTGAAGGTCGTGTGGGGTGTAAAAATATGTTTGAGGTATCAATTTAATTGTGGGTTTATGTAGATGCGAATAAAAAAAAAACTATCTTTATAGGTGTATAGAGTATAGAGTTATGAGGTGATAATTGAAACAACAGAAATATTTGAATATCTCGGTTAAAAAAAATTTTAAAAATCCAAAATTTTGACACAGCATGTATATTAATGATATCTATAAGCTGTATGATTTTGAGAATTTTTAAATGATTCATTAAAAAGATATAAATTTTTAAGTGCACTAAAAAAATGTCAATTTTTGATGTTTAAAAAATGTGTCGAAAAAAAAATCTAATCAAAAATTTATGGTATAGAGGTAATAGAATATTGAAATACCTTTCGAATGGTATAAAAATAATTTCAATCGGATTAAAACCTGATTTAATAGAATTTTTTAAAATTTCAATTTTGAACTTAAAAAAATTCATATCTCGCTTTGTGTAATTTGTAGAATTTTTTTTTAAATTAGTAACATTCTAGAATTTTAAATATCTATTGATAAAAAAATAAATGAATGTAATAGGACTTTTCGTTTAGAAGTTAGTTTTTGTACCCTTGACCAGTTTTATCCAATTTTACCCTACTTAGAATACGAATTTTAAAAAATCCCTTCTTAGTGTGCACCTACATATAATTACAAATTAGAAAAAAATTAGTATATATTTTTAAGACTTCTAGTATAAGCTGTGGAATGATGGGACACTTAACGAAAAATTTAACAAATTTAACGAACTCTTTCATTTATAATAGTTAATAGCCGATTCGCCCGTAGCTTCGCTAACGTATATTAAAATACTATATATATTAAAATAGTATATATATTAAATAGTATAACGTAATAATTTATCTTTATTTTAAGACATTAATCATTTAAATCTGACCATTAGAACTAAAGTTAATTATAAATCTAACTAACTGAAACCTTAATCTTAATGATTCGATTCGATTATTAGAACAGAAGCTATAAGCCAAAAACCAAACCACATTTTTACTGACACAATTATGCCATAAACGTTGTATACTTTTAGGAGAATATCACACTTTTTGCTTATTATTATCTTTATTTTAAGACATTAATCATTTAAATCTGACCATTAGAACTAAAGTTAGTTATAAATCTAACTAAATTAATTAAAAAACTAAACCAAATATTTGCTTATTCGACAAAAATCGATTGCGGGTCCTGTCCCGCTCACGCAACTCCGTTGCTCCGCTTAGGGTATGTTCAGTCGCCAGGCAGGCGCCAATGTCAACAGTTATCTGGGATGAAAGTAGATATCTTAATTTTAAGATCTTAACCTTGAAAATCTATCCATTAGAACTCAAGTTATAAATTTTAACCTGTAGGTATATAGGTATGCCAGAATAAGTCACTTCACTTACAATTTCTACCTCTATCCTGATAATTTACCTAAACTTAACCTTAAACTTGAAGATCTTATGCATAATGTACCTACCTAACCTACCTATCTATTTATTTTTTATTAAATTTTTTATTAAAAATTTGTTTTCATTTAATTTTAAATTATTATTTAACGATAAATAAATAAGCAATCACGTTTTTTGCATACACTTGCATGTAATCGCAGTGAACTTTTAACTCAATAAATAAACTTGACATTATACCTTCATTTTAAGACCTTAATCTTAAAAATCTGATTATTAGAACCGAAGTTATAAGTAAATCAATCAAACCAGCCAATCGACCATATTATGTACCTACGTATCATTTTCTTTAAATTTTCAGTTTAAATAAAAAAAAACAATCAAAATAATGACGTTTTTCACATACAACTTTATGTGATCGCAATGATTTTTCAACTCAATAATTTAGCCTGACATCTAACCTTCATTTTAAGACCTTAATCTTAAAGATCTGATTATTAGAACCGAAGTTATAAGTAAGTCAATCAAACCAGCCAATCGACCATATTATGTACCTACGTATCATTTTCTTTAAATTTTCAGTTTAAATAAAAAAACAGTCAAAATAATTACTTTTTTCACATACAACTTTATGTGATCGCAATGATTTTTCAACTCAATAATTTAGCCTGACATCTAACCTTCATTTTAAGACCTTAATCTTAAAGATCTGATTATTAGAACCGAAGTTATAAGTAAGTCAATCAAACCAGCCAATCGACCATATTATGTACCTACGTATCATTTTCTTTAAATTTTCAGTTTAAATAAAAAAACAGTCAAAATAATTACGTTTTTCACATACAACTTTATGTGATCGCAATGATTTTTCAACTCAATAATTTAGCCTGACATCTAACCTTCATTTTAAGACATTAATCTTAAAGATCTGATTATTAGAACCGAAGTTATAAGTAAGTCAATCAAACCAGCCAATCGACCATATTATGTACCTACGTATCATTTTCTTTAAATTTTCAGTTTAAATAAAAAAACAGTCAAAATAATTACTTTTTTCACATACAACTTTATGTGATCGCAATGATTTTTCAACTCAATAATTTAGCCTGACATCTAACCTTCATTTTAAGACCCTAATCTTAAAGAACCGAGTATTAGAACAGAAGCTATAAGCCAAAAACCAAACCAACAATATCAACCCTTTTCCACTTCACAAGTCACTGACACAATTATGCCAGAAGCTTTGTATACTTTTAGGGGCATAGCACATTTTGCTTTACATAATGCTTTTAGGTTAGTATTTTGAATTTATATTCAAAAATCAATGGAAATAATGACGTTTTTCACATACACATTTATGTTATCTCAATGATTTTTTAGCTCAATTATTTAGTCTGACATTTTACCTTTATTTTAAGACCTTAATCTTAATGATCCGATTATTAGAACAGAAGTTATAGGCAAACCAAACCAACCATAGCGTACCTACCTTTACAAATTATTATACCGACTACAAATGTACATACATACCTACTACAAATATACATACCTACTATATTGTTGTATAAATATAGCATTTTTTTGACGATAACGAAACAAATTCCCCTAGAATGTGATTTTTTATTGCACACACTCTGCCGGCTTTAGAATACTATCTCCCTCTCGCCAGTTGGTATTTTAATGTTTTTTTTTTTTTTTCTCCAACTTCCTCGTTGACTAAAATTCTATGTCCGAAATATATTTTTATGTTTTTGGTATGAAATTTTGAACGATTTTGAAAATTTTTTTTTTGTTCTAACTGAACAGTCCAATTTCCTTTAATTCTACACCTTAATATTGAAAATCGGACAATTGGATAGAAAGTTATAAGCAATTAAGTAAATGCAAATCGGGTTTTTTTCCGATTTCCTAAATCATGGCAAAATATGGTCAATTTCTGCACTGAACTCGCTGTTTGCCGATGGAAATCATCCCCATTTTTTTCAATTTTTGTGAGATTTTTTTCGGCAAACTTATTTAACTATTGTGAAGGTCGTGTGGGGTGTAAAAATATGTTTGAGGTATCAATTTAATTGTGGGTTTATGTAGATGCGAATAAAAAAAAAACTATCTTTATAGGTGTATAGAGTATAGAGTTATGAGGTGATAATTGAAACAACAGAAATATTTGAATATCTCGGTTAAAAAAAATTTTAAAAATCCAAAATTTTGACACAGCATGTATATTAATGATATCTATAAGCTGTATGATTTTGAGAATTTTTAAATGATTCATTAAAAAGATATAAATTTTTAAGTGCACTAAAAAAATGTCAATTTTTGATGTTTAAAAAATGTGTCGAAAAAAAAATCTAATCAAAAATTTATGGTATAGAGGTAATAGAATATTGAAATACCTTTCGAATGGTATAAAAATAATTTCAATCGGATTAAAACCTGATTTAATAGAATTTTTTAAAATTTCAATTTTGAACTTAAAAAAATTCATATCTCGCTTTGTGTAATTTGTAGAATTTTTTTTTAAATTAGTAACATTCTAGAATTTTAAATATCTATTGATAAAAAAATAAATGAATGTAATAGGACTTTTCGTTTAGAAGTTAGTTTTTGTACCCTTGACCAGTTTTATCCAATTTTACCCTACTTAGAATACGAATTTTAAAAAATCCCTTCTTAGTGTGCACCTACATATAATTACAAATTAGAAAAAAATTAGTATATATTTTTAAGACTTCTAGTATAAGCTGTGGAATGATGGGACACTTAACGAAAAATTTAACAAATTTAACGAACTCTTTCATTTATAATAGTTAATAGCCGATTCGCCCGTAGCTTCGCTAACGTATATTAAAATACTATATATATTAAAATAGTATATATATTAAATAGTATAACGTAATAATTTATCTTTATTTTAAGACATTAATCATTTAAATCTGACCATTAGAACTAAAGTTAATTATAAATCTAACTAACTGAAACCTTAATCTTAATGATTCGATTCGATTATTAGAACAGAAGCTATAAGCCAAAAACCAAACCACATTTTTACTGACACAATTATGCCATAAACGTTGTATACTTTTAGGAGAATATCACACTTTTTGCTTATTATTATCTTTATTTTAAGACATTAATCATTTAAATCTGACCATTAGAACTAAAGTTAGTTATAAATCTAACTAAATTAATTAAAAAACTAAACCAAATATTTGCTTATTCGACAAAAATCGATTGCGGGTCCTGTCCCGCTCACGCAACTCCGTTGCTCCGCTTAGGGTATGTTCAGTCGCCAGGCAGGCGCCAATGTCAACAGTTATCTGGGATGAAAGTAGATATCTTAATTTTAAGATCTTAACCTTGAAAATCTATCCATTAGAACTCAAGTTATAAATTTTAACCTGTAGGTATATAGGTATGCCAGAATAAGTCACTTCACTTACAATTTCTACCTCTATCCTGATAATTTACCTAAACTTAACCTTAAACTTGAAGATCTTATGCATAATGTACCTACCTAACCTACCTATCTATTTATTTTTTATTAAATTTTTTATTAAAAATTTGTTTTCATTTAATTTTAAATTATTATTTAACGATAAATAAATAAGCAATCACGTTTTTTGCATACACTTGCATGTAATCGCAGTGAACTTTTAACTCAATAAATAAACTTGACATTATACCTTCATTTTAAGACCTTAATCTTAAAAATCTGATTATTAGAACCGAAGTTATAAGTAAATCAATCAAACCAGCCAATCGACCATATTATGTACCTACGTATCATTTTCTTTAAATTTTCAGTTTAAATAAAAAAAAACAATCAAAATAATGACGTTTTTCACATACAACTTTATGTGATCGCAATGATTTTTCAACTCAATAATTTAGCCTGACATCTAACCTTCATTTTAAGACCTTAATCTTAAAGATCTGATTATTAGAACCGAAGTTATAAGTAAGTCAATCAAACCAGCCAATCGACCATATTATGTACCTACGTATCATTTTCTTTAAATTTTCAGTTTAAATAAAAAAACAGTCAAAATAATTACTTTTTTCACATACAACTTTATGTGATCGCAATGATTTTTCAACTCAATAATTTAGCCTGACATCTAACCTTCATTTTAAGACCTTAATCTTAAAGATCTGATTATTAGAACCGAAGTTATAAGTAAGTCAATCAAACCAGCCAATCGACCATATTATGTACCTACGTATCATTTTCTTTAAATTTTCAGTTTAAATAAAAAAACAGTCAAAATAATTACGTTTTTCACATACAACTTTATGTGATCGCAATGATTTTTCAACTCAATAATTTAGCCTGACATCTAACCTTCATTTTAAGACATTAATCTTAAAGATCTGATTATTAGAACCGAAGTTATAAGTAAGTCAATCAAACCAGCCAATCGACCATATTATGTACCTACGTATCATTTTCTTTAAATTTTCAGTTTAAATAAAAAAACAGTCAAAATAATTACTTTTTTCACATACAACTTTATGTGATCGCAATGATTTTTCAACTCAATAATTTAGCCTGACATCTAACCTTCATTTTAAGACCTTAATCTTAAAGATCTGATTATTAGAACCGAAGTTATAAGTAAGTCAATCAAACCAGCCAATCGACCATATTATGTACCTACGTATCATTTTCTTTAAATTTTCAGTTTAAATAAAAAAACAGTCAAAATAATTACTTTTTTCACATACAACTTTATGTGATCGCAATGATTTTTCAACTCAATAATTTAGCCTGACATCTAACCTTCATTTTAAGACCTTAATCTTAAAGATCTGATTATTAGAACCGAAGTTATAAGTAAGTCAATCAAACCAGCCAATCGACCATATTATGTACCTACGTATCATTTTCTTTAAATTTTCAGTTTAAATAAAAAAACAGTCAAAATAATGACGTTTTTTACATACAACTTTATGTGATCGCAATGATTTTTCAACTCAATAATTTAGCCTGACATCTAACCTTCATTTTAAGACCTTAATCTTAAAGAACCGAGTATTAGAACAGAAGCTATAAGCCAAAAACCAAAAACCAAACCAACAATATCAACCCTTTTCCACTTCACAAGTCACTGACACAATTATGCCAGAAGCTTTGTATACTTTTAGGGGCATAGCACATTTTGCTTTACATAATGCTCTTAGGTTAGTATTTTGAATTTTTATTCAAAAAACAATGGAAATAGTGACGTTTTTCACATACACATTTATGTTATCACAATGATTTTTTACCTCAATTATTTAGTCTGACATTTTACCTATATTTTAAGACCTTAATCTTAATGATCCGATTATTAGAACAGAAGATATAGGCAAACCAAACCAACCATAGCGTACCTACCTTTACAAATTAATTATTATACCGACTACAAATGTACATACATACCTACTACAAATATACATACCTACTATATTTGTTGTATAAATATAGCATTTTTTTGACGATAACGAAACAAATTCCCCTAGAATGTGATTTTTTATTGCACACACTCTGCCGGCTTTAGAATACTATCTCCCTCTCGCCAGTTGGTATTTTAATGTTTTTTTTTTGTTTTCCCAACTTTCTCGTTGACTAAAATTCTATGTCCGATAATTATTTTTATGTTTTTGGTATGAAATTTTGAACGATTTTGAAAATTTTTTTTTTGTTCTAACTGAACAGTCCAATTTCCTTTAATTCTATACCTCAATATTGAAAATCGGACAGGTGGATGCAAAGATATAAGCATTTATGTAAATGCAAATCGGGTGTTTTTCAGATTTCTTTATAATATTTTGCAAAAAGAAGGTCAAGTATTTGTTTATGAAAATATTTTTTTGTATTTCCATTAAATTTAACTTTTTTTACCTTTTTCACACATACTTTTATAACTGACGCGGTAACAAAATGTAGCCAGACATTCTACCTAAATTTTAAGACCTTAATGTTAGCGATCGGATCATTAGAGCAGAAGTTATAAGCAAAACAATCCAACCACAGCGTACATTTACTATTATTATACCGACTACAAATATACATACCTACTGCCAATATATATACCTACCATATAGCATTTCTTTGACGATAACGAAGGAAATTCCCCTAGAATGTGGTTTTTTATTGCACACACTCTGCCGGCTTTAGAATACTATCTCCCTCTCGCCAGTTGGTATTTTAATGTTTTTTTTTTTTTTTCTCCAACTTCCTCGTTGACTAAAATTCTATGTCCGAAATATATTTTTATGTTTTTGGTATGAAATTTTGAACGATTTTGAAATTTTTTTTTTTGTTCTAACTGAACAGTCCAATTTCCTTTAATTCTATACCTTAATATTGAAAATCGGACAATTGGATGCAAAGATATAAGCATTTAAGTAAATGCAAATCGGGTTTTTTTCGATTTCCTAAATCATGGCAAAATATGGTCAATTTCTGCACTGAACTCGCTGTTTGCCGATGGAAATCATCCCCATTTTTTTCAATTTTTGTGTGATTTTTTTCGGCAAACTTATTTAACTATTGTGAAGGTCGTGTGGGGTGTAAAAATATGTTTGAGGTATCAAATTAATTGTGGGTTTATGTAGATGGGAATAAAAAAAAAACTATCTTTATAGGTGTATAGAGTATAGAGTTATGAGGTGATAATTGAAACAACAGAAATATTTGAATATCTCGGTTGAAAAAATTTTTAAAAATCCAAAATTTTGACACAACATGTATATTAATGATATCTATAAGTTGTATGATTTTGAGAATTTTTAAATCATTCATTAAAAAGATATAAATTTTTAAGTGCACTAAAAAAATGTCGATTTTTCATGTTTGAAAAATGTGTCGAAAAAAAAATCTAATCAAAAATTTATGGTATAGAGGTAATAGAATTTTGAAATACCTTTCGAATGGTATAAAAATAATTTCAATCGGATTAAAACCTGATTTAATAGAATTTTTTGAAATTTCAATTTTGAACTTAAAAAAATTCATATCTCGCTTTGTGTAATTTGTAGAATTTTTTTTTAAATTAGTAACATTCTAGAATTTTGAATATCTATTGATAAAAAAATAAATGAATGTAATAGGACTTTTCGTTTAGAAGTTAGTTTTTGTACCCTTGACCAGTTTTATCCAATTTTACCCTACTTAGAATAGGAATTTCAAAAAATCCCTTCTTAGTGTGCACCTACATATAATAACGAATTAAAAAAAAATTAGTATATATTTTTAAGACTTCTAGTATAAGCTGTGGAATGATGGGACACTTAACGAAAAATTTAACAAATTTAACGAACTCTTTCATTTATAATAGTTAACTAGCCGATTCGCCCGTAGCTTCGCTAACGTATATTAAAATACTATATATATTAAAATACTATATATATTAAATAGCATAACGTAATAATTTATCTTTATTTTAAGACATTAATCATTTAAATCTGACCATTAGAACTAAAGTTAATTATAAATCTAACTAACTGAAACCTTAATCTTAATGATTCGATTCGATTATTAGAACAGAAGCTATAAGCCAAAAACCAAACCACATTTTTACTGACACAATTATGCCATAAACGTTGTATACTTTTAGGAGAATATCACACTTTTTGCTTATTATTATCTTTATTTTAAGACATTAATCATTTAAATCTGACCATTAGAACTAAAGTTAGTTATAAATCTAACTAAATTAATTAAAAAACTAAACCAAATATTTGCTTATTCGACAAAAATCGATTGCGGGTCCTGTCCCGCTCACGCAACTCCGTTGCTCCGCTTAGGGTATGTTCAGTCGCCAGGCAGGCGCCAATGTCAACAGTTATCTGGGATGAAAGTAGATATCTTAATTTTAAGATCTTAACCTTGAAAATCTATCCATTAGAACTCAAGTTATAAATTTTAACCTGTAGGTATATAGGTATGCCAGAATAAGTCACTTCACTTACAATTTCTACCTCTATCCTGATAATTTACCTAAACTTAACCTTAAACTTGAAGATCTTATGCATAATGTACCTACCTAACCTACCTATCTATTTATTTTTTATTAAATTTTTTATTAAAAATTTGTTTTCATTTAATTTTAAATTATTATTTAACGATAAATAAATAAGCAATCACGTTTTTTGCATACACTTGCATGTAATCGCAGTGAACTTTTAACTCAATAAATAAACTTGACATTATACCTTCATTTTAAGACCTTAATCTTAAAAATCTGATTATTAGAACCGAAGTTATAAGTAAATCAATCAAACCAGCCAATCGACCATATTATGTACCTACGTATCATTTTCTTTAAATTTTCAGTTTAAATAAAAAAAACAGTCAAAATAATTACGTTTTTCACATACAACTTTATGTGATCGCAATGATTTTTCAACTCAATAATTTAGCCTGAAATCTAACCTTCATTTTAAGACCTTAATCTTAAAGAACCGAGTATTTGAACAGGCATTATACCCTTTTCCATAAATGTACAAACTATAATATGTACCTATACCTACATGTAGGTATGTATATCATTTTCATAAAATTTTTATTTTATTGAAAAACAATAAAATCACAAAGCTTTTAACATGCCCTTTTATGTGATCACAATGATTTTTAACTCAATAATAAAGCCTGACATTTTTACCTTAATTTTAACACCTTAATCTTTATGATTCGATTATTAGAACAGAAGCTATAAGCCAAAAACCAAACCACATTTTCACTGACACAATTATGCCAGAAACGTTGTATACTTTAAGGAGAATAGCACACTTTTTGCTTATTATTATCTTTATTTTAAGACATTAATCATTTAAATCTGACCATTAGAACTAAAGTTAATGATAAATCTAACTAAAACCTTAAAATAATTAAAAAACTAAACCAAATATTTGCTTATTCGACAAAAATCGATTGCGGGTCCTGTCCCGCTCACGCAACTCCGTTGCTCCGCTTAGGGTATGTTCAGTCGCCGGGCAGGCGCCAATTTCAACAGTTATCTGGGATGAAAGTAGATATCTTAATTTTAAGATCTTAACCTTGAAAATCTATCCATTAGAACTCAAGTTATAAGTCTTAAACCTATAGATATAGGTATGCCGGAATAAGTCACTTCAGTTACAATTCTACATCTAGCCTGATAATTTACCTAAACTTAACCCTAAACTTGAAGATCTGATGCATAATGTACCTACCTAACATAAGTAGGTATCTATTTATTTTTTATTCAATTTTTTATTAAAAATTTGTTTTTATTTAATTTTGAATTATTAGGTAGGTATATAACGATAAATAAATAAGCAATCACGTTTTTTGCATACACTTGCATGTAATCGCAATGAATTTTTAACTCAATAAATAAACTTGACATTATACCTTCATTTTAAGACCTTAATCTTAAAAATCTGATTATTAGAACCGAAGTTATAAGTAAGTCAATCAAACCAGCCAATCGACCATATTATGTACCTACGTATCATTTTCTTTAAATTTTCAGTTTAAATAAAAAAACAGTCAAAATAATTACTTTTTTCACATACAACTTTATGTGATCGCAATGATTTTTCAACTCAATAATTTAGCCTGACATCTAACCTTCATTTTAAGACCTTAATCTTAAAAATCTGATTATTAGAACCGAAGTTATAAGTAAGTCAATCAAACCAGCCAATCGACCATATTATGTACCTACGTATCATTTTCTTTAAATTTTCAGTTTAAATAAAAAAACAGTCAAAATAATTACTTTTTTCACATACAACTTTATGTGATCGTAATGATTTTTCAACTCAATAATTTAGCCTGACATCTAACCTTCATTTTAAGACCTTAATCTTAAAGATCTGATTATTAGAACCGAAGTTATAAGTAAGTCAATCAAACCAGCCAATCGACCATATTATGTACCTACGTATCATTTTCTTTAAATTTTCAGTTTAAATAAAAAAACAGTCAAAATAATGACGTTTTTCACATACAACTTTATGTGATCGCAATGATTTTTCAACTCAATAATTTAGCCTGACATCTAACCTTCATTTTAAGACCTTAATCTTAAAGAACCGAGTATTAGAACAGAAGCTATAAGCCAAAAACCAAAAACCAAACCAACAATATCAACCCTTTTCCACTTCACAAGTCACTGACACAATTATGCCAGAAGCTTTGCATACTTTTAGGGGCATAGCACATTTTGCTTTACATAATGCTCTTAGGTTAGTATTTTGAATTTTTATTCAAAAAACAATGGAAATAGTGACGTTTTTCACATACACATTTATGTTATCACAATGATTTTTTACCTCAATTATTTAGTCTGACATTTTACCTATATTTTAAGACCTTAATCTTAATGATCCGATTATTAGAACAGAAGATATAGGCAAACCAAACCAACCATAGCGTACCTACCTTTACAAATTAATTATTATACCGACTACAAATGTACATACATACCTACTACAAATATACATACCTACTATATTGTTGTATAAATATAGCATTTTTTTGACGATAACGAAACAAATTCCCCTAGAATGTGATTTTTTATTGCACACACTCTGCCGGCTTTAGAATACTATCTCCCTCTCGCCAGTTGGTATTTTAATGTTTTTTTTTTGTTTTCCCAACTTTCTCGTTGACTAAAATTCTATGTCCGATAATTATTTTTATGTTTTTGGTATGAAATTTTTGAACGATTTTGAAAATTTTTTTTTTGTTCTAACTGAACAGTCCAATTTCCTTTAATTATATACCTCAATATTGAAAATCGGACAGGTGGATGCAAAGATATAAGCATTTATGTAAATGCAAATCGGGTGTTTTTCAGATTTCTTTATAATATTTTGCAAAAAGAAGGTCAAGTATTTGTTTATGAAAATATTTTTTTGTATTTCCATTAAATTTAACTTTTTTTACCTTCTTCACACATACTTTTATAACTGACGCGGTAATAAAATGTAGCCAGACATTCTACCTAAATTTTAAGACCTTAATGTTAGCGATCGGATCATTATAGCAGAAGTTATAAGCAAAACAATCCAACCACAGCGTACATTTACTATTATTATACCGACTACAAGTATACATACCTACTGCCAATATATATACCTACCATATAGCATTTCTTTGACGATAACGAAGGAAATTCCCCTAGAATGTGGTTTTTTATTGCACACACTCTGCCGGCTTTAGAATACTATCTCCCTCTCGCCAGTTGGTATTTTAATGTTTTTTTTTTTTTTTCTCCAACTTCCTCGTTGACTAAAATTCTATGTCCGAAATATATTTTTATGTTTTTGGTATGAAATTTTGAACGATTTTGAAAATTTTTTTTTTGTTCTAACTGAACAGTCCAATTTCCTTTAATTCTATACCTTAATATTGAAAATCGGACAATTGGATGCAAAGATATAAGCATTTAAGTAAATGCAAATCGGGTTTTTTTCGATTTCCTAAATCATGGCAAAATATGGTCAATTTCTGCACTGAACTCGCTGTTTGCCGATGGAAATCATCCCCATTTTTTTCAATTTTTGTGTGATTTTTTTCGGCAAACTTATTTAACTATTGTGAAGGTCGTGTGGGGTGTAAAAATATGTCAGAGGTATCAAATTAATTGTGGGTTTATGTAGATGGGAATAAAAAAAAAACTATCTTTATAGGTGTATAGAGTATAGAGTTATGAGGTGATAATTGAAACAACAGAAATATTTGAATATCTCAGTTGAAAAAATTTTGAAAAATCCAAAATTTTGACACAACATGTATATTAATGATATCTATAAGTTGTATGATTTTAAGAATTTTTAAATGATTCATTAAAAAGATATAAATTTTTAAGTGCACTAAAAAAATGTCGATTTTTAATGTTTGAAAAATGTGTCGAAAAAAAAATCTAATCAAAAATTTATGGTATAGAGGTAATAGAATATTGAAATACCTTTCGAATGGTATAAAAATAATTTCAATCGGATTAAAACCTGATTTTATAGAATTTTTTGAAATTTCAATTTTGAACTTAAAAAAATTCATATCTCGTTTTGTGTAATTTGTAGAATTTTTTTTTAAATTAGTAACATTCTAGAATTTTCAATATCTATTGATAAAAAAATAAATGAATGTAATAGGACTTTTCGTTTAGAAGTTAGTTTTTGTACCTTTGACCAGTTTTATCCAATTTTACCCTACTTAGAATAGGAATTTCAAAAAATCCCTTCTTAGTGTGCACCTACATATAATAACGAATTAAAAAAAAATTAGTATATATTTTTAAGACTTCTAGTATAAGCTGTGGAATGATGGGACACTTAACGAAAAATTTAACAAATTTAACGAACTCTTTCATTTATAATAGTTAACTAGCCGATTCGCCCGTAGCTTCGCTAACGTATATTAAAATACTATATATATTTTATAGTATATATATTAAAATAGTATAAAATATATTATATAGTAAATGTAAATAGTATAGTATATTTATTATTATATAGTATAATAATAATAATAAATAGTATAGTACCTACTATATATATTTAATATTATATAGTATAATAACGTTATAATTTATCTTTATTTTAAGACATTAATCATTTAAATCTGACTATTAGAACTAAAGTTAATTATAAATCTAACTAAAACCTTAAAAGAATTAAAAAACTTAACCAAATATTTGCTTATTCGACAAAAATCGATTGCGGGTCCTGTCCCGCTCACGCAACTCCGTTGCTCCGCTTAGGGTATGTTCAGTCGCCAGGCAGGCGCCAATGTCAACAGTTATCTGGGATGAAAGTAGATATCTTAATTTTAAGATCTTAACCTTGAAAATCTATCCATTAGAACTCAAGTTATAAATCTTAAACCTGTAGGTATATAGGTATGCCGGAATAAGTCACTTCACTTACAATTTCTACCTCTATCCTGATAATTTACCTAAACTTAACCTTAAACTTGAAGATCTGATGCATAATGTACCTACCTAACCTACCTATCTATTTATGTTTTATTAATTTTTTTATTAAAAATTTGTATTCATTTAATTTTAAATTATTATTTAACGATAAATAAATAAGCAATCACGTTTTTTGCATACACTTGAATGTAATCGCAGTGAATTTTTAACTTAATAAATAAACTTGACATTATACCTTCATTTTGAGACCTTAATCTTAAAGATCTGATTATTAGAACCGAAGTTATAAGTAAGTCAATCAAACCAGCCAATCGACCATATTATGTACCTACGTATCATTTTCTTTAAATTTTCAGTTTAAATAAAAAAACAGTCAAAATAATTACTTTTTCACATACAACTTTATGTGATCGCAATGATTTTTCAACTCAATAATTTAGCCTGACATCTAACCTTCATTTTAAGACCTTAATCTTAAAGATCTGATTATTAGAACCGAAGTTATAAGTAAGTCAATCAAACCAGCCAATCGACCATATTATGTACCTACGTATCATTTTCTTTAAATTTTCAGTTTAAATAAAAAAACAGTCAAAATAATTACTTTTTTCACATACAACTTTATGTGATCGCAATGATTTTTCAACTCAATAATTTAGCCTGACATCTAACCTTCATTTTAAGACCTTAATCTTAAAGATCTGATTATTAGAACCGAAGTTATAAGTAAGTCAATCAAACCAGCCAATCGACCATATTATGTACCTACGTATCATTTTCTTTAAATTTTCAGTTTAAATAAAAAAACAGTCAAAATAATTACTTTTTTCACATACAACTTTATGTGATCGCAATGATTTTTCAACTCAATAATTTAGCCTGACATCTAACCTTCATTTTAAGACCTTAATCTTAAAGATCTGATTATTAGAACCGAAGTTATAAGTAAGTCAATCAAACCAGCAAATCGACCATATTATGTACCTACGTATCATTTTCTTTAAATTTTCAGTATAAATAAAAAAACAGTCAAAATAATTACTTTTTTCACATACAACTTTATGTGATCGCAATGATTTTTCAACTCAATAATTTAGCCTGACATCTAACCTTCATTTTAAGACCCTAATCTTAAAGAACCGAGTATTAGAACAGAAGCTATAAGCCAAAAACCAAACCAACAATATCAACCCTTTTCCACTTCACAAGTCACTGACACAATTATGCCAGAAGCTTTGTATACTTTTAGGGGCATAGCACATTTTGCTTTACATAATGCTTTTAGGTTAGTATTTTGAATTTATATTCAAAAATCAATGGAAATAATGACGTTTTTCACATACACATTTATGTTATCTCAATGATTTTTTAGCTCAATTATTTAGTCTGACATTTTACCTTTATTTTAAGACCTTAATCTTAATGATCCGATTATTAGAACAGAAGTTATAGGCAAACCAAACCAACCATAGCGTACCTACCTTTACAAATTATTATACCGACTACAAATGTACATACATACCTACTACAAATATACATACCTACTATATTGTTGTATAAATATAGCATTTTTTTGACGATAACGAAACAAATTCCCCTAGAATGTGATTTTTTATTGCACACACTCTGCCGGCTTTAGAAGACTATCTCCCTCTCGCCAGTTGGTATTTTAATGTTTTTTTTTTGTTTTCCCAACTTTCTCGTTGACTAAAATTCTATGTCCGAAATTTATTTTTATGTTTTTAGTATGAAATTTTGAACGATTTTGAAAATTTTTTTTTTGTTCTAACTGAACAGTCCAATTTCCTTTAATTATATACCTCAATATTGAAAATCGGACAGGTGGATGCAAAGATATGAGCATTTAAGTAAATGCAAATCGGGTGTTTTTCAGATTCTTTTATAATATTTTGCAAAAAGAAGGTCAAGTATTTGTTTATGAAAATATTTTTTTGTATTTCCATTAAATTTAATTTTTTTAACCTTTTTCACATATACTTTTATATGTGACGCGGTAACAAAATGTAGCCAGACATTCTACCTAAATTTTAAGACCTTAATGTTAGCGATCGGATCATTAGAGAAGAAGTTATAAGCAAACCAAACCAACTACAGCGTACCTTTACTCTTATTATACCGACTACAAATATACATACCTACTGCCAATATATATACCTACCATATAGCATTTTTTTGACGATAACGAAGGAAATTCCCCTAGAATGTGGTTTTTTATTGCACACACTCTGCCGGCTTTAGAATACTATCTCCCTCTCGCCAGTTGGTATTTTAATGTTTTTTTTTTTTTTTCTCCAACTTCCTCGTTGACTAAAATTCTATGTCCGAAATATATTTTTATGTTTTTGGTATGAAATTTTGAACGATTTTGAAAATTTTTTTTTTGTTCTAACTGAACAGTCCAATTTCCTTTAATTCTACACCTTAATATTGAAAATCGGACAATTGGATAGAAAGTTATAAGCAATTAAGTAAATGCAAATCGGGTTTTTTTCCGATTTCCTAAATCATGGCAAAATATGGTCAATTTCTGCACTGAACTCGCTGTTTGCCGATGGAAATCATCCCCATTTTTTTCAATTTTTGTGAGATTTTTTTCGGCAAACTTATTTAACTATTGTGAAGGTCGTGTGGGGTGTAAAAATATGTTTGAGGTATCAATTTAATTGTGGGTTTATGTAGATGCGAATAAAAAAAAAACTATCTTTATAGGTGTATAGAGTATAGAGTTATGAGGTGATAATTGAAACAACAGAAATATTTGAATATCTCGGTTAAAAAAAATTTTAAAAATCCAAAATTTTGACACAGCATGTATATTAATGATATCTATAAGCTGTATGATTTTGAGAATTTTTAAATGATTCATTAAAAAGATATAAATTTTTAAGTGCACTAAAAAAATGTCAATTTTTGATGTTTAAAAAATGTGTCGAAAAAAAAATCTAATCAAAAATTTATGGTATAGAGGTAATAGAATATTGAAATACCTTTCGAATGGTATAAAAATAATTTCAATCGGATTAAAACCTGATTTAATAGAATTTTTTAAAATTTCAATTTTGAACTTAAAAAAATTCATATCTCGCTTTGTGTAATTTGTAGAATTTTTTTTTAAATTAGTAACATTCTAGAATTTTAAATATCTATTGATAAAAAAATAAATGAATGTAATAGGACTTTTCGTTTAGAAGTTAGTTTTTGTACCCTTGACCAGTTTTATCCAATTTTACCCTACTTAGAATACGAATTTTAAAAAATCCCTTCTTAGTGTGCACCTACATATAATTACAAATTAGAAAAAAATTAGTATATATTTTTAAGACTTCTAGTATAAGCTGTGGAATGATGGGACACTTAACGAAAAATTTAACAAATTTAACGAACTCTTTCATTTATAATAGTTAATAGCCGATTCGCCCGTAGCTTCGCTAACGTATATTAAAATACTATATATATTAAAATAGTATATATATTAAATAGTATAACGTAATAATTTATCTTTATTTTAAGACATTAATCATTTAAATCTGACCATTAGAACTAAAGTTAATTATAAATCTAACTAACTGAAACCTTAATCTTAATGATTCGATTCGATTATTAGAACAGAAGCTATAAGCCAAAAACCAAACCACATTTTTACTGACACAATTATGCCATAAACGTTGTATACTTTTAGGAGAATATCACACTTTTTGCTTATTATTATCTTTATTTTAAGACATTAATCATTTAAATCTGACCATTAGAACTAAAGTTAGTTATAAATCTAACTAAATTAATTAAAAAACTAAACCAAATATTTGCTTATTCGACAAAAATCGATTGCGGGTCCTGTCCCGCTCACGCAACTCCGTTGCTCCGCTTAGGGTATGTTCAGTCGCCAGGCAGGCGCCAATGTCAACAGTTATCTGGGATGAAAGTAGATATCTTAATTTTAAGATCTTAACCTTGAAAATCTATCCATTAGAACTCAAGTTATAAATTTTAACCTGTAGGTATATAGGTATGCCAGAATAAGTCACTTCACTTACAATTTCTACCTCTATCCTGATAATTTACCTAAACTTAACCTTAAACTTGAAGATCTTATGCATAATGTACCTACCTAACCTACCTATCTATTTATTTTTTATTAAATTTTTTATTAAAAATTTGTTTTCATTTAATTTTAAATTATTATTTAACGATAAATAAATAAGCAATCACGTTTTTTGCATACACTTGCATGTAATCGCAGTGAACTTTTAACTCAATAAATAAACTTGACATTATACCTTCATTTTAAGACCTTAATCTTAAAAATCTGATTATTAGAACCGAAGTTATAAGTAAATCAATCAAACCAGCCAATCGACCATATTATGTACCTACGTATCATTTTCTTTAAATTTTCAGTTTAAATAAAAAAAAACAATCAAAATAATGACGTTTTTCACATACAACTTTATGTGATCGCAATGATTTTTCAACTCAATAATTTAGCCTGACATCTAACCTTCATTTTAAGACCTTAATCTTAAAGATCTGATTATTAGAACCGAAGTTATAAGTAAGTCAATCAAACCAGCCAATCGACCATATTATGTACCTACGTATCATTTTCTTTAAATTTTCAGTTTAAATAAAAAAACAGTCAAAATAATTACTTTTTTCACATACAACTTTATGTGATCGCAATGATTTTTCAACTCAATAATTTAGCCTGACATCTAACCTTCATTTTAAGACCTTAATCTTAAAGATCTGATTATTAGAACCGAAGTTATAAGTAAGTCAATCAAACCAGCCAATCGACCATATTATGTACCTACGTATCATTTTCTTTAAATTTTCAGTTTAAATAAAAAAACAGTCAAAATAATTACGTTTTTCACATACAACTTTATGTGATCGCAATGATTTTTCAACTCAATAATTTAGCCTGACATCTAACCTTCATTTTAAGACATTAATCTTAAAGATCTGATTATTAGAACCGAAGTTATAAGTAAGTCAATCAAACCAGCCAATCGACCATATTATGTACCTACGTATCATTTTCTTTAAATTTTCAGTTTAAATAAAAAAACAGTCAAAATAATTACTTTTTTCACATACAACTTTATGTGATCGCAATGATTTTTCAACTCAATAATTTAGCCTGACATCTAACCTTCATTTTAAGACCTTAATCTTAAAGATCTGATTATTAGAACCGAAGTTATAAGTAAGTCAATCAAACCAGCCAATCGACCATATTATGTACCTACGTATCATTTTCTTTAAATTTTCAGTTTAAATAAAAAAACAGTCAAAATAATTACTTTTTTCACATACAACTTTATGTGATCGCAATGATTTTTCAACTCAATAATTTAGCCTGACATCTAACCTTCATTTTAAGACCTTAATCTTAAAGATCTGATTATTAGAACCGAAGTTATAAGTAAGTCAATCAAACCAGCCAATCGACCATATTATGTACCTACGTATCATTTTCTTTAAATTTTCAGTTTAAATAAAAAAACAGTCAAAATAATGACGTTTTTTACATACAACTTTATGTGATCGCAATGATTTTTCAACTCAATAATTTAGCCTGACATCTAACCTTCATTTTAAGACCTTAATCTTAAAGAACCGAGTATTAGAACAGAAGCTATAAGCCAAAAACCAAAAACCAAACCAACAATATCAACCCTTTTCCACTTCACAAGTCACTGACACAATTATGCCAGAAGCTTTGTATACTTTTAGGGGCATAGCACATTTTGCTTTACATAATGCTCTTAGGTTAGTATTTTGAATTTTTATTCAAAAAACAATGGAAATAGTGACGTTTTTCACATACACATTTATGTTATCACAATGATTTTTTACCTCAATTATTTAGTCTGACATTTTACCTATATTTTAAGACCTTAATCTTAATGATCCGATTATTAGAACAGAAGATATAGGCAAACCAAACCAACCATAGCGTACCTACCTTTACAAATTAATTATTATACCGACTACAAATGTACATACATACCTACTACAAATATACATACCTACTATATTTGTTGTATAAATATAGCATTTTTTTGACGATAACGAAACAAATTCCCCTAGAATGTGATTTTTTATTGCACACACTCTGCCGGCTTTAGAATACTATCTCCCTCTCGCCAGTTGGTATTTTAATGTTTTTTTTTTGTTTTCCCAACTTTCTCGTTGACTAAAATTCTATGTCCGATAATTATTTTTATGTTTTTGGTATGAAATTTTGAACGATTTTGAAAATTTTTTTTTTGTTCTAACTGAACAGTCCAATTTCCTTTAATTCTATACCTCAATATTGAAAATCGGACAGGTGGATGCAAAGATATAAGCATTTATGTAAATGCAAATCGGGTGTTTTTCAGATTTCTTTATAATATTTTGCAAAAAGAAGGTCAAGTATTTGTTTATGAAAATATTTTTTTGTATTTCCATTAAATTTAACTTTTTTTACCTTTTTCACACATACTTTTATAACTGACGCGGTAACAAAATGTAGCCAGACATTCTACCTAAATTTTAAGACCTTAATGTTAGCGATCGGATCATTAGAGCAGAAGTTATAAGCAAAACAATCCAACCACAGCGTACATTTACTATTATTATACCGACTACAAATATACATACCTACTGCCAATATATATACCTACCATATAGCATTTCTTTGACGATAACGAAGGAAATTCCCCTAGAATGTGGTTTTTTATTGCACACACTCTGCCGGCTTTAGAATACTATCTCCCTCTCGCCAGTTGGTATTTTAATGTTTTTTTTTTTTTTTCTCCAACTTCCTCGTTGACTAAAATTCTATGTCCGAAATATATTTTTATGTTTTTGGTATGAAATTTTGAACGATTTTGAAATTTTTTTTTTTGTTCTAACTGAACAGTCCAATTTCCTTTAATTCTATACCTTAATATTGAAAATCGGACAATTGGATGCAAAGATATAAGCATTTAAGTAAATGCAAATCGGGTTTTTTTCGATTTCCTAAATCATGGCAAAATATGGTCAATTTCTGCACTGAACTCGCTGTTTGCCGATGGAAATCATCCCCATTTTTTTCAATTTTTGTGTGATTTTTTTCGGCAAACTTATTTAACTATTGTGAAGGTCGTGTGGGGTGTAAAAATATGTTTGAGGTATCAAATTAATTGTGGGTTTATGTAGATGGGAATAAAAAAAAAACTATCTTTATAGGTGTATAGAGTATAGAGTTATGAGGTGATAATTGAAACAACAGAAATATTTGAATATCTCGGTTGAAAAAATTTTTAAAAATCCAAAATTTTGACACAACATGTATATTAATGATATCTATAAGTTGTATGATTTTGAGAATTTTTAAATCATTCATTAAAAAGATATAAATTTTTAAGTGCACTAAAAAAATGTCGATTTTTCATGTTTGAAAAATGTGTCGAAAAAAAAATCTAATCAAAAATTTATGGTATAGAGGTAATAGAATTTTGAAATACCTTTCGAATGGTATAAAAATAATTTCAATCGGATTAAAACCTGATTTAATAGAATTTTTTGAAATTTCAATTTTGAACTTAAAAAAATTCATATCTCGCTTTGTGTAATTTGTAGAATTTTTTTTTAAATTAGTAACATTCTAGAATTTTGAATATCTATTGATAAAAAAATAAATGAATGTAATAGGACTTTTCGTTTAGAAGTTAGTTTTTGTACCCTTGACCAGTTTTATCCAATTTTACCCTACTTAGAATAGGAATTTCAAAAAATCCCTTCTTAGTGTGCACCTACATATAATAACGAATTAAAAAAAAATTAGTATATATTTTTAAGACTTCTAGTATAAGCTGTGGAATGATGGGACACTTAACGAAAAATTTAACAAATTTAACGAACTCTTTCATTTATAATAGTTAACTAGCCGATTCGCCCGTAGCTTCGCTAACGTATATTAAAATACTATATATATTTTATAGTATATATATTAAAATAGTATAAAATATATTATATAGTAAATGTAAATAGTATAGTATATTTATTATTATATAGTATAATAATAATAATAAATAGTATAGTACCTACTATATATATTTAATATTATATAGTATAATAACGTTATAATTTATCTTTATTTTAAGACATTAATCATTTAAATCTGACTATTAGAACTAAAGTTAATTATAAATCTAACTAAAACCTTAAAAGAATTAAAAAACTTAACCAAATATTTGCTTATTCGACAAAAATCGATTGCGGGTCCTGTCCCGCTCACGCAACTCCGTTGCTCCGCTTAGGGTATGTTCAGTCGCCAGGCAGGCGCCAATGTCAACAGTTATCTGGGATGAAAGTAGATATCTTAATTTTAAGATCTTAACCTTGAAAATCTATCCATTAGAACTCAAGTTATAAATCTTAAACCTGTAGGTATATAGGTATGCCGGAATAAGTCACTTCACTTACAATTTCTACCTCTATCCTGATAATTTACCTAAACTTAACCTTAAACTTGAAGATCTGATGCATAATGTACCTACCTAACCTACCTATCTATTTATGTTTTATTAATTTTTTTATTAAAAATTTGTATTCATTTAATTTTAAATTATTATTTAACGATAAATAAATAAGCAATCACGTTTTTTGCATACACTTGAATGTAATCGCAGTGAATTTTTAACTTAATAAATAAACTTGACATTATACCTTCATTTTGAGACCTTAATCTTAAAGATCTGATTATTAGAACCGAAGTTATAAGTAAGTCAATCAAACCAGCCAATCGACCATATTATGTACCTACGTATCATTTTCTTTAAATTTTCAGTTTAAATAAAAAAACAGTCAAAATAATTACTTTTTCACATACAACTTTATGTGATCGCAATGATTTTTCAACTCAATAATTTAGCCTGACATCTAACCTTCATTTTAAGACCTTAATCTTAAAGATCTGATTATTAGAACCGAAGTTATAAGTAAGTCAATCAAACCAGCCAATCGACCATATTATGTACCTACGTATCATTTTCTTTAAATTTTCAGTTTAAATAAAAAAACAGTCAAAATAATTACTTTTTTCACATACAACTTTATGTGATCGCAATGATTTTTCAACTCAATAATTTAGCCTGACATCTAACCTTCATTTTAAGACCTTAATCTTAAAGATCTGATTATTAGAACCGAAGTTATAAGTAAGTCAATCAAACCAGCCAATCGACCATATTATGTACCTACGTATCATTTTCTTTAAATTTTCAGTTTAAATAAAAAAACAGTCAAAATAATTACTTTTTTCACATACAACTTTATGTGATCGCAATGATTTTTCAACTCAATAATTTAGCCTGACATCTAACCTTCATTTTAAGACCTTAATCTTAAAGATCTGATTATTAGAACCGAAGTTATAAGTAAGTCAATCAAACCAGCAAATCGACCATATTATGTACCTACGTATCATTTTCTTTAAATTTTCAGTATAAATAAAAAAACAGTCAAAATAATTACTTTTTTCACATACAACTTTATGTGATCGCAATGATTTTTCAACTCAATAATTTAGCCTGACATCTAACCTTCATTTTAAGACCCTAATCTTAAAGAACCGAGTATTAGAACAGAAGCTATAAGCCAAAAACCAAACCAACAATATCAACCCTTTTCCACTTCACAAGTCACTGACACAATTATGCCAGAAGCTTTGTATACTTTTAGGGGCATAGCACATTTTGCTTTACATAATGCTTTTAGGTTAGTATTTTGAATTTATATTCAAAAATCAATGGAAATAATGACGTTTTTCACATACACATTTATGTTATCTCAATGATTTTTTAGCTCAATTATTTAGTCTGACATTTTACCTTTATTTTAAGACCTTAATCTTAATGATCCGATTATTAGAACAGAAGTTATAGGCAAACCAAACCAACCATAGCGTACCTACCTTTACAAATTATTATACCGACTACAAATGTACATACATACCTACTACAAATATACATACCTACTATATTGTTGTATAAATATAGCATTTTTTTGACGATAACGAAACAAATTCCCCTAGAATGTGATTTTTTATTGCACACACTCTGCCGGCTTTAGAAGACTATCTCCCTCTCGCCAGTTGGTATTTTAATGTTTTTTTTTTGTTTTCCCAACTTTCTCGTTGACTAAAATTCTATGTCCGAAATTTATTTTTATGTTTTTAGTATGAAATTTTGAACGATTTTGAAAATTTTTTTTTTGTTCTAACTGAACAGTCCAATTTCCTTTAATTATATACCTCAATATTGAAAATCGGACAGGTGGATGCAAAGATATGAGCATTTAAGTAAATGCAAATCGGGTGTTTTTCAGATTCTTTTATAATATTTTGCAAAAAGAAGGTCAAGTATTTGTTTATGAAAATATTTTTTTGTATTTCCATTAAATTTAATTTTTTTAACCTTTTTCACATATACTTTTATATGTGACGCGGTAACAAAATGTAGCCAGACATTCTACCTAAATTTTAAGACCTTAATGTTAGCGATCGGATCATTAGAGAAGAAGTTATAAGCAAACCAAACCAACTACAGCGTACCTTTACTCTTATTATACCGACTACAAATATACATACCTACTGCCAATATATATACCTACCATATAGCATTTTTTTGACGATAACGAAGGAAATTCCCCTAGAATGTGGTTTTTTATTGCACACACTCTGCCGGCTTTAGAATACTATCTCCCTCTCGCCAGTTGGTATTTTAATGTTTTTTTTTTTTTTTCTCCAACTTCCTCGTTGACTAAAATTCTATGTCCGAAATATATTTTTATGTTTTTGGTATGAAATTTTGAACGATTTTGAAAATTTTTTTTTTGTTCTAACTGAACAGTCCAATTTCCTTTAATTCTACACCTTAATATTGAAAATCGGACAATTGGATAGAAAGTTATAAGCAATTAAGTAAATGCAAATCGGGTTTTTTTCCGATTTCCTAAATCATGGCAAAATATGGTCAATTTCTGCACTGAACTCGCTGTTTGCCGATGGAAATCATCCCCATTTTTTTCAATTTTTGTGAGATTTTTTTCGGCAAACTTATTTAACTATTGTGAAGGTCGTGTGGGGTGTAAAAATATGTTTGAGGTATCAATTTAATTGTGGGTTTATGTAGATGCGAATAAAAAAAAAACTATCTTTATAGGTGTATAGAGTATAGAGTTATGAGGTGATAATTGAAACAACAGAAATATTTGAATATCTCGGTTAAAAAAAATTTTAAAAATCCAAAATTTTGACACAGCATGTATATTAATGATATCTATAAGCTGTATGATTTTGAGAATTTTTAAATGATTCATTAAAAAGATATAAATTTTTAAGTGCACTAAAAAAATGTCAATTTTTGATGTTTAAAAAATGTGTCGAAAAAAAAATCTAATCAAAAATTTATGGTATAGAGGTAATAGAATATTGAAATACCTTTCGAATGGTATAAAAATAATTTCAATCGGATTAAAACCTGATTTAATAGAATTTTTTAAAATTTCAATTTTGAACTTAAAAAAATTCATATCTCGCTTTGTGTAATTTGTAGAATTTTTTTTTAAATTAGTAACATTCTAGAATTTTAAATATCTATTGATAAAAAAATAAATGAATGTAATAGGACTTTTCGTTTAGAAGTTAGTTTTTGTACCCTTGACCAGTTTTATCCAATTTTACCCTACTTAGAATACGAATTTTAAAAAATCCCTTCTTAGTGTGCACCTACATATAATTACAAATTAGAAAAAAATTAGTATATATTTTTAAGACTTCTAGTATAAGCTGTGGAATGATGGGACACTTAACGAAAAATTTAACAAATTTAACGAACTCTTTCATTTATAATAGTTAATAGCCGATTCGCCCGTAGCTTCGCTAACGTATATTAAAATACTATATATATTAAAATAGTATATATATTAAATAGTATAACGTAATAATTTATCTTTATTTTAAGACATTAATCATTTAAATCTGACCATTAGAACTAAAGTTAATTATAAATCTAACTAACTGAAACCTTAATCTTAATGATTCGATTCGATTATTAGAACAGAAGCTATAAGCCAAAAACCAAACCACATTTTTACTGACACAATTATGCCATAAACGTTGTATACTTTTAGGAGAATATCACACTTTTTGCTTATTATTATCTTTATTTTAAGACATTAATCATTTAAATCTGACCATTAGAACTAAAGTTAGTTATAAATCTAACTAAATTAATTAAAAAACTAAACCAAATATTTGCTTATTCGACAAAAATCGATTGCGGGTCCTGTCCCGCTCACGCAACTCCGTTGCTCCGCTTAGGGTATGTTCAGTCGCCAGGCAGGCGCCAATGTCAACAGTTATCTGGGATGAAAGTAGATATCTTAATTTTAAGATCTTAACCTTGAAAATCTATCCATTAGAACTCAAGTTATAAATTTTAACCTGTAGGTATATAGGTATGCCAGAATAAGTCACTTCACTTACAATTTCTACCTCTATCCTGATAATTTACCTAAACTTAACCTTAAACTTGAAGATCTTATGCATAATGTACCTACCTAACCTACCTATCTATTTATTTTTTATTAAATTTTTTATTAAAAATTTGTTTTCATTTAATTTTAAATTATTATTTAACGATAAATAAATAAGCAATCACGTTTTTTGCATACACTTGCATGTAATCGCAGTGAACTTTTAACTCAATAAATAAACTTGACATTATACCTTCATTTTAAGACCTTAATCTTAAAAATCTGATTATTAGAACCGAAGTTATAAGTAAATCAATCAAACCAGCCAATCGACCATATTATGTACCTACGTATCATTTTCTTTAAATTTTCAGTTTAAATAAAAAAAAACAATCAAAATAATGACGTTTTTCACATACAACTTTATGTGATCGCAATGATTTTTCAACTCAATAATTTAGCCTGACATCTAACCTTCATTTTAAGACCTTAATCTTAAAGATCTGATTATTAGAACCGAAGTTATAAGTAAGTCAATCAAACCAGCCAATCGACCATATTATGTACCTACGTATCATTTTCTTTAAATTTTCAGTTTAAATAAAAAAACAGTCAAAATAATTACTTTTTTCACATACAACTTTATGTGATCGCAATGATTTTTCAACTCAATAATTTAGCCTGACATCTAACCTTCATTTTAAGACCTTAATCTTAAAGATCTGATTATTAGAACCGAAGTTATAAGTAAGTCAATCAAACCAGCCAATCGACCATATTATGTACCTACGTATCATTTTCTTTAAATTTTCAGTTTAAATAAAAAAACAGTCAAAATAATTACGTTTTTCACATACAACTTTATGTGATCGCAATGATTTTTCAACTCAATAATTTAGCCTGACATCTAACCTTCATTTTAAGACATTAATCTTAAAGATCTGATTATTAGAACCGAAGTTATAAGTAAGTCAATCAAACCAGCCAATCGACCATATTATGTACCTACGTATCATTTTCTTTAAATTTTCAGTTTAAATAAAAAAACAGTCAAAATAATTACTTTTTTCACATACAACTTTATGTGATCGCAATGATTTTTCAACTCAATAATTTAGCCTGACATCTAACCTTCATTTTAAGACCTTAATCTTAAAGATCTGATTATTAGAACCGAAGTTATAAGTAAGTCAATCAAACCAGCCAATCGACCATATTATGTACCTACGTATCATTTTCTTTAAATTTTCAGTTTAAATAAAAAAACAGTCAAAATAATTACTTTTTTCACATACAACTTTATGTGATCGCAATGATTTTTCAACTCAATAATTTAGCCTGACATCTAACCTTCATTTTAAGACCTTAATCTTAAAGATCTGATTATTAGAACCGAAGTTATAAGTAAGTCAATCAAACCAGCCAATCGACCATATTATGTACCTACGTATCATTTTCTTTAAATTTTCAGTTTAAATAAAAAAACAGTCAAAATAATGACGTTTTTTACATACAACTTTATGTGATCGCAATGATTTTTCAACTCAATAATTTAGCCTGACATCTAACCTTCATTTTAAGACCTTAATCTTAAAGAACCGAGTATTAGAACAGAAGCTATAAGCCAAAAACCAAAAACCAAACCAACAATATCAACCCTTTTCCACTTCACAAGTCACTGACACAATTATGCCAGAAGCTTTGTATACTTTTAGGGGCATAGCACATTTTGCTTTACATAATGCTCTTAGGTTAGTATTTTGAATTTTTATTCAAAAAACAATGGAAATAGTGACGTTTTTCACATACACATTTATGTTATCACAATGATTTTTTACCTCAATTATTTAGTCTGACATTTTACCTATATTTTAAGACCTTAATCTTAATGATCCGATTATTAGAACAGAAGATATAGGCAAACCAAACCAACCATAGCGTACCTACCTTTACAAATTAATTATTATACCGACTACAAATGTACATACATACCTACTACAAATATACATACCTACTATATTTGTTGTATAAATATAGCATTTTTTTGACGATAACGAAACAAATTCCCCTAGAATGTGATTTTTTATTGCACACACTCTGCCGGCTTTAGAATACTATCTCCCTCTCGCCAGTTGGTATTTTAATGTTTTTTTTTTGTTTTCCCAACTTTCTCGTTGACTAAAATTCTATGTCCGATAATTATTTTTATGTTTTTGGTATGAAATTTTGAACGATTTTGAAAATTTTTTTTTTGTTCTAACTGAACAGTCCAATTTCCTTTAATTCTATACCTCAATATTGAAAATCGGACAGGTGGATGCAAAGATATAAGCATTTATGTAAATGCAAATCGGGTGTTTTTCAGATTTCTTTATAATATTTTGCAAAAAGAAGGTCAAGTATTTGTTTATGAAAATATTTTTTTGTATTTCCATTAAATTTAACTTTTTTTACCTTTTTCACACATACTTTTATAACTGACGCGGTAACAAAATGTAGCCAGACATTCTACCTAAATTTTAAGACCTTAATGTTAGCGATCGGATCATTAGAGCAGAAGTTATAAGCAAAACAATCCAACCACAGCGTACATTTACTATTATTATACCGACTACAAATATACATACCTACTGCCAATATATATACCTACCATATAGCATTTCTTTGACGATAACGAAGGAAATTCCCCTAGAATGTGGTTTTTTATTGCACACACTCTGCCGGCTTTAGAATACTATCTCCCTCTCGCCAGTTGGTATTTTAATGTTTTTTTTTTTTTTTCTCCAACTTCCTCGTTGACTAAAATTCTATGTCCGAAATATATTTTTATGTTTTTGGTATGAAATTTTGAACGATTTTGAAATTTTTTTTTTTGTTCTAACTGAACAGTCCAATTTCCTTTAATTCTATACCTTAATATTGAAAATCGGACAATTGGATGCAAAGATATAAGCATTTAAGTAAATGCAAATCGGGTTTTTTTCGATTTCCTAAATCATGGCAAAATATGGTCAATTTCTGCACTGAACTCGCTGTTTGCCGATGGAAATCATCCCCATTTTTTTCAATTTTTGTGTGATTTTTTTCGGCAAACTTATTTAACTATTGTGAAGGTCGTGTGGGGTGTAAAAATATGTTTGAGGTATCAAATTAATTGTGGGTTTATGTAGATGGGAATAAAAAAAAAACTATCTTTATAGGTGTATAGAGTATAGAGTTATGAGGTGATAATTGAAACAACAGAAATATTTGAATATCTCGGTTGAAAAAATTTTTAAAAATCCAAAATTTTGACACAACATGTATATTAATGATATCTATAAGTTGTATGATTTTGAGAATTTTTAAATCATTCATTAAAAAGATATAAATTTTTAAGTGCACTAAAAAAATGTCGATTTTTCATGTTTGAAAAATGTGTCGAAAAAAAAATCTAATCAAAAATTTATGGTATAGAGGTAATAGAATTTTGAAATACCTTTCGAATGGTATAAAAATAATTTCAATCGGATTAAAACCTGATTTAATAGAATTTTTTGAAATTTCAATTTTGAACTTAAAAAAATTCATATCTCGCTTTGTGTAATTTGTAGAATTTTTTTTTAAATTAGTAACATTCTAGAATTTTGAATATCTATTGATAAAAAAATAAATGAATGTAATAGGACTTTTCGTTTAGAAGTTAGTTTTTGTACCCTTGACCAGTTTTATCCAATTTTACCCTACTTAGAATAGGAATTTCAAAAAATCCCTTCTTAGTGTGCACCTACATATAATAACGAATTAAAAAAAAATTAGTATATATTTTTAAGACTTCTAGTATAAGCTGTGGAATGATGGGACACTTAACGAAAAATTTAACAAATTTAACGAACTCTTTCATTTATAATAGTTAACTAGCCGATTCGCCCGTAGCTTCGCTAACGTGTATATACCATAGTATATATATAGTATAGTATATATATAGTATAGTATATATATAGTATAGTATATATATTATTATATAGTATAACGTAATAATATATCTTTATTTTAAGACATTAATCATTTAAATCTGACCATTAGAACTAAAGTTAATTATAAATCTAACTAAATTAATTAAAAAACTAAACCAAATATTTGCTTATTCGACAAAAATCGATTGCGGGTCCTGTCCCGCTCACGCAACTCCGTTGCTCCGCTTAGGGTATGTTCAGTCGCCAGGCAGGCGCCAATGTCAACAGTTATCTGGGATGAAAGTAGATATCTTAATTTTAAGATCTTAACCTTGAAAATCTATCCATTAGAACTCAAGTTATAAATTTTAACCTGTAGGTATATAGGTATGCCAGAATAAGTCACTTCACTTACAATTTCTACCTCTATCCTGATAATTTACCTAAACTTAACCTTAAACTTGAAGATCTTATGCATAATGTACCTACCTAACCTACCTATCTATTTATTTTTTATTAAATTTTTTATTAAAAATTTGTTTTCATTTAATTTTAAATTATTATTTAACGATAAATAAATAAGCAATCACGTTTTTTGCATACACTTGCATGTAATCGCAGTGAACTTTTAACTCAATAAATAAACTTGACATTATACCTTCATTTTAAGACCTTAATCTTAAAAATCTGATTATTAGAACCGAAGTTATAAGTAAATCAATCAAACCAGCCAATCGACCATATTATGTACCTACGTATCATTTTCTTTAAATTTTCAGTTTAAATAAAAAAAACAGTCAAAATAATTACGTTTTTCACATACAACTTTATGTGATCGCAATGATTTTTCAACTCAATAATTTAGCCTGAAATCTAACCTTCATTTTAAGACCTTAATCTTAAAGAACCGAGTATTTGAACAGGCATTATACCCTTTTCCATAAATGTACAAACTATAATATGTACCTATACCTACATGTAGGTATGTATATCATTTTCATAAAATTTTTATTTTATTGAAAAACAATAAAATCACAAAGCTTTTAACATGCCCTTTTATGTGATCACAATGATTTTTAACTCAATAATAAAGCCTGACATTTTTACCTTAATTTTAACACCTTAATCTTTATGATTCGATTATTAGAACAGAAGCTATAAGCCAAAAACCAAACCACATTTTCACTGACACAATTATGCCAGAAACGTTGTATACTTTAAGGAGAATAGCACACTTTTTGCTTATTATTATCTTTATTTTAAGACATTAATCATTTAAATCTGACCATTAGAACTAAAGTTAATGATAAATCTAACTAAAACCTTAAAATAATTAAAAAACTAAACCAAATATTTGCTTATTCGACAAAAATCGATTGCGGGTCCTGTCCCGCTCACGCAACTCCGTTGCTCCGCTTAGGGTATGTTCAGTCGCCGGGCAGGCGCCAATTTCAACAGTTATCTGGGATGAAAGTAGATATCTTAATTTTAAGATCTTAACCTTGAAAATCTATCCATTAGAACTCAAGTTATAAGTCTTAAACCTATAGATATAGGTATGCCGGAATAAGTCACTTCAGTTACAATTCTACATCTAGCCTGATAATTTACCTAAACTTAACCCTAAACTTGAAGATCTGATGCATAATGTACCTACCTAACATAAGTAGGTATCTATTTATTTTTTATTCAATTTTTTATTAAAAATTTGTTTTTATTTAATTTTGAATTATTAGGTAGGTATATAACGATAAATAAATAAGCAATCACGTTTTTTGCATACACTTGCATGTAATCGAAATGAATTTTTAACTCAATAAATAAACTTGACATTATACCTTCATTTTAAGACCTTAATCTTAAAAATCTGATTATTAGAACCGAAGTTATAAGTAAGTCAATCAAACCAGCCAATCGACCATATTATGTACCTACGTATCATTTTCTTTAAATTTTCAGTTTAAATAAAAAAACAGTCAAAATAATTACGTTTTTCACATACAACTTTATGTGATCGCAATGATTTTTCAACTCAATAATTTAGCCTGACATCTAACCTTCATTTTAAGACCTTAATCTTAAAGATCTGATTATTAGAACCGAAGTTATAAGTAAGTCAATCAAACCAGCCAATCGACCATATTATGTACCTACGTATCATTTTCTTTAAATTTTCAGTTTAAATAAAAAAACAGTCAAAATAATTACGTTTTTCACATACAACTTTATGTGATCGCAATGATTTTTCAACTCAATAATTTAGCCTGACATCTAACCTTCATTTTAAGACCTTAATCTTAAAGATCTGATTATTAGAACCGAAGTTATAAGTAAGTCAATCAAACCAGCCAATCGACCATATTATGTACCTACGTATCATTTTCTTTAAATTTTCAGTTTAAATAAAAAAACAGTCAAAATAATTACTTTTTTCACATACAACTTTATGTGATCGCAATGATTTTTCAACTCAATAATTTAGCCTGACATCTAACCTTCATTTTAAGACATTAATCTTAAAGAACTGATTATTAGAACCGAAGTTATAAGTAAGTCAATCAAACCAGCCAATCGACCATATTATGTACCTACGTATCATTTTCTTTAAATTTTCAGTTTAAATAAAAAAACAGTCAAAATAATTACTTTTTTCACATACAACTTTATGTGATCGCAATGATTTTTCAACTCAATAATTTAGCCTGACATCTAACCTTCATTTTAAGACCTTAATCTTAAAGATCTGATTATTAGAACCGAAGTTATAAGTAAGTCAATCAAACCAGCCAATCGACCATATTATGTACCTACATATCATTTTCTTTAAATTTTCAGTTTAAATAAAAAAACAATCAAAATAATGACGTTTTTCACATAAAAAACCGCAATGATTTTTCAACTCAATAATTTAGCCTGACATCTAACCTTCATTTTAAGACCTTAATCTTAAAGAACCGAGTATTAGAACAGAAGCTATAAGCCAAAAACCAAAAACCAAACCAACAATATCAACCCTTTTCCACTTCACAAGTCACTGACACAATTATGCCAGAAGCTTTGTATACTTTTAGGGGCATAGCACATTTTGCTTTACATAATGCTCTTAGGTTAGTATTTTGAATTTTTATTCAAAAAACAATGGAAATAGTGACGTTTTTCACATACACATTTATGTTATCACAATGATTTTTTACCTCAATTATTTAGTCTGACATTTTACCTATATTTTAAGACCTTAATCTTAATGATCCGATTATTAGAACAGAAGTTATAGGCAAACCAAACCAACCATAGCGTACCTACCTTTACAAATTAATTATTATACCGACTACAAATGTACATACATACCTACTACAAATATACATACCTACTATATTGTTGTATAAATATAGCATTTTTTTGACGATAACGAAACAAATTCCCCTAGAATGTGATTTTTTATTGCACACACTCTGCCGGCTTTAGAAGACTATCTCCCTCTCGCCAGTTGGTATTTTAATGTTTTTTTTTTGTTTTCCCAACTTTCTCGTTGACTAAAATTCTATGTCCGAAATATATTTTTATGTTTTTGGTATGAAATTTTGAACGATTTTGAAAAATTTTTTTTTGTTCTAACTGAACAGTCCAATTTCCTTTAATTCTATACCTTAATATTGAAAATCGGACAGGTGGATGTAAAGATATGAGCATTTAAGTAAATGCAAATCGGGTGTTTTTCAGATTCTTTTATAATATTTTGCAAAAAGAAGGTCAAGTATTTGTATATGAAAATATTTTTTTGTATTTCCATTAAATTTAATTTTTTTAACCTTTTTCACATATACTTTTGTATGTGACGCGGTAACAAAATGTAGCCAGACATTCTACCTAAATTTTAAGACCTTAATGTTAGCGATCGGATCATTAGAGCAGAAGTTATAAGCAAAACAAACCAACCACAGCGTACATTTACTATTAATATACCGACTACAAATATACATACCTACTGCCAATATATATACCTACCATATAGCATTTTTTTGACGATAACGAAGGAAATTCCCCTAGAATGTGGTTTTTTATTGCACACACTCTGCCGGCTTTAGAAGACTATCTCCCTCTCGCCAGTTGGTATTTTAATGTTTTTTTTTTTTTTTCTCCAACTTCCTCGTTGACTAAAATTCTATGTCCGAAATATATTTTTATGTTTTTGGTATGAAATTTTGAACGATTTTGAAAATTTTTTTTTTGTTCTAACTGAACAGTCCAATTTCCTTTAATTCTATACCTTAATATTGAAAATCGGACAATTGGATAGAAAGTTATAAGCAATTAAGTAAATGCAAATCGGGTTTTTTTCCGATTTCCTAAATCATGGCAAAATATGGTCAATTTCTGCACTGAACTCGCTGTTTGCCGATGGAAATCATCGGCATTTTTTTCAATTTTTGTGAGATTTTTTTCGGCAAACTTAATTAACTATTGTGAAGGTCGTGTGGGGTGTAAAAATATGTTTGAGGTATCAAATTAATTGTGGGTTTATGTAGATGCTAATAAAAAAAAAACTATCTTTATAGGTGTATAGAGTATAGAGTTATGAGGTGATAATTGAAACAACAGAAATATTTGAATATCTCAGTTGAAAAAATTTTGAAAAATCCAAAATTTTGACACAATATGTATATTAATGATATCTATAAGTTGTATGATTTTGAGAATTTTTAAATGATTCATTAAAAAGATATAAATTTTTAAGTGCACTAAAAAAATGTCGATTTTTGATATTTGAAAAATGTGTCGAAAAAAAAATCTAATCAAAAATTTATGGTATAGAGGTAATAGAATATTGAAATACCTTTCGAATGGTATAAAAATAATTTCAATCGGATTAAAACCTGATTTAATAGAATTTTTTGAAATTTCAATTTTGAACTTAAAAAAATTCATATCTCGCTTTGTGTAATTTGTAGAATTTATTTTTAAATTAGTAACATTCTAGAATTTTGAATATCTATTGATAAAAAAATAAATGAATGTAATAGGACTTTTCGTTTAGAAGTTAGTTTTTGTACCCTTGACCAGTTTTATTCAATTTTACCCTACTTAGAATACGAATTTCAAAAAATCCCTTCTTAGTGTGCACCTACATATAATAACGAATTAAAAAAAAATTAGTATATATTTTTAAGACTTCTAGTATAAGCTGTGGAATGATCGGACACTTGACGAAAAATTTATCAAATTTAACGAACTCTTTCTTTTATAATATATAACTAGCCGATTCGCCCGTAGCTTCGCTAACGTGTATATACCATAGTATATATATAGTATAGTATATATATAGTATAGTATATATATAGTATAGTATATATATTATTATATAGTATAACGTAATAATATATCTTTATTTTAAGACATTAATCATTTAAATCTGACCATTAGAACTAAAGTTAATTATAAATCTAACTAAATTAATTAAAAAACTAAACCAAATATTTGCTTATTCGACAAAAATCGATTGCGGGTCCTGTCCCGCTCACGCAACTCCGTTGCTCCGCTTAGGGTATGTTCAGTCGCCAGGCAGGCGCCAATGTCAACAGTTATCTGGGATGAAAGTAGATATCTTAATTTTAAGATCTTAACCTTGAAAATCTATCCATTAGAACTCAAGTTATAAATTTTAACCTGTAGGTATATAGGTATGCCAGAATAAGTCACTTCACTTACAATTTCTACCTCTATCCTGATAATTTACCTAAACTTAACCTTAAACTTGAAGATCTTATGCATAATGTACCTACCTAACCTACCTATCTATTTATTTTTTATTAAATTTTTTATTAAAAATTTGTTTTCATTTAATTTTAAATTATTATTTAACGATAAATAAATAAGCAATCACGTTTTTTGCATACACTTGCATGTAATCGCAGTGAACTTTTAACTCAATAAATAAACTTGACATTATACCTTCATTTTAAGACCTTAATCTTAAAAATCTGATTATTAGAACCGAAGTTATAAGTAAATCAATCAAACCAGCCAATCGACCATATTATGTACCTACGTATCATTTTCTTTAAATTTTCAGTTTAAATAAAAAAAACAGTCAAAATAATTACGTTTTTCACATACAACTTTATGTGATCGCAATGATTTTTCAACTCAATAATTTAGCCTGAAATCTAACCTTCATTTTAAGACCTTAATCTTAAAGAACCGAGTATTTGAACAGGCATTATACCCTTTTCCATAAATGTACAAACTATAATATGTACCTATACCTACATGTAGGTATGTATATCATTTTCATAAAATTTTTATTTTATTGAAAAACAATAAAATCACAAAGCTTTTAACATGCCCTTTTATGTGATCACAATGATTTTTAACTCAATAATAAAGCCTGACATTTTTACCTTAATTTTAACACCTTAATCTTTATGATTCGATTATTAGAACAGAAGCTATAAGCCAAAAACCAAACCACATTTTCACTGACACAATTATGCCAGAAACGTTGTATACTTTAAGGAGAATAGCACACTTTTTGCTTATTATTATCTTTATTTTAAGACATTAATCATTTAAATCTGACCATTAGAACTAAAGTTAATGATAAATCTAACTAAAACCTTAAAATAATTAAAAAACTAAACCAAATATTTGCTTATTCGACAAAAATCGATTGCGGGTCCTGTCCCGCTCACGCAACTCCGTTGCTCCGCTTAGGGTATGTTCAGTCGCCGGGCAGGCGCCAATTTCAACAGTTATCTGGGATGAAAGTAGATATCTTAATTTTAAGATCTTAACCTTGAAAATCTATCCATTAGAACTCAAGTTATAAGTCTTAAACCTATAGATATAGGTATGCCGGAATAAGTCACTTCAGTTACAATTCTACATCTAGCCTGATAATTTACCTAAACTTAACCCTAAACTTGAAGATCTGATGCATAATGTACCTACCTAACATAAGTAGGTATCTATTTATTTTTTATTCAATTTTTTATTAAAAATTTGTTTTTATTTAATTTTGAATTATTAGGTAGGTATATAACGATAAATAAATAAGCAATCACGTTTTTTGCATACACTTGCATGTAATCGAAATGAATTTTTAACTCAATAAATAAACTTGACATTATACCTTCATTTTAAGACCTTAATCTTAAAAATCTGATTATTAGAACCGAAGTTATAAGTAAGTCAATCAAACCAGCCAATCGACCATATTATGTACCTACGTATCATTTTCTTTAAATTTTCAGTTTAAATAAAAAAACAGTCAAAATAATTACGTTTTTCACATACAACTTTATGTGATCGCAATGATTTTTCAACTCAATAATTTAGCCTGACATCTAACCTTCATTTTAAGACCTTAATCTTAAAGATCTGATTATTAGAACCGAAGTTATAAGTAAGTCAATCAAACCAGCCAATCGACCATATTATGTACCTACGTATCATTTTCTTTAAATTTTCAGTTTAAATAAAAAAACAGTCAAAATAATTACGTTTTTCACATACAACTTTATGTGATCGCAATGATTTTTCAACTCAATAATTTAGCCTGACATCTAACCTTCATTTTAAGACCTTAATCTTAAAGATCTGATTATTAGAACCGAAGTTATAAGTAAGTCAATCAAACCAGCCAATCGACCATATTATGTACCTACGTATCATTTTCTTTAAATTTTCAGTTTAAATAAAAAAACAGTCAAAATAATTACTTTTTTCACATACAACTTTATGTGATCGCAATGATTTTTCAACTCAATAATTTAGCCTGACATCTAACCTTCATTTTAAGACATTAATCTTAAAGAACTGATTATTAGAACCGAAGTTATAAGTAAGTCAATCAAACCAGCCAATCGACCATATTATGTACCTACGTATCATTTTCTTTAAATTTTCAGTTTAAATAAAAAAACAGTCAAAATAATTACTTTTTTCACATACAACTTTATGTGATCGCAATGATTTTTCAACTCAATAATTTAGCCTGACATCTAACCTTCATTTTAAGACCTTAATCTTAAAGATCTGATTATTAGAACCGAAGTTATAAGTAAGTCAATCAAACCAGCCAATCGACCATATTATGTACCTACATATCATTTTCTTTAAATTTTCAGTTTAAATAAAAAAACAATCAAAATAATGACGTTTTTCACATAAAAAACCGCAATGATTTTTCAACTCAATAATTTAGCCTGACATCTAACCTTCATTTTAAGACCTTAATCTTAAAGAACCGAGTATTAGAACAGAAGCTATAAGCCAAAAACCAAAAACCAAACCAACAATATCAACCCTTTTCCACTTCACAAGTCACTGACACAATTATGCCAGAAGCTTTGTATACTTTTAGGGGCATAGCACATTTTGCTTTACATAATGCTCTTAGGTTAGTATTTTGAATTTTTATTCAAAAAACAATGGAAATAGTGACGTTTTTCACATACACATTTATGTTATCACAATGATTTTTTACCTCAATTATTTAGTCTGACATTTTACCTATATTTTAAGACCTTAATCTTAATGATCCGATTATTAGAACAGAAGTTATAGGCAAACCAAACCAACCATAGCGTACCTACCTTTACAAATTAATTATTATACCGACTACAAATGTACATACATACCTACTACAAATATACATACCTACTATATTGTTGTATAAATATAGCATTTTTTTGACGATAACGAAACAAATTCCCCTAGAATGTGATTTTTTATTGCACACACTCTGCCGGCTTTAGAATACTATCTCCCTCTCGCCAGTTGGTATTTTAATGTTTTTTTTTTGTTTTCCCAACTTTCTCGTTGACTAAAATTCTATGTCCGAAATATATTTTTATGTTTTTGGTATGAAATTTTGAACGATTTTGAAAAATTTTTTTTTGTTCTAACTGAACAGTCCAATTTCCTTTAATTCTATACCTTAATATTGAAAATCGGACAGGTGGATGTAAAGATATGAGCATTTAAGTAAATGCAAATCGGGTGTTTTTCAGATTCTTTTATAATATTTTGCAAAAAGAAGGTCAAGTATTTGTATATGAAAATATTTTTTTGTATTTCCATTAAATTTAATTTTTTTAACCTTTTTCACATATACTTTTGTATGTGACGCGGTAACAAAATGTAGCCAGACATTCTACCTAAATTTTAAGACCTTAATGTTAGCGATCGGATCATTAGAGCAGAAGTTATAAGCAAAACAAACCAACCACAGCGTACATTTACTATTAATATACCGACTACAAATATACATACCTACTGCCAATATATATACCTACCATATAGCATTTTTTTGACGATAACGAAGGAAATTCCCCTAGAATGTGGTTTTTTATTGCACACACTCTGCCGGCTTTAGAAGACTATCTCCCTCTCGCCAGTTGGTATTTTAATGTTTTTTTTTTTTTTTCTCCAACTTCCTCGTTGACTAAAATTCTATGTCCGAAATATATTTTTATGTTTTTGGTATGAAATTTTGAACGATTTTGAAAATTTTTTTTTTGTTCTAACTGAACAGTCCAATTTCCTTTAATTCTATACCTTAATATTGAAAATCGGACAATTGGATAGAAAGTTATAAGCAATTAAGTAAATGCAAATCGGGTTTTTTTCCGATTTCCTAAATCATGGCAAAATATGGTCAATTTCTGCACTGAACTCGCTGTTTGCCGATGGAAATCATCGGCATTTTTTTCAATTTTTGTGAGATTTTTTTCGGCAAACTTAATTAACTATTGTGAAGGTCGTGTGGGGTGTAAAAATATGTTTGAGGTATCAAATTAATTGTGGGTTTATGTAGATGCTAATAAAAAAAAAACTATCTTTATAGGTGTATAGAGTATAGAGTTATGAGGTGATAATTGAAACAACAGAAATATTTGAATATCTCAGTTGAAAAAATTTTGAAAAATCCAAAATTTTGACACAATATGTATATTAATGATATCTATAAGTTGTATGATTTTGAGAATTTTTAAATGATTCATTAAAAAGATATAAATTTTTAAGTGCACTAAAAAAATGTCGATTTTTGATATTTGAAAAATGTGTCGAAAAAAAAATCTAATCAAAAATTTATGGTATAGAGGTAATAGAATATTGAAATACCTTTCGAATGGTATAAAAATAATTTCAATCGGATTAAAACCTGATTTAATAGAATTTTTTGAAATTTCAATTTTGAACTTAAAAAAATTCATATCTCGCTTTGTGTAATTTGTAGAATTTATTTTTAAATTAGTAACATTCTAGAATTTTGAATATCTATTGATAAAAAAATAAATGAATGTAATAGGACTTTTCGTTTAGAAGTTAGTTTTTGTACCCTTGACCAGTTTTATTCAATTTTACCCTACTTAGAATACGAATTTCAAAAAATCCCTTCTTAGTGTGCACCTACATATAATAACGAATTAAAAAAAAATTAGTATATATTTTTAAGACTTCTAGTATAAGCTGTGGAATGATCGGACACTTGACGAAAAATTTATCAAATTTAACGAACTCTTTCTTTTATAATATATAACTAGCCGATTCGCCCGTAGCTTCGCTAACGTATATTAAAATACTATATATATTTTATAGTATATATATATTAAAATAGTATAAAATATATTAAATATTAATAGTATAGTATATTTATTATTATTATTTATATAGTATAACGTAAATAGTATAGTATATATTTATTATTATATAGTATAAATAACGTTATAATTTATCTTTATTTTAAGACATTAATCATTTAAATCTGACCATTAGAACTAAAGTTAATGATAAATCTAACTAAAACCTTAATCTTAATAATTCGATTCGATTATTAGAAAAGAATCTATAAGCCAAAAACCAAACCACATTTTTACTGACACAATTATGCCAGAAACGTTGTATACTTTAAGGAGAATAGCACACTTTTTGCTTATTATTATCTTTATTTTAAGACATTAATCATTTAAATCTGACCATTAGAACTAAAGTTAATGATAAATCTAACTAAAACCTTAAAATAATTAAAAAAACTAAACCAAATATTTGCTTATTCGACAAAAATCGATTGCGGGTCCTGTCCCGCTCACGCAACTCCGTTGCTCCGCTTAGGGTATGTTCAGTCGCCAGGCAGGCGCCAATGTCAACAGTTAACTGGGACGACAGTAGATATCATAATTTTAAGATCTTAACCTTGAAAATCTATCCATTAGAACTCAAGTTATAAGTCTTAAACCTGTAGATATAGGTATGCCGGAATAAGTCACTTCAGTTACAATTCTACATCTAGCCTGATAATTTACCTAAACTTAACCCTAAACTTGAAGATCTGATGCATAATGTACCTACCTGACATAAGTAGGTATCTATTTATTTTTTATTCAATTTTTTATTAAAAATTTGTTTTCATTTAATTTTGAATTATAAGGTAGGTATATAACGATAAATAAATAAGCAATCACGTTTTTTGCATACACTTGCATGTAATCGCAGTGAACTTTTAACTCAATAAATAAACTTGACATTATACATACCTTCATTTTAAGACCTTAATCTTAAAAATCTGATTATTAGAACCGAAGTTATAAGTAAGTCAATCAAACCAGCCAATCGACCATATTATGTACCTACGTATCATTTTCTTTAAATTTTCAGTTTAAATAAAAAACAGTCAAAATAATTACTTTTTTCACATACAACTTTATGTGATCGCAATGATTTTTCAACTCAATAATTTAGCCTGACATCTAACCTTCATTTTAAGACCTTAATCTTAAAGATCTGATTATTAGAACCGAAGTTATAAGTAAGTCAATCAAACCAGCCAATCGACCATATTATGTACCTACGTATCATTTTCTTTAAATTTTCAGTTTAAATAAAAAAACAGTCAAAATAATGACGTTTTTCACATACAACTTTATGTGATCGCAATGATTTTTCAACTCAATAATTTAGCCTGACATCTAACCTTCATTTAAAGACCTTAATCTTAAAGATCTGATTATTAGAACCGAAGTTATAAGTAAGTCAATCAAACCAGCCAATCGACCATATTATGTACCTACATATCATTTTCTTTAAATTTTCAGTTTAAATAAAAAAACAATCAAAATAATGACGTTTTTCACATAAAAAACCGCAATGATTTTTCAACTCAATAATTTAGCCTGACATCTAACCTTCATTTTAAGACCTTAATCTTAAAGAACCAAGTATTAGAACAGAAGCTATAAGCCAAAAACCAAAAACCAAACCAACAATATCAACCCTTTTCCACTTCACAAGTCACTGACACAATTATGCCAGAAGCTTTGTATACTTTTAGGGGCATAGCACATTTTGCTTTACATAATGCTCTTAGGTTAGTATTTTGAATTTTTATTCAAAAAACAATGGAAATAGTGACGTTTTTCACATACACATTTATGTTATCACAATGATTTTTTACCTCAATTATTTAGTCTGACATTTTACCTATATTTTAAGACCTTAATCTTAATGATCCGATTATTAGAACAGAAGTTATAGGCAAACCAAACCAACCATAGCGTACCTACCTTTACAAATTAATTATTATACCGACTACAAATGTACATACATACCTACTACAAATATACATACCTACTATATTGTTGTATAAATATAGCATTTTTTTGACGATAACGAAACAAATTCCCCTAGAATGTGATTTTTTATTGCACACACTCTGCCGGCTTTAGAAGACTATCTCCCTCTCGCCAGTTGGTATTTTAATGTTTTTTTTTTGTTTTCCCAACTTTCTCGTTGACTAAAATTCTATGTCCGAAATTTATTTTTATGTTTTTAGTATGAAATTTTGAACGATTTTGAAAATTATTTTTTTGTTCTAACTGAACAGTCCAATTTCCTTTAATTATATACCTCAATATTAAAAATCGGACAGGTGGATGCAAAGATATAAGCATTTATGTAAATGCAAATCGGGTGTTTTTCAGATTTCTTTATAATATTTTGCAAAAAGAAGGTCAAGTATTTGTTTATGAAAATATTTTTTTGTATTTCCATTAAATTTAACTTTTTTTACCTTTTTCACACATACTTTTATAACTGACGCGGTAACAAAATGTAGCCAGACATTCTACCTAAATTTTAAGACCTTAATGTTAGCGATCGGATCATTAGAGCAGAAGTTATAAGCAAAACAAACCAACCACAGCGTACATTTACTATTATTATACCGACTACAAATATACATACCTACTGCCAATATATATACCTACCATATAGCATTTTTTTGACGATAACGAAGGAAATTCCCCTAGAATGTGGTTTTTTATTGCACACACTCTGCCGGCTTTAGAAGACTATCTCCCTCTCGCCAGTTGGTATTTTAATGTTTTTTTTTTTTTTTCTCCAACTTCCTCGTTGACTAAAATTCTATGCCCGAAATATATTTTTATGTTTTTGGTATGAAATTTTGAACGATTTTGAAAATTTTTTTTTTGTTCTAACTGAACAGTCCAATTTCCTTTAATTCTATACCTTAATATTGAAAATCGGACAATTGGATGCAAAGATATAAGCATTTAAGTAAATGCAAATCGGGTTTTTTTCGATTTCCTAAATCATGGCAAAATATGGTCAATTTCTGCACTGAACTCGCTGTTTGCCGATGGAAATCATCCCCATTTTCTTCAATTTTTGTGTGATTTTTTTCGGCAAACTTATTTAACTATTGTGAAGGTCGTGTGGGGTGTAAAAATATGTTTGGGGTATCAAATTAATTGTTGGTATATGTAGATGGGAATAAAAAAAAAACTATCTTTATAGGTGTATAGAGTATAGAGTTATGAGGTGATAATTGAAACAACAGAAATATTTGAATATCTCGGTTGAAAAAATTTTGAAAAATCCAAAATTTTGACACAACATGTATATTAATGATATCTATAAGTTGTATGATTTTGAGAATTTTTAAATGATTCATTAAAAAGATATAAATTTTTAAGTGCACTAAAAAAATGTCGATTTTTGATGTTTGAAAAATGTGTCGAAAAAAAAATCTAATCAAAAATTTATGGTATAGAGGTAATAGAATATTGAAATACCTTTCGAATGGTATAAAAATAATTTCAATCGGATTAAAACCTGATTTAATAGAATTTTTTGAAATTTCAATTTTGAACTTAAAAAAATTCATATCTCGCTTTGTGTAATTTGTAGAATTTTTTTTTAAATTAGTAACATTCTAGAATTTTGAATATCTATTGATAAAAAAATAAATGAATGTAATAGGACTTTTCGTTTAGAAGTTAGTTTTTGTACCCTTGACCAGTTTTATCCAATTTTACCCTACTTAGAATACGAATTTCAAAAAATCCCTTCTTAGTGTGCACCTACATATAATTACGAATTAAAAAAAAATTAGTATATATTTTTAAGACTTCTAGTATAAGCTGTGGAATGATGGGACACTTAACGAAAAATTTAACAAATTTAACGAACTCTTTCATTTATAATAGTTAACTAGCCGATTCGCCCGTAGCTTCGCTAACGTGTATATACCATAGTATATATATAGTATAGTATATATATAGTATAGTATATATATAGTATAGTATATATATTATTATATAGTATAACGTAATAATATATCTTTATTTTAAGACATTAATCATTTAAATCTGACCATTAGAACTAAAGTTAATTATAAATCTAACTAAATTAATTAAAAAACTAAACCAAATATTTGCTTATTCGACAAAAATCGATTGCGGGTCCTGTCCCGCTCACGCAACTCCGTTGCTCCGCTTAGGGTATGTTCAGTCGCCAGGCAGGCGCCAATGTCAACAGTTATCTGGGATGAAAGTAGATATCTTAATTTTAAGATCTTAACCTTGAAAATCTATCCATTAGAACTCAAGTTATAAATTTTAACCTGTAGGTATATAGGTATGCCAGAATAAGTCACTTCACTTACAATTTCTACCTCTATCCTGATAATTTACCTAAACTTAACCTTAAACTTGAAGATCTTATGCATAATGTACCTACCTAACCTACCTATCTATTTATTTTTTATTAAATTTTTTATTAAAAATTTGTTTTCATTTAATTTTAAATTATTATTTAACGATAAATAAATAAGCAATCACGTTTTTTGCATACACTTGCATGTAATCGCAGTGAACTTTTAACTCAATAAATAAACTTGACATTATACCTTCATTTTAAGACCTTAATCTTAAAAATCTGATTATTAGAACCGAAGTTATAAGTAAATCAATCAAACCAGCCAATCGACCATATTATGTACCTACGTATCATTTTCTTTAAATTTTCAGTTTAAATAAAAAAAACAGTCAAAATAATTACGTTTTTCACATACAACTTTATGTGATCGCAATGATTTTTCAACTCAATAATTTAGCCTGAAATCTAACCTTCATTTTAAGACCTTAATCTTAAAGAACCGAGTATTTGAACAGGCATTATACCCTTTTCCATAAATGTACAAACTATAATATGTACCTATACCTACATGTAGGTATGTATATCATTTTCATAAAATTTTTATTTTATTGAAAAACAATAAAATCACAAAGCTTTTAACATGCCCTTTTATGTGATCACAATGATTTTTAACTCAATAATAAAGCCTGACATTTTTACCTTAATTTTAACACCTTAATCTTTATGATTCGATTATTAGAACAGAAGCTATAAGCCAAAAACCAAACCACATTTTCACTGACACAATTATGCCAGAAACGTTGTATACTTTAAGGAGAATAGCACACTTTTTGCTTATTATTATCTTTATTTTAAGACATTAATCATTTAAATCTGACCATTAGAACTAAAGTTAATGATAAATCTAACTAAAACCTTAAAATAATTAAAAAACTAAACCAAATATTTGCTTATTCGACAAAAATCGATTGCGGGTCCTGTCCCGCTCACGCAACTCCGTTGCTCCGCTTAGGGTATGTTCAGTCGCCGGGCAGGCGCCAATTTCAACAGTTATCTGGGATGAAAGTAGATATCTTAATTTTAAGATCTTAACCTTGAAAATCTATCCATTAGAACTCAAGTTATAAGTCTTAAACCTATAGATATAGGTATGCCGGAATAAGTCACTTCAGTTACAATTCTACATCTAGCCTGATAATTTACCTAAACTTAACCCTAAACTTGAAGATCTGATGCATAATGTACCTACCTAACATAAGTAGGTATCTATTTATTTTTTATTCAATTTTTTATTAAAAATTTGTTTTTATTTAATTTTGAATTATTAGGTAGGTATATAACGATAAATAAATAAGCAATCACGTTTTTTGCATACACTTGCATGTAATCGAAATGAATTTTTAACTCAATAAATAAACTTGACATTATACCTTCATTTTAAGACCTTAATCTTAAAAATCTGATTATTAGAACCGAAGTTATAAGTAAGTCAATCAAACCAGCCAATCGACCATATTATGTACCTACGTATCATTTTCTTTAAATTTTCAGTTTAAATAAAAAAACAGTCAAAATAATTACGTTTTTCACATACAACTTTATGTGATCGCAATGATTTTTCAACTCAATAATTTAGCCTGACATCTAACCTTCATTTTAAGACCTTAATCTTAAAGATCTGATTATTAGAACCGAAGTTATAAGTAAGTCAATCAAACCAGCCAATCGACCATATTATGTACCTACGTATCATTTTCTTTAAATTTTCAGTTTAAATAAAAAAACAGTCAAAATAATTACGTTTTTCACATACAACTTTATGTGATCGCAATGATTTTTCAACTCAATAATTTAGCCTGACATCTAACCTTCATTTTAAGACCTTAATCTTAAAGATCTGATTATTAGAACCGAAGTTATAAGTAAGTCAATCAAACCAGCCAATCGACCATATTATGTACCTACGTATCATTTTCTTTAAATTTTCAGTTTAAATAAAAAAACAGTCAAAATAATTACTTTTTTCACATACAACTTTATGTGATCGCAATGATTTTTCAACTCAATAATTTAGCCTGACATCTAACCTTCATTTTAAGACATTAATCTTAAAGAACTGATTATTAGAACCGAAGTTATAAGTAAGTCAATCAAACCAGCCAATCGACCATATTATGTACCTACGTATCATTTTCTTTAAATTTTCAGTTTAAATAAAAAAACAGTCAAAATAATTACTTTTTTCACATACAACTTTATGTGATCGCAATGATTTTTCAACTCAATAATTTAGCCTGACATCTAACCTTCATTTTAAGACCTTAATCTTAAAGATCTGATTATTAGAACCGAAGTTATAAGTAAGTCAATCAAACCAGCCAATCGACCATATTATGTACCTACATATCATTTTCTTTAAATTTTCAGTTTAAATAAAAAAACAATCAAAATAATGACGTTTTTCACATAAAAAACCGCAATGATTTTTCAACTCAATAATTTAGCCTGACATCTAACCTTCATTTTAAGACCTTAATCTTAAAGAACCGAGTATTAGAACAGAAGCTATAAGCCAAAAACCAAAAACCAAACCAACAATATCAACCCTTTTCCACTTCACAAGTCACTGACACAATTATGCCAGAAGCTTTGTATACTTTTAGGGGCATAGCACATTTTGCTTTACATAATGCTCTTAGGTTAGTATTTTGAATTTTTATTCAAAAAACAATGGAAATAGTGACGTTTTTCACATACACATTTATGTTATCACAATGATTTTTTACCTCAATTATTTAGTCTGACATTTTACCTATATTTTAAGACCTTAATCTTAATGATCCGATTATTAGAACAGAAGTTATAGGCAAACCAAACCAACCATAGCGTACCTACCTTTACAAATTAATTATTATACCGACTACAAATGTACATACATACCTACTACAAATATACATACCTACTATATTGTTGTATAAATATAGCATTTTTTTGACGATAACGAAACAAATTCCCCTAGAATGTGATTTTTTATTGCACACACTCTGCCGGCTTTAGAAGACTATCTCCCTCTCGCCAGTTGGTATTTTAATGTTTTTTTTTTGTTTTCCCAACTTTCTCGTTGACTAAAATTCTATGTCCGAAATATATTTTTATGTTTTTGGTATGAAATTTTGAACGATTTTGAAAAATTTTTTTTTGTTCTAACTGAACAGTCCAATTTCCTTTAATTCTATACCTTAATATTGAAAATCGGACAGGTGGATGTAAAGATATGAGCATTTAAGTAAATGCAAATCGGGTGTTTTTCAGATTCTTTTATAATATTTTGCAAAAAGAAGGTCAAGTATTTGTATATGAAAATATTTTTTTGTATTTCCATTAAATTTAATTTTTTTAACCTTTTTCACATATACTTTTGTATGTGACGCGGTAACAAAATGTAGCCAGACATTCTACCTAAATTTTAAGACCTTAATGTTAGCGATCGGATCATTAGAGCAGAAGTTATAAGCAAAACAAACCAACCACAGCGTACATTTACTATTAATATACCGACTACAAATATACATACCTACTGCCAATATATATACCTACCATATAGCATTTTTTTGACGATAACGAAGGAAATTCCCCTAGAATGTGGTTTTTTATTGCACACACTCTGCCGGCTTTAGAAGACTATCTCCCTCTCGCCAGTTGGTATTTTAATGTTTTTTTTTTTTTTTCTCCAACTTCCTCGTTGACTAAAATTCTATGTCCGAAATATATTTTTATGTTTTTGGTATGAAATTTTGAACGATTTTGAAAATTTTTTTTTTGTTCTAACTGAACAGTCCAATTTCCTTTAATTCTATACCTTAATATTGAAAATCGGACAATTGGATAGAAAGTTATAAGCAATTAAGTAAATGCAAATCGGGTTTTTTTCCGATTTCCTAAATCATGGCAAAATATGGTCAATTTCTGCACTGAACTCGCTGTTTGCCGATGGAAATCATCGGCATTTTTTTCAATTTTTGTGAGATTTTTTTCGGCAAACTTAATTAACTATTGTGAAGGTCGTGTGGGGTGTAAAAATATGTTTGAGGTATCAAATTAATTGTGGGTTTATGTAGATGCTAATAAAAAAAAAACTATCTTTATAGGTGTATAGAGTATAGAGTTATGAGGTGATAATTGAAACAACAGAAATATTTGAATATCTCAGTTGAAAAAATTTTGAAAAATCCAAAATTTTGACACAATATGTATATTAATGATATCTATAAGTTGTATGATTTTGAGAATTTTTAAATGATTCATTAAAAAGATATAAATTTTTAAGTGCACTAAAAAAATGTCGATTTTTGATATTTGAAAAATGTGTCGAAAAAAAAATCTAATCAAAAATTTATGGTATAGAGGTAATAGAATATTGAAATACCTTTCGAATGGTATAAAAATAATTTCAATCGGATTAAAACCTGATTTAATAGAATTTTTTGAAATTTCAATTTTGAACTTAAAAAAATTCATATCTCGCTTTGTGTAATTTGTAGAATTTATTTTTAAATTAGTAACATTCTAGAATTTTGAATATCTATTGATAAAAAAATAAATGAATGTAATAGGACTTTTCGTTTAGAAGTTAGTTTTTGTACCCTTGACCAGTTTTATTCAATTTTACCCTACTTAGAATACGAATTTCAAAAAATCCCTTCTTAGTGTGCACCTACATATAATAACGAATTAAAAAAAAATTAGTATATATTTTTAAGACTTCTAGTATAAGCTGTGGAATGATCGGACACTTGACGAAAAATTTATCAAATTTAACGAACTCTTTCTTTTATAATATATAACTAGCCGATTCGCCCGTAGCTTCGCTAACGTGTATATACCATAGTATATATATAGTATAGTATATATATAGTATAGTATATATATAGTATAGTATATATATTATTATATAGTATAACGTAATAATATATCTTTATTTTAAGACATTAATCATTTAAATCTGACCATTAGAACTAAAGTTAATTATAAATCTAACTAAATTAATTAAAAAACTAAACCAAATATTTGCTTATTCGACAAAAATCGATTGCGGGTCCTGTCCCGCTCACGCAACTCCGTTGCTCCGCTTAGGGTATGTTCAGTCGCCAGGCAGGCGCCAATGTCAACAGTTATCTGGGATGAAAGTAGATATCTTAATTTTAAGATCTTAACCTTGAAAATCTATCCATTAGAACTCAAGTTATAAATTTTAACCTGTAGGTATATAGGTATGCCAGAATAAGTCACTTCACTTACAATTTCTACCTCTATCCTGATAATTTACCTAAACTTAACCTTAAACTTGAAGATCTTATGCATAATGTACCTACCTAACCTACCTATCTATTTATTTTTTATTAAATTTTTTATTAAAAATTTGTTTTCATTTAATTTTAAATTATTATTTAACGATAAATAAATAAGCAATCACGTTTTTTGCATACACTTGCATGTAATCGCAGTGAACTTTTAACTCAATAAATAAACTTGACATTATACCTTCATTTTAAGACCTTAATCTTAAAAATCTGATTATTAGAACCGAAGTTATAAGTAAATCAATCAAACCAGCCAATCGACCATATTATGTACCTACGTATCATTTTCTTTAAATTTTCAGTTTAAATAAAAAAAACAGTCAAAATAATTACGTTTTTCACATACAACTTTATGTGATCGCAATGATTTTTCAACTCAATAATTTAGCCTGAAATCTAACCTTCATTTTAAGACCTTAATCTTAAAGAACCGAGTATTTGAACAGGCATTATACCCTTTTCCATAAATGTACAAACTATAATATGTACCTATACCTACATGTAGGTATGTATATCATTTTCATAAAATTTTTATTTTATTGAAAAACAATAAAATCACAAAGCTTTTAACATGCCCTTTTATGTGATCACAATGATTTTTAACTCAATAATAAAGCCTGACATTTTTACCTTAATTTTAACACCTTAATCTTTATGATTCGATTATTAGAACAGAAGCTATAAGCCAAAAACCAAACCACATTTTCACTGACACAATTATGCCAGAAACGTTGTATACTTTAAGGAGAATAGCACACTTTTTGCTTATTATTATCTTTATTTTAAGACATTAATCATTTAAATCTGACCATTAGAACTAAAGTTAATGATAAATCTAACTAAAACCTTAAAATAATTAAAAAACTAAACCAAATATTTGCTTATTCGACAAAAATCGATTGCGGGTCCTGTCCCGCTCACGCAACTCCGTTGCTCCGCTTAGGGTATGTTCAGTCGCCGGGCAGGCGCCAATTTCAACAGTTATCTGGGATGAAAGTAGATATCTTAATTTTAAGATCTTAACCTTGAAAATCTATCCATTAGAACTCAAGTTATAAGTCTTAAACCTATAGATATAGGTATGCCGGAATAAGTCACTTCAGTTACAATTCTACATCTAGCCTGATAATTTACCTAAACTTAACCCTAAACTTGAAGATCTGATGCATAATGTACCTACCTAACATAAGTAGGTATCTATTTATTTTTTATTCAATTTTTTATTAAAAATTTGTTTTTATTTAATTTTGAATTATTAGGTAGGTATATAACGATAAATAAATAAGCAATCACGTTTTTTGCATACACTTGCATGTAATCGAAATGAATTTTTAACTCAATAAATAAACTTGACATTATACCTTCATTTTAAGACCTTAATCTTAAAAATCTGATTATTAGAACCGAAGTTATAAGTAAGTCAATCAAACCAGCCAATCGACCATATTATGTACCTACGTATCATTTTCTTTAAATTTTCAGTTTAAATAAAAAAACAGTCAAAATAATTACGTTTTTCACATACAACTTTATGTGATCGCAATGATTTTTCAACTCAATAATTTAGCCTGACATCTAACCTTCATTTTAAGACCTTAATCTTAAAGATCTGATTATTAGAACCGAAGTTATAAGTAAGTCAATCAAACCAGCCAATCGACCATATTATGTACCTACGTATCATTTTCTTTAAATTTTCAGTTTAAATAAAAAAACAGTCAAAATAATTACGTTTTTCACATACAACTTTATGTGATCGCAATGATTTTTCAACTCAATAATTTAGCCTGACATCTAACCTTCATTTTAAGACCTTAATCTTAAAGATCTGATTATTAGAACCGAAGTTATAAGTAAGTCAATCAAACCAGCCAATCGACCATATTATGTACCTACGTATCATTTTCTTTAAATTTTCAGTTTAAATAAAAAAACAGTCAAAATAATTACTTTTTTCACATACAACTTTATGTGATCGCAATGATTTTTCAACTCAATAATTTAGCCTGACATCTAACCTTCATTTTAAGACATTAATCTTAAAGAACTGATTATTAGAACCGAAGTTATAAGTAAGTCAATCAAACCAGCCAATCGACCATATTATGTACCTACGTATCATTTTCTTTAAATTTTCAGTTTAAATAAAAAAACAGTCAAAATAATTACTTTTTTCACATACAACTTTATGTGATCGCAATGATTTTTCAACTCAATAATTTAGCCTGACATCTAACCTTCATTTTAAGACCTTAATCTTAAAGATCTGATTATTAGAACCGAAGTTATAAGTAAGTCAATCAAACCAGCCAATCGACCATATTATGTACCTACATATCATTTTCTTTAAATTTTCAGTTTAAATAAAAAAACAATCAAAATAATGACGTTTTTCACATAAAAAACCGCAATGATTTTTCAACTCAATAATTTAGCCTGACATCTAACCTTCATTTTAAGACCTTAATCTTAAAGAACCGAGTATTAGAACAGAAGCTATAAGCCAAAAACCAAAAACCAAACCAACAATATCAACCCTTTTCCACTTCACAAGTCACTGACACAATTATGCCAGAAGCTTTGTATACTTTTAGGGGCATAGCACATTTTGCTTTACATAATGCTCTTAGGTTAGTATTTTGAATTTTTATTCAAAAAACAATGGAAATAGTGACGTTTTTCACATACACATTTATGTTATCACAATGATTTTTTACCTCAATTATTTAGTCTGACATTTTACCTATATTTTAAGACCTTAATCTTAATGATCCGATTATTAGAACAGAAGTTATAGGCAAACCAAACCAACCATAGCGTACCTACCTTTACAAATTAATTATTATACCGACTACAAATGTACATACATACCTACTACAAATATACATACCTACTATATTGTTGTATAAATATAGCATTTTTTTGACGATAACGAAACAAATTCCCCTAGAATGTGATTTTTTATTGCACACACTCTGCCGGCTTTAGAATACTATCTCCCTCTCGCCAGTTGGTATTTTAATGTTTTTTTTTTGTTTTCCCAACTTTCTCGTTGACTAAAATTCTATGTCCGAAATATATTTTTATGTTTTTGGTATGAAATTTTGAACGATTTTGAAAAATTTTTTTTTGTTCTAACTGAACAGTCCAATTTCCTTTAATTCTATACCTTAATATTGAAAATCGGACAGGTGGATGTAAAGATATGAGCATTTAAGTAAATGCAAATCGGGTGTTTTTCAGATTCTTTTATAATATTTTGCAAAAAGAAGGTCAAGTATTTGTATATGAAAATATTTTTTTGTATTTCCATTAAATTTAATTTTTTTAACCTTTTTCACATATACTTTTGTATGTGACGCGGTAACAAAATGTAGCCAGACATTCTACCTAAATTTTAAGACCTTAATGTTAGCGATCGGATCATTAGAGCAGAAGTTATAAGCAAAACAAACCAACCACAGCGTACATTTACTATTAATATACCGACTACAAATATACATACCTACTGCCAATATATATACCTACCATATAGCATTTTTTTGACGATAACGAAGGAAATTCCCCTAGAATGTGGTTTTTTATTGCACACACTCTGCCGGCTTTAGAAGACTATCTCCCTCTCGCCAGTTGGTATTTTAATGTTTTTTTTTTTTTTTCTCCAACTTCCTCGTTGACTAAAATTCTATGTCCGAAATATATTTTTATGTTTTTGGTATGAAATTTTGAACGATTTTGAAAATTTTTTTTTTGTTCTAACTGAACAGTCCAATTTCCTTTAATTCTATACCTTAATATTGAAAATCGGACAATTGGATAGAAAGTTATAAGCAATTAAGTAAATGCAAATCGGGTTTTTTTCCGATTTCCTAAATCATGGCAAAATATGGTCAATTTCTGCACTGAACTCGCTGTTTGCCGATGGAAATCATCGGCATTTTTTTCAATTTTTGTGAGATTTTTTTCGGCAAACTTAATTAACTATTGTGAAGGTCGTGTGGGGTGTAAAAATATGTTTGAGGTATCAAATTAATTGTGGGTTTATGTAGATGCTAATAAAAAAAAAACTATCTTTATAGGTGTATAGAGTATAGAGTTATGAGGTGATAATTGAAACAACAGAAATATTTGAATATCTCAGTTGAAAAAATTTTGAAAAATCCAAAATTTTGACACAATATGTATATTAATGATATCTATAAGTTGTATGATTTTGAGAATTTTTAAATGATTCATTAAAAAGATATAAATTTTTAAGTGCACTAAAAAAATGTCGATTTTTGATATTTGAAAAATGTGTCGAAAAAAAAATCTAATCAAAAATTTATGGTATAGAGGTAATAGAATATTGAAATACCTTTCGAATGGTATAAAAATAATTTCAATCGGATTAAAACCTGATTTAATAGAATTTTTTGAAATTTCAATTTTGAACTTAAAAAAATTCATATCTCGCTTTGTGTAATTTGTAGAATTTATTTTTAAATTAGTAACATTCTAGAATTTTGAATATCTATTGATAAAAAAATAAATGAATGTAATAGGACTTTTCGTTTAGAAGTTAGTTTTTGTACCCTTGACCAGTTTTATTCAATTTTACCCTACTTAGAATACGAATTTCAAAAAATCCCTTCTTAGTGTGCACCTACATATAATAACGAATTAAAAAAAAATTAGTATATATTTTTAAGACTTCTAGTATAAGCTGTGGAATGATCGGACACTTGACGAAAAATTTATCAAATTTAACGAACTCTTTCTTTTATAATATATAACTAGCCGATTCGCCCGTAGCTTCGCTAACGTATATTAAAATACTATATATATTTTATAGTATATATATTAAAATAGTATAAAATATATTATATAGTAAATGTAAATAGTATAGTATATTTATTATTATATAGTATAATAATAATAATAAATAGTATAGTACCTACTATATATATTTAATATTATATAGTATAATAACGTTATAATTTATCTTTATTTTAAGACATTAATCATTTAAATCTGACTATTAGAACTAAAGTTAATTATAAATCTAACTAAAACCTTAAAAGAATTAAAAAACTTAACCAAATATTTGCTTATTCGACAAAAATCGATTGCGGGTCCTGTCCCGCTCACGCAACTCCGTTGCTCCGCTTAGGGTATGTTCAGTCGCCAGGCAGGCGCCAATGTCAACAGTTATCTGGGATGAAAGTAGATATCTTAATTTTAAGATCTTAACCTTGAAAATCTATCCATTAGAACTCAAGTTATAAATCTTAAACCTGTAGGTATATAGGTATGCCGGAATAAGTCACTTCACTTACAATTTCTACCTCTATCCTGATAATTTACCTAAACTTAACCTTAAACTTGAAGATCTGATGCATAATGTACCTACCTAACCTACCTATCTATTTATGTTTTATTAATTTTTTTATTAAAAATTTGTATTCATTTAATTTTAAATTATTATTTAACGATAAATAAATAAGCAATCACGTTTTTTGCATACACTTGAATGTAATCGCAGTGAATTTTTAACTTAATAAATAAACTTGACATTATACCTTCATTTTGAGACCTTAATCTTAAAGATCTGATTATTAGAACCGAAGTTATAAGTAAGTCAATCAAACCAGCCAATCGACCATATTATGTACCTACGTATCATTTTCTTTAAATTTTCAGTTTAAATAAAAAAACAGTCAAAATAATTACTTTTTCACATACAACTTTATGTGATCGCAATGATTTTTCAACTCAATAATTTAGCCTGACATCTAACCTTCATTTTAAGACCTTAATCTTAAAGATCTGATTATTAGAACCGAAGTTATAAGTAAGTCAATCAAACCAGCCAATCGACCATATTATGTACCTACGTATCATTTTCTTTAAATTTTCAGTTTAAATAAAAAAACAGTCAAAATAATTACTTTTTTCACATACAACTTTATGTGATCGCAATGATTTTTCAACTCAATAATTTAGCCTGACATCTAACCTTCATTTTAAGACCTTAATCTTAAAGATCTGATTATTAGAACCGAAGTTATAAGTAAGTCAATCAAACCAGCCAATCGACCATATTATGTACCTACGTATCATTTTCTTTAAATTTTCAGTTTAAATAAAAAAACAGTCAAAATAATTACTTTTTTCACATACAACTTTATGTGATCGCAATGATTTTTCAACTCAATAATTTAGCCTGACATCTAACCTTCATTTTAAGACCTTAATCTTAAAGATCTGATTATTAGAACCGAAGTTATAAGTAAGTCAATCAAACCAGCAAATCGACCATATTATGTACCTACGTATCATTTTCTTTAAATTTTCAGTATAAATAAAAAAACAGTCAAAATAATTACTTTTTTCACATACAACTTTATGTGATCGCAATGATTTTTCAACTCAATAATTTAGCCTGACATCTAACCTTCATTTTAAGACCCTAATCTTAAAGAACCGAGTATTAGAACAGAAGCTATAAGCCAAAAACCAAACCAACAATATCAACCCTTTTCCACTTCACAAGTCACTGACACAATTATGCCAGAAGCTTTGTATACTTTTAGGGGCATAGCACATTTTGCTTTACATAATGCTTTTAGGTTAGTATTTTGAATTTATATTCAAAAATCAATGGAAATAATGACGTTTTTCACATACACATTTATGTTATCTCAATGATTTTTTAGCTCAATTATTTAGTCTGACATTTTACCTTTATTTTAAGACCTTAATCTTAATGATCCGATTATTAGAACAGAAGTTATAGGCAAACCAAACCAACCATAGCGTACCTACCTTTACAAATTATTATACCGACTACAAATGTACATACATACCTACTACAAATATACATACCTACTATATTGTTGTATAAATATAGCATTTTTTTGACGATAACGAAACAAATTCCCCTAGAATGTGATTTTTTATTGCACACACTCTGCCGGCTTTAGAAGACTATCTCCCTCTCGCCAGTTGGTATTTTAATGTTTTTTTTTTGTTTTCCCAACTTTCTCGTTGACTAAAATTCTATGTCCGAAATTTATTTTTATGTTTTTAGTATGAAATTTTGAACGATTTTGAAAATTTTTTTTTTGTTCTAACTGAACAGTCCAATTTCCTTTAATTATATACCTCAATATTGAAAATCGGACAGGTGGATGCAAAGATATGAGCATTTAAGTAAATGCAAATCGGGTGTTTTTCAGATTCTTTTATAATATTTTGCAAAAAGAAGGTCAAGTATTTGTTTATGAAAATATTTTTTTGTATTTCCATTAAATTTAATTTTTTTAACCTTTTTCACATATACTTTTATATGTGACGCGGTAACAAAATGTAGCCAGACATTCTACCTAAATTTTAAGACCTTAATGTTAGCGATCGGATCATTAGAGAAGAAGTTATAAGCAAACCAAACCAACTACAGCGTACCTTTACTCTTATTATACCGACTACAAATATACATACCTACTGCCAATATATATACCTACCATATAGCATTTTTTTGACGATAACGAAGGAAATTCCCCTAGAATGTGGTTTTTTATTGCACACACTCTGCCGGCTTTAGAATACTATCTCCCTCTCGCCAGTTGGTATTTTAATGTTTTTTTTTTTTTTTCTCCAACTTCCTCGTTGACTAAAATTCTATGTCCGAAATATATTTTTATGTTTTTGGTATGAAATTTTGAACGATTTTGAAAATTTTTTTTTTGTTCTAACTGAACAGTCCAATTTCCTTTAATTCTACACCTTAATATTGAAAATCGGACAATTGGATAGAAAGTTATAAGCAATTAAGTAAATGCAAATCGGGTTTTTTTCCGATTTCCTAAATCATGGCAAAATATGGTCAATTTCTGCACTGAACTCGCTGTTTGCCGATGGAAATCATCCCCATTTTTTTCAATTTTTGTGAGATTTTTTTCGGCAAACTTATTTAACTATTGTGAAGGTCGTGTGGGGTGTAAAAATATGTTTGAGGTATCAATTTAATTGTGGGTTTATGTAGATGCGAATAAAAAAAAAACTATCTTTATAGGTGTATAGAGTATAGAGTTATGAGGTGATAATTGAAACAACAGAAATATTTGAATATCTCGGTTAAAAAAAATTTTAAAAATCCAAAATTTTGACACAGCATGTATATTAATGATATCTATAAGCTGTATGATTTTGAGAATTTTTAAATGATTCATTAAAAAGATATAAATTTTTAAGTGCACTAAAAAAATGTCAATTTTTGATGTTTAAAAAATGTGTCGAAAAAAAAATCTAATCAAAAATTTATGGTATAGAGGTAATAGAATATTGAAATACCTTTCGAATGGTATAAAAATAATTTCAATCGGATTAAAACCTGATTTAATAGAATTTTTTAAAATTTCAATTTTGAACTTAAAAAAATTCATATCTCGCTTTGTGTAATTTGTAGAATTTTTTTTTAAATTAGTAACATTCTAGAATTTTAAATATCTATTGATAAAAAAATAAATGAATGTAATAGGACTTTTCGTTTAGAAGTTAGTTTTTGTACCCTTGACCAGTTTTATCCAATTTTACCCTACTTAGAATACGAATTTTAAAAAATCCCTTCTTAGTGTGCACCTACATATAATTACAAATTAGAAAAAAATTAGTATATATTTTTAAGACTTCTAGTATAAGCTGTGGAATGATGGGACACTTAACGAAAAATTTAACAAATTTAACGAACTCTTTCATTTATAATAGTTAATAGCCGATTCGCCCGTAGCTTCGCTAACGTATATTAAAATACTATATATATTAAAATAGTATATATATTAAATAGTATAACGTAATAATTTATCTTTATTTTAAGACATTAATCATTTAAATCTGACCATTAGAACTAAAGTTAATTATAAATCTAACTAACTGAAACCTTAATCTTAATGATTCGATTCGATTATTAGAACAGAAGCTATAAGCCAAAAACCAAACCACATTTTTACTGACACAATTATGCCATAAACGTTGTATACTTTTAGGAGAATATCACACTTTTTGCTTATTATTATCTTTATTTTAAGACATTAATCATTTAAATCTGACCATTAGAACTAAAGTTAGTTATAAATCTAACTAAATTAATTAAAAAACTAAACCAAATATTTGCTTATTCGACAAAAATCGATTGCGGGTCCTGTCCCGCTCACGCAACTCCGTTGCTCCGCTTAGGGTATGTTCAGTCGCCAGGCAGGCGCCAATGTCAACAGTTATCTGGGATGAAAGTAGATATCTTAATTTTAAGATCTTAACCTTGAAAATCTATCCATTAGAACTCAAGTTATAAATTTTAACCTGTAGGTATATAGGTATGCCAGAATAAGTCACTTCACTTACAATTTCTACCTCTATCCTGATAATTTACCTAAACTTAACCTTAAACTTGAAGATCTTATGCATAATGTACCTACCTAACCTACCTATCTATTTATTTTTTATTAAATTTTTTATTAAAAATTTGTTTTCATTTAATTTTAAATTATTATTTAACGATAAATAAATAAGCAATCACGTTTTTTGCATACACTTGCATGTAATCGCAGTGAACTTTTAACTCAATAAATAAACTTGACATTATACCTTCATTTTAAGACCTTAATCTTAAAAATCTGATTATTAGAACCGAAGTTATAAGTAAATCAATCAAACCAGCCAATCGACCATATTATGTACCTACGTATCATTTTCTTTAAATTTTCAGTTTAAATAAAAAAAAACAATCAAAATAATGACGTTTTTCACATACAACTTTATGTGATCGCAATGATTTTTCAACTCAATAATTTAGCCTGACATCTAACCTTCATTTTAAGACCTTAATCTTAAAGATCTGATTATTAGAACCGAAGTTATAAGTAAGTCAATCAAACCAGCCAATCGACCATATTATGTACCTACGTATCATTTTCTTTAAATTTTCAGTTTAAATAAAAAAACAGTCAAAATAATTACTTTTTTCACATACAACTTTATGTGATCGCAATGATTTTTCAACTCAATAATTTAGCCTGACATCTAACCTTCATTTTAAGACCTTAATCTTAAAGATCTGATTATTAGAACCGAAGTTATAAGTAAGTCAATCAAACCAGCCAATCGACCATATTATGTACCTACGTATCATTTTCTTTAAATTTTCAGTTTAAATAAAAAAACAGTCAAAATAATTACGTTTTTCACATACAACTTTATGTGATCGCAATGATTTTTCAACTCAATAATTTAGCCTGACATCTAACCTTCATTTTAAGACATTAATCTTAAAGATCTGATTATTAGAACCGAAGTTATAAGTAAGTCAATCAAACCAGCCAATCGACCATATTATGTACCTACGTATCATTTTCTTTAAATTTTCAGTTTAAATAAAAAAACAGTCAAAATAATTACTTTTTTCACATACAACTTTATGTGATCGCAATGATTTTTCAACTCAATAATTTAGCCTGACATCTAACCTTCATTTTAAGACCTTAATCTTAAAGATCTGATTATTAGAACCGAAGTTATAAGTAAGTCAATCAAACCAGCCAATCGACCATATTATGTACCTACGTATCATTTTCTTTAAATTTTCAGTTTAAATAAAAAAACAGTCAAAATAATTACTTTTTTCACATACAACTTTATGTGATCGCAATGATTTTTCAACTCAATAATTTAGCCTGACATCTAACCTTCATTTTAAGACCTTAATCTTAAAGATCTGATTATTAGAACCGAAGTTATAAGTAAGTCAATCAAACCAGCCAATCGACCATATTATGTACCTACGTATCATTTTCTTTAAATTTTCAGTTTAAATAAAAAAACAGTCAAAATAATGACGTTTTTTACATACAACTTTATGTGATCGCAATGATTTTTCAACTCAATAATTTAGCCTGACATCTAACCTTCATTTTAAGACCTTAATCTTAAAGAACCGAGTATTAGAACAGAAGCTATAAGCCAAAAACCAAAAACCAAACCAACAATATCAACCCTTTTCCACTTCACAAGTCACTGACACAATTATGCCAGAAGCTTTGTATACTTTTAGGGGCATAGCACATTTTGCTTTACATAATGCTCTTAGGTTAGTATTTTGAATTTTTATTCAAAAAACAATGGAAATAGTGACGTTTTTCACATACACATTTATGTTATCACAATGATTTTTTACCTCAATTATTTAGTCTGACATTTTACCTATATTTTAAGACCTTAATCTTAATGATCCGATTATTAGAACAGAAGATATAGGCAAACCAAACCAACCATAGCGTACCTACCTTTACAAATTAATTATTATACCGACTACAAATGTACATACATACCTACTACAAATATACATACCTACTATATTTGTTGTATAAATATAGCATTTTTTTGACGATAACGAAACAAATTCCCCTAGAATGTGATTTTTTATTGCACACACTCTGCCGGCTTTAGAATACTATCTCCCTCTCGCCAGTTGGTATTTTAATGTTTTTTTTTTGTTTTCCCAACTTTCTCGTTGACTAAAATTCTATGTCCGATAATTATTTTTATGTTTTTGGTATGAAATTTTGAACGATTTTGAAAATTTTTTTTTTGTTCTAACTGAACAGTCCAATTTCCTTTAATTCTATACCTCAATATTGAAAATCGGACAGGTGGATGCAAAGATATAAGCATTTATGTAAATGCAAATCGGGTGTTTTTCAGATTTCTTTATAATATTTTGCAAAAAGAAGGTCAAGTATTTGTTTATGAAAATATTTTTTTGTATTTCCATTAAATTTAACTTTTTTTACCTTTTTCACACATACTTTTATAACTGACGCGGTAACAAAATGTAGCCAGACATTCTACCTAAATTTTAAGACCTTAATGTTAGCGATCGGATCATTAGAGCAGAAGTTATAAGCAAAACAATCCAACCACAGCGTACATTTACTATTATTATACCGACTACAAATATACATACCTACTGCCAATATATATACCTACCATATAGCATTTCTTTGACGATAACGAAGGAAATTCCCCTAGAATGTGGTTTTTTATTGCACACACTCTGCCGGCTTTAGAATACTATCTCCCTCTCGCCAGTTGGTATTTTAATGTTTTTTTTTTTTTTTCTCCAACTTCCTCGTTGACTAAAATTCTATGTCCGAAATATATTTTTATGTTTTTGGTATGAAATTTTGAACGATTTTGAAATTTTTTTTTTTGTTCTAACTGAACAGTCCAATTTCCTTTAATTCTATACCTTAATATTGAAAATCGGACAATTGGATGCAAAGATATAAGCATTTAAGTAAATGCAAATCGGGTTTTTTTCGATTTCCTAAATCATGGCAAAATATGGTCAATTTCTGCACTGAACTCGCTGTTTGCCGATGGAAATCATCCCCATTTTTTTCAATTTTTGTGTGATTTTTTTCGGCAAACTTATTTAACTATTGTGAAGGTCGTGTGGGGTGTAAAAATATGTTTGAGGTATCAAATTAATTGTGGGTTTATGTAGATGGGAATAAAAAAAAAACTATCTTTATAGGTGTATAGAGTATAGAGTTATGAGGTGATAATTGAAACAACAGAAATATTTGAATATCTCGGTTGAAAAAATTTTTAAAAATCCAAAATTTTGACACAACATGTATATTAATGATATCTATAAGTTGTATGATTTTGAGAATTTTTAAATCATTCATTAAAAAGATATAAATTTTTAAGTGCACTAAAAAAATGTCGATTTTTCATGTTTGAAAAATGTGTCGAAAAAAAAATCTAATCAAAAATTTATGGTATAGAGGTAATAGAATTTTGAAATACCTTTCGAATGGTATAAAAATAATTTCAATCGGATTAAAACCTGATTTAATAGAATTTTTTGAAATTTCAATTTTGAACTTAAAAAAATTCATATCTCGCTTTGTGTAATTTGTAGAATTTTTTTTTAAATTAGTAACATTCTAGAATTTTGAATATCTATTGATAAAAAAATAAATGAATGTAATAGGACTTTTCGTTTAGAAGTTAGTTTTTGTACCCTTGACCAGTTTTATCCAATTTTACCCTACTTAGAATAGGAATTTCAAAAAATCCCTTCTTAGTGTGCACCTACATATAATAACGAATTAAAAAAAAATTAGTATATATTTTTAAGACTTCTAGTATAAGCTGTGGAATGATGGGACACTTAACGAAAAATTTAACAAATTTAACGAACTCTTTCATTTATAATAGTTAACTAGCCGATTCGCCCGTAGCTTCGCTAACGTGTATATACCATAGTATATATATAGTATAGTATATATATAGTATAGTATATATATAGTATAGTATATATATTATTATATAGTATAACGTAATAATATATCTTTATTTTAAGACATTAATCATTTAAATCTGACCATTAGAACTAAAGTTAATTATAAATCTAACTAAATTAATTAAAAAACTAAACCAAATATTTGCTTATTCGACAAAAATCGATTGCGGGTCCTGTCCCGCTCACGCAACTCCGTTGCTCCGCTTAGGGTATGTTCAGTCGCCAGGCAGGCGCCAATGTCAACAGTTATCTGGGATGAAAGTAGATATCTTAATTTTAAGATCTTAACCTTGAAAATCTATCCATTAGAACTCAAGTTATAAATTTTAACCTGTAGGTATATAGGTATGCCAGAATAAGTCACTTCACTTACAATTTCTACCTCTATCCTGATAATTTACCTAAACTTAACCTTAAACTTGAAGATCTTATGCATAATGTACCTACCTAACCTACCTATCTATTTATTTTTTATTAAATTTTTTATTAAAAATTTGTTTTCATTTAATTTTAAATTATTATTTAACGATAAATAAATAAGCAATCACGTTTTTTGCATACACTTGCATGTAATCGCAGTGAACTTTTAACTCAATAAATAAACTTGACATTATACCTTCATTTTAAGACCTTAATCTTAAAAATCTGATTATTAGAACCGAAGTTATAAGTAAATCAATCAAACCAGCCAATCGACCATATTATGTACCTACGTATCATTTTCTTTAAATTTTCAGTTTAAATAAAAAAAACAGTCAAAATAATTACGTTTTTCACATACAACTTTATGTGATCGCAATGATTTTTCAACTCAATAATTTAGCCTGAAATCTAACCTTCATTTTAAGACCTTAATCTTAAAGAACCGAGTATTTGAACAGGCATTATACCCTTTTCCATAAATGTACAAACTATAATATGTACCTATACCTACATGTAGGTATGTATATCATTTTCATAAAATTTTTATTTTATTGAAAAACAATAAAATCACAAAGCTTTTAACATGCCCTTTTATGTGATCACAATGATTTTTAACTCAATAATAAAGCCTGACATTTTTACCTTAATTTTAACACCTTAATCTTTATGATTCGATTATTAGAACAGAAGCTATAAGCCAAAAACCAAACCACATTTTCACTGACACAATTATGCCAGAAACGTTGTATACTTTAAGGAGAATAGCACACTTTTTGCTTATTATTATCTTTATTTTAAGACATTAATCATTTAAATCTGACCATTAGAACTAAAGTTAATGATAAATCTAACTAAAACCTTAAAATAATTAAAAAACTAAACCAAATATTTGCTTATTCGACAAAAATCGATTGCGGGTCCTGTCCCGCTCACGCAACTCCGTTGCTCCGCTTAGGGTATGTTCAGTCGCCGGGCAGGCGCCAATTTCAACAGTTATCTGGGATGAAAGTAGATATCTTAATTTTAAGATCTTAACCTTGAAAATCTATCCATTAGAACTCAAGTTATAAGTCTTAAACCTATAGATATAGGTATGCCGGAATAAGTCACTTCAGTTACAATTCTACATCTAGCCTGATAATTTACCTAAACTTAACCCTAAACTTGAAGATCTGATGCATAATGTACCTACCTAACATAAGTAGGTATCTATTTATTTTTTATTCAATTTTTTATTAAAAATTTGTTTTTATTTAATTTTGAATTATTAGGTAGGTATATAACGATAAATAAATAAGCAATCACGTTTTTTGCATACACTTGCATGTAATCGAAATGAATTTTTAACTCAATAAATAAACTTGACATTATACCTTCATTTTAAGACCTTAATCTTAAAAATCTGATTATTAGAACCGAAGTTATAAGTAAGTCAATCAAACCAGCCAATCGACCATATTATGTACCTACGTATCATTTTCTTTAAATTTTCAGTTTAAATAAAAAAACAGTCAAAATAATTACGTTTTTCACATACAACTTTATGTGATCGCAATGATTTTTCAACTCAATAATTTAGCCTGACATCTAACCTTCATTTTAAGACCTTAATCTTAAAGATCTGATTATTAGAACCGAAGTTATAAGTAAGTCAATCAAACCAGCCAATCGACCATATTATGTACCTACGTATCATTTTCTTTAAATTTTCAGTTTAAATAAAAAAACAGTCAAAATAATTACGTTTTTCACATACAACTTTATGTGATCGCAATGATTTTTCAACTCAATAATTTAGCCTGACATCTAACCTTCATTTTAAGACCTTAATCTTAAAGATCTGATTATTAGAACCGAAGTTATAAGTAAGTCAATCAAACCAGCCAATCGACCATATTATGTACCTACGTATCATTTTCTTTAAATTTTCAGTTTAAATAAAAAAACAGTCAAAATAATTACTTTTTTCACATACAACTTTATGTGATCGCAATGATTTTTCAACTCAATAATTTAGCCTGACATCTAACCTTCATTTTAAGACATTAATCTTAAAGAACTGATTATTAGAACCGAAGTTATAAGTAAGTCAATCAAACCAGCCAATCGACCATATTATGTACCTACGTATCATTTTCTTTAAATTTTCAGTTTAAATAAAAAAACAGTCAAAATAATTACTTTTTTCACATACAACTTTATGTGATCGCAATGATTTTTCAACTCAATAATTTAGCCTGACATCTAACCTTCATTTTAAGACCTTAATCTTAAAGATCTGATTATTAGAACCGAAGTTATAAGTAAGTCAATCAAACCAGCCAATCGACCATATTATGTACCTACATATCATTTTCTTTAAATTTTCAGTTTAAATAAAAAAACAATCAAAATAATGACGTTTTTCACATAAAAAACCGCAATGATTTTTCAACTCAATAATTTAGCCTGACATCTAACCTTCATTTTAAGACCTTAATCTTAAAGAACCGAGTATTAGAACAGAAGCTATAAGCCAAAAACCAAAAACCAAACCAACAATATCAACCCTTTTCCACTTCACAAGTCACTGACACAATTATGCCAGAAGCTTTGTATACTTTTAGGGGCATAGCACATTTTGCTTTACATAATGCTCTTAGGTTAGTATTTTGAATTTTTATTCAAAAAACAATGGAAATAGTGACGTTTTTCACATACACATTTATGTTATCACAATGATTTTTTACCTCAATTATTTAGTCTGACATTTTACCTATATTTTAAGACCTTAATCTTAATGATCCGATTATTAGAACAGAAGTTATAGGCAAACCAAACCAACCATAGCGTACCTACCTTTACAAATTAATTATTATACCGACTACAAATGTACATACATACCTACTACAAATATACATACCTACTATATTGTTGTATAAATATAGCATTTTTTTGACGATAACGAAACAAATTCCCCTAGAATGTGATTTTTTATTGCACACACTCTGCCGGCTTTAGAATACTATCTCCCTCTCGCCAGTTGGTATTTTAATGTTTTTTTTTTGTTTTCCCAACTTTCTCGTTGACTAAAATTCTATGTCCGAAATATATTTTTATGTTTTTGGTATGAAATTTTGAACGATTTTGAAAAATTTTTTTTTGTTCTAACTGAACAGTCCAATTTCCTTTAATTCTATACCTTAATATTGAAAATCGGACAGGTGGATGTAAAGATATGAGCATTTAAGTAAATGCAAATCGGGTGTTTTTCAGATTCTTTTATAATATTTTGCAAAAAGAAGGTCAAGTATTTGTATATGAAAATATTTTTTTGTATTTCCATTAAATTTAATTTTTTTAACCTTTTTCACATATACTTTTGTATGTGACGCGGTAACAAAATGTAGCCAGACATTCTACCTAAATTTTAAGACCTTAATGTTAGCGATCGGATCATTAGAGCAGAAGTTATAAGCAAAACAAACCAACCACAGCGTACATTTACTATTAATATACCGACTACAAATATACATACCTACTGCCAATATATATACCTACCATATAGCATTTTTTTGACGATAACGAAGGAAATTCCCCTAGAATGTGGTTTTTTATTGCACACACTCTGCCGGCTTTAGAAGACTATCTCCCTCTCGCCAGTTGGTATTTTAATGTTTTTTTTTTTTTTTCTCCAACTTCCTCGTTGACTAAAATTCTATGTCCGAAATATATTTTTATGTTTTTGGTATGAAATTTTGAACGATTTTGAAAATTTTTTTTTTGTTCTAACTGAACAGTCCAATTTCCTTTAATTCTATACCTTAATATTGAAAATCGGACAATTGGATAGAAAGTTATAAGCAATTAAGTAAATGCAAATCGGGTTTTTTTCCGATTTCCTAAATCATGGCAAAATATGGTCAATTTCTGCACTGAACTCGCTGTTTGCCGATGGAAATCATCGGCATTTTTTTCAATTTTTGTGAGATTTTTTTCGGCAAACTTAATTAACTATTGTGAAGGTCGTGTGGGGTGTAAAAATATGTTTGAGGTATCAAATTAATTGTGGGTTTATGTAGATGCTAATAAAAAAAAAACTATCTTTATAGGTGTATAGAGTATAGAGTTATGAGGTGATAATTGAAACAACAGAAATATTTGAATATCTCAGTTGAAAAAATTTTGAAAAATCCAAAATTTTGACACAATATGTATATTAATGATATCTATAAGTTGTATGATTTTGAGAATTTTTAAATGATTCATTAAAAAGATATAAATTTTTAAGTGCACTAAAAAAATGTCGATTTTTGATATTTGAAAAATGTGTCGAAAAAAAAATCTAATCAAAAATTTATGGTATAGAGGTAATAGAATATTGAAATACCTTTCGAATGGTATAAAAATAATTTCAATCGGATTAAAACCTGATTTAATAGAATTTTTTGAAATTTCAATTTTGAACTTAAAAAAATTCATATCTCGCTTTGTGTAATTTGTAGAATTTATTTTTAAATTAGTAACATTCTAGAATTTTGAATATCTATTGATAAAAAAATAAATGAATGTAATAGGACTTTTCGTTTAGAAGTTAGTTTTTGTACCCTTGACCAGTTTTATTCAATTTTACCCTACTTAGAATACGAATTTCAAAAAATCCCTTCTTAGTGTGCACCTACATATAATAACGAATTAAAAAAAAATTAGTATATATTTTTAAGACTTCTAGTATAAGCTGTGGAATGATCGGACACTTGACGAAAAATTTATCAAATTTAACGAACTCTTTCTTTTATAATATATAATTATATGTAGCATTTTTTTCCCGACGCGAAGCAAATTTGCCAGGATTGTGGTTTTTTATTGCACACACTCCGCCGTCTTTAGAATACTATCTCCCTTTCACCAATTGGTGTCTGTAAGTATTTTAATGTTTTTTTTTTTTTTATTTTCTCGTTGAATGAAATTATTTGTCCGAAATTAAAAACAATGTTTTTGAAAGATTTTGAAAATGTTCGTTTGCTGCTCGTACACGCCCGTCATTTTTCCTTTAATTATATACCTCAATAGTGAAAATCGGACAATTGGATGGAAAGATATAAGTATTTAAGTAAACGCAAATCGGGTGTTTTTCGGTTTCACAAAAATCGGCAAAAAATGGACAGTAAATTTTCAACTGAAGCTCACTGCTTGTCGTTGAAAAATATCGCCATTTTTTTCAATTTTTGTGTGATTTTTTAAAGCACACTTTTTTAACTATTGTGAAGGTCGTATGGGGTGTACAGTTATGTTTATGGTATCAAAATAATTGTGGGTTTTCGTAGATGCTTACTAAAAAAAAACTAATTTTATAGATGCAATAACTAAAAAGTTATAAGGTGATAAATCAAACAACAGGAATATGTGAATATCTCGGTTGAAAAAAATTTCGAAAAATGCAAATTTTAACAAAACATGTATTTTATTAATATCTATCACCTGTATGATTTTGAGATTTTTTAAAGCATCCCTTAAAAGGATAAAAATAAAAAAGCACTCAAAATTGACTATAAAAATTAATTTTTTTAAAAAATCAATAAAAATATTTACAAAAAATGCCATACAAAATTCCTTAAACATGGGTAACTACTTTTTTTATTATCTTTTCGATGGTGTAAAATTTATTTTAATCGGACTTAACCCTGATTTATTGGAATTTTTTTCTCAACCATCGATTTTGTGGTTTTCACTTTTTAAAAATTTATATATTATAGAATTTTTTTTTTTTAAATTAGTTAAGGTTTAGAATTTTAAATATCTACTACCTACATACAAAATACATGAATAGGTACCTACTGTACGACCTTTTGTTTAGAACTTAGTTTTTGAACCCTTAACTTTGTTTTACTCCATGTAACCCTTCTAAAAATTGAAGTTTCAAAAAGTCCCTCCCTTGAGCTTCTACATAAAATTTCGAACTCAAAAAAATGTATTATCACTTAATCTATAAACATAGGTATATTTATGCACTTCCTTATTGGGTAGGGGTTGAACTTTTTAATAATTGCCTGTTCTTGTCTAACACACTTAAATTTGGTAAGAATTCATTTTGCAAGGAAGAGGCTAAAGAGCATGTAAATGACAGTTAAGTGGCGTGCGTTCAATCATTTTCTTTCTCATAATTGGGAAGTTCCCCCATACGTCAATGTGACAATGCGAAACAAGCAACAAATTTCTTTTAAATATATATTACAAAAATTGCACACTGCCCCCTTTTTTAAAAAAATAAAATACCTATAGGACCTATGAACAATTTGCACTTTGTACCTACCTACCTACCTTCCTAGGTATTAGGTATCATGCCGCCCCGCACCGCACCGCAAGGCATAAATCAAATCGTGAAAAGCCAATTTTTGAAAAGCAGTTAGAAACCTACCCAACTAGGTATACCTAAAAAGAAAAATTAAGTTCTACCTATTCATATTTGCTAAGATAAATCTCAAAACCCATTGCTTTAAAAGCATAATTGTCATAATTGGCACTTGGAATACCTACCTAACCTACCTAAATATATCCGCCTAAAAGTAGATACCTCAATACCAAAATCCACATCAAAAATCTAAACTCGCCGCTTATATTAATCGTTATTTTGTCTACACGTTTCTATCAGCTACCTTCTTACTGTTCAAAAAATCCCAAACTAATCCCTACCACATTCCAGACAATAGCTTAGCTAAGCTACCTACTGCTTTAAAAGCACCAAAAATCCAAATCTATGATAAATAAAAAGCGACTTAATAAAAAACTGTCACATTTGTAAAGGAACCCTTGAAGAAGTGATAAAATTAACAACTACCTAGCTACAATTGACCATTTACATATATAGGTACCTAGCTCTTTTTCTATACCCTTCAACAATTATAATCTATTCTATTATACCAAATCAATAATCTTCTTATTAATGGGTAGCAAATCATTTCTTAAATAATCTACTTTCTCAAAGAAGTAAGAATCTGACTAAAACTGAACTACCTACATTTAACTAAAAACAAAAAGCGCAAGCGCAACCCCAAATTGTTATCCTCATCGCTCCTGCGATGAGACTGAGAATAAAGTATGGTTTCATAAAAAACGCATAGTATCAAAGGGGGAGGTTTTATTCAATACATGTTTAAAGAATATAGAATGAACTGTTCATACATTGAAATGAACTGTTCATACATTCAAATAAACTTTAAAACTTTATAATGCGCCATGATGGGCTGCGACTGCGACGAAAGATAAGCTATACCCTATGATTAGCTGGGTTGCGATGGGTGGTAGGATGTTTGGTTGCGACATGTCAAGTTGGATATGTTCAGTTGCGATGACGCCGTGGATAATATGGGCCCCATAATGCGGGTAATGTGGAGTAGTGCAAAGACATTACTTATTAAGTTGAAAGCTGTGTTGATAATGACATGCTTGAATTGGTTTGAGTAAAAATGTATCAATCTTCCTGACGCTCTGTATGTTTCTGATACCAGTCAAACATAAAGAGGTCATTCCGTCGAGTAATTTTTACATTAAGAAATGCAGGGTCACAGTTAGTTTATTCTCCATCTCAATTGTGAATTGGATCTTTGGGTGGTATGTTTTGATAGAAAATGCTTTATTTTATGTTTGTTCATTACTGCAAAGATGTCATCCACATATTTTTCTAAAAACCTAGGTTTTTCTTCCATTTTGTCAAGCAAGTAATCAAGAACTTAGTCGGCAATAGTAGATGACAATGGTGTTAAGTTTTCATATAACAATTAAATTAAATAACTTGAACTAAATTTAAATTAAAAAAAAAATAATAATAATATATATATGTATTTCTCAGTTTGCAAAATTGCACACCCTAACATTTAAATATAATTTTATTTTTGAATTAATGATCATTAACATTTAAGCAAAAAAAAATGTATGTACATATCTACTTTACATGAATTCCCCTAACTATCAGGCGATTAAGCTGACTCTAATCCCTTATGTACATAATATGAAAAATGTATACATTGCATTGTTAACTTTATCATTCTATTGTCACCATCTTAGTTAGTTACATCATTACTTGATTTACTTAACTTTAATTTTTCTTTGAGCAAAAATAAATCTATGCAAGATTTTATAACGTGGTTCAATCTAAGTTTTTTATTTTAAAGAATCATCGACATAATTTAAATGAAATAATTATCAATCTAAAAAATATTAGATTGAAGAACAAATGGATGGGCATTCCGAAAATCTGTTTGTATATTTCATCAACGAACTGTAAATAATTGTTATCTTTCAGGCAAAAATCAGGAATTTCCTAAAATTTAATTTGGCTCAATTTTGTGTTTTAGATTTTCTTAGTCGATATTCGTTTATGGATTTTTAATTGAAATTGGAGCTACTCTTCGCCATGAGTTGACAATTTCTTATCTATAACAAAGACACCAAACTTGATTTTAAAAGGTTTTATTATAGATAACATAGAGTTCTTATATAACATATTTATGACTCAGCATTAAAAGTCAATTTAGTATATTTGTTAAGTTTAATTAAGCGTGGCGAATACATTTCATCTTTTTACTTCCTATATGTAATTATGTTTTCTATTTAACTAGTTTATGCAGTTAAACAAAAAATAATTAACGCAGATCATACCTACTAGAGAAGTGAAACTTCTTATATTCTCACACAGTCAGTTAGCACCGCCATTTTTGATTTTTGTAAAAAAAACACGGTTGTCCTTTGATGTGCCCAACTTGCGCTGCCATTATGTTTTTAAAAAAAGTCGTACTAAGAATATGGTTTTTAGATGCTATCCATTTTTTAGTGTGAAGTTAGTACCGCATTTTCGATTTTTAACAAAAAACAATGTATGTGCTGTATTGTGCTCGACTGATGTGCTGCGATGTGCCGTAAATATTTTTGAAAATTTCCCAAATTTAATAATTTTACAGATGAAATGTTTTTTTAAAAACTTTAACTTACTAAGAACCGAAGAGATAAATAAAATGGCATATTTTTTACTACCGAAAACAAAAGTTGCGAAGCGCCTCAGCGTGAAGTTAGCAGTACTAGAAGATTCTTTAGCGTTCATCACCATCATATCCAACTAGGTATCCCTTAACAGCTTTTTTATCCATTTTCTTTCTCTTTTGTACTGTTATATGATTGAAGCAAGAAGACCCAATTATTCTGAGATGCTTTATCCGAGCATTCAGAGTTCGTATGGACTTGTTTCATCTACTAACGAGTTTCTGGTTCTGTTTAAAACATATATAAAAGAATTCATAAGTTCTGCCCAGATAGCTTCTGGGAATTTGATTTCCGAATTTGAATTCCGAATCTGCTGAATTTGTAACGTGTCTTGTTGTCAATCATTCATGTTATTTCCATGCGTAAATACTTTATTGCAGACTGAAACAAGCGAAGTATTCACATCCATTAAATGACTCTTGATATGACAAGTTTGTTTGTTTCTGGTTTGGACGTCCGTCCGTCAGACATCCACTTTCTGCAATACCGCAGCCAATGTCCTTTCTTCTTACAGTAATTGCAGGTACATATCTTGATTTCTTGACCAGATTGTTCTTTTTTTTTCTTTGATCTTTCTTATCATTTCTTGCTACTTGCGCCTCTTGAGGACCATCTTCCATGCGTGAAGACTTTTGAGAGTTTCTCTCAAACATTAATAACTATGCTGTTAAATCATCAAAATTCTTCTCTTCTTGTTTCGTTAAAAGCATCCAACTTCACTTGAAAGTTTCATATTTGCTTGGTAAAATGTGTAAAATTTTACACACAAGCATCAATGCTGGTAACGCAAAAAAGTTGATCATTTGACGTTCCTTCAAACTGATTTTTCAATGCATTCCATGTATCTTAAGCCGTTTCTCTGTCCATAATCTTTTGATAAACTGTATCCGTCACAGAACTAGTTATCATTGGCTTTGAATAACTATTGGCTTTTATGTGCAAATCACACTTCATCTTGTATTCTGCCTTTTGAGGTTCTGTGGCATTCGCAACCAATGTTTTAAGTTTTACTAGTTTTCCATCGATGACATCAACAGCTGCTTCGTCATAATCTAGAAGATCCCTAATGTTCCTCTTCCATATTGGCCAATCTGTTTCACCAACATAAAAACAGTAGAATCACCATAAGATGTTCCAGGTGAGATTGAAATGTTTGTGGAATCGTATTTAGCGGCAGACGACAAAGCATTCGACAGCGATGATGACATTTCGTTGTGTGAGTTGAAGAAGTCAATTGCACCACCTGTATGGACAAAATCCATTTCAACAAGAAAAACAGAGAATTATTTGGGTAGAATCCAAAAATGTGCTTTAGATTTATTTGGACTTAACCGAGATTGAAGTTTCTGAAAGAATTGTTTGATACCGAGGTAAGACAACTTATTGTTAACCAAACCATGTTGTACGCAGGGCAAAAAAAAAACAACATAGTTTTTCATTCAATGAAGAAGACTTAAAAATGTTTGTTGGAATCCTACTGTTTTCGGGATATCATTCTGAGGCAAGAGAATTTATGAACTGGAAACAGTCAGCTGATATATGTACATGTTCCTATTTTAGCAAATGATGGTATGTCGAGGAAAAGATTCCAGGAAATAAAAAGGTTCATACACTTTGCTGATAACAACAACCTTGATTTGAACGACAAAATAGCTAAACTTCGCCCGCTCAGTAAACTTTTGTGCCAAAAATTTTAAAAATTTAAAAAAATGCCCTCTGCCTCACAATAAAGAATTTTAGCATAATTACAATGGCCACGAATTACGATCAAATCGAACCCAGTGAAAATATCAAAAGGTGGAGCAAGGAGCATCAGAAAAAGATAAATATTCGTCAGTCGCTGCTCTTCAAGAACTACAACATGAACATGGGCGGAGTTGACCTGCACGACCAATGCATCAACACTTATTCTGTTGAAACAAGAGGCAAGAAATGGTATAGTGGAACCTTTTCACAGCCATGATTTAGTCTACGACGTCCAGCGCCTGGAAGCTCCGCAAGCTAGTAAACAACTACAAGGGCGATCAACTTGAGTTCACCTACGATTTCACACTTTGAAGCAGGCACATCCTAGACTTACTGTCAAACGTAGCATTGCAGAGAGCCCAGGGTACCTTCCACTTTCCAAAAAAAACTACCAAATCAACTCAGATGTCACCAGTGCCATTTTAGATCAAAATGGTGCTGTGAAATGTGTAATGTAACATTATGTATCCAGGAAGATTGTTTTAAAAATTTTAATATCAATGAAAATTAATATGATATGCATGTACCCATTGTACTAAATAAAGTACACCTTCATAACCTCCTACATAATTTTTTTTAAATAATTTTTTTGTATATATAATATATAACTTTAATTTTAATTAAATAAAATATTTTTAATGTTAATAGGTTAACAAAACAAAGTGTTGTTCTAAAATTAACATTTACATTCTCGGCTCAGTGGAAAGTTTGAAAAAAGAAATATTAATTCGCCCTTTTCATAACGGCACCTAAACATGATTTTTTTTGTAAGTAAACGATTAAACACTGAATTCTTTGTCATATTTGCCAGGGTAAATCGGTAACTAGAATACAATATGATATTTTTTTTTCAAATTTTCTCGAAAACGACTAATGATTTTGATTAAACATCGTACCTTTAACGACCAAAGTGTTTGTACGAAAATGAAGTTTAAGGTTTTTGGCAAAAAATTCAAATAACGGAAATAGCAATTTCACGTTTTTTTTTTTTTTGAGAAAATGATATTATTATTCAAATAATGTTATATTTCAAAACTAAAAAAAAACTAGTTTTTTTAACAAACGAAAATAAAAAATAAATATGGAATTTTTTAATAGATACTTTTATCTTTTTTTTTAGTTTTCTTAAAGATGTCATTACATTATTAAACCATCAACATTATAAGAGTATTCATGCAATGTTATAAAACACTAGATAAGTTTACCATTTGGTTAATGAACTGTCAAATTTTGCATGAGAAATGATTTACACAATAGGGTTAAAATTCCTCAAGGATTATGTTGCAGAAAATTAACCAAACTTTATTGTGACTTTTAGAATCAGGCAATTTTAGAATTAAAACAATTTATTCATATAAATAAATAAATTTCTTTTTTTTTGCCTATTTTTGACATCTTTGAATAACTCTTTTTTTAATTTTTTTACGAGTTTATAGGTAACAAAATAATTTTTTTGAACAAACACAATTGTTGACTTTTAATATTTGACGTCTGACAAATAGCAGATTCAATTACACATCATTTTGCACAATTTTTAAACTTACGACGTTGCATGAATACCCTTAGGCCTTAATACGTATTTTCAATTTGTGGATACATAACAGTTGTTAGTCGCAAGCTATCTTAATCTATCTTCCAATGTCTTAAAAGATCACTTTCAAAATCTTTTGAACCCAACAAACCATGCGCCAATGTTTCATTATGCAATGCCATTTTTTGAAAACGATATCCTGGATGCTGATATTTCAGAAGAAGAAGTCGGATTAGCAGTAAGTAAACTCAAAGATGGAAAAGCTCCAGGAGTCGATAGGATCACGGTTGAGTTTCTTAAATATGGAACTGTTGAACTCATTCAAAAACTTACCGTGGTATACAAAAATATACTAAAAACCGGAATCATACCTAATCAGTTCAAGGAAGCGATTATATTTCCAATCTTTAAAAAAGGTGATACTTCTGACCCAGAAAACTACCGTGGTATATCTTTTTTAAATACCTTTTATAAAATTTTTGTGACAATCCTAAGCGATCGCTTAGCTGTTTGGATCAACCATAATAAAATACTAAAGGAATGCCAGGCGGGATTTCGTAGTGGTTACTCTACAAACGACAATATATTCATTTTGACAAGCATTGCGGGTACTCTTTTGGAACAGAAAAAAAAACTGTATGTCCTTTTTGTCGATTTCAAGGCTGCATTCGATACAATCGATAGAAAAGCCTTGTTCTATAAGCTCTACAACAAAGGATTGTCAAAAAAGTATGGAAGGGTGATAGAAAACCTGTATGATGGGAATAAAGCGACGGTGTGGAATGGTAATGAAAGATCTGAATGGTTTGAAACAACAATGGGTGTAAAACAGGGATGCCCCTTGAGTCCTTATTTGTTTTCCTTGTTTATTGATGACCTCATTGATAATTTATCGGGAGGAATAGAGTTTGCTGGAGTAACAATTAAAGCTCTCTTGTTTGCAGACGATGTTGTTCTTTTTGCTTACTCTCCGGAAACGCTACAACTAATGATCAACCGCCTCGAAGTCTACTGCAAGTTGTGGAATTTAACGGTCAATTTAAACAAATCGAAGGCGATGGTATTTAAAAACGGTTCTGGCAGATTGGCTAGAAATGAAAAATGGCATTTCAACCATGAACCTATCGAAGTTGTGAAAATATATAAATACCTTGGGATACTTATTACAAGCAATCTGAACATGGAAAGTCATTTTAAAGACAAATTGATCAAAGCTAAAAGTGCCGTAAGTTCCTCATGGAAAAACTGTTTTGCTAACGATTCTGTTTCGCATAGCGTAAAATACAAAGTGTTTACTGCAGTAGCGGAATCTATAATGATGTATGCAGCACAAGTTTGGGGATACAGAAAATATGAATCGGTAGAAAATCTACTAAGGTTCTACGTAAAAAGATGTTTTCAACTTCCAAAAAATACACCAAATTACATGATAAATATTGAAACTGGGCTATCACCACTTTTCATTAAAACACTTGGTATTCATATCGATTTTCTTTTAAGAATTTTTAACATGAGTGATGACAGATTACCGAAAGTGATTGCGATGAGTATTATGCAGAAAAAAAGTCTTTGGTTTGAGAAGCTGAAAGAATTAGCAGACTATTGTGGACTGGATTTTATTCTTAACGTTCAAGCCTGTAATGGAAAAGAAGTCAAAGATTCGCTGTATAAACTTATCGCTAAAACTGATGAAAAATGTAGACTCGAATGTATCGCACAGGCGACTTCTTCAGTACATAGAGCCACATATAGCATTCTTCAACATAATCTTTGTGAAAGAAACTATTTTAAGATCGATTTTAATCAAAAGCTGATATCTGCGATTTTCAAAATGAGAGGTGAACTAGTACGATTAAACTTCATGCCGCATCGTGAGGATTTGCCGATTATTTGCACAATGTGTAATATGTCGGTAAGAGAAGATATAATGCATTTCATAGGAAAATGTCCGATACTGAAAGAGATACGAAGGACCTTTCTTGGCGGGAATGAAATCCATGACGATGACGTAATAGCGCTCCTTAACTGTGAACGAGATATAATGAATCTATACCATTTCTATAGAAAAGCTATGATCTACAGAATCCAAATACTTAATGAAGCATTTTAGAAACTTTTTAAACATGATTTTTTAGTTTAATTAATGTTTTGCTTTCTCGTTTAAAAATTATAATTTCTTATATGTATTTAAAATTTAAAACTACAATTTATAACCTTGTTTAAAGATTGTCAATCGGGCAGACGGCAATGCCATGCTTATATGATTTTTTTATCTAAACTTTAAGAATTGTAATTATAAATTATTAAATAAAAATCAATTGAACTTGAACTTGAACTTGAACTTGAAACTTAGTCGCAAGCGCAAGTTCGAGCAAGTTCGAGAGATCCAGTTGTCGGTATATAGAAAGATGTTAAATCATTTTATTTATTTTTATTTATTTATATTTGTATACTTGCATTTTAATTTTAAGATACATTATCCGATAAGCTAATACAAGTTTGTAATGAATATTTATTATAAGCTAATTTAAATTTAAATATGTTATACAGCCTTTCAAATTACGTATTGTAATCCATTTGAGAACTTTATTACTTAAATTAAATTTATGATTTTTTCATTAATATTCCATTTCTTCATGTTTCTTTCCCTCAATCAACATTTCCTTTTTCTTTCTACCTTGAGCAAAATATAAAAATGAGAAAATTAATTAATTATTGTTGGGATAAATGTTCTTAAACAGCAAGATTAAAGTCCTATATATATATAAAATGAGCTTAATAAATGTTTTAATAAGTTCGGCCTTTCTACAGCGTGGAAAAGTGGAAACAAAATTAAAAATTTACTTAAAACAACGAAAGCTTTGACACCTACAGTTGAGAGACCTGGTGTATATTCGGCAAAGTGTGAGCAATGCAGATGCATTTACATTGGACAAACCAAGCGCGATCTTCGTACGAGAGCAAAGGAACATTTAAATTGCATAAAAAGCAATGAACCACATAGAAGCGCAATAGCTGAGCATGTAATTGACACTCATCACACATTTACTTTGAACAGCTTTAAGTTATTGGAATGTGAGACTCAATACACGCGTCTTAATATTTTAGAGTCTCTTCATATTTATCTTAATAAAGATAATAATATAAACAGAGATGAAAGGCCACTTTGGTCATCTCTTTTCAACATATTATAGTCTGTTATTGTCTTTTTATATATGTATATAGCATATTTGTTGTAACTCTTTACATTATTGATTTTTAGTCGAATTCTAACAGCTGATGATGAAGCATTTAGCGTTAAAACAATTGTTCTGTTTAAAAAAAAAAAATAAATAATTTGTATGTGACAAAAAAAGGTGTTCGATTCATTTTCTTTTTTTTTCTTTCATGAGATTATCGAATGTGAGATTATATATTGCTTTTGAAAATGAAGATATTCTATCATACTTTCTTAAACCGAAGATATATCTAGCAATGCTATTATATGCAACGTTTAACTTTCTTCTGCTTATGGAGTCACAATTTCCGTATATTTCACATCCGTAAATCAGTTTAGGAATAATTAACGTTTTGGAGAGCATTATTCTAGTTTTGAGTGAAGTATAGTATTGGGTGGCCCATAAAGTACGAAGCACTCGCACTCCATAGACCTTACCTACAAGTCCCAAGTTACCTTCCGATTACATATCATTCCTAGGTTTTTCACGGTTTCTACATACTCTATAGCAAGACCATCGAGAAAGATTTGTGGAAAGTATGACAAGTCTACCAGTTTCTTGGAAATGATAATACATTTACACCTCTTGACGTTTGAAATTTTGGCAAAGATTCAAATGATCAACTGTATCGAATTCCTTTGAAAAATCCAGAAGTATTAAAAATGTTACGTTCCCTTCATCTAATGCCCCTCTTATGTCTTCTATAACATTTATAAGTGATGTAGAGCAGCTGTGTTTTTGTCCATATCCAGATTGCTTTGTTGATAAAAAATGTTTGTTCCGGAGATAACAATTAATTTGGATTTGTATAACTTTTTCGAAAACTTTTGATAGGAAGGGAAGTATTGAAGTTGGTCTAAAATCATGCTCATTTTTATATCATCTATACCGGTGGCATTAGATTTAATCGACAAGAAGCATTCAAAGACATCCTATAGGTACTCTCTATTCTTGAAAATTCAAATGAATCTACCGAAAAATGTTCATATCACGGCAAATTTTTTATCTTGAGATGATGAAACAGGAAGTGAAGGGAAAAGTAGTGCAACAAACTTAAATTATTTAAAATATTACCGTCAATGTCATCCGAAAAAACTAAACTCTTTTTAAGAAGGATATTTTGTTCATAAGTGCTTTTTGGCCAATTTTAAACAAACTTAACACCGTACTACCATTTTAACATTTTATTGAAGTTGAATTCATTGGCGCAAAATTTTAAACGATTTAGTACGATGTTAAAGTCATTTAATCATACTAAAAATGCTTTAACATCGTACTAAATCGATTAAAATTTTGCGCTATTGTGTAGTATGGTACTTTTTAGGATTTTCCAAACCAACGCCAAGTACTCCAAAATATAGTTTCACACATATATTCATAATTATTTTGACAAAATTAATGAAAAACACAAAAGAAACTTAATTTCAGAGCTAATATTAATTAATCGTTTAATCTTTTAATGAAGTACATTTATATAACAACATGTACATTGTATACCTATATCTTTATATAACCTTTTGAATGAGCCTTGGAAAGTTTCAACAAGTTTTGTTAGCATTTTTTAAAGAATATTCTCTCAAAGTTTTTTAACTCCAACAATTGTCTCATTTTAAAATATTTAATTTTTCTTTTATTCAAGCCCAGACATTTTCAATTAAGTGTTTTCATTTCAAATCGGCCCAACATCTTGGTAATCAATTTACTTTTAGGAAAGTGAGCACTATCTTGTTGAAAAAAAGAAAGAATCCCCACCATCAGATGTAAATTCATGTTATTTCAAAACATTTTAATATTTCATGGTTCTACCTATTGGGAATAAGTCTGCTTTGGTTAATGGGAGACATATAATCCCACAAAATTATTGCACCACCACATGCATCATTATTTGCAAAACTGATAAGTTACATGAACAGGAATTGGCCAAATCACCTTCCTGCGTATAGCAGTCGACTTCTTTTAATTATTAAGTCTGTGGAAAAACGTCGGAAAGTTTCTTAAGTTATATTCTTACACAGACAGAATCTGTTCGGTTGTTGGAAACCATAATTCTTCTCTGAAACATTAAGCAAATGAAAGCCTACACTCAGGAGTAATATCGTAGCTTTTAACACTCAATCTACAGATAAATATTTTGTTTTGTTACTAAAATTGTTGATGTTATTATCTATCTATAGAATATTGTTTTTGTAGCTATTTATATTTAAATTTGTTTATCATACAAAACTCCTTATATAATTGTATGCTATTCTATTCTGTAAGTGTGTTAGGCTTAATTTATATTTTATTTACTAACAACTAACATTACGCTAAATGATGACGGTGAAAAGTTATCATTTTCCAGTATCTGAGGGTAAAAAACCAGAAATCATAAGGTTCCTGCTGATAGCGTTTAAAAAAAATCACCCCCTTGGCATATATCGAAATCCCTCCATAAACAACAACGTTAGCCTATTTGGGTAAAAATTAAACTTATCTTACTTGGAATGAATCAGTATTATTGTTTTTATTTTTTTTTTTTTTAACATCGCTCATCGAATTAAGATCAAAATCTGAATAAAAGACTGATGTTCATAATATTATCAGAATATTTTTAAAAGCTTATAATATTATTATTTATTTTTATTTAAACAACAACATACTTCTTGGAAGATGTTCTTGATATCAAATCAAATATTTAAACAGTTCTCATCAAAGCAAAATTGATATGATAACTGAAGATCCTTTAAATTTATAAGACAAATACTGATATCACGATAGGAGAAAAGCTTATAAGAAAGCAAACATCGAAAGGAATAAGTTATTAAAACAAAAAAAAATTAGCAATGAAGACGTTTCTAATTGTGCTCCTGAGTGTAACTTTGGGTAGGTTTAGTGTTTTCTAATCACTAACGAGAAATAATATTAAATATTTTTATTTTTTATTAAAGTTTTTGCAATTCCAATAAAGGATAACAACCTTGAGGACTATGAATCAGAAGATGGATGGTTTGTTCCTCAAGAAGATGGCTCGCTTAAATGGATGACGGAAGAAGAAGCTCAGCTGGAAATGCGTGCCTTGACCATGTCGAGAAAGAAGTCGAAAGAAGCTAAGGTTCAATTTTATCTATACACACAAGATTCTCCTGAAGATCCCGAAGAAATTTTTATTGATGACATTCAGTCTTTGGAAAATTCGAATTTTAACAGTGAACATGAAACAAGGTAGATTTAAGAGATATTTTTTGACAATTTCTTGACTAAAGACTAATTCTTTCATTTTTAGAATAATAATTCATGGCTGGCTGAACAACTATAAATCAGATGTGAATACGGAAATTCGTCAAGCCTTTTTGAGTGTTGGTGAATACAATGTGATTAGTGTCGATTGGAGTGACAAGGCCGATCGTTATAATTATATATCTGCTGTTAGGGCGATCCCAGAAATTGGTCAGAGAGTTGCCAATTTTATTGAATTTCTTCGCAACGAAGGAAATATGCAATCGAAGGATTTAAAAGTTATCGGTCATAGTTTGGGTGCCCACGTGGCAGGACATGCTGGTAAATTGATTCAAGGAGAACAAATTCATACTATTATCGGCTTGGACACTGCATTCCCACTCTTCAGGTATAAAAATTGTGAAAATCGTTTGTGCAATACCGATGCCATTTATGTTGAATCAATTCACACGAATGGAAGATTATTGGGATTCATACAACCCATTGGCAAAACGGCATTTTATCCAAATGGTGGACGAACTCAACCTGGATGTGGACTCGATATAGTTGGATCATGCTCCCATTCAAGAGCTTTTATGTATTATGCCGAGTCTATAAGGCAGAAGTTTTTGGGTGTCAAATGTAGAGATTGGAAAAACGCCGTGGACAAAGATTGCGAATTCAGCGGTAAAGGATCAGTCGCAAACTTTGATGATGATGGGAATCACTTGGTATTGGAAGGTTCATTTTATTCTCCGGTAAATAAAAATTCACCATATGGATTAGGCAATTTTTAAATCATAATTGTTTTTATAAAAAAGATATATTACACAACACAAATAAATTGTGATTAAAATTAAAATGCATTCAAATCGACAGTTACTTACTTTTATTAACAAATGTTGCAATTATGGTAGGTAATAGTTAGGGATGTCGTAAACATCCTTAATTTAGTCACGTAGTTTCAAACTTTTCTCGATTTTTAGAGACTCGTTGATATTTTTACCTATCTATTCTTAACGGAGAATTGATAATCTCCATAGTCGTTTACGATAAGTACAGAGAAAGCCAATAAAAGTGTACCCATGAGCTTCTAAGACCAAATGCCAGTTGGTGTGTATATTTCTATTGATTTATCTGTGGCAGGATTTCAAATTGTAGGGAGAAAAGAGTAACTTGCGCGGTATTAATATTCTAGTATTATGTTGAATGGATTGATTTGTATATTAAGAAGTTTTATTTTTTTTTTAACAATACAAATTCTATGTAGCTATGTACCTACTACTGAAATAAATTAGCCCAGTTTAGAACTATTAAGTCTCAAGGGAACAATTGGTCCATCCGTTATTGGTATATTTTGTTTAAAGGCACTTTGCCCAGACTATCCATCCCACCATAACTTGCTTAAACTTGACTTGTCAAACTTAAATCGAAATACCTAAATAAAAACCGAAATACATAGCTAATCGAAAAACTAAACAATAAAAGGAGAAATAAGCTGTTTGATTTTTTTTCGAAACAATAACGCAAAATTTTAAACGATTTAGTAAGATGTTAAAGCATTTTTACAATGATAAAAGATGTTAAAGCATTTTTACTATGATAAAAAGGCTTTAACATCGTACTAAATCGTTTAAAATTTTGCGCTAATTATTGTAAACCAAATAATCAAAAAATATATGTATTAATACAAATGCTGAAACAACAAAATACGAAATAAAAAAGACCAAACAAACCATGTCCCTTTGTTTTCGATGGAAGGGAATGGTTTTGTCTTCCATTTCAATGACAGATTTTTCGATTTTTTTTTTCATATTTTTCATATTGAAGATTTTTCATATTTGAAGTAGCTATGAATTTTCTCCAAACGTCTTCCTCTAGATAGCTAGATAGAGCTGCTTTGGAACTAAATACAACTCTATATCTCCTGGATGTTGGCGATGCCGACCCATCGGCCATGAGGCTTTGACTTCTTCTCCTTTATTTGCGTAGAAATACGCCAACCGACGAGATTCAGTGGAGCATTGTATAAAATAAAATATTATAGAATAAAAACAATTAGCAGTGGGGTTGAGCTTCGCATCAAATTCTTTGTAAATTTTGTCTCGATTTAAAAAAGGTTTACCTGGACATTTAATCAAACACACGGGTTGATTCAAAAACAATCAACTGAGTCCAGAACTAAGTTGAACTGTATATGATGTATGCTTTAATCGATCTGTAATAATTCAGTTACCTTTCTGCAAAGCTTAGCTAGGCAAAAATGTCAAATATGTTCCTAGATATACATACGTTAAGATAGATGGTATATGTATTTTTAATTTCGTGTATAAGTGCTGTACCGGCGCGGATGAAAATGAGTATGATTGTGTAATTGCGAGTTAAGCTACAATTAAGTCTAAGATTCACCTTATTAAAAAAATTAACAAATTAATTTAACCGCCAACTGGGAAGTGACATTAAATATACAAATTGGTACTTCAGACTGTAGAATGGTTTCTAAGACAGTTTGTGAAGTTATAATGCAACAATTGTAAAAAAAGGCATGATTTTGTTTTATCGACGTAATACAAGTCATTTTCAATGTCCCCATAGTTACTCTATGAGTGAAATCTGTAAATTTTTTTGACAATGAACCTTATTTCGCGACTTTATAAGCGCTTCTCCTATCGTCCAATTGAAGTATCTTGTCATGTCATTTCTTCAGATTTTATTAAGATTTGATTTGATATCAAACATTTTATGCAGACAAACAAACACCAGCTTGATGAACACAATTAAGTTAGTTTTATTAAATTAAATTAAAAATATTCTGATAATCTTTTGTTCTGATTTTTTTTTTTTTTTTGGCGGATTAGACCCAGACCTAGAGATAAGCGACAATCACATATGAAAAGGCTAATAAAAATACTATGATCGACAAAGTTTAAAGCAGCAGCTTCCTCTTGTTTGATTAATGTTCATAAGGTGCCCTTAAACACAAGACACCGTCGATGTGTAAAGTGAACGTACGTATTATGAATAAGAAAAAAATTTGTTTCCAAAATAAATATGGAATTTAAATAATCAAAATAGTAGGTAAACATTATATTGAAATTCAAAACACTATAAAATATCTCCTTATATGAAATTTGTCGAACTCTGCAGAAGCAGCTCTGTGAAAATATAAGAGCCAATTTCTTCACAGAAGTACCTACTAAGTCAACCTAGTATCCAGTCTAGACCAGGTACTAGCCTTACTTGGTCCAAACGAAAAGTTAGTACCTACTTCAGCCTATTTTCTCATTACTATTAACTGGATCTAAGTTTACAAAGCGGCATGGCACTAGGAATTGTATACGTTTAAAACTGGCCTTATTCAGAAGAAAGGTTTATATGGGACTATATTTTGATATTTGTAATCATCGAATAAACAAAATTGAAAAAACAAAATAAAAATCAACAAAATAAACAAGAAATTAATTTATTTCTAAACAAAAGAAAGTCAATAAATTATAAAACGAATAAAATTAATTGGTCTGATTTGAGTATTAACGTGGTAGACTGCCGATTTCGAGGTACTAGTCAATACCAAGTACCAAGTCCTTACTAGTTTGACAGGACTAGGGCTTAGTATACTATTGAGTGAAGAAATCACTTGGTACTGATAGAGTAAGTTAGGGTAATATGGAGTATCCTTATTGTTTTCGGCAATATTTTTAAAACTTAAGCTTTTTGGAAGAGTTAAAAAGGCGTTCATTGAAACATTGGCAACAGCATTTACTAACCCTTGTGCTTAGTTTTTCTCAAATGAATTAAATATTTGCAAAAGTTTGACAATAGTGCAAAACTGACCTTTTGCAAAAGTGGTGGATAATGGGTTGGGTATGACCCATCATGAACCAGCCCATCACTACCCAATTCATCGCAAGACAAATGAACATTTCAACTCATCATGGGCATAACTGGTCATGGGTATTTTCATCATGGATATTTTCAGGTTGTGGAGCGTCCTTTAGTTTCGGGACAGATCTGGAATAATTATTTCGTGAATCTTTGACCCTACTCAGCTTCTACAACTTGACAAGTTCGACATTCAGGTAGAAGATATACCGGTATTAGTGAACCAGTTGTCCAGCGACATAGCGGCTAGCGACTCAGCGAACCAGTTGGATGATGGGGTGTTGGTGTTGGTGTTGGATATTGAATGTTGGATGAGGGGGTGTTGGATGTTGGGTGTAGGAATCTGATGTTGGGATGTAGGAATCTGAAAAATCATGATCAGAACACAATGTATTGGAGATTGAGTTTCAGAAATGCGGCCCATATGAGTGCAGAGAGAGGAAACAACCAAAAACGGGAACGAAAAGAAGAAATTAGGAAACAACAACCCAAACAAAAAGAAATAACAACACAGACATTTTTTTTTAATTTGTTTTTATTAAAACCAATTATAATTAAAAATATACATAATTTTAAACAAAATTTAGTTTATTTTATTTTAATTACTTAAGAACATAACAATGGCTCATTAGCTCTGATTTTTAAGGCCTAAAAAAGGTGGGTTGGTGGTTCCATACCATCAGTCTACCAGGGCTCAGGGAAAGATTGGGGGAGGTCTACGAAAAAACCACGAGTAGAGTTAAAGCGGGAGGAGATCTGGGGGAAAGATTTTGGACGGGAAAGGGAGTCAGGCAGGGGTGTCCGATGAGCCCAATACTTTTAAACTTATTGATGGCGGATATAGAAGATGAACTATGCAAGGGGAGTAGGGGAGGGATAAAAGTAAGAGGAAGAAGATGATGTGGTGGTAATGCCGAAAAACGAATAAGAGATCAAAGTATTCGGTTCATTATAGGATCGAAGAAGACTAGCACGGTGCGAAAAATGGTTGCTGGACGGAATATTCAAAGTTTGCCCGGAAATGTTTTTCCAGCTTTGGGTAGTGCACGGGCTATTTCAGAATAAAGTACTTCCGTGTCTATATTGCTTGCTTCCCAACAAATTGGAGGTTACCTACGTATAGGTACGCGCTCTTGAGTTAATAAACAATGCCAACGGAATGGAAAATTTGCAGCCAAGGAATTTCCTCATCGACTTCGAAAAGGGGGAGGAGAACTCTTTCCGATTTCTTTTCCCTGAGGCGAATATTCATGGCTGCTTTTTCCATTTCGCGCAAGCAGTGCGAAGGAAAATCCAAGAGTTGGGGATGCAAGCGAGGTATGGAATAGACACGGAGTACTACATGTGTCTTCGGAAGTTTGTGGCATTGTGCTTTTGCAGTACCAATGACATTTTAAGTCGGTATGACATGATGGCGAATGTGCTCCTAACAAAATTTGGTGATACCGAGCAGCACCAAAGCTTCCTCGAGTATTTCGAAAATACTTGGGTAGGGCGCGTTCGCCGCAGTCCCCGATTTAGACTGGACATGTGGAACTGCAAAAGCACAACGACACAAAATCTTCCGAGGACGAATAATAGTGTGGAGTCTTGGCACAAGGCCTTCCAGGCATCTATTGGGTGTCAGCATCCCAATATTTATAAGCTGTTGGAAGGCCGTTTGTTCGAACACGTGCGTGTAAATGCTGGGTTCGAACATTTTAATGCTGGTGACTCCTTGCCCCTTTATTCCAGAGCCGAATACGCTCAGGCGAATGAAAGGCTGTTAAGGGTCATCAGCCAGTATGACGAAAAGACTCCACACGATTATTTGACGGCATGTGCACATTATGTAGGGGAATAGAGGAAGAGGCACTAGTGAGAGGCACGGGGAACTCACTTTAAAAAAGCACCCTAAGAGTGGGAGGCACGGGGAATTCACTATAATAAAGCACCCTAAGAGTTAGAGGCACGGGAAACTCACTTTAATAAAGCACCCTAAGAGTGAGAGGCACTGGGAACTACTCACTATAATAAAGCACCCAACCCCCCCATAGGGTAAGCCTTGACGTGGCGGGGGGGCTAACGGCGACTACTACAAACAGAAGTGAATGTCGCTACTAATATAACCTACAATCAACTTATTACCCACACTGTTATATTCGACCAACAAACCCTACCTATCGTTGTTTTTCAATAATTATTTTTTTGATTTAAAAACTAATTTTTTTTTACTAAAAAATACCTTGCCTTACTAAAAAATACCTTTGCAACGTCAGACACCTGTCAGAACCGTTAATTCTTATTGCAAACAGTTTATGGAACGGAATTAAAAAGATGCAAAGCCTGTTGAAATGACTTTAAAATTAATTTTTTTGGCGTTACAAAAGTGATGTGTTATGCGAACACAAAAACGCACTTGATATAAGTAGTGAGGAGTATGCTTTTTTTCGACGTTGTTACAGTTAACCAAATCGATCCTTTTACATAATTGTACATACCTACTTACATACCTACCTAATCTATATAATGTAGACAGGTATGTACATCAATTTTGTTTTCCCATGCTAACGAAAGCAATTTTTTTTCATTCAATTTTGAAATTTTAGAATGATACACAATCAAGGAATAACGTTTTTCACGTTTAATTTTATATGATCCCAATGATTTTTCAACTTAATAATTTACCCTGACATTTTAACTTCATTTTGGAACCTTAATCTTAAAGATCCTATTATTACAACAGAAGTTAGGTATAAGATAAGCCAACCAAATCAACTGACAACAAAACATTTTCACTGACACAATTATATCAGAAGCGTTTTATACTTTTAGGTGAATAGCACATTTTCCTTTAGATAATGCTCTCAGATTAGTATTTTTAATCAGTCAATTACATTTACTTTTACATACATCTTTAATATTGTTAATTGTTTATAACTTTTACAATATTTTATTATTGTTTTTAATTAACTGGATAGGTATTGTTTTACACGGAAAATCCCATTTTTTTTCTATTATTATTTTAACTAGCCGATTCGCCCCTAGCTTCGCTAACGTGGGTATATAGTATAGTATATATATATATACTATATACAGCCACGTAGCCAGAGGGGGGGTTTGATTGGCTGAAGCCCCCCCCCGAAAGTTTAAAATAAAAACTAAAACTTTCTAATATACTAAATTCAAACAGAAGCTATAAACTAAGCAAATCGATGTTGTACTACAAAAAGGTACAACATACCAACATCATAACTCTCCTAAAACGGTCAAGTATATGTGGTTTCAAAAAATGTTTGTATTAAATTTGTGTTTCTATTAAATATTCAATTTACTGACGTTTTTCATTTATAGTTTAATGTGACTGCGCAATGATTTTATAAAAAAAAATGTACTCCGATATTTTAGCTAAATATTAAGACTTTAATGTTACTGATCGGATTATTAGAACAGAAGTTATAAGCAAACGAAACCAACCATAGCGTACCTTTACAATTATTATACCGACTTCAAATGTACATACCTACATAATATGTAGGTACATATATATGTATATTATATGTAGCAATTTTTTCCCGACGCGAAGCAAATTTGCCAGGATTGTGGTTTCTTATTGCACACACTCCGCCGTCTTTAGAATACTATCTCCCTTTCACCAATTGGTGTTTGTAAGTATTTTAATGTTTTTTTTTTGTTTTTTTTTTTCTATTTTCTCGTTGAATGAAATTATTTGTCCGAAATTAAAAACAATGCCCCAAAATTTTAAACGATTTAGTACGATGTTAAAGCCACTTTATCATACTTAAAAAGGCTTTAACATCATACTAAATCGTTTAAAATTTTGCGCTAATGTTTTTAGTATGAAATTTTGAAGGATTTTGAAAATGTTCATTTGCTGCTCGTACACGCCCGTCATTTTTCCTTTAATTATATACCTCAATAGTGAAAATCGGACAATTGGATGGAAAGATATAAGTATTTAAGTAAACGCAAATCGGGTGTTTTTCGGTTTCACAAAAATCGGCAAAAAATGGACAGTAAATTTTCAACTGAAGCTCACTGCTTGTCGTTGAAAAATATCGCCATTTTTTTCAATTTTTGTGTGATTTTTTAAAGCACACTTTTTTAACTATTGTGAAGGTCGTATGGGGTGTACAGTTATGTTTATGGTATCAAAATAATTGTGGGTTTTCGTAGATGCTTACTAAAAAAAAACTAATTTTATAGATGCAATAACTAAAAAGTTATAAGGTGATAAATCAAACAACAGGAATATGTGAATATCTCGGTTGAAAAAAATTTCGAAAAATGCAAATTTTAACAAAACATGTATTTTATTAATATCTATCACCTGTATGATTTTGAGATTTTTTAAAGCATCCCTTAAAAGGATAAAAATAAAAAAGCACTCAAAATTGACTATAAAAATTATTTTTTTTAAAAAATCAATAAAAATATTTACAAAAAATGCCATACAAAATTCCTTAAACATGGGTAACTACTTTTTTTATTATCTTTTCGATGGTGTAAAATTTATTTTAATCGGACTTAACCCTGATTTATTGGAATTTTTTTCTCAACCATCGATTTTGTGGTTTTCACTTTTTAAAAATTTATATATTATAGAATTTTTTTTTTTTAAATTAGTTAAGGTTTAGAATTTTAAATATCTACTACCTACATACAAAATACATGAATAGGTACCTACTGTACGACCTTTTGTTTAGAACTTAGTTTTTGAACCCTTAACTTTGTTTTACTCCATGTAACCCTTCTAAAAATTGAAGTTTCAAAAAGTCCCTCCCTTGAGCTTCTACATAAAATTTCGAACTCAAAAAAATGTATTATCACTTAATCTATAAACATAGGTATATTTATGCACTTCCTTATTGGGTAGGGGTTGAACTTTTTAATAATTGCCTGTTCTTGTCTAACACACTTAAATTTGGTAAGAATTCATTTTGCAAGGAAGAGGCTAAAGAGCATGTAAATGACAGTTAAGTGGCGTGCGTTCAATCATTTTCTTTCTCATAATTGGGAAGTTCCCCCATACGTCAATGTGACAATGCGAAACAAGCAACAAATTTCTTTTAAATATATATTACAAAAATTGCACACTGCCCCCTTTTTTAAAAAAATAAAATACCTATAGGACCTATGAACAATTTGCACTTTGTACCTACCTACCTACCTTCCTAGGTATTAGGTATCATGCCGCCCCGCACCGCACCGCAAGGCATAAATCAAATCGTGAAAAGCCAATTTTTGAAAAGCAGTTAGAAACCTACCCAACTAGGTATACCTAAAAAGAAAAATTAAGTTCTACCTATTCATATTTGCTAAGATAAATCTCAAAACCCATTGCTTTAAAAGCATAATTGTCATAATTGGCACTTGGAATACCTACCTAACCTACCTAAATATATCCGCCTAAAAGTAGATACCTCAATACCAAAATCCACATCAAAAATCTAAACTCGCCGCTTATATTAATCGTTATTTTGTCTACACGTTTCTATCAGCTACCTTCTTACTGTTCAAAAAATCCCAAACTAATCCCTACCACATTCCAGACAATAGCTTAGCTAAGCTACCTACTGCTTTAAAAGCACCAAAAATCCAAATCTATGATAAATAAAAAGCGACTTAATAAAAAACTGTCACATTTGTAAAGGAACCCTTGAAGAAGTGATAAAATTAACAACTACCTAGCTACAATTGACCATTTACATATATAGGTACCTAGCTCTTTTTCTATACCCTTCAACAATTATAATCTATTCTATTATACCAAATCAATAATCTTCTTATTAATGGGTAGCAAATCATTTCTTAAATAATCTACTTTCTCAAAGAAGTAAGAATCTGACTAAAACTGAACTACCTACATTTAACTAAAAACAAAAAGCGCAAGCGCAACCCCAAATTGTTATCCTCATCGCTCCTGCGATGAGACTGAGAATAAAGTATGGTTTCATAAAAAACGCATAGTATCAAAGGGGGAGGTTTTATTCAATACATGTTTAAAGAATATAGAATGAACTGTTCATACATTGAAATGAACTGTTCATACATTCAAATAAACTTTAAAACTTTATAATGCGCCATGATGGGCTGCGACTGCGACGAAAGATAAGCTATACCCTATGATTAGCTGGGTTGCGATGGGTGGTAGGATGTTTGGTTGCGACATGTCAAGTTGGATATGTTCAGTTGCGATGACGCCGTGGATAATATGGGCCCCATAATGCGGGTAATGTGGAGTAGTGCAAAGACATTACTTATTAAGTTGAAAGCTGTGTTGATAATGACATGCTTGAATTGGTTTGAGTAAAAATGTATCAATCTTCCTGACGCTCTGTATGTTTCTGATACCAGTCAAACATAAAGAGGTCATTCCGTCGAGTAATTTTTACATTAAGAAATGCAGGGTCACAGTTAGTTTATTCTCCATCTCAATTGTGAATTGGATCTTTGGGTGGTATGTTTTGATAGAAAATGCTTTATTTTATGTTTGTTCATTACTGCAAAGATGTCATCCACATATTTTTCTAAAAACCTAGGTTTTTCTTCCATTTTGTCAAGCAAGTAATCAAGAACTTAGTCGGCAATAGTAGATGACAATGGTGTTAAGTTTTCATATAACAATTAAATTAAATAACTTGAACTAAATTTAAATTAAAAAAAAAATAATAATAATATATATATGTATTTCTCAGTTTGCAAAATTGCACACCCTAACATTTAAATATAATTTTATTTTTGAATTAATGATCATTAACATTAAAAAAAAAAAAATGTATGTATCTACTTTACATGAATTCCCCTAACTATCAGGCGATTAAGCTGACCGCTCATCCCTTATGTACATAATATGAAAAATGTATACATTGCATTGTTAACTTTATCATTCTATTGTCACCATCTTAGTTAGTTACATCATTACTTGATTTACTTAACTTTAATTTTTCTTTGAGCAAAAATAAATCTATGCAAGATTTTATAACGTGGTTCAATCTAAGTTTTTTATTTTAAAGAATCATCGACATAATTTAAATGAAATAATTATCAATCTAAAAAATATTAGATTGAAGTTCAAATGGATGGGCATTCCGAAAATCTGTTTGTATATTTCATCAACGAACTGTAAATAATTGTTATCTTTCAGGCAAAAATCAGGAATTTCCTAAAATTTAATTTGGCTCAATTTTGTGTTTTAGATTTTCTTAGTCGATATTCGTTTATGGATTTTTAATTGAAATTGGAGCTACTCTTCGCCATGAGTTGACAATTTCTTATCTATAACAAAGACACCAAACTTGATTTTAAAAGGTTTTATTATAGATAACATAGAGTTCTTATATAACATATTTATGACTCAGCATTAAAAGTCAATTTAGTATATTTGTTAAGTTTAATTAAGCGTGGCGAATACATTTCATCTTTTTACTTCCTATATGTAATTATGTTTTCTATTTAACTAGTTTATGCAGTTAAACAAAAAATAATTAACGCAGATCATACCTACTAGAGAAGTGAAACTTCTTATATTCTCACACAGTCAGTTAGCACCGCCATTTTTGATTTTTGTAAAAAAAACACGGTTGTCCTTTGATGTGCCCAACTTGCGCTGCCATTATGTTTTTAAAAAAAGTCGTACTAAGAATATGGTTTTTAGATGCTATCCATTTTTTAGTGTGAAGTTAGTACCGCATTTTCGATTTTTAACAAAAAACAATGTATGTGCTGTATTGTGCTCGACTGATGTGCTGCGATGTGCCGTAAATATTTTTGAAAATTTCCCAAATTTAATAATTTTACAGATGAAATGTTTTTTTTTAAAAACTTTAACTTACTAAGAACCGAAGAGATAAATAAAATGACATATTTTTTTACTACCGAAAGCAAAAGTTGCGAAGCGCCTCAGCGTGAAGTTAGCAGTACTAGAAGATTCTTTAGCGTTCATCACCATCATATCCAACTAGGTATCCCTTAACAGCTTTTTTATCCATTTTCTTTCTCTTTTGTACTGTTATATGATTGAAGCAAGAAGACCCAATTATTCTGAGATGCTTTATCCGAGCATTCAGAGTTCGTATGGACTTGTTTCATCTACTAACGAGTTTCTGGTTCTGTTTAAAACATATATAAAAGAATTCATAAGTTCTGCCCAGATAGCTTCTGGGAATTTGATTTCCGAATTTGAATTCCGAATCTGCTGAATTTGTAACGTGTCTTGTTGTCAATCATTCATGTTATTTCCATGCGTAAATACTTTATTGCAGACTGAAACAAGCGAAGTATTCACATCCATTAAATGACTCTTGATATGACAAGTTTGTTTGTTTCTGGTTTGGACGTCCGTCCGTCAGACATCCACTTTCTGCAATACCGCAGCCAATGTCCTTTCTTCTTACAGTAATTGCAGGTACATATCTTGATTTCTTGACCAGATTGTTCTTTTTTTTTCTTTGATCTTTCTTATCATTTCTTGCTACTTGCGCCTCTTGAGGACCATCTTCCATGCGTGAAGACTTTTGAGAGTTTCTCTCAAACATTAATAACTATGCTGTTAAATCATCAAAATTCTTCTCTTCTTGTTTCGTTAAAAGCATCCAACTTCACTTGAAAGTTTCATATTTGCTTGGTAAAATGTGTAAAATTTTACACACAAGCATCAATGCTGGTAACGCAAAAAAGTTGATCATTTGACGTTCCTTCAAACTGATTTTTCAATGCATTCCATGTATCTTAAGCCGTTTCTCTGTCCATAATCTTTTGATAAACTGTATCCGTCACAGAACTAGTTATCATTGGCTTTGAATAACTATTGGCTTTTATGTGCAAATCACACTTCATCTTGTATTCTGCCTTTTGAGGTTCTGTGGCATTCGCAACCAATGTTTTAAGTTTTACTAGTTTTCCATCGATGACATCAACAGCTGCTTCGTCATAATCTAGAAGATCCCTAATGTTCCTCTTCCATATTGGCCAATCTGTTTCACCAACATAAAAACAGTAGAATCACCATAAGATGTTCCAGGTGAGATTGAAATGTTTGTGGAATCGTATTTAGCGGCAGACGACAAAGCATTCGACAGCGATGATGACATTTCGTTGTGTGAGTTGAAGAAGTCAATTGCACCACCTGTATGGACAAAATCCATTTCAACAAGAAAAACAGAGAATTATTTGGGTAGAATCCAAAAATGTGCTTTAGATTTATTTGGACTTAACCGAGATTGAAGTTTCTGAAAGAATTGTTTGATACCGAGGTAAGACAACTTATTGTTAACCAAACCATGTTGTACGCAGGGCAAAAAAAAAACAACATAGTTTTTCATTCAATGAAGAAGACTTAAAAATGTTTGTTGGAATCCTACTGTTTTCGGGATATCATTCTGAGGCAAGAGAATTTATGAACTGGAAACAGTCAGCTGATATATGTACATGTTCCTATTTTAGCAAATGATGGTATGTCGAGGAAAAGATTCCAGGAAATAAAAAGGTTCATACACTTTGCTGATAACAACAACCTTGATTTGAACGACAAAATAGCTAAACTTCGCCCGCTCAGTAAACTTTTGTGCCAAAAATTTTAAAAATTTAAAAAAATGCCCTCTGCCTCACAATAAAGAATTTTAGCATAATTACAATGGCCACGAATTACGATCAAATCGAACCCAGTGAAAATATCAAAAGGTGGAGCAAGGAGCATCAGAAAAAGATAAATATTCGTCAGTCGCTGCTCTTCAAAAACTACAACATGAACATGGGCGGAGTTGACCTGCACGACCAATGCATCAACACTTACTCTGTTGAAACAAGAGGCAAGAAATGGTATAGTGGAACCTTTTCACAGCCATGATTTAGTCTACGACGTCCAGCGCCTGGAAGCTCCGCAAGCTAGTAAACAACTACAAGGGCGATCAACTTGAGTTCACCTACGATTTCACACTTTGAAGCAGGCACATCCTAGACTTACTGTCAAACGTAGCATTGCAGAGAGCCCAGGGTACCTACCACTTTCCAAAAAAAACTACCAAATCAACTCAGATGTCACCAGTGCCATTTTAGATCAAAATGGTGCTGTGAAATGTGTAATGTAACATTATGTATCCAGGAAGATTGTTTTAAAAAATTTAATATCAATGAAAATTAATATGATATGCATGTACCCATTGTACAAAACAAAGTGTTGTTCTAAAATTAACATTTACATTCTCGGCTCAGTGGAAAGTTTGAAAAAAGAAATATTAATTCGCCCTTTTCATAACGGCACCTAAACATGATTTTTTTTGTAAGTAAACGATTAAACACTGAATTCTTTGTCATATTTGCCAGGGTAAATCGGTAACTAGAATACAATATGATATTTTTTTTTCAAATTTTCTCGAAAACGACTAATGATTTTGATTAAACATCGTACCTTTAACGACCAAAGTGTTTGTACGAAAATGAAGTTTAAGGTTTTTGGCAAAAAATTCAAATAACGGAAATAGCAATTTCACGTTTTTTTTTTTTTTGAGAAAATGATATTATTATTCAAATAATGTTATATTTCAAAACTAAAAAAAAACTAGTTTTTTTAACAAACGAAAATAAAAAATAAATATGGAATTTTTTAATAGATACTTTTATCTTTTTTTTTAGTTTTCTTAAAGATGTCATTACATTATTAAACCATCAACATTATAAGAGTATTCATGCAATGTTATAAAACACTAGATAAGTTTACCATTTGGTTAATGAACTGTCAAATTTTGCATGAGAAATGATTTACACAATAGGGTTAAAATTCCTCAAGGATTATGTTGCAGAAAATTAACCAAACTTTATTGTGACTTTTAGAATCAGGCAATTTTAGAATTAAAACAATTTATTCATATAAATAAATAAATTTCTTTTTTTTTGCCTATTTTTGACATCTTTGAATAACTCTTTTTTTAATTTTTTTACGAGTTTATAGGTAACAAAATAATTTTTTTGAACAAACACAATTGTTGACTTTTAATATTTGACGTCTGACAAATAGCAGATTCAATTACACATCATTTTGCACAATTTTTAAACTTACGACGTTGCATGAATACCCTTAGGCCTTAATACGTATTTTCAATTTGTGGATACATAACAGTTGTTAGTCGCAAGCTATCTTAATCTATCTTCCAATGTCTTAAAAGATCACTTTCAAAATCTTTTGAACCCAACAAACCATGCGCCAATGTTTCATTATGCAATGCCATTTTTTGAAAACGATATCCTGGATGCTGATATTTCAGAAGAAGAAGTCGGCTTAGCAGTAAGTAAACTCAAAGATGGAAAAGCTCCAGGAGTCGATAGGATCACGGTTGAGTTTCTTAAATATGGAACTGTTGAACTCATTCAAAAACTTACCGTGGTATACAAAAATATACTAAAAACCGGAATCATACCTAATCAGTTCAAGGAAGCGATTATATTTCCAATCTTTAAAAAAGGTGATACTTCTGACCCAGAAAACTACCGTGGTATATCTTTTTTAAATACCTTTTATAAAATTTTTGTGACAATCCTAAGCGATCGCTTAGCTGTTTGGATCAACCATAATAAAATACTAAAGGAATGCCAGGCGGGATTTCGTAGTGGTTACTCTACAAACGACAATATATTCATTTTGACAAGCATTGCGGGTACTCTTTTGGAACAGAAAAAAAAACTGTATGTCCTTTTTGTCGATTTCAAGGCTGCATTCGATACAATCGATAGAAAAGCCTTGTTCTATAAGCTCTACAACAAAGGATTGTCAAAAAAGTATGGAAGGGTGATAGAAAACCTGTATGATGGGAATAAAGCGACGGTGTGGAATGGTAATGAAAGATCTGAATGGTTTGAAACAACAATGGGTGTAAAACAGGGATGCCCCTTGAGTCCTTATTTGTTTTCCTTGTTTATTGATGACCTCATTGATAATTTATCGGGAGGAATAGAGTTTGCTGGAGTAACAATTAAAGCTCTCTTGTTTGCAGACGATGTTGTTCTTTTTGCTTACTCTCCGGAAACGCTACAACTAATGATCAACCGCCTCGAAGTCTACTGCAAGTTGTGGAATTTAACGGTCAATTTAAACAAATCGAAGGCGATGGTATTTAAAAACGGTTCTGGCAGATTGGCTAGAAATGAAAAATGGCATTTCAACCATGAACCTATCGAAGTTGTGAAAATATATAAATACCTTGGGATACTTATTACAAGCAATCTGAACATGGAAAGTCATTTTAAAGACAAATTGATCAAAGCTAAAAGTGCCGTAAGTTCCTCATGGAAAAACTGTTTTGCTAACGATTCTGTTTCGCATAGCGTAAAATACAAAGTGTTTACTGCAGTAGCGGAATCTATAATGATGTATGCAGCACAAGTTTGGGGATACAGAAAATATGAATCGGTAGAAAATCTACTAAGGTTCTACGTAAAAAGATGTTTTCAACTTCCAAAAAATACACCAAATTACATGATAAATATTGAAACTGGGCTATCACCACTTTTCATTAAAACACTTGGTATTCATATCGATTTTCTTTTAAGAATTTTTAACATGAGTGATGACAGATTACCGAAAGTGATTGCGATGAGTATTATGCAGAAAAAAAGTCTTTGGTTTGAGAAGCTGAAAGAATTAGCAGACTATTGTGGACTGGATTTTATTCTTAACGTTCAAGCCTGTAATGGAAAAGAAGTCAAAGATTCGCTGTATAAACTTATCGCTAAAACTGATGAAAAATGTAGACTCGAATGTATCGCACAGGCGACTTCTTCAGTACATAGAGCCACATATAGCATTCTTCAACATAATCTTTGTGAAAGAAACTATTTTAAGATCGATTTTAATCAAAAGCTGATATCTGCGATTTTCAAAATGAGAGGTGAACTAGTACGATTAAACTTCATGCCGCATCGTGAGGATTTGCCGATTATTTGCACAATGTGTAATATGTCGGTAAGAGAAGATATAATGCATTTCATAGGAAAATGTCCGATACTGAAAGAGATACGAAGGACCTTTCTTGGCGGGAATGAAATCCATGACGATGACGTAATAGCGCTCCTTAACTGTGAACGAGATATAATGAATCTATACCATTTCTATAGAAAAGCTATGATCTACAGAATCCAAATACTTAATGAAGCATTTTAGAAACTTTTTAAACATGATTTTTTAGTTTAATTAATGTTTTGCTTTCTCGTTTAAAAATTATAATTTCTTATATGTATTTAAAATTTAAAACTACAATTTATAACCTTGTTTAAAGATTGTCAATCGGGCAGACGGCAATGCCATGCTTATATGATTTTTTTATCTAAACTTTAAGAATTGTAATTATAAATTATTAAATAAAAATCAATTGAACTTGAACTTGAACTTGAACTTGAAACTTAGTCGCAAGCGCAAGTTCGAGCAAGTTCGAGAGATCCAGTTGTCGGTATATAGAAAGATGTTAAATCATTTTATTTATTTTTATTTATTTATATTTGTATACTTGCATTTTAATTTTAAGATACATTATCCGATAAGCTAATACAAGTTTGTAATGAATATTTATTATAAGCTAATTTAAATTTAAATATGTTATACAGCCTTTCAAATTACGTATTGTAATCCATTTGAGAACTTTATTACTTAAATTAAATTTATGATTTTTTCATTAATATTCCATTTCTTCATGTTTCTTTCCCTCAATCAACATTTCCTTTTTCTTTCTACCTTGAGCAAAATATAAAAATGAGAAAATTAATTAATTATTGTTGGGATAAATGTTCTTAAACAGCAAGATTAAAGTCCTATATATATATAAAATGAGCTTAATAAATGTTTTAATAAGTTCGGCCTTTCTACAGCGTGGAAAAGTGGAAACAAAATTAAAAATTTACTTAAAACAACGAAAGCTTTGACACCTACAGTTGAGAGACCTGGTGTATATTCGGCAAAGTGTGAGCAATGCAGATGCATTTACATTGGACAAACCAAGCGCGATCTTCGTACGAGAGCAAAGGAACATTTAAATTGCATAAAAAGCAATGAACCACATAGAAGCGCAATAGCTGAGCATGTAATTGACACTCATCACACATTTACTTTGAACAGCTTTAAGTTATTGGAATGTGAGACTCAATACACGCGTCTTAATATTTTAGAGTCTCTTCATATTTATCTTAATAAAGATAATAATATAAACAGAGATGAAGGGCCACTTTGGTCATCTCTTTTCAACATATTATAGTCTGTTATTGTCTTTTTATATATGTATATAGCATATTTGTTGTAACTCTTTACTTTATTGATTTTTAGTCGAATTCTAACAGCTGATGATGAAGCATTTAGCGTTAAAACAATTGTTCTGTTTTAAAAAAAAATAAATAATTTGTATGTGACAAAAAAAGGTGTTCGATTCATTTTATTTTTTTTTCTTTCATGAGATTATCGAATGTGAGATTATATATTGCTTTTGAAAATGAAGATATTCTATCATACTTTCTTAAACCGAAGATATATCTAGCAATGCTATTATATGCAACGTTTAACTTTCTTCTGTTTATGAAGTCACAATTTCCGTATATTTCACATCCGTAAATCAGTTAAGGAATAATTAACGTTTTGGAGAGCATTATTCTAGTTTTGAGTGAAGTATAGTATTGGGTGGCCCATAAAGTACGAAGCACTCGCACTCCATAGACCTTACCTACAAGTCCCAAGTTACCTTCCGATTACATATCATTCCTAGGTTTTTCACGGTTTCTACATACTCTATAGCAAGACCATCGAGAAAGATTTGTGGAAAGTATGACAAGTCTACCAGTTTCTTGGAAATGATAATACATTTACACCTCTTGACGTTTGAAATTTTGGCAAAGATTCAAATGATCAACTGTATCGAATTCCTTTGAAAAATCCAGAAGTATTAAAAATGTTACGTTCCCTTCATCTAATGCCCCTCTTATGTCTTCTATAACATTTATAAGTGATGTAGAGCAGCTGTGTTTTTGTCCATATCCAGATTGCTTTGTTGATAAAAAATGTTTGTTCCGGAGATAACAATTAATTTGGATTTGTATAACTTTTTCGAAAACTTTTGATAGGAAGGGAAGTATTGAAGTTGGTCTAAAATCATGCTCATTTTTATATCATCTATACCGGTGGCATTAGATTTAATCGACAAGAAGCATTCAAAGACATCCTATAGGTACTCTCTATTCTTGAAAATTCAAATGAATCTACCGAAAAATGTTCATATCACGGCAAATTTTTTATCTTGAGATGATGAAACAGGAAGTGAAGGGAAAAGTAGTGCAACAAACTTAAATTATTTAAAATATTACCGTCAATGTCATCCGAAAAAACTAAACTCTTTTTAAGAAGGATATTTTGTTCATAAGTGCTTTTTGGCCAATTTTAAACAAACTTAACACCGTACTACCATTTTAACATTTTATTGAAGTTGAATTCATTGGCGCAAAATTTTAAACGATTTAGTACGATGTTAAAGTCATTTAATCATACTAAAAATGCTTTAACATCGTACTAAATCGATTAAAATTTTGCGCTATTGTGTAGTATGGTACTTTTTAGGATTTTCCAAACCAACGCCAAGTACTCCAAAATATAGTTTCACACATATATTCATAATTATTTTGACAAAATTAATGAAAAACACAAAAGAAACTTAATTTCAGAGCTAATATTAATTAATCGTTTAATCTTTTAATGAAGTACATTTATATAACAACATGTACATTGTATACCTATATCTTTATATAACCTTTTGAATGAGCCTTGGAAAGTTTCAACAAGTTTTGTTAGCATTTTTTAAAGAATATTCTCTCAAAGTTTTTTAACTCCAACAATTGTCTCATTTTAAAATATTTAATTTTTCTTTTATTCAAGCCCAGACATTTTCAATTAAGTGTTTTCATTTCAAATCGGCCCAACATCTTGGTAATCAATTTACTTTTAGGAAAGTGAGCACTATCTTGTTGAAAAAAAGAAAGAATCCCCACCATCAGATGTAAATTCATGTTATTTCAAAACATTTTAATATTTCATGGTTCTACCTATTGGGAATAAGTCTGCTTTGGTTAATGGGAGACATATAATCCCACAAAATTATTGCACCACCACATGCATCATTATTTGCAAAACTGATAAGTTACATGAACAGGAATTGGCCAAATCACCTTCCTGCGTATAGCAGTCGACTTCTTTTAATTATTAAGTCTGTGGAAAAACGTCGGAAAGTTTCTTAAGTTATATTTTTACACAGACGGAATCTGTTCGGTTGTTGGAAACCATAATTCTTCTCTGAAACATTAATCAAATGAAAGCCTACACTCAGGAGTAATATCGTAGCTTTTAACACTCAATCTACAGATAAGTATTTTGTTTTGTTACTAAAATTGTTGATGTTATTATCTATCTATAGAATATTGTTTTTGTAGCTATTTATATTTAAATTTGTTTATCATACAAAACTCCTTATATAATTGTATGCTATTCTATTCTGTAAGTGTGTTAGGCTTAATTTATATTTTATTTACTAACAACTAACATTACGCTAAATGATGACGGTATCTGAGGGTAAAAAACCAGAAATCATAAAGTTCCTGCTGATAGCGTTTAAAAAAAATCACCCCCTTGGCATATATCGAAATCCCTCCATAAACAACAACGTTAGCCTATTTGGGTAAAAATTAAACTTATCTTACTTGGAATGAATCAGTATTATTGTTTTTATTTTTTTTTTTTTAACATCGCTCATCGAATTAAGATCAAAATCTGAATAAAAGACTGATGTTCATAATATTATCAGAATATTTTTAAAAGCTTATAATATTATTATTTATTTTTATTTAAACAACAACATACTTCTTGGAAGATGTTCTTGATATCAAATCAAATATTTAAACAGTTCTCATCAAAGCAAAATTGATATGATAACTGAAGATCCTTTAAATTTATAAGACAAATACTGATATCACGATAGGAGAAAAGCTTATAAGAAAGCAAACATCGAAAGGAATAAGTTATTAAAACAAAAAAAAATTAGCAATGAAGACGTTTCTAATTGTGCTCCTGAGTGTAACTTTGGGTAGGTTTAGTGTTTTCTAATCACTAACGAGAAATAATATTAAATATTTTTATTTTTTATTAAAGTTTTTGCAATTCCAATAAAGGATAACAACCTTGAGGACTATGAATCTGAAGATGGATGGTTTGTTCCTCAAGAAGATGGCTCGCTTAAATGGATGACGGAAGAAGAAGCTCAGCTGGAAATGCGTGCCTTGACCATGTCGAGAAAGAAGTCGAAAGAAGCTAAGGTTCAATTTTATCTATACACACAAGATTCTCCTGAAGATCCCGAAGAAATTTTTATTGATGACATTCAGTCTTTGGAAAATTCGAATTTTAACAGTGAACATGAAACAAGGTAGATTTAAGAGATATTTTTTGACAATTTCTTGACTAAAGACTAATTCTTTCATTTTTAGAATAATAATTCATGGCTGGCTGAACAACTATAAATCAGATGTGAATACGGAAATTCGTCAAGCCTTTTTGAGTGTTGGTGAATACAATGTGATTAGTGTCGATTGGAGTGACAAGGCCGATCGTTATAATTATATATCTGCTGTTAGGGCGATCCCAGAAATTGGTCAGAGAGTTGCCAATTTTATTGAATTTCTTCGCAACGAAGGAAATATGCAATCGAAGGATTTAAAAGTTATCGGTCATAGTTTGGGTGCCCACGTGGCAGGACATGCTGGTAAATTGATTCAAGGAGAACAAATTCATACTATTATCGGCTTGGACACTGCATTCCCACTCTTCAGGTATAAAAATTGTGAAAATCGTTTGTGCAATACCGATGCCATTTATGTTGAATCAATTCACACGAATGGAAGATTATTGGGATTCATACAACCCATTGGCAAAACGGCATTTTATCCAAATGGTGGACGAACTCAACCTGGATGTGGACTCGATATAGTTGGATCATGCTCCCATTCAAGAGCTTTTATGTATTATGCCGAGTCTATAAGGCAGAAGTTTTTGGGTGTCAAATGTAGAGATTGGAAAAACGCCGTGGACAAAGATTGCGAATTCAGCGGTAAAGGATCAGTCGCAAACTTTGATGATGATGGGAATCACTTGGTATTGGAAGGTTCATTTTATTCTCCGGTAAATAAAAATTCACCATATGGATTAGGCAATTTTTAAATCATAATTGTTTTTATAAAAAAGATATATTACACAACACAAATAAATTGTGATTAAAATTAAAATGCATTCAAATCGACAGTTACTTACTTTTATTAACAAATGTTGCAATTATGGTAGGTAATAGTTAGGGATGTCGTAAACATCCTTAATTTAGTCACGTAGTTTCAAACTTTTCTCGATTTTTAGAGACTCGTTGATATTTTTACCTATCTATTCTTAACGGAGAATTGATAATCTCCATAGTCGTTTACGATAAGTACAGAGAAAGCCAATAAAAGTGTACCCATGAGCTTCTAAGACCAAATGCCAGTTGGTGTGTATATTTCTATTGTTTTTGATGGAAGGGAATGGTTTTGTCTTCCATTTCAATGACAGATTTTTCGATTTTTTTTTCATATTTTTCATATTGAAGATTTTTCATATTTGAAGTAGCTATGAATTTTCTCCAAACGTCTTCCTCTAGATAGCTAGATAGAGCTGCTTTGGAACTAAATACAACTCTATATCTCCTGGATGTTGGCGATGCCGACCCATCGGCCATGAGGCTTTGACTTCTTCTCCTTTATTTGCGTAGAAATACGATTTCCCTGTTGAACCAGATACTAGGTTTTTTTTTACGAAGGAAGCGGTGCTGTTCGACTTAGAGCCATTTTGTCTCGTTGAGAAAAGAATACAAGTTTTTGATCTCCAGTTTGTTGACGTCATAAATATCCTATACCAAATGATCGGGCCCTCATTCTGGCGAAATTTACATAGGAAATAAAAGACAGGTTTATTGCATAGTTATGTGTCTTGGTTGTTTTAATAGAATGAACTGTTCATACATTGAAATGAACTGTTCATACATTCAAATAAACTTTATAATGCGCCATGATGGGCTGCGACGAAAGATAAGCTATACCCTATGATTAGCGACATGTCAAGTTGGATATGTTCAGTTGCGATGACGCCGTGGATAATATGGGCCCCATAATGCGGGTAATGTGGAGTAGTGCAAAGACCTTACTTATTAAGTTGAAAGCTGTATTGATAATGACATGCTTGAATTGGTTTGAGTAAAAATGTATCAATCTTCCTGACGCTCTGTATGTTTCTGATACCAGTCAAACATAAGGAGGTCATTCCGTCGAGTAATTTTACATTAAGAAATGCAGGGTCACAGTTAGTTTATTCTCCATCTCAATTGTGAATTGGATCTTTGGGTGGTATGTTTTGATAGAAAATGCTTTATTTTATTCATTACTGCAAAGATGTCATCCACATATTTTTCTAAAAACCTAGGTTTTTCTTCCATTTTGTCAAGCAAGTAATCAAGAACTTAGTCAGCAATAGTAGGTGACAATGGTGTTAAGTTTTCATATAACAATTAAATTAAATAACTTGAACTAAATTTAAATTTAAAAAAAAAAATAATAATATATATATTTATCAGTTTGCAAAATTGCACACCCTAACATTTAAATATAATTTTATTTTTGAATTAATGATCATTAACATTTAAAAAAAAAAAAATGTATGTATCTACTTTACATGAATTCCCCTAACTATCAGGCGATTAAGCTGACCGCTCATCCCTTATGTACATAATATGAAAAATGTATACATTGCATTGTTAACTTTATCATTCTATTGTCACCATCTTAGTTAGTTACATCATTACTTGATTTACTTAACTTTAATTTTTCTTTGAGCAAAAATAAATCTATGCAAGATTTTATAACGTGGTTCAATCTAAGTTTTTTATTTTAAAGAATCATCGACATAATTTAAATGAAATAATTATCAATCTAAAAAATATTAGATTGAAGTTCAAATGGATGGGCATTCCGAAAATCTGTTTGTATATTTCATCAACGAACTGTAAATAATTGTTATCTTTCAGGCAAAAATCAGGAATTTCCTAAAATTTAATTTGGCTCAATTTTGTGTTTTAGATTTTCTTAGTCGATATTCGTTTATGGATTTTTAATTGAAATTGGAGCTACTCTTCGCCATGAGTTGACAATTTCTTATCTATAACAAAGACACCAAACTTGATTTTAAAAGGTTTTATTATAGATAACATAGAGTTCTTATATAACATATTTATGACTCAGCATTAAAAGTCAATTTAGTATATTTGTTAAGTTTAATTAAGCGTGGCGAATACATTTCATCTTTTTACTTCCTATATGTAATTATGTTTTCTATTTAACTAGTTTATGCAGTTAAACAAAAAATAATTAACGCAGATCATACCTACTAGAGAAGTGAAACTTCTTATATTCTAACACAGTCAGTTAGCACCGCCATTTTTGATTTTTGTAAAAAAAAACACGGTTGTCCTTTGATGTGCCCAACTTTCTGCAATACCGCAGCCAATGTCCTTTCTTCTTACAGTAATTGCAGGTATCTTGATTTCTTGACCAGTTGTTCTTTTTTTTTTCTTTGATCTTTCTTATCATTTCTTGCTACTTGCGCCTCTTGAGGACCATCTTCCATGCGTGAAGACTTTTGAGAGTTTCTCTCAAACATTAATAACTATGCTGTTAAATCATCAAAATTCTTCTCTTCTTGTTTCGTTAAAAGCATCCAACTTCACTTGAAAGTTTCATATTTGCTTGGTAAAATGTGTAAAATTTTACACACAAGCATCAATGCTGGTAACGCAAAAAAGTTGATCATTTGACGTTCCTTCAAACTGATTTTTCAATGCATTCCATGTATCTTAAGCCGTTTCTCTGTCCATAATCTTTTGATAAACTGTATCCGTCACAGAACTAGTTATCATTGGCTTTGAATAACTATTGGCTTTTATGTGCAAATCACACTTCATCTTGTATTCTGCCTTTTGAGGTTCTGTGGCATTCGCAACCAATGTTTTAAGTTTTACTAGTTTTCCATCGATGACATCAACAGCTGCTTCGTCATAATCTAGAAGATCCCTAATGTTCCTCTTCCATATTGGCCAATCTGTTTCACCAACATAAAAACAGTAGAATCACCATAAGATGTTCCAGGTGAGATTGAAATGTTTGTGGAATCGTATTTAGCGGCAGACGACAAAGCATTCGACAGCGATGATGACATTTCGTTGTGTGAGTTGAAGAAGTCAATTGCACCACCTGTATGGACAAAATCCATTTCAACAAGAAAAACAGAGAATTATTTGGGTAGAATCCAAAAATGTGCTTTAGATTTATTTGGACTTAACCGAGATTGAAGTTTCTGAAAGAATTGTTTGATACCGAGGTAAGACAACTTATTGTTAACCAAACCATGTTGTACGCAGGGCAAAAAAAAAACAACATAGTTTTTCATTCAATGAAGAAGACTTAAAAATGTTTGTTGGAATCCTACTGTTTTCGGGATATCATTCTGAGGCAAGAGAATTTATGAACTGGAAACAGTCAGCTGATATATGTACATGTTCCTATTTTAGCAAATGATGGTATGTCGAGGAAAAGATTCCAGGAAATAAAAAGGTTCATACACTTTGCTGATAACAACAACCTTGATTTGAACGACAAAATAGCTAAACTTCGCCCGCTCAGTAAACTTTTGTGCCAAAAATTTTAAAAATTTAAAAAAATGCCCTCTGCCTCACAATAAAGAATTTTAGCATAATTACAATGGCCACGAATTACGATCAAATCGAACCCAGTGAAAATATCAAAAGGTGGAGCAAGGAGCATCAGAAAAAGATAAATATTCGTCAGTCGCTGCTCTTCAAAAACTACAACATGAACATGGGCGGAGTTGACCTGCACGACCAATGCATCAACACTTACTCTGTTGAAACAAGAGGCAAGAAATGGTATAGTGGAACCTTTTCACAGCCATGATTTAGTCTACGACGTCCAGCGCCTGGAAGCTCCGCAAGCTAGTAAACAACTACAAGGGCGATCAACTTGAGTTCACCTACGATTTCACACTTTGAAGCAGGCACATCCTAGACTTACTGTCAAACGTAGCATTGCAGAGAGCCCAGGGTACCTACCACTTTCCAAAAAAAACTACCAAATCAACTCAGATGTCACCAGTGCCATTTTAGATCAAAATGGTGCTGTGAAATGTGTAATGTAACATTATGTATCCAGGAAGATTGTTTTAAAAAATTTAATATCAATGAAAATTAATATGATATGCATGTACCCATTGTACAAAACAAAGTGTTGTTCTAAAATTAACATTTACATTCTCGGCTCAGTGGAAAGTTTGAAAAAAGAAATATTAATTCGCCCTTTTCATAACGGCACCTAAACATGATTTTTTTTGTAAGTAAACGATTAAACACTGAATTCTTTGTCATATTTGCCAGGGTAAATCGGTAACTAGAATACAATATGATATTTTTTTTTCAAATTTTCTCGAAAACGACTAATGATTTTGATTAAACATCGTACCTTTAACGACCAAAGTGTTTGTACGAAAATGAAGTTTAAGGTTTTTGGCAAAAAATTCAAATAACGGAAATAGCAATTTCACGTTTTTTTTTTTTTTGAGAAAATGATATTATTATTCAAATAATGTTATATTTCAAAACTAAAAAAAAACTAGTTTTTTTAACAAACGAAAATAAAAAATAAATATGGAATTTTTTAATAGATACTTTTATCTTTTTTTTTAGTTTTCTTAAAGATGTCATTACATTATTAAACCATCAACATTATAAGAGTATTCATGCAATGTTATAAAACACTAGATAAGTTTACCATTTGGTTAATGAACTGTCAAATTTTGCATGAGAAATGATTTACACAATAGGGTTAAAATTCCTCAAGGATTATGTTGCAGAAAATTAACCAAACTTTATTGTGACTTTTAGAATCAGGCAATTTTAGAATTAAAACAATTTATTCATATAAATAAATAAATTTCTTTTTTTTTGCCTATTTTTGACATCTTTGAATAACTCTTTTTTTAATTTTTTTACGAGTTTATAGGTAACAAAATAATTTTTTTGAACAAACACAATTGTTGACTTTTAATATTTGACGTCTGACAAATAGCAGATTCAATTACACATCATTTTGCACAATTTTTAAACTTACGACGTTGCATGAATACCCTTAGGCCTTAATACGTATTTTCAATTTGTGGATACATAACAGTTGTTAGTCGCAAGCTATCTTAATCTATCTTCCAATGTCTTAAAAGATCACTTTCAAAATCTTTTGAACCCAACAAACCATGCGCCAATGTTTCATTATGCAATGCCATTTTTTGAAAACGATATCCTGGATGCTGATATTTCAGAAGAAGAAGTCGGCTTAGCAGTAAGTAAACTCAAAGATGGAAAAGCTCCAGGAGTCGATAGGATCACGGTTGAGTTTCTTAAATATGGAACTGTTGAACTCATTCAAAAACTTACCGTGGTATACAAAAATATACTAAAAACCGGAATCATACCTAATCAGTTCAAGGAAGCGATTATATTTCCAATCTTTAAAAAAGGTGATACTTCTGACCCAGAAAACTACCGTGGTATATCTTTTTTAAATACCTTTTATAAAATTTTTGTGACAATCCTAAGCGATCGCTTAGCTGTTTGGATCAACCATAATAAAATACTAAAGGAATGCCAGGCGGGATTTCGTAGTGGTTACTCTACAAACGACAATATATTCATTTTGACAAGCATTGCGGGTACTCTTTTGGAACAGAAAAAAAAACTGTATGTCCTTTTTGTCGATTTCAAGGCTGCATTCGATACAATCGATAGAAAAGCCTTGTTCTATAAGCTCTACAACAAAGGATTGTCAAAAAAGTATGGAAGGGTGATAGAAAACCTGTATGATGGGAATAAAGCGACGGTGTGGAATGGTAATGAAAGATCTGAATGGTTTGAAACAACAATGGGTGTAAAACAGGGATGCCCCTTGAGTCCTTATTTGTTTTCCTTGTTTATTGATGACCTCATTGATAATTTATCGGGAGGAATAGAGTTTGCTGGAGTAACAATTAAAGCTCTCTTGTTTGCAGACGATGTTGTTCTTTTTGCTTACTCTCCGGAAACGCTACAACTAATGATCAACCGCCTCGAAGTCTACTGCAAGTTGTGGAATTTAACGGTCAATTTAAACAAATCGAAGGCGATGGTATTTAAAAACGGTTCTGGCAGATTGGCTAGAAATGAAAAATGGCATTTCAACCATGAACCTATCGAAGTTGTGAAAATATATAAATACCTTGGGATACTTATTACAAGCAATCTGAACATGGAAAGTCATTTTAAAGACAAATTGATCAAAGCTAAAAGTGCCGTAAGTTCCTCATGGAAAAACTGTTTTGCTAACGATTCTGTTTCGCATAGCGTAAAATACAAAGTGTTTACTGCAGTAGCGGAATCTATAATGATGTATGCAGCACAAGTTTGGGGATACAGAAAATATGAATCGGTAGAAAATCTACTAAGGTTCTACGTAAAAAGATGTTTTCAACTTCCAAAAAATACACCAAATTACATGATAAATATTGAAACTGGGCTATCACCACTTTTCATTAAAACACTTGGTATTCATATCGATTTTCTTTTAAGAATTTTTAACATGAGTGATGACAGATTACCGAAAGTGATTGCGATGAGTATTATGCAGAAAAAAAGTCTTTGGTTTGAGAAGCTGAAAGAATTAGCAGACTATTGTGGACTGGATTTTATTCTTAACGTTCAAGCCTGTAATGGAAAAGAAGTCAAAGATTCGCTGTATAAACTTATCGCTAAAACTGATGAAAAATGTAGACTCGAATGTATCGCACAGGCGACTTCTTCAGTACATAGAGCCACATATAGCATTCTTCAACATAATCTTTGTGAAAGAAACTATTTTAAGATCGATTTTAATCAAAAGCTGATATCTGCGATTTTCAAAATGAGAGGTGAACTAGTACGATTAAACTTCATGCCGCATCGTGAGGATTTGCCGATTATTTGCACAATGTGTAATATGTCGGTAAGAGAAGATATAATGCATTTCATAGGAAAATGTCCGATACTGAAAGAGATACGAAGGACCTTTCTTGGCGGGAATGAAATCCATGACGATGACGTAATAGCGCTCCTTAACTGTGAACGAGATATAATGAATCTATACCATTTCTATAGAAAAGCTATGATCTACAGAATCCAAATACTTAATGAAGCATTTTAGAAACTTTTTAAACATGATTTTTTAGTTTAATTAATGTTTTGCTTTCTCGTTTAAAAATTATAATTTCTTATATGTATTTAAAATTTAAAACTACAATTTATAACCTTGTTTAAAGATTGTCAATCGGGCAGACGGCAATGCCATGCTTATATGATTTTTTTATCTAAACTTTAAGAATTGTAATTATAAATTATTAAATAAAAATCAATTGAACTTGAACTTGAACTTGAACTTGAAACTTAGTCGCAAGCGCAAGTTCGAGCAAGTTCGAGAGATCCAGTTGTCGGTATATAGAAAGATGTTAAATCATTTTATTTATTTTTATTTATTTATATTTGTATACTTGCATTTTAATTTTAAGATACATTATCCGATAAGCTAATACAAGTTTGTAATGAATATTTATTATAAGCTAATTTAAATTTAAATATGTTATACAGCCTTTCAAATTACGTATTGTAATCCATTTGAGAACTTTATTACTTAAATTAAATTTATGATTTTTTCATTAATATTCCATTTCTTCATGTTTCTTTCCCTCAATCAACATTTCCTTTTTCTTTCTACCTTGAGCAAAATATAAAAATGAGAAAATTAATTAATTATTGTTGGGATAAATGTTCTTAAACAGCAAGATTAAAGTCCTATATATATATAAAATGAGCTTAATAAATGTTTTAATAAGTTCGGCCTTTCTACAGCGTGGAAAAGTGGAAACAAAATTAAAAATTTACTTAAAACAACGAAAGCTTTGACACCTACAGTTGAGAGACCTGGTGTATATTCGCCAAAGTGTGAGCAATGCAGATGCATTTACATTGGACAAACCAAGCGCGATCTTCGTACGAGAGCAAAGGAACATTTAAATTGCATAAAAAGCAATGAACCACATAGAAGCGCAATAGCTGAGCATGTAATTGACACTCATCACACATTTACTTTGAACAGCTTTAAGTTATTGGAATGTGAGACTCAATACACGCGTCTTAATATTTTAGAGTCTCTTCATATTTATCTTAATAAAGATAATAATATAAACAGAGATGAAGGGCCACTTTGGTCATCTCTTTTCAACATATTATAGTCTGTTATTGTCTTTTTATATATGTATATAGCATATTTGTTGTAACTCTTTACTTTATTGATTTTTAGTCGAATTCTAACAGCTGATGATGAAGCATTTAGCGTTAAAACAATTGTTCTGTTTTAAAAAAAAATAAATAATTTGTATGTGACAAAAAAAGGTGTTCGATTCATTTTATTTTTTTTTCTTTCATGAGATTATCGAATGTGAGATTATATATTGCTTTTGAAAATGAAGATATTCTATCATACTTTCTTAAACCGAAGATATATCTAGCAATGCTATTATATGCAACGTTTAACTTTCTTCTGTTTATGAAGTCACAATTTCCGTATATTTCACATCCGTAAATCAGTTAAGGAATAATTAACGTTTTGGAGAGCATTATTCTAGTTTTGAGTGAAGTATAGTATTGGGTGGCCCATAAAGTACGAAGCACTCGCACTCCATAGACCTTACCTACAAGTCCCAAGTTACCTTCCGATTACATATCATTCCTAGGTTTTTCACGGTTTCTACATACTCTAATAGCAAGACCATCGAGAAAGATTTGTGGAAAGTATGACAAGTCTACCAGTTTCTTGGAAATGATAATACATTTACACCTCTTGACGTTTGAAATTTTGGCAAAGATTCAAATGATCAGCTATGTTTTTGTCCAAATCCAGATTGCTTTGTTGATAAAAAAATTTTGTTCCGGAGATAACAATTAATTTGGATTTGTATAACTTTTTCGAAAACTTTTGATAGGAAGGGATGTATTGAAGTTGGTCTAAAATCATGCTCATTTTTATATCATCTATGCCGGTGGCATTAGATTTAATCGACAAGAAGCATTCAAAGACATCCTATAGGTACTCTCTATTCTTGAAAATTCAAATGAATCTACCGAAAAATGTTCATATCACGGCAAATTTTTTATCTTGAGATGATGAAACAGGAAGTGAAGGGAAAAGTAGTGCAACAAACTTAAATTATTTAAAATATTACCGTCAATGTCATCCGAAAAAACTAAACTCTTTTTAAGAAGGATATTTTGTTCATAAGTGCTTTTTGGCCAATTTTAAACAAACTTAACACCGTACTACCATTTTAACATTTTATTGAAGTTGAATTCATTGGCGCAAAATTTTAAACGATTTAGTACGATGTTAAAGTCATTTAATCATACTAAAAATGCTTTAACATCGTACTAAATCGATTAAAATTTTGCGCTATTGTGTAGTATGGTACTTTTTAGGATTTTCCAAACCAAGGCCAAGTACTCCAAAATATAGCTGCCGAAATATAGTTTCACACATATATTCATAATTACATATTTTGACAAAATTAATGAAAAACACAAAAGAAACCTAATTTCAGAGCTAATATTAATTAATCGTTTAATCTTTTAATGAAGTACATTTATATAACAACATGTACATTGTATACCTATATCTTTATATAACCTTTTGAATGAGCCTTGGAAAGTTTCAACAAGTTTTGTTAGCATTTTTTAAAGAATATTCTCTCAAAGTTTTTTAACTCCAACAATTGTCTCATTTTAAAATATTTAATTTTTCTTTTATTCAAGCCCAGACATTTTCAATTAAGTGTTTTCATTTCAAATCGGCCCAACATCTTGGTAATCAATTTACTTTTAGGAAAGTGAGCACTATCTTGTTGAAAAAAAGAAAGAATCCCCACCATCAGATGTAAATTCATGTTATTTCAAAACATTTTAATATTTCATGGTTCTACCTATTGGGAATAAGTCTGCTTTGGTTAATGGGAGACATATAATCCCACAAAATTATTGCACCACCACATGCATCATTATTTGCAAAACTGATAAGTTACATGAACAGGAATTGGCCAAATCACCTTCCTGCGTATAGCAGTCGACTTCTTTTAATTATTAAGTCTGTGGAAAAACGTCGGAAAGTTTCTTAAGTTATATTTTTACACAGACGGAATCTGTTCGGTTGTTGGAAACCATAATTCTTCTCTGAAACATTAATCAAATGAAAGCCTACACTCAGGAGTAATATCGTAGCTTTTAACACTCAATCTACAGATAAGTATTTTGTTTTGTTACTAAAATTGTTGATGTTATTATCTATCTATAGAATATTGTTTTTGTAGCTATTTATATTTAAATTTGTTTATCATACAAAACTCCTTATATAATTGTATGCTATTCTATTCTGTAAGTGTGTTAGGCTTAATTTATATTTTATTTACTAACAACTAACATTACGCTAAATGATGACGGTATCTGAGGGTAAAAAACCAGAAATCATAAAGTTCCTGCTGATAGCGTTTAAAAAAAATCACCCCCTTGGCATATATCGAAATCCCTCCATAAACAACAACGTTAGCCTATTTGGGTAAAAATTAAACTTATCTTACTTGGAATGAATCAGTATTATTGTTTTTATTTTTTTTTTTTTAACATCGCTCATCGAATTAAGATCAAAATCTGAATAAAAGACTGATGTTCATAATATTATCAGAATATTTTTAAAAGCTTATAATATTATTATTTATTTTTATTTAAACAACAACATACTTCTTGGAAGATGTTCTTGATATCAAATCAAATATTTAAACAGTTCTCATCAAAGCAAAATTGATATGATAACTGAAGATCCTTTAAATTTATAAGACAAATACTGATATCACGATAGGAGAAAAGCTTATAAGAAAGCAAACATCGAAAGGAATAAGTTATTAAAACAAAAAAAAATTAGCAATGAAGACGTTTCTAATTGTGCTCCTGAGTGTAACTTTGGGTAGGTTTAGTGTTTTCTAATCACTAACGAGAAATAATATTAAATATTTTTATTTTTTATTAAAGTTTTTGCAAATCCAATAAAGGATAACAACCTTGAGGACTATGAATCTGAAGATGGATGGTTTGTTCCTCAAGAAGATGGCTCGCTTAAATGGATGACGGAAGAAGAAGCTCAGCTGGAAATGCGTGCCTTGACCATGTCGAGAAAGAAGTCGAAAGAAGCTAAGGTTCAATTTTATCTATACACACAAGATTCTCCTGAAGATCCCGAAGAAATTTTTATTGATGACATTCAGTCTTTGGAAAATTCGAATTTTAACAGTGAACATGAAACAAGGTAGATTTAAGAGATATTTTTTGACAATTTCTGTACTAATTACTAATTCTTTCATTTTTAGAATAATAATTCATGGCTGGCTGAACAACTATAAATCAGATGTGAATACGGAAATTCGCCAAGCCTTTTTGAGTGTTGGTGAATACAATGTGATTAGTGTCGATTGGAGTGACAAGGCCGATCGTTATAATTATATATCTGCTGTTAGGGCGATCCCAGAAATTGGTCAGAGAGTTGCCAATTTTATTGAATTTCTTCGCAACGAAGGAAATATGCAATCGAAGGATTTAAAAGTTATCGGTCATAGTTTGGGTGCCCACGTGGCAGGACATGCTGGTAAATTGATTCAAGGAGAACAAATTCATACTATTATCGGCTTGGACACTGCATTCCCACTCTTCAGGTATAAAAATTGTGAAAATCGTTTGTGCAATACCGATGCCATTTATGTTGAATCAATTCACACGAATGGAAGATTATTGGGATTCATAAAACCCATTGGCAAAACGGCATTTTATCCAAATGGTGGACGAACTCAACCTGGATGTGGACTCGATATAGTTGGATCATGCTCCCATTCAAGAGCTTTTATGTATTATGCCGAGTCTATAAGGCAGAAGTTTTTGGGTGTCAAATGTAGAGATTGGAAAAACGCCGTGGACAAAGATTGCGAATTCAGCGGTAAAGGATCAGTCGCAAACTTTGATGATGATGGGAATCACTTGGTATTGGAAGGTTCATTTTATTCTCCGGTAAATAAAAATTCACCATATGGATTAGGCAATTTTTAAATCATAATTGTTTTTATAAAAAAGATATATTACACAACACAAATAAATTGTGATTAAAATTAAAATGCATTCAAATCGACATAGTTACTTACTTTAATTAACAAATGTTGCAATTATGGTAGGTAATAGTTAGGGATGTCTTTTCTCGATTTTTAGAGACTCGTTGATATTTTTACCTATCTATTCTTAACGGAGAATTGATAATCTCCATAGTCGTTTACGATAAGTACAGAGAAAGCCAATAAAAGTGTACCCATGAGCTTCTAAGACCAAATGCCAGTTGGTGTGTATATTTCTATTGATTTATCTGTGGCAGGATTTCAAATTGTAGGGAGAAAAGAGTAACTTGCGCGGTATTAATATTCTAGTATTATGTTGAATGGATTGATTTGTATATTAAGAAGTTTTATTTTTTTTTTAACAATACAAATTCTATGTAGCTATGTACCTACTACTGAAATAAATTAGCCCAGTTTAGAACTATTAAGTCTCAAGGGAACAATTGGTCCATCCGTTATTGGTATATTTTGTTTAAAGGCACTTTGCCCAGACTATCCATCCCACCATGACTTGCTTAAACTTGACTTGTCAAACTTAAATCGAAATACCTAAATAAAAACCGAAATACATAGCTAATCGAAAAACTAAACAATAAAAGGCGAAATAAGCTGTTTGTTTTTTTTTCGAAACAATAACGCAAAATTTTAAACGATTTAGTAAGATGTTAAAGCATTTTTACAATGATAAAAGATGTTAAAGCATTTTTACTATGATAAAAAGGCTTTAACATCGTACTAAATCGTTTAAAATTTTGCGCTAATTATTGTAAACCAAATAATCAAAAAATATATGTATTAATACAAATGCTGAAACAACAAAATACGAAATAAAAAAGACCAAACAAACCATGTCCCTTTGTTTTTGATGGAAGGGAATGGTTTTGTCTTCCATTTCAATGACAGATTTTTCGACTAACTACCTGATGTCAGTATTCAGTACTAAAAATGAAGGAAATGTCGTTTTTTTTTTTCATATTTGAAGTAGCTATGAATTTTCTCCAAACGTCTTCCTCTAGATAGCTAGATAGAGCTGCTTTGGAACTAAATACAACTCTATATCTCCTGGATGTTGGCGATGCCGACCCATCGGCCATGAGGCTTTGACTTCTTCTCCTTTATTTGCGTAGAAATACGATTTCCCTGTTGAACCAGATACTAGGTTTTTTTTTACGAAGGAAGCGGTGCTGTTCGACTTAGAGCCATTTTGTCTCGTTGAGAAAAGAATACAAGTTTTTGATCTCCAGTTTGTTGACGTCATAAATATCCTATACCAAATGATCGGGCCCTCATTCTGGCGAAATTTACATAGGAAATAAAAGACAGGTTTATTGCATAGTTATGTGTCTTGGTTGTTTTAATAGAATGAACTGTTCATACATTGAAATGAACTGTTCATACATTCAAATAAACTTTATAATGCGCCATGATGGGCTGCGACGAAAGATAAGCTATACCCTATGATTAGCGACATGTCAAGTTGGATATGTTCAGTTGCGATGACGCCGTGGATAATATGGGCCCCATAATGCGGGTAATGTGGAGTAGTGCAAAGACCTTACTTATTAAGTTGAAAGCTGTATTGATAATGACATGCTTGAATTGGTTTGAGTAAAAATGTATCAATCTTCCTGACGCTCTGTATGTTTCTGATACCAGTCAAACATAAGGAGGTCATTCCGTCGAGTAATTTTACATTAAGAAATGCAGGGTCACAGTTAGTTTATTCTCCATCTCAATTGTGAATTGGATCTTTGGGTGGTATGTTTTGATAGAAAATGCTTTATTTTATGTTTGTTCATTACTGCAAAGATGTCATCCACATATTTTTCTAAAAACCTAGGTTTTTCTTCCATTTTGTCAAGCAAGTAATCAAGAACTTAGTCGGCAATAGTAGGTGACAATGGTGTTAAGTTTTCATATAACAATTAAATTAAATAACTTGAACTAAGGGACCATGGGCATTTTGGGCCCACTTTCAACGTTGCTCAACAGTAATGAAACTTATGTCATATGAAAGCGTATGGAGAGCACTTTATTTCATTCTATGGCAGCTAAATTGAAATCGAGCGCAAAAATGGTGTTTTGGCGCATTTTATAAAAAAAGTATTGATAATGCAAAAAAAAAATATTTAAAAAAAATGGCAACACTTACTGAAAAGTGTTTCACCTTTTCTGAAAGCTAGAAGTCTGTTTTCATTTTATTTTTAAATCAACTTATTTGTATAAATAGTTTTCGAAAAAATTACTTTCAAACTCAAAAATGTTGAAAAACAAAACATTGAATACTGATTTGTACACAATTTTAAATACTAAGTTCTAAATTGGCTTTTAGTATTCACCGCCTCTATTAATTCTGCATTATAAACTGAAAACCAGATGGTCTTATCTCATCTAGTTTTCGAGAAAATTGAAAATTACTAAAACTTGCTCCTTTTTTATAAGAATTTTTAAGTATTTATTTTGGTATTTACGTGAACTTTTCGTGAGGTTAACGAATAATGAATAGATTAAGGCCTAGTTTTACAGCCCACACTTACCTGATTAAGTGGCACTCAAGCATTCCATATTGGCCACTTAAATGCAGCTTGTTCAGACTGTGAAACTAGGCCTAAGAACAGTGATGAAATCTATGTCATATGAATGCTCTTGGGGTGTAGGTACCTATTTTATTTCATTCTATGATAAGTTCAAATCAAGGGCCAAAATGGTGAATGAAGCAAAACAAAATACAAAGACGGAACAGTAAAATATGTATCGTTCCCGATAGCTGTAATTTTGTTTTTAAGAAACAAAACGTTTATGTTGTTTTTGTTGATCTTGTTTCTTTTTTTGTTTGATATGATTAAAATTAAAATATGATTAAATATTTACAAATAAAAAACAAGTTATTTTTGTTAGTTTTTATTTTACATTACATCATTAGATGTTGTTAATGTTAATTAATTACTTAAAAAAATAATTCAATAATGACATAATATGATTTAAGTTCATCCATTACATTAAGCCACAATATTGCGCGGTGGCTTTGGTCAGACTTTAAAATGTAATTATTATGATATCATCTAATTGTAAGGCTGGTCGATGAAAGCCTTCCCCATGTCTACCTAGTCACAAGTACCATATTATAGATATGACATGAGCACAACTTCCGATGGTGCGTCTACCCGTAAGACATGTGCAGTAATATTGTGTAATGGCGTCTTTGCCTACTTGGTCACTGTCAATTAGGATATACATATGTAAGTATAATATATCCGCGATCTAACGTGTCGTGACTGCACACGTCCCCTAAGTAACCATACATTATTTTGCTCAATACTACATTGTCCCAAGTCCATTAAATTGTTTTCACGTTATACCTCTATCGTGTAAACACCACCATCCCGTAAGTTTTCACTAGCGTATGACCTGCCAAGTTTAACTTGATAAGAGCCCAAGGAAATCATAATAATATCGTCGGTAGTAAGTTGGGGAAAATCTTCCATCCTTATGAACGCCACCCTTTGCCTGTTTAGGTTTTTCATGCGTAACATTATTAAATAAAAGATTCGGCAAGGTGAATTTCTCATTTATAACATTCCAAATATCATGACTAAGTCGGTGATTAGTGGCTACTTCATAAAAAGCATTTATGAGAGAAGCAGCAATTTTAAAATCAACGAACATAATGTGGCAATGCTTTATTAATATAATAATCTTGGCGTAATAGTTTAAATCTATTTTTAAACTTGCCTTTCACCGCTTCCACAACCCAATGACATATTGTCACTAATCTTGCATCGTTAGCTTGTTCGGTCGTCAATTGAGTCACGTTTCTATTCTTTGTTGGAGGAATACGTATTTCATATCCTAATGACTGGAGATCAACAACACTATCCCTTAAACCCCTATCTAAAATGAATACATCGTTTCGATGAAACATCCAATGGAAATTATTGTCTTTGTCAGCGCATAAGCTAGTCATAATTGTGGCATCGCTTGTTGGTGCAGCGTATGGACCAAGAACGTCTATAATATAACCATCACCGCGTACCATTAAGAACGGTTTCAATAGATGTTGAAACTTGTGATGGCTATAGGTCAAACGCTGAAAAAGAAAGTTACTACTTTTCTGTGTATAAACATATGTTCCATCACATATTACTATAGCATTTGTGTTTTCTTCATTACCATATTTTGGTAAAAACAAGTTCCTTTGAAGCATGCTTTCCCTGGATATATATTATCCATTCCTAAATGAACATTTACAAAATTCGTTAACCTCACGAAAAGTTCACGTAAATACCAAAATAAATACTTAAAAATTCTTATAAAAAAGGAGCAAGTTTTAGTAATTTTCAATTTTATCAAAAACTAGATGAGATCAGACCATCTGGTTTTCAGTTTATAATGCAGAATTAATAGAGGCGGTGAATACTAAAAGCCAATTTAGAACTTAGTATTTAAAATTGTGTACAAATCAGTATTCAATGTTTTGTTTTTCAACATTTTTGAGTTTGAAAGTAATTTTTTCGAAAACTATTTATACAAATAAGTTGATTTAAAAATAAAATGAAAACAGACTTCTAGCTTTCAGAAAAGGTGAAACACTTTTCAGTAAGTGTTGCCATTTTTTTTAAATATTTTTTTTTTGCATTATCAATACTTTTTTTATAAAATGCGCCAAAACACCATTTTTGCGCTCGATTTCAATTTAGCTGCCATAGAATGAAAAAAAGTGCTCTCCATACGCTTTCATATGACATAAGTTTCATTACTGTTGAGCAATGTTGAAAGTGGGCCCAAACTCCATACAAAATTGCCCATGGTCCTTTAAATTAAAAAAAAAAATAATAATATATATATTTCTCAGTTTGCAAAATTGCAAACCCTAACATTTAAATATAATTTTATTTTTGAATTAATGATCATTAACATTTAAAAAAAAAAATGTATGTATCTACTTTACATGAATTCCCCTAACTATCAGGCGATTAAGCTGACCGCTAATCCCTTATGTACATAATATGAAAAATGTATACATTGCATTGTTAACTTTATCATTCTATTGTCACCATCTCAGTTAGTTACATCATTACTTGATTTACTTAACTTTAATTTTTCTTTGAGCAAAAATAAATCTATGCAAGATTTTATAACGTGGTTCAATCTAAGTTTTTTATTTTAAAGAATCATCGACATAATTTAAATGAAATAATTATCAATCTAAAAAATATTAGATTGAAGAACAAATGGATGGGCATTCCGAAAATCTGTTTGTATATTTCATCAACGAACTGTAAATAATTGTTATCTTTCAGGCAAAAATCAGGAATTTCCTAAAATTTAATTTGGCTCAATTTTGTGTTTTAGATTTTCTTAGTCGATATTCGTTTATGGATTTTTAATTGAAATTGGAGCTACTCTTCGCCATGAGTTGACAATTTCTTATCTATAACAAAGACACCAAACTTGATTTTAAAAGGTTTTATTATAGATAACATAGAGTTCTTATATAACATATTTATGACTCAGCATTAAAAGTCAATTTAGTATATTTGTTAAGTTTAATTAAGCGTGGCGAATACATTTCATCTTTTTACTTCCTATATGTAATTATGTTTTCTATTTAACTAGTTTATGCAGTTAAACAAAAAATAATTAACGCAGATCATACCTACTAGAGAAGTGAAACTTCTTATATTCTAACACAGTCAGTTAGCACCGCCATTTTTGATTTTTGTAAAAAAAACACGGTTGTCCTTTGATGTGCCCAACTTTCTGCAATACCGCAGCCAATGTCCTTTCTTCTTACAGTAATTGCAGGTATAAAAAAAACACGGTTGTCCTTTGATGTGCCCAACTTTCTGCAATACCGCAGCCAATGTCCTTTCTTCTTACAGTAATTGCAGGTATCTTGATTTCTTGACCAGTTGTTCTTTTTTTTTTCTTTGATCTTTCTTATCATTTCTTGCTACTTGCGCCTCTTGAGGACCATCTTCCATGCGTGAAGACTTTTGAGAGTTTCTCTCAAACATTAATAACTATGCTGTTAAATCATCAAAATTCTTCTCTTCTTGTTTCGTTAAAAGCATCCAACTTCACTTGAAAGTTTCATATTTGCTTGGTAAAATGTGTAAAATTTTACACACAAGCATCAATGCTGGTAACGCAAAAAAGTTGATCATTTGACGTTCCTTCAAACTGATTTTTCAATGCATTCCATGTATCTTAAGCCGTTTCTCTGTCCATAATCTTTTGATAAACTGTATCCGTCACAGAACTAGTTATCATTGGCTTTGAATAACTATTGGCTTTTATGTGCAAATCACACTTCATCTTGTATTCTGCCTTTTGAGGTTCTGTGGCATTCGCAACCAATGTTTTAAGTTTTACTAGTTTTCCATCGATGACATCAACAGCTGCTTCGTCATAATCTAGAAGATCCCTAATGTTCCTCTTCCATATTGGCCAATCTGTTTCACCAACATAAAAACAGTAGAATCACCATAAGATGTTCCAGGTGAGATTGAAATGTTTGTGGAATCGTATTTAGCGGCAGACGACAAAGCATTCGACAGCGATGATGACATTTCGTTGTGTGAGTTGAAGAAGTCAATTGCACCACCTGTATGGACAAAATCCATTTCAACAAGAAAAACAGAGAATTATTTGGGTAGAATCCAAAAATGTGCTTTAGATTTATTTGGACTTAACCGAGATTGAAGTTTCTGAAAGAATTGTTTGATACCGAGGTAAGACAACTTATTGTTAACCAAACCATGTTGTACGCAGGGCAAAAAAAAAACAACATAGTTTTTCATTCAATGAAGAAGACTTAAAAATGTTTGTTGGAATCCTACTGTTTTCGGGATATCATTCTGAGGCAAGAGAATTTATGAACTGGAAACAGTCAGCTGATATATGTACATGTTCCTATTTTAGCAAATGATGGTATGTCGAGGAAAAGATTCCAGGAAATAAAAAGGTTCATACACTTTGCTGATAACAACAACCTTGATTTGAACGACAAAATAGCTAAACTTCGCCCGCTCAGTAAACTTTTGTGCCAAAAATTTTAAAAATTTAAAAAAATGCCCTCTGCCTCACAATAAAGAATTTTAGCATAATTACAATGGCCACGAATTACGATCAAATCGAACCCAGTGAAAATATCAAAAGGTGGAGCAAGGAGCATCAGAAAAAGATAAATATTCGTCAGTCGCTGCTCTTCAAAAACTACAACATGAACATGGGCGGAGTTGACCTGCACGACCAATGCATCAACACTTACTCTGTTGAAACAAGAGGCAAGAAATGGTATAGTGGAACCTTTTCACAGCCATGATTTAGTCTACGACGTCCAGCGCCTGGAAGCTCCGCAAGCTAGTAAACAACTACAAGGGCGATCAACTTGAGTTCACCTACGATTTCACACTTTGAAGCAGGCACATCCTAGACTTACTGTCAAACGTAGCATTGCAGAGAGCCCAGGGTACCTACCACTTTCCAAAAAAAACTACCAAATCAACTCAGATGTCACCAGTGCCATTTTAGATCAAAATGGTGCTGTGAAATGTGTAATGTAACATTATGTATCCAGGAAGATTGTTTTAAAAATTTTAATATCAATGAAAATTAATATGATATGCATGTACCCATTGTACTAAATAAAGTACACCTTCATAACCTCCTACATAATTTTTTTTAAATAATTTTTTGTATATATAACATATAACTTTAATTTTAATTAAATAAAATATTTTTAATGTTAATAGGTTAACAAAACAAAGTGTTGTTCTAAAATTAACATTTACATTCTCGGCTCAGTGGAAAGTTTGAAAAAAGAAATATTAATTCGCCCTTTTCATAACGGCACCTAAACATGATTTTTTTTGTAAGTAAACGATTAAACACTGAATTCTTTGTCATATTTGCCAGGGTAAATCGGTAACTAGAATACAATATGATATTTTTTTTTCAAATTTTCTCGAAAACGACTAATGATTTTGATTAAACATCGTACCTTTAACGACCAAAGTGTTTGTACGAAAATGAAGTTTAAGGTTTTTGGCAAAAAATTCAAATAACGGAAATAGCAATTTCACGTTTTTTTTTTTTTTGAGAAAATGATATTATTATTCAAATAATGTTATATTTCAAAACTAAAAAAAAACTAGTTTTTTTAACAAACGAAAATAAAAAATAAATATGGAATTTTTTAATAGATACTTTTATCTTTTTTTTTAGTTTTCTTAAAGATGTCATTACATTATTAAACCATCAACATTATAAGAGTATTCATGCAATGTTATAAAACACTAGATAAGTTTACCATTTGGTTAATGAACTGTCAAATTTTGCATGAGAAATGATTTACACAATAGGGTTAAAATTCCTCAAGGATTATGTTGCAGAAAATTAACCAAACTTTATTGTGACTTTTAGAATCAGGCAATTTTAGAATTAAAACAATTTATTCATATAAATAAATAAATTTCTTTTTTTTTGCCTATTTTTGACATCTTTGAATAACTCTTTTTTTAATTTTTTTACGAGTTTATAGATAACAAAATAATTTTTTTGAACAAACACAATTGTTGACTTTTAATATTTGACGTCGGACAAATAGGACAAATAGCAGATTCAATTACACATCATTTTGCACAATTTTTAAACTTACGACGTTGCATGAATACCCTTAGGCCTTAATACGTATTTTCAATTTGTGGATACATAACAGTTGTTAGTCGTAAGCGCAAGTTCGAGCAAGTTCGAGAGATCCAGTTGTCGGTATATAGAAAGATGTTAAATCATTTTATTTATTTTTATTTATTTATTTATTTATATTTGTATACTTGCATTTTAATTTTAAGATACATTATCTTATAAGCTAATACAAGTTTATAATGAATATTTATTATAAACTAATTTAAATTTAAATATGTTATACAGCCTTTCAAATTACGTATTGTAATCCATTTGAGAACTTTATTACTTAAATTAAATTTATGATTTTTTCATTAATATTCCATTTCTTCATGTTTCTTTCCCTCAATCAACATTTCCTTTTTCTTTCTACCTTGAGCAAAATATAAAAATGAGAAAATTAATTAATTATTGTTGGGATAAATGTACCCCTAACTCTTTCTTAAACAGCAAGATTAAAGTCCTATATATATATAAAATGAGCTTAATAAATGTTTTAATAAGTTCGGCCTTTCTACAGCGTGGAAAAGTGGAAACAAAATTAAAAATTTACTTAAAACAACGAAAGCTTTGACACCTACAGTTGAGAGACCTGGTGTATATTCGGCAAAGTGTGAGCAATGCAGATGCATTTACATTGGACAAACCAAGCGCGATCTTCGTACGAGAGCAAAGGAACATTTAAATTGCATAAAAAGCAATGAACCACATAGAAGCGCAATAGCTGAGCATGTAATTGACACTCATCACACATTTACTTTGAACAGCTTTAAGTTATTGGAATGTGAGACTCAATACACGCGTCTTAATATTTTAGAGTCTCTTCATATTTATCTTAATAAAGATAATAATATTAACAGAGATGAAGGGCCACTTTGGTCATCTCTTTTCAACATATTATAGTCTGTTATTGTCTTTTTATATATGTATGTGACAAAAAAAGGTGTTCGATTCATTTTCTTTTTTTTTCTTTCATGAGATTATCGAATGTGAGATTATATATTGCTTTTGAAAATGAAGATATTCTATCATACTTTCTTAAACCGAAGATATATCTAGCAATGCTATTATATGCAACGTTTAACTTTCTTCTGCTTATGGAGTCACAATTTCCGTATATTTCACATCCGTAAATCAGTTTAGGAATAATTAACGTTTTGGAGAGCATTATTCTAGTTTTGAGTGAAGTATAGTATTGGGTGGACCATAAAGTACGAAGCACTCCATAGACCTTACCTACAAGTCCCAAGTTACCTTCCGATTACATATCATTCCTAGGTTTTTCACGGTTTCTACATACTCTAATAGCAAGACCATCGAGAAAGATTTGTGGAAAGTATGACAAGTCTACCAGTTTCTTGGAAATGATAATACATTTACACCTCTTGACGTTTGAAATTTTGGCAAAGATTCAAATGATCAGCTATGTTTTTGTCCAAATCCAGATTGCTTTGTTGATAAAAAAATTTTGTTCCGGAGATAACAATTAATTTGGATTTGTATAACTTTTTCGAAAACTTTTGATAGGAAGGGAAGTATTGAAGTTGGTCTAAAATCATGCTCATTTTTATATCATCTATGCCGGTGGCATTAGATTTAATCGACAAGAAGCATTCAAAGACATCCTATAGGTACTCTCTATTCTTGAAAATTCAAATGAATCTACCGAAAAATGTTCATATCACGGCAAATTTTTTATCTTGAGATGATGAAACAGGAAGTGAAGGGAAAAGTAGTGCAACAAACTTAAATTATTTAAAATATTACCGTCAATGTCATCCGAAAAAACTAAACTCTTTTTAAGAAGGATATTTTGTTCATAAGTGCTTTTTGGCCAATTTTAAACAAACTTAACACCGTACTACCATTTTAACATTTTATTGAAGTTGAATTCATTGGCGCAAAATTTTAAACGATTTAGTACGATGTTAAAGTCATTTAATCATACTAAAAATGCTTTAACATCGTACTAAATCGATTAAAATTTTGCGCTATTGTGTAGTATGGTACTTTTTAGGATTTTCCAAACCAAGGCCAAGTACTCCAAAATATAGCTGCCGAAATATAGTTTCACACATATATTCATAATTACATATTTTGACAAAATTAATGAAAAACACAAAAGAAACCTAATTTCAGAGCTAATATTAATTAATCGTTTAATCTTTTAATGAAGTACATTTATATAACAACATGTACATTGTATACATCTTTGTATAACCTTTTGAATGAGCCTTGGAAAGTTTCAACAAGTTTTGTTAGCATTTTTTAAGGAATATTCTCTCAAAGTTTTTTAACTCCAACAATTGTCTCATTTTAAAATATTTAATTTTTCTTTTATTCAAGCCCAGACATTTTCAATTAAGTGTTTTCATTTCAAATCGGCCCAACATCTTGGTAATCAATTTACTTTTAGGAAAGTGAGCACTATCTTGTTGAAAAAAAGAAAGAATCCCCACCATCAGATGTAAATTCATGTTATTTCAAAACATTTTAATATTTCATGGTTCTACCTATTGGGAATAAGTCTGCTTTGGTTAATGGGAGACATATAATCCCACAAAATTATTGCACCACCACATGCATCATTATTTGCAAAACTGATAAGTTACATGAACAGGAATTGGCCAAATCACCTTCCTGCGTATAGCAGTCGACTTCTTTTAATTATTAAGTCTGTGGAAAAACGTCGGAAAGTTTCTTAAGTTATATTTTTACACAGACGGAATCTGTTCGGTTGTTGGAAACCATAATTCTTCTCTGAAACATTAATCAAATGAAAGCCTACACTCAGGAGTAATATCGTAGCTTTTAACACTCAATCTACAGATAAGTATTTTGTTTTGTTACTAAAATTGTTGATGTTATTATCTATCTATAGAATATTGTTTTTGTAGCTATTTATATTTAAATTTGTTTATCATACAAAACTCCTTATATAATTGTATGCTATTCTATTCTGTAAGTGTGTTAGGCTTAATTTATATTTTATTTACTAACAACTAACATTACGCTAAATGATGACGGTATCTGAGGGTAAAAAACCAGAAATCATAAAGTTCCTGCTGATAGCGTTTAAAAAAAATCACCCCCTTGGCATATATCGAAATCCCTCCATAAACACAACGTTAGCCTATTTGGGTAAAAATTAAACTTATCTTACTTGGAATGAATCAGTATTATTGTTTTTATTTTTTTTTTTTTAACATCGCTCATCGAATTAAGATCAAAATCTGAATAAAAGACTGATGTTCATAATATTATCAGAATATTTTTAAAAGCTTATAATATTATTATTTATTTTTATTTAAACAACAACACACTTCTTGGAAGATGTTCTTGATATCAAATCAAATATTTAAACAGTTCTCATCAAAGCAAAATTGATATGATAACTGAAGATCCTTTAAATTTATAAGACAAATACTGATATCACGATAGGAGAAAAGCTTATAAGAAAGCAAACATCGAAAGGAATAAGTTATTAAAACAAAAAAAAATTAGCAATGAAGACGTTTCTAATTGTGCTCCTGAGTGTAACTTTGGGTAGGTTTAGTGTTTTCTAATCACTAACGAGAAATAATATTAAATATTTTTATTTTTTATTAAAGTTTTTGCAAATCCAATAAAGGATAACAACCTTGAGGACTATGAATCTGAAGATGGATGGTTTGTTCCTCAAGAAGATGGCTCGCTTAAATGGATGACGGAAGAAGAAGCTCAGCTGGAAATGCGTGCCTTGACCATGTCGAGAAAGAAGTCGAAAGAAGCTAAGGTTCAATTTTATCTATACACACAAGATTCTCCTGAAGATCCCGAAGAAATTTTTATTGATGACATTCAGTCTTTGGAAAATTCGAATTTTAACAGTGAACATGAAACAAGGTAGATTTAAGAGATATTTTTTGACAATTTCTGTACTAATTACTAATTCTTTCATTTTTAGAATAATAATTCATGGCTGGCTGAACAACTATAAATCAGATGTGAATACGGAAATTCGCCAAGCCTTTTTGAGTGTTGGTGAATACAATGTGATTAGTGTCGATTGGAGTGACAAGGCCGATCGTTATAATTATATATCTGCTGTTAGGGCGATCCCAGAAATTGGTCAGAGAGTTGCCAATTTTATTGAATTTCTTCGCAACGAAGGAAATATGCAATCGAAGGATTTAAAAGTTATCGGTCATAGTTTGGGTGCCCACGTGGCAGGACATGCTGGTAAATTGATTCAAGGAGAACAAATTCATACTATTATCGGCTTGGACACTGCATTCCCACTCTTCAGGTATAAAAATTGTGAAAATCGTTTGTGCAATACCGATGCCATTTATGTTGAATCAATTCACACGAATGGAAGATTATTGGGATTCATAAAACCCATTGGCAAAACGGCATTTTATCCAAATGGTGGACGAACTCAACCTGGATGTGGACTCGATATAGTTGGATCATGCTCCCATTCAAGAGCTTTTATGTATTATGCCGAGTCTATAAGGCAGAAGTTTTTGGGTGTCAAATGTAGAGATTGGAAAAACGCCGTGGACAAAGATTGCGAATTCAGCGGTAAAGGATCAGTCGCAAACTTTGATGATGATGGGAATCACTTGGTATTGGAAGGTTCATTTTATTCTCCGGTAAATAAAAATTCACCATATGGATTAGGCAATTTTTAAATCATAATTGTTTTTATAAAAAAGATATATTACACAACACAAATAAATTGTGATTAAAATTAAAATGCATTCAAATCGACATAGTTACTTACTTTTATTAACAAATGTTGCAATTATGGTAGGTAATAGTTAGGGATGTCTTTTCTCGATTTTTAGAGACTCGTTGATATTTTTACCTATCTATTCTTAACGGAGAATTGATAATCTCCATAGTCGTTTACGATAAGTACAGAGAAAGCCAATAAAAGTGTACCCATGAGCTTCTAAGACCAAATGCCAGTTGGTGTGTATATTTCTATTGATTTATCTGTGGCAGGATTTCAAATTGTAGGGAGAAAAGAGTAACTTGCGCGGTATTAATATTCTAGTATTATGTTGAATGGATTGATTTGTATATTAAGAAGTTTTATTTTTTTTTTAACAATACAAATTCTATGTAGCTATGTACCTACTACTGAAATAAATTAGCCCAGTTTAGAACTATTAAGTCTCAAGGGAACAATTGGTCCATCCGTTATTGGTATATTTTGTTTAAAGGCACTTTGCCCAGACTATCCATCCCACCATGACTTGCTTAAACTTGACTTGTCAAACTTAAATCGAAATACCTAAATAAAAACCGAAATACATAGCTAATCGAAAAACTAAACAATAAAAGGCGAAATAAGCTGTTTGATTTTTTTTCGAAACAATAACGCAAAATTTTAAACGATTTAGTAAGATGTTAAAGCATTTTTACAATGATAAAAGATGTTAAAGCATTTTTACTATGATAAAAAGGCTTTAACATCGTACTAAATCGTTTAAAATTTTGCGCTAATTATTGTAAACCAAATAATCAAAAAATATATGTATTAATACAAATGCTGAAACAACAAAATACGAAATAAAAAAGACCAAACAAACCATGTCCCTTTGTTTTTGATGGAAGGGAATGGTTTTGTCTTCCATTTCAATGACAGATTTTTCGACTAACTACCTGATGTCAGTATTCAGTACTAAAAATGAAGGAAATGTCGTTTTGTTTCATATTTGAAGTAGCTATGAATTTTCTCCAAACGTCTTCCTCTAGATAGCTAGATAGAGCTGCTTGGAACTAAATACAACTCTATATCTCTTGGATGTTGGCGATGCCGACCCATCGGCCATGAGGCTTTGACTTCTTCTCCTTTATTTGCGTAGAAATACGATTTCCCTGTTGAACCAGATACTATAGGTTTTTTTTTCGAACCAAGGAAGCGGTGCTGTTCGACTTAGAGCCATTTTGTCTCGTTGAGAAAAGAATACAAGTTTTTGATCTCCAGTTTGTTGACGTCATAAATAATCTATACCAAATGATCGGGCCCTCATTCTGGCGAAATTTACATAGGAAATAAAAGACAGGTTTATTGCAGAGTTATGTGTCTTGGTTATTTTAATCAAAACTAATGGGTGATTTTTTAAGAGGTTTAGAACTTTAAAAAAAAAAAAAACACAAAAAATTCGAAAAAATGAATGAAATATTTATTTGAATCGATAGTTTGAACCTTGCAATTTAATGTTTAAAGATAATTTCATGCAAATGTTGACCGCGGCTGCGTCTCAGGTAGCCCATCCGCTGAGTCCAATTTTGGCATACTCTTTCACACATATCGGCCGGTATCTCACGAATGAATGCATGGATGTTGGCTTCCAGTGCGTCAATCGAAGCGGGCTTGTCCCTATAGACATTAGCCTTGACATACCCCCACAAAAAATAATCTAATGGTGTCAAATCGCACGATCTAGGCGGCCAATTGACCAATTGGTCACAATCTTCCGAATAGAAGGTCAGAAGGTCGAGAATGCCGACCATAAAATGGAAGCAGCGCGCGATGAACATTTCGAACCGAGCACGAATTTTGATAGTAAAATTCAATAATTTTTTTTTTTTTTTTTTTTTAATTTTATTATCTAACTAAATTTATTTATTTATTCCATCTATTAAGTATAATCTCTTATAGACTATCATATGTACATAGTAAAATAACAATGTTTATATAAAATAACAATAAATATATTCTTAAAATAGTTTAAAAAAAATTACAAAATAAAAATGCGTTACATCAATGAATAATTTAAAGCATTTCTGAACTTAACTCTACTTAATTGTAAGTTCATTACATCGGATACAGAATTAAATAAAGCACAAGATCGAGATATGGGATCACTTTTTCCATAATTAGTGTAATGACGCGGGACAAAAAAAAAGATATTTCTTTCTCTAAGAGGTCTTGAAGGAGCATAAATTGGGTAAAGGGCGAGAAGCATAGAACAATCAATATGGTTACATAAAACATCTCTGGCGAATAGAACAAGACTATGTTTTCTACGTATTTCAAGTGTTTTTATCCCTAAAAGTAAGCACCTCTGATTATATGATGGCATAATATTGTCCACCCAGTTCAATTTACGAAGAGCATATTTAGTGAATTTCCGTTGAACCGCCTCTATTCTATTAATGCTTACTGAATATATTGGGCACCAAATGCAGCAGGCATATTCCAACGAAGATCTCACTAATGAGTAGTATAATACTTTCAGAGTATGTGGATCAGTAAATTCCTTCGAATTTCTCATTAAAAAACCGAGCATTTTATTTGCCTTTGAAACCATATGATCATAGTGATCATTAAAAGCTAATTTTGTATCAAAAAATACACCTAAATCTTTAAAAACGGTAACTTTCTCAAGAATTGTATTATTTAGCGTATATTCGAAGTGAATAGGATTGCGGGACCTCGTATAAGACATTTGCTTACACTTCGAGATGTTTAGGTGAAGGCAGTTATCTTCACACCAATGGAAAATACTATTGAGATCAACTTGCAAAAAATTGCAGTCAGCTAAATTCTTGATATGTTTAAATATTTTAAAATCATCTGCGAATAGTAGGTTTTCAGAGAATTTCACACAGTTAGGAAGGTCATTTATGAATAGAACAAACAAAAGTGGTCCCAAATGGCTTCCTTGAGGAACCCCCGATAAATTATAAATCATCTTTGAAGTTTTACAACCAATTTTCACAAATTGTATACGTTCTTTCAAATATTGATCTAACCATTTTAACAATTGAGAGTGAAAACCTAGGTATTCTAGTTTTTTTATTAACACATCGTGCTGCACTCGATCAAAAGCCTTTGAAAAGTCTGTGTAAATGACATCAACTTGGCTGCCACGTTCAATCCCTTTTGTACAAAAGTTTGAAAAAAGAGCCAAGTTTGATGTAGTTGATCGTTGACTCACAAACCCATGTTGTTTGTCTGAAATCCCCTGTTTGATATTTTCATAAATCCTTTTTTTGACAATCGCCTCAAAAACTTTTGGAATTGTTTGAAGTTTTGAAATCGGTCGGTAGTTAAGGACGTCCTGCTTGGAACCTGTTTTATGAATTGGTGTAATAATTGAGCTTTTCCAAGCATTTAAGAACTGACCCAAACTGAGGGATAAATTGAACAATTTCAAAAGTGGTTTCGAAAGACTATGCCTGCACATCTTTAAAAATATAGGAGCAATTTCATTACTGTCAGGTTTTTTAATATCATCTAAATTTGAGAGTTCTTCCAAAACTTCTTCTTCTGTCAATACTAATTGACCTAAACAAGTAATTGGCTGGTGGTTAATGCCAAACCCTGAATTTGAATTTTCCAAAACAAAATTTGATTGAAAAAAATCGGCAAACATGTCACAAATCTCCGTTTCATCGCATGAAATTTTGTCTCCTAACCTCATATTAAGTGGAAAACCAAACGATTTTCTTTTACCATTCAAGAACGTCCAAAAAGCTTTAGAGTCCGATTTTATTTTCATTTCTAAACCCCAATTATACTGGTTATACAAAAACTTTTTAAGTATTTCGTATTCTTTCCTCAGGTTTTTGAATTGCTCACGGTAAATTGAACTGCATTGACTTTTTTTTTGAAGCTTAATGAGCTTATTTTTTAAATTACTCAACCTCTTATTAAACCAAACAGGTTTGCAATTTTTGATTATTCTTTTTAATGGCACAAAACCAATTTTTGCTTCTTCAATTTTATTTCTAAATTTGGAGAAGTTAATTTCTAAATTATTCGTATCGAAAAAGTTATCCCAATCCACTTCAGAAAAAAAATTATTCAACGCGTTGTAATCAACTTTTACATAATCATATTCACTATTTAAATAATTTTTATGAAAATTAAGCTTATCTATTTGCAAAAAATTTAACTTGATCTCTAAGGCTTTATGATGGATAGAGTTTCTTAATAATGGTTCAATAACAGGAAATACTGAACCTTCTATGTCATTGCTTATAAAAACAAGATCTAGTAATCGAAAATTGTCGTTTTTTATTGAATTTATCTGCAAGCGTTGTTCATTTGTAAGACGATCCATGGTTAAATTGCAAACCAAACTGAAGCTGTTTGACAGTGACACAAGGTACTAAACACACGTCAGCTGTCAAAACCAGCGTTGCCAAAACCAAACCAGCTAAAAAATCACCCGTTATTAATCTGTCTTATCGAAAAGTTACAGGGATTGGATAGGAGGAAAAGCCAACATCTGATCCATTCCCAGATTGGAATGGGAGAACCACTATTTTCCTCTCATTAATAAAACAAAACAAAATTTTCATTTATAGAATAGGATTTTTATATTGATAAAAATTTAAAGCAATTTTTTTCAACATTTTTAACTTACGAACTTAATACTTAAAATTATTTATTCAAGTCTTTTATTTCAAACAAATTATCTATATCACAAAATAACTGCTTACTTCTTTCCATATGGAGCTTTCTTGTTGACCGGCGTCAAATATGCACCATTTGCATACTTATAATTTTTAGGATCACCTAATTTTGCGGCTGCAGCATTTTCTTCACATTCCTTCTGAACAGCCGTCTCCCAACTATCACATTTCGAGCTAGTAAAATAATCCTCCCTGATGGCTTCAGCATAGTAAATGTATGATCTGGAGTGCGAACAAGTTCCAGACATATCAAATCCACATCCAGGCTGTGATTTACCACCGTTTGGATAGAAAGCAGCTTTACCAACAGGCTCAAGGAAACCCAATAGACCTCCATTGGTTTGAATTGATTCAACATACGAAGCGTCGCTTTCGCACAAACGTTCTTCGCAATTACTGTATCTGTACAGTGGTAATGCAGGGTCAAGACCAATTATTATAGGAACTTTGCCTTTGACAACGTGCTTGCCAGCATATCCAGCTGCATGAGCGCCCAAGCTATGACCAATGAGGTTAAGTTTTTTCATTGACATTTTTCCTTTGGCAATTAGAAAATCAATCATCTGAGCAACGAGTTTGCCAACATCTGGAACATATTTAGCTGAGGTTGCATAATTGAGTTTCCCCGCCTTGTTACTCCAGTTAACGCAGATGACATTGTAATCGCCAATCGTTAAGAGAGCATTACGGATTTCTTTATTCACGTCAGACTTGTAATTGTTTTGCCAACCATGGATGATGATTCTAAAAATATATATATAAATATTTCTGTTAAATGAAATGCAGTGATTTTTTTTTCAAATTAGAAAGGAATTATGAAGAACAACCAAAGATACATGTGTGTATAAGGTAAGGTGCTCTTAGCAATAAATAAAGATTGCCTTATAGAAATAAAAACCTAAGAATGCGAATTAGTTAAGAAAACACATCAAGACTTTAATCTTCGATTGTGAAAGTTCGTGAAGATTGTTAAAGAGTATCTTATCGTTAAAGAGAATCTTGTTTTCAGTCATATTTTTGGAATTCATTGTAGTAAACGAATTCCTTGATATAATGCAGTTAGTCGAATAGGTTTAGTTAGATAAACTGAGAATATTTAAATGAATGATTTAAATAACACAAAAATTAATACCTATATGTATTATTATCACATTCTTTTGTTAAAGATTTCTAATCAACGATACCCAATCTAAATTTTCATCACTCAAAATACGACTTTACCTTTCAACTTAAAATGACAAGATTCATTTAAAAAATCATCTAGATTTTGAATCTCTATTATTTTTCTACTCAGCAAAATATTCTTAACTAAAATATTGCCTTACCTCGTGTTATGTTTTTTGTTAAAATTTGAATTTTTCAAACTCTCAACATCGTCAATAGTAATTTTTTCAGGTTCATCTGGATTATTGCGGGTGTATAGATAAAATTCTACATTAACCGGTTTAGCTTTTCGTCCCATTTCATCATGTCGTACATCCATTTCCGCATCCGCTTTAGTCATCCATTTCAATGATCCATCAAGCTGAGGCACAAACCATCCTTCTTCAGAAATGTCACCTTTAAGGCTATTTTCCAAGGGAAGTGCCAAAACTTTAAAGAAATAATATTTGAAATAAGAATTTTGAATATCATAGACAAAAAAAACTTGTATTTTACCTGCGGTTAAGCTAAGGAGTACAGTTGCAAAAGTCTTCATAATCCGTTTTGCTCAAACCGTGTATAACTTTGGTTCATAAGTTTTATTTGGCTTTTATAGTCGCATAAAGGTGCGATTTGTTGGTAATTTGTTTAGATTAATACTTTAACTATACATCATTTATTAGCAGTCACAAATCACGGCCTTATCATAATTTTAAGTAAAAGGCGACAGTTAAAATTAAAAAAAAAAAAAAAAAAAATTGGCGAAGTTTTCTGATTAAGACTAAGGGCGGTATTCACCGAGCGCTCATAACTTAAGAGACTCACAAACCCATTCACTAAGCAATAGTGTTGATTACTTATGAGGGGTTAGTGAGTAGCACAAATAATTTTTAATTTATGAGCCTCATAAACTTAAGAGCCTTTTATGAGCCTTTGGTGAATTTCGCCCTTTTAAACAAAATCAAAAGATTTTTATCGGTTATTGATTGCATTGCTTTAGAATTTTTTTTAGGTAACCTATTTTAAGATAAGGCTTTAATCCAAAAATTTTTTATCATCTACTTTTTCTAGTCACTAAGACATGGATAAATTAAAGCTTTTTTTTATTTATTTATTTTTTTTTTAATAAAAAAAAATTGCGCAAATTTTATAGATTACTACAAAACATGATAAGCTTATCGAGGGTTTAAACGGCAATTAATACGTGTATAATTAAAAGGTATAGGTAAATTAATAGAGGAGTCAATCACTAACGTATGACATGATTCGGTGAACCCGATTGCAGGGCCGACGATAATGACATGTGATTATTAAGTTCATTATCTTTTACTTTGACATGAATGGATGCTTTATAGAACACCTCGGGTTACCATGGTAGATCGACCACAAACAAAATATTCACAATCTTTTAATTGATTTCATCGCTTAATTGATCTTAAAAAAATAAAAAAAGAACAAAATAAAAAAAATTCAGTTAATTTAACTGCAGCAAAAAAAAATCACGGATTTTGTATTCAAATTGACACCACTCTGCAAAACAATGGACATAAACGTATAGTAAGGTTTGCTATTAGCAATTCCAATATTTGTAATTTCCGGCCGTTCTAGTAATCGCAGGAGTGACTCCCATCGAACGCACAAAGAAAATACGTCCACGACAAGAAAACGAAAATCGGACCGGAAGTGGCAACCGACCAGGCCAAGGAGGTCACGATGCAGAAGTATCAAGACCTATGGAACAACGAAAGCAGAAGACGATAGACCTCAAGGCTGATCAGGAATGTGGCAAACTGGAAAGACCGGAAATACGGTGAGGTAAACTACTACGTCACCCAGTTTATTTCAACGCCTTTCTCTACAAGATTGGCAAAACAAATAGCCCAGCTTGCCAGTATGGAGACTCCGCAATAAACGACGACGCATACCACACGTTCTTCGCCTGTATAGCAGATGTGAAATTCAACGCAGAGAACTGGAAAGAAGCACTAGAGTCATCACTCCAAAAAAAATATAGTCGACAAGATAGTGACCAGCTGCATAAATTGGAGACAAATCTGCATTTACATTGAAGATTATTCTCAGAAGAAATAAAAGAAAACCAATACCGGGAAAGCAAGTAAACCCACAAGGGTGTATGATTACAGCCCCCCTGAAGTAATACGAAGACTGATCCCGGGGGGTGGGTCAGAAACCAAAGGGTTGGGAGGAGTTTTGGTCCCGTATACCCATTAGAAAGGGGAGTCGGACACACGGGGATGGTCAACACCAAAAGACCTCCTTATGGTGCATAAAGCATTTCTCTTCCCCCCAATAGGAAAAAAAAATCATTAAATAAAAATTAAAAAAATATGAGTGACAAAAATAAAATTTTTCTAGCGTTAGATGAATCTTTTAACCTTTAACATAGCGAATATCGCTTTACGCAAATAAGTGGGTTTTTGTTAATATAACTGATCGAAAAAAAAAAAAACATACAAAATAGTCGGTGCAATTAAGCGGAAATGAAATGAAAAGAGAACACTGTACTGAGAATCACTGCTGATCCAGTATTGCGCATTCCATAACCGACATAATAATCTAAGTTGGAGGCATAAATATATAAGATTTTTTTTAAGATCAATAGTCACACGATTAATATATTAATCGCAATAAAATCAGTAATTTGGTTATTCATTTGCCATCATTTTCGATAAACAAAATCTATTGAAGTAGATTATTATTTAAATGTAAATATTATGAAAGAATAAAGCGGTCACACGAACTTATAATAATCTTATCATAGTATAACAAGCAAATAACTTATCGAAACCAGCTATATATTCATATACATATGTAGAAGTCATCAATTATTTTGAAATTCAATTATTTGATATCATGTTGGTGTATTAATAACGTATGTAGAATATTATCTAAAAAAAATAAGATAATTATAAAATTCTTATAAAACATGCAATGAATACATTGTAGGTACAGGGGTGCATATTTTTTGGTCTCAATTAAATTAAATATGTCTGTCAGTGATATCAACTGTTGAGATAAGGCTTTATAGCTATCATTGAAAACCATCATTAAATACTTTCATATTCTGAATTTTCAATAGTTAAAGAAGTAAAATTACCAACTGATTATACTTTGATGCCAAAATAAAGCTTATGACTTAATTATTATTTGCAGACATTTTGGACCTCAGATAAAATGAATTTTAATAGATAAATTTCAATGAATATTGAATAAACTATACTTTTTCAATGATGATTTAAAAATTAAAAGACCATTTATGTGGGCTTAATTGAAATTTCTTTTGGCTCGAAGTAATATAGCAGCGGCGGCGTTTTATTATCTTCGGATTTGGGTCGGGGTTATCTTTCAACAAGTAATACAAAAAACGCGTTGGATCTAGGTTTCTATCGGGGTTTCCTTTATGATGGATCCAGAAATTAGTTTTATACTCTGGTGGGTATAGATGACTTTTTAAGTTTTGCAAATGGTAAGGTAGTGCAAATTGCAGTGTAAAGAAAAAAGTCAGTATCTACATGAAAAAAATAAATAAACGTAAGGAACAAAAATCCACATCGTTTTATTTTATCGGGGTGACCTATATGGGTTATTGGCGATAATAAAACGCGGCTAATAAAAATAGCTTACAAATTTTTACTTCATCGTATGCTTAAATTATTTTGCTACTTAGGTATGTATCAATTATAAAATAGTGCTAAGTAAGTCTTTTAGTTGGCTGATGTATTGCAGTAGTATATAGAATTTATATTATTAAAAAAACCTTTATTTTTATAAACAATGCCAGGTCACGGAAAAAAACAAAAACTTCCAATTTAATGATTATAAATTCTAGTCTTGTTGGATTTAGTTCACTCTAGATATATTCGTCATGAAATCTATGTAAGATGAACTGAACTTATTGCGTATTGACAAGGTCCTCACTAGTCAACTGATGAGTCCAAATGAGATCGCCGGGACGAAACGCCAATCATTTTTGTGGACTAAATGCCGTTGAAAGCTTTTCTGAATAAATGTATGTTAATATATTATATTGTGCTAAATACCAGTATTTGCTTTCGAAAAAAATAAACGAATCAAAAAGAAATGATTTTGAAAAAAAAAAAAAAAAAAAGAAGATATATGCCTAGTTTAATTTCATTTAAGCCTAGTATGCAACTGAAGAGAAAAGAAAATTTTCTAGGGTCTCCAAAACAACAACGAAAACAGCCATGTTTTATTTCCTACGGATCTGTATCGGCTAACGTAAACGAAGAGACTACGGACAAATATTAATGGAGGATTTTGTCAGAAAATAGTCAGATTAATGGTAACGAAATTTGTTGTGGTCTCTCATTTCGTGCAAATAATTCATTGCGAAAAAAGAACGAAAACATCTCCAAATAATCTGCTATAATAATCAATTTCGCTCGTTGAATAGCGTGCTGCAAAACGTTGAAAAGAACGAAATTTTTCGTTTACATTTTTGTTGTATCATTTTTGTTTTGCTTCATCTGCGTACTATGCTTTAGATAATTCAATTCTATTATCTCATTTTAGTTTTCGTTGCCATTTTGCCCGTCAAAGTGATTTTCTTTTTTTCGATGAAATGAGTATACAAAAGGAGTTGGAGTATAATATCAAAGATGATAATTGGGTACTTATGGATAAACTGACTTCAGATAGTTCGGACAGAACAACACCATTGTTTCTAATTTAATGGTAGATATTAAAGGTTTATGAACAAAGATATCACTTGTGGGTTGTGCAAAGAATGTCAACGAAACAAAACTTATGCACCTTATTCGAACCTTATTCGAACTTATTCGAGTCTTCTCAATTTGCGCTAATAGTAAGCCCGTTTAATTTACTTGGAAGGCTGATAACTATTTTATTGGAATTTGTACGTTAGTACATATGTAGGTACTCTTCGCTGCAATTAAAATAGATTTGACTGATATATATATAAGTATGTATGTATATACTAATACATATATCCTAAAAATTAATCACACGTTCTGTTTTCCTTCTTAAAGGAATGAATTATAAAAATACAATTTTTCGAAATTTTACCCATGTTGCTAAAAAAATCAAAGTTTTGCGCGTAAATTATAGAATTTTCGCATTTCAGAGTTTTCCAATAACATATTAACATAAATGTGGATATAATATAGATACCTATAATATTAGTTTTTTTTTCAAATCTAGTAGTAACTTCAATTTCATGTGAAAGGTTTTTAATTCCTTATACTGGGGCCCTATATTGCTGCTTGATTATCTTAAGCCACCAGGTGCCTATATCAACAATTTTCTTAGGCAAGAGTACGGCAGGTACTCTTAAAAGTGCAATAAGTTCCAAAATTTGGCTTTGCCTTTATCGCATTTGACTATATTTAACGGCACCTAAATATTGACATGTCCATATAAATTAAAATTACTTTCAGAAAATTAATTCAAACTTCATTTTTAGCTTAACAATAGTTTTAAATTGACTATAACATTGACTATAATTGACTAGGTATAATCAATAAAATTTAGAAAATTATTTTATGGACAAAAGTGCATACAAAATGAATAAAAAAGAGAAAAAGTAAAATAAAAAAGGTATTCATTTTGTTATAATACCTACTTTGTAACATTTCAAATTCTTTCGCTCTTTTTTAACTTGAATAAAGTTCATACAGAAATTAGAAATCATTATTTCCATACATACATACATACATATAATGGTTTTTCGTCTCGACTTCAGACCGCGCAAAATTGTTATCATTTTAAAAAAATGATAACAATACCTGCAATCGTGCAAATTAAACTTTCCATATAATGTATATCTACAAGAGAAACGTCGAGACTTCAATCATGACATGAATAAAAACTCTTAATAATTCTTTCAAGTAAACAATCTTTATTAAATTATTAGTCAAAATTCGATCAATTCATATAAAACCTTCACCAGTAGGTACCTTCCCTGCACACAAATACATTATATTATTTTATTTGGGTTAAAATTTTATAGTTATAATCTGAAATGACTTGACACCTCGTCTAGATTGAGGGAGAAAATAAAATGAATAAATAAAATGTACGTCTCTTAAGTTTCAAACAAAATCTAGACATTTTTAAACATTAAAAACAAACAAAAATTGCAGCCGTATTTAATGAGTGATTTTTTAAGAGGTTTAGAACTTTTAAAAAAAAAAAAAAACAAAAAATTCGAAAAAATGAATGAAATATTTATTTGAATCGATAGTTTGAACCTTGCAATTTAATGTTTAAAGATAATTTCATGCAAATGTTGACCGCGGCTGCGTCTCAGGTAGCCCATCCGCTGAGTCCAATCTCCAACTCTTTCACACATATCGGCCGGTATCTCACGAATGAATGCATGGATGTTGGCTTCCAGTGCGTCAATCGAAGCGGGCTTGTCCCTATAGACATTAGCCTTGACATACCCCCACAAAAAATAATCTAATGGTGTCAAATCGCACGATCTAGGCGGCCAATTGACCGGCCCGAAACGTGAAATTAACTGTTCACCAAACTCGCCTCGCAATTGCGCCATTGTTTCGCGTGCTGTGTGGCATGTGGCACCGTCTTGTTGAAACCACATATCATGCAAGTCAAGAACTTCCATTTCGGGCAAAAAAAAGTTTGTTATCATCGCTCGGTAGCGTTCACCATTGACAGTAACGCTGCGATTCGCATCATCTTTGAAGAAATATGGCCCAATAATGCCGCCGGCCCATAAACCGCACCAAACAGTGGCTTTTTCGGGATGCATTGGTAGCTGTTGCAATGCTTCTGGCTGATCTTCACTCCAAATGCGGCAATTTTGCTTATTTACGTACCCATTCAACCAAAAATGAGCCTCATCGCTGAACACAATTTTTCGATAAACAACATTTCGAACCGAGCACGAATTTTAATAGTAAAATTCAATAATTTGCAAGCGTTGTTCATTTGTAAGACGATCCATGGTTAAATTGCAAACCAAACTGAAGCTGTTTGACAGTGACACAAGGTACTAAACACACGTCAGCTGTCAAAACCAGTGTTGCCAAAACCAAACCAGCTTAAAAATCACCCGTTATTAGATTTTTGTATACTTAGACACTGTCTAACTATTTTGAAATTGGTGGAAATATGCTTTATTTAATAAAAATAAATATCACATTATTCACCGTTAAAACAATCTACTCTTGTGTCCAAGTTAGGCAGCTGTAAGACAACAATTAACAAACTTTTTGAACACATTTTCCAAAGTTGGTCAGTTGTCTAAAGTTAGACAACGTTTATAAATAAGACCATTGGTGTCTATTATTTTGATCGGTTCAAAGGTTTTACTCATTACACAAAAGATTAAGAATTTCTCTTTTGACCGGGGCTAGATTAGATTGGTTTAATGTATAGTCAAACCTATAGCTGAAATTAATCTAATAATTCAAGTGGTTCAGAATTTTAAGGATTTTACATTTAAAAACAAGCCAAAATTTATTTTTAAGATCGTAAGAGTCGTTTCTGAGACAAATTTTCTAATAGGGACGGATTGATTTTGACAGCTCGTGGCGGCCATATTGTTTCTTTTGTTTTCTGTCAAAATATCTTCTTTTAATCAATTGCTAAAGACAAATCATCATGGCAGGCAACACGTGCAAATGATAAAACTTTATTATCAAAATGGGTGTTCTCTAGTAGCAACGATGCGCGAGTTACAAAATTTATATTTTTCTATGTTGAAAACTTTATTGAAACTGAACAATGTCTTATATGTGAAATTGGTTTTTATTATGTTTTTTAGCTGACTCATAACTTTAATGTGTTCGTGGGAATGTTTGAAAATATAAAACAGTAAAACAGGTTTAGAATTAATTTGGAAAGGATTTAAAATAAAATAAAATGCAAGTGACAAATGTTTTACATTACTATGAGAAATTAAATGAAAATTAATATTATAATCTTATGCTTTTGTTGCTGGTTGTTGCCGGATGTTGTTGCGGGGTACGTAACTCGCGCGTTGCCCCCTCTTTATGGGGTACATGGTCGTCCTTCTAAGTCGACTATTCAATGTTTGGTGGCCAAATTCAAGTCAACGGCGATCGCTATAGGTCGATGATCACCAACTTCTGGTGGCCTGAATTGGATGATATGGACACCGAGGACATATGTTTTCAACAGGACGCTACGTGCCACACAGCTGAAGACACAATCGATATTCTGCACGAGCGGTTTCATGGCATGGTTATCTCGCAGGTCTAAGCGAATAAGCCGCAAACCACCGCGGCTCTCAAAGATAACGGGTGAGTTCATAATCGTCCGCCTAACTAAGAACTGCATTATCTGCGTTCATAAAGTCAGATTTTCAATCGAACTAACCTAGCCCAACTGCAGTATACCTACTGTTCATAAACCTCAGACTGTCGTCAGTGTCGGGCAGATTGTGGAGCTGAATTTTTTTGGCTGCAGAAAGAGCGGGAATTTATAAAATTAATTTTACAGTCACCAGGAAGGACGAAGCGGCACTGACTTGTAAAGAATGTTTGTTTTGTTTTCCACAATATTTTCAACTCGTCTTCAACAAACTATGGAAATTAACATTTTAATTTTTTATATTGTATAATAATCAGAAAGAAGCTTACATTGAATGTGGATCTCGACATCCTAAAATGACTACGGAATATATCGCCAGGATACTCTGAAATCACCTTCATGAAGAATTCATTTTTTGGCAATATGCGATATTTTTTTAAGCTTAGAAATTGTTTCGTTATAATTTTCTTTCTAAGATATTTGTGCCAATTATAATTTTCTTTTCTTTTTCGGCAAGCAAATCAAAAATCAAGTTCAACAAAATTTGTTTGGCAGCCATTTTTCTCTGACGTTTATGAACTCTGTTTACATTCAAATCGGACTAACTCAGGCCTTATTGTTTGCTGCAGACATTCTGCATTGTGAGTGCGTTTAAAAATGCATTAGAAAAGAATGCGATTGCACTAGCGCAGATTTTCTGCGTTTATGAATACACCCTATAGCATGGGCTTTCTTATCGAAATTTCGTGCATATGGTATCAATTAATCTCTTCTTCGTTGAATTTAAATAATCTTATGAAACGCTCAAGTTTTTCATATTCGTTTCTAGTTTCTAGATACCGTACCCACCCAAGAATAAGGATTCTTCGGATATGGGACTTCAACGATAGGGTAAAGTCCGGGAGCTCATGACAGATTTTTGCGATCAAATAAATAAAAGCTTTCTGTAAAAACGCTAGATCCGTTTTTGATTGAATATACAGTGATTTGATTTATGTACATATATATATCAAACAGTCCGATTTCGCTTGCCAAAAGCCAAACATCATGCGAAATGTGCTAGACCCGGTCAACCGATACTTTTATAGTCTGCATATACTATAGGTAGTGTGGAGTGGATTCGAGCGCTGATTTAGTCGGTCCCTTAAATTCTTAAATATAATAAGTTGGACGATTTGGTTGCATTGCATAGAGCGCCAGTCATAATAATTAAAGGTATAGGTATCAATCATTAAAATTTATAAACCTGCATTTTTGTAATTCTATTTCAAATTCAATGCTATCGATTAGTTGCTAGGTTTATTATGGACTTATAATCGCTGTTTATCACAATATTGTGATATTGTTTTTTTTCACTAATGTCAAAAAAATAATTCTATTATGTTTATGACTTTAAATTTATGTACATATTCAATCAATAATCGATTATTCATTTGTTAATCGCTAAAGTGTCAATAATATTATTGCTGGCAAATTATAAATTTTTCGCAATATCATTTAAATTTCCCACCTGTCAAAAGTAATACAATAATTATATTTACAATAAGAGAATAAGTATAATTCATTGATAAGAATCATGATTTCTGTCCATTCATAGTCAACCTAAACATTAACAAAATTGATATGACTTGAGTTATTTAAGTTTTGAAAAACCGCCTGCATATGTATATACAGCACATTGTATAGTTTTAAATATAAGTAACTTAAATGGAATGTGATGTCGTGTAAACAGGAACGAGAGGCGTGTTCTGATAAAAAAGTTATCTAATATAAAATATTTGCCAACTTCTATACAAAATACAAAAACAATTTAGATCATTTCTTTTTTTATTCAAGTGTTTTCTATAATTGATATAAAATTAAATACATAAACAAAAATCATGCGTTTTTTGTTATGAAAGATAAAAAGTTAGTCGTACGAAATCGGCAGGTATAGGTACTTCAGATTGTGATTAGAATATGACAATTATTATGGAATGTGCTTCTTATCTATGAGTCTACGAATGTTCTTGATCTTCATGCTTAAACTATCGATTGCACTGGAGCGTTATTTTCTGAATCTTAAGAATAGTAATGATTTGCCCATTTTTGAAATGAAAAATAAATCGGGTTAAAGTTACAAATTTTTGGGTACAAATTTTTGGGGATTGTAGTTTGAAAAATATGTTGATGCAATTCTCGACTCCTATTGTCCGTCTAAGGAATTTTGTTTGTATTGTTTTGATTAACATTTTTTGACAATTCCTCATAAACAGTTAGCTATTATCAAAAACTGTTAGATTTTTAGTCAGATAAAATATTTTAGCCTTTATTTTGCATCACGTTGATCTAAACTCGCGTTTCCCAAAGTGTGCTCCGCGGAGCACTTAGAGCTCCACGAAGAATTTCCAAGTGCTCCGCGGAAAGATCGGAAAAATATCAAAATTCCATTACACTAGTTAATTTTGCGCTTCTGAAATTTTCATTTTGATCGCAGCAATAAAATTTGAAATGTTAATTTAAAAGAAATCAATACATACAAACAAATACCAAACTATTTCTTTTTCAAATAGCAACCCTTCTAATCAGTAAAATGCTGAAAAGAATCAGTATTTAGTACATTTGTGTACTTTTTTACGGAAGAGTACAACCTAAATATTAAGGAAAACGTGCTGGTTGCAAACCCATATTCTGCCGCGTTGGAAAAGCCACAATTCTCTGGCATCGCTGCAGTTTGAATGCTTGGTAGATTTGATATCAAATTCTTCGATAGAGGAAAATTTTGAAACGAAGAAGGACAAATTCAAAATTTTATCAACTAAAGCCAAAGTAATTCTTCTGCCGTTTCCAACAACAAACATGTGCGAATCTGGATTCTCTGCCTTCGTTGGAACTAAAACAAAATATAGATCCCGTCTCGATGCAGAACCAGATATTCGGTTGCAGTTATCAAAAATTCAACTAGATATCAGCATTAGATATGCAAAAAAAAAAAACAGACAAATTGTTCTCACTAAAAAAAGCTTGCGGAGCAACTTATTTAAATACCATATACAGGGTGGGCCAAATACAAGTTTCTTTTTAAAAATGCAATAAAATGAACTTTATTAATAAGAGCAAACATTCCCATTAATTATGGAACACAACATCGTTCAAGTGGCTGCCTCAGCTGGCTTCGCAGTAGCGCCAATTTTACAAAGACCTTATTAATGGTTTCGAGCTATAGCTCACGGATTGATTGGATGATATTGGCCTTAAGTTCTTGAATCGTTTCTGAATTGTTGGCATAACATCGGTCCTTCACGGTTTTCCACAAAAAAAAGTCCAAAGGGGTCAAATCGCAGCCCCGAGACGGCCAATTGACATCACCAAGACGTCTGATAGTGATAACATGACTTGGGAATTTGTGGGCAAAAGATCGACTGTGGCTGTGGCATATGCTGTGTGGCATTCCGCGCCATCCTGCATGAACCAGAGGTCATCCAAATCTATTTCTTCAATTTCAGTAAAAAAAACAAGTCGGTTAACATTTCTCTGTAACGCCCACCGTTGACCGAAACGTTGTTCTCAGCCTAATTTTCGAAGAAAAATGAATGGCTGGCCAATGATGCCACCACTTCACAATCCGCACCAAACTGTCACTCTCTGTGGATGCATTGGCTTCTCGACAATAACGTGCGGGTTTTCCAAGCCCCAGATCCGACAATTTTGTTTGTTAACGTAGCCGCTGAGATAAAAATGCACTTCGTCAGAAAAGATTATTTTTCGCGCTGCAAAGTGCTCCGCGACTAATAAAGTTTCGGAACATCTGGTGTAAACGAATACAAATCATTACCATTATTTTAATTAACTACATTAATATTAATATTGTACTACAGCATTTTTTTATTTTAGAATATTGCATATCGCGCTTAAAGGAGAGGAAATATTCCCCAATACCGTACGATTCGGCATGCAATTTTAGGCGTCCTCTATTCCTGCCGATTACACGCACACAAGAATAGTTGAGGGTTTTAAGTCACTAGGCACTGGTTCACCATGAGTTGAACTTGAATGGTAATAGAACTATAAAGAAAAAATTGAATGTTTTTCTTCGATCGCAGTAAACACTGTTCCAAAATAAAAGTCAGTTACATTACCATCATAAAATAAAACGTTCAATACAATATTCTTGCTTTGAAGAACTTTACCCATAAGCTTACTTTCGGCCAAAGTATCCATTGAAGAAATCTAGCCGTGGAATGTGAAAATTTACTTTCATTATTATAATATTCAGAAATCCAAATCCAATAACTGTTTTCTTCTTCTTACATATCCTGTTTTTCTTACAATCACACTTTTTAAAAATAGCCTCTTAAAAGCGAAAATATATGTAAAAAATGAAGTAGGTCAAAGATAATTATCATTTATTAGTTGTATTTACTCAGGGGTTAATCAAGCCGTTCCATATGGAGATTTTTTGTTTACTGGAACATAGAACACTCCTGAATTACCATAACCTGTACCCATTCGCGAATTGGTAAATGAATTTCCACAACTGTTTTTAACAGCAGACTTGTAGTCCGGGCACCTAATGCTCCTAAAACTATTCCTCTGAACTGCTTCTGCAAAATACTGATACGACCTTGAGTGAGCACATGATCCAGTTAAATCAACTCCACATCCTGGTTGTGATTTGCCTCCATTTGGATAGAAAGCAGCTTTGCCAATCGGTTCCAAGAATCCCAACAAACTGCCGCTAGTCTGAATTGATTCAACATATGTAGCGTCGCTACTGCACAACCTCTTCGAACAATCCGAATAACTGAAGAGTGGATAAGCGGGATCTAGACCGACAATGGTATTAATTCTGCCTCTGGAGACTTGTTTTCCAGTAAATCCAGCAACATGAGCTCCCAAACTGTGACCGATTACGACAAGATTATTGAAGGACATACCACCTTGAGTGCTAAGGAAGTCAAGGAAGTTAGCAACCTGTCTGCCTACATCAGAAACAGCATTTCGAGAACCAGCATAGTTCAACGAAACAGATTTGTCACTCCAATCGACGCAGATAACATTATAGGATCCAGTATTGAGTAGGGCCGAACGAATGTCAGTGTTAACGGATGATTTATAGTCATTCTCCCATCCATGGATGATAACCCTGAATTAAATAATTCGATGATGAATGTATGAAACATTTGAACTAATTCGAAATTTACCTTGTTGGCAAGGAGCCCCTGAAATACGAACTGGAAAGAGTTCCCTTATCATTCAAATATAGTTGCTTGGGAGTTCCTGAATTAGACCTGGTATATAAATAGAATTTAACCTCAGCACTTTTCCTCATTTCCATGGGTATTGATGAGTTTTCGTATTGTTCCCGAGAAACCCATTCGAATTTTCCATCTTGAGTTGGAACAAACCAACCACGAGGCTCAGGAACATTACTCTTGGAATTTGCGGATACTTAATTGGAAAATGTTTTATGTTAGTTTCAATCAAATCTTAATTTAATTCAATGTAAAATATACCTGCTGCGAAAATAGCAGCAAATAAAATAAAGAATTTCATTGCTAACTCAATATAGATATTGAAAAACTGGTTAAACCATCGTAGTTTTAGAGTGTGCCTGTTTTATATAGCACCAGGATTCGCTAATTCATTATCTTTATAAGGGTTTTTAAATTTATAATCAAATAAGTTTTGTGAAGAAATTTATTGATTTATACTTAATAACTAATTTATATTCCACTTTAAACCTAAGTGGTTCAAGGCATGTTAGACCTCTTAGGTTTTAAACATTTTAATAGCGTCATAAGGGGTCTGTGCAATTTGAAGTGCAATTTAAAAATGAATTTTTGAACACAAAAGCTCAAGTGCATGTAATCACTTGCAAGCTTGTGTTCTTATTGAAAGAGAGTAGTTGTAATAACAGACGTTCGTTGGTTATCGTAAGTATGTAATTATTATTATCTTATTACTTAAAACGACCTTTTCTTGTATATATAATTATATATTTATTTATTTATATATATATGTATATTTGGTTTCTCGGAAATGGCTCCCACGATTTTGATAAAATTTTCAGAGTTATTACGATGAACGAGAAATAAAAAATAAAAAATTGGATTTAGCAAAATCCGCCAACTCCCATGCCCACTTTTCTTACTTCTTAGTATGACGGAAACGGTCGGAAATGTCTTTATATCTGGGTAACGGCTCAAACTATTTGAATGAAATTTTCAGAATTTACTTTTATGGGTACAAACGAAATTAAAAAAATAAAATTTAGTCAAATCCGCCCACTTTTCTTATTTCTTAGTTTCTCACAATCGGTTGGAAACATCTCTTCTTCTCGAAAACGGCTCAAATTATTTGAATGAAATTTTCAGAGTTTGTTCTGATGAATGAGGCACAAATTTAAAAAAAAATATTTAGTAAAATCCACGCACTGCCACGCCCACCTTTATTGTTTTTAGTTTTTCGGAAACGACACTAACGAATAAGATGAAATTAATAGAATTTGTTCAAATCAAATTTTTTTAAATAAAATCCACCCACTACCACGCCTACTTTCTTGGTTTTAGGTTTATCCGAAAGGGCTCCAACGATTTGCATGACATTTTTGGAGTTTATTCTTATGAAAAATTTGTGAAAAATTTTAAAATTTGATTCTGTAAAATGCGCCCAATACCACGCTCACTTTTCTTTCTTTTTAGTTTCTCAGGAAACGGCTGCAAGGATTTGAATTAAATTTGCAGTTTGTTCAGCTTAATGAGAAAAAATGTTTAAATTTGGCGTTATTTAAATCCACCACTGCCACGCCTACTTTTGTAATGTATTGGAATCTCATAAATGATTTTAGCGATTTGGATGAAATTATCAGGAAGTGTACTGATGAACAAGAACAAAATTCAAAAAATATTTTCAGGAAAAACTGCCAAACCCACTTTTATTGTATCATCCAAACCCTTAACTAAGAGGGCGCTTAAGCAACAGTTTTAACAATTTGGATGAAATTTTGTATTTAGATACTACATATTTTAACTTTCAAAGCTAATAAAAATAAGTATCATCCAGACCCTTAACTAAGGAGGTGCCAAAGGACGCTGAATTCTACTTTAAGTCTAACGATTTGGATGCAATTTTATGTTTAGAAGAGGAGCTAAGCTTAAGTTTTTTACAGTTGTGTGTCTGCTTCGGTCAAAATTGCTTTATTTTTTTGTAATACGTACTTTTCGTAATTTATATGAAATATATGGTGAAGAAATCTATCTATCTATATAAATAAAAATGTAAATGTTCGTTTGTTCCACATCAATATTCTCTGAAAGTTCTTCAAAGATTGCTTTTAAATTTTGACAAAACATTGCATTCGATTCGAGTCCACGCGTGTTTTTATATATTTTTTTTTAAAGCGCCATTTGATGGGCATAAACGTAACACACGCGATAAACGGAGATCTTAGCCATCTCCAGGACAGGATAACTTAGTTTAGTTGTAAAAACACAGCTGTAAAAAATGTTTGAATCGTTTGCCCAACATTTATCATTCATATGGTAAAATGGGGTAAAAAACGATAAAAAAGAATCGATATTTTAAATACTTTCTTTATACAAATATAAATGAAGTTAATGATTAATGGTTCCTTACTTCATTTATTTTGAACACCCAAACCTGACATTTTCTCTGAAAGTATTGTTAAAGAAATGAAACAATAAAAATAAAAAGATAACACATATTTACCTATTTATTTAAAAAAAATATTGTTTATTGTTTCTAAATAAAACTATTTTGTCGCTTTTCTTGGGTACTTTCTTTTTTTTGTTGCGGCTTGTGAAATTGATGCACTCAGCGAATTGCATGCTTGAATTATTTGCTTTTTTGGCGGCGAAGTGGGACCAATTTTTTTCAATTTCCTTTTCCGTTATATTGTTTGCTGTCCCACAATGTATCGGTTTTTGATAATCTAATAATTAAACACAAATATTAGTACCTATCTATTAAAAAATAAAAACATAAAATTAATAAAATATTTACCTTCATTTTCATGTCTTGTACAAATGTACATTTTCTTAAGCATCTTCAGTCTTTCGATAACTTGATCTGTTTCAGACAGATGTTCAATTTTAGAATTATATTTTCTTATGTATTCTGCAACTTTTGAAATTACATAGTTCCTCGAAATCCATGCTTAGACATATGTTTCTATGCTTACTTTCAAAAAACAATGAAGAAATGTTTTTATTGCTTGAATATCAAATTTGAGTCACATTTAAACAATAAAAAACTGCCTGCTTTAATTTTTCTACCTGTGAGGTGCGCGCGATTATTTTTTAGTATTGTTTGTCTCCTCATTTATTTTCGTAAATTCATAAATATTCGACATTTTTACTGTGGCCCTACTTTATTTTGATGCATTTATGGCAGAAACAGGGTATTCCTCCAAATAATTTTTTTTGTTCGTACACCTTGGTGGATATGCAAACCCTAACAACAACATGGCGTCCCATTTAAAATTTTTCAGAAAGTAAGTACTAACTGCTGACTGTATAGTTACAGTTAAAATACTTTTGTTAGTTAAAATACTAAAGAAAAAAAGTCGTATTAGTGACTTAACTGCAGTCTTTAAAACTCTGGTGAGTGGTACAGAGAACCCAAAAAGGAGTTAAAATCCATTTAATCCGTTTAGGCTTGTTCAGGAAAATGAGATCTCGGAGATCTCAGTTACATGAACAGGATTCCTCATCAAAATTTTTCAGTTTTGCTCACAAAACTTTGAGGAAAAAAAAATCTTGGATTCCTCTGTTCACTTTTTGAGTAAGAAAAATCTCTGAGATCTCATTTTTTTGAATGCGCCAATTGTTAAAAGTGTTACACTGGTCGCGGTCGCGTTCGGGGATCAATCCAAAGCTATCCAGATAGGTTTGTGTTGTTGTAGTCCCTTGTGAAAAAGCTGATGCAGCAACAACCCAATGTATCGCCTTTAATTTATTGCAACAATTCAAAAACGATGTTGATGTTGTAAGTTAAAGTTGTGTTGATATAAATTACGTTTATTAATTACATTGTTTGTGTCGTCTTGATTTTAGAATGAGAGCAAAGCAGTTGATATAATAGATTGGGGCTCAGATACGGACAGCTCCTCTTCCAATTCCGAGGATGAAATCCTGTTAATGGCAATGGCAAGTACTTCCAAGCCAGCTAGAAGGGAAGTGGTAAAAATCCAAAATTATGTGGAGTCTGTAGTAGTTGCGTACAATGACCAGCAATTTTAGGAAAATTTTCGTCTCGGAAGAAATGCTTATGAGTTATGAGGTAGTTCTCGGGGAACTTTTTCAGAATTGGAAAGAAAAAGTCCTTGGGAGGAAACAAATTGCCATTAACAGGTAACTGCTAGCATTGTTGTGGCTCTTGGCCACACCTGATTCATACAGGTAATTCTCTTTAGAAATGCGTATTATTTTGTTACTCATTTACAAAATACACAAATTATAGATCAGTTCATGAGCGTTTCGATTTATGCAAAAGTAACTTATCGAGGTGCTCGTGCGTGTTATAATTTGTCTGAACGAAATTCCTCCTATGTATATCAAGTGGCCATCTGGACAAGCGAGCTTGTTAAAACAAAGTCTGATTTCGCATCTATTTCACCATTCACAAACTTTATAGGGATAGTCGATGGGACTTATGTTCGGATTAAGACTCCTGGGATTTGAAAAAGAGCAATTTTGGGATGTTCAGTGCTCCACAACGTGTGCCTTAATTTTATGGTTCCAAAATATCGGAATACATTACATAAGGTCAAAGCGTTGTGATTAATAATGACTTTGAACAAGATGCAAAAGAAATAGAACCTGGAGTTATAGATGGCGTAACGAAGAGAAAAGAACTATGTAGGGAATTAACATATAACCTTTGTTTCTTATTTCACTGTAAATGTAAAAACTTATTCTTTTCTTAAAAAATAAAATACACATTATCACAAGCGATAAGTATTTAATTTTTTTTATTTTGTTGTTGTTTCAGTAAACAGTTAAATCCTTATTGAAAAGCAGCTTCGAAAATAATAATTTGGGATTCATAACGTTGATGGCTAGAGCTTCATAGGACACAACTCTTTGCAAGGGGATGTAACAATGGTAAATGTTTTGTTTTGTGAATGGTTTAAAGCCCATCTTGCTGCTTTCTTAAAAATAATGGATATACACAAATTCAATTTTTCGACCACGAAGCAATGCCATATCTTGGCAAGTAAAAAATAGCACGTATACGACACTTTTCACCAGCTACTCCAGCTTCAATTCCAAATCCGGATGCTTAGTCCGTGCACTTATGTACATCTTGATGGTACTATCTTGAACATGTGAAGGTAGAATTCAATGACCGTCTTCAACATGATGACATGATTTCGCATGTCGCGAACAAGAAACACGTGGATTTATTCAGTACCGGCTGATAAAAATCAATAGAAATCAAGTGTCAGATTTTGAGAACAATAAAGACAATTGAGAACCAAGGAATTATTTGTTTGGATTCTAGTTACCATTTTTATTCTCCTGATGCCTAACTTGTGGAACTTAAAGTTTGGGAAAATATCACTTAAGTAAGTCCTGCACCTGCATTCTGACTTCTGAAATTCCGAAGGATGTATCAGCAACGATCGTTGTTGAGAATATTCCCAAGACGTCACGACAATTTCTCGGACTCCTAATTGACCTGGGGTGCCAGAACGTAACTTGATACAATCGAGGATTGTCGATCGTCGGTCAACTCGAAACAAAATATTTTTGACAGCACGTAATTTGAGACGAGTTTCATTGTGACTTTCACTTAAAAAAGTCATTGTGAACTATAAAATGAAATGTCAAATGAGTTTTCTTTAAAATTATTTAATTCTAGTATCAATTTAAAATTCTTTCGAAATGTTTTTTTTTGATTCGGAAAGTGAAGCGAAGAAGTGCCCTATGCTAAAATTAAAAGAAGATATTTGAGAGATAATAGCAACCCATTCGAATTGAGTGAAAATGAGTAAATATTCAAAAAGAAAAGAAAGATCATGTATAACATTTGTAAAACAATTTTTTTTAGCTTTGTGCAGCAGTTTAGAGTCAACAAGGAATGTTTTCATATGATACTCAGCTCGTTAGAACATCCAGAAGACATAAGAAGAACATCAGTTCCACCTGTTTACGGCTTTGTGCAACATTGAATCTCCTAGCCAGTGGGAGTTACCAAACCAATGTTGGAACAAATGTGTTGCTAGGTATGGCACAGACAACAGTTTCCAAGTTCTTTCGCCGAACGTTGAGTCTTCTTGAAAATAAGTTTTGTCCGCAATGGATTAAATTTGATAGCTCTAAATTTGGAGACAGCAAGGAGTATTATTATAGGAAATTTAAACTACCGGGAATAGTGGGCTGCGTTGATGGTACTCATATTCCTATTTTGAGACCAAGAGAAAACGAGCACATCTATTTCAACCGAAATGGGTTCCATAGCTTGAATGCAATGGTGGTAATATTATGAATAATTCTATTTTAGATACTAAAATGTACATATCAATTTGTCTAGATTTGCAATCATCTAAACGAAATAATAGCAATCAACAGTTCGCATGGTGGTGCTGCACATGACTCGGCTGTTTGGAATTGCAGCAATGAGGTAGAGTTTTTAAAACAACAATTCCATGCAGGTGAAGTAAGCATTCGACTTCTGGGTTAGTTACTTTGTTTTAAATACATGTGTGCATATACATTAATTATATAACTATTGTATCGTTCAAGGTGACAGCGGATACCCTTTACAGCCGTGGCTATTAACACCATACCGAAATGCAACAGAGGGAAGTGCAGAAATACGGTTCAACAATATCCATTCCGTAGCTAGGAGCCAAATCGAAAGAACTATTGGAATTTTAAAAGGACGTTGGAGGTGTCTATCAAATGAACGGAAACTTAGATTTGACCCCGAAACTGTCACCCGAATTATTAATGTGTGCTGTGCTTTGCATAATGCTTGCATTCATTTTAGGCTACCATTCATACCAAATGACATAAGTGTTAGTTCAAATACAAATAGCACACAAGCTGATGTAATTTCAAATTCAAACCTTAATGACAATTTATCAAGAATTGCCCAAAATATAAGAAATAATATTAAAAATTCATTATAAAAAAAAACAATATAAGTAAACAATATTTAAAATTTGTTTTTAATTCCATTTATTTTGTTTATTTCAGCCTTTTAAAATAAAATAAATAAAACTTAAATATATTTCATTGCAAATTATATACCTTAAACCTATTAAATTAAAAGAACATAGATACATATGCACCTTAAACATAAAAACTTTAAAAAGGAACATTTAATTTCTTAAACTTAGATAAAAAAAAATACTTCATTTGGTATAACCAAACTAACAAAAAAATACAAAAATACATATTAAGGGCTAATATTGAACACAAAAGATTTAGGGATTTTTTCTTTTCATTTTGGTTATGCTTCAACTCACAAAATTTGTTGACAGCTTTTAGATGATTTTAAGTTTTGAACATTCCATAGATATTCTTAGGCCAGGCGCGCACATGCAACTAAACCGTTTGGTTTTAATTTTGACCACAATTGCCTTATATGGGAGTACTCAAAATCGAAACCAAACTATTTAGTTGCATGTGCGCGCCTGGCCTTAAAAAGAAACTTTTAAAACTTTCGAGTTTCTACCTCTTGAAGTCTTATACGGTTTTCCTCTATCTTGGTGCTCAACATTGTTTCCTGTAACCGCAATTTTTGATGTTGGTTCTTTTCATACATCTCGAGCTTTCTTTTTTTTAGTTTGTATTGTTTTTCTTCCAGGTCGAGTTTTCGTTTATGGACTTTTAAAGTGCTGCAAAGCGTTTCTTGAATTTTGTCCAATTTCGTATTGATTGTAACTGTTGCTGTAACATACTGTTTCATTAAATTTTCCTTTTCATTTTTATGACAATAAGTTCTCTTTTTAGTTGAGTTATCTTAAACAAATTTATTATTAGAATTTAATCAATAATCAGAATTCATACAACTAGGTGCATACCTGCATCTTCCACATATGACTCTTCTTCAGTAATATTATTATTTTTTTGATGGTCTAACACTATATCTTCCCAAAGGTCTGGGCTTTTAGTTTCTGTGTTTCTGTCTGAGTTGTTTTTTTGTTTGATTTTATCGTTACCGTTGTTATTAATATTGTCAGCAAAATTATTGTGTCCAACTCCAAAGGATTTTGCTGTAGGGACTCCATCAACTGCTGCTTCCAATCTGACGCACTCTATAAGTTTTTCCTCCAAGTCGTCGATTGTTTTTTGCATATATGTATGGACCTCCACCCGTGTCTTTTAAGTGAAGTTTATTACTTCTTAGTTTATTCTTTTCCTTGTATTTAAGGTCACTCCAGGTCTAAAAAAAATTATCTGAAAATAATATGTACATATATACATATTTAACATCAACCTACTTTCTTCCAATCTTTAACATCTTTTTGCGGAGGACCATCTGTGTTTAAGGATTTAACCAATTTTTCCCACAGCATATTGCTGTTTTTCCTTCCTTGGGCAGTTTTAAGAATTCCCCTTGCCAAATCAAAGTGAGCACTCATGAAATTTGTCAAAATCTCGGTCTGTTTTTTATTTATTGCCATATTATTTTGTTTTTCCATTTTTTCATAAAAATAATCACTGCCGACGATAACAAATTTCTATCGAGTGAAAACTTTTGTTTCAAACGTCAATTTGAAGTTTGTGTGCTGCCAAATCTGACGATACAATCGAGGACACTCGATTGAACCAAAATATGTGCTGCCAATGCTCGATTGTATCGACTAAACTCGGTTGTATCAAGTTACGTGCTGGCACCCCTGGACGTAAATATCCAGCCTGCAACTCACTATGGAATAAGGATATTTACAACCAAACCTCTGCATCAATTCTGCCAACTCCCTTACGAGGTTCCTACCTGACGTTACTGTGCTTTAACCAAAAAAATAAAACATTTGCCATGGTCTCAATGACAGGAGTATGTTAAGTTACCATGGATACCGTTATAAATACCGTTCCGTGATTGGATTGTTATTATTGTATTTATTTCTTAAAAATGTGGTAGTACAAAACGAATATAAATTCTTTTAATTAGTGCCTATACTTGTAGATGTAATAACTCGTCAAATTTGAAGGAAAACAAAATAATAAAATACACATACATATTTTGGGTCCTTTACTTTCACCAATTACTTCGTTTTTACTTCTTAGACAACCACAGAAACTGACAAACGAAATACTTTTTAACCTGTTTTCTATGTATAATTCTTAGGTACCTAGATCAAAGCAATTGACCGACAATAATTTAACACGAGATTTCAAAAGATTGTCGCGTGCTAAAAGAAACTTTTCATTTTCTAGTCCTTTATTTAATTTGACCAAGGTTATTAGAGCACTATACGGGTTGCCTACGCAAACAAAAATATTCTTGGATATAATATAGAAATAGCACAGAATACGTGGAGAATTGGCTCGAAACATTTTTAGCACGCCAACTGTAAATTTGAATTTAATTAAAAATGTCAGTTAAAAAAAAAATTGGTTTACGCTTTGGATATTAACCTTTTATTCACAATCTGCTCTAAGGCCCCTTGCCATAAGGCGGTTTACTATTTACCGGAACGTAAAAGATTCCTTTAGTTTGGTAGCTGGTATGTGATCCCATCTTTACCGAACTGTATGTACTTCCACATTGCTTATGCAAAGCACTAAGATAACCGTTACATTTCATGGTTGGAAAATCATTAAGTTCGACAGCCTCAGCGAAATACTCATGAGATCTCGAATGAGAGCATAAACCTATTACATCAATTCCACAGCCGGGTTGTATTAATCCACCATTGGGATAGTAAGAACCAGTCCCAATGGGTCTCACAAATCCTAGTTTTCCCCCAGAAGTTTGAATCGACTCTACAAAACCAGCATCGGTTTCACAAAGTCTTGACGAACAATCATTGTAAGCGAATAACGGAAAAGCAGGATCACATCCAATTATCAAAGGAATTGTGATGTTACAACCTTTTAAGGATTTTCCAGCGATACCAGCAATATGCGCCCCTAGGCTGTGGCCAATAACTATTAAATTTTGAATTGGCATCCGACCAGTTGTGGAAAGGAAGGTAATAAATACTGCCAAATCCTCACCAACACTGGGTACTACAAAACGGGCCGTTGGGTACGTCTTTTCTGCAATGTGTGACCAATCGACACATATAATGTTGTGAGGTCCTTTTTTGAGGTAAGCATCTCGAATATTTGTACACACAGGTAATTCAGATGATGACTGGAAACCATGAATGATTATTCTAGCCAAAGAAAAAAGTTTAAGTACTCAAAAACTTAGAAAATAATCATTTTAAACACCTAGTGGGATTTTCCGCGTTAAAGTTGGATCGTTGTAACATCATCGAATCTGTCTCCGTTAATTGCTGAGCCGTTTTTGGATTTTCCTGGGTGTATAAATGGTAATCAACTAGATCCGGGATATTCCTCATCGCACCAAGTTCAGCTTCAACGTAAGCTCTTGTGATCCAAGTAAATGTGCCATTTATAAAATTTGGAACAAACCATGGATCAGTGTTTGGCAGAAAATATGACAAATTAAAGGATGTGCCTATATTAAGAATAAAATAAGCGCTTAGCCGAAATTCAAAATGAAAAACAAATTTCTACAAACCAAAAGGAACTAAGGAAACTAAGAATACTAGAAGAACTTTCATTGCACTGGGTTACAAAAATATAAGGTCATACAGTTTTAAAGGTGTTTTAGTTTTATTTGATTTATGGTTTTACGTAAAAGGCTTTTGCGTGTCAAAGAACATTTCTCATTAATCTGATTTAATAATATAAATTGACTAAAATGTGACGTATGTACAGCATTTAAGTTTGAAAATTATAGCTTTAAAAAAACTTTGAAATTGGAGAGAACATACAGGGGTGATGACAGAGTATAAAAAAGTATCACCAATTATCATTAATTAAACTTTCTAAAATTGCTACTTTTCCAGAGCAGTGGCGTATACAGGTTTACTTTTTTTTGGGTTCAAAGCGAATTTAAATTAACATAAGTAATAGAATAGTTTTAAAATAGCTTTTAACGGCCTTTAGTCCACAAACATTTTTGGCGTTTCGTTCCAGGTCGGCGGTCTTACTTGGACTCGTCAGTTTACTAGTGAGGACCTTGTCAATACGCAATAAGTTTATTTCATCTTACATAGATGTCATGACGAATATCTAGTGTGAAGTATGTAAAGGGTTTTCCAATAAGGACTTGACAAATTTTTTTTTTAAATAAAACGCAGCCCATTTGAGATATTTCAAAAACTTTATTATCGGCTTGAAGTACAATCAAAACATTTATGAATGGAACTCGACTTCGTTCATATGGCCACCGCGGGCACGTTTGCGGCGGTCGATTCGTTGGATCCAATTTTCGATGACTTGGCCGAAACGGCCGCTATTTCGCGTTCAATGTTGGCTCTGAGCTTTTCCAACGTCTTCGGCTTGTTGGCATAAACAAATGACTTAACGTAGACCCAAAGAAAATAGTCTAGAGGCGTTAAATCGCACGAACGAGGCAGCCAATCGATTGGCCCATTTCTTGAGATAACACGCTCATCAAACTTACTGTTTAAAAAATCGATTGTATAAGGTGTGCTGTATGGCTTGTGGCACCGTCCTGTTGAAACCACATGTCGTCCAAGTCCATATCCTACAATTCGGGCCAAAAATAATCGGTAATCATGGCGCGATAACGCTAGCCATTCACAGTAACGTGACGATCGTTATCGTCGATGAAAAAATATGGCCCAATAATGCCGCCGACATGCAAACCGCATCAAACAGTTATTTTTTGTGGATGAAGTGGTGATTCATGAAGCAAATGTGGAATTTCAGCTGACCAATAACGCATATTTTGCTTATTGATGAACCCATTTAGCCAAAAACGAGCTTCGTCATTTACGAACGAAAATTGGAGTTAACGCTCTTAAAATTGCGGTTACCGACTCCGAATTTCGGTAAAAAAAATTTATAATTTGCAGACGTTGCTCCTTCGTGTACTTTACCATGATGAAAATGTTGAGTTTACTGAATAAATTGACAATAACATATCGATGATTAGTTAAAGGGTGCGTTCACAAAATAAATTCAAAGTTTTCAAGTCCCTATTGGAAAACCCGATATATCCAACAAGACTAGGACTTCTAATCATTCAAATTCGAAGTGTTTGCTTTTGGTGTTTGCCTGTTTCTAGGCATTGTTTATTATGAAGGTTTTTTAATAAAACAAATTTTATATACTACTGCAATACATTATCCAAGTAAAAGTCTTAGCACTTTTTTAGTTGCAGAGTTATTGATTAAAAATAATTTCTAACGGCCTTTAGTCCACAAAAATAAAATAAAAACGATTTAGGTACTATTCAAAATTATAATTTAAAATTATAATTTATCTCAATTGAATAAAATCAAATGTAGATTCAAATCCCTGATTGCGAACGTAAAGTGGAAATACTTCTTTTCTAGCTTTAGCTATAAAAGCAGGGTAATTTTATACGATATAGATCTAGATTTTGTTCGTTCGCAATTATTATCCTATTGCTTTTGATAATTTTTGTCTCGTATCTCAATTAATTCACCAGCAGCTGCTATTTGACTTTGACCTTGCTCTAAGTATTTATATGTATCTATGGTTGATTAAGGAATAATAATTTTGATGTTCGAACCTTCCAACGCATTAAAGAAGCCACAACACTAAACAATAAATTTAAAGAAATATGAACTATTCTTTGTTATAAATAAATGTATTCCAAAAAAAAAAAAAGTTATAAATAATTAGGTCTTAATTAAGTCTTATCTATACGACATCTGTGGTCTTAATAATATTATTTTTTAAATTTATTTTTATAAGTTTTTTTTGATAAATAAATAAATAATAATATTTTGACTTGATATTTTCACAATTTTATCAAGCAACATTTTGACTAAAACCTATTTAAGAATTAATAAAAGTCTCCCAAAGACATCATAATTAATGAATCACAATTAGCACAAACTCCCACATTTAAGCTATCGACTTTTATGTATTATTTATCTAAAAGCCAAATTGGTATTATCGATCATTATATCGAAGAAAATTTCATACATTATTGGAAGATCAGCAAATATTCAATATGTAAATATTGATAAAAAAAAAAAAAACAAAGACTGCATTTAGTTTTTTATTACACTGGGTTTTATTTTTGCCACCAAGAAGCCGCAATAAAGAATGGAAATTCCAAACAATTGAAAACACAATAACAGTCTGATTATTGGCCATTAGATTCTTATCTACATTATGTTCTTATCGATCGATAAAGGAATTTACAACAGAATTAGGGCTTTGACAATATTCATTAGCGAGCCAAAATATTATCGACAAAGCATAATTTTGATTCAGTTTATGGTGGTCAATTTGCACAATCATAAAAATCCATCGATTAGATTTTATATTGACTAAGCCTATATAAGCACGATCCCAAACTTGTAGCTTCATTTAAACGCTTTTCAGACATTACAGTACTTAACTTATATAATGAAATTATTCGTAGAATTTTTGATGTTTGCTGCTTTTGTAGCTGAATTATCGGCAATTCCACTTCGGAATAACACTGATCCCGATGGATGGTTTGTTCCGACAGTTGATGACAAATTCATCTGGATGACTCGGGAGCAATTTGAATCTGAATACAATCAACCTACTGAGCGAAAAACTGTTTCGGTGGAATACTTCTTGTACACCAATAATAATCCTATGACTCCGGAACAGTTGTACATGGATGATACTGATACTTTGGCTAGTTCAAGTTTCAACAAAGATATCCCCACAAGGTGAGAATGTTTTGTCAATGTTTGAGCTTTGAGAACTCATTAAGGATTTTGTTTCTTAAGGTTTATCGTACACGGCTGGCAGAATAACGCAGATTCCGATGTCAATGTGAAAATCCTTCAGGCCCTAATGGAAGTTGGAAACTTTAATGTGATAATTGTCGATTGGAGTTCAGCATCTGGATCCTTGAACTATGCCAAATCCAAGAGTGCAGTTCCGACAGTTGGCAAGAATTTGGCTTCATTCATTGACTTCCTTAACGAAAATGCCAACATGACATTTGAAAGCTTAACCTTAGTTGGCCATAGTCTAGGAGCTCATATATGTGGATATGCTGGCAAAAATGTTAGAAGAGGTAAAATAAGTGTCATCACCGGGCTAGACCCAGCCGGGCCTCTTTTCGACTATTCAAACTGTGATACAAGACTGTGTTCCACTGACGCAATGTTTGTGGATTCTATTCAGACCAATGGTAAATTACTGGGCTTCCTGGAACCCATAGGCAGGGCTGCATACTATCCGAATGGCGGCAAGTCTCAACCAGGATGTTTAATTGATTTAGCTGGAAGTTGTTCACATTCACGTTCCTACTTGTACTACGCTGAAGCTTTGTTGAAAAATAACTTTCTCACTATAAAATGCAGCGACTACGAAGCAGCAGTGGCAAAGGATTGTAAAGAATCGTATAGAAATCCAAGAATGGGATCGCCTGGAAGTCGTTTAAACGATGGGTGTTATTATGTTCCAGTCAATAAGAAATCACTTTTTGGAACGGCTTGACAGTTTTTATCGACCCGAAATTATGTATACAGCTGTGTTATAGAATTAAAGTATAAATTAAGAAAAAAAAGAATATATTTGTTTGAAATGAAAAAATTGGAAAACAGTCTCAGTCTCAAAGCTTGGGATCTTGAGGCATACATTTAGAATTACAAGTTTTAAACTGTAAATAGTTTATTTAAAAACTTCATTTTTGTTGGTTGACGACAAATTTAGTTTATTTCAAAGAAATCCACAAAATAATCAAAAAGAATGTTAATGATAAGTACCCATATACCTACAGGCCAAAGTTGGAATCCACACTCATTTCTCGAAGGAAAACTAAATTCTAACACCGAAATAAAAACTTTACTGCAGAAAATTTTCGAACAACATGTATAAGACCAAAATAAAGCCAAAAATGTTTTTATTTTGTATTTAAGGCAATCAAAAATGTACTTTATAACGGGTGGTTAAATTTTAAGGGCCGATGTTAAATGTGAACAACACCTAAACGTCAAGTTTTTTTCTGCATTTCATTTGACATTTTTCAATTTCAGACTAACTGAATTTAAACCATTACCATTTCAAGCGTCGTCAATTGTCAGAATGGTGGCAAGAAATGGCAACGGTGGATGATCAATTTTCGAAGAAAATCATCTTCAGTGATGATGCACATTTTCACCTCAGTGGATTCGTCAATAAGCAGAATTGCCGCATTTGGGCGAATGATAATCCAAGACTGATTGTCGAAAAACCAATGCACCCACAAAGAGTGACTGTTTGGTGTGGTTTATGGGCTGGCCGGCATCATCGGGCTGTGTTTTTTCCAAAATGAGGCCGGTCAGGCAGTTACTGTGAATGGTGTTCGCTATCGTGAGATGATAACGAACTTTTTATGGCCCGAATTGGAAGATATGGATGTGGACGATATTTGGTTTCAACAGGACGGTGCCACATGCCACACAGCTAACGAAACAATGGCTCTTTTGCACGACAAATTCAATGGCCGTGTTATCTCACGTGGTGGCGATGTCAATTGGCCGCCAAGATCATGTGATTTGACACCGTTGGACTTCTTTCTTTGGGGTTATTTGAAAGAAAAGGTGTACGTCGATAAGCCAGCAACAATTCAAGAGCTAAAGGATGAGATAATTCGGCACATTAACGGCATAGAACCTAAATTATGCCTCAGCGTCATCGAAAATTTGGACCATCGGATGGAGGTGTACCGCCGAGGTCGCGGCGGCCATTTGGCCGATATTTTGTTCCATACATAATTGAACCATACCAATATTATCATAATAAAAAAAAATTACAATAATTTTCTAAATAATTTGTGTTTTATTCAAAATCAACATCAGCCCTTAAAATTTAACCACCCTTTAGTTTGATGGTTGCCCCGTTGTGCTCGAAACCAGATACCTTAGTATTAAGTACCTATCAACCAAACACGAAAGAGTGTTTGCCTACTTTCACTTAGGGTGCTACTAACTGTTATTTTTGAGGAAAGAATTAGGTGCCGTTGGTTTGAATTGTTTGCTAGGTGGCTTCTCATATTAATCCTGATTAGATTACGTTCTAGTTTTTCAATAAATTTCTCAACCAATAACTCTAGTCAATCTTCAAATATGAAATTACATTAATAAAATTATAACTACTTCATAATCCACATATGATACAACAGAATTTTGCAAATTTTTAAAGACTTGAAAACTTGTCTAAAAAATTGATGGTTGCCCTCTATGATTTTATCTTCTTTATTAACTTCAATTACTCCACAGTTCGAGCGGCTACAGACTTAGTACAGAATTGAAATTTTTTTAATAAACCGCCAATAGGGTTTGTTGCGTCCATTTGATATGAATGAAGTCTTGTACTTAAACTATCAACAAATTTTAATATTCCATTTGACGACAATCGGATCGCTTTCAAGTATGTATTTTGGATAATACACCACGCTTAGAAAGAGAACGTAACGTTGTAATAAATTCCTTATGATTTTATTGGCGGTAAAATACAGCCATTTTTTAGCGGACTCAAGTGTTTGTTTAGATTTATTGGCATTTATAATTTTTTCAAAATAAAATACTTTTCCAAATAGCTTTTAACGGCCTTTAGTCCACAAAAATTTTGGCGTTTCGTCCCGGCGATCTCACTTGAACTCATCAGTTGACTAGTGAGGACCTTGTCAATACGCAATTTTTGTTAAGTTCAGTTCATCTAACATAGATTTCATGACGAATATCTAGTGTGAACTATATCCAACAAGACTAGAATTCCTAGTCATTAAATCGGAAGTTTTTGTTTTTTTGACCCGTGTATAATGTATATGCCGCTTTAAAACTCTGTAATCTTTTTCGGCTTCAACCTTAGTATACAGGGTGGACTAAATACAAGTTTCTTTTTAAAAATGAAATAAAATGAACAAAAATTAAATTTTTTCCATGTATTATGGCTTTATTATTAAGAACAAACAAGTGGCTGCCCCGGCTGGCTTCGCGGTAGCGCATTCTGCTCTGTCACTCCAATTTTCCAAGACCTTGTTTATGGTTTTGGGCTGCAGCTCACGGATTGCTTGGATGATATTGGCCTTAAGTGCTTGAATCGTTTCCGGATTGAATAGATTTCTAGCTTTCAAAGTTACAATACTTTGTTGTTAGTGTTGCCGTTGCATTGCGTTACACTAACATAATTCACATTTATTGCGGTTCCGTATAAATCATGAATACTCATAAATAATTTTGAATATTTTTGTAAGCTGATTTTTATAATATAATTGCCTTCAAATCTAAAAGGGGAGATATAGAGTTCTCCTTCCGTAGCAAAAAATGCTTTTATTATATCACACTAAAAAAAATTACTATGGATCAGTGTTGCCGAAAGTACTCCCATAGGAGTATTGTACTCCTTTCAACACCTCCGTACTCCTGTATTCCTCCTTTTAATTACATTCGTACTCCTATTTTTTTAAAGACCTAAAATATCTTACACTTGCAGCAAAGTATAATGTTAACCTTAATAAATTTAATTCACTTCAAATTTAAATCAAATTTGGCAGCACTTTAATCTTCCAAACTGTCGTCAAAAAGGGAATTTCCCTCTTTCTTGTTTGTTTTTGTTTTTCGTTGGCGTGGACGTCTACGTTCAATTTACATCTGTCAGTTCGGTATTTATTTTATGGTTACCTCATTACCTGAATTTTTTTTTTTTTTTTTTTTTTTGAGCTCCGTAAATTTGTATGTATAGTTCAATAAAATGAAAAGGTTTGTTAATTAATGTTTGAAATATTGTAATTCCTGTTAGAAAAATTCAAAGTAAACTTTTATATAGATATTTAGTGAAATTGGATTCCTTGGAGCAGGTAGAGGCAAAAAAAGGCAAATATAACTATGCATTACGCTATCTGCCACAAGACAGATTTTGTGTGATAGAAAAGATATTTACTTATTTTTGTTCTAAGAATTAATAATTTATTTATTTATGTTTTTTTTTGTAACTGATTTTTTTTCTTGATGATTTTTTTTTTTAATAAATTTTGAAGACTAAAAAATGTCTGTACTACTATTTTTTTCAAAATACTCCTCTTTTTTGGCTTCAGTACTACCTTGAAATATTTCTTCCCGGCAACACTGCTATGGATTCATCAGAAAAGCAAATGGAATAACTTTATTTCATTGTAGTTGCCGCCAAGAAGTCGAAATTAACAATTGGTATTGAAAATATAATATCAATGCAATTTAATTCCAAGTTCTTATTGATCCAATAAAAAGTTTACAAAATAATTAGGCTCACAACAATTTGAAATAGTGATCTAGATAAAATATAATGCAATAGGTATTACGAGCCAGTTGATGGTGTTGCAGTAGCCTAATCATAAAATATATAGATTAGGTTCTATTGTATTGGTCTAAGCCTATATAAGTATATATATAAGATCACAAAATTGTAGCTTCATTTAATTGGTTTTCGGATTTTAGAGTGTGCGTAATGAAATTATTTGTGGCATTTTTGATAACTTCTGCTTTTGTAACTGAATTATCCGCAGTTCTACTCCAAACCAACCCTAAACCAGATGGATGGTTTGTTCCAACACGTGATGGGAAGTTCTTCTGGATGAGTAGGGAGCAGTTTGAAAAAGAATCAATCAATCAGCCGATCGAGCGAAAAACTGATTCGGTCAAATATTTCTTGTACACCCATGATAATCCAAAGACTCCTCAACAGCTGTACCTGAATGATAATGTTACTTTGGCTGGTTCAAATTTCAACAAAAATCATCCTACAAGGTGAGAATACATATTTTATCAGTTGTTAGACTTTGAGAACTCATCAAATATTTTATTCTGTCTTAAGGTTTCTCGTACACGCCTGGTTGCTAGGTCCTAATTCCAAATTCAATGTAAAAACCCGTCAAGCCCTGATGAAAGTGGGAAAATTTAACTTGATAAGTGTCGATTGGAGCGAATTGCCTGGATACTTAAGTTACCCTAGCTCTAAGAACGCCGTTATGACAGTTGGCGAAAATTTGGCTTCATTCATTGACTTTCTCAACAAAACTGCTGACATGTCATTTGAAAGTTTAACTTTAATAGGCTTCAGTCTGGGAGCTCATGCTTGTGGATTTGCTGGCAAAAATGTTAAAAGAGGTAAAATAAATGTCATCACCGGATTAGATCCAGCCGCGCCGCTTTATGATTATTCAAACTGTAATACAAGACTGTGTTCTACTGACGCAATATTTGTAGAGTCTATTCAGACCAATGCTAAATACCTGGGTTTCCTGGAACCAATCGGCAAGGTTGCTTACTATCCGAATGGTGGAATGTCTCAACCAGGATGTTTAATGGATGTGGCTGGCTCTTGTTCACATAGACGGTCCTTCTTTTACTATGCTGAAGCTTTGCTGAAAAATAACTTCGTTGCAATAAAATGTAACGACTTCAAAGCAGCAATTTCAAAAAGTTGCAACGAATCGTATAGCAATGTAAGAATGGGATCACTTGGAAGTCATTCAGACGAAGGATGTTATTTTGTCCCAGTCAACAACAGCCCTCTGTTTGGAACGGGTTGATAACTTTAATAATCCCTAAATAGTTTATTAGGTACTGTGTCACGACAACTAAATTTAAAATTAGTAACTTGAACGTTCCAGAAGTACTTATTTTATTGAAATGTTTTTTAACTCAGCTAATATCAGTATCAGCTTTTTTATAGTTTTTTTAGAAAAAGAATACTGAAAAAGAAAAAAATAGAATTAATAAACAAAGGGAAACAAAACTAAAATTAACAAAAGATGAAATTAAGAACTTTGTTTGTGAGTTGTTTGCTGTGGTTTATTAAAAATATCGTCTAAGAAAAGAAACATACATTTTTGTATACAAGAAATTTTCTTTCTTATAAATACATATTTTTTATATGTATAAGATTTTTTTTATTTCTTATATCCGTCATCTATACTGTTGTTATATTCTTATTAAATTTTTTGCTATTAATTCGTTCATAAATTGATGCCTTCCAGTGCTATCCATACATATATGTAGATAAAACGATCTAGTTATCTTTGACTTCGATATCAATTTCTATGCACTGCACATGTTGTTTAGGATACAGAAACACGCAACCAAATTAACAACCAAGTTAATGTTTGAATTAGCCAATCCAAACAAGGGTATGCAAGATCTTCAAGCAAAAAAGTATTGATTGGAAAAAGATTATTTCTGTTTTCGGACATATGAATAAGATCTGCGGAGAACTCTGCTGTCGTGAAGACTTTCTGACGAAATAAATTGATAAATTTTATGTTAGCATCAACCACTCCTCAAAATGAAGAAATGCTACAAGCTTTATTCTATAAAAATAGATCTCCTTATTTTCTTAAGGAGTCTTAATTCAAATATGGAAGCCTTCAATAGGCATTTTCAGGAAAATGACATCTCAGAGATTTTAGTAGAGCTAAACGAACAAGATTCCTTATCCTCAGCTAAAATTGAGGAAAAAAAATTGCATTCGCTTGCACAATCTTTGAGTAAGAAATATCTCTGGGATCTCATTTTTCTGAACGCGCCAAATGCATCCTAAATCCTAGAAATTTTTTTAACTTTCTTCGAATACCTAATGCCTTATTCTGGAAAATTTCTGTTTCGTTTAGCTAAATGGAAATGAGCCGCAAACAAAACTTCGTATGGTGTTGCAACTTGCAAGCTGTTGACTTTGAAGCCCCGAATAAGTTCGCCAGCTCTGGAATCGTATTTGAAAAGAACTCAGAACTGGTGATTGTTGATGGGAATTGGATGAACTGAAATCTTGTTCATCATCATCGCTAATGATGTGTTGTATTGTATTGGCTCCTCTTTTGGCATATTTCCGCTGTATATACTTAAGTTTGGGTAACTTAAATTTTGAGGATCAGGCACTTATTAGAACTAAAAATCTCTATATATGTACTTCGCAAGGGAGTGTTTATGTTGGAGCTAGGATACAAAAATCAGAGTAAAGCAATGAACTCTTTTCATTATTTTTCAATTGAAATAACCGACTTAAAATTCGGACACATTAGGGATTGAAAAGAAAAGCACATTTAAATGGAAATATAAGCTGATGGACGAAAGAGTACAAGGGAAACAGCCTATAGAGAGGTATCCGTCGGAGCGGAAAATTTTCTGCAACGCATAGGTACACCGTCGGAGGTTCACACTTCATTCGTCTGTCTTCGGAAAAGTATAATAAAACAATGCGGTGACCGACCCAAACTGCAGCAAGTTTATCAGAAGTTCATTGTTTTTTTTGTTTAATCTTGCCATGGTGTTGGGTTCAAATTTCGTTTTATTCAAAAGACAAGATGTTGCTTGCTTCGTGGTTGGATATCGAATCATTTATTTTACAATGATTTAATATGACAATAATTGACAACAATGACAGTATAAAAAATGAAAAACATGACTTGCAATTTTACAAATGATTTGATTACAACAATTGACATTTGACAGGAAAATTATACGTCAGGTAGGCTTTCGGGTGCGTGGTGAGTAGGCGATTTACACGCTGCAACATTCCTCCCCGGCTGTGAACGAAGTTCTCAAAATGTCGTTGACTTCACCTTATCAATGCTCATTTAACATGAAATGATAAAAAATAAATATTAAGTACATTTATAAACAAAAACAAATAGTACTAGAATACGGAGACACAAAATGACATTCTATGCGAACAGAGCTAATTGTATTTATAAATGACCAGCTGCATTAGCTTAATATATCTGTCTCGCTTCCTTTTTGATATCGGCGTCGGTTGTAAGTTGTATTGTAATTAATATTCCAATTGTTGATATTGCGCGCAATATAGTTTTTTTTTGTTGTGTTGTGTTGTGTTAAATTGTGTCAGTTTATTTTAAAAAATATAAAAATATCAATTATTTGTTTGTGTTGTGATGAATCAGGTGAGTTTTTTTTATTATTTAATTCATTTTACATTTGTAAATTCTGTTTTTATTCGGTATTTCTTCCTCCCATAAGAAATACCCATGTTTGTGTGGTTTCCATAAGGAATATACGTGTTCGTGTGTCGTCCATTTGAATTGCATGCGTTCGTGTGTCACCCATTAGAAATACACATGTTCGTGTGTCTCCCATAAGGGATACATATGTTCGTGTGTTTCTTATCTCCATTCTTGGTTGGTAAATTTCCATTTGTTGAATCTCCGAGATAGGGTGTTCCATTTTTTATGTATAAAATAAATTTTTTTGAATTAAATTATTTCGATTGTGAATTTTAGTGGACTGTATTTTTTTGATATTAAATTAATTAAATGTGAATTTCGATTGTTTTTACAGGGTGTTTCGAATTTTTCGGTTAAAAAAAAATATTTTTACTTAAAGTTGAAATTGCTTTAGAATATTTTTGTTGTTATTCTGGTGTGAAATTCAATTGATTTAAATGAAGTTAAAATTATTTTATGATGAATAAATATCAATTTGACCTTAGTGACGATGCGATGACTGTGATTGTGAATGTGATTTATGTATTTATTCGATGAAATTTGTTTGTTTACGTGAAATTAAATTTCATAAGAGTGAGTAAAAATTTGAAATAATTCGTTGCGTAAAATTTCAAACGTGATTTTTAACTGTGATTTCGATTGCGTATGTATGTTATAAACTGTGAGTGCATCGAATGATTGTGAGTGAGTGATATCGAATGTGTGTGATTATAGTGTGAGTAATAGCGAGTGTGATATTTATGAGTGATTTGGTATCGTAAATTTGAGTGATTGATACCGTGAGTTTGAATGATTGATACTGTGATTTTGAATGATTGATACTGTGATTTTGAATGATTGATTTTTTTTGTAATAAATTATTATTATTGATTTTCTGTGTGCGACATTTTGTGAGTGATTGCAAAAATGAGTGATTGATGTTGAATATTTTGATTCTCTGTTGACAACATCAAAGTTGTATGACTATGATATGATTGAATATGTTTGAGTGAGTATCGTAGTTTGAATGAGTGTTTTTGATGAATACATGTTAGATTTTCGTCCATGGTTAGATGGTTGCGTTTTCATCTTCAGTTTTGTTTGACGGTAACAGACAAATTTTTGTTATTGGTCTCCTGAATTCTCCTGACTGTGTTTTTAAGTTGACGACACGAATCAATTTATCTTTTCCAGGAATTACAGAGGTAATGCGTGCAAGAGCCCATTGTGAAGGTGGCAAACGCTCGTCTTTCAGTAAGACTAGGTCTCCGATTTGTGGCTGTGGTTCGGTTTTCAACCACTTCGGTCGTTGCTGAAGCCGAGCTAAGTACTCACTACTCCACTGCTTCCAAAATGAGTGCACAGCTATCTGTATTTTTCTCCACCTATCCAAATGTGAAATCTTTTCAGCTGATAAATCCGCTTCTGGTATGAGCTGGGCTGATGTTCCAATGAGGAAATGTGCTGGCGTGATAATGGCAAAGTCATCGAGGTTATCGGAAACCGGACAAAGAGGCCTCGAGTTTAAACATGCTTCTATTTCAGTCAGAAGCGTGCTGAGTTCCTCGAATGTGAGGGTCTCATTTCTGACGACCCTTTTTAAATGAAATTTTACGGATTTCACACCCGCTTCCCAAAGTCCTCCAAAGTGGGGAGAAGCGGGAGGAATGAAATTCCACTTGGTTCCGACATTGGTTGCTGTTGTTGCAATGTGTTTCCAATCGACGTTTGCGGCTTTCAGCATCTTTTGAAGCTCTGTATTAGCTCCCACAAAATTCTTACCGCAGTCACTATAAATTTCAGCGCAGAATCCTCGCCGTGATGTAAATCTTCGAAATGCTGCCAGGAATGCTTGTGTTGTCATGTCACTGACAGCCTCCAGGTGGATTGCTTTGGTCGCCAAGCACACAAATATGGCGAAGTATCCCTTGTAGATTTTGCCTCCGCGTCCTTTCCAAGCCTTTACCTCTATCGGTCCCGCATAATCTACTCCGGTATGTGTAAATGGCCGGGAGACTCTGACTCGAGGTGCTGGTAAATTCCCCATCAGCTGTTGCATGGGTTTAGCCTTGAATCGAAAGCAAATTACACATTTATGGATGTGTTTCTTTACGCTTCGCTTGAGATTCAAAATCCAATATTTAGTGCGGAGTTGGGTGACCATCTGCTGTAATCCACCATGGAGTGTTTTTTCATGGGCTTCGCGAATCAGCAATTTAGAAAAGATGTGTTCCGGTTTAAGGATGACTGGATGTTGTTGATCATATTCCAAGTTTGAGTTCTGAAGACGTCCTCCAACTCGAAGAATGCCCTGGCCGTCAATGAATGGATGCAGGGATCCAAAGTGTTTTGATGATGATGGATGCTTTATTAAGTTTTGGATTTCTTCAGAAAACATCTCTTTTTGAGCCGCTCTAATGCAGTTAAAAGTCGCGTTTTGTAACTCAGAAGTGTTAAGTGGCTCCAATAACTGGTTCATTGGAAGTTTTTTGAGGCATATACGCACGATCCTCCGGCAGTAAGCAATGATTCGTAGTAGTTTTTTAAAATCCGAAATTTTTTGAAATAATTTTTCTACCTGATTTTCAGATCCGACGGTGCAGTGAGACTGGATTTTTACTGATTTTATTTCTTCTTCAGTTTCAAATATTGATGTTGGACTTGGATAGGAAAAAATCCAATTTGATTGAAGATACTCTGGACCTCGCCACCAAAGAGTGTTGCCTTTCAATTCTGATGGTGAAACACCCCTCGACGCTAAATCTGCAGGATTTAGTTTAGTGGGAACATGATTCCAGATGCTGACATTCGTTAGTCTCTGTATTTCGGCGACTCGGTTGCTGACGAACGTTTTCCATTTTGATGGCGGTGCTGCTATCCAGCATAATGTGATGGTGGAATCGGTCCACGCGTATGTCTTGATTTGGCCTAAATGCAAAACGTTTCTAACATAATCAAGAAGACGAGCTAACATAACAGCCCCGCATAACTCAAGTCGAGGAAGCGAAACTGTATTAAGAGGAGCAACTCTAGTTTTGGACATAACGAGGTGAGTGTAAATTTTGTTGCATTTGTCTAAAACCCTAAGGTAAACTGCTGCCCCGTATGCCTTCATAGAAGCATCACTAAAACCGTGCAATTCTAACTCCAAATTTTCCTTTTCAGTACAGATCCATCGTGGTATTCGAATTTGTTCGAGAATTGGCAAATCAGCTCGTAAAGAATTCCATTCACGCTGCAACTCCACTGGAACAGGAACATCCCATGCTAAGCCCTTCAACCACAATTTTTGCATGATAATTTTCGCCGATATCACGCACGGAGAAATCCAACCAAGTGGATCAAAAAGCTTGGCAATGGTTGACAAAATGGTTCGCTTGGTGACTTCAATTGTTTCGGTTTGGCTCCACTGAAAAGTGAATGAGTCACTGGAAGGAAGCCATTTTATTCCCAACGTTTTGATATGCTCCGAAGAATCAAAAGGCAGCAGAAAATTGACTTCACGCTCTTGGGGCGCAATATTGATTAAAGCTTCTTCAGAATTACTTGCCCATTTGCGTAAGTGGAAGCCAGCTGATGAGAGAAGTTGACAGATTTCAGTTACCTTTCGTTGAGCTTCTTGAATCGAATTTGCACCACTTACTAAATCATCGACGTACATATCCTGACGTATCATCTGGGCTGCTAATGGATATTTGTCCTTTTCGTCATCAGCAAGCTTATTCAGGGTTCGAGTGGCTAGATAAGGAGCGGAAGCTGTTCCAAACGTGACGGTTTTCAACCGATACAGCTTTAAAGGATTCATCTTGTTGTCTCGCCAATAAATCAGCTGATAAAATGTATCTGATTGTTTCATCTGGATCTGCCGGTACATTTTTTCGATGTCAGCCGTCAAGGTAATCTTGAATTTTCTCCACTTTAGTATTATATCCATTATATTTGATTGCGTTTTAGGCCCAACCAAAAGATGTTCGTTCAAGGAGGTGCCATCTGTAGTTTTAAAGGCAGCATCGAAAACCACCCGAAGCTTAGTAGTTGTGCTGGACTCCTTGAACACAGCATGATGAGGCACAACATAATGGAATGGCGACTGAAGAATTTCACCTTGGCTGACATCTACTTCTTCCATTTGATCAAGTTGAAGATACTCCGATATGCAGGCTGAGTACTCCTTCTGCAGTTGAGGATGGTTGTTGAATCTTCTTTCAAGCTGGAGAAATCTTCGCAGTGCTCCTTGCTGACTTGCTCCCAGTGCCGGTTGAACACCCTCCTTGAATGGCAGCGAAACTTCAAATCTTCCATTTGGTAAACGTCCAGTGTTGGTCATGAAGTGTTCCTCACAGGCAAGGTTTTCAGCAGTTTCTGGATTTTCAAACGGAGATTCTTCAATTTCCCAAAATTTGCGGAGCTGCGTATCAATGTCAACCAGCTGCAGGTGAACACGGCAAGTTTGAATAGGCGCCCTGCCAAAAACTATCCATCCAAGTTCAGTGTTCTGAGCAATTGGTGCTACAGGCTCACTTCCTCTAACAATTTCTGGCAAAACAACCTCAGAAAAGACCTCACTACCTAGGAGCAAGTCAACACTAGAAGGTGTATAAAATGAAGGATCAGCTAAACTCAAACCCTGAATATGACTCCATTGGTCAGGAACAACTTCCCTGTTTGGTAGTAGACCAGTTATAGTTTTGAGAACAAACGCCCTAGCATCAGTTTCAAATGAGGTATATAAAGATTTAAGTTTCATATCTACAAAGCTTTGACTAGATCCACTTTTGTTGTTTCCCAATCCAGAAAATTCCATGAAGGTGCGAGATTTCTTCAAACTAAGTTGTTGTACAGCTCGTTCGGTGATGAAAGTCGATTCTGAATCAGGATCTAACAACGCCCTCAAGTTGATGAACTCTCCATTGGATGCTCGTACTTGGACGACTGCTGTAGCAAGCAAAACTAGCGTATTCGTAGGATTTGAAACGTGATAAGTGTGAGTGGTGGAGTTTGTCAAAGCTTCGGTTGTTCCTGCTGGATTGAATGCTGGTGCGTTTGGATTTATTTGCGATGAACCTTGGTATGTATTTTGATTATTGTTATTAGAACTAACGAATAATGAATTTTGATTTCTATTTAAAGTATTCGAAGGAGCTGAATTTGTGTTAAAAGATTTCGATTGATTGGATTGCGAACTCTGAACAAAGGAATCGTGATTGCTGTGCGGAATGTCGGTTTGAGAATTGTGCAAAAGCGTGTGATGTTTTTGGTTGCAGTTAAAGCAGCGTTTTTCACTCGGGCATTGAAAAGTTTTGTGGTTGTATGCCAAACAATTTTCGCAAACACCGAGTTGCTTAACATTTGTTAACCTTGTTGGCACATCCAGCTTCAAAAATGAGTGGCACGAACGAAGTGAATGCTGACCCCTGTGACATACTGCGCAGCTATACTTCTCCTTTCTCATCGACTTCAAATGCAAAACCTTTGGTTTCAGCTTGGATTGTTCCTTATCTTTAGACTTCGAACTTTGCTGACAGACAACTTCTAAGGAACGGAACCTAGTTTCCAAAAATGTTGAAAATTCCTTAAAGGTAGGTAATTCTGTTTTCAAACCTAACTTTTCTTCCCACATTTGTTGAGTTTTTGTTGGTAATTTTTTCAGCAAAGTGAAGATAACAACAATATCCCAACTGTCTACCGGAATGCCTAAATTCTTCAAAGCATGAAGTACCTCTCTTGACTTGTCTAACAGGCCCTTGATGGAATCGGCTGTTTCTACACTGATTGTCGGCTGATCAAAAAACGTTTTAAGATGTGCGGTAACCAAAATCCTCTTATGGTCGTAGCGCGCTACTAAAATTGACCATGCCTGGTCATAATTGTCATTGTTGACTTCTAGGTAATCTAACAACGATGCTGCACTACCCTTTAAACATGATTTTAAATACGTTAATTTCTCTATCTTTGACAGAGTTGAATTATTATGGATCAGAGCTACATACAGGTCATGAAATGGACGCCAATTATTGTAATCCCCATAGAACGTTGGGGGAGTTATCCTCGGAAGTTTTATTTCGCGGACGCTGGATGTCCTGGACTCATTGTTCAAATAAGACTCCCGCCTATTCTGGGATTTGGCACCATCTCTTCCTTCACCTCTCGATTTTTCACCGAAATGCAACCCATCTAACCTATCTAACTCATCTAACATACAAGCCTTGTAAGAGAGGCAAGTTTCCATAGTGCTGTCGTAGATTTTCTCACACTCTCTTAAAACCTTTTCATCTTCTTCGGAGCCTTGAAATGTATCATATAAATCACACATTTTTCTAAAATTGTCTTCTAAAATGTTCAATCGCCCTATCAAGTGGTTTTTCGTTTTATGTTCAGAACTTAATTGGCTGAACTTTTCGCTATTTTTTACAATTTGGGCACAAATATTCATAAAAATCTTATAGTTCGCCGAATCACTCATTTTAAAACACTCAATATATGTATATGATAATCAATATAATAAAATATTATTGCACTCACTTTGATTTGATTATTTGGAATGTCGTTTTCAGGTACTGGGACTCCGCAAAACACAAGAACGTAGATGTATATATATATATATGACTGCAACAATGATTCCAAAATACAGAACAGGACGACAGCTATTGCCAACGGCTCTGGAAATCAGCTATGGATAACTGCTTCGGACAACTGCACTTGATAACAGTATTTGACAACGGCACTCGATTAACGGCTACGTATATCTGGACAAAGGATTAACTCCAACAGTAATTTCTCCAACGATGAAATTCAATCGACGACAAAAAAAATGATTTGATTTTGGTTTATACACCTTTATTGGTAATTTTATTGATTTTACTCACACTATTTTGTATAGACTTGATGTTTTATTGCAGGTACTCCGCTGGGCAGAATTCCGATACAGGTGCTTGCACGACGATCTCGCAAGTTCTCCACAGGACACACAGCAAAATGCAGAACGTTGACGGCACTCGGACAAAAAGACAGCAATCCACATATAATTTATCACAGCGCAATTAGTTTTATCACAGTTTGTACTTTATTATACTCAATCACAGATTTATGTATATCACAGTTCAAAATATATCCGGCTCGAAGGACCAAATGTTGGGTTCAAATTTCGTTTTATTCAAAAGACAAGATGTTGCTTGCTTCGTGGTTGGATATCGAATCATTTATTTTACAATGATTTAATATGACAATAATTGACAACAATGACAGTATAAAAAATGAAAAACATGACTTGCAATTTTACAAATGATTTGATTACAACAATTGACATTTGACAGGAAAATTATACGTCAGGTAGGCTTTCGGGTGCGTGGTGAGTAGGCGATTTACACGCTGCAACACATGGAAACACAAAATTAAAACAAAAGAAACATTGCTTTGCTACATTGATTTTTTTGTTGTTCACGTGTTCTCAACACTTCACTGCAAATCGCTAATAAATTCCGTAAACAATTTTTGTCCAAGAATAACGGAAAAAAATTTAATGAAACTGTCAAAAATATCCCACAAAAAGTCACTTCATCACGCAGCCGCCGCGCATGATATAATCCTTGCGTTCTAGATTGGGTTGTTGTTGCATCATCTGATGTTTTGTCACAAGGGATTACAACAACACAAACCTATCCGGATAGCTTTGGATTGATCCCCGAACGCGACCAATGTCGGAACAATGTTCCGAAAAGCTGCTCGGAAGAAATACCTCCTTTGATTAGTATGAAATCGGCATAATGGTTAATTTATAATTTTACAATTTATCGTTCTTAAAATGCTTTGTGTGATTTCTTTTTGTATCACACTTTACACTACGCATTTTTTAATTATTTCACTCGGATTTTTCGGATTTTAATCTCGCCTAGTTCCGGTTAAATTTCGACAAAAGTATTTTTTAATCACCCTATTAAGGTATATATTGAGGGCTTTTATCACCCAAAAAATATTACATTTTGTCATTACATTATCATACTAGCCGTGTTTTATTATCTGCGGGTCTGGGTCTGAGTTATCTTGAACACGTAATACAAAAACAACATTGGATCTAGCTTTCTATCGGGGTTTAATCTATGGATCCAGACATAAATTTTTACTCTGGCGGGTAGATGGCTTTTTCAGTGTTGGAGATGATAAGGTAATGCAAGAAAAAAGACAGCAAAGTAAAACCCGCCTAAGAGAAAAAGCCGCTTATCTAAAACACTTTTTTGTTTTTTCATACCATTATTATACCAAATTTCTAGCCAACTCCAAAAGATAAATTCAATTTTTTCTAGCTTTAAATTTCCGCTTAATGGAATTTTTAAATTCGCTTAAGTGAAAGTTTTTTTTTCACTTATCCGGACTCCGCTTAAGCGAAATTTTTTTCACTTAAACGGGGTTCGGTTAAGTGAAAAACCCATTTAAGTGAAAGAAATAATGTGACATTTTCCCGTTTCTCTTAAGCGGGTTTTACTGTATCTACATGAAAAATAAATAAACACAAGAAAAAAAGAGATGAATATACAACATTCGTATCGTTTTATTTTATCGGGGTGAACCATATTATGGGTTATTGGCGATAATAAAACGCAGCTACTATTTTAATTTTCTCTTATGATGAAATAAGGAATGGTGTTCAGGTCGGAAGTTAATATAGATTTGGATACTGTGTTGGTTGACATTTTATTAGATCAGAGATTCATGAGGAAACAAAAAGTATTCAATTTCTTTTTTTTTGAAAATAATGTAACGATTTGCGAGCAAATCGAAATCAAGGGCGATTAAGACCAAATTTTTACTCGTTTGTCGTTTATAACTTCTATTTATGTTACCTACTTTAGAAATAAATTTTGTATAGGGATTTGTAGGGATTTGTGAGAAAACAGAAAAAAAACAAAAAAAATCTTGTTTTTTTTCAAAATAACGGGAACCTCGCAATCCCGATTTATACTCAGAATCAGCTCCCCTACAAAACTGCATTCAAACTTGGACCACTTTTCTCAGATGGCCTATAAATGACTCCCCGTCCCCGTTGTCTTTGCTAACAGGCATATTATTATCGGAGCAGAATATAACAATAAATTTGATGCTAGCGCTCTTAAAAAAATTGTTAATGATAGATTTTAATTTATTATTAATATTTATAAATACATAAATAAAAACAAAGAGATTATTTTTTTATGGAATATCGAATTTAAGACCTGTTTGTATATTTTTTACAAATTTCTTCATTATTCTGAAAATGTTTACATATTTTTAAAAATTCTAGATTTCTTGGCCTATGAGGTACACAAGCAAGAGCATGATTTTTTCGTATATTTTAAATTATTCAAATTATTGAAATTAAGATCCCTTTCCATAAGGTGATTTACTATTAACTGGAACATAAAATATTCCATTCTTTCCAAAGCTTTGCACTGATCCCATCTTAACTGAGCTATAATTTTGTCCGCATTGTTTAGCCAAAGCATTTTTATAAGTTTTACACATTTTTGTAGGAAAATCATCATACTCAACTGCCTCAGCAAAATACCTGTACGACATTAAATGACTACACATATTTAATTTATTGGATGGGCACGCAGGTTGATAAGTTCCGCCATTTGGATAATATGCTCCATTACCAATCGGTTTAGAGAATCCAAAGGTTCCTGCAGTTGTTTGAATCGACTCTACGAAATCAGCATCTGTCTTACAAATTCTGGATGAACAATCTTCGTAGCTAAATAATGCACTTGCCGGGTCACAGGCAACAATAAGGGAAAGAGAATTATTAGACTTTTTTAAATACTTTCCAGCAAATCCAGCAATATGTGTTCCATAACTGTGGGCAATTACAATCAAATCTTTGTTTGAAATCCCACCAGCTTTGCCAAGGAAATCTATGAATTCGCCTGTATCATAGCCAAGACTAGGCAGGGCGAAACGAGCCGTGACAATAGATTTATATGCAATTCTAGACCAATCGACGCAAATAAAGTTGTTGGGGCCTTTTTTAAGGTATGCATCTCGAATTAATGTGCAAACTTCGGATTGATAGGATGCCATATAGCCATGAATCAAGATCCTGTGGATTTAAAGATATTTCGTAATTAATTCCAGCAAAAGATGGTGATCGTTCACACAACTTATTTACCTGGTCGGATTTGATTTGTTGAAATTAGACTGGCGAATTGATAAAGAATCCTCTTTAATTAGACGCTGAGCTATTGTTGGATTATGCTCAGTGTATAAATAGTATTTTATCACGTTCTTAGTGTTTTTTAGAGCTTTCATTTCAGATTCGACGAGGTTTCTTTTAACCAATTTTGCGGTGGCGTTGTCATTGAAAAGGGACACGAACCAGCTGTCCACATTTTTGGGGAGGATATATGATAAGTTAAAAGCAGAGCCTTTAAAGAAAATTTAAATTATTGAATGTTAGAAGTTATTCGAAATAAGTAAAACTTTTACGTACCTAATGTTAACAAGGAAGCAACGAATATTAATAGCACTCGCATTGTACTGGAATATAAAACATTTGAAATTGATGCTATAAGAGCTTAAAAGATAGATTATTTTTTGCTTTAGCTGACGTGCAGTTTTTAGTTAAGTTTGATAATTATATACTACAAGTCAACACAACTTTATAGGTTTTAATATCGGACATCTTCGATTAATGTTTTAAATGCAGTCTTCCGCATGCATAATGTCATTAGGGTTAATACATTGTTTTTAGGGCTAACACGTTCATCTTAAATGAATTTTACAGCCCAGTAACAGAAGTACTGTTTAAGGAAAAGTAAAACTATAATATACAAATACAAACTGTACAGGTTACATATTTATTTTTTCCTATACAGACAAGATTGAAGGTGGAAGTTCGGTTGCAACTTATGAACTTCCAGACTTCTGAATTTCGCAAGACGAACAGGAACCAGGAACCACTTTGTCCGTAATGAACAACGAAGTTTTTTCGTACTACTGAAATACATCAGCCAAGAAGAAGACTTAACACTATTTAAATTGGACTTGTTGAATTACTGATTCAAAATAGCTTTTAACGGCCTTTAAATCCATAAAAATTTGGCGCTTCGTCCCGAATATCTCACTTGGACTCATCAGTTGACTAGTGAGGACCTTGTCAATACGAAATTTTTGTTAAGTTCAGTTCATCTTATAGGTATATAGATTTCATGACGAATATTTAGCGTGAGCTATATGTATATCGAACTGGACTAGAATTCCTAATCATTACATTTTTTAAATCTGGCTCCGGAAATTTTCAATCGATTTATGTACTCTCTTTTCTTAAAAATCTGCTCCGGAATTTTACTACTGAGGTTCTAAATTCAGATGAAACGTAACTAAAAGTCACTAAAAGTGATCTAACTTTTTATGACAGCTGGCCAATCAGAAGCTCTAAAAAATCAGAATTCTGAAAATTCAGATGACAGACGCCCCCAAATTCATTGAAAAACAAGGCATCTTGATTTTTTGGCGCTTTGAAATGGTACAGAGTTTCGTACTAATATATTTTATATTAGGATAGTTTGTCACAAATTATTCTTTAAACTTTTAAATATTGCGAGTTCAAAGCGCTATCAATAATTATTTTTGAAGTTTTTTGAGAGAATCTAATTGTTAAAATCTTATTTTTATAGCAATTTATAAGCTTTTTGGAACATTCGTCTTCAGTAGAATACGAAAATTCGCGCAAACGTTTAGCAGTATATTTATAATGGCTGTAAATGATCTCTTTTTTGACATTCATAATGGATTCTTTTTTCACTTGTTCGAAGTTTTTTTTTAAAAATAAGTGAAAGGAGAACCAAATTCGTGGGAATTTGAGAGAGTCTTTTCCCGGTCAGATCAAAGTAAAATGCAAACTATCAGCCCTATTCTGCTTTCCCATCCGATCGATTTTTTCAATTCAAGTGAATTGTTCACTTAATTTGTCACAAATTATTCTTTAAACCATTTACTCTTTTGTGTTAAAAGCTGTACCAGTAAATATTTTTGAAGTTCTTGAGAGAATCTAATTGTAAAATTTTTATTTTTATCGCAATTTTGTATCCATTTTGGAACATTCGTTTTCCTTTGACGGATAGCAGAATACGAAAATTCACGTGAACGTTTAGCAGAATAGGGATGTATATGTACATAAATACATCTTTTTGGGATCCCACACCGACGCCCACCTGTATCCATCTATCTTACTGTTATTTTGTCAAAGAACAAAAAAACAAAAAACACATTCAATTTTTTTCAAAAAAATTATTTTCTTTTTTTAATTATTTTTTTTTTTTTGTTTCTTGTTCTTTCGATATTTCATTGCTTTCAAATACGATTGAACTATATACAAATAATTTTATTTAAATTTAATTCGCGCCTTTCTTATTTTAATAATTGTTTGTTTTTTTTATACATAATATTTATAAGAGCGTTTTGTTTTAATAGTTTATTTAATTTAATTTACTTAATGCAATAATATTGTGTGTTTAATTAAAAATACTTTTCTATACATAGATACGTAATTTATAATAATTAATAATGATGATAATATATTTTTGTTTTTAATGAATAATAAGAAGTTTTTGTTTATACAAATACATCGCAATTAATATAATTTTATAATGTTAATTGTTTATTTAAATATTTATAATTATATTATATTATAATGTATGTACGATAAGAAATTACAAATCAAAAATATATTATTTATGTGAAAATTAATGTTACTGAAAGTTGTATGTGTGTGTGTGTGTAAGTGTGGTTGTGTGCGAAGGTGTATTACAACATTGCAACCAAATCCAATCGTCCTAGAAATTTACAAAATAAAAACAAGAATCGTATAATTAAAGAAAATAACAAACATTAAAAAAAAAACCAAAACTTTAAAATTAGATTATAACAGATTCTTTCAAAATTTAGACTGGCGGCACATAGTACTGTTTTTAAATAAACTTTTCAATTTTAGGTTTAGAAAAATATTTTATAACTTTTTGTTTATATCCTTAAATTCTATATTCACACCATGTTTGTATTTGTAATGAAAGTTTTTTTTTTCATTCAGATGGGATTGTTTTTTGTTTTTTTTCATTGATTTTTTTTTTAAATGATGCATACAAATTTTCTTAACGCCTTCTCTCACAAGATTCTCTAAAAAGGACACACACGCTTGCTTCTTTCTTTTGTCTATCTTTATCTTTATATACGTATTTACAGTCAAAAAGAGGACACACCTTACTTTTCATTCATTAATTAACTATTTTCTTTATTTTATTTTTTCTTATATTCCTTATAATTTGTTTTCAAATTATTTATTGGCAGTGACTACTGGTCATATTATATCGTTTTTTTTTTAAATTTAGTTGTTAAATGTTCAAAACAACATTCTCCTTCAAAGCTTTTCACAGATAAAATACTTTCCGGGCAGGGATTGTAGGAAATTGGTTTTAAAGCAAGATAAGAAGATTCAGCTTTCTCTAGATCTGCTATCCCTATGGATTTGCCATTCGGTTTCAAAAAAGTTCAATCGCATAATTCCATCCATAGGGATAACAAAATAGAACTGATTGTGTTTGAAGTGATAACAACAAAAAAAAAAAACCTACATACTCCTCGAATTGATACAACATAGAATTACTAATTAGATTTAAAATTAATATACAAATTGAATTAAAAGAAAGTAATTGTATTCCTTTTCTTTTAATTTTTTTTAATAGAATTAAAATTTGTTTTGATTTTTTTTTTCAAACATCTACGTCCAATTTTTAAAAATGTTTTTTTTTTTAATTTTGATTAAATTGTTATTTTTATTGATTTTGATATCTTAAACAGAATTTACCTTCTTCAAATCGTTAAAAAACACTATGGTTTTTTTTTTGCAAACTTAACCAGAAGAGTCAATTTAAATTAATTTAGAAGAAAATTGAAATCCTTTTTTTTTGTTTTAGAAAATATACATTAATTGTAAGCACCTATAGATTATGTTAAATATATAAATATATTTGCAATTAAAAAGCTTTCGAACGATTGGAAAGAAAAAAGTCGTGAAAATATATTTTTTAGGCAAGTGAAATTAACAATTGTGAGATTTGTTTGAGATCTTTAAGGTAGATAATCTTTTAATTAATTTTAGATTTGTTCTTTGTGTTTTCTGACAGGATTAAGCTAAACAGGGAAACGAGCCTATTACAGATTATATCACGAAAAAGACCAAAATCCATAATATCGGATTTAAAATAAGCTCCAAAGGTCAAAAGACAAATAGCCTTAATTGAATTGATAGACTTTTGTCGATCATCGAAAATGTAGACAAATAGCCTTAATTGAATTGATAGACTTTTGTCGATCATCGAAAATGTAGGATATCCTAAGCATCAGCTGCTTTCACAAGGGATTAGAACAGTATAAAGCTATTTAGATAGTTTGGGGAACTATTTTTATATCATCGAATTCTATCGAATCGTAGAATCAATAAACAAATTCATTCAGCCTTATTTTGAGTGTCACTCGAAAATATTTCACCTTAAAATATTTTATTCGCCCGGAATTTTAAGAACTCGGCCTCACCAGATAAAACATTTAACCTTAAAATTTTTTGTTCGCCCGGAATTTTAAAAGTTGTGAGTTTCTCCCAAACGAAATCTCGGGTGAAACTCATAATAGGCGAAAAGTGAAATGTCAAATTTTCAAAGTGGTGTGTTGTTCAGATGGGACTCAAAATAAGGCTAATTATTAAAAAATTACATTTCATGCAGTTCAAATTGGAAAAGCTGAACAGAGCATCGGTAAGTTCGGTTGATTGTTAAATGTGTTCCGCTCAAGTCACTTTTGTTATGATTCTTAAACGTTTCACAGAATCCATTTGCAATGATAGTTTGTATGGAAAATTCCACAATAGATTCTAAATGTAAAACTTGATGAGCTGGCTTTTTCACAAAAGAAAAGATTGAGATTCGCAAAAAAAATTTCATAATCGGGAAGGAATTGGTTATGATGTCCACCTGAACAAACCGAAATAGAAATTCACAAATGATTTACAATCACTTTAGTCAAGCCTTTATCAATACATCAATCCAGCATCAATTCCTGTCAACGTAATAAAGCACCGTTTTCAAGCAAACAAGAACTTAAACTTAGACCCAACAAAGCGGCTGAGCCTGACGAATTTCCTACCAAGTTTTTTAAGCAGCTAGAAATGATCAAACATTTTTGTCAGGTGTGTTTTATGACTGATGAATAACATCTTAGCATTATGTGCGTCCTATCGAGATATGGAGAATCCCTTACTAAAAAGGATTTTTCCTTCTAAATATCGCATAGAAGATTTTTTTCTACCATATGTAAACGTTTTAAATACTTCGTCGGCAAACGAAATCACTGCAGTTTTAAGCTAAGGAATCCGCAATGGTGTTTTTTTGTGAATAAAATATCTCTGTGAATCTTTTCTCCGAAAACTGGGAACTCCTCGAAGTTTCCCTCATAAATTATTGCTATGGGGAATAAACTTTTCAGGTCAATCTCCGTCATTTCTTTCAGCTTTATTGTGAAATTCACCCGAACAAAATTCCACCTGGAAAATTTGACATTTCACCTTTCGTTTATTGTGAGTTTCATCCTAAATTTCATGTTTGAAAAATTTCCCTTACTGTGAACATTCATTTCGGGCGGAATGTAATGCCATTGAGAGCCTAAATGTTCACTTATTTTTGGTAGGCGAACGAAATTTCGTTCAGGCGAAACTCACAATAGCATTTAAAATTCCAGGTGAACAAAAAATTTTAAGGTGAAATATATTTCGGGTGAAACTCATAATAAGGATGATTAGATTTTGTTTATTCGGTATAAATTTATTAGGGTATTGATTAAAGATAGCAGAACGTTTATCGGGGGGAAACAAAATTCCTATCAAAATTCGCGAGTTCATTAATAGATCCATGCTACATATAAGTTAGTAAAAGTCGTCTAAGCTCTGATTTAACTTGTGTCAATTACAATCCATTCAATTAATGTCACAACTCTACCCTCAAACTCTACTCTACAATCTCAAATCAGCCAATGACTCAGGCTCTTTTCTTGCCATCACTAAATTCTTCTTTTTTTTTCATAAAAAAATTACAGGTGTATTTAAAATTTAACATTGAAAAGAAAGAATAAGAAAAAAATTAAAATTTCTATTTATATATTACTCGTATTTACAAGATTAAAAACATTAAACCTTCTCTTTTTTTCATTATAATTAAATTTTCTAATTCCATTTTACACTCCTTTGTTCCATTTTTTTTTTGTTTTGATTTTCTTCTTCCTTTTAAATGAGATCAATTTATAAGAATTAATTCTTCTATTTTTTGTTTGTTCCTTTTTTTTTCTATAACACTGTTTCTTTGTTTCTTGGTTTGGATTGGAGGAAAGAGGAGGGAAATGTTTTGCAATTGTACATGGTTATAATGATAATGATGCTGATTATGATGATAAATGAGATGATTTTTTGATCGAATTTTTTTAATTTTGCATTTGCACATTTTTTTTCTTTAATGTAGGTATGTATTTTTATATTATATGATTTGTAAGTATAAATTGTAATATACATATATATATTAAATACATATACATAATAATATTTTAATAAACAAAGATTAAATTTGCAAATACATTTTTTTATTTGATGAATTTTCTTTGGAAATTATTATTACTTTTTTTTGTCGAGTATAAAGTGAATTATAATAATTAAATTGTTTCTTGTTTTTTTTTTAAGAGAAATAAGATGGAGAAACCTGACTTTCTACAAATAATTTGTATCTGATTTTCCTTTTCGTTAAATATAAAAACTATGTTTCACATATAAATTGTCATTAACTAAATACTAAAAAAACGAAAGAAACAAAAAACAAAGCCTTAACCTAATATGGATGAGAAGCTCCGCAAAAGGTTTCTCTCTTTTACAATTTTAAAATATTCGTATTTTATTTATAATTTTGGATTCTTTCTTGTTTTTAAACAAAAAAGAGGAAAACGTAAATTGATTTAAGGTTAAAAAAATTGCTTTTTTATATTAAAAAATAATAAATAAATTAAATGTGTATAATATTTCTTCTGTTTTATATATAATATATATTTATGTATTTTCAACAATAAACATAGTGTTTAATGTACAATGTATATTATCATCTTTGTTCTTTACATATGCACGGGGCGATGATTTTTTGTATTTATTTTTAGTTTTGACTGTGTTGTGTTGTTGTTTTTTTTTTAATGTATAAATATTTTTTTGAAAAATACAATTTTTGTTTTTTTTTTTACAAAATAAAATATTCTAAATAGATGAAGAAATTGAGAGAAACAATAACAGTAAAAATACTAAAAGGGTTTACTTCTTTTCAGACAATTTTAACGGGGAAAAGTAAGTATAGAAAAGAAAACAAATTGAACTATGATCCATTAATGTTATACTTTTGTTATAGGACTTGGTGGAGCTGGTGATTTGAATAGGGTAAATTGATCATAGATCTGGCACAATTCCGATAAACGATATTCCTCTAGACAAACTATACCATGAAGGGACGGCGCTTGTTTGCGGGCACAACTCATACAATGTACAACATGACGTTTTTCTTGTTCACGAATGAAAAGAATGTTAAAAACTTCCACCTGCAATACAAACAAAAAACAAGTTAGAAAAAAATCTTATAAAGAATTTAATATAAAAATGAAAATAATAAAAAAATCAGAATTACATATTTCTCTTCAATCTTACATCAGTAGAACGAAAGTTATGCTAAAAACATCATTTTGAAATTTAAAAAAATGAAGAAAGTTGCAAACATTTAGCCGACTAGTACAAAATATCTCTATTTTAAGCCGTCATTTTGAATAAAACTGTTGTTTTTATTTATTTATTTTTTCTTTCAAAAAGTCTAAATTATTAGAACATATATTATGAAAGTCATGGCACAGATTTTACCGACTGTGAAAAAAATGGGCCTTAATTCTGTAGTAGTTTTACTAAAACGCAAGTAAAATGAATTTTTCCCGAACTATAAGTTCTACAGAATCTCTGAGAATCTGCTGGGGTTCGATCACTATATTGATCTTCAGCGTTGCAGTCCAACGCACTAACCATTAGGTCAATGGGTAGTAAAGGGTTATTTAAAATGTAATTAATATCTGATTTTTAAAGAAGACAGTTTTAGAATGAAATTTATGAAAACTTGAAGTCATATTTTGTCATCTGCCTTTTGATTGCAACTCCTACGTTTTTTAAAAATTATTTTTAAGTAAAAATATACTTACTTCACATTGACCACAATAGTGAGAAGCTTCGTTCTTTCCACGACCATGGAAACGAACTTCTACACCCTTTGACTTAACATAGTCCAGTGTGTGAAAGACATTCTTTAAAGTTTGCAGCAGGCACATTCTAGAAAAAAAAATAAATAAAAATGAATTTAAAAATTAGCCATCTCAGAAAAAAAAAAATATTTAACTCACTTCAACAATTCAAATAGTTTTGGATCGGAAACCTTAATGTTACGTGCCAAATTCCAACTCAAATGCACCATCGGTACAATACTTTTGAAACTTTGCAACTTATTCCATTCGTATCGTTCAATTGCCAGTGAATATTGTCGCGCCGTAAGCGGACCAACATTCCAAGCGATATTATTGCACCATCCAACAGCTTGCACCCAATGAACACAACCAGCATTAACCCACACCAAATCTCCCGGTCTTTGAATAAATCTATACACTGGAATGTTTTCCTTGTACAAATCTTCCAATACCGGCCACCATGATCCATGTAAATAACTAATGTTATTCTTTTCACATAGATTATGTATGCCACCCCAATAGGCATCCGGCACAGCAAACCATTCACAGTCGCCGGGTCCGATATTGATGTTTATCGAACAGAAATTATTGTTTTCCTGATGACCAGGCGTTCGACTGCCTGGTACTTTCATATAAAGCTGGACAGTGTTCATGCCGAGGATCACATGGCCAACATGGGAAAGCATATTTGCAGCAGATATCACACGAGCGAAGGCAGGTAGCTTTTGTAATTCGGCAAGTTGTGGTCGCCATTTTCGTTCATCAGAGAGGTCTACATTTGTGCCAAATCTGAAATAAGAAGAATGAATTTTTAAGTTAGAAATTATATGATTTGGAGGGAAATTCAGAATTTAATTGTAATTTAATTAAATTTGCAAAGTTCAGGAAGCAAAAAATCATTTCATAACATTTGAACCGAAGAGTCATGTTTTTCGACTTAAGCCCGAATCACCTAACAAGAATTATAACGAACGACGTCGTTAGTCGCGTCTTCTTTCTCTACAGAATTATAATTTTTTTAAATTTCGAAATGATTTAGAAATATTCGTAAACGATGAAAATGTAAAACATGGAATTTTAGTTCCATTCAATCTATTTATTATCAATTTGTTTTCTTTTTCGATCAAAAAAACAGAACATGAGTTCGAGGTTATTCTCCCTCAACCTAATGAACGGCGATACTTCCCACGGAATGGAATGTACCTGGAACCTTCGGAACTTAAAACCTTGCTGAAAATTATTGTTGAAAGGTCTACTATCAAACTCCGCCGAGTGGATTTCTAGCGGTGTTAGCGAAAATCTCTCATAAAATTTAATCTAGCACATAGCGCTGGAGCATTTTCAATTGAAATACATTCAAAACACAAATGTTGCTAAGTGCAAAACTACTAGATCTAAAAACGAAAACTTTTATTTTTGTGCATTAACTTACTTCAACATTTTGCTTCCATTTTTAATCTTCCTTCGTTTACCATTGACTGTTGAGCTACTCATTGAATCTTTTGAATCTGAATCAGACATTGTGTGCGCTCCTGCTGATCCTTTTTCACGTTCATCCTGTAAGCATATAGAAAATTTCTCTTTTAAAAAGAATGTCGTTTACAAACAAAAAATCGTTAAATACTATTTATGCTTCTTTTTCAAATTATCAGATAAAACTATTTTTCTTCAAACTTTTCTTTCAGTAGAACGAAAGTATGTAACATCACTTAAATTAAAAAAAAAAAACTTTTCTCATTTGAAAAAAAAAAAAAAAAATGAAACTCACCTTTAAACTATCTTGAAAGCTCGAAGCCTGATATTGGGCATACTTGGCAATGGTTGTGTGAGATCGATGTGATATACAAGCCCAAACTCGTTTCGCTTGCGTATTATCCCAATTCTCATCGGGCGCCTGATGAACCTGCGTTCGCACCTCAATACTATGATCTGGATTAGCTTCGACCAATGTTTTGGTCGAGAACAATCCTAGATCCAGTTTAAGCGCACCCGCCATCCCCCGCACTACCGCAATCGGATGTTTTAGACAAAACTCTTGCAGCTGCGGACTGAAGGCATGTTTCTTATTCTCCAAATGCACAGAGGGTGTCGGTGGCAAAAGCTGTTCTTTGGTTAAACGCTGCGGCGGGCAATCGGGCGGCGTAGGTGGTGGTGCGTCGATATGCAGCACGGAACAATGCGGCGGCGCAGTATCTATTGACAGTTGCTCCACACCTTGCATAATTTGTTTAGCCGTCATTCGTATTTGAAATTTTGGCAGCTCGTCGTCATCGAGAAAATTATTCTCGAGCTTCACCCGCACATCCATATCGGCATCTTCCTTAACGAAAGCACCAACTTTCGATGACAGGCCACCATCCAGGTCACCACTGCCACCAGTTATGCTATTGCTACTCGACGTTGATGTAGCTTCGCATTTTACGGGCGGTGATTTGTTGCGAAAATTACTACTACTGCTGCAACTGTTGCTATTATTATTATTGCAATTGACCTGATTTGTGACAATTGTATTGCTATTATGATTGGTGGGTGTTTGTTGGGGTGTTGGCTCCGATGAGGGTGGCGGTGTCGAATCGAATCCATTGAAGAGATCATGTGAATTTTCGTCGAATTCTTCCTTAATGTCTAGACCCTCGGATGTAAATGATTTGAGAATATCCTCAGCAAATGTGGAAGCGAGGTCCTTCTGTGAGAGAATCGCCTGCAATTCCTGCTCAGTTACACCTGACAAATGAAACAAAGGCAAACATAAGATAAAATAAAATCACTCAATTAAATTCATAAATAAATGGATTAAGCATTCATACTCGATTGCTAATCTGACTATGTATATTAAATTTTTTTTTTTTTTAAAGCATTGTGATTCACATTGAGTTAAGTATGTAGGTTTCATTCTTGAGCCATGGAAGCGCATTGATGATGAGAAAAAACTTTATGTTATTAACTTTTTGCGTCCAGGTGGAAATCGAACCTTTTTCTTTATCTACAAGTTATTTTTGCACGAAGCGAATTAGTTTGTATTGAAAGACGAATCAGCATGTTCGATAACTTGATCTTTAATTGAAATTCTGATAGTAACTATTGAAAAGTAAAAGATTTGATTTTCATATTTAGAACAAATAATAATAACTAAAGACAGTTTTGAATCTTCTTGAAATCGATAAAATACGAAATGTTACATTCCTTATAAATGAGTTCAACTAAAAGGATCTTAAGAGTGGATTTTCGTAATTTGGGTAAAACTAAATTTATTAATAAAAAAAAAAACACACTCGATATGGTTCTCGTCATGATTTGGTAACTTGAAGAATATTTGATGGATACAACCTTAATGTCTTAAAACATTGCCATTAAGATCGAAATCATATACAAATTTTGAGAAATATGCGTTATAGAATTAAGTTTTCGAAAACGTCATCCGCATCAGAAATGCATTTGCAAATCGTCAAAACACCATCTTGGGTGAACTGAAAATGTGCAGTAAAAAAAAATAGAGAGTTTTAAAATACATAAAATGCGCTCGTAAAAAACCAGTTGACGATTGGATTCCTAACGCCTAAATTGGGAAAGAGGATATCTTTGGTAGGACAATAGGAAGGATTTAGAGGGAAAAAGCATGGTGGTAAGCATCCGTAGGGGCGAAAATACAAAACAATTTGGCTACGAAGATACAATTAATAGTTGCAGTTTCTATACAGAAATCTATCCTTCTAAAGATAAAACGTATCAGACGATTGAGCTGGACTAGTCCTTAAATGTCATATCAGAGAGATAGCAAAGTCAATTTAGACTTTGATATTGTCACATGTTAGACAAGAAGCAATAACAGTCGACTGCAGGTTCAAAATAAAAATGTACGTTGCGAAAATCATACAATTTTGAACAATTTTCATATAGATACAATGTTTGTCAGTAAATAATTTCCAGAAAATGCTTAAACTAGCAACTAGACAACACCGTCTAACAAAATCTAATGAATACGAATGCAAATGTTCAATAAGACCACCAACATCGTGTTTACAATATTCCGAAATTCTTTAACTCTTTTGGTTTAAAAGTAATAAAGATTTACTCAAAGAAGGGCGTGAAACTGAACGGATTTAGCTAAATGTATGGAAGCAAATTTGTGATATCACAGACACACATAAGCTTCGTGTATATTTTAACTTTTTAGTTGCGGTAAAACATAAGCAAGGATTAATACATGAACGCAATTTTAAACTAGCGCCTTATATTCTCGAGTAACATGGATTAACGAACTTAATTCTACTATAGATGGAATAAAGATACTTTACTTTGTGCATGCGTGTAATGTGACTTAGCTTAATGGTGCTACACTAAAAGTGAACTTAAAGACAACGAAGCAGCTAAAAAAAACTATTGAATTGCATAAGCTATATTGCAATAAGCGCAAATATGGCGCGCGGCGCCAGGAAAAAAGATCTTCAAATTCTTTAATCTTCCGAAAAATTTGTATAAACGTATAACCATAGAAATGCTGCAGCTCAAGCGCCGTATATAAAAATAAGTGCCGTGGACTGCTGTGTAATGTCTAAGCATTGAGATTCCGCCGCGAGGTTCGGTCTTACCTTCAAACCAGAACCCTAGGTATGCTAGCAGTTAATTCAAATTGCAAATTTCAAACTAGTCAACAATAAAGCAATTTAAAAAATTCCTCGGTAAGATAAAGCAGCGACTAACGAATTCTTTTTAAACTTCATAATAATTATAAAATGCCACAACAACTGGAAGGCAAACAAAATGGCCACCAATATTAAAAGTTTTTTTTAATTATTATTTTTACTGGTTCGTTTTTAGAGTTTTAAGCATGCAATAGCTTAATTCCGAGGATTTTGCAAAATGTAATACACAAACAAAATATGATTTTGTTAAAACAAAAGAAAAAAATACTTAAATCTACAAAAAAAAAAACTAAAATAGAAAACGTATAAAAATAAACAAAATTACCTAGTAGCTTATCACTGAACGGCGAGGAAATATCTTGAATTTCAGCGCATCAGGTGAAAGAAGAGACGAGAGACACAAAACAAGAAAATGAAAATAAAAAAAAAAGAAAAAGAGACAAAAAAAGAAACAAAGTTCATAAATTATTTTATTTCTTCGAGTGTCAATTTTAAAAGTGGTGTCGTTCGTAAGAAAAAAAAAAGATAACCCTAAAATTGCAAAATTTTAAGAACTACACTTACCCAAATCGTTTCCGTCACTGCAAGGGGACAGTTGAGTGAATTCGTTTAACGTATCAAACCCCGCCGCTTGTTGCTGTGGTTGCTGTAACGATTGCAATAGCGGACTTGGTTGCTGTTGTTGTTGTTGTTGCTGCTGCGACTGTTGCTGAGGCTGCACAATTCCATTCATATAAACGTTCGCTGATTTAAATGGCATTCCTGCAGCCGGTTGCGTATTCCCCGTCGCGGCTTGTTGGACAAAATTAGAGGTGTTATCCACATATCCACTACCACCACCCACAATGCCACCGTTCCCCGTGATCACATGATCGGCAGATCTTGCCGTTGGCGGTTGACTAGGATATGCGGGAGGTGCACCAAGTGGGGTAGAATTTTGTACTACAACAGCTTGTTGCTGCTGTGGTTGTTGCGGTGGGGGTGGGGGTGGCTGTTGCTGTTGTTGCTGCTGTTGTTGTTGCGGCTGTAATCTCTGTTGCTGCTGCAGTCTCAGCTGTTGATACTGCACCATCAACCGATACTGATTGCTTAATTGTTGAAACAACTGCTGCTGTTGGGAGTTTAAGTTATTTTGGTTTTGTTGCAGGAACTGCAACATTTGTAACTGTTGCTGTGATAGATAGAATGAAGGCTGTTGCGCGGGCCGTTGTTGTTGTTGTGCGGCAGCAAGCTGTTGTGTTTGCTGAGGCACAATACCCGTACCCGCCGCCACAGGCATTGTGGTTTGTGGGGATAGTTCATCTTTGAAACGCTTTGGTGCAATTGGTCCTAGGGCGTTGTTTGTGCCCTGATGTGGATATGGTGGCGGAGGACCTTGCGTTGCCTAGATAAAAAATAAAAGACAAATTTGTAGTGAATGTTTTAAGGGTTTTTTTTGTTTTTAGTTAAAAAATATATAATATGCGTAAATAGAAGTATGTACTTGTATGCCAGAGTGCTAAGTTAAACACTCATTGATAAGAGCATTTACTTTTTTAATAGGCATATTCTTGATTTTCCGTCAGAGGGGCACTCAGGGTGCAATTAAAAGTGCACCCCAAAGTATATCTGCGGATTATTCGAATTGATTATAAATTTATTAGGAAAACGATTTCATGTAAGCACTTTAAATTTGTAAAATATTAAGCAAGTGGACATGTTCCCATTTAAAAAATTAACTGATTGTGGAATTCTAAGCGAGATAGAATTTTGATTTTTGGATAGTAAACTTGGCTTTGACTTAAATTCAAAACATTTTCCAAAATGACATTTCGACTATTGAGTTCCAATTTGATAACCAATCAAAACTTGTCGTAAATAATAAATATGTATATTAAATTGAAAACAATTAGCTTCGACTTTCAAACATATTGCGTACGATATGAGAGTTTTACGTTAGATTTGTATGCCAGAGTGCTAAATGAATTGAACATTAAAAAGACGATTCATTTTTTATCAAGCATTTACATATTTAATTTTCCGTCAGAGGGGCACTCAGGGTGCAATTAAAAGTGCACCCCAAAGTATATCTGCGGATCATGAAAATAACGTTTTTAAATTAATCAAGTAAGAGTTATTAAGCATCAACAAAATGACATTCAGCCTTATCATCAGTTTCACCGAAAAATATTTAACCATAACATTTTTTTTCGGAATTTTAAAAGCTATTGTGAGTTTCGCCCGAACAAAATTTCGTTCACCTACTAAAAATTATTGAACATTTAGACTATCAAACGCATTCCATTCCGCCCGAAATGAATGTTCACATGAAATTTCCGGTGAAACTCACAATACGCGAAAAGTGGAATGTCAAATTCCGGGTGGAATAAGGTGAAACTCACAATAAGGAAAATTGTGTACGAAAACGATGAAGTAAAATCGAGAAGACACTGATATGTATAGATAAAAGTTAAGTAAAAATAGTTCCAAAACTATTTTCTTATACAATTAAATTTGTTTTTATTATTTTGTATGCCAGAGTGCTGAATTAATTATTCATTAAAGTGAATATTTAATTTTTATTGAAGGCATATTGAATATGATTTTCCGTCAGAGGGGCACTAGGGATACAATTAATTGATGAGTCCCAAAGTATATCTGCGGAGGATAATTATCGAAATTGCTGGCTAATCATTAAAAAAAATTGCATTTCCTTTAATATAAAACAATAAATGAATATGTACAAGAATAGAAAAAAAATTATAATTTGTATGCCTAAACCATTTCATCTCAAAGCCGAAAACTATAGAAGCATATGCTCGTTCTCATATTAGCATTTATTTTAATTTTATATATGTTAATAAATAATAATAATAATAATAATACAATTTGTGAGGAGCTAAAGAACAAAAAGTGACATTTAAACCTGTGGTAATTTTTTTTAAACGGTCCTTAACCATTAATTTTATCTATTGCCAAAAAGATAAAAAAAAAATAACGTACCTACCTACTTCAAAGAAAATTAATGTCAAAAGTGTAATTTTTCTGCTTAAAATGAAATATCTGAAAATGTAAGTACATAATTGAGATCCTCGAATAGTAATCCGTCATTGAAAAGTGCATCTCACTTCAGCCGCTCGCATTCGGCAATAAAATATATAGGTCCCGTCCCCTACACACCTGCAGGCATGCACACAAGATTTTTTAAAAGTTGTGAATCACTAGGACTACAGGTAAACACGTTTGATAGAACTTTAAAATAGAAATATTTTTTTCTTTTCGAAGAAAACGAGAAGTTTGTGGCGTCATACATTAAGTGAACACAGGTACCCTGTTTTTGTTTATCGTGGCGGTACGCCATCTGTCTCATGTGGAGCGTTTTTCCAAAATCCCTTATTTTTGATTTTCCTACACCACGCTGTGTCACAGACATTTTTTTTGTGTGTGGGCAGACAAACAGTGCTTGGTAAAGAGGAAATAAATTTGATCCATAAAAATCGAAAACAAATATTAGGCATATTTACAATAACGACTTCGTTACAGAAAAAAAATAAAATAAACAATATGGTGTATAGTCTTCATTGGAGACACATACAACCTATTAAGTTCTAGCAACACACAACAGGTTAGTAATTTACCTAAAAATATACGAACAAAATTATCGTAGTAGTAATTCGCACTTGGAACTCAGTTTTCCTCCAGAATTAAGTTAAGCTCGGGGCTAAACTAAACCCGAAGAAAATTTTTTGTTGTTTCCTCAGACCTTCGAAAAATATACTAAAACCTAAAAAATTCTAAAAAAAGAATTGTAGACTTACATACCTATGTATGTATTGTACATGTAAATATTTAAGTTTCATTCATATCGCGTTTAATAATTTTTCTTTTGTTGGTGTATTTTTGTTAATAACTAACATTAAAACCAACTTATCTACATATAAGGGGTTTTTGTGTGATAACACACTTGCAGTTAGGCTGCCAAGCTTTCGCACCATCATATTAATATTGAAGGTTTGAATGAAACAACAACAATTGGGTGGGCTACCACCAAGATTTAGGCTGGAGTTATAGCTATTTCATGACTGCCAGGCCGATCATCATCTACATTTTAGTTTTTTTTTTTACAAAAATGGGTATTGTGTAAAATAGGCAGCTATCTTCTTAACCCACAAAAAATGTAGTAGGTCTAGATTTACTAATAAAAACAAACATTTCAAAAATGTAAAAAAAAAAAAAATACTCTTACTCAAGGTTCTCGTCATTTCCAATGAATTCGGTACAATTATGCTGTGTACTAACTTATCCCGGATTTACTGTAAATATATTATGGATATCTATCTATCTACCTACGAAATTACCCGGAAAAAATAATAATAAAAATCATGGCTTTTTAAAAATTAACCCTTAAAATCCAAATAATGTAAAAACTGTAATATCCATAATGTAATATAGGCGCAAGCGTCAACATTATTCTCAACAACAGAGGTATACATAAATAGCTAGATAGATATAGAAGATACAGAACAAATACCGAGTTCATGAAACTCGAATACATTGCTCCATATGCCAAGCCGGCCGGCTGAGTGTTATTTTATTTACATAATGTAGGTATATAATATGTAGAATAAATATTTTATAAGACTATTGTGTGCAAAAAGGCGTTGGCTTCCCTTGGTCTGTATTCTGTTGCACATTCAAATTATTTCTAATTATGTGTACCTTACCAATATGAAATTCAAATATTGTTATATTTATTTGCAGGCACTAATAAAATAAATTAAATGGATGAATTTAATCAGGCATCATGGGACTTGATAGTTTCGTACTCTTAAGACACATTTTATGAAGCCCTAGACTTAATCTATAATCCTACACTCCACGACATGAATTAATTTTATTATTATTATGTATGTATCTACTCAGTAGTGAGAGATTTGTAATTATGGAGGTTATCGCCTTCGAAAGCCATGTGCCAACATTTCAAGTTTATGCCGCATCAGAATAAACTTTGTAGGTATGGTATGAGAAGGTTGAAGCTAGCCATATACATATATCTATAGACCTTGATACAGACACGAGAACTTTTTCTGGGATTAATAACCCGAATTCAACTCAATTACGAGGACGTCGACTCAACTGATTTCAATCACCATCAAATATAATCTGAGCACAAAAGAAATGACCGGTCTTATGTACATATTATATAAATGTGGATACATAATTAATAAATTAACAAAAACTAAAATTACCTCTTAATCGCCATTAGATGAACGCAGTCACACAATTTTAAAAATAAATTTAGATTGAGGAAACATTTTTATTTCCATTTTTAATATTTTTTTTGAAATAAATTTCTTTGAAAATTAAAAAATCAAACCGAAAAGAAAATTCCAACTCAACTGTTCACTGGGAAGATTTTTCACCAAATGGAACGAGGTTAGCTGCCGATTTGCCAAGCTGACATGCGGTTTCATTTCCAGCATGGACCCGATGGTTGTTGGTGTTCTAATTTCGTGTGGGCATTTCCTGTCTTTGTTTCGTTCCGTAGAATGATTTCTTGCTCGAACTACCTTGCCTTCACCAGCCAAATGGGAGTATGTATTGGGAAAATTTACTGCATCCGGTTTTTGTCTTTGATATATGGTTTTTAACGCCATCTACTTCAGTCATTTGGTTTTAAAAGCAGACTTTGTTATATTTTGTATTTTTTTTTTTGATAAATTTATTTATTTATAGAACAAAAAGTGTGAGTATTGTATTAAATAAAATACAGGACTGAGTCGCACGTACTTGTTTCTCAAGTTCAATGAGATGTAGATACAATACATTATTATTTCTTTTTCGACTTTTTGTGTTTAAGAAAAGCATTTTTGAAAATATTTTAAAATGCAATACTACTTGAAGTACTAAGGTGCACCTATTTGTAAAATTGAAATAAAATTGCTGGAGCATTTACAGAAAAATCCCAAAAATAAGTGCAAATTGAACTTCTGATTGAAATAGGGCCAGAAGGAATATTATTACAGAATTGAATACATTTTATGTAGAAGGAAGAAGCAAATGTACGAAACAATAGGGAGCAGGATCATGTGGCTATCGTGATTCCAGGTTAAAATTTACAAGAGTCTGCAAGGTCTGCTGCGGGAAAAACTGCTGGAACGTAATGAAGATTGAAAATGACTACGGCGATGAGGACAATGAAAATATTTACGACTCTTTGACTTAATTTTCTCTGATGAAACTTAAATGTGGTCACTTTTCTACAAGTTGTCAAAAATTTAAAATAGTTTGTGTGTTGTTTCCAAAGTGATTGCAATAATTCTTATATTGTTTGCAAACTTCTAAAAGAAATATTTTTTCCAGCGGAAATAGTAAATCATATAATAATCTATTTCTACCCCTTTTTCAAAAAGCCCTTTTCCCAAAATTCATTTAAACTAGATTTAAAAAGCCTTACATAACATAAGGGTAACAAAAGTTTTGAAACACACCCTAATTTGCATTCAAAAGAAAAATTAATTTAGCTTAATCCCAAAATAAACACATTTCCCATCCGGAATGGGATAATTGGAGCAGTCTTAAGAGAGAGCCTTCAAGATAAAATTAATACCCAGAGTTGTTTACAAAATGTTTACACCTGATTGAATCTTTCAAGAGCGATGAATCCCGTCGCGTCGGGGTAAGTATGTATAGCTCCAAACCCACCCATTTGAGATTATAGAGAAATTTGATCACGTTCATCATAAATGTACCAACTTTTTATAAATAAATATATAAGGAGAAAAAGAAAAACTGTCACTTACCGCTGAGTAATTCTTAACGTACGGGCTTTGCTGCATGTGATTGTTTAGAACAACACCAGGCTGCTGAGGTTGAGGTGGTGGTGGTGGGGGTGGTTGTTGTTGTTGCTGATGTGATTGTTGCGCAGGATGTTGTGGGTGATGCGGATGTGAAGAAGACTGTTGTTGTTGATTATGTTGTGGTGGATTTTGTTGGTGTTGTTGTTGTTGCTGTTGCTGAGATATTTGTTGCCTTGAGCTCATTTCAAGTGATATTGGTAAATTCCAGGCCTCCTCTATAGAGCACAACTGCCTCCGTTTGGACGTTATACTCGGCATAGGAGCTTGAGCTAATTGCGTGCCGAGGAATTTAATCCTTTGTTTTAGACTCTCAGCAAGACTTTGTGTTTTACTATTACTAGGACTATTATTACTGCTACTATTATTGTTATTATTACTACTACTACTATTATTGTTAGCACCGGATTTTGATGTTGACGCTTTACTTGTTGATGGGGATGATACAAATCCACTACTAGTAGATAATGATGATGTGGATGGTCCACCACTAGTAGCAGCAGAAGTAGCTGAATTTTTTGTTGGTGTTGCTGGTGTATTATTCGATGTTGAAGCTGTATTGAGTGTGTGAAAAAAATTCGAATCCTTCTTGAATAGAAGAGAAAGGGAAGAAAAACAAAAAGTAATTGTCATAAGAGAAGAAAAATAAAAGTAATTGTCATTAAGTGGTTAAACATCTGGAATGATGAAACTTACAGAATCTAAGTTGCGTGCTGCATTTAAATAACACGCATAGGCGTCTCTTAACTGACCGCAGCTTTCATATAAAATACCTAAATTCGTCCAGGCAGCTTTGTGATTCTTATCCAATTGTACAGCGCAAATATACGCTTGTAAGGCGTCTGTTGGTTGATTCTGTTGCTGGTACAGAACCCTATATAAAAAAAATAAACAAAGAAATAAGTTAATAAATACACAAAATGTGTTACCGTCTTAGGTAACAAAGCAGGAATAACAAAAAATTTTTTAGGTTAAAGGAAATTTTAGTTACATTGATCAAGGGAGGTCAAGTACTAACATTAAAAACTACTCACAAAACAGCCACAAAATCTGAAAAACTTCGGAAAATTCAGACACACAACCTTAAATCTTTCATAATGCCGAGTCAATTGCATAAAGTCCCCGTCAATCCGACGTTAACTAAAGGTTATTCAAGATCAAGTATCGAAAATATCGATATACGATTGTAGATCTTGACATATTCTGTGATTATTTTAATGTCAATAAACGGTATTGTTTTCAAAGTTGTTGTCTACAATTAAATTACCAATTTGTATTTGAAACTTTCATACATGCTGCAAAACGGAGGCTCAAAACAGATACAAATCTGAAGGCAGGACTTAATTAAGGTTTTTTCTGGCTTTGTAAAGAAACCTATAGACAAAATAAACTATTCGTTTATGAATAATAAATAGATGTCCCGAAGGGTTTACATTTTTTTTAACTGTTCTGACCATTTCTGCTTTGATAAATGATAAGTCATAAAGGATAATAGTTATCTTAAAAGCAACTACTTATATAAAATCTAATCTAGATACATTGTTTTAGCATTTACAAATAGTGTAGTAAGAAAATTCTCTCCTGAATTCTCTTTTCAGCTTATTATGAGAGTATTGCAATTAATATATGTAAGCTGTAAATAGATGTTGGGAAAAAAATTCAAAATAAAGCTATAATAACTGTAGGTTCTCCTTTGACCAGCAATTATCTATCTGTTTTTCACCAATCCTATAGATTATTTTACATTACTTTCTTATAGCCTCCAGAAGATTTTTTTATTAAAACAGGATTTGTCATCTGGCAAAATGGGAACGCTTCTACAAAATTCTAAAACATAAAAAACAATCAATATTTACCCTATCGAACACCAAGTATCGGCGTTCCCTTCACTCTTTTCCACAGAATTTCTATACGCTATAAAGGCATCATGGACTTTGTTAATTCCAGCATAACATCTTCCAAGCAAATATAATGATTGTCCAGATTTTGGATTGGCTTCAATTGACTTTTGTAAAAAGAAAATTGCATAAGATTCTCGTTGTCGTTTATCGCCTAAGGATTCAACACAATGATACATCCATCCTGTTTGGAAAAAAAAGAACATTTTGTTTAAATTTTTATTTGATATACAAATGTATGTATATATTTAATAAGAGATCTACCCACCTAACTGTCGATAAATATCGGCCTTCAGTTCCAATGTCAGCTGGTCTTCGGTAAGAAGCTTTTCGTATGCCTCTTTGGCAGCTTTATGTTTATTTTGAACTTCATACAGGTGTGCGATGTGAAAGCGAACTGCAAATAAATAAAAAGAGAAAATGAAAAAAAAAAATTGAAAAAAATCGAGATGCACGCAATAAAACCATCATCGATTGACGCTGGTTAAATTATGTTTATGTGTACATAATTAAAAAAAAAAAAGGCTTATGGTCAGAAGGGGGACGTCCCTCTTTGAAGGACTCAATTATAACGCCGCTTAAAAGTGGTCATAAAAAAACAAAAGATTCTCCACTCCACACGCCGCCGTTTATTTTTATTTAATTTTTTTTTATTATTATTTTATGGTTACCTATTTGTGGCAAGAGAAAATGATTTGGTGCGTGCGCTGTCTGACCGACGCACGACGAACAATGTTTTCAGACTTCATGGATTCGTCACACCATCGGGGCCAGGCCGATCCGGTCGCCGGCCGCATCAACACCACATGGCATATCCACTGACCTAGACAGTGTAGTTGTTGCATGTTCAATGTATGACGATGACGATGACATATGGCGTAGATGACGTGGTTTTGCAATATTTTATCGTGTTACATGGTAATTACTTAGTTTCGTTTTTTTTTTTTTTATTATTGCTGATTGTTTGCGGAAGTGAATCCAATGACAGAGATGCATTTCATTTTTATTGGTTTAATGTCGTAAACTATAAATAATTGCTTGAGTTGTATACTTTAGATTAGAGATTTAATTGTTTTTTCGTTTTATTATTTTATTGATTGCGAAGATTTGTTTTGTTTTTAATCAAAATAATTGAACTCGAAATCATTGGTCTGAAAATTTTAATTGCAATGTAAATTCTATCAAATTCAGGTTCAATTATAATTATTTTGAAAATAAGTTAAATGGAATAAAAGAAAAAATGCATACAATTAAGAAATAGTGAATATAGCTAACGTAAGATTAGCATTATAAACAAATAAGTAATTCAAAAGATTGTATAGTCTAGTGATGTTTTACTAACTGTCTGTTAAAATGCTTTGTGTTTGCTCTATGTGGAGGCTTCTGAAAACTATGCAACTCAATAATTTATTGTAAACAACCTTTTATGAATTGATTTTGGGAATTGGTAATGTGTTCACTTCATTGGTTCATTAAGCTGATTTTTTATCAAGCACCTATAAAGTTAAGATGCTTGTAGTTAAATCTATTCAATAAGCTATGAAAGTTATGAGCGCTCATAATAACCAAGATCACACTTTATGTTATAATAGAGAATCTCCTGTTCGAAAACTTTAAAAATAAACTTAGCATACAAAAAAAATTAGACACAAAAAATATTTAAGTTATGACTCTCATTAATTAAAGAGCGTTTGATAATAATAACCGCTCGAATTGATAAACTCTATAATGATGACTCCATTGGCAGTCAAGAACAATAAATATGTACTGGGTTCTGAGTTCTGTCACCTTTTTATCAAGCAGATATACATAGTAATAAAGAGGAAAGGACTAATGAATTTTCGTTTGTGCACATCGACTTTATTCGACAAGGCAACTTTGAACGCGATGCTGTTCAGCATTCTACAATATTGAAAGAAGGTTGCTTTTCGTTCTCTGATTAGAAATTCAATCTTCTATTATAATTTTATGTTATATATAATAAGTGAGTCTAACTTTTTGGTACGAAGTCCAGCCTTTTTGTTTTTCCTTAGAAAAAAATGATTGTGTAAAATTAACTTGTGTAATATTTATTATCTTTTTTGAATTTCACCCGAAGATGTCCATAGACATGGACGAAACGTCGTGAACAAAAAAACAAGTGTTTTATTTTTGACCAGAAGCCCACAAATCAACAAACAAATATTATAATTTTATAGTCTAAGAGGTGACAGCAAAGTTTTTAAGAGTGTGAAGTATAAGCACAATATTAGTACGAGGGTTTTTAGGTGCATGTGTCTGGCAGTTTTTCCCTTAACCGTCGATAGGGGTTTGGTGTGAAAATAGCGTTTTAATTTTTTTTAGGGGGTAGTTATTATGGCTTTTTTAAGGAAAGGAAAGTATACTCTGTCACTTTATCTTAATCCAAAAATTACCATCCGATTAATGGAACAAAATACACATACGTTTTTTCAGCCAATCATATCTGCTATTTTTATACGAAGCAGTCTCCAAAAAAAAAAACAATAATGCTTGCTTAGGTTTCTGTTTTGAGTTTTGTTAATCATTTAAATCAAAATTTTTGTAAGTTCAGCAAATGGCAGGTCTTGTGGTGCACACAAATGGTGCATACAAAAGAAAAAATTGAAAACTTGAAATTTTTTTCTCAGAAATAATTTTAATTTTATGCATCATTTTGTCGCAGAATTATAAATTTTTTAAGAAGTTAAGGATTTTAGTGCAATAAAAAATTAATAAACTTTATATTTTAAATTAGAGTGGGCGTGGCATCAAATTTTTACCCAGCAAAAAAAAATTCTTTATAAAAAGATGTGAAATGATACCATAAATGTTAAGAAAGGGCCGACGAAGGGGTTATTTTTATTACCTCATCCTTTATAGTTGCGTTTTTATTGCCTTCTATTTGGTCATTCGAGAATTGATTGTCAAGTAGTTTTTGATCACACATCACAACGAAAAAAATACTGTGTTTAAATGTTACACGGGCAGCGGAAAGAACTATTTTCTAGCAGAATCGAGAAGTACGTCAAACGACGACTTAAAAGGTGTATTTAATGGGAGAGAGAATTAAAATACGAAAAATGCATCACACGTTAAAATTATAGCAATTTTTACCAAAATTTTGTGTTTTCATTCACTCATTTGAACTGAAGCTATGTATATCGAAAACAAAAATACGATTTGATAAAAATGTCGAACAAAAACTTTATAAAATATTATTCATAGATTTAGTAACCTCGGATAGGTATAATACGATTAGCATTTCTCAGTTTGGCTATTAAATACGAAAATTAAGAAAATTGGATTCTAAATTTCTAACGGAGCAAAGTTTTGAGAGATCTCATTTTTTATGGAATTATCAAGTAGGTACAGTCAAAATTGTTTATAACGAAATATCGGTTATTATAATATTACGAATTATCGCTTTGAATTTTTTTTCGAAATTAAAACATAAAATGAACAATTATGTATGTAGAATTTCTTTTAAAACTTTATTGCTCGTTTTTATAGGAATTTTACATTTTGTTTTTGACTGGAATAGTCATTTGGGATTTTGAAAGTTTGCGGGCGTTTTTTTGTTTCAATAGTAATTTTAAAGTAATTCTTTTCTGAATTTGTCGAATCATACGAAAATTAAAAAATTTTATAAAACTTACTACTACTACAACTACTGCGCTCCGTTTGACATATCAAGATGACATATCAATTTTTAATAAAACAAATTGACAGTTAATTTCCACCTGTCTTTTATTGACCACAATTCATTTTTCTTTACCAAGAAAAAGAAATTTTGACAAACATTTTTGTCAGTTCATTGAGATTTTCCGCTGCTGCTTCAGAACTCGACGCTCGTTGACAATAAAAAATGTGCTGAGCTGATATTTTTTTGAAACAATTATTTGGAAAGAAGCAAAGTTTATAAATTTTTGTTCATGTTTTTTTGTTGAAAGACATTTTTAATTTTATTCTGTTACAATTACCAAATCTTTTTACGAATTTTTGTTTTGAACTTTTTTTTTCAAATCTAACTACATGTTGATGTGTGGTAAAAGGGAATAACACTGATCTATCTAATCTATTTTATTTAAGTTGTTTTTTTTTTTCTTTTGTGCAATCTGTTTCCCCTGTGTATAGGTAGGTACTTTGTCTTTTAAATACCACAGAAACAATTCTAGTTTGTCTGGAAAGACTTTTTTTAACAAAATTCTAATTTTATAGTTACATACCTATTTAATCCTTTAACGAGTAAAGATTTGTGTTTTGTTTTAACGTCTAATAAACCTCAAAGTGAGTTGATCGTGTTCACGTTAGTTTTTGTTTGAACGATATTGAATTCAAAAATAAGTGCGTTGAGTTAGTAAGTACAATGGGAACGTCGTCGGTCGTTGACAAAAATATAAAACAAGTTGAACAAATATTTTCTCTGTCAGTCACAACAAAATGACACTTCGTTTGTTAATTCAACTAATATTTCCATTTGTCTCTCAAATTTATTGTCATTCACTTTTTATTCAAAGATGGTTAATTTTTGATTATTTCCACTTGCCATTTTGTAAACTGACACAAAAATAAATCTTTTGTCGATAATTGCGAAACGACAAGTAAAAATAAAGCATTAGTAACAATTATAAGTGCCGTTAATGACAAATGTTTCGACAATGGCTTAGTGAATTACGTTGATGTAAACATCATTCATTAAGCCATTATTGACATTTTGAAAGTCCGCATCAGAGATTATGAATTATAAAGATTGGAAAGCTCGGCTGTCATCCTGGTTTGCCTACAAGCTGGCGGACGGTGGGTGGTGAGTTCATATTTTTGCACTAGTGTCCATGTTTTAACGAACACTAGTGCAAAAATATGAACTCACCACTGCACAAATTGTTGTTGCAATTCACATCTATTCATCGACACGAGATGAAATTACAAAAACAACAATGTAAACAAATGGGTTTTGGAGGGCGGAACGTACGAAAGATTCCTATCTTTATAATTCATAATCTCTGGTCCGCATTCTCCAAATCGGCTTGTTTTTGAATTAGTATTTTGATCACTCGATATTTTTGTCCAATACCACAATTTTCATTTCTACATTATGTTATTGAAGGTTTGAATGAAACAACTGGAGAATGAGAATGTTTAGAAAGTTCTAACTCCCAAGAACCCCTAATTTTGGGGTCCAAATTTATTAAATTTCTTAAAACTTATAAAGGTGGTACATAGATATAAAATGATGTTTTCACTGGTTAGACCTTAGCGAGGAAAAATTGGTGGTATTGGGATCAAGTTCTAATATTTTGTTAAAACAAGTTAAGAGGTTAGTGGAAATCTAGGTAGGTACTTTCTCTTATGTATATTTTAATTGTGTTAAAAAAAAAATATGTAGCTATGTATGTACAATTGTACATATATACCCTACCAACAGTTTTCAGTCTTCGTTTGTAATTGAATGCCTCTTTGTAGTCACCCCACATTTACAATTCTACACATGCCTGCATAAAAAGTATCTTAGACTTTCAGTTCACAGTTTTTTGGTATCGAAAATATTTATTTCCAAGAAAACAAATTTCTTCAAGAAAAGAGCTCCTGCGCCCTTTACCCATCATAAACTAATATTCTTTTCCAGCCAATAGCTCAAAAAAAAAAAAAAAACACCAGGAAAAACTGCTACTTGATCAAAGACAATTTTATTTCACTACACATAACGATGACAGAAACCATTATGAAAGGCTATTTTTTTTTTTTTTTTTCAAATTTATTCTCACATGGAGCTACAGTTCGATTCAAAAAGCACTTAAACGAAAACATATTAATCTTGTTTTTACATAAAGTGATCGTTGTAACACTTAAGATTCCTCATTTAATTGATTCCTTTGTAGGAAGTCATTATGACTATGTAGGTAAATATATGTATAAGTACTTGAAACTCTCTCTCACTGTAGAAGAAAAAAAGAACGTACCAACAATGAAAACAGCAGCATCTATACATCCAGAAATATAATCCAAAAATAATGGCACAGCACTTTTAAGTTTCACAACCAAAAAATCACTTCTCGTTGAAAGATTTTTGTTTCACAAACAAATTATTTAAAAACATAAACAAAAAATGCAGTTAAGTTGAACCGATTAAAAAAAAATCGAAAACTATGAAGTAGGTAGGGATTCCTAGGTTAACAGCAAAATTGAGATAAAATAGGTATTGGATTATTCGGATTGGGGGTTTTACTTCTTAAAATATGTTTTAACCGAACGAAGAAAAAAGGGGCGCGTTCCTCGTATCCGCTCTATGGATCTAGAGTGAACCGTTTTGTGTATATCCGACACAGAAAAGTGACAACGACTAGGTAGGTATGTAGGTAGGACGAGAATGTCGACGTTCGACGACGACGACGACGCCGCATGTGAAAGATTACTTTGAAAATAGACGACCGACACAAGAAGAAGCGAAAATTATTCCTATCACACAGCACAGTACAATCGGCATTGTGAGCCCAAAAAGCCACCCCTAAATAACACCATCGCCATCATCATCATCATCATCAACATCATCCAGACCAGATTCTCTAGATCCCAGCATCAGAAAGCCACCAGAAACAACAACAAAAAAATAACACAACAACAACAAAAACTACTATAAACCAATGTAATAAAAAAAAAATAAAAAAAAAAAATAAAAACTGCTGCTGCTTATATTTCTTGTACTGCTTCTGCTGAGGCCTGATGAGAATCAGAATATTGAGGAAAATTACAAAACAAACTCGGGTGGGTTGCTCTTACTCCTCGGATCGGGTAGTGTTATTCTGTATTCCGTTCCGTCTACAAAAGGTTCTATTATTCTATATTTACAAAAAGGGCCCAGGAAGTAAGAGAAAAAGAGAGCGACGGAGAGTGAGAAGGGTAGATAGATGATATAGCAAACAGGTATGTATGTGTAATTTTCTCGGTCTTCCACACAGAGTTCAACGTACCCCTTGATGGTGGTTGGGTTTTGTGAACGTGAACGAGCAATGTTTCTGGATTTTCTATTACTTTTGCTCTCTCCATCTTCTATTACTTCCTACCCCCTAGCCCCTAGCCCTGAGGAGTACCTTCCTATCAACCTAGAATGTGAGAGCTATCTATATTTTAACCGAAGTGTATGTATACAGCGCACCTTGCTTCCTTTATCGATTACGACACATTTTCTCACTTTTCCTTCTCGGGTCTTCTCGCCCTCCTTTGGAGGAAATTTCCACATAAAACAGCAGGAACACTATGCCATCACGGCTATCAACTGTGCGAGTATTTGTCGACGACGACGACGATGACGAGACACCTCTTGGTCTATGATTTCCCTAATTTTTGTTTTGTTTTTGTAAAAGAACATCAGAAAAAGAAGCAGATGGAAATGGAGAGATACACTGAGATGTGGAGACGGAGAGAAAAAAATTAAAAAAAAAAAAAAATGTGACGTGACTCCAATTCCAATCACATCGCGCTTTTCTACTATTTTGTTGCTATTGCTCTTGCTTGCTTATGATAGAGCTCAGTTCAGCTAGACTAGACCAGACAGTTGTGAGGTGAGATTATATTGGGATGGCAGAAAAATGTGTGGGTACAATGTGTATGTAGTATATTTTTGGGGAGAATCTTTTTCTTCGTTTTTTTATTGAGACAACAAAAAATGCAGCTTAAAAACTTTCTGTCTGTTAAAAAAAAAAAAACCGGCGACTGACTTGGGTGGGGCTATTTTAAATAAAATTCAACAAAGGCAATTTATAAATTTGTAAACAAAAAAAAATCAACCTAGAAATTTTAATAAAACAGACGAAAAAAAAAAGTTATTCATTCAATTCGGCCTGTCAGGAAGACTAGATCAATTTTTTTTTAACCTTCGTGAAGACTTCTAGGACCTAAGTATAATTTGTAAGGGTACCTAGACTCCTGAGGTAATTTTTAATTTTATTAAGCTTTTCACAATATCAATTTCAAAGCTATACAAGATATGTATTCACGTTAAGACGGACGGTTTTCTTAATTCCATTGTGACCCGGGACCCTAACAAGACTGATCTCGGTGATAATATCCAGGCTTATATTTCCAGGTATTGCTGGAGCAATTTAGGGAATAATCTAACCGAATCAATAAATTTAACAGTTGCTCGACTGTTTGCTTGTGCGGATAGCAATGTGTATTTTGAATTTCAATTTTGTTTTGGGTCCCCAACGTCCGGAAAAACTTCAAGTCTTCCGAAGATTAGTCAAAGAATTGGAAATATTTCAGTGGGAAAAATCTAGACGAAAAACTTGTCAAGTACCCATAAGGGTCTTGCTAAAACTAAAAAAAAAACTTTTTGATCTAGTTTTACAACCACATCAGGAATAGGATTTGAATTAGGACTAGGAGAAGAAGTCGCAGTAGAAGTAGGAGTGTGAGTGTCAGTAACGACTGTTTGGGAGCCAAATTTGTGATATTGCTTATATTCGATTCTATTAGTCATATCGCGTTGCAAGATACTAGACATTTAATATGTAAATAAAGCGATATAAAATGCAGAAAAACAATTAAGGCCTCATTTAAGCAGGATCGAGGAACGTGCCAACACTACTATTCTTTTAACCTTATTAAATTTATCCCTGTCTAGGTTGTAGGCTTTGTTAAGTACGGTCACAATCATCTCAATTAAATTGAAGTGGTTCCTCTAGATAAGGACCCACTCCAGTTTTATTTATTTAGAATCGAGAACTGCGCCCCCTTTATCTTACACTGAAATAAGTCGGAGTAAAGTAAAAGGGCTGTATTTCAGTCTTGGTAGTAAAAATCATTGTTTACACACATTACATAGCCTAGTTAAGTTACTAACCTTCCTCAAGGCCATTCCCGTGATCTCGCTGAAAACAGGTATATAAACTTTCCCAACGTTAATAATAGCAAATCATCCACATTCTCACCAAATCTCTCCAACTTAACGAGAATTGTATTCATTATCCTAAGAGTTGCATAAAAAAGGGGACAAAAGGCTGCCCTGGGGTGTTGCATTTTACTGACGTATTCGCTTAAGTTTGTATTACCTTACTTAGCTTAAATCCATCTATCGAAGTTTGAACGAGTGTAAAAATTAATTTTTTTTTTTTTCAAACTGATATTTTGAAACATGAAGGTTTTGTCAGTACATGTATGTAGCAAGCAATAATCATGTGTAGGTATTTCCTTTGTAAGAAATTTTCATAAAATAGGTTCAACATTTTTATTGTATTTTTATGTAAACATTTATATATAATTAAAATTTCGCATAGTAAAACTCGATTCATCCGTGGATTTTTATTTATAAAGCATAACAAATTAGGATTAACGGTGTCCGTCGTGTAATAAAGGCTCAGGCCAAAAAATCATATAGAACACTTTTATAAAAGTTCATTCACCTGCGGCAGCGGCCTGGGCCGACTGGGCCGTGTCGGCCGACTGTTTAAGATGACCACTGCACTCCTATAATTGGTAAGCTGAAACTCCTTTAATGTTGGTTCTTTTATATTGTGGCTTATTTATTTTTTTTTGTCCAGGAAACTTTTATTTTCAAACAAAACATCTAAATTCGATAATGTTAACTGTAGAAAAAAAGAAGGTATTAAACTGGGATGATAATGGTGTCCTATGTTGTCTTCCTGGTATGCTTTGATTATCTACTTTCATATAAAGAAGGAAGAAGAAAATACACACCAACAGTTTAAATAATACCTTCTTCTATCCTCCTGATGTTGTTGCAAAAAACAAAAGAAGAAAAAGCAAACCAACTGAACCACATGAAAAAAGAAGGTATAAGTAACGTTTGTGATGTTGTTCTTTTAGTTTGCCGTTGATGATATTTTTTGAACGGGGACGCATTACGACATTCAATAAATTTAAGGCCGAGATGAACATAGAAGTTTATACTAATTCTACGGGATTAAATTCACGTTTGTAACTGTTTCAGATTACCTGGAATAAGCAAAAATGGTCTTTTGGCGCTAATGATATGTTTCCACCACAACGAAATCTCAGTTTATCAGTGATTTCACTCCGAATTTTCCAATTCCCTTCACAGTTTTGAGATTTCGGAATATGGAATTTCGCTTTTTATAAACAATATATATAACACAAATAACGATCTTTTAACTAAGAATCTTGAGATAAAAAGAGAATGTATGATTTTTCGTTTGACATTTGAATTGAAATAAATACAAAGCCACATGAACGCACCCAAAATCTTAGTTTTCGCGATGTGAATACTAATTTAATATCTCGGCTCTTCCTACTGAAATCTCAGATTTAATCTTGGTGAGAAAAAGTTATAAGTCCTTTTTGACAGACAATAATGTACATTTACTCATAAAATTTTTGTTTCCTAAATTTTTTAAAAATAAATACATTTGAAGGTTTTTTTTTTAATAATACAAACTCTATATACTACTGAAATACATCAGCCAAGTAGAAGACTTAGCACTATTTAATTGGACTTGTTGAATTATTGATTCAAAATAGCTTTTTACGGCCTTTAGTCCACAAAAATTTAGGCGTTTCGTCCCGGCGATCTCACTTGGACTCATCAGTTGACTAGTGAGGACCTTGTCAATATGCAAATTTTGTTAAGTTCAGTCCATCTAACATAGATTTCATGACGAATATCTAGTGTGAACTGTTAGATGGACTGAACTTAACAAAATTTGCATATTGACAAGGTCCTCACTAGTCAACTGATGAGTCCAAGTGAGATCGCCGGGACGAAACGCCTAAATTTTTGTGGGCTAAAGGCCGTAAAAAGCTATTTTGAATAAATACATTTATTTGGTCAGAATTTTAGTTTAACATTTTATACCGATTTTGAAAAGGCTTAACTATTTTCCTTGGAAATATTAAATTATAATATTTTGTTCCAGTTATTTGTTCAAAACGGCATAAACTAATAATTTTTAAGTTACACAAAAACTAAGGCGGTCGGTATTTAATATTTTGTAAAGTTAATAAAAAAATTTACATATCAAATTCCCAAAAATTGGACACTTACAAAATCTGTATTCTTAAATTCTGTATTTAAAAATTTTGTTAATTTTATTGTTTGTTTTTTGGTATTTGCTAGAGCAATAGATCAGTTGGAATTATATGCAATTTATTGGCATGTGCCAAAATTCAGTTCCCAAAGTTTAGTTAGTTTTATTCTAAAATTCGGTTTTTGAAAACGCTTTATAGTCCAAGAAAATTAGCGAATTTTAGTGAAGAGCTTTATTTGTCTTAAGCATTTCCTTAAAAGTACTTTAAATTGGAACCATGTCTAAAATTTGTAGGGAGAAGGAGAAAGGTATTGAAATTCAGTCTTATGTAACTATCTTTAATTTTTTTTGTAAATTAAGTAAAGATACAAATTGTAGCTCATGTTATTCTACAGAAAATGATTACGATACTTTTTTCTTAGGATTTCGAGAAAAAAAAAACGTTTTTTGTGTTTAAATGTAGGAACAATTTTTAACACCACGCCATCTGGGCCTCTGGGGTTAAAAAAAAATGGGTCAACAGTGTAGAATTTCATATTCCAATATTTTTTCAAACAATTTAAAAAAAATAAATAAAAATTGTCCCTAGCTTTCCTAACACTATCATAAACCCTGTTCTAAATTTATTAGTATTTTTAGAATATGCTTAAAACAAAACAAAAAATAAAGCTCTTCACCATAATTCAGCTTTGTCGAAATTTTTTTCGAAGTGAAAAAATTTATTTTTCCTGGCTACAAAATATTTTCTATTTTGAAACAGTTACGAAATATTTAAACAAAACAATTTTTTCTTTTTGGATTTTCCTAAATGAATTTAAATTCATTTTTAAAAACTACAACTACAATATTCCAAAATCAATAAATTCAAACTTCTATGCTTCAAAATTTTCGAACAATATGTAACTTTACAAAATTTCTGGAGCAAAAGTTTTGCTTTGAGATTGTAGTTATGTAAGGTGTACCAATATTTATTTCCCAAAGTTATGCAAGTATCAAAAAGTCTTTATTTTGTCTTGCAAAATTGTTTAAGACTTTAAAATTTAGTACCTATGATCAAATATTTCGTAATGCATTATAGATTGGGTAGTATAAATCATATGCACCAAAATTCGATTTCCAAAAACTCATTATTCCAAAATTCTTAAACTCAAAATTGAATTAGTCCAAAATCTGTTAAATAACTACAAAATCTTTTCTTTTTTTTTTTTTTTTAACAAGGATAGGATGGGATCACAGCTAGTTTTTCATGTAGATACTAAAATTTGCAAGTTTCAATATTTTTTGAGATTTTAAAAATTACGTTAAATAAGTATGTATAAGAGTGAAGTTATTATGGTAAGAAATCTAAAGCGCAAAATCTTCAATTTATAAGGATTTTATATTCGAATACTTTCTCTGTACATGCCACATAACAGTTACAGAAATTTTTAAACTTGTGGTTGGTTACAAAAATATTTAAAAATTCTGTAAATTCATTATTTTGTTCTCTTAAAATTTTAAATATTAATTTCTATACATTCCTATCCTTTAAGCGCCCTACCGCTAATTTCCCATATCTAATATCAAATTCACCCATGTTCCAGCTGCTGTAGGCCTTTGATTGTAATTTTAGTGTTCTCGTCGTATATAAAAATCCCCCAAAGGCACTTCCGAAGCACGTATTCCATTTTCTCCATTCTCTCTCTCTCTATCTCTTTTTCACTTTTAGTTTTGCTTCCCAATTTTTTTTTCTCTCAATTAAGGCACATACACATTCTCTCTGATATTCGGAGTGCGAGGAAGATGACGCGGCTGTGTTTGCGCTCTAGGACGAATGGTGTACGTGTGCCGACGTCGGGTGAAAATGGAAACCCACACAACGCAGCAGACTTCAAAAAAATAAAATTTCACACAAAAAAAGTTTTAACTTTTTTTTTTATAAATTTTAATTCATTCGTCTGGACCTTTTGAGCAATTTTAACACAAAACCGTAAGAAGGAGTAAATAATTTCTTCATCCTACCTACATATATATTATATATTTATAAGAGAAACCCTGGCAACAAATAGCTATCGTAGTCGCTCCTCTTGGGAGGGCGGCAATATTTGATATAATTTGCTGATTGATGGTAAAGAATTGAAAGTTCAGTCAGGACAGAAAGAGGGTATACAACAAAAGGGATGTGAAGGGTGAATTTAATAGCCCCCACAAAACCTACCCTTAGGGAACGTACACATTTTATTATTTACTTTTTGTTGGATCTGATCTTTGTTGTTTTTTTTTTTTTACTTTTTTTTTTGTTTGTTTGTTTTTGTTTTGTCCTTTAGAAATAACCATGGCTAATTGTGTTAGTTCAAGAATACATATGCATATACACAACTATATAGATATGTATACACTATATTACATACTCAGACATTAAGTAACTGTTATAATATGTAAATGTAGGTAGATATATATTTACGAATATTTACCACCCCAACCCACAAAGAACATTAATTTAGCTTTCTTTTTTTATTTTTGGGGAGGCTTTTATAAATCTTATAGGAAGGTAGATATGTATGTACTGTAGGAGGTGAATGGACTATCTCAGCACTGGGTTTTTGGGGCTATAAGTATTCTTTGGTCGGTCCTTTAACTTTAGTTAAGTAGGTATGGGTGATGTGAGAAGGAAAAGTACATCTATTCGCCCATTTTGTGAATACCTAAAAAGCTGAAATAAAATAGAATGGATGAAGGCAGGGATGTTGCGTAATATAGAACCTTGAGGTACCTACCTAATCTTTCGGGAGGTTATTGGACTTTCGAGGAATGTTCTTATTTTCAAGGACGAACATTATGTGGGGAAAAGTTTTGCTGCCAACACACCACCTTTTTTGTTTGAGAAATATTTTCCAAAAGGGATTTGGCCTTTTAGTCAAAGGGTCGGGTCAAGTGTCATAAAAAGGAATACTTAATCCATGGGTTGAAAAAAAGTATTGCCCGTAGTAATGTACATAATGTACATACATACGTCAAGCTGGTAATATCATCTTTATTGCTTAAATATTCTATTTATTTTAGGAGAGTACATACAGGGAGGCGTAGGTACCTATAAATGTTGCAAATGATAGCATTATATTTAAAATTACAGAAGGTATATTTAATGATGGGTGTGGAGTTAACATTAAAGGATGAACTCAAAGTGTAAGTATCGACTTTGAACTTTCAATATTTTGTATAAAAATTTTCAAATCTTCACTTGTGTAGCCTAGAAAAAAAATTTACTTTTACTGCGTAAAAAATTCAAGTGATGATTTTTAACCGCAATAAGCTTTAATTTTCTATAAGGAACAGTGGTCTTAAATTTGTTCAAGGTTAAGTGTCGAAATTATATGTTTTTTTTTTGTATACCTATATCTACCTATATGTAATTTTTGAACAGCATGAACTACAGAAAAGTGATTTTAGCACAGCTTGTGGATCATGCGATTTTATAGAAAAAAAAAGTCTTCACACTAATCCATTAACAAATCATTCTTAACATTGATAATTTAAAAATGTACCTACCTATCATTATTTTAAAAAAATTGATCAAAAGACAAAAATACTGGTTTTTCGATTTTCACTGTAAATGGCGAAGTTTTAATTTACGCTCATTTTATAAATTATAATTGTTTGAACAAAAAATATTATAAACAAATTTTCATATACGAGCGATTAATTAAAAGATATTGCTGCTTCAAAAAAAGTGAAGAATACGAAAATATAGGCATTTTCCTATACAACCCTTAAACGGTGTTTTATGTACATATGTAGGTATATCTATTTGTAAATTATGAAACTTTTTACAAGAAATCAATCAGCAACATATTTTTTTCTTAAAGCCATAAAAGATATTGGCGCAAAATTTTAAACGGTTTAGTACGATGTTAAAGCCATTTTAACATACTAGAAATACTTTAACATCGTATTAAATCGTTTAAAATTTTGCGGTAATATTATTAAAACAGGTTTGATCGAAAGTCAAAAATACTGGTTTTTTGCTTAACTCTTAAATCGGGATTTTTCGAAAAATATAATTTATCCTCACTTTATAAAATGTAATATTTACTGCAATAAATATTATCACATTTTTTTTTTCATTGAGGCATTAGGTATAAGATAATGCGACTTCCAAGAATTGTTCGATGTATGGATAAATAATAAATACTATGATCTATAAGTGAGTATATATTTTTTTGACATCTCTCGCATTTAAGAGAAAAGAGTTTTTAAAAAACCGGTATTTTTGGATTTGACATTTGTTTTTTTTTTTTCAAATAATAGAAACCTTAAAATTATAGCTACTAGAAAAAAACATATTAATGTTTTCTTACAAAGGTTCAAATAATCAACAATGCGACTAAATTTGTCCATTAAGAGTTATTTATGTTTAAAACCCATATTTTCGACATTTTACCTCTTTTTGAAGTAAAAATATCTTGTAACTGTTCAGACCATCTGAAAAAAAGTGTCGCAATATTGTTTGTACAAAATAGTATAATCTATAAAATGAATAATACCTATTTTTCGATAATTTTTTTTTTTCATTTAAGAGTAAAGAAAAACCAGTATTTTTGACATTTGACAACCTTTTGCAAATAATGATATATCTTTTAAAAGATTGTTTTTATAGAAAGAAATTGTAATTAGAATACAAAAAGGAAAAATTGAGATATAGCTTTAAATTAAAGGATAGATCAGTTTCGGTGTTATCAATTGTGTGTGAAATTTTCTCATCAAACTCATAGAACTGCATAGAATCCTACAGGAAAAATTAAAAGATTGAAACAAGAAACCTCCGAATCATAAAGATTAAGAATTAAAAAAAAAATCGAGTATCCTTCAAGTCATAAGAAGTCAAACGAGTACTTGGCGGCCATAAAAGAAAACTAGCTCGGTGACCCAATTAGCATTCGACTGAGTCGTTTTTATACCATAACTCGTTTGACATGTGGGATGAAAATGTATATTTGAGGTAGGTATAGGATTTCAGTAACCCTAGCGTCTAGCTCTGAGTTAGACAGTCGTATGACAATCTCACCCCTAATGGAGATCGTCCAGTTACGAGTTGCTAGGAAAATTCTTTATATTCATACCCAAATAATTGTCATAGGGCCAGTTTGTTCACATCAGCTGATCCATAAATTTATATCAAGCAATCAAAAATTTAAGTTGTAACTTATGAATCGCTAACCAGTCGATTTTGGTTGATAAACGCCATTTAACTAGAACCTCTTTAAGTCATGTTACGTTGATTTTTAACCCACTGTGAATAAACTAACACTAAGTGTGCCCGCATTCTTCTTGTTGATCGAGCAAGAAAGTAATGAGATATAAAAAATTTTGACCTGTTCTTCCGTTCGTCATGTTTCAATAAAAACTAAATGGTTTAAATGTTTTTTCTAATTTGAACAAGATCATAAATTTGACAGTGACAAAAACAACCGTAAAAAAAATCTCAACGATCTGTGACAAAAATCCCATAACGCATCCTATTCTCCGACTTCGACCATTGAGCCGCGTAATTGATAATCGTTTACTGTGCGTTTCGTTTTGCATAAATCACAAATCGCATAAAAATCATGCTTAAAAATCACAACACACGTTTTATGACTCGTCTTTTTTTTATTTATTTTTGTAGTGGCTCAGTTACACGCCGCATATGAAATGCACAATGCATGCTAAAATAAGGAAAGAACAAGAGAAGAAAAAAAAAAAAAGAGGACTCAAGATTTCCGATGGAGTGCTGTGTTATTTTGTGTTGTGTTGTAGTCCTTTGAGGTTCTTTATAGAGGAGTTGTGGCAGCAGAGACGACTATACGACTATACGACCGTGATTGAGGTCAAAGACGTTACTAATTCTAGACTTATTTATTTTTTTTATTTTTTTTTTAAGTGATTCTTCTTTTGTTCTTCTATACACGGGGGAAGGTACGAGGAGACTTCCCTTTTTTGCAAAGTCACCACGAGAGTCTAAATATTATGCGATCCAAGAGGCCTGAATTTGCTTTTTTTAGACAAAGATTATTTGAAGAAAATTAAAAAAAAAAAATGGACCATAATCGGTGCACAGGCACACATAACATTTAAACGAATTATAAGGGAGAGCAAACCGAAGAGCAATATTATGTCGGCAAAGCCGCAACCCGTCGGTCGTGCGTAGCGTCGCGTCAGTCGTAGAGATGTTAATCATCGTAAATGGAACGAAAATGATTTACGGCTAATTAGGGTTGAAGTATTGAAGAACGTTGAGATTATCGAATTAAAGGTATTTGGAAAATGCGGTCATTGAGGTTTAAGTGTTTTTAATTATTTAGCTCCTTTTTACTCAACTAAATTTACTGACTGACTGTTAACCGCAATATAAATAATTTCTTCCTAAGGCTTGAGAAATTTTACTGCAAATGATACTCATTTCAATAAATCAAAAGTAAAAAGTAAAAGTAAGTAAAGAAAAACTCAATTATTTATAAATGTGGGTATGCAGTTGGCGGAATCTTTAAAAAACTTGCTTTAAGTTTAAAGAGAAGCTATTTACAAAATTTCAACTCTAGAAATCATTAATAAGGAGAAAACTCAGATGAAAGAAATGTGGGCGTGGTAAAGGGCTGATTTTCAAAATTATTACACATGTCATACTTTATGTTCAAGAAAACTTAATTAATTCAATTTTCTAGGAAAGTTAAAAAAAATAAAAAATTAAAAAATTCAAAAATTCAAATATAAGAAAATTGGGCGTAGCAGTGGGCGTACGAAAAATAACATAATTTATGTATTAGTAGCGCTCTATCAATGTTTCAACGATATTTAGCCAAATTTATGCAGAAAGGTAAAAGATAATTTCAACAAAATGCTTATGTCTCAGGAAAGCCGTGGAGGTAGGTTAAGTTGAGTCAAGACAAAAAAAATCGTGTTGTAGGGGGTCTATTTCCCCCCTGTTTAAGCGGAGGGGACAATTTTCCAAAAAAATCGACTTAAAATAGAAAAAATCGGAAAATCACAAAACTAAGTTTTCTTTGATTTGACTTGACTTCAATCCGTAATTTAAGCTGCTCTAAAAACTGAATTTCTACTTATAGTGAGTTGTAAAGTAGAATTAATATTTTTTTCGATTTTCCAAAAAAAAAATATTAGACAATTTTAGTTAAAAATTAATTAATTTTTATTAAAATTACTCCTATACCGTGCATTTTGGGATACCCTTCATAGGAAATGTGGGCGTGGAAGTGAGCGAATCTTAACAAAATCACTTTCAAAACCTTAAAACCTTGTCACCGCTTATATAAATACTTTCTGAAAAATTCAATCAATTCCGTTCAGTGGTTTTTGAGTTTAGTTAGTTAGTTTTTAGTTTATATAACTTTTTATTTAACTTGATTAAAACAATGTAATACAATATTTTACAATATTATGTTTTTAGCAGAAAGTCTTTAGGTTTTGGCAGTAAGCCGTCTACCAGATTGACATTTTTATATTGGTAAACATTATTTATTATAAAATTAATTAATTTGAATCAAAATTAATGCAATTAAAATAAACTTTAAGTTATAGAAAAAATATTCATTTTGTAACTTAAAATCTCCTTCTCTTACTCGATTCCTGTATTCCAAAGCACTTTTAGTATATCTATAAACTGGATTCCAACCTCGCTCACCATTCAAAATACCCATTACATCTTCTCTTCCTAAAGTATTTACTCCAAAGTAGATCCTTCGAATTTCATTTAGCATTGGGCACACAGCAACAAAATGAAAAATATCCTCCCTCTCACCACGGTTGCAGATATCACATAAGATAGGAAGCTCAGGCCGATGTGGTACATAATTTAGAGGGATTAGTTCACCTCTTAACATAAAGATTGTTCTTATCATCTCGGTTTTATTCTTATCCAGAAAGTAAGTGTTTTCTTGAAAATTATATTTCGCATTGCTGTAGTACATTCTGTGTTGCGAAGCCTGTGCCTCATTCATGTATTTGTTGTATAGATACTTTCCAGATTTTTCCATAATGTTTTCAAATTTCACCCTCAGTGAAGAGGTTCCATCATAACGGTCAAAATTAATATCGCATCCATAACAATTAGCGAGATCTTGCCACTCCTGGATTCAATGTGCGTTATTTGCTATCATGTGCCTTAAAATAATTTTTAGTAAGCGTTCCTCTTCCATTTCCATCACTTTAAGTACATATTTGAAGTGTAACCTCAACGTTTCTAAAATAAGGGGTGGGCAGCCTGTCTCCAGGTGAATCATATAGTTGGGGGTGCTATTAGGTAGTCTAAATATTCGTTTAATGCAGTAACGTTGGAATTTTTCTACTGGCTCAAAATAGCTATGCCCCCAAATTTGTGCAGCATACAAAAGAACCGTCTGGGCAGTTGCTCGTATAATTTTTTGCTTAGAGCTATGGGTTACAAATTTGTTTTGAATGCAAGTACTCCAGACTGAACTTATAGCACGTTTAGCTTCTGATAGTTTAATTTTCAGGTGTTTTTCCATATTCAGATTAGCTGTTAATAGAACTCCAAGATACTTATATTCTCTTATAACTTATAACTGCCTTTGGAAGGTCCATGTTTCGTTTCTCGAGAATCTGCCACCACCGTTTTTGAATACGAGAATTTTTGTTTTTTCAAGATTCACCGATAAATTCCAGGCTTTACAATACTTTTCAAGTCTGTTGATCATAAGTTGCAAACTTGTAACTGAACTAGCTAGAAAAACAATATCGTCAGCATACATAAGTCCTGGAATCGTTGTACCGCTAACCTCAACTCCACCTCCAATATCATCTGTTATATCATTTATAAATAATATGAAAAGAAGTGCGCTTAAAATGCAGCCTTGCTTCACACCCATCGTCGTTTCAAAATCATCAGATAAACCTTCTCCATCCCATACCGCAACTTTATTATTTTCGTATAAGGCTCTTATGATGTTCACAATTTTTTGAGTTTATAAGTGACAACGGTTATCCAGTCTCCGTTCTTGCACTTAAAAAAAATTAACACATCCCAATATAGAGTTTTTGATAAACTGCTCCACAGATTTTGACCAAACTTGATAGAAATTCTTTGGAGCGTATAATATGAAAGATTGCCTTGAAATTTAAACTCAATCAGTTGGAATGTTTATGAGTCAGTTCGATACTAATTTGATGATTTTACCTCAGTTCACCCTATAAATATTTAGCTTATTTTTGGCACTTAAGTCATCCTCTTTGTGTATGGAGTTACATACAAATAATACAGTGGCCGAAAAAAATAAAAAAAAAAATAAACCAATCTTCGAAATAAAAATCCAACAAAGCTGAGATTTGGTGGAGAGCATTTTCTTAAAAGAGTACCCCAAATTTGAACCACCAAATTTGAAAAATTTTTGTAAATTGCTATTACTACTACTTTGTAATGAAATTTCACACCAAAAATTATTGCTTTGAGAATTTTACGCAAAAAAACTAAAAACCTTTTTTTCTTCAAAAACGTGTGCCATAAGATTTTTCTTTGATTTTACTATTTTCCACACCACCGCTGCTGGCTGAGGTAAAGTACTTCACTTTTCGACTTTCTACCCATTAAGGGGGAATTGCTACGTTACTACTTTTCTATTTGTCTTAGTTTCTGGGAAAGAGTTACTACGATTTAGATGAAATTTTAAGAGTTTGTTCTTATAAGCGAAACAAAATGTTCGGGAAGTTGTTCTAGCAGAATCCACCTTCTACTTTTTTTATATCTTGATTTCTCGATAACGGCAACAATTTGATTAAATTTTTAATGTTTGTCATTGTCATCGAAAAAGAGTTTAATAAGCAGAGGTTCTAGCTAAATCTACCCACTGACACGCCTACTTTCCTTGTATCATGTCTTCTTGGAATGTTCGTGAAATTTTCAGAGTGTCCGTATTTTTTCCATTTAAAATTCTTATTGCATTGTACTTAGAGAATAATTCACCTTCTTCGGAATTTAGCTTCAGGTACAAGTTTATTTTGCCAGGACTAAAGGGGATCTCAACCTAAAACTCACAGTGTAGATAGGGAATTAAATGGAACTAGATATAACACAGAAAACGCTTATGTCCATCTGAGACTGTGAAGCGCAAGTTCATCAATATAAAATATCATTTAAGTTCCAGATTAAAATCAAACATTGAATACTTAATTTTGACAAATTGGTCACATAAATAATTCACATCTCATTTTATATTTGAATATGGACAATTTTGCTCATCTCCGGGATACAAGCTTCTTTTTTTGTTTTTAAATCACAACACGTCTGCCACACACGCTCGCGATCATAACATGTGACATCGTTTAATTGAATCTCTAATTACATGTCTGACACCCAATCCATACATACATATATCTAAAGTATGATCTCATTAGCTATAGTACGTGTCCCGTCTCCCCTCAACAACCCCCTCATCCTACCTGCCAAAGCCATCAAAGTTTTTTTCATGATTTGAATAAAGAATAGAACATCTGGTCGATATTTTTAATAAAACCATAATATTTTATCCAACTCAGAGGCATAAATTAAAAAAAAAAAACAAACAAATTAATGATGCACTTAAACGATCATCATTCAACAGACGACAACGACAACGACGACGAGCGATGAAAACAATAACAAATAAAAAAAAAATAAACAAAATCAATTGAACCGGTTAGAGGTGTGAAAAATTATGTCAACTTCAATCATTAAATTATCTTTACATTTTTCCCAAGTCCAAACCCAAACCCAACACACTTCACGACCCAACCAACATAATTCCAAATGACATTCTTCTTTAATATGGGGTTCCATATCACCACCGATTATCATTAACTCAGATGATACTTTATGACCATCGCAGAAAAGAAGCATCAACACAACATAATTTCATAACAAAAAAAAAATACAAAAAGCCCTAAGGTAAAATTTCAGTTCAAAATGCAAATTTAAAGAAAGATACAAAAATAAAATGCGTAAATAAAAAAGTTTGTGACGTGTGCGCGGTGCAGCAGAATGCACATCATATACGCGCGGGCAACAGCAACAACTACCTATTACCTACACTCCTGAAAAGAATCTCAAGATTCCCCCCACTTTTCAATTCAGGATTGTTGGTGAACGCAACAAAAAAAAAGAAACAAAACAACGACAATAAAACTATAAGGAAGGAAGAATATATACTTACTTTGAAGTTTTGTAAAGGTGCACGGTGCTGTGTCGATTAAAGCTAGTTGCAGGTGTTTCAACGATGACTTATATTCGCCATTCACTTTGAACATAAATCCAAGACGCAGGTGAGCTTCATTGGCACGTGGATAGTCTGGATTCAGATAAAGTAATTCTCGAAATGCCCTTATCGCACTAAAATGAAAAAAAAAAAAACAAATAAAGAAAACATTTTATATATACTCAAAGTTCCAATTTTAATGCTACTTGCAAAAAAAAAAATCAAATTGGAATTTAATCAAACAATAATAAATATTGTTGGTTCGGAATTTAAATACAATTGAAAAAAATATCAGGAGAATTTTAAAAATCTAATTTACCCTATTTTTTAGCTGAACAAAATAAACAAATAAACAGTAAGTGGATAATTATACCACTACTACTAGTACAACTATTTCTTCTTTCTTTCAAGTTTTTGAATTTGTCTTAAATCCATAAAAGCGCCCCTGCAATCTTTCCCGTTACATAACAAAAAACTAAAACTATACATTTCATATTTTTTTTTTTATTTTCTACAGTTTTTTATTTTACAGTTTACACGCTGACATTTTTGTAGGAAGGAGTTGAGGCAATACTTTGTAGAATATTTTTTTTTCGAAAATCTAAAAATGTTTGCAGTTAAAATACCAAAATTCGTTTTGACAATATCCTTTACCAGCTTGAACCTTTTTTCAAACACCATACCGAATAATTTGTATACCAAAATATGATCTAATTAATTTCTGCTCAATTAAATTAGAACCCTGGATTATAGCCCCCTTTTCATTTGTTTCAAAATATATGCTTGGATGGTTACTTGAGTTAACCACCTTTTAAATATTTTATGTTTATTATTCTGCGCCATCTATCGATTTTATTTAAAACATAAATGAATATGGGAAATTTCTGTAAAAAAAAATCACGCAATATTACGGCAAGATTTAATTAATTTAAATCTAAAGAATTGCGGTTAATACAATTTTTCGTGAACTATCTTTAAAAAATGTAAAAATTGTAAATTGTATAAAAAGGTAAATTGAAGTTGTGAATAATAATATTTGATATATTTGAATATTTGAAACTATCCTTGTAATTTTCTTAATGCTTAATGTATTCTTAGTGTCTAGGGCATATAAAACCTTGGTTAGTAAAAACAAAACAAACCAATAGTTTTTCTAGAACTTCACCTACCAACAAAACCGAAATTTAATTGAGAAAAACACTAAGGGCATGTTGCACAGACGCAGTGTTCAACCTTAATTTGTAGTGGATATGTACTCAATCCGATATAATAATCAAAATGAAATCCTAAAACAAATCGAGTTTAGTAATTATATCGAAAATAAAATAAGTTAAAAATTGCTAACATGCCCGGACACAAACCACCACATAAAATGTACACGACAAATTCAACATCGTGTAAACACGACATACACTTAATGAACGCGTCCATCAGAAATACTTTTTGAACACGTCCCAGTGGAACAAAACGAAAGTAGTTTCATATTCTTTTATTTCTTAATTTTCATTCTCTCGTAAACTGATTTTGGTTGGAAATTTAACACGCTGTGTGACTTGAAATTGTCGAATTTAGCATCCGGACGAATCCCATATAACTACAATCCACATGACTCTAAGGAATTTAAGGTAAATGACCATATACATACATACATATATACAACGCTGGTGTTTTGCTGATTGGGCAATTGGAAGTTGATCCGAATTTCGACAAAAAATAACATCTTTGACATCTTTGTTGGATTTGTGACGACACATGCACGCCAATGCTTGACGCTGATTTTGGTCTGGCAGAATCATCGTGTCGTATTCTTCTTCCAAAATGAAACTGGAATTCCCATACCAACTAATTAAAGGTGAGTGCTATAAAAATCGAATAAGATGCTTCTTTTTGTGGCATACACTGGGTGTTACATAATGGATACCGACGACATGTGGTTCCAACAGAATGATGCTTCCTGCTAAACAGCGCATACAAAGACCTACGAACGACTGACGTGAACTGATCGCCAAGATCGGCCGATTTAACGCCTTCAGATCTATTTTTTTGTCTGCTATAAGACAACAATAAACAAAGTTTTTGAACACATTTTTCAAAGTCGGACAGTTGTCTAAATTTAGACAACGTTTATAAATAAGACCACAAATATACAAATTATTGAAATTTGTTTGTGTAGAATTATATTTACCTCTAATTGAGATTATGAATTATCAATTGATAGTTGATGGGTATTCAAAATATTAACAAACCAATTTATAAAAGTTTTGACCATTGACAATGGTGCAGACCATTGTGACTTACATGCAACTAAAGCGGGTATGAAATTACATACAACTGAGGCAGGTAATTTAGTCAATTCTACAAACTCCATTGAAATCATTTAAAATCATGGCAGCCGTGGAGCACTACCTTTTTAAACTAAATAAATCGATGATCAAATTAAGTCTACCCTATATAGGGAGGTACGCATCCAATGCAGGTTAGCTAACCAATAACATTTTGTTACAAAATTCCAGCTTCTGTAATTTTCTCAAAAAAGGGAGCCGCCCTTCTTGTATTGTACATATAAATATGTACATATTATAAAGGAAGGTTTATTATAACAGGATCAAATGAATAACGCATGAGATAACTCGCAGGTCGTCTCAGCCACAACACAACAATATAAAGATATCTGCAAGAGCGCGTGTGTTGTATAAGTGCTGTTATAACAAACATAACAGGTGGTTGCCCCTGGCTGATGATGCTCTTGTTGCTGTTGCTTCTCCTGCTGCTATACTTACTTCTGCGTCATCCTTCGTTTTTAAAAATTCCAATGTGAAAAACAGGTGATCGAATGATTGTTAAGTGAAATTGAAGTAAAAATGAAAAATACAAAAAAATCCAAGACAACCCTTATGTCCGCCTTTGAGTAGGTATGATTATTATTCATGAAGTAAATTTGCATCGTTTTCAAAATTCAAACAGAAAGAAAAGGGCAGTGGGGACCCTTTTATAATATCTATATACCTATACGACGACGACGCAACGCAACAATCGACGAGCTAAGATTGAGGTTGAGGAGTATGTATATAATATATCCCGCTGATGATTTAAGGAAATGAACCGTTTAAGCGACAACAAATCAGTTATTCTGAGCGGGCACTCATGTGTGTGCACACTCACTATAATAAGCACAAGTGCATGTCATTAAAATATGGTGACCAGCTGCCCTATATTTTCAAATAAAAAAAAGCAAAAAAGTTTAATCAAAGATTTTTATTTTAGTACAAAGTGGTTTTTGAAACGGACTTTTTGTATTTAAACAGTTTTTAGTTCTTATTGCATAATTCTACTGAAGGTTTGTTTTTTCTTTGTGAATTAGTTAGGTACTTTAACAAATATGGTCACCATAATATAACCCCTTTTGTATAGCGTCTAAACACGCACGCTTCTCACTACTAACTGCACAATTTTGCGTTGATTGACCGACCGGAAGACACAGAGTCTCACACGATTTTTATATTCCGGCCGGGTTTTAATTTTGTAAAACAACAAACAGCCGTCATAATTTCTTATCAAGAAAACTAAATCAATTTCCACCAGCACAATAATAATGGTTGAAGTGAAGTGATGTGTACAAGGGGGCATGGAAATGGAGAGAAAGAGAAGGACTTTTAATTTAATGACGTAGTCTGTAGTTTTAATTGAGTAAAGTGAAGTAAAAAAAAAAAATGACAATAAAAAACTAAAAACAAAACAAAAAAAAATTAATACGGTGTTGATGGGCTGATAAATGCTGACAGCAGAAGCCAGACATCCAGACATCCAGCCATCACATCACAAATATACTAGTGTGACACAGGGGGCAAAAGGCAAGGGGCAAGCTGAGAACAGACACTTGTAGCGGCTAAAAAGTATTCGCGTGCACGTTATGAAATATTAAAAACCAAGTTGCATTTTCAAATCCGTTGTTTTTTTATTATTATTTATTTATGCGGGGAAATTACATTTATTACTTGGCCGGGTGTTAGTTTAACGGATGTAATTATAGGGTGGTGATTGGCGGCCGACGGCGACGACGACGAAGAAGACAAGGATTTATTTGTAGATATATACGGATATGATCGGGTCATCGCACTTAAATGCGAGATTGATTGACATGGATATGAATAGTTGATGAGTTTATTGCGAGTAAATTTTTAATGTATATTAAATGTCATCAAAAGAACATTAAATAAAGTGGTTTATTTTAGGCGCGGGGAAATAAATGGCCATGACATATGTACATATAATATGTATGTATGTATGTAGGTATGTAGTTTTATACCTACGCCACGAAATTTTTGATAACAGACTGCGGTGTTCTGTGGCTGTGCCAAATCGAACTGTAGACATATCCTCCCCTCCCTCACTTCCTCAAAACATCGTCATACCGTTAACTTTTTAAGAACACCTCTTAACTCGCATAAATTTCAAATTTTACAAGAAATACCAAAACATCTCACGAAGCAATTTTTTTTTTTTGTATTTATTTTGTATTTACGTTGTCATACCATAATGGAGCTCTTAACAATCGAACAACGCGTTTAAATTATTAAAACTAACTACAAAAGTGGTGATTCAAACGTAGCCACTTTTCGCGCATTACGCGATGATTATGGTCGTCATAATCGACCGACTACGCAAACATTAAGCAATCGGTAAAATTGTGTAGAAATTTGAAGAGATTGGAAGCGTTTCTGATATCGTAAGGCCTGTGAATCATCGTAATACACGCTCAGTCGAAAATATTGCTGCTGCAAGTGCAAGTATTGCTGATGATCCGAATTTATCGATTTCCCAGCGTTTTCGCAGCAATTAACCGATTTTTTTTGGCCGGCGATTGAAGATAGTGACTTGGACGATATGTGGTTCTAACAAGACGGGGCAACAAGCCACACAACACCGCCAATTATGGCTTCATTGCGTGAGAAGTTTCCTGGTCGCGTAATTTGGGATTTTGGGGACGTTAATTGACCACCAAATCATGCGATTTGACACCGTTAGATTTTTTTCTTGGGGGCTACGCAAAAGACCGTGTTTACGCGAATAATGCCCAAACTCAAGACGCATTAAATACCAACATTACTCAAGTTATGGCCGAGATACCGCCCGAAATGTGCGAAAAAAGTGGTTAAAAGAATCGCATGCTGCGAAACTTCCCAAGGCGGCCATTTGAATGATATTGTTTTTCACACTTAATGGCAAAATCCAAATTTTATCATGAAATAAAATTTTCATCAACAATGTATCGCTGTGTGTTTTATTTATCTTTACTTTCGAAACCGAAAAATGAATGACACTTTACTACCTTTTGGCAGGTAGCATAAAATATAGGCTCCCATAAATAAATGTATTTCTTTTAAAATCATATAAAAATATATAAACTGTTCAGAATTCAAAACCACAATGTGATCGCACATAAGCGCAAGTTCAAGCGACCCAGTCGTGCATTTTATTTAATAAACCTCCTGCCATATTATAAGATGCCTAACAATCATTTCCCATTTTTGCTGGAATTTATCTTAGAAACACACTCTGTATAAATGACGCTATTAAGTCGTGTATTTTATGTTTTATTTATTGTTTAACATTTTTTTCTTTGGTCTTTAAGAAAACATTGTTTCAATCTTTTTTTCTCGAGTTTATTTTTATGTCCATTGTGTTGTGCAACATAAATAAAATTAAACAAAAATTATAAGATCGATATATGAACTGCAACACCACCTACGCAACATTCTGTAGATATATTATCGAATGCCAAATATTGTTGTTAAAACGACACCCAAAACCGTTTTTGTTGTTAACGAAGACAAAGGGATGACGGATGAGTGCAGGACGACAGAATACACAGACGCCATATTGTGTTTTATTTTTTTATTTAATTCTGCTTGAATTGATATTTAGGTGAAATATTTTTTTGTAACCCTGTGAGCTGAGATTATTTTTCCAAGAAATTTATATTACAAAGAATATGTTGCATTGTTTCAAGATTTATTTCTTGGATTTTTTTTTACTTGGGTGGTTAATGGATTAAATAGTATTAATAATTGCACTTCATTTCATAAATATAATAAAATAACTTTAATAAATGGAATAGTTTTTGTTTTTTAGTTCTAACAAATTGGCGAGATGATCAAAGAGAAACATTGTTTTAAGCTCTGTTCACCAGGGTTTTTTTTCTTGTTACAAGTAAAAGACGGCAGTGTTTAAAGAATTATCTTATCGTTATCAACAATTCAGGGCATCTCAGAACAAACTACTCAAACTATAGATAAAGGCATCATTATTAGTCTTTAAATAAGCCATAGGTACATATGAACTTCTTTTCTTTTTGAGATAATTTATTTATTTATAATATAAGCATGCAAATTGAGAGAATGATAAGAGTCAAGGGTTTCCACGCGCCTGACTAATTTAAATAACAACCTTGACAACACCAAGAAACGTAATATTTTTTTTTTTGCACATAAATATGTTTTAATTATTTTCACGTGTGCTGTGTGCTATCAAGTAAATAAGGTAGACGAAAACAGTACATTAATTGGTATTAACAGGTCTATCGCACATACTTATACCAAATAAATATTTAAGGTATAGGTCAATTGATCATTAATCTTTTTTTCAAACAACTTACTTAAAACGGTATACCTAATGGCTGGCAATTATCTCTCTTGCAAGATTAAAGCCAATCAACACTGCAGCGCCGAAATATGGTTTAGTTATAATTAATAAGTTGAAACCCTTTGCATTCGATGCTAAGAAGATCGGGGTGGCATAAGACCTTCCAGTTTAATCTGTATCAGTATACCAAAAACATTATTTATATACGTGAAAAAGAAAGAAACGCTACTCCATAAAAAAGAAAAAACCGGTTCTTTTTATTTGACCAATTTTTTTTCTAAATAATGAAATCCTTAAATTTTAGATACTGGAAAAATAGTTTAGTATTTTCTTTTTTATAAAGGATCGAAATAAAATAAAAATCGATAAAATAAACCCTATACAAATTTTATGCGAAAAACCTATATTTTCAACACTTCGCCTATTTGTAGTAGAAATTTCTATTAATTGATTCCTCGTATGGAAAAAGGCGTTTTAATATTTCTTGTAGTAAATTTTGTATTTTATAAAGTGAAGTGTAAATTATTTTTCGACAACTTCACCATTTTAAAGCAAAGAGCAAAAACCAGTATTTTTTATTTTGAACAATTTTTCGAAGTAACGATATACATACATATTTTAGCTACCTACTAGAAAAAAATGTTTTAATGCTTCCTTGTAAAAGGTAAACATATGTTTTGTCAATAAAAAAATCGATTAAATTTATCCATTACGAGTTTTATACGAAAAACCTATATTTTTAACACTTATAAGGGAGTAATATCTTGTAACTGATCGCTCGTATGAAACAAAAAGTATAATACTATTTTTTATAGAAAATATTAATAGCTATGTATACAATGAGCATCAATTATTTTTCGATAACTAACGGGTGTTTTTTTTTTTAAAAGGTATAGAACTTTAAGTTGGCAACACTATTTTAACTGGCGGCCATTTTGTCAGCTGTCAAGTGATTTATATTTAGTTTGGCGTAGATTCGGTGAATAGGCCCAAAACAATTATTGCCGTTTTTCATAAGCGAATTTTGCTTAGCGATGAAGCTCACTTTTGGTTCAATGGATAGGTCAATAAACAAAACTGCCGTATTTGGAGTGATGATAATCCTCAAGTGTATGTTGAGACACCGTTATATCCACAAAAACTGACTGTTTGGTGTGCTTTATGGGTGGAAGGAATAATTGGTCGTACTTCTTTAAAAACGATGCTGGCCAGAACGTTACAGTCAATGGTGACCGCTATAGAGCCATGATTACTGACTTTTTCGTTCATCAATTGAACAACCATGATGATGTGCAGGAATTGTGGTTTCAACAAGACAGCGCAACATGTCACACAGCACGTGCCACAATTGATTTATTGAAAGAAACGTTTGGTAACTGCATAGTTTCACGTTACGGTCCCGTGAATTGGCCTCCAAGATCGTGCGATTTAACGCCGGTTGACTATTTTCTGTGGGAATATGTGAAGTCGCTAGTCTACGCCGATAAGCCCGAAACGATTGACCACTTGGAGGACAACATTCGCCGCGTTATTGCCGATATACGGCCACAAATGTTGGAAAAAATCATTGGACCTCCAGATTAGACTACGTCCAATTATATATTAATTGATGTTTGGTATTTAAAGACCCAACTTTTTCAAAAATTAACTTTTAAATTTTAATTACTGATTTCTTACAATTTTTAATGGCGTGTATCATTTTCAAGAATCAAAAAATTAAGTTTTAAAATATCGAATTTCAATATTTATCAATTATCAATAATATTGACAACCGTAATAAGAATTTAAGTTTTTATTGTTGTTTCTATCAATTTTTAGAATTTTACTTAAACATTAATGGTCTTATTTATAAACGTTGTCTAACTTTAGACAACTGTCCAACTTTTGAAAATGTGTTCAAAAACCTTGTTTATTGTTGTCTTATAGCTGCCTAACTTAGACACAAGAGTAGATTGTCTTAACCGTGAATAATGTGATATTTATTTTTATTAAATTTAGCATATTTCCACCAATTTGAAAATAGTTAGACAGCGTCTAAGTAGACAAAAATCTAATAAATTTGACTGTAATTACTTCAAATATCCCTTTTTAATTTAGTATGAAACCAATTTAACACAACATACCCAATGCCCATCAAATTGAAACTATTTTAAACCACAAAAAAAAAACAAAACAGAACAGAACCGCCATGCTAAATGACATGTAAAATTTAAAAACACATTACTTAGGTAGACTATAAAAAATAAAAACCAGCCGACTTGAGAAAAAAATATTACACACATCGAATGTTTACACAAGACATGAAATTGAATGGCCCTGCATATAATATACATGTAGTATTATAACTTCATCAAGATAAAGAGGAGGATGTGAATGGTTTTTGGTTTAAGATCACTTTTTCCTGTCACAAGGACCATGGATGATAGGAGACAAAAAAAAAAAAAAAAACCTAAAAACAAGTCCCATCACACAAAGTAGACAAACCACCATCTGCGAAAACATGTACCTACTACTCCACTCTTTGACATCCGAAGGATAATAATGTCTCTTTGTTGCGCACGTTGCCTTATTGTTCTTCCTTTATAAGAGATCCGAAATGGAACAAAAAAAACAAAAAATAAGTAAGAAAATTCCAAAAAAAAACCTTGTACCGATCTTCTTTTCCTTCTGGCTGGCCACCTGCTTAGAAAATTAAAGATCCTTGCTATAGGCATCTTTTTAGAAAGTATAACCATACTCACGTTCCTTCTCGCTGCGGCAGCAGGAATATGTGAAAGAATCTACCTGTTGATATCGTGATGCTATTACCTATGTATTTTTACCTGTACACATTCCATTTACATGTGGATATAAGATTAGTTTTTTTTTTGTTTATTCTTTGTCTTGTGCCTAATCCTTCCTCAAGATGTGCGCAATTCTTTGGAACTATCCCAGAGTTAATCCCGATCTAGGTCCATGGTTGATGAAAATTCAACTAACCGCCCTCATGTGGAATGATTCCTCGTTCCATAAAGCCAAGCAAACAATCTCCTTTGAATCAGTCCACACGGTCTCCCAGATGTAATTCAATATCCAGACATTAGACCAACATCATTTTTGTGATGTTGTGCATTGCTAGGTAGTTTTTTTTTTTTATTCATACATATGTCCATTTCTAGGAGATTTTTTTGTATTCAATAAAAATATCCCTGCTCCGATTTAAGCGTCGAACGTTCGTTCGTGCGTCGTAACGATCAAATGTTTAGTTTTTTTTGTGTTTCTTTTTGTACACGTAATCAATACGCCTCCTTCCAGAAACTCTAAACATTCTCCATTAGACACACGTTTAGATACATTACTCGTCGTCGTCGTCCGTCGTTGTCGTCGGCACCAGGTGGTGGCCAAAAATATTCATCAGATATGGTGATTTGTATCTGTTTTTGGTTAGTAGGGTACATTATGTTAAGTTTGTCATCGAAGCTTAAAATGGTCTTACGTAAGTATATATATTGTCTCACTAGTGGTCCATATCAATTTTTAATAACTTATTTATTTTTATAAATACACTTTATTTTAATAAATTGAGTTAAATCAATGTTTTAGAAATACCTACATATATATATTTATTTTAATTGAATTAATCAATCATCTAATTCTGTTTGCATTATTTTAATTTATTGAGTTTACTAAAAGCTATGGGGTTAACTCACTCTCAATAACAGTGAGTTAACTCTATACTTTTAAATTCAATTAACTCAAATCAATTAAACAATAATCCAATTCTATATTCACTCTATTGTAATTAATTGAGTTAAATCACTACTGAGTTAACTCAAAAATTTTAAATTAAATTAATTCAAGTGAACAAAATTTTAATTTATTGTATTAACTTAATGCTATTGACTTAATTAACTGCTATTGAGTTAACTCACTGCTCACTGTTGTTGAGTAAGCTCACTGTTATTGAGTTAACTCACTGTTGTTGAGTTAACTCCCTATTGTTGAGTTAACACACTGTTGTTGAATTAACTCACTTTTTTAGTTAACTCATTGCTATTGAATTAACTCACTACTTTTAACTCACTGTTAGTGTTAAACCACTACTTTTGACTCACTGTTATAGTGTTAAACCACTACTTTTAACTCACTGTTATAGTGTTAAACCACTGCTATTGAGTTAGCCCACTTTTATTGAGTTAACTGAAAGGTTTTGAAGTGAATAAAACTAATTCAGGTAACCAAATTATATTCACGTTATTTTAATTTTATTTTTTTTGAGTTAACTTATTGCTATGGCGTAAAGTCGCTGCTTTTGAGTTAACTCAATAGTTTTGAGTTTTCTTAAGTCAAGTGAAAATTAAACTAATCTAATTATTATATTTAATTTATTTACATATATTAATTTAATTATCTCACTGATTGAGTTACAATACTGAAATTGTGTTGAGTTGATATTAAATTTTTTCACAAGACTATCCACTTTTTAAAATATATTCTTTTAAGGCCAAGCAATACAAATTCAAATGATCAATATCTGGATTCTTCTTGCTTTCTCCTTAACTGTCTTAATGTTCTTTAAGGTTACTGCCGACTGCCAGAAGATAATCTTAACAACCTATACGATACATGCTCGGAATTCCATGCAGTCAACCAATTGATAATTTATTTCATTTATCAGTCAATTGAAATTTGACAACAATTTTCTAGTAAAATTTGTTATTTTTAATTTAATCCACTGGAGCTTACCCTATATAACTCTGATGAAATATTTACATTATTCGGCAAAATATAAATAAAGCCTTTGAGTCTATTAGTCATATAAGAAAGAGTGAATTGTATCTTATGCCTCAAAGCAGACATTTGGGAATAAATATCAGTTGTAAGACTGGTCAAACTACCAAGTACCAGAAATGTTCATATTGTACAATGTAGATACAAACATCCAGTTCATAAGCTAGTCGGTATTTTTTATTATTATTTTGTTTATTTTGCAAATCTCATTTGTAAACATTCACTACTCAGTAGGTACAACAACACTCTCTTACCTACATTAAACAAAATAAATGAAAAATAAAAAAAAATCCGAATAAATAAAATTAATCAATTTCAAAGGCAAGGAATAAAAAAGAAAGAGATACAAACATTATGTACATATATACACGATTTACGGACTATACCTAGGTAAGCAACAATTAACTTAGGTCAGTATCGGCATCGTCAGCGTCATAATATTTCACAATATTATATCTTGTTGATATTGTTACTACCGCAATTGTGTACTTAATCGTTATGTAGTGGGTGGTGGTGGTGGTGTTGGAGGGTGGCCACAGTATAGATAGGTACTTTTTTATCTTCTTGCTTTGGTACATAGGATTATGAAATAATATTTATTGTTATACCATGGTTGGATTTAATATTTTTTTTTTTTTTTAAGTTTGCTTAACTTGTTCGTGTAGATTGGGATATTCGATAGGAGAAAGGCTTTAGTTTCTTAACAGCCTCCGTCAAATTTTAAGGATAAATATTTTTGTACAATTCGCTTTTCAAAATATTTCATGTCCATTTTTTAGAACTAATTATATTAATGTAATTTAATAGGACTGAAATTAAAAGTAAATGGAATACAAGCTTACCCATATACGATAGAACATGTATTTAAAAATGTACTGTATACGTATGTACATATATACATAATGAATTTAAACAGAATAAATACAAAGGCGCAGTGCTGTACATGCAAGGTAAAATTTTTATTTCTGTTTTACATACGTACTTATAAGTGAGATTCGTTAAGAGTAAATTCCCTTTCACTTCACATTTAGTGATGTCACACGAGGGGAAAAATCCCTACAAGTAGCGAAAAATCCCTACAAGTAGCAAAAAAATCCCTACACGTAGGGATTTTCGGTTTGAAAACTGCACCGTAGGGGAAAAAAAGACAGATTTTTTAAATATTAGAATTTTTTATGAATAGGCGTATACGCCTGTATAGGTACTTTTAGAATTTTAGTAAATAATTTTTCTTTCTAAAATCGTCATCACACCCTGCAGAAATTTTATCCCAAAATATTTTTCTTTCTAAGCATTTTACCGTAAAACCTTAATTCAGGAATCTTTTTCTTATTTCTTAATATGACAGATTCGAAGTAACACAGTGCCTCATGACTCTTTTCGAAATTTAATTTGAGTGAGAAAATATCTTAATTTTTTTTATTTATATTTATTTTATACATTTTGTGGGTGTAATTTTAATTTAGGGATTTTTGGCTATGCTGTAGGTACTTTTTTTATTTTTATATGACATCACTGTTCACATTTCATTTGTTAATGGAGAGTTGGCAAAAGGAAGATTTTCTACTGAAATAATAAAATGTTTGTTGTTAAGAATACCAACCGTACAGCCCTATTCTGCTTAACGTTAGCGTAAATTTTCGTATTTTGCTATCCATCGAAGGAAAAGGAATATTGCAAAAAGCATATTAATTGCGATAAAAATAAAATTTTAACTATTAGATTCTCTCAAGAACTTCAACAATAATTATTGATAGAGCTTTAAACTTGAAAGATTGAAGAGTTTAAAGAATAATTTGTGACAAATTAATTGAACAATTCACGTAACTAGAATAAGGCTGATAGATTAATTTTGATTTTCTTCATCATTTTTAGGGTGCAGTGCAAATAGACCCGTGGAAATACAGCCGGTTGTTCTTATTTCCAAATTTAAACCAATCAACACCAGCGGGCCATTTTTTTCCTTTTTGGAGTGGCAATAAGACTCACCACAAAAAAGCATTAAGACCCGCGGGTTTCTTACTGTACATCAGTTATCTGTCAAAATGTAGCTGCACGAAATAATTGTTTGGCACTTTAATTCTCAAGATAAATTTTAACAGATTCTGTAGTTCTCCGATTTTAGGTTTGTTTTCTCTACTCGCCCGCGGGATCCCGTGGTATCCCAAATCTACCCAAAATGTGTTTCTAAAACTGTTTATTTTTGGTGTTGGAACTTAAAAACAAAAATATGCACGAGCTGATCGCATGATCTATGCACTTTTGGCTACGACTAAAATGGGTATACAAAGAAGAAAATGTTAAATAATCAAAAATACTTGCTAAAAAATTGATTTTTTTGTTATTTAAGAAAAAAAATATTTTCAAAAATTGTAATTTCAATTTTGTTTGAATTGCTAAGAAACATCAGATTGCAAATAACAAAATCGATCAAGCCTTAATGGCTATACGTGAATAACTAAAAAAATGTAATTTTGTCAAGAAACTTCAAATCTCTTTTTATGTAATGCGATTTTTTTGGGCATAAATCTGAACTCCACCAAAAAACGGTAAAAGTAATTTGTTGTTTTTATATCGGTAAACATTATGTTTTCTTTTTTTTTGTTCGAAAAAACTGTTTCGATATAACGAATTGGCTGGACATTATATCTTTCGTTATACTGTATGTCCAGTGTATAACTTTTTTACTTTCGATTTCTCGGTAAAATGTTTACCGAAATTGTAGAGAATTTAATTTTCTACAAAAATGTGCTCTAGATATGGCGAAAAGTCTTTTACACTCCCACTCACAAAATGGAATGGATTTAAACCCCAAAAAACCAAATGTTCATACGCCCACTTTCACTGATCTACGTACGCATCTACCTACACATCAAACCAAAAACTTGTCCTGTCAAAAATGCAAGGTTCCGCCCAAATTTTTTGATTATCTAGGGAATCACATAAAGATGCTCTGTGCCAACAAAATCGGACCACCCGTTGAGACTCTAGCGCCAATAACAATCGACGCACAGAATCACAGATCGAAGGGCAATATTACGAAACTCACTTTATTGGTATTCTCCATCATCGTAATGTTAAAATTTTATTTTTCTACATGAAACAAAATGGAACAAATGTCGCACTTCGAAAACTGTAATTTAATAATAACCCATTCAAAAAAAAAAATATTAATTGGGCCAACATTTTCAAGTATCCGGAACAAAACACTTTTAAACATGAGGAGACAGATGCGAGCACTTTGAAATGTTTTTTGAATTTTATGACATTCTTACTATTTCATTCATAAATTTACAGTTCATGGTCGAGCGCATGTGTAACACTGACAATGTCGAATTGATTTACACATAAAGTTATCAATAAAAAAAAATAACAAACAAATATTACTTTTTCCGCAGGAAATAAACATATGTATTTAAAAAATACACACACACACACACAACATGATGAGTTTTCATTTAAAATCCAAATCATGCCATGAACTTTCCAGCAAAGGAAATGGACAACACATGTGCTGATTATGCGCTCAGCGCTGGTTTTTGCGAGCTGCACTGCGACCTAAATATAAAAACCTACAAAGAATTTGATTGTTGTGATTTCTTGTTGCTTAATTGGCAATTTAAATTCAATGTGCGATTTTTGTGATAAATGCAATTCTATGCAAGAATATTAAATTGGAGAATCTCAATGAATGACAATTTCCGTTGGAAGTTTTACCGCTAAACGCACCACTCTTGCGATGGATGGATATGAATATGTCATCTTTATGCCACAATCATCTTTATCAATTCATGCGTGCCAAGAGGTCTTCTTTAAGTCTTTAGATAAGAAAACTAGCTTAATTTTTTTTAAATTCACTGTAAATGTTAAAAATACATTAATTGCAAAACAAATTAACATTGATCTTACTCATTGTAGAAAAAAAGTCCATAACACAAAAAACATGAATCATTTTTTTAGTTCTTACTTTTTGTGTTTGTGTTTTTTTTTTTTTTTTTTGTATTGTGAGTTTTATCGGTTATTTATAGATTCCCACGCAAAACAAAATAAATATTTTGTATTTCCCAGACAGCTTGGGTTGATTGTGTTGCCCTAAGCTAGATTAGAATTCGAAAAATTCTTTTATTACGATATCTCGTGATTTGAGTTTTAATGTGTCATCTTTTGTTTAAATTTATTGTTTGTTTATATTTAGCTGACAGATAACCTTTGAATATGTTTATGGAATTTATTTTTAACCACAAAATTGTGATTATAGAAAAATTAATTAATTTGGTGGTGGAGCTATAAGTGATAAACAAACAAAACAAAAAAAAAAAAGAAGAAAGGGATTTTTAAAGCTTGGACATCATAATGGCTATCTTTTAATAGAGAGAGAGATGTAAAGTGCACCAAAACGCTAGGATAGGGAGTATCAACATTTTCTCAATATTTTGTTTTTATAGTACCTAATCCACAACCTACGTCAGGCAAATACAATCGAAAGTTACAGCCTTTGTCAACCCTAGAACTTGCAAGAAATCCCACGTTTGTTTTTTTAATAGTAACCCAAAAGAACAGTATCAGCGATGTAAACAACTCATTAGAAACTTTCCGTCAGAAGTGTTGGGCTTATGATATGATTCACATTTGGGAAATCCCTGGGACTTTGATTGCGGTCAATCAAGCATAGCGTACGGGTTGGTACACCAAAAGAAAAAAAGAAATACCGGAAAAAGTACCTTTCTATATAAATTGAAAGTGAACCACACCTAAACGTCGAGTTTTTTTTTCTGCATTTCATTAACTCAATTTGAACCATGGAAAGATACACAATCGAGCAACGCGTTAAAGTTATTCAGGCTTATTATGAAAATGGGCGTTCAAATCAAAAAGACTTGCATTTACACGCTTACAAGGTGCAATTGACTCAAGAACTAAAGCCTCTTGACCATTTCAAGCGTCGTCAATGGTCAGAATGGTGGCAAGAAATGGCAACAGTGGATGATCAATTTTCGAAGAAAATCATCTTCAGTGACATTTTCACCTCAGTGGATTCGTCAATAAGCAGAATTGCCGCATTTGGGCGAATGATAATCCAAGAGTGATTGTCGAAAAACCAATGCATTCACAAAGAGCGACTGTTTGGTGCGGTTTATGGGCTGGCGGCATACTCGGGCCTTATTTTTTCCAAAATGAGGCCGGTCAGGCAGTTACTGTGAATGGTGTTCGCTATCGTGAGATGATAACGAACTTTTTATGGCCCGAATTGGAAGATATGGATGTGGACGATATGTGGTTTCAACAGGACGGTGCCACTTGCCACACAGCTAACGAAACAATGGCTCTTTTGCGCGACAAATTCAATGGCCGTGTTATCTCACGTGGTGGCGATGTCAATTGGCCGCCAAGATCTATGATTTGACATCATGTGATTCTTTGGGATTATTTGAAAGAAAAGGTGTACGTCGATAAGCCGGCAACAATTCAAGAGCTAAAGAATGAGATAATTCGGCACATTAACGGCATAGAACCTCAATTATGCTTCAGCGTCATCGAAAATTTGGACCATCGGATGGAGGTGTGCCGCCGAGGTCGGGGCGGCTATTTGGCCGATATTTTGTTCCATACATAATTGAACCATACCAATATTATCATAATAAAAAAGAAATGACAATAATTTCCCAAATAATTTGTGTTTTATTCAAAATCAACATCGGCCCTTAAAATTTAACCACCCTTTATAAAGGGTTTTCCAATTAGGATTTGACAACTCTTCAATAAATCGATTGTAAGGTGTGCTGTGTGGCTTGTGGTACCATCTTGTTGAAACCACATGTCCAACCAAGTACATATCTTCCAATTCGGGCCATAAATATCGGTAATCATGGCGCGATAACGCTGGCCATTAACAGTAACGTGACGATCGTTATCGTCGACGAAAAAATATTACTCAATAACGCCGCCGGCATGCAAACCGCACCAAACATTTATTTTTTGCGGATGAAGTGGTGATTCATGAAGCAAATGTGGATTTTCACCCGACGCATATTCTGCTTATTGACGAACCCATTGAGCACAAAATGAGCTTCGTCACTCAAGATGATTTGCGATGAAATTCATCATCTTGGCGCATCTTCTCCAGAGCCCAATCGGAGAACGTACGTCGCTTTAAATGGTCCATGATGAAAATATTGAGTTTACTGAATAAATTGACAATGACAGTTCGATGATTAGTGAAAGGGTGCGTTCACAAATTAAATTCAAAGTTGTCAAGTCCCTATTCGAAAACCAGATAAATTGAGCATCAAAATTTTCAAAACGAAAAGTATTTTTTGGGTAGGAAACATAGGTACCTATTTAGTTTTAAATAAAAGTTTTATTTGTAGTTTAAAATAAATTTAAATTTCAAAGATCGTAAAATTAACCGTAAGCCCTTTATCTATAAAATGTAAATAATACAGTTTCAGAAAATGTTCAAAGTTTTTAAAGTAAACAAAAATCCTTTTTGCTTTTCAATATCCAAACCCGGAATTAATTATCGAAGAGAATTATACACCCAATTGGATTAACTAAAACGAAAGAGGATTTTTATATCCTGCTTGTAGGTAATTACCTACCTACCTACTCTTAAACAAAACCTATTCATGTATAAGTAAGCATACACTTTCAACCCATATCATGAATTTTCATTCTATTTGTTTTGAATAGTTTCCAGGCGAGGATTGTTTAACCAACCATCCAACCGACCAACAACAACAATAATAATAATAGAGAAAGGTGCAGCTCAAAATATCGATCCAAAATCCAGACATAATGAAAAAGATAAAATGTTGACAGAATGTGTTTATGAATTGTTCACAATTGCACTAGCAATGGCAATGGAAAATGGTAGATGGTAAATGGCAAATGACATCAACATACAGCCATCACCAGAAGAGTCATCAAATTACCGTTTCTACGATTTTCAACCTTCTATTGTTCGAGATAACTTCCCGAATCCTGGAGACCAACGTATAGAAGGACAAAACCAAATTGAAAATAATCATCATTTTCGTTATTATCATCAACATCATCATTATCATTTTCATCATCTGCAAAGAGAAAGATAGAGAGAGAGAGCAATCCCTTCCATCTTTGTTTTTTTTATAATTCATACAAAACTAACTCAGCCCCTGCTATGAACTACAAGCACTATAATAACCAGGATCGGACTGTGATGTTTAACTGTGGAAAATGAAAAAAAAAATTATTCAAATTTTTTTGACATCTGTCAATGTGACATAAAATTTTAAATATGAAACAAGTGCGTGAAACTATTTTAAGGTCCTTATTAATATTAAGGCCCGAAGTACGACTTGAGATATTTATAATGCTCGAAATACACAACTGAAAAATCGCAATATTTTCAGTGATTTTGCACATTCTATCCTCACACACGATTTGACAGCCTATTTCACACAATTTGACAGTAGGTGCACATTTAACACGATTTGGGTTTGTTTGTTTTTTTTTTTTTTTTTTAATGGAACAATTAGATTTTTTGGACGCTAGTGTTGGATTAAGAAAATTATTTTCCATCACACAAATTTGACAGTTGCATGAAATTCTTTCACACTATCAACTTGACATTTGTTACTACTACAATCAGTATGATAGTGTGAAAGGGCCTAACAATGTTTTCTTTTACAATATCAAACTCAAAACAATATCAAACTCAAAATTTAAAAGGCACTGGGCCTTACGAGATAATCCGGGCAGGACTATAGGTACACCGTGTGCGAGTTGTTATGTGATGCATGTGCATTGTGCAATGCCAGCTTGGATGCCAGAAAATACTAAGCAGTTGTTGCAACGCAAGTAGCAGTAGCTGCAGCGGCAGCAGCACCGACAGCAATAACATCAGAGAAGAGAAGAGCTGATACTTCAACAGCTCCTACTACCTTTCCCTTTCCCTATAGTCCTCACGTCTCGTTTCTATTAGTTCCTCCTTTTCTTCCGTTGTTTCTATATATTTTTAGATGTAGAAAGAAGAATCACGAAGGAGTAAAAATAAATCGAGTTAGGGAATCCAAGCCCAAGTTGCAAGCAACAGCAGCCAGACGGTAATATATTATGTCCACATGGATAGAGTGCAAGGACCGGCACCATCCCGGCATGACGACGACAATGTATACGAATACAACGACGTCGACAAAGATGATTATGATGATGGGGAGGATGCGGTTCAATATTATTATGCTGCTATATGTTCGTTTGTAGAGTTCGAGGAAACTTAACAATATAATATGTATGTAGTGTAGGTATATGGATATGGAAAAAGGAATAACGATGATTCCAGTCAAAATATTCGACAACGGTTGAAGCTAAAAAGCAAAACAAACAAGAGTTAAAAACAGTAAGCGACATAAAAGTTAGAGTCAACTACCCATGTCTTCTTTTTTATTTTATTAGATTTTCGAAATAAAATATTTTACCTTTACCCTAAAAAAATTTTTTTTTCTCTATTATTGGCAGAATTGACAATAAATATGACAGCTGATAGAAATATACTGTTGTAATAAAAACCGTTTGCTGAGTTTTATCTCCAGGTACTGACTACTGAGTATACTTATTATGAGACCCTCGCGGCATTTCAACGAAAAATCGAAAATAAAATCGAATCTAAAAACGGTAAAAAAAAAAACTAAATGACAGTTAAAATAAGTGGCCGTTAGAATAAGTGACAGCTAAAATCAGTGACAACTGAAATAAGTTTCAGCTAAAATAAATTTCACCTAGAATAAGTTTAGCTAAAATAAGTTTCAGCTTAAATAAGTGACAGTTGAAATAAGTGACAGCTAAAATAAGTTTCAGCTTAAATACCTAAGTGACAATTGAAATAAGTGACAGCTAAGATAAGTGGCAGCTAAAATTAAAGACAGCTAAAATAAAAGACAGCTAAAATAATTGACAGATAAGTGACATACAATTGTTGGTGTTATTGCCTCCTATGAGCTATGGTAAGAAAAATAATAAATACAATTTTCCAAATGGGGAACAAAGAATAAAATAGGAAAGAAAGAAAATGAAATAAAAAACAAAAGCTGAAAAATGATTAAATAAACATCAGATCCTTCATATTGGGAATACAGTGCATGTTTAATTTTCGCACCAAGTCATTTCCCAAGATTACCTAATGAAAATATCTGACCTAACGGGTGATTTTTTAGCTGGTTTGGTTTTGGCAACACTGGTTTTGACAGCTGACGTGTGTTTAGTACCTTGTGTCACTGTCAAACAGCTTCAGTTTGGTTTGCAATTTAACCATGGATCGTCTTACAAATGAACAACGCTTGCAAATTATTGAATTTTACTATCAAAATTCGTGCTCGGTTCGAAATGTTGTTTATCGAAAAATTGTGTTCAGCGATGAGGCTCATTTTTGGTTGAATGGGTACGTAAATAAGCAAAATTGCCGCATTTGGAGTGAAGATCAGCCAGAAGCATTGCAACAGCTACCAATGCATCCCGAAAAAGCCACTGTTTGGTGCGGTTTATGGGCCGGCGGCATTATTGGGCCATATTTCTTCAAAGATGATGCGAATCGCAGCGTTACTGTCAATGGTGAACGCTACCGAGCGATGATAACAAACTTTTTTTTGCCCGAAATGGAAGTTCTTGCCTTGCATGATATGTGGTTTCAACAAGACGGTGCCACATGCCACACAGCACGCGAAACAATGGCGCAATTGCGAGGCGAGTTTGGTGAACAGTTAATTTCACGTTTCGGGCCGGTCAATTGGCCGCCTAGATCGTGCGATTTGACACCATTAGATTATTTTTTGTGGGGGTATGTCAAGGCTAATGTCTATAGGGACAAGCCCGCTTCGATTGACGCACTGGAAGCCAACATCCATGCATTCATTCGTGAGATACCGGCCGATATGTGTGAAAGAGTATGCCAAAATTGGACTCAGCGGATGGGCTACCTGAGACGCAGCCGCGGTCAACATTTGCATGAAATTATCTTTAAACATTAAATTGAAAGGTTCAAACTATCGATTCAAATAAATATTTCATTCATTTTTTCGAATTTTTTGTGTTTTTTTTTTTTTTAAAGTTCTAAACCTCTTAAAAAATCACCCATTAGTTTTTTAATGCTAGTTTCGGGGTTAAATCCGAGAATTTAAGTAAGCTCAACAAATTTGTCGATTACATTTCAAACTAATAATCCAAAACTAAATAAAATCCAAGTTTTACGATTTTTTTTAACTTTTTTCTGGAAGCTGTTATTAAAATTAAAGTTAGACATTAGGAATTCTGATAGTTATGTAGTAATATAAAATTAACATTACCTACTATATATTTTTACAAATGCAAAAATGATATAACTCAATAATTTTATGGTCATCTAGTTGACAGCTACAAAAATTGAAAATCTCTGAATTTGAATCATTGTTTTAAAATTGTCAAAATGTCAAAACTCTTATTTGATTTCAGACTCAAATACAAAAAAAAAACAACAATGTTTGCTAAATTTTTTGTTTATTATTTAAGATTATTTCAAGATTTCGATTCGTTGACTTAAAAATGGGTTATTAATTATGAACTGTCAAAAGTGTTGAAATTCTATTTTTTGGTCTGAAAATCAGTTTCCTTTTTGTCGTACAAAAAATGCAAAAAACAAGGCTTATAACTTATACGATTGTATCGCACTCCCAGACTCAAAATCGTTAAATCCATTTTCAAAAATTGATATTCCGATGCAAATCCGTCTATTCGTTTAGGACGGGGAAATGCACAGATAAATAGACCAAGGGACGGAATGATCAAAACCAATATTCTGTACTTCTCCATCACCGTAGTTAGTTTTTAATAAAATCTCGAATATTTTCAAGTAAAAATTATGTAGATGAACTTCAAAAAATTGCTGTTAAATTAAAAAAAAAAAAATTCTTAATTTCACATTTAACGTGCAAACTTCTTATTTCGTAGAAATATTTTACAAAGTTTACCCAAGTTCGATAGTCATTGGAATTTCTACAATCTTCTGACGAAAAATACATTTCCAGTAAAGTTTCCAAAAAAAAAAAAAATTAAAAACATTGAATTTACCAGAAAGTTTTCTAAATGATAAAATACAATCAAATAAATAATCCCCCCCTACTATTCATAAAACTCCCCGAGAATATTTATATGAATTTATATGAATATTTATAATGAGTCATTTATTTTAATTGAGTCATTTAATTTGTATAAATGAATTCTTATAAAGTTATTCAATCTTGAAATTTCCAAAATTAACATGTTTCATTTGTTATTCTAATTTATATATTTTATTAATCACTGCATTTAAGAAATGTTATATTTTTTACCATATCGGTAAAATTTATAAATTTTTTTTGTAGAAAGATAAGAAAATTTAAGAGTACAAACATATCTGCAAACAAATATTTTTTCGGTTTTATTTTCTTATTTTTTTTCAAATGCATATAACGCTATTTATGTGAATAAAAGCTGATGCAATCAAACTCAAGTATGTCATTATGTGTTTTGTTTTTAGAGGAAAACATTTAAAAATGAAATAAAACACAAACAAAATTACAAATAGAATTTTCTATCCACGTGATTTGATCTGAATAAAATCCTGATAAAAACAAATTTGACTATTTTTTACACACTTATTCTCTTTTTGTTCTTTACATTGCTGTTAAAAGCGATAAGCATCTATCTATTTAAACTTGATCCAGATCAGATCATGGGGATAATAAAACGAAGCTTATGAATTCAGACATGGGCGCACGGCTGGCTCGGATTCGAATGTATTTCAATGTGGGAGTAAAATTTTAAAGCACTTTACAAGCGTTGTTCTGGTATAAGTATGTTTAAGGTGAAATGGAAAAATATATACAAAATCATCTGTTATTTGTTGAATTTTCTATCATTAGAAACAGTGATGCCAACACACAAATCTCTATAATTAAGTATGTACATATATAATTAAAGTGTACATTTACCTATTATTATCGCTGTATTTTGTGTTTTCTTTTGTATAGAATGTATATTAATAAATGAAAGATTAATGTATTTAGTGTTAAAGTTCTGATATAAAAATCACATTAGACACTTTTTGAGTAATACATGAATGTCACCTTAAATTTCATCCGATACTTACATACTACTTAATACGTATTATTCATCATTTTTATATTTCTCTTGGAACTTACCTGAAAGGAAAAAAGAACAAAAATTAGTTTTAAAGAAATTAAAAAATTTACAATTTTACATATGTAATTAAATAGCTAGCACAGTAATATAAGTCCGAATAAAAAGTTATAATAAATATTATTTCGAATAGAGTGACATTATGGGGTGATGTGTCACATTGAAATCAAAAACTGTTTTATCAAAAAGCTTTAAGTTCCATAATTAGACTATTTGTTGTCATTTACGATAAGAAATCTATAAGTATTTTTTTAATTTTAGAAGAGACTAGAAAAATACCCATGTATAACAGTTATAACAGTTATAACAGTTATAACTGTTATAACTGTTATAACAGTTATAACAGTTATAACAGTTATAACAGTTATAACAGTTATAACAGTTATAACAGTTATAACAGTTATAACAGTTATAACAGTTATAACAGTTATAACAGTTATAACAGTTATAACAGTTATAACAGTTATAACAGTTATAACAATTATAAGTTATAACAGTTTATCGTCATTTGAAGTGGGACCGCATAAACTAAACATAAATTGGCATATCTGTAATCACATCTTTTAATTTTTGACGAGACATACCAATTTAAAACAGTTTTTCTTCACTAAAAGTATGAAATATTTAAAGCTCTTCGCACGATTTTGCCAAAAAAGGGCCCTGCTTTTCTTTCTTTTTTTCTTAAAATTGGCCTCGAAATTGGTACTTATAAAGGGTTTTCAATAAGAGGTTTCATTTTGAATTGCCCGCTATTTGGGAAGCTGTCACTTTTGAAGCTGTCATATTTTGACATTTGACAAGTAAAAACTATGCCATTACTAAAAATGACACGATACACGCTTCAACAACGCATTGAAATTATTAATATTCACTATAAATTGGCGCTAAGTGCCACACAAGCAACGAAACAATCGCTATTTTGCAAGAAAAGTTTTCTAACCGTGTTATTTCTCGAAGAGATGATCACAATTGGCCACCGAGATCTTGTAATTTAACACCTTAAGACTTGACGTGAAAGATAAGGTCTATGCCAATGCGAAAAATGTCGTTGCATTTAACTAATTTATAATTACTACATAAGTAGATGTGTCTTCAATTTTCAATATACCTAATGATGGACTGAAAATTTGCCAGAAAATTATTTGAAACAAAAAAAATTAAACTCCCTCTGTTAAAATGTCGCTCACTGTAATCGGACTTCATCTATATACACTTTTGTATTCATGCAAAAACAACTACAACGATAGCGCCAAGCCGAGCCCTCTTCATAAAGCTGATGGTGTGATGTGATCTGATGGTGAATGCTTCCTATTTTGCTGCTGTGCCTGCTGCACACATTTTCATTGCATCTGACAGAATGTGTCTGAATGGATTAAAGGATATTATGTATAGAAGAAGGGTTCTTTGGCCAGACGAGGACGACACACCAAAATGCAGAAGCATACCTACGTCCTTTTGTGTAGGCAGGCAATTATTAAGGATACACGATTAAATTTGTGTTTGTGTGTATGTGTGTGTGTTCGCCCCATCACATCGAGTTGCATTTAATTTTTGCCATGAATGAGTTGCTCGGTTCTTTTATTTGAGATTTTTTTTTTTTTTTTTTTTTTGTGTAAACTTTTATGTTTGTTTATTTGTGGCAAGCGCAAGGGTAATTTAAGGAGCATGTGTGCTATTTTTTTTTCTTTTAACTTAACGATTGAAGGACGAACGACCTTAACAGATGAGCATTAGTGTTGTTTTTTTTTATGTAAGTTAGAACAAATGTACATATGTATAACACTCGTACCACGGATTTAAGTTTTAAATACATTGGAGAAACAGGATGTTATCTGCCTTAAATAGTTGATAGCAGGGATGACAATTTATTCAAAGTGTACCTATAGTACAAGTTCGCAAGCAAAATGTTCTTAGTGACATGTACGAAATACAAAAATCACTCAACGGAAAAGGAAAAGGGTCAGTATAACTTTCTGTCTATTATTAATTTTCTTATATTTTTTCATAAGGTACACAATGGTCTTTTGATCATTCTAAACTTCAAAACCCATTTGTTAACATTGTTGGATTTGTAATTTAATTTTGTGTCTATGAATACAACAACAATATAAAAGGAGGGTGTGTAGATCCTATACTGTCTATATGCGATGTTATTTTCTCATTTTCTATCCGACATCTGACAGTTCTAGCTTGTAGGCAAATCAAAATGACTGCTAGGATTCACATCTTTATAATTCGGTATATTTTTGCTTATAACCCTGGTAGCCCGAAACTTCTTAATGAAGTTTTGTCAAAATTATAGCGCACCAATTGAGGCTTATAAACCGGGGATAAAATAATAGCCTCTGCCCTTTTTGCTCAAATGTTGTGAGTACATCAGTCGTCGAGTAATTTTGTAATTCGTACATTTGACTTTGTGTACATTTGACTTTGTGTACATTTGACTTTGTGTACTTTGTGTTAATTTTTTCATTTTTCTAAAAAAAACTTTTTGTTTTTGAGTTTGTGTCGGGTTCCCCAATTTAGTAGTGAAGATTGAAAGTTTTATTTTTGAATACACTGTTCAGTTCCTCTCCCCTCGCTCCTTCTCCTTTGCGTGGTAGTGAACGAGCAATGAACGAGCGTTTCGTTACATTTTGAATCGCCTGAATCTCATTTACTTCATTGAGCTTACAAAAAATGCAAACAAGAAAAAAAAAATAACTTCTGTGAAACCGGTGTTCATCAAAAATTCTAACCAAGATCAGAGCTTGATTTCAGTGTTCGGGCGAGAACCAACCTGTTGAACGCACTCAAGTCAGCCGATAACTGCTATCAATATGACAGTTCAACGCAAAGCCAAATAAATAACTTGAATATGACAGATCAACTATCATCACAAACGAACGTCAAAATGCCAACATTCATTCTAAATTGTAACTTTCTAGCAAAATAAAGTGTTTTTAAAAGAAAGGTTGTGTCGTGATTTTATTTAATTAATTATTTTTTATTTAAAGTTTTTATTTAAATCTTTAAAAAAAAAAACCTATTCAAACAAAAACAGAAATCTATTTTCTCAAACTATTTCAGTTTATTCCAAAAAGAACAATTTAAACATTTTAATTAACTTAGCATTTACATCCCTGATAAAAGTGAATTTCGCTCCGGTTTAAGTACATAATATAAAATAGAATCGAGTGTGCAATTGCAGAGGAAGTTAGGAAGTGCAATATGAGAGTGCAAGTGTATATGTATGTATGTTTTCATAGGGGGTCTGGTCCGGTTGTCTGATGATGATGATGCAGGGAATTCGTACATATTAACACACATGGCCAAAACTTCCACCATTATCAACATCAGCCCAGGGGATGGATTTGAGGATATTGATGGTTTGGCCATGGTATTGAAAATCGTTAGAGTGGAAAGGGATTTTCGACAGAATATCTTTCTCATTCTCTCCCTGCATAGTAGGTACATACATTTCAATATTTTGGTTTGATTTTGTTTTTGTTCTTCTGCATCGCAATATATTTTGAGTATGTATTGTTTTTTTTTTTTTTTTTTGAAATTGAATACCGTTGTAGTTGTTGTTTAGTTTAGAACCACCTGTCTGTTGGGCTTCCTCCTTTTTGTTCTCTTTTTTTTTTTTGTGGTTGTCAATCGATCCGGGTTCCAAAAAGATATACCTATAGGTAAATATGAAATTTGGGAAAGAAGAACAGTTTGATGGATTTTATTTTTGATTTAAAATCCCCAGTGGCAAAAGAGCGAAAGAGAACGTTCGACATACAATACCAACAAAAAAAAATTGGATAAACAAAGAATCTGCGTAGTATTTGCATGTTCAAGGTTGTGGGAGAGTTTTGTTTACTTTTTGGTTTTGTTTCTGTTGCTACCGGTGTCATATAAAGTACATACATATATTTAATGTACACAGGTGCTAGGTGGTAACCTTGAGGCAAATCATTTGAAAATGATATAGATATGTATGTACGTACCTACAAGAAAGTTTATGCTTTTACGCAGCCGATAATGTAACCAAGCATGAACGCTTACTTCTTAACCGATGATGATGGCAATAGGTGAGAAGATTTTAAATATTATGTGGTTAACACATGTTTAAATTCTTTTTGTAGTTTTATTTTACAAATTGTTTTACCAAAAAAATGAGCTGTAAGCTTCTTTTAAATAATTTTTTTTTTGTTTTAGAATTCGCATCTGGAATAAACGAAAGTTATGTTCCCTTACCGAACGAAATTGTGCAATTTAGAAAAATTGTCCAAAATCATCTTTGAAATTGAACAATTTCTAAATCACTTCATTTGTGTAGGTACATTGAAATTACATATGAAGTTAAGTTTATATAAAGGGTTTTCCAATAGGGACGGGTTAATTTTGACAGCTCGTGGCGGCCATATTGTCTCTTTTACTTTCTGTCAAAATATCGTCTTTTAATCAGTTACTAAAGACAAATCATCATGGCAAGTTACAGCGTTGAGCAACACGTGCAAATAATAAACAAATGTTCGCTTATTGGGTTTTGGAGCAGTTGGAAGTTGATCCCAATTTTGGTCGAAAAATCATCTTTAGCGATGAGGCCCATTTTTGGATGAATGGGTACGTGAATAAGCAAAATTGTCGGATTTGGGACGACACCAATCCACGCGAGATTCACGATGTGCCAATGCATCCAAATAAATAAAGTTACTGTTTGGTGTGGATTTTGGGCTGGAGGCGTCATCGGTCCGTACTTCTTCGAAAATGATGCTGGCCAGGCCATCACCGTCAACGGCGATCGCTATAGGTCGTTGATCACCAACTTCTTGTGGCCTGTATTGGATGATATGGACTGGACACCGAAGACATATGGTTTCAACAGGATGGCGCTACGTGCCACACAGCTCAAGACACAATCGATATTCTGCACGAGCGTTTTCATGGCATGGTTATCTCGCGCCGAGGCGACGTGAATTGGCCACAAAGATCGTGTGATTTGACCCCTTTGGACTTTTTCTTAGGGAGCTTTCTTAAGTCGCAGGTCTATGCGAATAAGCCGCAAACCACCGTGGCCCTCAAAGACAACATAATCGATGCCATCGGTCAAATTCAACCTGATTTATGCGCCAAAGTTATCGAAAACTGGACCTTTCGAATCCGGCGCCACCCAGCGAAGCCGCGGCGGCCATTCGAACGATGTTATATTTCACACATAATGTCATTGATAGGGTTTCAAATAAAATAAAATCTTATTGATATCTCATATACAACTTGTTTCATTCAATTTTAAAATCGACCCGCACTTAATGGAAAACCATTTACTTACCAATTTTTCTGATAAAGTAAACAAACAGAACCAACGAAATTGACAGCAAATTCGCTGTCAATTTTTTAAAATACCTTATTGGCATTTGTTTTTTTTTTTATATAGGTAGGTACCTAAACGTTTTTTTTATTGAAGTGTTCTATATTTATTATTTTAAATAAAAAAAAATAATAATTCTCACAGTAAGATAGAATAAAATCTTGCAAGGAATTCATAAAATGTTTCCTTATTGCCTTTGAAAATACCTACACAAAAATATTTCCTGTCTTTACGGAAACCTTCAAACTAAATTGTCTTACCCGTAGTGTGGGCACTTTGTGCTATTTTTTTCTTTTTTCTTCCAGAATGAAAATGAAAACTTGATTGTGTTTTTTTTTTTTCATTTCAAATTTTTCAAAAAAAATATGGTTTTCGAGATTTACATGCCTAAAACGGAATTTCACCTCCAAGAATGTTTAAATTTGGCAATATAATTATGCCCATAAGTACTATTTAAGATCGATTTAAGAGAAAAAAATGTTTTGAAATATTGGGTTATCTATTTATCCTACTTTTGCTGCCTCAATAAAAACTACTTACGTAAGTTTACAACACTTATAAAACAATAAGTACCTGCCTACATATTATATTCTTTGTGTAGCCTTTGACCTATACGAATTGATATGAACATAATTTTCAATTCGGCACCATTTGACTTGAACAAAAGGAATAGGTATCATTAATTTTTCAGTTCCTGGATTAAATGTGACAGATCTGTCATAAATTAATTTCAGGTTCCGGTCGTATGGCAGTTAGACAAATGGTTATAGAAAAACCGCCGATACACCCTATGACTGGCTGGCTATACCTACGGCATATGCGATCTACCCTTTGCTCTTTTTATTTCCTTTCAATTCGATAGTATACTATACACCCAAATCTTTCTATACCTATACTTAGGTATGTACTCAGTCAAACCCATAAGGCAATTACAACAACCCTAACGGTTTTTCTATAAGAAAAAAAAAATATTGCCAAATAAATTTTGTTAAAAAAAAAAATAACATTGTTTCTTCGTTATTACCCCCTGAAACATCCCCCTACAACCCTCCTGTTACCTTAATTCCTAGGCACTACTTCTTCATTTTTATTTGTTTCGTTTTTTTTTCTTTTCCTTCAGCTTTTGTTATTTTCATTTTATTTCCCTGTTTGGTTGTTTCCCACAAGTCACGTACACCGTTTTTGCTTCCCCTCGCTCATTGCCATTTTGAATGTGTACTTTATTTTATTTATTACACACATAGTAGATTCTGTATGTTACGAGATAAGTTTAAGTTACACAATTCGTATTTAAAAAGTTCTCTCCCTGCTGCGAGTGCGACACCGACTGCCTCGCCTCTCCCTTTTTTTTTTCTTCAAGCATTTTTCTAATGTTTTTTTTTTACTATCGAAATCTTGAGAAATGAGAATGTGGTAGTTCTCTTTAAAGATTTTCCATTCTCTTACTTACGATATTACTGGATGCGGTAAATTGACAAATCAGTATTGCCAAAGTTGTTTAAATATAAAAATCAATATTGTAATAACTGTGAAAAAACACCAGCAAAAAAAAAACACTTAAATTGAACAGAAGATTGAATCGTGTAATAATTTCCAATCAAATTCGTAACGTTTTTGAGATTAGGATTCAGATTTGATGCCTGAGGATTTTTTTCGTAGCAAAAAGTCGACGACTCCGGAAATGAATAATTGACAATTGAATAATTACCTAAATGATTTTATGAAAGGAAAAGCTATTTCTATTTATCTATTACAAATTTATTATATTAGATAAGAAAAAGGAGATTTATTATGCGTGTTTTTTTATTTTGTTGTTGGTTTAACCATACCTACCTAGACTTTACATTAAAAAGTGAACCCAATCCACGATTTTGTAAAATGCAAAACAATTAAATTTTGTCTGGTTTTTTGAATGGTGATATCTTTTTAAATCTCTTTATTTATCTTAATTAAATTGGTATAGATATAACAAGGTGACATATGTATTTTCCGCTGGGATACCTAATTGTAGGTATCTTATTTTGATTCCGCGTTTCTTCTCCTTTAAAAAGCTTCTTTAAAGAGCTGTCATTCTGAAGAATTCTGAAAAATATACTCGATGACCAATGGAAAACATAATTTATACTCTTTTTTGTATACATCAAACTAGTAATTACACTGGACGTCCAGTATAACGAAAGATATAATGTCCAGCCAATTCGTTATATCGAAACAGTTTTTTTCGAGGAAAAAAAAGAAAGCATACAGTCGTATTTATTAGATTTTTGTCTACTTAGACACTGTCTAACTATTTTCAAATTGGTGGAAATATGCTTTATTTAATAAAAATAAATATCAGATTACTCACGGTTAAGACAATCTACTCTTGTGTCTAAGTTAGGCAGCTATAAGACAACAATAAACAAGGTTTTTGAACAAATTTTCAAAAGTTGGACAGTTGTCTAAAGTTAGACAACGTTTATAAATAAGGCCAATAATGTTTACCGATACAAAAACAACAAATTACTTTTAACGTTTTTTGCTGCAGGCAAATGGTAAACTTAAAATAAAAAACTGTGGAAAATGAGGCATCCGTCTATGTTTTGTTTTGAAAAATAAAAATTTAAATTGAAAAATAGAATCATTTGATACTGAACAGCATTCGTTATATAGAGTAGTAAAATTTTCCGATATTCGTTAGAGATATTAATGGACTTCAAATGGTGATTCGTTATACTAGACGTTCGTTATATCGGCATTCGTTATACTGGATTTCCAGTGTATATTGAAGTGTACATGTACATTCTTTTTTTTAAAAATGGCGAAAATGATACAGAACAATAAATATGATGAAAGCAAAAAAAATATCAAAATAAGTAAATTTCAAAAACATTTCACATTACCTCGACTTACAAGAAGATAAACATAGGGTAGGTACCTTGACGGGATAGATTTAATTCAGTTGTGTCAACGTTGAAACACAATAAACTCGCTTACGAGCAGTCTGTCAATGTGTTCTAACTGAGTTTACACGTTGATTACTGTTAAGGAAAATAATCAACGAGTTGACTCTTTAAGTCGTGTTAGCGCGAGTGTCAACGCAGCCATAGTTGCGATAAGATGAATTTCCAACATTAAAACTTAGACTATGAGAAAACATAGAAATACAGTTAGATAGAAGGCTAAAACATAGAAGTTGATTGAAAGCAATAAGATGAAAAAAAGAGGACATGATGCATGCATGCCCTGCCAAAGAAAAAACCATGGAATGGAATTAGCAATGGATGGGGTTTTTACAGGGGGGTGGGGGGCTTACTGACTCTTTATTCAAGCTCCTGATGATCGTTGACCGAAACATGATTAAGAACAACGATTTTTCTTCCATTACCTCCCAACCCAGACCTCACATTTTTCTCCAGTACGTATTAGAGGTAGTGTACCTATCGGGTTTTCTATTTCTTCAATTATTTTTATTTGCTTCGTTTCTATGTAAACATGTTGTACAACATAATTTGGTTTCAATGTCCGATTCCAAGTTGAAAGTAACCATAGGGTAATTCTAGGGTTGGCGGAGCCACAAACGAATGCCTGCTTTTTGCTTGTTATTTGAAAAACATGTTAAGATGCCTTTTTATTTTTTTTTTGCTTGCTTGCTTGCTCTTGTTCTTGTTCTTTTGTGTATACCTATCCTATCCAGGCTAGAAAATTGTTATATGATGGGGAGGGTGTTGAAGATTAAGTTGAGAAATCAGCATAAACATAGGCTGCTGCGAAAAATAGAAAATACAAAAAAAAAATCCTATAGGTAAACAGTTCTTTTGGAAAGAAATAAACTAAAAATAAAAATAAGGCAGCAAAAGAGGGATAAATGGTTATTATGGTGTTTGCTGAAATTATTGGCATTCAAGGACAAGATTGGTTTTAATGGGATTTTGTTTTTTTTTTTTTTTGAGAGACATGATGTAGTCTTTGTTTATTGTTGCAATAAAGAACGCATGATTAATTTTAACGAGATGGCATTAGAGAATTTATTCATGTGAGAATTTCAGGCTTTGATGTAATAAGTAACGGGAGATATTGTGTCAGGGGTGAAGGCTTTTTCAAGTTCACTTTATAGATGAAATACCTACCAATAAAGTTGATACCTAGAACCAAAAAAAAATAATGTGCAGTTTTATTGAAATTTAGTTTGGTCCATATCACATTTGAAACGGGTCATACAAGAATGTTAATGTGTCTAGGGAATCATTTTTACCGTTGGTTAAGTTTTTCTTATAGGCATCGGTGTTATTTTTTTTTTGTTGGGGGAATTTAAAAAAAAAAAAAACAAATTTATAGCAAGTTTTGCAATTTTTGTGTGGATTTTTTTTTTTGTCAAAAAACAAGTTGGTACCGACATAGATTATATTGTTTTCTTAAATTCACACGAACTCTGTAGAATGACATGAGTAACCATGTTAGCTATAGAGATCTTAGAGTATGTTGAATATGCCTACGAGTTATTGAAATCATTTAGGATATGGGCCTTAAACTGGCTGTACTCCACAGGATATTTATGTTCAAGATGGGATTTCACTCCATAAGAAGCAGGCCATCTGCTGATTTTATATTAAATTACATGGGTTTTGACACTGACATGTTTTTCGCGCTTATATAGTAGGTACCTATGTACATCTTTATTAAAAAAAATATAAATATAAATATTGAGGCGGTCGGTCCCTAACATAAGAAATAACATGCACGTGTCGTGTTCGGAAATGGTGAAAGTGTGAACATGGAATGCTTGTGGTTCTAAACAATGTAGGTACATATGTACATATGTATACCTTCAGTTTTCTGTCAAAACCTTGTGATCGAAAAATTACATTTAAATGTGTTTCTTGATACTTTTTGATTCTTTTTTGCTTCTATTAAAATTTTTTTTAAATAATTTTTTTTTTTTATATCCGGCTTACGAGGTTTTGAGAGAAAGCTGACGATATACCTACCTACGCTTCTTAAATAGGTTGGAGAGAGGCTAATAACCACACATGATTTTTAAAGACTGAATTCACAAAGATTCCATTCCTTTACAATCCTGGCTATCAAGATAGTTTTCTATACAAATTTTATCGCGTGTGACTTTTTAAAATGATCGCTTGATTATCATTTCGAACATTGAACGAAACTCGTAATTAGGGCGGTCTATGACAAAGTCAAGAAGAGGGACTATTGACCCTATCGCAAAACCAAAAAATCTTACTTTGAATTTATATGTAGGGTGATTCCGATCTCCGAAGAAGCTGCAACCACGAACAGTTATGCATCGAAACAATGGTTGAAAAATTCTTCGAGCTAAAATTTAACAACAATTTAACAACACAAGAATAATCAGAGGGCGCTCATAGCTTAATTATTAAGAAGTGAACGTGGGTAAGGATCAAACGTGACTCCGCAGGTCGAATAACTGAAAAATCAATTTATTCCGACGTTTGTTATCTCTTTAGTGAAGGAGTAAACAAATTGAGCCAAAGATGTACATAGGTAGGTTCATGGCACGGCACTATTTGTATGCACCTGTTCGCTAATAGCATCAAGCCAAATCTTTTACACACTCTAATGAAAAGCTCATTAATTAAGTCTTTTATAGCTAATAAGGACCGATGACTCCACCACCCACCACCATTTAAATATGCATTTTTCAGAATGTATGTACCTAACGGTGGCGATTTTAATCTCTTCTCCTCCTCGCTCCAAATGCAGCAATTTTGCTCAGTGACTGGCTAAAGCATTGAGCCACATACCTCAATAAATTTTCAATAAAACAAACCTATAAGTTTGACCTATAAGTTTGATGCACAGAACCATAATTTTAGAACAAAAACTTTTTTTTCTGCGAAATCTGTAAATACGTCTATGTAGGTCTCCCATCTTTTTCTGTCTCATAGTTACCTACGGTGAAACCTCTACTTCCGTTGAGCTCCAATAAGCGGACAATTCCCTTAAACGGACTATTATAGTACACATTTTCGAGAACAAATTTTTTTTTCGAATTTTTCATACAAATTACATTCCTATAAACGGACACTCTCATAAACGGGTGCAGACACTTTTTATTGCTCATTTTAGATAAAGAACCTCCCATACGCGGACACATAATTTTATTTTGGGATTATTTTTTATCAACAAATGAAGCAGAAAAAAAACAGAAGGTCCGTTATTAAAATAAGTAAGCAACCTGACACGAAGCTCTAATAACCGAACAGAGCGATGTTATGTTGAAAGCTTATTAGGGGATTTTCCGAGTAACTAAGTTGGTGTAATTTTAAGAATGTATGGTTTCCTTTTCTCATCGTGTTCCGTTATATTTTGAGCGATGTCATTTTTTTTTAATAATAAAAATTTAACATGAAGTTAAAAAGAAAAAGTTTTTCTATTTCTTTCCCTTAACCGGACAAAAATTGGAAGACCATTAGTGTCCGCTTAATAGTGCTTTCACTGTAGGTATCTTATTTTATCTTAATTTTAGAAAGAAAATAAAGCAATTTAACTAAGAAAAAAAAAAAAGAAACCCATGGGTATATTTTTGTGCCGCATCGCTTTTCATTCACAAAGAAAAACAAACTGCTGTTACCAGGCCTGGGAGGAAGAATAACCAACTTAATGTTTTAACTTTTCAGAAAAATATTCATCCCACTAATTTAAACCTTAATAATATGTATTAAAATAAATATGTATACATAGGTAGGTACATATAGGTATTCATATGCAAATAGGTACAATAAGGGACTTAATATAGAATCCGGCCCATTTGTATAGCCCGCATAGCAGTAATTCTTAAATAAAAACCCGGGACATGCTATTGAAATAATATAATATCCAAGGAAAAGGGAACAGATATGTATGTAGATACTAATCATCTTCAGTAAATGCTAAAAATGGTTACAAAAAAAAAAAATGATAGAAATTATAATAATTTGTCAATTTTATAAATTCGGCATTATATCGGGTTTTCCAATAGGGACTTCACAACTTTGAATTTAATTTGTGAACGCAACCTTTTACTAATCATCGAACTGTCATTGTCAATTTATTCAGTAAACTTAACAACAATCCACACAGCACACCTTACAATCGATTTATTGAAGAGTAAGTTTGAAGAGCATGTTATCTCAAGAAATGGGTCAGTCGATTTGCCGCCTCGTTCGTGCGATTTAACGCCTCTAGACTATTTTCTTTGGGGCTATTTTAAGTCATTTGGTTTATGCCAACAAGATGACGACCTTTTGGAAGAGCTCAGAGCCAACATTGAACGCGAAATAGCGGCCGTTTCGGCCAAAATGTGTGGCTGAGTCATCAAAAATTGGGTCCAACAAATCGACCGCTGCAAATGTGCCCGCGGTTGCCATATGAACAAGGTCGAGTTCCATTCATAAATGTTTTGATTGTACTTCAACCCGATAATCAAGTTTTTGAAATACCTATCTCAAATGGTTTGCGTTTTATTTAAAAAAAAAGTTGTCAAGTCCTTATTGGAAAACTCTTTACTTAATACATACATACCTGGCTTATAATGAGGCTTTGAGTGTAAAAGTGACATATGTAACACTTATTTTGAAAATTTCGTTTATTTGGTTCTTATTTTATTATTATTTTTTTCGTTTAAATGACAAAAGTGTTTTCAATTCTTCAATATCTAATTTTTTCAAAAAGACATACCTACCTACCTTTACCTACTTTTTTGAAAAAGTCAGCACCTTTTTGACAACATCGATCAATTTATAACCAAATACATACCTACATAGGTAGGAACCTACCTTATGGGGTTACGCCACTTTTGCACACACAGCCTAATACATATCTACATATGTATATAGCCAGTAGACTTGACACCATTATTCTACTCAAAACAAAAGGTCACCTAAAATAAACAGTTAAGTATTTTTTTTTTTCAATAGCTACTTGATTTCCTTTGGAATATCCATACATACCTACATACATTATAGTATTCACATCACTTCCAAAAAATTTCATGCAATCGGAACTAAGTTATAAAATAAGTTAGATATTCTTATTACAAATTCAAAATAAACAAAAAAAAACAGCTGAATTATCTCATAAATGTTCGAACCTATACCTTTTAAATTTATTCTAAAATTCCAATCTATTACAGCATCTCCGCGCAAGCCTTATAAATATTCTGATGGAATTCGTCATCATTCTCGATATTTTCATTACCTACAATCTTACAGCATCAATACATAATAGTTTCCTATACTTACATAGGTATTGTTTCATTTTTATTCTTCCATATATTCAACTCATGCAATATAACTACAAAAAAAATTATTTAACATTCTTTTTTGTCTATACTTTAAAAAAATGTATTTTTAGTTTTGACATTAGTTGGTGAAGGCAAGCAACCAGCAGCCAAGTTGAAGTCACCGCGCACCAATTAATTGCCAGTTTGTTGCCACACAACTTCTAACATTTGGGTGAATATATAGAAAATATCAAAGGAAGGTATACGTACATAGTGAGTGCATAGCAATGGCAACCAAGAAAACAATCATCTACACTGCGAGTACCTACCGAGTGTAATATAACGGCAAGCGCAGTACACACCATACCTACCTACCTACCTATCTAATGCGTACGTGATTTCAAGTTTCACTATAATGGTCGAAAAGTTGAAATACGATGAGATTTGTTGTGTGTTTAAATTAAGAATTCAAACCAAGGAAATCAAAAGAAGAATGACACAAAAAATAAAAAGGAAAAAGAACGAAAGACTAACCGAACCAAACAACAACAAAAAAAAAAGTACACCAACCGTTCTAATTGTGAATTACATCAAAGTTTTGACAGTCACTGGATGGATATTGACTAATTACACCTGCGTGACGACTCGCATGGTACTCGGGAGAAGGAAAGAAGAGAGAGAAAAAGATTCAAAGAACTTCCTGTAGTAGGTAGCTATATGAATGTACATATTTAGAAGAAATAAAATGTTGCACATGTTGGGGATATCTTTGGTTTAGCCGTAAAAGTTTTGTTCTTTTTGACTCACAATTTTTAAACATAGCACAAATGGTTTATTTTTTTTTTTTGTTATTTTATTTTCTACCTGGAACAAGATGGGAAATTTATGTTAAGTTCAGGGAATCCAAAATGGACAACACCTTCCTCTTCATTCTCCCTATCATTCTCTTTCTAAACTCTTCTTGGGAGTTTTTTTTTTTTTCATTTTTTTTTGAGATTTCAACAACAACGTAAACTTGTACGGCGCAAGCAAGCAAAGTTCAATGCTCCCCCATTTCGTCGTCATCGTCGTCATTATCGTCATCGGGATGGTGAATTCAACTCCGCGAGACAAAACTAGAGAAGACATGATTTTGTATACATACATCTAATGGGGATGGGGAGCTAGCTAGTGCCTGTACAAATGGCACTTTACTATGTTCTCTGGTTTTGGAGCAACGAAGGTAATATGCAGTGCATACGGAAGATGAGAATCATCAAACCAAAGAGAGCGAGCAATAACAACAAACTAGCTGCTATCTATCCTATAAAGGTAGGTAGGTATACACAATACAACGACAACAACATCAGCAAAAGTAAACATCAACGCAACACACTAATGTATTCGCACACACATATACATATGTACATATCTGGAATAGAATAGTTTCCTAAAGATTTGTTTGATTTAGATTTTCTAACAGCAGCCGGATTTACTTAAAATTAAGAGCGGCCTGTGGAAAATTTTGTAACGAAATAATAAATTTAAAAACTAAAAATACAAAGGAATCACAAACTTTCTTAATTTCCAAAAAATATAAAAGATTAGCAGTCGTATTTATTAGATTTCTTAGAACACTCTTGTGTATAGGCAAAGGTACTAGGAACTAGGAACTTTTAAGAATTTTGAGGTTTCGGAAGTTTTTTGGGTTTCGGAATTTTGTGGTATCGGAGTTTTGGGTTTTCGGGATATTGGGTTTTCATATTTTGTTTTTCGTTATTTTTAAACCAACTCCATTCGGTAGTCGGACTGAATCCTAAAGTTCAGAAAACCCAAAATTCCAAACGCCCAAAATAACAAAATCCAAAAAAAAACAAAAACCCAAAATACCAAAAACCCAAAAGACCGAAATACCAAAAACCCAAAATACCAAAACCCAAAATACCAAAACCAAAAATACCAAAAACCCAAAATACCAAAAACCCAAAATGCCAAAAACCCAAAATACCAAAAACCCAAAATACCAAAAACACAAAATACCAAAAACCCAAAATACCAAAACCCAAAATACCAAAAACCCAAAATACCAAAATACCAAAAACACCAAAACCCAAAATACCAAAACCCAAAATACCAAAAACCCAAAATACCAAAAACACCAAAAACCCGAAAACCCAAAATTCCGCATTTACCGATTTATTGGGTTTTGGTTTTTACGGACTAAGGTTTTTCTAGATTCTGACTATCGGGATGATTATAGATTTGCAGACCTATGTACAATCAAGGTTCTTCTATGACTGTCAGTAAATCAGTGTTCAGTAAGTTACAGTTTTAGCGAGTTCTTTACCATAGGAACAACTAGTGCTAAGGAGTTGAAATTTGGTGAAACACCCTTGCTTGATCTTAGTTTCTCACTATATTGGGAGTGAAATCAGTGGTGAGTCGAAAATTGTCTGAGTTTGTTCCTCTAAAATGGTATGTGTCTTGCTTCAGAACTTGGCTAAGGACTACGGTACCTTTGGGCAATGTTTTCATCTTCTACTCATTAAGTGCGAAATTGCCACTTGATCAATAAGTGAAAACAATTTAATTACATGTGAAAAAGTATTTTTATTTTTCACACTTGTAGAGTTCTGTCTACGCCATATTTATTTATGCTGAGGCTAGTACGCTAAAAAATTACCTGTTCAAATGAATTTTCATACTAAAACTACGCTACTGTATAAATTGGACCAAACAACACCGAATGTTAAATAAAAATGTAATGCCTCATTCTTTCGACAACCAAAATTTCACTTCGAAAATTTTCGTTTAATTTTTGTTTTTGTTCAATTGTTTTGGTTACATTAATAGAAGTATGTACATTATACATATACGGAATGAATTTTGGTTTTGTCATTTTCCTATTCTGACTTTCTGCTTTAAAGTCCCTATACCTTAAATAAATATCTAGGAATTTGTGTTCATGTTTGTGTTACGAACAAAAAAAAAACAGCTGCAAACGATGGTTCTTTGAAGACCATTTTCAAGTACATACATACATACTTTGGCATTTAAATTGAAAACAAAAGACATACCTTGTGTAGATGGAAGATTCATCAACAACAATAAAAAAAAAAACACATATGTACATACATAAATAAAATAAACCCACAATGTAATATATTATTGTTGCTAGGCAGGTTTGAAGCATCATTAATCGACTTACTTTGTTCACGTGACGTGACAGTTGTCGCCAAAGTGTGGCGAAGTGGAAAGGGTTTATCTAATTGTGGCTTAAAAGTAAGATAGATAGATACATTGTTTTGTTTGTTTTTGTATTTTGATATACATAGATACAGGTGAGTGGTATGATGACAAATCAATTGATATACATATGTAAGTATATAAAATTGCTTACAATTTTGTTTTATTAACGGAAATTTATTTAAAAGACTGATTTTGTTACTAATGAAATGCTATATACCCGATAAAATTAATAACATAACTTGGTAAATATGATTAAAGAAAGAAATAAAATGTTTGGATTAACCGAATAACAATTGAAAATATAATAAAATAATCAAAAATACAAATTGATTAAGGCCCAGTCCGTTTACAGCACCGACTCAATAATAGTAATTTCACGGTTTTTTGACACTTGTCAACTACTACAATTATTATTGAAGGTTTGAATAAAAAAATAACACTTGGGTGAGCTACCACCAAGAATTTTATAGGCTCGAGTTATAGCTATTTCACGACTGCCAGGGGCGATCATCAGATTCCTTTTCAGTGGTGCTTGTTCATTATTCAATTTTAATTTGAAAAACTTTTATGCCCAGCTGGGACTTGAACTTGGCATCAACTTGGCAGCCTAACTGCAAGTGTGTTATCACACAAAACCCCTTATACGCTACAATTATTATTCTGACGTCAGAATAACAAGAAAATTTAACATAATTTTTAAAACTAATATTTTAGATTATTTCGAGATTTTAAATTGATCTTAAATTTGGTATGTCAACATTTAATTGTTAAAATTGTCAAAATTTCTTACAAAATTGTCAATTTTTTGTAAAATTTGATCAATTTGGTTTAAAAATAATTTTCGATACAAAAACATCAAGACAATATAATAAAAAGTAGTTATAATCCTTTGGGAACATTGCCCAACATTTGAATTTCTTTTATAAACTTGGTGGGTAGGTACATATCTGCAGTGAAATCACTTTAATGGAAAAGCAATTTCACACATTCATTTAAATAAATTCTTGACTTTGGCAGTGCTTCCCAATAATAATTTTAACTAGATAAATGTATGCCTGTAAGACCTCAGGTCTTTTAATTACAACCTGAACTGCACGGCACTAGTTAGAAGGAAAGAATGTTTGTGGCACAGTGGACTGAGATAAAAAGTGTTTATTTATCTCATTAAATTCCACGGGTGGCGTTCAGTTCAAAACTTAGGGATTATAGAAAAGATTTTCGTAACGAAGCCCTCATTTCGAATTCAAAAAATAGACATAATCAGTGAATTCAGTGTTTTGAAATCATTAAGTGTACCAAATCTGTTGTGGGAAATTATTTTTTTTTTTTGCCAAAATTATTCAAAAATGAACATCTGTGCCTGAGGTCAGATATACGGAAAAAACACAATTTTATGAAATTGGTTTTTTTTTAAATTAAAAAAAGGATTTTCCCATATTGGCATTTTAGGCGAATTTTTACATGTTGATTAAAGGTAAGACCGCATTCGGCGGAACTGCACTTCAGCGGAACTGAACTTCACGACTTATTAGTAGAAAATTGTGTGAGCTATATCGCACTAAGCGACAACTGCACTTCCCGGCGCGGCACTATTCGGTAAAGTTGATAATCTGACCAACTTTGTCGGAACATGAAGTTGCGTTCGTTTCCGTGCTGAAAGTTCGCACGGTGTCGCTGAAGTGTAGTTCCACCGAGTGCGGTTTTACCTTAAGTGGCCAACAATTGAAGACTTAAGTGTTACTTATTCAGGTGAGTTTGTACTTTGAAATTGGGCATTAATATAACATTTTAGCCATTTAAGTAGCACTTAATTCGACTGTAAAACTAGATTTAAAATAATACTTACGTTTCTAAGTTTAAATTCATTAGGAAAACTTACCTGCAAAAAAAAAGAGAACATTTTATTAGTTATGTAGTTGAAAAAAATCAAAAAAAATCATTTTAAATGTATGTAGCTTAAATTAAATGCATATTTTCGATCGATAATCGTTTAAATTCATTTGATTGAAATATAATATCTTATTTTTATAAAGAAAAGTTAAAAGATATTCGCAAAACAAAACTGGACTATAGTTCGACTTGACTTTAAGACTTTACGAGAGAGAAATAATCATTCGAAATAATCAATCGCCAGAATAAAAATATGGTAGTTAGACTGCGGACTATCGGACATGACAAACAGGAACTTTACTTGTCGGCGATACTTTGCTCCTACATGTATTTATTTTTGGTTAATTTTTTTCCTGATTGCCATATCATTGTTTTCGATTTTTTTCTCTTGTTAATTAAATTAATACAAAATCCGACATTCAGAACTTCTACCTTACAATAATTACAGCCTTCCGATGTAAAATAATTTCCACAAAAAAATTTTAAAAGTTCCATCCGTCCTTTATTTAAAAGGATAATAATATAATTAAGTTTATATGTATATATATTTTACAAATAATTTGTTGAATTTTGTGCTAGATTTTCACTAACTTAGAGTGTATTTTCGGGGTGGGTCAGAAACCGAAGGGTTGGGAGGAGTTTTGGTCCCGTATACCAATTAGAAAGGGGAGTCGGACACACGGGGATGGTCAACGCCAAAAAGACCTCCTTACGGTGCATAAAGCATTTCTCCTCCCCCCAACAGGAAAAAAAAATATGGGAATAATATCAAAACAAAAAAGAAGTAAAATAGCTAATTTTTAGGATCAGTCTTCGCTTGTTAAAAGAACACTAATTTCGTTACTTAAAAAACATGAGTGAAAACCTAGCACAAAGAAACATATTTTTATCAACGAACTAATGTAAATATAAATGAGTTTTTATCGAAGTCACAAACGTAACAAAAACATTTATGTGAATGTTTTATTACTGCAAAAAAAAAATATCAAACTGCATAGTTGAAACAGTAAGAATATTGCAATCTACCTTTGGAAAAAATATCATTGAATTTTGCTAAGATCGAATTTATAGTTTAAAGTCATTGTCATACCTTTTACACGCCATGACATAGCAAAATCCCTCTGTTTTTAAGTCATTTTGAGTTTTGTTAGTTCTAGATATGGAATTAACGTCACAGGAATATAATTCTTGGGGATTCTCCTTCACATAGGAATTTAATCTTTTTAAAGGGTGTGTTGTGTTCCTCATTAAAAAAAAATTAACAACTTTCATTTCAGTGAGAAATTATTTCCATACAGTAGAATCTCGAAAAAATTAACAGATATAAAACAAAGCCCGTTCATCTTTTCAAATTATTCATCTTTTAGAACATAAATATTTGGTTGAGGAAGACGATCTAGGTTTATATAAAAACATTAAATGTAATTTAAATAACAAGTTAAAACAAGTTCAAAAGTATCGTTCACAAAACTAAATAACGTTACATAAATATAATTCAAGAAACTGTAGGCAAAGAAAAAGTAAAAAATTGAGTTGGGAAGCGTTCATCTTTTCGAGTACAAAATTGCACTCGTTCACCTTCTTGAGCACTGAAGGATGAAAATATTTCGTTCATCTTTCCGAGATTCTACTGCATTTAGTAAGGAAAACTTAACTTTACAAGAGGAAATATTTCCCAGTTCAAGTGACAAATTATTACACTTCTATGACATTAAGTCTCATATTACACACGGCGGCGACTAAAGATGTAGCTGGGGATCTTTTGCCGTTTTCTTTTAATTTCTTCCAAAACCTTTTGTACTTTTTACACGAGGAAACAAAGTCGTAACAGAATTTTGGCAGATTCTCCTGGTTGAACGCGTGAAGTGTTCATCTGTAAAATTTATAGAACTTGGTCACACCCGTAACATTAAACTGTCACAATGGTAACAATTTCGAAAAAAATGTTTAAAGGTTCAATACTTTTGTTTCTCATTAATAAACTGAAGATTACTTTCAGGTAAATTTTTCATTTCATGCAATGTTTTATGGATACACAACATGAACATTAAATCCGCAAATCACCACTTTTTTAAGGTCACATTTTTATAAACACAAATGAAATGGGTCCTATGACTTAACCACGTTGTTTTTTTTTAATTAAATATACTTATTTATTTAAAGTACGTCAGAATAGAAATCAGTACGAACATTCTGTACCTAAATAATTTATAAAACTATAAATATTATTGTCACACCCGTAACATTTGAAACACCCCCATTTTTGTTTGGTATTCCTTAAATTTTTCTTTAAAAATATGGTCACCTTAATTTAATTACTATAGATATAGTAAATTATTTGTCTGATGAACGAATAGCAGGCGCCTCTTCGTGATTGTATGTGAGGTTATCGACCAAATATGTACATTCTATACTTGTTATACACACGTGTTACAATGTGTGTTTACTTTACAAATAAAATTCATTTGCATGTCACAATCATGAAGGTTCCTTTTTATAGTGTCTTCGTCGTTCTTGTTGGTTTTTATTTTTTCATTTTATCCCATAGAGACCTATGTGTGTATATTTGCCTATATTTGCCTATTTGACTTTATAAGTCTGGAGTCTCGACATTTTCTGTCTGGATCCCCAATTCCCACCTTCTTCTTTCATTTTCATTACAATCAATCAAAAGACAGTGCCAAGTAACAAAAGAAAAGAACGACCTATAAGATAGCACCAATCCTATGTTGTACCTTCTACGTCAATTGAATAAGTACTAACTTAAAAATATTTTTTTTTAAGTTTTTTTTTTTTGCACCAGAATTAACTCACTACTAGCTTCAATGGTAGCCAGCAAACTACACGTGTAAAACCAACTATTCCCCTTGCGATTTCTATCTCCGAAAAATTATTAACATTTGGGTATATTTTTTGTTCAAAGGCACATGTTAAATTGAACTGTCAAATTTCTGAGATGACAGATCTGTCATCGAATTTTAAAAAGTGGAAAGTTGCACAATTTTTTTAATTTTTTCAATTTAGTTAATGTGAGCTGATTCTAAACGTAAATATTTTTATGTTCTCCATGGTACTACTTTTTTCTGTGTAAACTGTCACATAAGCGCTTATGTTAATCTTGAATATTTTATTAACGTTTCAGTGAATGGACCTCAATCATTAAACATCTGCCGTTAAAATTAAGAAGCAAAAAACAAAAAATGTCTACCATAATCTACCGATACTGAGTGTATCTATGAAGATTAATTTAAATATACATACATACTAACAACATTTTTGAATAATTTAGAATTGAAAGCTATTCAGACGGAAAACAAAAAAAAAAGTTTCAAGAGTCATAGACGACACAAGCCCCAAACTATCCTCTGTGGAAACATGGTATCATTTTATTTTTTTTTTTTTTGTCGGACATGACATGAATGCTGACAAAGTGACTTCGTATGTTTTCTATCATTTGATTAATTATGATCCAAAAATATATTTAAAATAATAAATATCTATTCTATACCAAATATTTTTTTTATGAATGGAAATAGCAAAAAAAAAAAAAAACTTCCGATCTATGTGACATGTTGACGTGCGTCGTCGTCGTCGTCGTAATCTTAACAGCTCACAGCGGGTGAGATATATATATATATTTTTTTTTTTTTACTTCTTTTGTATTACGATGTTTTAAGGTTAAAAACACTTTAGATAAATAAATATAAACACATAATCTTATCGAAAATATAAATACTTAAGTTACTTTTGGTAGTTTAAATTTTTGTTTCCTCATTTTTATCTCAAATTATATTCGAATTGAAGTAAGATTCTTATTTGAATACATTTTTTTTAGTGAAAAAATCAGACAAAATTTATCTTAACAGTAATTGGGCTAGACCATTGGAATTTTAAATATATATTTTTTTTTTTTTCAAAAATAATTGAACTGTCGAATTTCTAAGCATTCGAGCCTTTCACCAATTTCAACTATTTATGACATTTTCTCCTATTCCGCGAACAGGGCCCAGGCCCCAGGCCACATTAATAGCGTCATTGTTTTTGGTTAAGAGCGTGCCTGAACTTCATCTTATGGCAACTGGTTCCTAGGGAAGTGTGACATTTTTCGTTTAACATTTGCTTAATCACTCCTATGGTTATGGTTATAGCTTGGTTGCGGTAGTTAAAGTTGCCAAAAACTTGCCAGTTTCCAGGCGGAATCCGTCGCTCATTGAAGCCTTTTTCCTTAAAAAAAATAACTGCAGCTATGTGTGAATGTATTATGCGACCAATGTATTATGCGACCAAGCTATGTTTTAGTCTTCTCGGTTTAAATTCAATGGTATTTTCTTCCACTGTTATAGTACCTTGAATAGGGAGCCATGTAATGTATTAAGCAACAAGCTTAAACTTTGATTATCAATTTTAGTAAAGGGTTTCAAGTGCAAAAGATCTTTATTTTCTTTCTCTTAAGCTGCAAGCATCCGTTCCGTGCTGCTATACTCAAGAGAAAATGTTACGCACATTAAGCACAGAGATATATGTTAGCTTCAAGGTTTTAAGTGCTGAATGGACTTTTGTCGCATTTGAGGGGGACTTATGTAAGCCCCAGTTCTATTTCAGGACTTTTGTCCCTGTGAACAAAGACGTAAATCCCGTTTTTTATTCTGTCGGAGATCATTTCATCCATACATCAACTAACGGACAGGCAGACAAAATGGAATGATGGAACGGAATAAAACTGGGTGTGTTAAGTTTCGTTTGGCAAAATCTCTGCTGCTCAATCATACTACACCAGGTTTACAGTAACCGGCAAGTCGCCAGTAGATATATTGTTCAAGCGTCATCGGCCATTGACCTTCTTAGACAAATTTCATCCAGTTAGCAAACCTCTTGGTTCGTCCAAAAAAGATCACCTTATATGTAATGATCTACAGCTAGAAACTAACGACCCTGTCTAGAAAATAAACTATTCAAAAGGACCTATTTGGATTCCAGCTAAGATAACCAAACAAAGGGGTCCAGTATCATACTTGGTATCAACTTGATATCAGAAAATAATGTTCCCCGGAAATCAGACCAACTTCGAAATAAGAGTCCAGAACCTCGGGAAGATACTAATCATCGAGGTGTAGTTGCTGATCCGAAACAGGGCACCAATAACTACCTACTAATGAAGAGACTGCCATTCAACAACAACTAAAACAACCAGAAGCTGCATCACCAACTCTTCAAGCCTACCTAGACGTTTCGAGAAGCTTAAAAAGTTTAATATAAAAGGGGAGAAGTGTGTTGTCTGAACGCAGCCATTATTAGATGTCATCATTGACAACTTACATTGACATATGCAATGTATTCAATTGTAGGTCGCCATTACAAGTAGTTATTTTATACCTTTTTATATAATTTAACTGAACTATTATTTGAAGCAATTAATCAATACATTTGCCGTTTTTAAACGTTTCACTTTAGGACATAAGTCCCAGTAGTAACAGTCAGAAATGTTTTGTTTTTTAAAATGTATTCCAAATTTTTACCACCATTTGGTCGGGCCACACAAAGTAGGTATGTATACTGTTCTCAAAAAAAAAAAAACAAACTTTTGACATCAGCTCCTGACTGACGACTGAACATACCCTAACCGGAGCAACGAAGTTGTGTGGTGGTAAATTCTAGAATTTAAACATTTTGGATTTTGACAGTGACATATGTATGTACATAAAAATATGAAAAAATGTTTGGTGGGAAATTTGTCCAAGGTTTTTTTTTTTAACTTATTTCCCGTGTGGTTGGGACAAAAGTTCCGAAATACATTTCCGCCCTCACAGAATACTCCAAAATCATAGGTTTCTTATTTCTTTTATTAATTCATACGCTATAGTTATTTTCCCGTTATTTTGGTCGCTGCAGAGTAATTAGCCAATCCCCTGTTCCACGACACAAAAGGTATCTACTAAGCAATAGAATCATTTTCAAGTACGTTTAGACCTAAATAACACACTAAAGCCACACAATCCATTCTAGACATTGATTTATTTCTTTTTTACATCAGCTAACAGCTGCATAGTGTAAACAAATAAAAAAATATTTATGTTTTACTTATTTGTTTGGATAAACAAAAAAATTAAAATTCCCCTAAAAAAAACCATTATTGTTAATTGCTATACTCCAAGGTTATTTGTTATTAAAAAAAAACTAAGTTTGTCTCCGATTGATTTTTTATTAATTTACTAAATTTATTTTAAAAATCTTACTCCAAAAGTGATTTAACAATAAAAACAAATTAAATTGAAAAAAAAATTAAACACCACAAATTTCGACTGATCCACAAACAAAAACAATGCCCGAAAGAAAATGAAGAAGCCTCTCTTATTTCCAATTTAGTTGCAAAAGATCGATGTGCGGCGCACAACAAAAACCACCTCTCAAAGCTAATGTGGTTTTGAGCGCAGACAAAACACAATATATGTACCTTACCTACATACATATTATTATGTATATATGTATGTATTTAAAGAAGAAGTAAAGAAGAGAAGAGAAATGTGGACAAAAACTCAGATCACACTGGTTTTGGTCAATGGCCAGGTTAACAACCCAGCCACCATTCGACTATATAATAGACATGCAGTCCAGTCAGTACTCCAACTAATAACCAACCAAGCACAGATATAGGCAGATCATATAAGACATAAACTAAAAGGTATCTTCTTCTTCGTTCTTGGTTCATTGTATAGACGATTTGTAGAAGAAGTTTTTTTTTTCTTATTTTTACTATTTATGAAGACAGTTATTGAAAAACAGTGTTACCTTTTGAGATGGCTTATTTTATTAGAGACCAGTTTTTTTTATACAAATTAATTCTTTATTTTTCGGATAGAATTTTAAAATTCATTAAAAACCGAAGAAAAAAAACACAGTAGCTTAGCTAAGGGGTCAATCTCCGGAAAACAATGATCCCAAATTCAACATTCAACAGTTTTTATTTTGATATTGCGGCCTTTGACGACATAAACAGATGTACCAGAATTTTAAATCTTCAATCTTATTCAGACTTGTATGTTTAATTAAGGTACAAGTAAAATTAAAAGTAATTTGTACGATTGCAAGTGAATTGTATGATTACAAGTAAATTGTACGATTACAAGTAAATTGTACGATTACAAGTAAATTGTACGATTACAAGTAAATTGTACGATTACAAGTAAATTGTACGATTACAAGTAAATTGTACGATTACAAGTAAATTGTACGATTACAAGTAAATTGTACGATTACAAGTAAATTGTACGATTACAAGTAAATTGTACGATTACAAGTAAATTGTACGATTACAAGTAAATTGTACGATTACAAGTAAATTGTACGATTACAAGTAAATTGTACGATTACAAGTAAATTGTACGATTACAAGTAAATTGTACGATTACAAGTAAATTGTACGATTACAAGTAAATTGTACGATTACAAGTAAATTGTACAGTTTCAAGTAAATTGTACAGTTTCAAGTAAATTGTACAGTTTCAAGTAAATTGTACAGTTTCAAGTAAATTGTACAGTTTCAAGTAAATTGTACAGTTTCAAGTAAATTGTACAGTTTCAAGTAAATTGATTCGGCTAGATTCGGCTACAACAAAAAGTGCGAATAACAAGGACACTACCAAGTACAATTACAAGTACAGTTACAAGTACAATTTCAAGTACAATTACAAGCACAATTACAAGTACAATTACAAATGCAAAAGCAATTTCAATTACTTTTACTAATACAATTACAATTGTAGTTGCAATTTTATAAACAATTTCTTGGAATTTGTACTAAAAACTTCGATGTAGGTATTGTAATATTGTATTTTTAATTCCCACAAAAAAAAAAAATTCAAATATGTGAAATAATTTCTTCCGATCAATCTTTACAGTAATTAAATAAATTCTTACTCCATTTAATTATTTCTCATTCAAATTATTTAATTATAATTACTTAAGTATTTCTAATTCCTTTTAAGTAATTTTTTAAATAATTCTGTTTATTTATTTATGTATATAAAATTACTTACGAAAAAAAATTCTCAAGCCTTGATTGTTATATTGAAAGATTGATATGTCAAATGGAATGACAATTGGATATTAACGTTCGGTAATACTTATTTCTCGGAGAGCAATAATGCCAAATTACTTAAATTTGTTGTATAAATACTTTACAAAATTCAAAAGCTTCTATAATCGAGTGATATTTAATATTAAACACATCTTGTTACAAAAAAAAAACACTGAATACTGGACAATTTTATGATCAAAAAATTTTTCAATAATTAAGTAACGCCACGGAAAGTTTTGTTAAATTTTATTGCCATAACATGGGAACACTCAAAATGTTTAAACACAAATTTAAATATCTTACAGGCTGTCAAATATAACAAAGCACGAATCAAAATTTAGTTGATGTCTTTACAAAAAAGAAACTGTCTAATTAAGTTCAGTCTCATTTAATTGAAAACAGTGTTGCCACTTCAATGAATTATTTTATTGCTTGACCAATATTATTTTTCAATTTATTTTGTTTATGATTATATTTTATTAGGCTCTTTTGGTCTATTTTATTTTTAAATGCGAATATGAATGTTAATATTTTGCTTTAATTTAATTAATTAACTTAACATTAACTTTTCGCACATCTCAAACTTAATGTAATATATCTTGTACAGTTAATAAGTTAATCTTAATGTACAGCTGTTTTTTACAGTAAAATATCAAATATTAAAATCAAAAACTTTATTTAATTCTTCACCCAACTTTTCGTAAGAGTTCCCTACTTCTTAAGGAGTTAATTATTAAAAATAATTTACAATAATAAAATTGTTTTTAACAATTATTTAAATATCTTCTTCCCTTTGTATTAAAATACATCATACTAAATATAAACTCCTAGTATTGAATCGTCCCGACAGCACTGATACAAATTGAAAATAAATAACAAATTGATATAAACGTATCAATTTAGACAAGAACTGATATTTATTATCATTTCCATCACCAGGGGTTGTTCTTAAAAAATCGAGTGCGAAAATTTTATTTCTTTCACGACAAATTCACGACATTTAATGACATATTCCTTTTTTTATTTTTTTTTTATAGGGTTGGTATTGCTAACTTAACTGTCAACATTACCAGGGGTCATTTTAAACAAAAAATTACGAGTGGCTCAAACGATCTAAGATGGCCCAGTTATCATTGAAGACATGTCTCGTTCCGGACGACTTTTTTTAATTTTAACTATATATGTACGTACCTTCAAGACCTCAGGTCTTTTGAATGCAACCTTAACTATACGCATTAGTTAGAAAGAATAGAAACTTTAATCGATAAAACATATTGAAAAAGTGAAAGAAATTGTCTGTCTGTCGTTAATTTTGGATTTTTGACTGAAAAGAATCGAGGGGGTAATTATCTTGCTCTGCGAAAACCGGTCGTCCGACGGGACGTGCCTTGATATTATTTTCAGTCAAGCAAATTCGCGTTAAGGAGATCTCAAAAAATTTTCTCCGTCACTTAGGAAGAGACACCCCAACAAAATTTCTCTGCACGAAGTCAAAAGTTTATAGGTTGTTCGTGGCCGTCATTGTCCTACCTACCCACTAAAGACTTAATTTCTGAATTAATCAACAGCGACAAAAAATATTTCAGATAGCGAGTCAAAAAAAAATGTTGTCTCATTTTTATGACAGCAAAAATTAGGAATTGCACTTAGAAACCAGACGAGTGTGGTGGCCCATAGCGTAACTGTTAGTGCGTTAAAAAAACACAAACATATATATGCCAGTAAGACCTAGGGTCTTATAAATAAGGCAATGTTCAAAGGAATAGAAGGATAGGATAGATTTTTGTTGGCACAGTGGATTGAGAAATTAGGTTTTGATTTTTCTCATTAAATCCCAGAAGTGGCGTTCAGTTGAGGGAATATAGAAAAGAATTCTGCCTAGACTGGGGATCGAACCCAAACATCCAAGTTAGCAGTCAAGCACTACTTCCACTGCGCCGGGGCCTCCCCGGGTTGGGTTGGACTATCATGCCGCAGGTTTGCCTAATTATATTCGTTCCACCTTAAAACAAAAATGTGGTATATAAGTCTAAAATATATTACGGGACTTTCCCAGTCAAGTACCTAAGGTACTGTTGTTCAAGAAAGCTGTTCACTAAACTTCGGTAAATTCTAGAAATTCTATATTTTGAATTTTCACAGTAGAACATTATTGCTAACAATCATTTTTCGGGACTTATTTTCCGTGCAGGTTGGTCAAACCTCTCAAAATAGAATTGGGACTTATGTCCCACTCAAATATTATAAAATTCCCGAAAATAAGGCAGAAGTTTCCCTCAAATGGGACAAAATTCCCACTTAGATAGGACAAAAGTCTAACTCAAATGGGACAAAGTACTCAAATGGGACAAAGTACTCAAATGGCACAAATGTTTTTCCCGACTAATGGGAACTTATATCCCTGCGCTGTTTTTTTTTTTCTCAGGGCTGCTGTCTAGTGTGACTACTTTCTCATTCTGCAAACTAAAATAGTCGCTTCTTGTTGAGACGATAGAATCCATGAAACTAAAACCCTGGAAGGAGCTGAAGACCATTCCGAAAATCGGTAAATCGTCTATAAACTCTTTCGAAGACTGAAGTGTGTTGCATCAAATGTCTTTATTGAAATTGCATACATAAATATTGACATCTTCTAAAATATACATAAGTACATTTAATTTCTATTCCGATCGTTTTTTTACTATTTTTTGGGATATTACGTATGCACATAAATTTTTACCCTTTGAGACATTTTCTTATCCACATTAAAAGTTCAAGTCTCAAGAAAACATAGTTTTATCTTGAACCTATCAAAATTCAAAACCATACTTACATACATATAACTGCCTGTCGATATTAGTAAAACCCAGTTAATATGTTGATTTGTTTAACCTGTCAGCGATTGTCATTGATCCCCAAAATAAGGCTCACGGATTTGAATTTCATCGAATTGACAGCTCTAAATTAGCATACTTTTCAAAGAATTATGTTGCAAATTTGATATAAAAATAAATGGAAACGGCAATACTGCCATATTAGAGAGAGAGTTTGAAGACCTTTTAGCCACTTTGATGTAGTTGTGTAAGTGTGTATTGAATCACAGTATCGTACATATCGTACTCCTACAAAACATCGTCATTATCATGACGATCGTCACAGTCACCAGGCCCTTTTCATTGTGTTGTCGTTGTGATCGTCGTCGTTTGTTGCTCTAAAGCTATAAGTCTGTCTATAGCTTCTCTACTGTCTGTCGGTAATATTTACGTTTAATACGGCAGCGTTCGCACAGTGCACTGTGCACAGCAACAAACAGATTAAAAGCTAAAATCAAAGTTATGGGAACATTTGTTTTATTTTTGTTGAATCTAATTCGCCATTTAGAGACGAAGGAGGTTGTGGTTGTGAAATGACGCAAAAGAGCATCAACAGTATCGATAGAGTGTGACGGACACGATGAATGTGAATCCGGTTTTGCTCCATCAGCCATTTACGTTATATTTTTTTTTTTTAAGATTCTTAGTTTTGGATTTGTATTTGCTTTATTTTGTATCTATGTTGTTGCTTTGTTAAGAGCAGGTAGTAGATTCACGAGATTATCTTTGAGTTCTTCTTATTGCAACGACCTTCAACAAATTTTAAGATTTTTTCTTATGTTGCAAAATGAGAGATTCGAACGAAGAATCACACAAAATAAAAAAAAAAGTAGAATAAAGATGAATGTCTGCTTCTTTGAGATACGAGTTCGTTTCTTTTGATACCTATACCTACATATCTACCTCAGTTATGTACAATGTATGTGCATATCTATATATGAAGATTTTAATGTGATGGTTAGGAGACTTTTTTTTTAGAAGTCAATGAACGTATTATTATCTTCGATTAGAAATTAGCTTGTCTTTTTATATTCGACTGTTTCAAGGACTTCAGGGAAACAAAAAAAAAATAATGAAAGGTAGTGAACTTTGTCTGGTCAGAACAAATAAATTTAAATTGGAGCACCTGCAAAAAAAGAACTGATCGCTGAACAAAGGATATAATTGGCATTTTGATGCAAGTTGCGGCTTGTAATTAGTGATGTCTCACTCTCAAAAACTTAACCCCTATTAAGAAAACTGTCAAAGATAAATTGCACATTTATTAATTAATTAATTGAATTTTAAGAACTTCAATAATTTAGACATTTATTTTAAAATAGGTATGGTACATATTTATATGTATGTGCAGTAAAATTTTCAATTGTGAATGGGTGTTCGAAATTGACGCTTATTTTCAGCAAAATTGGTTAACTGCCTGAACACAATAGAATGCTGCAACTGGAGCTGAAATTGCAACATCTGTGAAAAAGTGTCATACGTGATAGTTTTTATGTGCCCACAATGCAGCTGTACAGCTTTCTGTATATTTTAAAGCAAAAAAATAACCACAACCTTATTTTTTCACTTTTTTTATTCCTAATATTTTTCTTTTAATTAATAATATTTTTTCGCGAAACAAATAAGCACAAACAACTTTAGTATTTTTTTCCGGCTCTTTTTTTTCATAAAAAATTGAAACGTCAAAAGTGCTGCATGTAAAAAATTTATAATTTATCGAACTCTTGCATCACCGACTGCAGTTGCGTTGTGTTGTGTTCGTAACATTGAATTTGTGTGTATTGAATATTTTGACAGCTATTTCAGCTGCAGTTCCAGTTGCAGCTCCGTAGCCATTGTGTTCAAGCAGTAAAGGTGTAGTCGTACCATTACAAAATTGTAATAAATTCACAGAAAATGTGGGTGTTTTTTATTTTAACTCATTTTCTTATGTTTTGACTTTTTGCTTCTCTTTTTACCTCAAAACTTTATCTTGTTTGGTTTTTGATAAATTTAAATTCCATGGAATTGTATTATGTATTTTCCTCTAATCTAAATAGAAAAATATGGCATACATAATTATACACATAGGTAGGTATGTAATATTATTGCGAGAAATTATTTTTAGTTTAATCAAAATTTAAACACCGCGGTACTGACATCCACAGTACATACTAAAATTTACATTATTAACATTTAGATTTTAATATAAACTAACTTCTTAATAATTTCCAAGAAAATTTTAACTTAATGCCGTTAAAATGAATATAAATTAAATGAATAATAATCCATCAAACAAATATGAAAAAAAAAACACTTTAATGACACTAACACGGGTGACAGATTTTCTAAGAAAATAAAACTCTTAACCACAGACAATATCCGTGTTAAAACTCTTACAGCCCTATTAATAAAAAACGCTTATTTCACGAGTTAATTCAAACACGGAATAAGAATTAAGCTACGAGTTAAAATTTCCCATTAATAAAAACAAAATGGTCGTGGAATAGTAAAGTGACGTTTAACAAAAATCCCTTAAGAAAATCTACTACAATAAGTAAAATACCGCAAACTTGTTTTTTTTTTCGTATAGGTTTTGACAGCAAATTGTAATTATTGGGTACGTTCAGCAGACACAAAGGACTACACGTGTAGTCAAATTTGACCAAGGAAATACCTAAGTTAATTTTTGAAATGTCATTAATGTCAAACTTTTAACTTCCTACTTCAATTGATAAAGCACCTGTAACATTTGTTAAACTAGAAAATGTTTTAGTTTAGATCAGTTTTAAAATTTACAGAAAATATAAAAAGTTAAATTGATAGATTTTGCACAGCTGATAATTTTGACAGAAACGCACTTAACTTGAAATGAAGAGAGATATTTTTTGACTTTATAAGGAAATTCAATAATTCAAAATAGCTTTTAACGGCTATTAAAAGCTATTTTGAATCAACAATTAAATAGTGCTAAGTCTTCTACTTGGCTGATGTATTTCAGTAGTATGTAGAATTTGTATTATTAAAAAAAAAAACATTCATATTATTATTTTTATTCAAAATTAAATTTGCAATCTTCACTTTTTTTTAATATCAGAAGAAATATGACACATCGGTTCTTATTCCATCGCTAAATCACCTTCTTCAGTGGTTTAGCTTAGTAAACGTCACTTAGTAGACATTTTGTTTTATTAATAATATTTTGCACTTAGTACAAGGAATAAGCCCTTATTCTAATCCCCTTTGAGAAACCCGCAACATTTTGGACTCGCTTTTCTATTTGGCACAAATCTGCATTGAAATCACTTTCTTATGAAAATATAAACACATTCGACTTCTAAATTCCTCACTTAGAAAACCTTGTTTCGTATTTCTTTGCTTTGTCTTTGAGTGTTGTTAGTTGTGAATTACTTTTCTCCACTAGTTTAGTTCTTTTTGTTGGTTCAATATGTGATAAACATAGAAAGCGTATAACTGTATTTATTCTTATTTATTTATCCCTTGGTAGTTGGGTTACTCAAAATACCTAGATATTAAATTGTACAAATGTCATCTGCTATTCTCATTAAGTAAACAAACATTTTAAAGATGTCTTTAAAAATAGGATATTCCTCTTGAGAATCCAACTGCTATTTTTTTAAAAAGAAATCAACATTTAAGATCGTGCCTGCAGATTAATAAAAAAAATTAAATATCATCACTCCAGAATCCACTTTAAACTGTCACATGCTTACAACATTTCATTTCACACTTGACAACAAAAAAATCACCACCAAAGCAAAGCATCGCACATCACCATCAGAGAATTCAGAAGTTAAACGAGGAGTAAAAACAATAACAACAAAAAACAAAAAATAAACAAAAAAGAAGGTATGCAAGTACTTTAATCCCAAGTGCTGCACTTTAATATATGTCCACCATGCCCATATCTTTGTCGGTGATGATGAAGAAAATTGTTTCTACTCCTGAAGTTTGGTTGAAATACAAAAATATAAATACCCATCAGCCGCACTCATGACGTCGGCGGCTACGACAACACGACGACAGAACCAGAACGTGTCTCTTCTGTCGTCCACCCAGCAGCGGAGATCATCATCTTACAAAAGTGTCATCATTGTTGCTCACATACATATTATATTGCCACTCCTGCTACATTACCTTCTTACATTTTTTTTCTGAGGAAAAATACCAATCCTAGACCTTGCTGAAAGGTTTTTTTTTTATTATTTTGTACTTATGCACCTACTCCGTGGCAATTTTCAATTTCCTTGGAAAAATCAGCTGATATCCCTATCTCTGGACTTGACGCCGTAGTTAGTAGGGAAGGTACTTCTTCTTCCTGCCATTCCATGCCAACATGGTCAAAGCAATCGACTTGTGTTAAGGGTTACCACAACTTTCTTTAAGAATTCTGCTGCCTACAAAAATTAGTAAAATCACATCGACTATTCAAACTAATAAAGGGGGTTTACTTGGAACAACATGCTTGACAATATGGTTTGATGAAAAACAAAAAAGTTTCAAAAGATTGTGAAAACCATACAAAATGGTGAGACAAGTAGTTGTTGCTTCCGTTTAAATGATAAAACATCGATGGTTGTTTAATATGAAAAACTATTAGTTTTGGTGAGTTAACTCAGGTTTAACTTTAATCTCGAATTGCAAAACTTTCATGGATAGATTGACAAGCATATTTGAGAATTTGAAAGCATGCTTTCTAAGCCTGAATCAAATTTATTTTTCAAAATATTTTGCGATCTTCTTTTTTTGGCTTTGAGCAAAGCTCTAAGCAGAGGCTGAGCGATCAGAGCAAAGCTCTGAGGACATTATGTTCAGAGCCCTCAGCTTTAATTATGAAACACACTTGAGCACTGAACTGTCATTTCATACTAAAATAATATATTTTTGTTTACCTGAAGTGGTTTGAGAATCCATTTTTAATTGGCGTTCAGAAAAATGAGATCGTAGAGATTTTTCTCACTCAAAAAGTGAGCAATCAGTTCCAAGATTTTTTTCCTCCAGAGTTTTGAAGCAAAACTGAGAAATTTTGATGAGGAATCCTGTTCATGTAACTGAAAATGCTGAGATCTCCTAGATCTCATTTTCCTGAACACGCCTAATTTATAGGGTTCGTTTTTTTTAATGTCTGTCAAATCACATAAAAAATAAAAGTGAAGTTGGCTTTGCTCAGCGTTTTGCTCCATTTGCTCGGGCATTTCATTCTGAAGATACAGGGCATGCTCCGAGCTCGTATGGAAAAAAGAAACACGACTTATGTGCTCTGATTTGTCTGAGGTAAAAAAGAAACATAGAACTTATTTTTGACAGCTCAGTGATCTGCTCTGAGGTAAAAAAGAAAAACACCATTTATAACGAGAAGTAATAATGTTTGATAGCATGTTTGACAACCATGAACGCTAATGATTTTCATCCATAAAACATATCTGAGAGAGTGCACGCTGGTACTTATAGACGACATATTAATTTGGAATTGGAAAAAACACACCTTCTTTTGCATTATTAAAACCTTTTTTTGTTGCTGTCGACTAATAAAGACTTTGACTAGCACAAATAGTGATTAATAGACTATGATGGCAACACTTCTAGATACTTGTCGCATTCCTGTTCTGGATCGTCTTTATGTCTGTCCGTCTTTTTCATTTGAAAAGCTATTACAATGCAATTTACACCGAGTTTTATGTGCGTTCATCATCATCATCATCATCACCGCTAGCCTGGATAATGTTCCACCTTGCCTTTCCAAACGGGTTTCAATTCTGTCCGTTTCTCTCTGTTTACACATCGCATTCTCTTGGCACGCATTTTTGTTGTTTTATTTACTATACCTACTACTTACTACTTCTTGTCTTCTTTGCCTTGTATTCAAATTTTTTGTTGTCTTCCTTCTTGTTTATGTTTTTTTTTTTTTTTGTCTTTTTCATGTGATTTCACGTGATTACTCATCCGCAACAACAAACTTGAAAGTTCAGTCAACTTTTATTACAGAAGTTTTTCTTGTAGGTATTTTTGTTTATTTTTTTTTGTTGTATGGTATGTGTGTGTACGATAATATTATGATGTCTCTTTATCGTATGTTTCGTTTTTTTTTTCTCCTTGTTTTTTTTTTTGTATTCATATGTTTACACCCAAAGCCGCTCCTTGTGATATTTTTTGTTGTTGTTGTTTTTGTTTATTATTGTTTTTAGTCGAGGTGTAAATGCGCACGTCAAAACGCACTTCAATCGTTAAGTCAATAATAATACGTTCATTTGACAGTTTGGTTTTCTTCTAAAGATTGCCGATGTTTGTTTATTTTTGTAGGTGCCTACATATTACAAAAATTATTTACTTTTTTTTTGCTAACGTTTTAAGCGGCACTTTTTAATTTTGATCCTGTCGCCACCTCTAAAGCGATCAATTTTGATAAGAAATATCGATTGATAATGACTTATTTAAATATTAAACTTAATCAAAGATTATGAGAGAGCGATACTGATAACATCACATAATGTAAGCTAAAAATATCAATATTAATGTCTGTATTATATACATATGTAGGTATCTAAGTTTACATTGTAGCTTTGTTTACAAAGCTTGCACTTTGCTTAAGTCTTAGTTCCAGAAACTTTCGATGTACAAACATCTATGCCGGCGGTAGGGTAAACTAAAAACGTGGAAATTTCTGTGACACATGACATTGTGATCATACACGTTACGATACGTTGATGTAAATCGAACACGTTCACGGGTACGATCGTTGGTACTTCAAACTAAATCGAAAGATCGAGTTGAGTTTGGCTTGAAATTTGGTTGACAGTTGACAACTCGTCGCGTTCTGTGATGTAAAACCAGCACTTGAATACTTAATTTAATGTTTACACATCTTAACCGTGAGTCCCGGCACTCAAACTTTTTTTGTTTTGTTAGTCGAGCTTTTACCTATTCGTAAAATTGAACCAATATTTTTTTAAAGGCCAGTTGAACAAACATTTGAACCCTTGTTTAGCATTTTTAAAACAAAAATTCCGGCGGATTAACTGATGATCAATCATGGTTCGAGTTCCAGTATATCATAAGAACCAATTATATGATTTAATCGTAAATGTACAGTAAAACCCGCTTAAGAGAAACGGCAAAATGTCACAGTATTTCTTTCACTTAAGCAGGTTTTTCACTTAACCGAACCCCGCTTAAGTGAAAAAAAATTTCACTTGAGCGGAGTCCGGATAAGTGAAAAACAAATTTCACTTAAGCGAATTTAAAAATTCCATTCAGCGGAAATGTAAAGCTAGAAAAAAATTGAATTTATCTTTTGGAGTTGCCTAAAAAAAATTAAATAAAATCCAACAACGATTTAATATGTAACACAACAATATTTTTTTGATAGCCAAACCAAAAAGCAATTTGTTTACAAAACGAGAATGAAATGGTTGGAGACATACAGAAATTTAAATGTCATTTTGTGGTGAAAATGGTGGAGGTGAAAAATAAAAAAGAAGTGAAAGTGTTCAGCAAATTTTTTGTTCTGTTCGATTCAATTTTTTTTCACTTAAGAGAGTTTTTTTCAATGAGAAATATAAAATTTAACTGAAAATATTTTTCAGGTAAGCGGGTTTTTCACTTAAGCGAGTTTCGCTTAAGCGGAGTGTTTTATAGGTGATTGGTCGAAAAATGCTCGGGGATGAAAGATTTGTTTCAGCTAAGCGGGTTTTTCTCTTAAGCGGGTTTTACTGTACTAGGTAGGTATACTCTTTTGTTTAAGATTAAGAAACTATTTTTAATAGCAAAAGCTACATACATATGTATGTATGTATGTATCTAAGTCAGCATGTGAAATTACGCCCCTAAAAATCGTGTCGAAATGTATGTATATGTTAGGTAGAGTTAAGTAGAGCATTATTTATTTATTTTTTGTGAAGCCTATAATTATTATTTTATGTTTTAACTGTTGAACTACCATTTTCTAAAGAGGGCGTGTCATTTGTAGCTGAATCCGTATCCAAACATACAACTTGCACAACTATGCAAAATTTTCTTGTCCTGATATCAATAATTACAATATAGAAATTCATGTATGCATGTTGGTGTCATTAAAAAAACAAAACTAGTTGGAGAACTACATCAGTCTTTCAATCTATCCAACTTCAGACTAAGATCGAACTTACTCAAATGTGTGATATTTTAAATTCCTTTCTATTTTGTATTCTTTTATTTATTGAAACTATTAATTCTTCTTTAGTACGAGATGGACATCAACATGTATTAAATCAAATTTCACAATCTAACTACCCAACTGACAAACAGCACGAATAGTAAATAACTATAAAACATCTATGTATGTAACGGGTGATTTTTTAGCTGGTTTGGTTTTGGCAACACTGGTTTTGACAGCTGACGTGTGTTTAGTACCTTGTGTCACTGTCAAACAGCTTCAGTTTGGTTTGCAATTTAACCATGAATCGTCTTACAAATGAACAACGCTTGCAAATTATTGAATTTTACTATCAAAATTCGTGCTCGGTTCGAAATGTTCATCGCGCGCTGCTTCCATTTTATGGTCGGCATTCTCGACCTTCTGAGCAGTCTATTCGGAAGATTGTGACCAAATTTCGCACCAAATTTACTTTGTTGGACATTAAACCACCAACACGTTTACGTACTGTGCGTAGTGAAGAAAATATTGCGGCCGTATCAGCTAGTGTGACAGAAGACCGCGAAATGTCGATTCGGCGCCGTTCACAGCAGTTAGGCCTTTGTTACAGCACTACGTGGAAAATTTTGCGGAAGGATTTGGGCGTAAAGCCTTTTAAGATACAGCTGGTGCAAGAACTAAAGCCAGCCGACCTACCACAACGCCGAATTTTTGGTGAATGGGCTCTTGGAAAGCTGGCCGAGGATCCGCTTTTTTATCGAAAAATTGTGTTCAGCGATGAGGCTCATTTTTGGTTGAATGGGTACGTAAATAAGCAAAATTGCCGCATTTGGAGTGAAGATCAGCCAGAAGCATTGCAACAGCTACCAATGCATCCCGAAAAAGCCACTGTTTGGTGCGGTTTATGGGCCGGCGGCATTATTGGGCCATATTTCTTCAAAGATGATGCGAATCGCAGCGTTACTGTCAATGGTGAACGCTACCGAGCGATGATAACAAACTTTTTTTTGCCCGAAATGGAAGTTCTTGACTGGCATGATATGTGGTTTCAACAAGACGGTGCCAAATGCCACACAGCACGCGAAACAATGGCGCAATTGCGAGGCGAGTTTGGTGAACAGTTAATTTCACGTTTCGGGCCGGTCAATTGGCCGCCTAGATCGTGCGATTTGACACCATTAGATTATTTTTTGTGGGGGTATGTCAAGGCTAATGTCTATAGGGACAAGCCCGCTTCGATTGACGCACTGGAAGCCAACATCCATGCATTCATTCGTGAGATACCGGCCGATATGTGTGAAAGAGTATGCCAAAATTGGACTCAGCGGATGGGCTACCTGAGACGCAGCCGCGGTCAACATTTGCATGAAATTATCTTTAAACATTAAATTGCAAGGTTCAAACTATCGATTCAAATAAATATTTTATTCATTTTTTCGAATTTTTTGTGTTTTTTTTTTTTTTAAAGTTCTAAACCTCTTAAAAAATCACCCATTATGTACCTATATTAGTAGGTACTTCGCTGTTGGTCACGTACACCATTTTTGCAGTAGGTATGTGGCGCCACTCCATTCACATTCATGAAACACGTCTGAATTAGAAAAAAAAACACAACCGGGAACGCCAAAAACATAACATACAAAAATACCGTTCAAGGTTTAAAAACAACTTTTTTTTTGATGACAGTTCTAGTTGACACTTGACAGTTAAATAAGAAATAATATTGGGGGTTGGTTTGTACCGGCAACACCCTACCAAGTTGAATTACTTGTTTTTCATGCGAGTAAAATTAGAGAGGAAACACTGACATCCAAACAAATTTTGCTTATACTTACATAGATAGATTGTACATATATTTTTTTAAATAACTTGCTGTTTCGAAATTGACGTATAAATTGTACAGGGTGTCCCAAATATAGTTGAACAAAGGTATTGTGACTTTTGAATGGATATCTGTAGGTATCATGTTCAATTGACTTTTGATTTAATTTGACAGATACCTACCACACTTCATAAATCTACGTAGAGAAGGTACCTACAGCCTGATTTATAAACATTTTATAACGATCTCATGTTATATAGGTACTATCCTTGAAATGCAACTTTTTTTTTCAACTTAAGCAACACTTTTTCACTATCTCTTTCTAAGATTTAATAGGAGAAGAATCCATCACAATGACGACGCACGTTGTTCGATCGTTTTCGATTCCCATAATTCAAAAACTTCACAACAAAGTATGTACATTTAAACGAAATGAGATTTCGAGACACCCTGTTGGAAGTAGATATACAAATTACAAATACAATGACGATGACGATGACGACTCACTAGCAACGCTAGCTAGCGACAAGTCGAAGGCAACCATTTGAAAAAGTAGGTCACATGCAATTAAAACAATTTTTTTTTTGTTGTTGCTTTCGCTTCCTCTCTATCTCTCTCTATGGGCACATTTATTGCGATTCACTGTTCTTGAGGCTGGTTGCTTCTCCTACTGCTGCTGCTGTGTTCCAATTTTCAAAAAGTTGAATTGGAAAACATACAAAAAAAAAAAAAAAAAGTTTAACAAAAAACATTGAAAAGAAAAATCATTAAAAACAAAGTAGAGTTTGCCGGTCGTCATCGGTCGGTGTGATGGTATCTTGTTGTTGTTGCATTCATTCACAATCATAGTTTGGCTTTCCTTCGAAGTGGGTGGAATGAGTTCCGAGGGAGGTGAGTCAAGTGATAAGCTCGTTCGCCATTGCTTGTAGAGATGTACCCACCTATACCTTTTATACTTTCCCAACCCAACTCATTGGACGATAAGTTTGTTCTATGTATATGGTAGGTAGGAAGGTATATATGGTTGACCTAGTTTCCCATCAAAATAAGTAAACACAACCACACCGACAAAACGAAAAAAAAAAATGCTATTTTCGCAATGCAATATTTGTTGCATACCAACATATACTATTGTACTGGTAATGCGTTTTGTATAAATATTTATATAGTCGTATATTATGTACTTATGCATATACTTTTATATAAATTATATAGGGCAAGTTTAGGTTGTTCCCATATACATCTACTTAGAATGGAGGATTTCTATTATTTTTGTTGTTTCTATCGTAAAAGGGGCCTTTAAAGGATTAGAAAAAAAAAACATAATTTTCGTCAAATTAGAACTTATTCACGTTTTCATTAAATTTGCTAATTGCTATGCAGTAGAGGTGTGGTATAGTTCCGTCGACATAGCGCCACTACCTCTAAAGCTAACAATTTCGACAACGACTTCATATACAATTTATATATGTATGTGTATGCATACATTATTATAATGTAGGTACTCGTAACGGGGAATTTTATCAATGGCAAAGTGCATGATGTGGTGGTGGGTATAAATAAAGTAGGTTAGTGGTCTTAATTTGTTTATTTATTATATGTTTCCCGCGCTTAGCAGGAAGCTTGTGGTTGATTTAATCGTTCGTCACGCAACATTGTTCTTAACCAAAGGAAATTCAGTACGTGAGAAACTTTTCTATGGAATACAAAAGTTTTAAGGATTTAAGGGGAGATATTTTGTGGTTTGAGATTAAAGGCGACTTTGAAGGCGCCCTTGAAATTGAAAGTTTAAAAAAAAAATCCAGGAAAATGTGTAAGAAAAATAATCTCTCTCGATTCACTCTATTAATCGAGTTTAAAACTTAAATCCGAATGTACCAATTTACATTAAATTTATATTAATTCATGTTTCGATTTAAGTTTTAAACTGAATTAATCAAGTCAATAATATAGTAGTTAAAGTCTTAGACACAATTTTTCGGTATAAGAACATTCAAGTTCGTGGTTAAACTTCAATTAACTCCTAAAAAATGTCAGTTGCTGCGTTCTCAGTTCTTTTGATCAATACCGCCTGGCCCGTAGATCCCGTCGTTAAATTTTCTACTCCATAATCCATTAACCGATACACACACTGGACCGAATATCAACCAAAGCAGTACAGTATCGATCAGTACAGAGATCGATCGAAAAAATACTCTCGTTAAGTTTTGTTTATTCTAGGTAAAATGTCAATTTAGTACCAGTAAAGAACGTCTGCCAGATGCACTGAAATAATGCACTATTACCGACAAACACCACAACAGAATACAAGACTTTTATGTTTGCATATGAAAGTAAAGATCTATATGTATTTAAAAATCCCAGTAATTTTTTGCTATCATTCACGCCCAAAATTTGCTGCGGGCCTCGGTCTAGTCTGAGTTGTCAGAGCTTAGAATGTTTGTTTCTTTTTTAGTTCAGAGCATGTTTTATGAGCTCAGCATAAAATAAAGGAGCAGATGAAGTAAAAAGCTGAGTACGGTTTACTTCTTCCAATTTTCAGGTAAACTGACATATTAGGTACTACCTAATCATGTGACAATTCAAGGCTCAGTGTGTTTCATAATTAAATCGGAGAGTTCTGATCATAAACACTCTAGTCCACAAAAAATTTAGGCAAGATTATCGCAGGTGGCCGGCCTCTTCCTAGATTTTCCCCATAAAATATCAAAATGTTCCTTATACACACACCCCTATTGCGATTGTCAATTTTAAATTGAATATTGACTTTTATCAACAATTTTCTTTAATCCGTATTGTGATTGTCAAACTTTTCTTCTGATCTGCATACATTAAAAGCAATATTTTATATTATAAATATAAAACAAATATTTTATTTAGAAATAAAAATGCAATTTGTCCAAGTGACCGGCCCTAGTTTCTTGAAGGGGATGGATGCTCCTGATATCGGCCAACCCAAACCTTACAAGTTTAGTAATTTATTTAATTTTGATATACCTACATACCACTATGTAACTAAATATATATACAGTGAAAGCTCTACTTGCGGACAGCTCCAATAAGCGGACAATTCCCTTAAACGAACACATTTTCGGAAACAAACTTCTTTTTCGAATCTTTCATACAAATTACTTTCCTATAAACGGACACTCTCATAAACGGACGCGGACACTTTTTATTACTCATTTTAGATAGAGAACCTCCCATACGCGGACACATAATTTTATTTTTGGCTCATTTTTTATCAACAAATGAAGCAGAAAAAAAACAGAAGGTCCGTTATTAAAATAAGTAAGCAAATCCATAGAAAATCTCCGATAACCTGACGCGAAGTCTAATAACCGAACAGAGCGATGTTATGTTGAAAGCTTATTAGGGGATTTCCCGAGTAACTAAGAAGGTGTAATTTTTAAAATGTATGGTTTCCTTTCCTTTTCTTATCGCGTTCCGTTATATTTTGAGCGATGTCATTTTTTAATAATAAGAATTTAATATGAAGTTTAAAAAAAAAAAGTTTTTCTATTTCTTTCCCTTAACCGGACAAAAATTGGGAGACCATGAGTATCCGCTTATTAGAGCTTTCACTGTACCTATCTACCCGAAGCTTCTAAATACCTATTTATAAAAAGCTTGATAGGACATGTTCCCACTTTCTACAATAATTGTCTATTCAGATTCAATTCTTCAGTCTCTACGATTTCTGATTTCTCGGTAAAACTTTGTTTATCAAAATTGTGGAGAATTTAATTTTCTACAAAACTGAGGTAAAACTTCGTTTGAGGGACCTCTGGTTCCCTAGATATAGTGAATTAACCTCTAGGTACCTACATTAATTGCGCTGCGAATTTTATGGCATTTTTGTTTTGTCATCGAATATCGAATGACAGTTTTAACTTCTGAAAAGGAAGGAATCTATCTACTACCTACCTTAATAAAGCTTTTTCAGTCACTTATTTAAAAAAGGTGTCATGTTTATCGTTTTGACAAGGGATCAAAGATGGAAGGAATAAGAAGACGTACCAAAACCAAGAGATAAGCCAACAAATAGGTACCAGATTTTCTATTTCTGTAGGTAGGTATTTACCTAGCTGCTTTTGAAATGTTAACGAGCCTTTTTCATGTTGTCTTTTGGCGGCTCATGGATATTATGTGTAAGTTGTTTGCATCGGTCTTTGTCAGTTTTTTTTTTTATGATTCCACACAATAAGGAAACGAATCGAATTACCTATTACCCCTTCCTTTTTTTTCAAATCCAAACAAATAAATTAATTATCTCCTTAAAAAACTACCCTCTAATTTTAATCTGCAATGAAAATTTAAAATACAAACCTTCATAAATATAAAAGATAAAATCCGCACGTGTAATGAATGTTGTTGTAGTTTAGAATATAAAATCCAATTTCAAATCCAGTAGTGAAGTGAAGATTGTTTGTTGATTTTCCCTTTCCTTCTCATCTAAACATACACACACATATCCAAAAGTATTCAACTTCCACACTCCACAAAATAACAAAAAAAAGTATTCTTTGTCTTTGCTTTAAATTATTTTCGTTTTATACTTCTTTTGTCGCTCGCTCTGCTTATTGCATTATTTATTCATTTATTTTATTACATAAACCCCGCTAAACAGCATGATAGCGACAGCGACGATAGCCAGCATGACGATAAATCATGCACCTTGATAGTTGATAGCGCTAGCGCGATGCGCATAGGCAAAGCACAAAAATACACAAAGAATACACAGAAAACACAAAAGAATACCGTAAAAGAATAATTTATATATGTAGGTATGATAAAAAAAAAAGCCACACAAATACACTTAATAAATAAACACTTAACGAAACCGTATACCGATAGATACGTTTTGATGAGATTGCACCTGTGTGTGCATTTAGTTTCTCTTAATTTCAACACTTTATTCCTGAGCCTGACGAACAAAAACAGCAGAAACACTCTTTCAAAGTTGTTTCTTTTTCTAATAAAAATCTAATCTCTTTTCCAATTGGAAGAGAGTTGAATGCAAATACACAAACACTTTATATTATTCACAATACAGTCACACACAGGGGGTCGGTAAGAAATTGTAAACACAATACCGTAAACGATATACGCTGGTAAACTGTAAAATGCAACTAGATTTTTTTTGTATAAGATATATGTATATATGTAGGTATGTGTATCTAGTTCATATAAAAATTTTCTTTTTTCTTTAATTCGACATCGATTTTTTTAATTTATTTTGATTGAACACAATTTATTTTTGTTGGCAGGCAGACATACGAAAAATACGAGATTTGATTTATTTTGTTGTTTTATTATTCGATAATTACGATACTGAGATGAAAAACTGCTTATTTATTATTACGATACGATGTTATATCAATATTTTGTTGTTATATGTAATTCGGTATAAATATTCGTATTAAATTGTTAAATTTATATAATTATTTTGTTGTAACGGTTTAAAATGTATATTAACATGTAGACAGTGTTTGAGGTTATATTATAAGGAGTACTACGGTATATATTTGTATATTATAATAATTAAGTCCTTAGAAAAAAGGCAGTGATTTGTTTTTTTTTTTTAATAGGAGATTTATCTCCGGGACCGGGCGACACACGTCCACTCTATGTGGCCGAATTCTGTAAACTGAAATTTCAAGAGTTTTTAACGATGAAGAGAACCAATAATCGGCCTAAAGCAAGCAAGCACACACCCACATTATACACTAACACATTTTTATTCCAATTGGATTTTAATTTTACTGCTGTTTGGTTAGTGCTTTTATCATTATTTTGTTGGTATTTTTTCGTTAAGTTAAGGGGTAAAAAGAGGTAGGGGTTGGGATGGGCATAAGACAGGACTTTGGATAAAAATAAACTTTAAATAAAACACACAAACGTATTAATATGCCCACAGAATACAGAAAGCCAAATCCAAAAATGAGAATGAAGGAGGCTCGGCTTGAAAAGGGTTGCCATTGTACTTTTTCGTCCGATTGGCTGTAAATAATGAATGAGCAAGCCAGTCAAATTATTTATATCAAATATTAAAAGCCAACAGGGACCGCTGTCGTAATGTTGTAACCAAAAAACATTGATGGGAAATTTGCATAAGTTGGCATTAAAGTAGCGAACATTTTCCTTTTTCACTTTTTCCTTTATTTTAGAATGCGTTAAAAGATAAATTTAATTTAATTTTTGTTGTTTTGTATGATTGAAAATTTCAGAATTAAAAACAATTATGTAATGTAGGTAGGTAAAAACAACAAAACAATGGCACAACATTTTAAACTGTGTATTATTTTGTTTACTTTAAAGCTCCTTTCTAAAAATATCTTAGTTTAAAACACTTTTTAACTAGTATTATACTAAACCAGTTTTTTTTTAATAAACTTCATTTAAAAACGCCTAAAACGGTGAAAAATTTGTGACGAAAAAAATTAGCAAACATACCCTTTTTGACGTTTAGTAAATGTCAAAGTGTAATATGAAGTTAGTTAGGTAGTTCTGCAATCTCAGAATTCTGAACGTATAATTCGTAGGGCTACCTTAAGTGAGATTCCTCACTTTTGCTGTCGAAAAGCTGAGACTAATATTTTTTGATTCGTTTGTTCAATTATTTTTTTGAATTCGTTTTATTTTATTTTTTCTCAACAGTTGCAAAAGTTGCAACAAGGTGTTTAAAACTAAAACTGTAGAATATCTCACTGACTATTTCAAGTTATAGAATGCAACTAGTTGAGCGTGTATTTAAGGGTTAAAGATTATTACACCTAAGAACGCTGGCAATGCTCTCAAAAGAACAATCGCATTCCAGTTCAATAACAAAAGAAAAATATAATAAACAAGGCTATTAGATTGCGATGCAATGTTTGTAGTTGTAATGTCGTTAAAAATAATATTATTAAAAACCAAAATTTTCGTTTTTATGGCACAAATTTAAAGTGATTTAAATTAAAACACTTTGAAAAAACTACATGACTACCGAAAGGAACATTATCTTTAACAAATAACTTCATCCGAAAACTCATAGGAAAACAATAGGAGTAGAGATGCCGCGAATAGTGACTCGGCCGAATACCGAATACCGAATATTCGGCCACACTCGTCGGCCGAATACCGAATATTCGGCAGCCGAACATTCGGCCAACGATGTGTATCTAAGTGAGAGACTATTTTCAGAATCTGGAATTGTTTACGAAGATAGACGTAATCGTTTGCTACCAACAAAGCCGAAAAAGTAGTTTTTATTCACCACAACTTACCATTAGTAGATTTTGAATACTAAAATACAAATTTTTGAATAAAAGAAAACATTTATTGTAAGATAAGCCTTTTTTATTCTCCATTTGTTATTCGGTATTCGGCCGAATGTTGTGAACTATTCGGCCGAATACTGAATATCAAAAATATAGGCCGAATGCCGAATAGTGGCCGAATATTCGCGGCATCTCTAGGAATTAGTCTCAACCTTAGTATCATCGTAAAATGTTTGAAAATGGTTTTTTACTTTTGACCAGATTAAGCGACTTACGCAACATTTGGTCTATACTTATTACAAAGCTGTCAGTTTTTCGAAAATACCCATATAAATGCAATCGGTTGAATTCTTTTAAACAGATGTAATCAAGAAATCGGCTAGTTAAATTTGACATGGACGCGGATGGGTAGATTTAAACAGTCTATTTTTTATTTTTCAGACACTAAATAGATAAATCACCATGTTAATTACAGGCTCGAGCAACAAGTGCAATTGATATTAATTTATTTTAAAAATAGTTCGTCTCTTTTGTCGTTGCGCCCATTTTACATGGTCGTCCTTCCCAATCGACAATTCAACGTTTGGTGGCCAAATTCGAGTCTACTGGTTCAGTGACAAATCAGACAACACCCGTACGTCAAGGAAAGGCAAGATCTGCCGAAAACAATTCCAATTTCACCCGTTAGACTTTTTCTCAGTATAAAGTGCCCTTTATTCGCAGTTCTATTTCAATATGCCCCACACGACCTATGCTTTTAAAGTCAACATAACCCGAGCCATATTTATATTTATACGCCATAGTTATCGAAAATTAGATTTTAACTATGTATGTCATATTCCACACCTTACCACACGCCTTTAAAAAAAAAATCGTTGAAATCTACCATACAACCTGTTTCATTCAATTTTACTGAAGATGCAAAGTTTTACCTCAGGGTTCTAGATGTGATATTTTATCTTTATTATTAATTGTGAGATGAATTCATTTAAATCAAATTTTGGGGCACCAAAAGTCTAGTTTGCAGTTACTATTCCAAAAATTAAATATTATGCAAAAATTCATTAGATCATCGAAATTCAACCGAAAGCACAGATTTTTAATGAAATTATATCTAAATAATTTTATTTGTATGAATTGTTTTTTGGTTTTAAATACAAAGTTATAAATTAAAGTTAACATTTTTGGCAAGATAATAACATTATATTAGGAGGAAAAATTGTTTTGAAAATTTTATTTTTTTCGCATAGGAACTGTAAACTTGGTTTAGGAGAAAAAGGGACTTAGGAGTTTGAATGTTCAAGGTCTAAGGATATTTAAATTCTATTAGTCGCAAAGATAAAAATTTAAAGAATGATAAATTATGTTTAAAATAAAATACAGATATGTCTCAAAAATATGGTGTGCCATAATTGGTATGCCTAAGCCAAAATGAGTTAAGTGAGATAGGTGACCCTGATCATATTGTTTTAGGGAGTAAATAAAATGTACATATGCCTTAAATGTTACTTTAGCTTTTGTTTAGTAATTCGAGTCCATACCACCATAATATGCAATCAATGCAACAGAAGTCTAATTTTTTAAGGTATACAATATGACGACTTATACACTAAGGGAAATTTTAGGAAACAAAGACACAATTGCAATGTGTTATTAGATATCTAGCTCTGAACTAGCTCATTAATATCAAAGCTCATAGCTGGGGTCAATTCCATCTGTAGATTGTTGACAAATTCAAACTTAATAGCTTTTTATCTTAATAAGTTTGAGAATCACTTAAAGCATATTCATCAAATGATAAAATGAAAAATTGCGTAACAAAATTATATTTTTTTATCACTTCATAGGTTTACACATCGGGAATTTACTCATTGGCGATATTTGGTCATTTGGCCTTGTGAAAAAAGGCACTATATACTTTTTTTTAATCTACGACGGCGGTAGGGTAAACAAAAAACCTTACATTACGTGTAAAACGTTCCGTGTCACACATTCAGCCTTATTGTGAGTTTCATCTTAAAATTTCTTGTTAGCCCGGAATTTTAAAAGCCCGAACAAAATTTCGTTCGCCTACTAAAGATAAGTGAAAATTTAGGCAGTCAATGGCATTACACTGTCCCCGAAATGAATCATGATATTTTTAGTAAAACTCACAATAGACGAAAAGTGAAATGTCAAATTTTCCGGGTGGAATGTTATTCGGGTGAAACTCACAATGAGGCTGTTTATTTTGTAATTAGGTACGTCGGATAAGATTGATGTTTGCACAGCTTAACTGTGAGTCCCGGCACTCACACCATTTTTAATATGAATCGATAGGAGCTTATTTGGAAACAAAAATTTATGTATAAAAATCAATAAAAAAAAAAAAACAGTTAGTTACATATATTGAGTTTTGTTTGCTTGTACCTAATACACTTTTTCTTAACTATGTATTTTGAAAAAAGCGTATTTAACTGTTAATTTGTTTTCAATTTTTAATTAAATTTTTTAGCTTTTCCATTTGGGTATAAATATTAAAAAAAATGTTGCTCCTTACATATGTTGGCTTTTCACGAGTCAATTTTTGCCGTACGGCCAGTCGCATTCTCGAGTTGTGCGACTGGCCACACTGAAATCGCATGCGATTTATAATTCAGTTTACTTATAAGTGTCCACACACACACACTTTGGTTTCCGTTGGTTCTACAAACAATAATGTTTTTTAAAGCATTCTCAAAATTTCACAATATTATTTTTCCTTATTATCTCGTTTGACAGACTTGAGCACAAAATAAACAAAAAACACGTTGCGGCACGGAAAAGTTTGACTAGGTGCCTTCTTTAGGGTTTGCGATGTTAGTCACATACCACAATGTTGCCGCTAAGAAATTTTAAAAAGTCGTTAAAAATGGGTCACGAGAAAGAAAGGGGTGGCCCCGGCGCAGTGGAAGTAGTGCTTGACTGCTAACTTGGATGTGTGGGTTAGATTCCCAATCTAGGCAGCATTCTTTTCTATATTCCCTCAACTGAACGCCACCCCTGGGATTTAATGAGAAATATCAAAACCTAATTTCTTAATCCACTGTGCCAACAAAAATCTAACTTATCCTTCTATTGCTTCTAACATTGCCTATTTTATAAGACCCTTGGTCTTACTGGCAAATATATGTTTGTGTTTGTTTGTTTTTTTTTTTTTTTAAAGTCGCATTTAAAATTTTTTTTTAAATAGATATTAAATTAAAATTAAACGAAATTCGCAAAAATAAAATATTATTTTAGATTTTTATTAAAAAAAAATAACCAAAGCAATCGTTATCCGCAATAGACTTTTTCCCCCACTTGGGTAGGTTACTATTTCATAAATCAATGAGAGACTTATAACCCACCCTTATGAGCCAGAAGTTCACAAAAAATTGGGCCAATATTCCCTAATTTTAGAAAGAAAGTGCGTCATAAGTCTACAAATATTTTCTCGATTTTTTTAAATTACTAAACGCACTGTTTATTAAGAAAATTGTTGACATTGGCGCCTACCTGACGACTCAACAAATACCCTTAGCGGAACAACGGAGTTGGGTGAACGCTACAGAGGACCCAAATTGGGAGTAAAAATCCTTTGAACCCGCGAAACAGGCCACCCGATGAACTGATTGTTCAACCGCACGGCAAAAATCGACTCGTGAGAAGCTGTCATTACTATCAACAAAAAACAAGCAATCCATGGAAAAACATTTTTGGATTTGAAAATCGCAACACTAGTATATAATAACGATTTAAAAAATTTTGATAATAATATAAGCCATCATTTCAAGGCGAGTTATTTTAGTTGAAATATGTAAGTAAATAAGAGAGTTAGAGTAATTTGAATTTACTCTTTTTTTTAATAAGGAACTAATTAGTGATGGGACTGATTAACAATATTCGAAAAAAAGACCGTTATGTTCCGAAAACAGAGTTCAGAGAAGGTATTATAAATAAATTCATTATTCTTAACATCATTTTGATTTTCCATATATTTTTTTTTAAAAAAGGAAATTTTAAATTACCACAAAAAAGAGATTGAATCTTTAATTTATTCACTAAGCTCTCTGTTGACAACGATGGAGGCACAACAGATAATTAATTCAAAGAGGAAAGTAGCTGCTCCTTGACTAATCCAAAAAATTATTGAAATAAATCTAATTCATCATTCTACTGACGTTTTTAGTCGATGCAAGTTAAGTCAAGAGTAATTAATTTATTATTATTCTGAATAAGGCAGTGCTTTGACCATCATACCTAGACAAAACGAGACATTTGAAAATATGTACATACCTACCCAGTCAAGCCGATATGACAAAACTCTATAATGATAAAATTATATTTTCTCTAACAGAAAAACACTTAGTTGGAAACATAAATCCATCTGATTATTTCATGGATTACCTTATATTTATTAAGAAGCTGTGCATGACAGAAGTACGAACTATTGCGAATTACAAAAAAGCTGCACGTCCTTTAACCAACTAACTTGAAGCTAATTTATGTCATAAGATATTAAATATAAAAAAAAAAAGAACATAAATTATAGGAAAATATTGCTGTTTTTGTTTTTGTGGACTGTATTGAATGAAATTCAAATGACCTTTAGGCCAGTCCAATGCGTTTCGCCCAGGCAAACCATAAAAACTTTATATTAATTAAATATTATATTTATATTTAAACTTAACTTTCACAAAACAAGAAGATAATTGTTATTTATTATTAATCGAAATTTAAGCATGTTAAAATAAAAACTAGATGAGTCTTGAGACATGTCTTTTTATAACAGTTAAAACTGTTTATTGCCAATGAAAGTATGCATGCATTAAAGTGCTTGGAGTGACTTGAAAAAATCTTAAGGGTCTTGAAGTGTCCACACCATAAACAGTACCTTTATAAACAGAACTGTTTTAAATTAGCATTTCATGGATTTTTGAATGTCAAGAAAGGTCACTTCTATTATATCACACGTGTAAATAGTATTTTAAAAGGTTTTTCAACAGGGACGCTACAAAAGTAGAGCAACAGGGACAGCAAACGACGCCATATTTCTTGCGGCTCTTTTGACATTTCTCTTCAGTAAGGTTTGCCATTTCATGATGGAAAGATATACGAGCCAACAACGAGTCAAAATTATCAAAATTTACTACCGAAATTCGAAGTCAGTGGCCTCAACAATAAGAGCGCTACGTCCAATTTATGGTCGTCATAATCGTCCTATCAGATCAACAATTGAGCTTCTAGTGGAAAAATTTGAATCCACAGGCACAGTACAAAATATTCCTTTGCCAGTGTGACAAAGAAGTACCCATAGTGTAGAGTATATTGCTGCGTTGGGCATCTCTGTGACGTCGTTGTGGCGAATTTTGCGAAAAGATCTTGGCCTACATCCTTACAAGATTAAATTGACGCAAGAACTGAAGCCGCTTGACCACCAGAAGCGTCGTAGTTCGTGAATTGGGCTGAGCAACAACTTGAAAATGATTCGGATTTTCATCGAAAAATCATCTTCAGCGATGAGGCTCATTTCTGGCTGAATGGCTTCGTCAATAAACAAAATATGCGGTATTGGTCAGGCAGCAATCCACACGTACTCCATGAGTCATCATTGCATCCCGAAAAAATTACGGTTTGGTGTGGTTTATGGGCCGGCGCGGCGGCGTCATTGAGCCGTACTTCTTCCGTGATGATCAAGGCTGGCACGTTACTGTGAATGGGGATCGCTACCGTTCAATGATTACCGAATATTTTTGGCCCCAATTGGATGATATGGACTTGGAGGATATGTGGTTCCAACAGGACGGCGGCGCCACAAGCCACACAGCGAATGTCACAATCAATTTATTGGAAACCAAGTTTGGAGAACGTGTTATCTCACGAAATGGCCCAGTCGCTTGGCCGCCTCGGTCGTGCGATTTGACGCCGTTAGACTATTTCCTGTGGGGCTACGTCAAGTCTATGGTCTATGCCAACAAGCCATCGACGATTGATGAACTTCGTACGAATATCGAACGTGAAATTGCAGCAGTATCGGCCGATTTATGCTTAAAAACCGTCGAAAATTGGGTTCAGCGTCTGGACTTCTGCAAGCGTGCCCGTGGTGGCCATGCAAAAGAAATCGAGTTCCATACATAATGGCATCGAAATCGTACGTGCTGTACATTGGAATAATTCTAGTAAAACAAATATAAATATACCCAGACACTCCAGACAGTGAGTCTTTTCAAAACCATTTCATAGCAATTAAGAGACCAAGTAAGATATTTGTATTTCTCTCAAACGAAATACTATTTAAGAGAATACGAACAGCAAAAAATGTTCTAGCTAAGATCAAAAATTTAGATTTCGTGAAAACGTACATATATTATGTATTATAAACAAAAACAGAAACACAAGCAAAAAGCTTTAATCAATTTTGAGCTAAAAACCAAACTAGGCTGTCTCCAAAACATGATTTTTTTCAAGTTTGAATCTCCGCACTACATCGGAAGTTTAAAAACATCTTTTTTAGTTTAAATATCCACAATAAAGTAAATAAATAAATAGGTACAAGATTCTTATTAAACGAACATTTCTTTCGAATTCTTCTAACGGATATTATATTTCCATAGACGGGGAGTCTACGAGTCTTACAAATAAAACAAAAACATTAAGATTCGGCGATTATCGAATTCACATTAGTTTGAATTTTTCTATTACCCTTACTCTTAAATGCAAGAATAAAAGTGATAAATAATTTAGATAAGAAAAATATAATTTCTTGTTGTTTTGATTACTCACTTTTTGTAGACGTTAAAATGAAAATAAACCATTCCCAAGCCGTATAGGAATTCATGATTCTGCCAGTAATCCGATTCACAGGCTGAAAAATATCTCTGGTATGCTGATAGTGCTGCAAAGTGATAAAAACAAAATATTACCATTAAACATGCTTTCATCTCTGAAAAAAGGTTAGATCTTACATTTGTCATATTCCTCTAAAAGCAAATGTAAATGTCCTAATTTACAAAATGTCAAAGGATTTAATTCAATCTCATCTTCATTATATTCCTTTGCAATAAGTTCTTTGCTATCTTTCTCATCTTGTTTTCGACCTCCTTGATCGTGTTCGGTAGCAGCTTTTGATATTTCTTCCACTTCCAAATCTTCAGGTTCAGGCTTTATAGATTTACTTTCTATAATTATTGACGAATCTAAAGAAGTTTTATCCGTTAATTGAGAATTTTGTGTTTGTGAGTCATAGTCATCTAATTCAAGTTTGATTTCTTTGCGCGATGAAAATTGAGAAGGCGGTGGTGGCGAAGGCGGTTGTGGTGGTGGTTGGAGTAATTGTTGTTGCAATTCATCTGGGATTTCTATTTTCGTATCACTAACGGTAATTTCTTGTAGTGCAGATACAGCAGATTTAGCAGTACCAGCAGCTTCATCCTCACTGTCATCATCGTTATTCGATTCGCTTTTCTTTGTTAATTTGCGTTCCTCTTGCTGGCACTGCGCAAGAATGAGTATATCCTGGAGGACACCAATTACTTTATTCACAAGCTTTCTCTTTCTACCATGTTCAGGTTCACCCAGTCGCAAGAAACCGAACTCCCGACTAGAAATTTATATAAAAAAAAAAGAGGAATAAATTAATTTTTTAGTTTAAAACTTTCAGAAAATCAACCAAGAATCACTTAATTTTAATTTAGTTTTATTTATTTACTATTTATTTTATATTGTATGTCCACTGCAGAAAAGTAATTGAAATAAACAAGATCTGATCTTCAGAACAATCTCATCGTCATCATATAATTTAGTGTGATAAATATGTATTTCTAATTATTCATTTAAAACAAACTGTATGCTTGTAGAACGAAAGAGGATTGAATAATTAAAAATATAGATTTACTCGAAATAGAAACGATATCAAACTCATCACCTTCGCTAGAATTTTACCAATTTACACTTCAGGAGCTTCTGCATACGAGAAATTACAAAAGAAGATTAGGTTTTTTAAGCTCATAGATTATATTAAACATATCAATGAATCGAAATCTTCGACTGATTCCTATAGCAGAGAAGAAGGTAAAGATTGAATCGAATCAACAAATTTAAATGCATCAAAAGCCAACTTGCACTTAACCCTAAGGTATACAGAGAGATGATCTTTTTGGTGATGTGTCTATCAAACGCCAGTTGGTTGCTCGTGGTCGCGGTTCAGTGTTGGAGTGCTACGTCGTCAATGTAGTCAAAAACCCCACGGTCCTTTGAAATCGAGGAAGGCAAGTCCTGCGAGTCTTAAAATCGACGCCTAATGGACTACGTAGTATAGCAAGACCCCACCATAGGTGGTGCAAACAAATGGAGAACGACCTTAACCTTATTGTGCTTTCCCATTGCCCTATTCTATTTTACTTAGAATTTGTTGATACAGAAGATAACGGTACATTCTAATACACTTTCAATGTGGTTTTCGTTTTACAATTGTGGACTTCAGACCTAGGGGCGAGATGTCAAAAGAAGATTTTTTTTGCAATTGTTTTATTTTTTTTCCTTGGCAAATTTGACTGGCTCAATAAATATCTATCTTATTCGAAATCGAAGTAGCTGTCGATTGATGAGATGAAAAAGAAGACTATGAAGTGTTTTTTTTTAAATTTTATTTTGTAAACACCTTATCAGTTGTAAACGACGCTGCGAAATACAACGAATTTAATTACTTTAGGTATTTTATTATTGAAATAATAACCGTCTCCTTTTATAATCATTGGTGCTACTTCAATTGTCGATTCAGGCGGATATATCATTCAGTCGGACAAATTGTTCAAGAAAATAATGATATAAAATTACAAAAACAAATATTTTTTTAAATTTGTAACGAACAATCTGTATATATGTATACTTCTCGCTTAACTTGAATCCGCTTATGTCTATAAAAACATACATATATATCTCGGCTCAGTATGATATTATACGAGCTCAAAAAAGAATGCTATCCATCCTCCGAATACATACTTATTTTAAACATACTCAAACTTCAGTAGAAGGCACCTTTCAAGCATTACCAACCCTAACAATAGAATGTTAGAATCGAATAAATGTGTGTGACTAATTTGGTAACAGTTGAAATGAAGTAAGGAGAAAAATGATTATTTATTATTTTTAATTTTTTTTTTTTTGCAATTCAATTTTGGTATTTATTTTTCAAGTGTTTAGTAATTATATGTAAGTATATTTACCTAGAAGTGGCAATTTTTTTTATTTTTAAATATTTAATACATTTTATTAAACAATTTAAAAAAAAACGGCAATAATCTTTAAGCATTAATTTATAATGTACAACACCTTTGTATTTACAACAAGTTTTGGTGAAATTCATTTGGGTTCATCGGGTTCTGTCAACCAATTGTTAATTTTTTTTTCATTTTAGTTTTGATAGATGGGCATAATTTAATAATAATTTGTATAAAATGTTTAATTAATAAAACTATTTGTAAAGAAAAAAATTAAAAATTGAAAATTGTGTAATTCTTATACAGTAGAATCTCAAAAAGGTGAACAAATATAATAATCTTATCAAATTGCTTATCTTTTCAGATAGAAGATAAAGTTATAAATAAAAACATTAAATATAATTTATAAGTTAAAACAAGCCCGACAGTACCGTTCACAAAACTGCATAACGGTACATAAATATAATACGAGGAACTGAAGGCAAAGAAAAACCAAAAAATTGAGTTTGGAATAAAGCGTTCATCTATTCGAGTACAAAATTCCTCTTGTTCACCTTTTTGAGCACTGAATGATAAAAATAATTCGTTCATCTTTCCGAACTGTTCATATTTCCGTGATTCTACTGTATAATTACAGTCATCTTTATTAGATTTTTGTCTACTTAGACACTGTCTAACTATTTTCAAATTGGTGGAAATATGTTTTATTTAATAAAAATAAATATCACATTATTCACGGTAAGGACAATCTACTCTTGTGTCTAAGTTAGGCAGCTATAAGACAACAATAAACGAGGTTTTTGAACACAGTTTTCAAAGTTGGACAGTTGTCTAAAGTTAGACAACGTTTATAAATAAGACCATTAATGTATAATTCAAGATTCAAGATAAGATTTTATAGAGAAAAAAAATTATTAAACATTTTGTGTTTCTATTTATTTATTTAAGTGCTTATAATAAAATAATAACCAAAAAAGATAGATCATAGATCGGTGGAAACTCTAGACTCTTGACGTTCAAAATTTATCTTATTTTCAAATGTTTATTTTTACTACATGCCGAAATGTTTTTACGAAACCAATAACACTATAGAGCAAGTAAAAATAATTCTTAATGCACCTCGATCGATCGATACATCTTCCAAGAATGATTTTTTCTTCCAGTTAGATCTGAAAAATACTTTTTCTTGTAAATTCGCTTGCCAGCTTAACTTTGTCTTCGGCTGATAATATGTAGACCTAAAATATTTCATATTCAGTTTTTTGGATGTTTACATCGAGTTATTATCCAAAGATTAAAGTTCTTTTGCAAGGTTATGTTGCTTTTCTAATAGGGCAATAGCTACATAGTCTACATAAGCAATTACCTTGAAACCCTTCGTTTGCAGACATATTAGTAGTTTATCATTACCAGATATACAATCACATCATCAAACATGGAACGTATTGAGAAACAAATCCATTTTCAAAAGTTTTAGTTTTAGTTGAATATTAAGCAAGTGGAAATGACAAGATGTTTAATTTTATTATTCTATGTGCCTTAATATTAGTGGTAGTTATTAATTTACAGGTTTTGATGATGAAAATGTCATATTTATTAAAAAGTAATATGATTCAGTTACATTACATACATTTTAAAGCCGCATTTGCAAAGTGGGTAGACCTAAACGAGTGAAAACCAGCCCTTGGATTCAGATTAAATATTGAGCGAAGTCATTCATACACACATACATACATAATAAATAATAATTTTCCAAATATTTCTAATTCAGGTAGGTAATTCCCCAACAAAAAACAGAACCAGCAACCAAGATGACAGATAAATGATTGATTGGAGGGGCAACCAGAAAACCAATTAAAACTCTCATTACAGCCTGTATTTTTTTTTTTAACTTATCAAGATAAGAAATCTCATCAAATTTCCGGTGTTGTATCAATCCCATCCCCTCCCCATCCTCAACTTATAGAATTATAGAAAATAATTTTATTCTAGTCACCACTTTTCAACTGCCCTTTGACATGATCTCACGAGCTTTATCTCCTCTAGATGTTACTAAATATCATTGGCTACCGTTCTCTCTAGAGTCGCCACTAAACCCACCCTCCATTGGCAAGGAAATTGAGCGAGTTGAGGTGGCCATGGCCTGGCCAAGTGTGCATATTTTTTTAAGTACCTGCACACTCGTCCAAAAAAAAATAAAACCTCAGCTCATGAACCAAAAAATAAAAAAAAAATCTGAAAAAGTATGTGCCCAGCAGAGACTCCTACTGAAAATTTTCTTTCTTTCTCTAGATCGAATGGATACTGAGGCGAAGACGACCTGCTCCCCAGAACAAATCCAAATCTCCCCTCAGTGGACATACGATATCAAATTCATTTGCAGCAAACATTTCATGATGGATTAAAAACCTATTTGGTTGCTAGTAATTATGAAAAAGATAATTTAAAAATATAAAGAATAAAATCCGCGCGTAAATGCGAATGCTAAATAAAAAAAAGTTAAAAAAAAATGAATAAACTTGGTTGTGTGTGAAAAGAAGGAGAAATGTCAAACCTGTCTAATTCTGACAGAAACATAAGGTCCTCGATGGTTAAGCCTATTTCGTCGCTATCAGCGTCCATTGCACTTGTGAATTTTATTCGGAAGGCGTTAGTTGAATAATATTTAATATCTTTACTTATAAATGATCAAATAAAAATATATTTTAACTTGTTTAATTTTACATAAGAATTTTATATTCAGATAGATAAACAACACAACTTTTCACATTTTAAATGACACGTCCCGCCATATTGAATTTCGAGTGAATTTTTTTGTGTTGGATTTGATGGCGGTGAGTTGGTAGTACTGTGTGGTGGGAATGCTGTGAAATTTATTTCGGATGTGTTCAGCGAATAGGTTTGGAATAGTTAGTTAATGGGGTTGGTGATGGAATGGCTTGGAAGTTGTGGAGGAACGACGTGGCAGTACAAAATCTATTTAAAATTTTAATAATTTATTGTTAAATGAATATTTTGTACTTAATGCTTGCCAAACAATAATTGGATCTATTAGGCCAGTTTTTTTTAGAGATAATTAAGAATCTATAATAATCAAACAGTGACAGTCGTATTTATTAGATTTTTGTCTACTTAGACACTGTCTAACTACTTTGTAATTGGTGGAAATATGCTTTATTTAATAAAAAATAAATAACACATTATTCACGGTTAAGACAATCTAACCTTGTGTCTAAGTTAGGCAGCTACAAGACAACAATAAACAAGGTTTTTGAACACATTTTCCAAAGTTGGACAGTTGTCTAAAATTAGACAACGTTTATAAATAAGATCATGACTGTTTACTTTTTTAGATTGATTAACAGTTCATTGCTGTACAAATGAATTGTAGACGCATGAGTAGTTGTAAATTACTAATTTTTATTTTCACTTAACATAACTATTTATACAAAATTCTTATCTTATTCTAAATTATATATTCATCGAGAACGGTACAGATGAGTAAATCTGAACCGTCATAAAAAGATAAAGAAACACAAAAAATGCAACTGATAGATTACACACTTTGAATTATAGGTACTCGTATTCATCCCTAACAAATGTAAGGAGATTATGCTCATGATGCAGAGTATTAAGTCTTATCCCTTGCTGCATTTTTGTGTTATATTATAAATTCGAACCGGCAGATAAGAATACATTTATTATGTGTAAATAATATATTTGAACATTGCTTTTCCACAAATCGTCGAATTTTAAAGCAGCAAATCCTTTTTGTAAAGCCAGCGAAATCTCACCGTGTTTTATTTTGTAATGAAGTTGTTTGCGGCAATATTATTCACTGGATTCATAGAATAAAACTTAAATTGGGATGCATGAACATTGAATTTGTATAATTTACATGTGGATTTAATTTTTAATCTGGATGAATCGAGTGAATAATTGTACTAATGGTAATAATTGTACTTAAGATGTGCGCAAAATTTGTAGATTTTCGATCACTTCAGGGGAAAATGATTTAATATAAATAGATAATTAAAAATGTCTTTGATAGTCGTATTTATTAGATTTTGTCTATTTTCAAATTGGTGGAAATATGCGTTATTTAATAAAAATAAATGTCACATTATTCACTGTTAAGACAATCTACTCTTGTGTCTAAATTAGGCATCTATTAGATAACAATAAATAAGGTTTTTGAACACATTTTCCAAAGTTATACAGTTGTCTAAATTAAGACAACGTTTATAAATAAGACCTCAGTTTTCTATAAGACATCAATAAACAAGTGGTCGTATTTATTAGATTTTTGTCTACTTAGACACTGTCTAACTATTTTCAAATCGATGGAAATATGCTTTATTTAATAAAAATAAATATCACATTATTCACGGTTGAGACAATCTACTCTTGTGTCTAAGTTTGGCAGCTATAAGACAACAATAAACAAGGTTTTTGAACACATTTTTTAAAGTTGGACAGTTATCTAAAGTTAGACAACGTTTATAAATAAGGCCAAAGGTTTTTTAACACATTTTCCAAAGTTGGACAGTTTTGTAAAGTTAGACAACGTTTATAAATAAGACCAATAATCGTTACAATGAAATATGTTCGATTTTCTTTCTGTTCTCATCCGTCATTATTTCGTTCAATAATCAACTTTAACCTCAAAATAACCACAATTGAATTATTGTGTTATTTTTTTTAATAAATTTTTTGTATTGTTTTGAGCTTTAATTTATATTTTTTTATTTTACTTCTTTGTTAACAAAAAATTCGGTAAAAGAATCAACCGATATTTTGACGCGACGTGAAGTTCAGTTCCGCTGAAGTGCAGTTCCGTCGAGTGCGGTCTTAAGCTTTAACTACATTGTCTAAAAAAGTGAAAAAGTACAAAAGTGAAAATTTTCAAACTCATTTTGGGTTAGTGTTTTTGACTGGGAAACTCATAAAAATGATGCAGAAAGTTTAAATTACGGAATTTTGCAAAAAGTGGTCAATGTAGTTAAGTCTTTACCTTTCAAAACTTTATCGCAGTTGACACACGGCATTAAAAAAATACGTAAATTATATTTAGTTCACCACGCTTCAAAATCTCGTTTCGTACTGTAACTGGAACGTTTATTTTTCTATGTTCTAGACTCAAACCGAAATTCCATAAAATCAAAAATGGCCACAGTCACAGAGCAGATTTTGCAAAAAAAAAGTTCAATTTTCAATCAAATTCACCTGTCCTGTCAGTTGTTGTTGCAAGCAAAAAGCAATATTCATTCGATATCAAATCAAACACGCAAATTGGCTTTTCTCTTCCATTAAAAAAAATAACACGAAAATCGAAATAAAAGTTAAATCAACGCGATAATTCTCAGAAGTAAAAACTAAAGTAAGTTAAAATCAAGAAAACTTAGTCACTTCAGTCATGTGATCAATAAAATAAAATAAAAAAAAACATTTTGGTTATACAAATTTTTTCGTGCAAAAAGAAATTTATACTAAATTTAAATGTGATGTATCTAGTTTAATTTTTTTTTTTATTTATTTATACTAATTTATAATTTTTATATATTTCACAAAGGCATGAGCGATTGGACAAAATCAAAGAAAGAACTTAGCAACAACAAAGAAATCGAAAAAATGTCAGAAAGTGCTTCGAAATTCCTCGGTGGAGTCCTTGGAGACATCAGTTCTCGGTCTGCCTACTCCCAATTGTTCATTGGAGTTGCATCTGGATGGTAAGTACCTACTGCGACTTGTATTATTTTTTGTTTCGTTTAGGTAACCCTGGGGCACTTCATTCAATCCGTCCTCTCCTCGTAATACAAACATGCGTGCGATTGGATGAATGGAGTATTTTATGTTTTTTCTTTGGGTTTTGGATTTCAGGTAGGGATGTGACGTAAGGCAATGTCGCCGGTAAATCTATAGATTCTGAAAAAATTTTCCTTTTACCTTTTGTTATGATTCACGAAAAATCAATGCACTCGCATTTCACTGTTAAGCATTATCCGATATACCTACCTACTCAATAATTTTATCTGATGACGCCGCCAAGATAACTACACTACAATCTCAAGGTCAGGCTAACTCAAGCCAATTCGATGAGAACATGTCGAGAAACATTTTGTGTCAAACTGATTTGTTTTTGTTTGTTGTCTTAAATGACGAAATCAACAATAATAGTTCTTTTTTTTTTATTAATTATTATGTATAGAGAAAAAAATGATCAAAGCAGGTTCACTGAATTGTATTATAAATCGTAGTTCGAAGTCTATTTTTAGTTTATTACGTATTTATGCAAATTTTCAGCATCAAAAGAATTTGTTTATACATATTTATTATGTTTGGCAAACTAATAAAATATATGTATTTTTGCAGTCAAGATTTTAAAGTTAATAATTTAGTTTCTAAATTGTAGATAAAGTTTGTTTCCTCTTCCTCTTCCCTGATGGTAAATTCTTTTGTTAAGTCGCATCCAAATTAATAAATTTGCGTTGTGCGCCGTGTTCGGCATAAATAAATATTTTTGTCGACGGTGCGGTATGGCGACCATTTGTGAGTTATTTTTTCAGTCGCGTTTCATCCAAAATAGCTCAAATTATTTTTGTTTTGTTCATTGGATTGAAAATCAGTCCTTAACAAAACAACCCGTTGTAATACAATTAATACGACAAACCGCAAAGAAAGTATAATAGTTTCCTCGATTATTGGTCAAGTTTATCTTCCCTCCCATTGATGATGTAAAATCTGACAAGGGTCATTCCATCGTTTCAGGTGCTTCATTCTTCTTCTACAAATAAATATATTTATTTTTTAGTTATGCATATATTTTAAGAAAACCATCATCTCTTAACTGTTTTGCAGCACAATTCAGCTTTTATATGTTTATAAATGTTAGTGTTAAAAATTATTAAATTGGTTGCGCAACAGTTTTTTGGAGAACCAGGACCTAGTAACTTACAAAACTCAACCATTCATGGGTGCGTGTTGTTATTCGGCAGGAATAAAGGGGACATACAATTTTCTGCAGAATCTAAACGACTAAAGTGAAAGCCACCTTGTCGAAACTGACAACTGTACGTACAGGGCTTATGGGAGAGCTACGTTTTAAAACAGCGGTTCTTGTGTATACATAGTATGTATTACATTACTGAATTGAAAAAATTCCCACTGAAAATATACAAACCCACTGATTTACGTAACGGAATCGTTGTTGTAATTCTCAGAAATTTGGATATTGTGCCAGATACCTATGGAAAAAGAGCCGGAAATAAAACCAGAAAAAAAACAAACTAAATTCTGGCCTAATTTCCAAACATAACTTTGGAAAAAAAACCAGAAAATGTGTTGTTTGTATATTCAAACAAGCAACGTAAAAAGTGAAGCCAAGAAACAGCTAACAATTATAACATGAAGAGAAGAATCGCATTCCATACGCGCGTTGATTCCATAAGCCTGAAACAGTTTAAATGTAAAATTATAAATGTTTTTATTTTTATCTAACCATACAAAAATTAACAATATGAATATGTAACAAAAACTGTAACATAAAATTATGTTACTAAATGTTAACTTGAATCGATTCTACTACAATTTCCCTGCAGCATGGACAACCAAACATAATGATTAACATATCTACATAACTGTTATTTGTTTACAACAATTTAAGTAAAATACAGTTTTCTGTCTCTTGTTCTTAACCAGAAATGAAAAAAAAAACCAGAAATGTTTGCTGAATTTTTTTTTTCTCAAAACAAGAAAAGAAAAAAAAAACAAAAATTTTGTTTCTGGCTTTTTTCCAATTTTTTTTTCAGGCCCTTTTTCCATTTAGAGAAATGGAAACAAAGCCAGAAAAAAATTTGGAAAAAAAATTAGTCTGGAAAGTCTGCAAGAAATTTGTATTGAAATGCGTCCGGCGTTTTTTCCGAAATCGGGAGTTTGCCGCATCAGGAGGTATAACTTTTACGTAATTTCGGTTGCGTACTAATGGTTATGTCTAAACGGTGCATAGTGGTGGTAGACCCGAAAAATCATCAGTCGTGATGATAAATTTGCTAATAAAAAAGGACCCCTTCATATCATCGAACAATATTCAAAAGCAACGAAAAAAGTGAAATTAGGTTTTTAGTGTATATTAATATATAACGGGTCATTCGTTTTTCAGTTTCGAAAGTAAAGCTAAATAAAATAAACACAGCGATACATTTTTGATGAAAATTTTATTTCATTATAAAGTTTGGACTTTGCCATTAAGGGTGAAAAACAATATCATTCAAATGGCTGCTTCGGGAAGATTCACAGCATGCGATTCTTTTGAGGTAATTTTTAACCACTTTTTCGCACATTTCGGGCGGTATCTCGGCCATAACTTGAGTAATGTTGGTTTTTAATGCGTCTAGAGTTCGGGGATTATTCGTGTAAAAACTGTCTTTTGCGTAGCCCCACAGAAAAAAAAATCTAACGGTGTCAAATCGCATGATCTTGGTGGCCAATTGACGTCACCAAAACGTGAAATTACGTGACCAGGAAACTTCTCGCAATAAAGCGATAATTGGTCGTGTTGTGTGGCTTGTTGCCACGTCTTGTTGGAACCACATATCGTCCAAGTCATGATCTTCAATCGACGGTAAAAAAAAAAATCGGTTAATTGCTACGTACACGAGGAAATCGATAAATTCGTATCATCAGCAACACTTGCACTTGCAGCAGCAATATTTTAGACTGAGCGTGTATTACGATAATACACAGGCCTTACGACATCAGTAACGCTTCCACTCTTTGATCCATTATCGTAAATGGCAAACATTCAACTAATAATTTGTGAACGCACCCTTTCACTAATCATTAAACTGTTGTTGTCAATTTATTCAGTAAACCCAACATTTTCATCATGGTACACGAAGGAGCAACGTCCGCAAATTATAAAATTTTTTTACCGAAATTCGGAGGCAGTGACCGCAACTTTAAGAGCGTTAACTCCAATTTTCATCGCAACTTCAGTGACGAAGCTCATTTTTGGCTCAATGGGTTCGTCAATAAGCAAAATATGCGTTATTGGTCGGTTGAAAATCCATATTTGCTTCATGAATTACCACTTCATCCACAAAAAATAACTGTTTGGTGTGGTTTGCATCATGCCGGCGGCGTTATTGGGCCATATTTTTTCGTCGACGATAACGATCGTCACGTTACTGTGAATGGCCAGCGTTATCGCGCCATGATTACCGATTATTTTTGGCCCAAATTGGAAAATATGGACTTGGACGGCATGTGGTTTCAACAGGATGGTGCCACAAGCCACACAGCACACCTTACAATCGATTTATTAAAGAGTAAGTTTGATGAGCGTGTTATTTCAAGAAATGGGCCAGTCGATTGGCCGCCTCGTTCGTGCTATTTAACGCCTTTAGACTATTTTCTTTGGGGCTACGTTAAGTCATTTGTTTATGCCAACAAGCCGACGACGTTGGAAGAGCTCAGAGCCAACATTGAACGCGAAATAGCGGCAATTTCGGCCAAAATGTGTGGCCAAGTCATCGAAAATTGGGTCCAACGAATCGACAGCTGCAAACGTGCCCGCGGTGGCCATATAAACGAAGTCGAGTTCCATTCATAAATGTTTTGATTGTACTTCAAGCCGATAATAAAGTTTTTGAAATATCTCAAATGTTTTGCGTTTTATTTAAAAAAAAAAGTTGTCCGGTCCTTATTGGAAAACCCTTTATTATGACACTTCAAATAACAACTGAGTTTGACAGGTTTTAAATGCCAGCGCTACCAACTTGAAACCACGAAATGAATGACCCGTTATTTATAAAGTTGCAATTTGCCTGAAAATTTCATTTTGAGTCAAACTTTTCTTTTTGCCTGAGATAATTTACTTAAATGAAAACAAGATATTTTTGTCTTTGAAAAGCAATATTTCAGCAACTAATGATGGCACAGAAATTTTAAGGGAATTTTTGAAACTTAAATGAATTTTCTACAAGATTCTTTTAAGACTTAATAGATAATAAGTAAATTTAAGCTTTTTATGGTCTTTTAGTAAATCTTTCGCTGACTTTGAAATATTGATAACAAGACCATAAATCTTATTAATGAAACAAAATTGCAGTTAATTCGTGTTAATTAGTTAATTAACCAAAAACACCCAAATAAATGATTTTTTTAATGAGGACAACAATTTTAATGAAAAACGCACTCATACATTTTTGTATGATCTGTGAATGTCAAAAGGTCAGTCAAGGTGGCTTTATCAATAATCAAAATATGAATATCGCCCATGTTCTGCATTCCACTTATTATGAATTCGCATGATGAAATTGAATTTGGGTGTTCCACAATTCGTTCGAAATGCTTATTGTGAATTGGATATTCGAAAATGAAAATTGATGTTCTGCATTTCGGTTGATTCCGTTTTCCGAACGTATTCAATCCGCTTTGTTTATGCTTCGTGAATTATTTGTGAAATTGGTTGAGTTGCTGTTAGTTTTATAATTTTTACTGCAAAATTTAAGCAATATTTATATTTGGTTCTTTGTGATATTTATTATTATTATTTTAGGGGAAAACATAAGACAAGAGAAGGAATTTCTAAAATATATGGAGGAATATAATAATATCCTTATTTCGCCAAGGGTTTTTTGAGTGGAGAAAAATCCCACTCTGAGAAGTTGAGACATGGAGAAATTGATGAAGATGTCATAAAAGGTTCTATTTCCTTTAAAACATATTAGAATGCATCTTTGCTGCATCTGAAACTTTCCATAAAACTTTAAAGAAATATAAGAAAAAACAATTCATCAGAACAGAACAATTTATATTTAGATACTAACGCTATGTCAGGCAAATCTAATATATTAGATTTTTCTCGCAGAATAGTTCGTCTTATTTTTTCTTTAGATTTCAGCTTCCTTTTTTCCTTTATAAATCTTTATAAATAGCAATAAAAATAAATCCATTTCATCTGTAGAGTAATTTCACTTTAAAAAAACAATTAAAAATGGACGCACCTTCAATTTTGACAGTTCGAAGTAATTGCGAAATTTTCGAAAACGAACGAAATTGTAGAACATGGAATTTCAACTCACGTGAAATTGAAATTCGATTTCAATTCGATTTCATCCGAAATGCAGAACATGGGCGTATGTTTCGCTTTCTGTTAATGCTGCTACATACATATACATATGTATTCAACGGCAATACAAACGACCGACACCTTTCGCTTATTCTTTTGGACTCGCTGTCTTGTTGTTTCAATTCAATTCAATTCTGAAATGTAATAAAAAGATGAAAAATGTAAATCAAATAAAACAATAATAATTTCTTATATTTGGATCTATTCAAATAGAACTTAAAAAAAATTGTCAATAATTAATTCTTCGTACTGTAATGTTCGAACGAAATGTAAAAATCAAAAAATATAAGAAATCTTTCTTAAGTTAATAAGTTTAAAAGAATTGAAGTGAATTTAAATTTTTTTTTGTATTTTTTAGAAGTTTTTGAAAAAATCTAAAATGAACAAAATAAACAAGGATTAAGCTAAAGCATTTGTCTCGAACGAATTTTTGTTAGAGATAGACCACTAGACTAGGTTGACATACTTTCTAACTTCAACAAATTTATATTGTAAGCAATCTCTTCAAGATGTATGTATGTCGGTATTGATGAACGGTATATACTCGTTTCTAATTAATCGTTAAATCCATCTAGCGCCCAGTAAATCCTCCACTGCACCTCTGAGAGTAGAAGTTGACAGACAATGTGGTTTAAACAAAAATTCTGTTTCTTTCCGCTAGTACTTAATATAATATTTTTTTTTTAATTTCTAGGGCTACAGGCTATGCCACTGGTAAAATTGGAAAAATTGCAGCCTTCGCTATTGGCGGTGGTATCATTGTAATGGAAATTGCTCACCAAGAGGGTTACATCAAAGTCGATTGGTCTAAGGTAACAAAGAAGATCGACAAAGTAACAGATAAAGTCGAAGAAGCAGTAACTGGCCATGAACGAAGCTGGGCGGATAAGGTAGGTCTTTAAATTTTATGAATATTTTAAGTGTAAAATAAAGATCTACCATCATTATCATTAGCTCATAAAAATAATTCCACTACGACAATCATTTAGAACTAAAAGCCACCCAATAAGTGTTTTTGTTTTGTTTTTTTTTTTTATATTTACCCACTGAATGAAACTTTCTCTGTTTTTTCGTCTGTAGGGCAAAAATCTTGTACGAAAGAATTCAAAATTTGTGATTGCCTTTGTTGGGGGTGCATTCCTTGGACTAGCTTCAGCATAATTTTGATGCTTTGCCTCTGCTCATCTTCCTCAAGTTGCTTACACATTTTCAAAAAAAAAAAAAAACACACTAATTAAAAGTTCTTCCGCCACCATGCTTCATTCGCGTGTGAAAAAGTTTTCAATTTTCATTTAAATGTTTCGATTAGTTTTAATGTTAACACTAAATTATTTGTTTATGATTATTTTTCTTATTATGTTATGTTAAGATTTTGTAAAACCAAAAATACACTTAAAATGTAATAATAATGTATCTTTATGCATTTGTTGCATTTTTTTCGGAAAATAAAACCGATTTTTTTTTTCAATTATACGATTTTAAAAGAAATTTAATCCAAATAAATAGGAACACTAAAAAAAATTCACTATATTTCACAAAGAAAAAAACGGTGTTTTTATAATACATAAATATAATCTGGTTTTATTTTTATTTACATAAAGTTTAGTTGAAGCATGTTCTCCGGATGGATTTTTCGGATATGGTATCAAATTTGTATACCATACCTATGTTTTCCATCCAAAATTTTGCAAGCTTACCAACCATGCAGAAACAAGATAAGATGATTATGGTCATGGAAACGACATCAATAACACTAGTTTACTCGAAGAATAGTGTTATCCAAAGTAGCGTTTCCAAGAACATTCAAAATAAAAACAAAAACTTTTGTTGGCAATATTTAAGTTGTTTTAAGTCACGAAAAATTTAATTTGAAAGTACTAATCTTCAAATTCAAAATTAATCTGAAAAGAATTTAAAGTGACCAAACAGCAAAAATACGAAGTACAAACTAACTTAACCAACATACTCGTAAACTATTAGCAGGCCAATTCCAGGGTAATCAGCTTGATAACAGAATTCAAAGAATGAGCTGCGGAGGGAGTCAGTTTCAATTTCAACTACTACTTGCGTTCGCCACCTGATTTTCGGTTTCCCTCTACTTGGCCGTCTATTGGGGTTGATGTCTCTGCACCATATACCAGGACAGGACAGGACAAGGATAATAAGCATGTTATTTAGGGACATTTAGTTAGTTGAGAGAGGGCTTTGCTACTTAATTGCTTTCTTGGCCCGAAGAAGCAGCTATTGGCAAGACTTAATATTCAAAAAAGCGCTACTGACATCACACTATTTGTTATAAAGATTGTGACTCTAGTGACTTTAGGATTGACGACAGAGTTCTATTCTATCAAGAACGATGTGAGTCCTCTTTGTTTTGAGTGAGTTAGAGTTTGAGATTTCCAGTTTCTCTTACTTTCCAGTTGATGAATTTTTTTCTTTAACCTTGATCGTCTTCTCATCCACAGTATAATATAACGGTACCTTTATGTAAACAAAATGACTAAAAAAATATTTTTATTTTTTTTTTTTTTTCAGGCCGAACGTTTTGTTGACCGCAAATTGGACCGTGCTGAGGAATTAATTAAGAACAAAGCCAAGAAAGGAAAGAAATGGTACAGTAATTTGATTGGTGATGAACATGGACCAAAACTCAACGATTTACACATTTTCTTGACTGCTTTTATTGGTGGTGTTGCAATTGGCGTAGCAAGTGCTTGATTTTTACCCCCGAAGTAAATTCCAACTGCGCTCAAAACGTTAAACAAAAATTAAAAAAAAAAAGTTAAATCATTTGCATTCGAGGATTTTGTTAGAAAAAAAACTCATCAATGCCCATATTTACATTTAAGTCATTAGCAATAATGCTCGGTGTATGTTTTTAGAAAAAGAAAGCAAAAAAATACAAACGAATACTACTCAAAGCAAATATTACTTAAAATTTAATCTCAAAGCATCACATTCATGTTTCATTTTTTTGTTTTTAATATTTTAATCGATTTTCTCATTCTAATTACTTCATCTATTGTATGAATCAAGTCTCGTATCGTGCGAAAAAATGTTATTCCTGAAAAGTCATTATTTTAATGTTTAATTTATAAATGTGTACAATCAATTGTACAATTTACATCCTTCAACTTGTGTTGAGGCTAAATTAAAAAAAAAAAAAAATATCAAAATATTTTCAATGTTTTAAATTTAATGGAAATCTCTTTTTTGTAATTTCATTTCTCTTTTAGCAAAACAATTCTACGCAAGAATGTTTTGCTAAAAACATTTTGTATTTATTATAATAAAAAAATTATTAGTTTGTAACAATGAAACGTAGTTGTTATTTATTTGTTTATTTAAGCTTCGAGTTTTGTTAAAAAAATGATAGATCGTGTAGAAAAACTGGTGCACGAATCCCCTACATACTTATTTTGAAATATGTAATTTTAAAAATAAAAATGTATTCAAGTTTATCATCCATTTATAATATTTTAACCCACAAATATAATGGAAGCTGATTTAGGAAAGTTATAGTAAGGAAGTTTTTATTATTAAATATGAATTACGGAAAATAATATAATGTATGGAATTGTTCGGAATATATCACTCTATGTTAACATGAATGGTGTTAAGACGTTTAAACGCTTATTGATAAAATAATGGGAAAATTCGTATAATAGGTACATTTAAAATGTTCTTTCGTCTGCAAAAAATAAGTAAACATTTAGGCTCTCAATGGCATTACATTCCGCCCGAAATGAATGTTCACAATAAGGGGATTTCTTCGAACATGAAATTTCGGGACTCACAGTAGTCAAAAATTGAAATGTCTAATTCACGGGGTGGAATTTTGTCGCGGGGAACCTCACAATAAGGCTGATAACCTAATTTCCAAAAATTTGAACTAGCCCGTCCGAGACGAGGGATTTTTATAAGATAAGGATTCTAATTAAAGATACATACGTCAACACTCAACACCGGAATGGGCATATCTTCTAAACGATTGGTCGCCGGAAGCACAGTGTCAAAACCTATTTTGTATTAAATCGCATGATCTACAATTAAAAGCCATGAACGAAGATTTTCCTGCAGTGTTAAAAGTTATATTGGAAAAACATATATTTTCGGCATGTTACTTTGTATAACTTTATATGGAACCCAAATTTGGGTATGGACTTTCCATTTTTCCTTTCTTCCACTGCGCTTAAAAATTTTCACTTGGATTTTTCCGCGGATTGGCTTTTTTTTGTACAGGTTTTCCTGGGCAAACGGCTCAGTTGAGCGTGTGAAACTGCATACAGTTTTAGCTAGGAACCACACTTCCAGGATAGTCCTTACTTCAAGTTCTAATATTAAGATAGCTCGTAATTAACAATTGTGAATATTAATCTGTTAACCTAAATATTTGTCGGCGGAACATCATCCGATTTGCATTGGGATTTTTTTAATTGAATTCGTACATACACTTCACCAGGCCGAAAATCTGAAATTGCGACAGGAAAAGTGGAAAATCGCGAGAATTCGAAATTGCTTACTTTTAGGTGTGTTGTGTATGGTGGCGATATCTGAAAATTACATTTCGTATGGGAAAAATACTGATTCTGAGGAATAGGAATAGAATTGACATCAATCGGCTAATTTTGTGGCTCAAATAAATTGGATTGCCAACAGATGGCGTTAGACTACTACATTAGTGTATAAAAATTATTGGATCGTGCTAAAAAAATCACTTTTTAAAGTGCTAAATTGATGATATATTCCTTGCGAAGCCGGGCGGACCGGCTATTGTGTTCCGAGTTTGTGTTTCATTGTTCATTTAAAATTGTTTTCAATTTTTATCATTTGTAAAATGGCGAACACTTATTTGGAAGATTTTGATTCTATTTGCCAAGAAAATTGAGAGATTACATGTGTAGAGAATACAAAATAGTAAATAAAGAAGATCGAATTTAACTTCATAATTCACATACCTACTTTCTTTATAAATGGACAATTGAATTAAATACAAAAAAAAGCTGGGTGCGACCCACCCTTCCCCACACTTCCCATTGGTGCCCGTGGCAACTGGACAGGACACCCAATGTTATTTTGTTATAAGGAATAACAATATGCTATCAAGTGCAAACAAAAGTTGAGGCGTATTATATTTTTCAACTGTTTAAGTTCTATTTTTGGCAAATGTTTTTGCTTTAAAAAACAACTATCAACTTAATTTTTTTACAAACCCCACCAATTCATAGTTACAACATTTGTGTGTAAAATAAAATCAACCTGAAGTCGATGGCATTTTTTGTTCTCGAAATATTCGAGATGAAACATTTTTCACAACTTTCTTTTAAATTGCTGTAATAAAAAAACCGCTAATTGAATTTTTTTGGGAACCCTTTCTGCACTTTGTGATGTTATTATCTGTAAAATAAAATTTACTCGAGGTCGATATCTCTATTCGTTCTCGAGATACAGTGAACGATAGAAAAGCTCACAAACGTACGAACGTACATACACACACACATACAGACATCTCTCTAAAAATGATGGATTCGGATTTCTGGGACCTCGAAACGTCGAGAAATGTCAAAATTTTCAATTCGACAAATCGGACCAATTACAATAACTTCCAATGGAAAGTTAAAAATTATATTTCACGGTTTTGATGTTAGAAGTGTGCATGGCGTGCATGGCGTGCATGGCGTGCATGGCGTGCATGGCGTGCATGGTGTGCATGGCGTGCATGGCGTGCGTGCTTCTGATTTTGATTCTTTCTTTAAATTCAGAATCGATTTTTTCTTCTTTTCGGAAGAAGAATTGTCATTTTGTGCCAAACAAAAGAATTCAGAAGCATTCAGAATGCTTCTGAACGCTCACGGACGACCAAACGAAAAAGCTAAAAAAATGTTATCTGATTCATTCGAAACGACATTGACAAAATCCAAGACATCGCGGCGTCGTTATGGGCAAATAATTTATATTCGATCACTTTTTTTGAGTCTGCATTTTTGCTCTTCTTTGCCCTTCCTACTTTTCTATGCCTATATCAAATACGAATTCATAAAACTTTCAAGACAGCCGTCAATTATATTTTAAAATTTTCTATCACCAGAGCATTTTGAAGATTTTCTTCCTTCTCAAATATGTTCAATCGTTTGTACAATGTATGTACAACGTACATATATAATATATGTACATATGTGAAAATTTGGGACCAATTAAGTTATGGAGTGGAGCACGATTTGGAACAACAGAACAAGAATAAAAATAAAGAAATCGAAATGGATAAGAAGTGAGCCCAGCCAAGCCAAGAATGAAAATACCGATGGATAATTTGAACACAAATGTATGTAGGTAACATTTGTGTTAAAATTATCCATCAAAAGTAAGATCCATCTGTCCAGTCCATCTAACCAAGCTACTTACATTTATTTTGAACCAGATTCATACGCCTGCAAAATACCATGACTTTCCCAGTAAAAGCTGGAGTTTGTTTTCTCCTAAAGTTGCAATTCTCTCTTTTGCAAAATTACCATTAAATAATAGGAAAACCAAAATAAATAAGTAAAAACATTGTCAGTCCTTAATAAATCAATTATTACAATATTCATATTAAAAAAAAAAAAAAAAAAAAAAATAAAGCTTGAACACAAATCATCTAACGATTCAAAGCAATGTCAAGGAGAATAGGGGATCACGGTTATCTCAATACTCTAACCTATTTTCACTTATTAATCAAATCATAAACATACACAAATACACTCCGGACATTTACGGAACTTAAAATTTTGAATTTCACAATTAATCTAAACCCACAATCATGGAATGTGGTCAACCATTTTAGTATGAGATATGTAACCGCCCAACCGACCCCCAACGGGGACTCGAATCAAATTTGATATGTTTCGTCGGGGTGGAGAAAAATATTCAGTGAATTATATTGAATTGAAAATTTAGTTTAAATTTCTTTCAAATTAGTTCAGATTCAAATCAGGTTTGTGTATTGGATAAGTGTCTATGACAGAAATGAAAAAAGTTGTTGTTTTAAATGTAATATTTACAAAAATAAAATATATTGTGTGTGTCAAAAGTTTTGACGCACACAAATTCGGCACAAGAAATTATGATTTTTGTTCATCCGTGCTTAACGTTAACACTTCAAAGATAGACGGACAGATTACCAAAAAATAATGACGAGTCAGGCTAAAAATTCGGTTTGATTCGATAAAGAGCCATTTTATAGACGTCTTTGGAAGGCATGCGCGTCTTGATTTCTATTTTGATGCATAATATGAATGTTTTCTTCCAAGGAATTTTGTCCCGGGGAACCTCACAATAAGGCTGATAACCTAATTTTCAAAAATTTGAACTGGCCCGTCCGAGACGAGGGATTTTTATAAGATAAGGATTCTAATCAAAGATACATACGTCAACACTCAACACCGGAATGGGCAATTGTAAATATTAATCTGTTAACCTAAATATTTGTCGGCGGAACATCATCCGATTTGCATTGGGATTTTTTAATTGAATTCGTACATACACTTCACCAGGCCGAAAATCTGAAATTTCGACAGGAAAAGTGGAAAATCGCGAGAATTCGAAATTGCTTACTTTTAGGTGTGTATGGTGGCGATATCTGAAAATTACATTTCGTATGGGAAAAATACTGATTCTGAGGAATAGGAATAGAATTGACATCAATCGGCTAATTTTGTGGCTCAAATAAATTGGATTGCCAACAGATGGCGTTAGACTGCTACATTAGTGTATAAAAATTATTGGATCGTGCTAAAAAAATCACTTTTTAAAGTGCTAAATTGATGATATATTCCTTGCGAAGACGGGCGGACCGGCTATTGTGTTCCGAGTTTGTGTTTCATTGTTCATTTAAAATTGTTTTCAATTTTTATCATTTGTAAAATGGCGAACACTTATTTGGAAGATTTTGATTCTATTTGCCAAGAAAATTGAGAGATTACATGTGTAGAGAATACAAAATAGTAAATAAAGAAGATCGAATTTAACTTCATAATTCACATACCTACTTTCTTTATAAATGGACAATTGAATTAAATACAAAAAAAAGCTGGGTGCGACCCACCCTTCCCCACACTTCCCATTGGTGCCCGTGGCAACTGGACAGGACACCCAATGTTATTTTGTTATAAGCAATAACAATATGCTATCAAGTGCAAACAAAAGTTGAGGCGTATTATATTTTTCAACTGTTTAAGTTCTATTTTTGGCAAATGTTTTTGCTTTAAAAAACAACTATCAACTTAATTTTTTTACAAACCCCACCAATTCATAGTTACAGCATTTGTGTGTAAAATAAAATCAACCTGAAGTCGATGGCATTTTTTGTTCTCGAAATATTCGAGATGAAACATTTTTCACAACTTTTTTTTAAATTGCTGTAATAAAAAAACCGCTAATTGAATTTTTTTGGGAACCCTTTCTGCACTTTGTGATGTTATTATCTGTAAAATAAAATTTACTCGAGGTCGATATCTCTATTCGTTCTCGAGATACAGTGAACGATAGAAAAGCTCACAAACGTACGAACGTACATACACACACACATACAGACATCTCTCTAAAAATGATGGATTCGGATTTCTGGGACCTCGAAACGTCGAGAAATGTCAAAATTTTCAATTCGACAAATCGGACCAATTACAATAACTTCCAATGGAAAGTTAAAAATTATATTTCACGGTTTTGATGTTAGAAGTGTGCATGGCGTGCATGGCGTGCATGGCGTGCATGGCGTGCATGGCGTGCATGGCGTGCATGGCGTGCATGGTGTGCATGGCGTGCATGGCGTGCGTGCTTCTGATTTTGATTCTTTCTTTAAATTCAGAATCGATTTTTTCTTCTTTTCGGAAGAAGAATTGTCATTTTGTGCCAAACAAAAGAATTCAGAAGCATTCAGAATGCTTCTGAACGCTCACGGACGACCAAACGAAAAAGCTAAAAAAATGTTATCTGATTCATTCGAAACGACATTGACAAAATCCAAGACATCGCGGCGTCGTTATGGGCAAATAATTTATATTCGATCACTTTTTTTGAGTCTGCATTTTTGCTCTTCTTTGCCCTTCCTACTTTTCTATGCCTATATCAAATACGAATTCATAAAACTTTCAAGACAGCCGTCAATTATATTTTAAAATTTTCCATCACCAGAGCATTTTGAAGATTTTCTTCCTTCTCAAATATGTTCAATCGTTTGTACAATGTATGTACAACGTACATATATAATATATGTACATATGTGAAAATTTGGGACCAATTAAGTTATGGAGTGGAGCACGATTTGGAACAACAGAACAAGAATAAAAATAAAGAAATCGAAATGGATAAGAAGTGAGCCCAGCCAAGCCAAGAATGAAAATACCGATGGATAATTTGAACACAAATGTATGTAGGTAACATTTGTGTTAAAATTATCCATCAAAAGTAAGATCCATCTGTCCAGTCCATCTAACCAAGCTACTTACATTTATTTTGAACCAGATTCATACGCCTGCAAAATACCATGACTTTCCCAGTAAAAGCTGGAGTTTGTTTTCTCCTAAAGTTGCAATTCTCTCTTTTGCAAAATTACCATTAAATAATAGGAAAACCAAAATAAATAAGTAAAAACATTGTCAGTCCTTAATAAATCAATTATTACAATATTCATATTAAAAAAAAAAAAAAAAAAAAAAAAAATAAAGCTTGAACACAAATCATCTAACGATTCAAAGCAATGTCAAGGAGAATAGGGGATCACGGTTATCTCAATACTCTAACCTATTTTCACTTATTAATCAAATCATAAACATACACAAATACACTCCGGACATTTACGGAACTTAAAATTTTGAATTTCACAATTAATCTAAACCCACAATCATGGAATGTGGTCAACCATTTTAGTATGAGATATGTAACCGCCCAACCGACCCCCAACGGGGACTCGAATCAAATTTGATATGTTTCGTCGGGGTGGAGAAAAATATTCAGTGAATGACTGCTTTTAGACGACTGCAATTTATATCCGCAATTCTCTTTTAAGTTTCTTTCCGATTGCAGCATCCATTTAAACGCTGCAAATTTTAATACCTGCAATTTTTGTTAAATGAGAAGGATAATATATCTCCTCACTCTTTACTCCGCTTATGTCTCAAACAATACGAAAAAGCACAAAGAAGAAAGAGCGATAACTCTGCAATTATTTCAACCTCTGCAACTTTGTCTACCCCGGACACCGCATACGTCCCCCGCCTACATGCTTAAAAATTGCAAGAGTAATTGCAGCATATTTGCAGCGTTTAAAAGCAGTCAATTATATTGAATTGAAAATTTAGTTTAAATTTCTTTCAAATTAGTTCAGATTCAAATCAGGTTTGTGTATTGGATAAGTGTCTATGACAGAAATGAAAAAAGTTGTTGTTTTAAATGTAATATTCACAAAAATAAAATATATTGTGTGTGTCAAAAGTTTTGACGCACACAAATTCGGCACGAGAAATTATGATTTTTGTTCATCCGTGCTTAACGTTAACACTTCAAAGATAGACGGACAGATTACCAAAAAATAATGACGAGTCAGGCTAAAAATTCGGTTTGATTCGATAAAGAGCCATTTTATAGACGTCTTTGGAAGGCATGCGCGTCTTGATTTCTATTTTGATGCATAATATGAATGTTTTCTTCCAAGGAATTTTGTCCCGGGTTTTTGCCAGGATAGTCCTTACTTCAAGTTCTAATATTAAGATAGCTCGTAATTAACAATTGTGAATATTAATCTGTTAACCTAAATATTTGTCGGCGGAACATCATCCGATTTGCATTGGGATTTTTTAATTGAATTCGTACATACACTTCACCAGGCCGAAAATCTGAAATTTCGACAGGAAAAGTGGAAAATCGCGAGAATTCGAAATTGCTTACTTTTAGGTGTGTATGGTGGCGATATCTGAAAATTACATTTCGTATGGGAAAAATACTGATTCTGAGGAATAGGAATAGAATTGACATCAATCGGCTAATTTTGTGGCTCAAATAAATTGGATTGCCAACAGATGGCGTTAGACTGCTACATTAGTGTATAAAAATTATTGGATCGTGCTAAAAAAATCACTTTTTAAAGTGCTAAATTGATGATATATTCCTTGCGAAGACGGGCGGACCGGCTATTGTGTTCCGAGTTTGTGTTTCATTGTTCATTTAAAATTGTTTTCAATTTTTATCATTTGTAAAATGGCGAACACTTATTTGGAAGATTTTGATTCTATTTGCCAAGAAAATTGAGAGATTACATGTGTAGAGAATACAAAATAGTAAATAAAGAAGATCGAATTTAACTTCATAATTCACATACCTACTTTCTTTATAAATGGACAATTGAATTAAATACAAAAAAAAGCTGGGTGCGACCCACCCTTCCCCACACTTCCCATTGGTGCCCGTGGCAACTGGACAGGACACCCAATGTTATTTTGTTATAAGCAATAACAATATGCTATCAAGTGCAAACAAAAGTTGAGGCGTATTATATTTTTCAACTGTTTAAGTTCTATTTTTGGCAAATGTTTTTGCTTTAAAAAACAACTATCAACTTAATTTTTTTACAAACCCCACCAATTCATAGTTACAGCATTTGTGTGTAAAATAAAATCAACCTGAAGTCGATGGCATTTTTTGTTCTCGAAATATTCGAGATGAAACATTTTTCACAACTTTTTTTTAAATTGCTGTAATAAAAAAACCGCTAATTGAATTTTTTTGGGAACCCTTTCTGCACTTTGTGATGTTATTATCTGTAAAATAAAATTTACTCGAGGTCGATATCTCTATTCGTTCTCGAGATACAGTGAACGATAGAAAAGCTCACAAACGTACGAACGTACATACACACACACATACAGACATCTCTCTAAAAATGATGGATTCGGATTTCTGGGACCTCGAAACGTCGAGAAATGTCAAAATTTTCAATTCGACAAATCGGACCAATTACAATAACTTCCAATGGAAAGTTAAAAATTATATTTCACGGTTTTGATGTTAGAAGTGTGCATGGCGTGCATGGTGTCCATGGCGTGCATGGCGTGCGTGCTTCTGATTTTGATTCTTTCTTTAAATTCAGAATCGATTTTTTCTTCTTTTCGGAAGAAGAATTGTCATTTTGTGCCAAACAAAAGAATTCAGAAGCATTCAGAATGCTTCTGAACGCTCACGGACGACCAAACGAAAAAGCTAAAAAAATGTTATCTGATTCATTCGAAACGACATTGACAAAATCCAAGACATCGCGGCGTCGTTATGGGCAAATAATTTATATTCGATCACTTTTTTTGAGTCTGCATTTTTGCTCTTCTTTGCCCTTCCTACTTTTCTATGCCTATATCAAATACGAATTCATAAAACTTTCAAGACAGCCGTCAATTATATTTTAAAATTTTCTATCACCAGAGCATTTTGAAGATTTTCTTCCTTCTCAAATATGTTCAATCGTTTGTACAATGTATGTACAACGTACATATATAATATACATATGTACATATGTGAAAATTTGGAACCAATTAAGTTATGGAGTGGAGCATGATTTGGAACAACAGAACAAGAATAAAAATAAAGAAATCGAAATGGATAAGAAGTGAGCCCAGCCAAGCCAAGAATGAAAATACCGATGGATAATTTGAACACAAATGTATGTAGGTAACATTTGTGTTAAAATTATCCATCAAAAGTAAGATCCATCTGTCCAGTCCATCTAACCAAGCTACTTACATTTATTTTGAGCCAGATTCATACGCCTGCAAAATACCATGACTTTCCCAGTAAAAGCTGGAGTTTGTTTTCTCCTAAAGTTGCAATTCTCTCTTTTGCAAAATTACCATTAAATAATAGGAAAACCAAAATAAATAAGTAAAAGCATTGTCAGTCCTTAATAAATCAATTATTACAATATTCATATTAAAAAAAAAAAAAAAAAAAAAAAAAATAAAGCTTGAACACAAATCATCTAACGATTCAAAGCAATGTCAAGGAGAATAGGGGATCACGGTTATCTCAATACTCTAACCTATTTTCACTTATTAATCAAATCATAAACATACACAAATACACTCCGGACATTTACGGAACTTAAAATTTTGAATTTCACAATTAATCTAAACCCACAATCATGGAATGTGGTCAACCATTTTAGTATGAGATATGTAACCGCCCAACCGACCCCCAACGGGGACTCGAATCAAATTTGATATGTTTCGTCGGGGTGGAGAAAAATATTCAGTGAATTATATTGAATTGAAAATTTAGTTTAAATTTCTTTCAAATTAGTTCAGATTCAAATCAGGTTTGTGTATTGGATAAGTGTCTATGACAGAAAGGAAAAAAGTTGTTGTTTTAAATGTAATATTCACAAAAATAAAATATATTGTGTGTGTCAAAAGTTTTGACGCACACAAATTCGGCACGAGAAATTATGATTTTTGTTCATCCGTGCTTAACGTTAACACTTCAAAGATAGACGGACAGATACCAAAAAATAATGACGAGTCAGGCTAAAAATTCGGTTTGATTCGATAAAGAGCCATTTTATAGACGTCTTTGGAAGGCATGCGCGTCTTGATTTCTATTTTGATGCATAATATGAATGTTTTCTTCCAAGGAATTTTGTCCCGGGGAACCTCACAATAAGGCTGATAACCTAATTTTCAAAAATTTGAACTGGCCCGTCCGAGACGAGGGATTTTTATAAGATAAGGATTCTAATTAAAGATACATACGTCAACACTCAACACCGGAATGGGCATATCTTCTAAACGATTGGTCGCCGGAAGCACAGTGTCAAAACCTATTTTGTAGTAAATCGCATGATCTACAATTAAAAGCCATGAACGAAGATTTTTCTGCAGTGTTAAAAGTTATATTGGAAAAACAGATATTTTCGGCATGTTACTTTGTATAACTTTATATGGAACCCAAATTTGGGAATGGACTTTCCATTTTTCCTTTCTTCCACTGCGCTTAAAAAATTTCACTTGGATTTTTCCGCGGATTGGCTTTTTTTGTACAGGTTTTCCTGGGCTAACGGCTCAGTTGAGCGTGTGAAACTGCATACAGTTTTAGCTAGGAACCACACTACTTTTAAATAATAAACACGAACAATATTATAGTCCAGGCCAGGATAGTCCTTACTTCAAGTACTAATATTAAGATACATAGCTCGTAATTAACAATTGTAAATATTAATCTGTTAACCTAAATATTTGTCGGCGGAACATCATCCGATTTGCATTGGGATTTTTTAATTGAATTCGTACATACACTTCACCAGGCCGAAAATCTGAAATTTCGACAGGAAAAGTGGAAAATCGCGAGAATTCGAAATTGCTTACTTTTAGGTGTGTATGGTGGCGATATCTGAAAATTACATTTCGTATGGGAAAAATACTGATTCTGAGGAATAGGAATAGAATTGACATCAATCGGCTAATTTTGTGGCTCAAATAAATTGGATTGCCAACAGATGGCGTTAGACTGCTACATTAGTGTATAAAAATTATTGGATCGTGCTAAAAAAATCACTTTTTAAAGTGCTAAATTGATGATATATTCCTTGCGAAGACGGGCGGACCGGCTATTGTGTTCCGAGTTTGTGTTTCATTGTTCATTTAAAATTGTTTTCAATTTTTATCATTTGTAAAATGGCGAACACTTATTTGGAAGATTTTGATTCTATTTGCCAAGAAAATTGAGAGATTACATGTGTAGAGAATACAAAATAGTAAATAAAGAAGATCGAATTTAACTTCATAATTCACATACCTACTTTCTTTATAAATGGACAATTGAATTAAATACAAAAAAAAGCTGGGTGCGACCCACCCTTCCCCACACTTCCCATTGGTGCCCGTGGCAACTGGACAGGACACCCAATGTTATTTTGTTATAAGCAATAACAATATGCTATCAAGTGCAAACAAAAGTTGAGGCGTATTATATTTTTCAACTGTTTAAGTTCTATTTTTGGCAAATGTTTTTGCTTTAAAAAACAACTATCAACTTAATTTTTTTACAAACCCCACCAATTCATAGTTACAGCATTTCTGTGTAAAATAAAATCAACCTGAAGTCGATGGCATTTTTTGTTCTCGAAATATTCGAGATGAAACATTTTTCACAACTTTTTTTTAAATTGCTGTAATAAAAAAACCGCTAATTGAATTTTTTTGGGAACCCTTTCTGCACTTTGTGATGTTATTATTTGTAAAATAAAATTTACTCGAGGTCGATATCTCTATTCGTTCTCGAGATACAGTGAACGATAGAAAAGCTCACAAACGTACGAACGTACATACACACACACATACAGACATCTCTCTAAAAATGATGGATTCGGATTTCTGGGACCTCGAAACGTCGAGAAATGTCAAAATTTTCAAATTCGACAAATCGGACCAATTACAATAACTTCCAATGGAAAGTTAAAAATTATATTTCACGGTTTTGATGTTAGAAGTGTGCATGGCGTGCATGGCGTACATGGCGTGCATGGCGTGCATGGTGTGCATGGCGTGCATGGCGTGCGTGCTTCTGATTTTGATTCTTTTTTTAAATTCAGAATCGATTTTTTCTTCTTTTCGGAAGAAGAATTGTCATTTTGTGCCAAACAAAAGAATTCAGAAGCATTCAGAATGCTTCTGAACGCTCACGGACGACCAAACGAAAAAGCTAAAAAAATGTTATCTGATTCATTCGAAACGACATTGACAAAATCCAAGACATCGCGGCGTCGTTATGGGCAAATAATTTATATTCGATCACTTTTTTTGAGTCTGCATTTTTGCTCTTCTTTGCCCTTCCTACTTTTCTATGCCTATATCAAATACGAATTCATAAAACTTTCAAGACAGCCGTCAATTATATTTTAAAATTTTCCATCACCAGAGCATTTTGAAGATTTTCTTCCTTCTCAAATATGTTCAATCGTTTGTACAATGTATGTACAACGTACATATATAATATATGTACATATGTGAAAATTTGGGACCAATTAAGTTATGGAGTGGAGCACGATTTGGAACAACAGAACAAGAATAAAAATAAAGAAATCGAAATGGATAAGAAGTGAGCCCAGCCAAGCCAAGAATGAAAATACCGATGGATAATTTGAACACAAATGTATGTAGGTAACATTTGTGTTAAAATTATCCATCAAAAGTAAGATCCATCTGTCCAGTCCATCTAACCAAGCTACTTACATTTATTTTGAGCCAGATTCATACGCCTGCAAAATAGCATGACTTTTCCAGTAAAAGCTGGAGTTTGTTTTCTCCTAAAGTTGCAATTCTCTCTTTTGCAAAATTACCATTAAATAATAGGAAAACCAAAATAAATAAGTAAAAGCATTGTCAGTCCTTAATAAATCAATTATTACAATATTCATATTAAAAAAAAAAAAAAAAAAATAAAGCTTGAACACAAATCATCTAACGATTCAAAGCAATGTCAAGGAGAATAGGGGATCACGGTTATCTCAATACTCTAACCTATTTTCACTTATTAATCAAATCATAAACATACACAAATACACTCCGGACATTTACGGAACTTAAAATTTTGAATTTCACAATTAATCTAAACCCACAATCATGGAATGTGGTCAACCATTTTAGTATGAGATATGTAACCGCCCAACCGACCCCCAACGGGGACTCGAATCAAATTTGATATGTTTCGTCGGGGTGGAGAAAAATATTCAGTGAATTATATTGAATTGAAAATTTAGTTTAAATTTCTTTCAAATTAGTTCAGATTCAAATTGGATAAGTGTCTATGACAGAAATGAAAAAAGTTGTTGTTTTAAATGTAATATTTACAAAAATAAAATATATTGTGTGTGTCAAAAGTTTTGACGCACACAAATTCGGCACGAGAAATTATGATTTTTGTTCATCCGTGCTTAACGTTAACACTTCAAAGATAGACGGACAGATTACCAAAAAATAATGACGAGTCAGGCTAAAAATTCGGTTTGATTCGATAAAGAGCCATTTTATAGACGTCTTTGGAAGGCATGCGCGTCTTGATTTCTATTTTGATGCATAATATGAATGTTTTCTTCCAAGAAATTTTGTCCCGGGGAACCTCACAATAAGGCTGATAACCTAATTTTCAAAAATTTGAACTGGCCCGTCCGAGACGAGGGATTTTTATAAGATAAGGATTCTAATTAAAGATACATACGTCAACACTCAACACCGGAATGGGCATATCTTCTAAACGATTGGTCGCCGGAAGCACAGTGTCAAAACCTATTTTGTAGTAAATCGCATGATCTACAATTAAAAGCCATGAACGAAGATTTTTCTGCAGTGTTAAAAGTTATATTGGAAAAACATATATTTTCGGCATGTTACTTTGTATAACTTTATATGGAACCCAAATTTGGGAATGGACTTTCCATTTTTCCTTTCTTCCACTGCGCTTAAAAATTTTCACTTGGATTTTTCCGCGGATTGGCTTTTTTTTGTACAGGTTTTCCTGGGCTAACGGCTCAGTTGAGCGTGTGAAACTGCATACAGTTTTAGCTAGGAACCACACTACTTTAAAATAATAAACACGAACAATATTATAGTCCAGGCCAGGATAGTCCTTACTTCAAGTTCTAATATTAAGATAGCTCGTAATTAACAATTGTGAATATTAATCTGTTAACCTAAATATTTGTCGGCGGAACATCATCCGATTTGCATTGGGATTTTTTAATTGAATTCGTACATACACTTCACCAGGCCGAAAATCTGAAATTTCGACAGGAAAAGTGGAAAATCGCGAGAATTCGAAATTGCTTACTTTTAGGTGTGTATGGTGGCGATATCTGAAAATTACATTTCGTATGGGAAAAATACTGATTCTGAGGAATAGGAATAGAATTGACATCAATCGGCTAATTTTGTGGCTCAAATAAATTGGATTGCCAACAGATGGCGTTAGACTGCTACATTAGTGTATAAAAATTATTGGATCGTGCTAAAAAAATCACTTTTTAAAGTGCTAAATTGATGATATATTCCTTGCGAAGCCGGGCGGACCGGCTATTGTGTTCCGAGTTTGTGTTTCATTGTTCATTTAAAATTGTTTTCAATTTTTATCATTTGTAAAATGGCGAACACTTATTTGGAAGATTTTGATTCTATTTGCCAAGAAAATTGAGAGATTACATGTGTAGAGAATACAAAATAGTAAATAAAGAAGATCGAATTTAACTTCATAATTCACATACCTACTTTCTTTATAAATGGACAATTGAATTAAATACAAAAAAAAGCTGGGTGCGACCCACCCTTCCCCACACTTCCCATTGGTGCCCGTGGCAACTGGACAGGACACCCAATGTTATTTTGTTATAAGGAATAACAATATGCTATCAAGTGCAAACAAAAGTTGAGGCGTATTATATTTTTCAACTGTTTAAGTTCTATTTTTGGCAAATGTTTTTGCTTTAAAAAACAACTATCAACTGAATTTTTTTACAAACCCCACCAATTCATAGTTACAGCATTTGTGTGTAAAATAAAATCAACCTGAAGTCGATGGCATTTTTTGTTCTCGAAATATTCGAGATGAAACATTTTTCACAACTTTTTTTTAAATTGCTGTAATAAAAAAACCGCTAATTGAATTTTTTTGGGAACCCTTTCTGCACTTTGTGATGTTATTATCTGTAAAATAAAATTTACTCGAGGTCGATATCTCTATTCGTTCTCGAGATACAGTGAACGATAGAAAAGCTCACAAACGTACGAACGTACATACACACACACATACAGACATCTCTCTAAAAATGATGGATTCGGATTTCTGGGACCTCGAAACGTCGAGAAATGTCAAAATTTTCAATTCGACAAATCGGACCAATTACAATAACTTCCAATGGAAAGTTAAAAATTATATTTCACGGTTTTGATGTTAGAAGTGTGCATGGCGTGCATGGCGTGCATGGTGTCCATGGCGTGCATGGCGTGCGTGCTTCTGATTTTGATTCTTTCTTTAAATTCAGAATCGATTTTTTCTTCTTTTCGGAAGAAGAATTGTCATTTTGTGCCAAACAAAAGAATTCAGAAGCATTCAGAATGCTTCTGAACGCTCACGGACGACCAAACGAAAAAGCTAAAAAAATAAATGTTATCTGATTCATTCGAAACGACATTGACAAAATCCAAGACATCGCGGCGTCGTTATGGGCAAATAATTTATATTCGATCACTTTTTTTGAGTCTGCATTTTTGCTCTTCTTTGCCCTTCCTACTTTTCTATGCCTATATCAAATACGAATTCATAAAACTTTCAAGACAGCCGTCAATTATATTTTAAAATTTTCTATCACCAGAGCATTTTGAAGATTTTCTTCCTTCTCAAATATGTTCAATCGTTTGTACAATGTATGTACAACGTACATATATAATATATGTATGTATGTACATATGTGAAAATTTGGGACCAATTAAGTTATGGAGTGGAGCACGATTTGGAACAACAGAACAAGAATAAAAATAAAGAAATCGAAATGGATAAGAAGTGAGCCCAGCCAAGCCAAGAATGAAAATACCGATGGATAATTTGAACACAAATGTATGTAGGTAACATTTGTGTTAAAATTATCCATCAAAAGTAAGATCCATCTGTCCAGTCCATCTAACCAAGCTACTTACATTTATTTTGAGCCAGATTCATACGCCTGCAAAATACCATGACTTTCCCAGTAAAAGCTGGAGTTTTTTTTCTCCTAAAGTTGCAATTCTCTCTTTTGCAAAATTACCATTAAATAATAGGAAAACCAAAATAAATAAGTAAAAACATTGTCAGTCCTTAATAAATCAATTATTACAATATTCATATTAAAAAAAAAAAAAAAAAAAAAAAAAAAAAAAAAAAATAAAGCTTGAACACAAATCATCTAACGATTCAAAGCAATGTCAAGGAGAATAGGGGATCACGGTTATCTCAATACTCTAACCTATTTTCACTTATTAATCAAATCATAAACATACACAAATACACTCCGGACATTTACGGAACTTAAAATTTTGAATTTCACAATTAATCTAAACCCACAATCATGGAATGTGGTCAACCATTTTAGTATGAGATATGTAACCGCCCAACCGACCCCCAACGGGGACTCGAATCAAATTTGATATGTTTCGTCGGGGTGGAGAAAAATATTCAGTGAATTATATTGAATTGAAAATTTAGTTTAAATTTCTTTCAAATTAGTTCAGATTCAAATCAGGTTTGTGTATTGGATAAGTGTCTATGACAGAAATGAAAAAAGTTGTTGTTTTAAATGTAATATTTACAAAAATAAAATATATTGTGTGTGTCAAAAGTTTTGACGCACACAAATTCGGCACGAGAAATTATGATTTTTGTTCATCCGTGCTTAACGTTAACACTTCAAAGATAGACGGACAGATTACCAAAAAATAATGACGAGTCAGGCTAAAAATTCGGTTTGATTCGATAAAGAGCCATTTTATAGACGTCTTTGGAAGGCATGCGCGTCTTGATTTCTATTTTGATGCATAATATGAATGTTTTCTTCCAAGAAATTTTGTCCCGGGGAACCTCACAATAAGGCTGATAACCTAATTTTCAAAAATTTGAACTGGCCCGTCCGAGACGAGGGATTTTTATAAGATAAGGATTCTAATTAAAGATACATACGTCAACACTCAACACCGGAATGGGCATATCTTCTAAACGATTGGTCGCCGGAAGCACAGTGTCAAAACCTATTTTGTAGTAAATCGCATGATCTACAATTAAAAGCCATGAACGAAGATTTTTGTGCAGTGTTAAAAGTTATATTGGAAAAACAGATATTTTCGGCATGTTACTTTGTATAACTTTATATGGAACCCAAATTTGGGAATGGACTTTCCATTTTTCCTTTCTTCCACTGCGCTTAAAAAATTTCACTTGGATTTTTCCGCGGATTGGCTTTTTTTGTACAGGTTTTCCTGGGCTAACGGCTCAGTTGAGCGTGTGAAACTGCATACAGTTTTAGCTAGGAACCACACTACTTTTAAATAATAAACACGAACAATATTATAGTCCAGGCCAGGATAGTCCTTACTTCAAGTACTAATATTAAGATACATAGCTCGTAATTAACAATTGTAAATATTAATCTGTTAACCTAAATATTTGTCGGCGGAACATCATCCGATTTGCATTGGGATTTTTTAATTGAATTCGTACATACACTTCACCAGGCCGAAAATCTGAAATTTCGACAGGAAAAGTGGAAAATCGCGAGAATTCGAAATTGCTTACTTTTAGGTGTGTATGGTGGCGATATCTGAAAATTACATTTCGTATGGGAAAAATACTGATTCTGAGGAATAGGAATAGAATTGACATCAATCGGCTAATTTTGTGGCTCAAATAAATTGGATCGCCAACAGATGGCGTTAGACTGCTACATTAGTGTATAAAAATTATTGGATCGTGCTAAAAAAATCACTTTTTAAAGTGCTAAATTGATGATATACATATTCCTTGCGAAGCCGGGCGGACCGGCTTTTGTGTTCCGAGTTTGTGTTTCATTGTTTTCAATTTTTATCATTTGTAAAATGGCGAACACTTATTTGGAAGATTTTGATTCTATTTGCCAAGAAAATTGAGAGATTACATGTGTAGAGAATACAAAATAGTAAATAAAGAAGATCGAATTTAACTTCATAATTCACATACCTACTTTCTTTATAAATGGACAATTGAATTAAATACAAAAAAAAGCTGGGTGCGACCCACACTGGTAACTTCCCATTGGTGCCCGTGGCAACTGGATTGGACACCCAATGTTATTTGGTTAAAGGGAAATTCCTAATCGAAAATCTTAAAAGATACGTTCAAGTGTTCAATATGCTATCAAGTGCAAACAAAAGTTGGGGCGTATTATATTTTTCAACTGTTTAAGTTCTATTTTTGGCAAATGTTTTTGCTTTAAAAAACAACTATCAACTTAATTTTTTTACAAACCCCACCAATTCATAGTTACAGCATTTGTGTGTAAAATAAAATCAACCTGAAGTCGATGACATTTTTAGTTCTCGAAATATTCGAGATGAAACATTTTTCACAACTTTTTTTTAAATTGCTGTAATAAAAAAACGGATAATTGAATTTTTTTGGGAACCCTTTCTGCACTTTGTGATGTTATTATCTGTAAAATAAAATTTACTCGAGGTCGATATCTCTATTCGTTCTCGAGATACAGTGAACGATAGAAAAGCTCACAAACGTACGAACGTACATACACACACACATACAGACATCTCTCTAAAAATGATGGATTCGGATTTCTGGGACCTCGAAACGTCGAGAAATGTCAAAATTTTCAATTCGACAAATCGGACCAATTACAATAACTTCCAATGGAAAGTTAAAAATTATATTTCACGGTTTTGATGTTAGAAGTGTGCATGGCGTGCATGGCGTGCATGGTGTCCATGGCGTGCATGGCGTGCGTGCTTCTGATTTTGATTCTTTCTTTAAATTCAGAATCGATTTTTTCTTCTTTTCGGAAGAAGAATTGTCATTTTGTGCCAAACAAAAGAATTCAGAAGCATTCAGAATGCTTCTGAACGCTCACGGACGACCAAACGAAAAAGCTAAAAAAATAAATGTTATCTGATTCATTCGAAACGACATTGACAAAATCCAAGACATCGCGGCGTCGTTATGGGCAAATAATTTATATTCGATCACTTTTTTTGAGTCTGCATTTTTGCTCTTCTTTGCCCTTCCTACTTTTCTATGCCTATATCAAATACGAATTCATAAAACTTTCAAGACAGCCGTCAATTATATTTTAAAATTTTCTATCACCAGAGCATTTTGAAGATTTTCTTCCTTCTCAAATATGTTCAATCGTTTGTACAATGTATGTACAACGTACATATATAATATATGTACATATGTGAAAATTTGGAACCAATTAAGTTATGGAGTGGAGCACGATTTGGAACAACAGAACAAGAATAAAAATAAAGAAATCGAAATGGATAAGAAGTGAGCCCAGCCAAGCCAAGAATGAAAATACCGATGGATAATTTGAACACAAATGTATGTAGGTAACATTTGTGTTAAAATTATCCATCAAAAGTAAGATCCATCTGTCCAGTCCATCTAACCAAGCTACTTACATTTATTTTGAGCCAGATTCATACGCCTGCAAAATACCATGACTTTCCCAGTAAAAGCTGGAGTTTGTTTTCTCCTAAAGTTGCAATTCTCTCTTTTGCAAAATTACCATTAAATAATAGGAAAACCAAAATAAATAAGTAAAAGCATTGTCAGTCCTTAATAAATCAATTATTACAATATTCATATTAAAAAAAAAAAAAAAAATAAAAAAAAATAAAGCTTGAACACAAATCATCTAACGATTCAAAGCAATGTCAAGGAGAATAGGGGATCACGGTTATCTCAATACTCTAACCTATTTTCACTTATTAATCAAATCATAAACATACACAAATACACTCCGGACATTTACGGAACTTAAAATTTTGAATTTCACAATTAATCTAAACCCACAATCATGGAATGTGGTCAACCATTTTAGTATGAGGTATGTAACCGCCCAACCGACCCCCAACGGGGACTCGAATCAAATTTGATATGTTTCGTCGGGGTGGAGAAAAATATTCAGTGAATTATATTGAATTGAAAATTTAGTTTAAATTTCTTTCAAATTAGTTCAGATTCAAATTGGATAAGTGTCTATGACAGAAATGAAAAAAGTTGTTGTTTTAAATGTAATATTTACAAAAATAAAATATATTGTGTGTGTCAAAAGTTTTGACGCACACAAATTCGGCACGAGAAATTATGATTTTTGTTCATCCGTGCTTAACGTTAACACTTCAAAGATAGACGGACAGATTACCAAAAAATAATGACGAGTCAGGCTAAAAATTCGGTTTGATTCGATAAAGAGCCATTTTATAGACGTCTTTGGAAGGCATGCGCGTCTTGATTTCTATTTTGATGCATAATATGAATGTTTTCTTCCAAGAAATTTTGTCCCGGGGAACCTCACAATAAGGCTGATAACCTAATTTTCAAAAATTTGAACTGGCCCGTCCGAGACGAGGGATTTTTATAAGATAAGGATTCTAATTAAAGATACATACGTCAACACTCAACACCGGAATGGGCATATCTTCTAAACGATTGGTCGCCGGAAGCACAGTGTCAAAACCTATTTTGTAGTAAATCGCATGATCTACAATTAAAAGCCATGAACGAAGATTTTTCTGCAGTGTTAAAAGTTATATTGGAAAAACATATATTTTCGGCATGTTACTTTGTATAACTTTATATGGAACCCAAATTTGGGAATGGACTTTCCATTTTTCCTTTCTTCCACTGCGCTTAAAAATTTTCACTTGGATTTTTCCGCGGATTGGCTTTTTTTTGTACAGGTTTTCCTGGGCTAACGGCTCAGTTGAGCGTGTGAAACTGCATACAGTTTTAGCTAGGAACCACACTACTTTAAAATAATAAACACGAACAATATTATAGTCCAGGCCAGGATAGTCCTTACTTCAAGTTCTAATATTAAGATAGCTCGTAATTAACAATTGTGAATATTAATCTGTTAACCTAAATATTTGTCGGCGGAACATCATCCGATTTGCATTGGGATTTTTTAATTGAATTCGTACATACACTTCACCAGGCCGAAAATCTGAAATTTCGACAGGAAAAGTGGAAAATCGCGAGAATTCGAAATTGCTTACTTTTAGGTGTGTATGGTGGCGATATCTGAAAATTACATTTCGTATGGGAAAAATACTGATTCTGAGGAATAGGAATAGAATTGACATCAATCGGCTAATTTTGTGGCTCAAATAAATTGGATTGCCAACAGATGGCGTTAGACTGCTACATTAGTGTATAAAAATTATTGGATCGTGCTAAAAAAATCACTTTTTAAAGTGCTAAATTGATGATATATTCCTTGCGAAGACGGGCGGACCGGCTATTGTGTTCCGAGTTTGTGTTTCATTGTTCATTTAAAATTGTTTTCAATTTTTATCATTTGTAAAATGGCGAACACTTATTTGGAAGATTTTGATTCTATTTGCCAAGAAAATTGAGAGATTACATGTGTAGAGAATACAAAATAGTAAATAAAGAAGATCGAATTTAACTTCATAATTCACATACCTACTTTCTTTATAAATGGACAATTGAATTAAATACAAAAAAAAGCTGGGTGCGACCCACCCTTCCCCACACTTCCCATTGGTGCCCGTGGCAACTGGACAGGACACCCAATGTTATTTTGTTATAAGGAATAACAATATGCTATCAAGTGCAAACAAAAGTTGAGGCGTATTATATTTTTCAACTGTTTAAGTTCTATTTTTGGCAAATGTTTTTGCTTTAAAAAACAACTATCAACTTAATTTTTTTACAAACCCCACCAATTCATAGTTACAGCATTTGTGTGTAAAATCAACCTGAAGTCGATGACATTTTTAGTTCTCGAAATATTCGAGATGAAACATTTTTCACAACTTTTTTTTAAATTGCTTTAATAAAAAAACGGATAATTGAATTTTTTTGGGAACCCTTTCTGCACTTTGTGATGTTATTATCTGTAAAATAAAATTTACTCGAGGTCGATATCTCTATTCGTTCTCGAGATACAGTGAACGATAGAAAAGTTCACAAACGTACGAACGTACATACACACACACATACAGACATCTCTCTAAAAATGATGGATTCGGATTTCTGGGACCTCGAAACGTCGAGAAATGTCAAAATTTTCAATTCGACAAATCGGACCAATTACAATAACTTCCATTGGAAAGTTAAAAATTATATTTCACGGTTTTGATGTTAGAAGTGTGCATGGCGTGCATGGCGTGCATGGCGTGCATGGCGTGCATGGCGTGCATGGCGTGCATGGCGTGCATGGCGTGCATGGCGTGCATGGCGTGCATGGCGTGCATGGCGTGCATGGCGTGCATGGCGTGCATGGCGTGCGTGCTTCTGATTTTGATTCTTTCTTTAAATTCAGAATCGATTTTTTCTTCTTTTCAGAAGAAAAATTGTCATTTTGTGCCAAACAAAAGAATTCAGAAGCATTCAGAATGCTTCTGAACGCTCACGGACGACCAAACGAAAAAGCTAAAAAAATGTTATCTGATTCATTCGAAACGACATTGACAAAATCCAAGACATCGCGGCGTCGTTATGGTCAGGTAATTTATATTCGATCACTTTTTTTGAGTCTGCATTTTTGCTCTTCTTTGCCCTTCCTACTTTTCTATGCCTATATCAAATACGAATTCATAAAACTTTCAAGACAGCCGTCAATTATATTTTAAAATTTTCTATCACCAGAGCATTTTGAAGATTTTCTTCCTTCTCAAATATGTTCAATCGTTTGTACAATGTATGTACAACGTACATATATAATATACATATGTACATATGTGAAAATTTGGAACCAATTAAGTTATGGAGTGGAGCATGATTTGGAACAACAGAACAAGAATAAAAATAAAGAAATCGAAATGGATAAGAAGTGAGCCCAGCCAAGCCAAGAATGAAAATACCGATGGATAATTTGAACACAAATGTATGTAGGTAACATTTGTGTTAAAATTATCCATCAAAAGTAAGATCCAAAAAGACTGCGAAAATCTTTTGATCAAAACATGGTTTTCTATCTGTCCAGTCAATCTAACCAAGCTACATACATTTATTTTGAGCCAGATTCATACGCCTGCAAAATACCATGACTTTCCCAGTAAAAGCTGGAGTTTGTTTTCTCCTAAAGTTGCAATTCTCTCTTTTGCAAAATTACCATTAAATAATAGGAAAACCAAAATAAATAAGTAAAAGCATTGTCAGTCCTTAACAAATCAATTATTACAATATTCATATTAAAATAAAAAAAAATAAATAAAATAAAGCTTGAACACAAATCATCTAACGATTCAAAGCAATGTCAAGGAGAATAGGGGATCACGGTTATCTCAATACTCTAACCTATTTTCACTTATTAATCAAATCATAAACATACACAAATACACTCCGGACATTTACGGAACTTAAAATTTTGAATTTCACAATTAATCTAAACCCACAATCATGGAATGTGGTCAACCATTTTAGTATGAGATATGTAACCGCCCAACCGACCCCCAACGGGGTCTCGAATCAAATTTGATATGTTTCGTCGGGGTGGAGAAAAATATTCAGTGAATTATATTGAATTGAAAATTTAGTTTAAATTTCTTTCAAATTAGTTCAGATTCAAATTGGATAAGTGTCTATGACAGAAATGAAAAAAGTTGTTGTTTTAAATGTAATATTTACAAAAATAAAATATATTGTGTGTGTCAAAAGTTTTGACGCACACAAATTCGGCACGAGAAATTATGATTTTTGTTCATCCGTGCTTAACGTTAACACTTCAAAGATAGACGGACAGATTACCAAAAAATAATGACGAGTCAGGCTAAAAATTCGGTTTGATTCGATAAAGAGCCATTTTATAGACGTCTTTGGAAGGCATGCGCGTCTTGATTTCTATTTTGATGCATAATATGAATGTTTTCTTCCAAGAAATTTTGTCCCGGGGAACCTCACAATAAGGCTGATAACCTAATTTTCAAAAATTTGAACTGGCCCGTCCGAGACGAGGGATTTTTATAAGATAAGGATTCTAATTAAAGATACATACGTCAACACTCAACACCGGAATGGGCATATCTTCTAAACGATTGGTCGCCGGAAGCACAGTGTCAAAACCTATTTTGTAGTAAATCGCATGATCTACAATTAAAAGCCATGAACGAAGATTTTTCTGCAGTGTTAAAAGTTATATTGGAAAAACATATATTTTCGGCATGTTACTTTGTATAACTTTATATGGAACCCAAATTTGGGAATGGACTTTCCATTTTTCCTTTCTTCCACTGCGCTTAAAAATTTTCACTTGGATTTTTCCGCGGATTGGCTTTTTTTTGTACAGGTTTTCCTGGGCTAACGGCTCAGTTGAGCGTGTGAAACTGCATACAGTTTTAGCTAGGAACCACACTACTTTAAAATAATAAACACGAACAATATTATAGTCCAGGCCAGGATAGTCCTTACTTCAAGTTCTAATATTAAGATAGCTCGTAATTAACAATTGTGAATATTAATCTGTTAACCTAAATATTTGTCGGCGGAACATCATCCGATTTGCATTGGGATTTTTTAATTGAATTCGTACATACACTTCACCAGGCCGAAAATCTGAAATTTCGACAGGAAAAGTGGAAAATCGCGAGAATTCGAAATTGCTTACTTTTAGGTGTGTATGGTGGCGATATCTGAAAATTACATTTCGTATGGGAAAAATACTGATTCTGAGGAATAGGAATAGAATTGACATCAATCGGCTAATTTTGTGGCTCAAATAAATTGGATTGCCAACAGATGGCGTTAGACTGCTACATTAGTGTATAAAAATTATTGGATCGTGCTAAAAAAATCACTTTTTAAAGTGCTAAATTGATGATATATTCCTTGCGAAGACGGGCGGACCGGCTATTGTGTTCCGAGTTTGTGTTTCATTGTTCATTTAAAATTGTTTTCAATTTTTATCATTTGTAAAATGGCGAACACTTATTTGGAAGATTTTGATTCTATTTGCCAAGAAAATTGAGAGATTACATGTGTAGAGAATACAAAATAGTAAATAAAGAAGATCGAATTTAACTTCATAATTCATCACATACCTACTTTCTTTATAAATGGACAATTGAATTAAATACAAAAAAAAGCTGGGTGCGACCCACCCTTCCCCACACTTCCCATTGGTGCCCGTGGCAACTGGACAGGACACCCAATGTTATTTTGTTATAAGGAATAACAATATGCTATCAAGTGCAAACAAAAGTTGAGGCGTATTATATTTTTCAACTGTTTAAGTTCTATTTTTGGCAAATGTTTTTGCTTTAAAAAACAACTATCAACTTAATTTTTTTACAAACCCCACCAATTCATAGTTACAGCATTTGTGTGTAAAATCAACCTGAAGTCGATGACATTTTTAGTTCTCGAAATATTCGAGATGAAACATTTTTCACAACTTTTTTTTAAATTGCTTTAATAAAAAAACGGATAATTGAATTTTTTTGGGAACCCTTTCTGCACTTTGTGATGTTATTATCTGTAAAATAAAATTTACTCGAGGTCGATATCTCTATTCGTTCTCGAGATACAGTGAACGATAGAAAAGTTCACAAACGTACGAACGTACATACACACACACATACAGACATCTCTCTAAAAATGATGGATTCGGATTTCTGGGACCTCGAAACGTCGAGAAATGTCAAAATTTTCAATTCGACAAATCGGACCAATTACAATAACTTCCATTGGAAAGTTAAAAATTATATTTCACGGTTTTGATGTTAGAAGTGTGCATGGCGTGCATGGCGTGCATGGCGTGCATGGCGTGCATGGCGTGCATGGCGTGCATGGCGTGCATGGCGTGCATGGCGTGCATGGCGTGCATGGCGTGCGTGCTTCTGATTTTGATTCTTTCTTTAAATTCAGAATCGATTTTTTCTTCTTTTCAGAAGAAAAATTGTCATTTTGTGCCAAACAAAAGAATTCAGAAGCATTCAGAATGCTTCTGAACGCTCACGGACGACCAAACGAAAAAGCTAAAAAAATGTTATCTGATTCATTCGAAACGACATTGACAAAATCCAAGACATCGCGGCGTCGTTATGGTCAGGTAATTTATATTCGATCACTTTTTTTGAGTCTGCATTTTTGCTCTTCTTTGCCCTTCCTACTTTTCTATGCCTATATCAAATACGAATTCATAAAACTTTCAAGACAGCCGTCAATTATATTTTAAAATTTTCTATCACCAGAGCATTTTGAAGATTTTCTTCCTTCTCAAATATGTTCAATCGTTTGTACAATGTATGTACAACGTACATATATAATATATGTATGTATGTACATATGTGAAAATTTGGGACCAATTAAGTTATGGAGTGGAGCACGATTTGGAACAACAGAACAAGAATAAAAATAAAAAATCGAAATGGATAAGAAGTGAGCCCAGCCAAGCCAAAAATGAAAATACCGATGGATAATTTGAACACAAATGTATGTAGGTAACATTTGTGTTAAAATTATCCATCAAAAGTAAGATCCAAAAAGACTGCGAAAATCTTTTGATCAAAACATGGTTTTCTATCTGTCCAGTCAATCTAACCAAGCTACATACATTTATTTTGAGCCAGATTCATACGCCTGCAAAATACCATGACTTTCCCAGTAAAAGCTGGAGTTTGTTTTCTCCTAAAGTTGCAATTCTCTCTTTTGCAAAATTACCATTAAATAATAGGAAAACCAAAATAAATAAGTAAAAGCATTGTCAGTCCTTAACAAATCAATTATTACAATATTCATATTAAAATAAAAAAAAATAAATAAAATAAAGCTTGAACACAAATCATCTAACGATTCAAAGCAATGTCAAGGAGAATAGGGGATCACGGTTATCTCAATACTCTAACCTATTTTCACTTATTAATCAAATCATAAACATACACAAATACACTCCGGACATTTACGGAACTTAAAATTTTGAATTTCACAATTAATCTAAACCCACAATCATGGGATGTGGTCAACCATTTTAGTATGAGATATGTAACCGCCCAACCGACCCCCAACGGGGTCTCGAATCAAATTTGATATGTTTCGTCGGGGTGGAGAAAAATATTCAGTGAATTATATGAATTGAAAATTTAGTTTAAATTTCTTTCAAATTAGTTCAGATTCAAATCAGGTTTGTGTATTGGATAAGTGTCTATGACAGAAATGAAAAAAGTTGTTGTTTTAAATGTAATATTCACACAAATAAAATATATTGTGTGTGTCAAAAGTTTTGACGCACACAAATTCGAGACGAGAAATTATGATTTTTGTTCATCCGTGCTTAACGTTAACACTTCAAAGATAGACGGACAGATTACCAAAAAATAATGACGAGTCAGGCTAAAAATTCGGTTTGATTCGATAAAGAGCCATTTTATAGACGTCTTTGGAAGGCATGCGCGTCTTGATTTCTATTTTGATGCATAATATGAATGTTTTCTTCCAAGGAATTTTGTCCCGGGGAACCTCACAATAAGGCTGATAACCTAATTTTCAAAAATTTGAACTGGCCCGTCCGAGACGAGGGATTTTTATAAGATAAGGATTCTAATTAAAGATACATACGTCAACACTCAACACCGGAATGGGCATATCTTCTAAACGATTGGTCGCCGGAAGCACAGTGTCAAAACCTATTTTGTAGTAAATCGCATGATCTACAATTAAAAGCCATGAACGAAGATTTTTGTGCAGTGTTAAAAGTTATATTGGAAAAACAGATATTTTCGGCATGTTACTTTGTATAACTTTATATGGAACCCAAATTTGGGAATGGACTTTCCATTTTTCCTTTCTTCCACTGCGCTTAAAAAATTTCACTTGGATTTTTCCGCGGATTGGCTTTTTTTGTACAGGTTTTCCTGGGCTAACGGCTCAGTTGAGCGTGTGAAACTGCATACAGTTTTAGCTAGGAACCACACTACTTTTAAATAATAAACACGAACAATATTATAGTCCAGGCCAGGATAGTCCTTACTTCAAGTACTAATATTAAGATACATAGCTCGTAATTAACAATTGTAAATATTAATCTGTTAACCTAAATATTTGTCGGCGGAACATCATCCGATTTGCATTGGGATTTTTTAATTGAATTCGTACATACACTTCACCAGGCCGAAAATCTGAAATTTCGACAGGAAAAGTGGAAAATCGCGAGAATTCGAAATTGCTTACTTTTAGGTGTGTATGGTGGCGATATCTGAAAATTACATTTCGTATGGGAAAAATACTGATTCTGAGGAATAGGAATAGAATTGACATCAATCGGCTAATTTTGTGGCTCAAATAAATTGGATCGCCAACAGATGGCGTTAGACTGCTACATTAGTGTATAAAAATTATTGGATCGTGCTAAAAAAATCACTTTTTAAAGTGCTAAATTGATGATATACATATTCCTTGCGAAGCCGGGCGGACCGGCTTTTGTGTTCCGAGTTTGTGTTTCATTGTTTTCAATTTTTATCATTTGTAAAATGGCGAACACTTATTTGGAAGATTTTGATTCTATTTGCCAAGAAAATTGAGAGATTACATGTGTAGAGAATACAAAATAGTAAATAAAGAAGATCGAATTTAACTTCATAATTCATCACATACCTACTTTCTTTATAAATGGACAATTGAATTAAATACAAAAAAAAGCTGGGTGCGACCCACACTGGTAACTTCCCATTGGTGCCCGTGGCAACTGGATTGGACACCCAATGTTATTTGGTTAAAGGGAAATTCCTAATCGAAAATCTTAAAAGATACGTTCAAGTGTTCAATATGCTATCAAGTGCAAACAAAAGTTGGGGCGTATTATATTTTTCAACTGTTTAAGTTCTATTTTTGGCAAATGTTTTTGCTTTAAAAAACAACTATCAACTTAATTTTTTTACAAACCCCACCAATTCATAGTTACAGCATTTGTGTGTAAAATAAAATCAACCTGAAGTCGATGACATTTTTAGTTCTCGAAATATTCGAGATGAAACATTTTTCACAACTTTTTTTTAAATTGCTGTAATAAAAAAACCGATAATTGAATTTTTTTGGGAACCCTTTCTGCACTTTGTGATGTTATTATCTGTAAAATAAAATTTACTCGAGGTCGATATCTCTATTCGTTCTCGAGATACAGTGAACGATAGAAAAGTTCACAAACGTACGAACGTACATACACACACACATACAGACATCTCTCTAAAAATGATGGATTCGGATTTCTGGGACCTCGAAACGTCGAGAAATGTCAAAATTTTCAATTCGACAAATCGGACCAATTACAATAACTTCCATTGGAAAGTTAAAAATTATATTTCACGGTTTTGATGTTAGAAGTGTGCATGGCGTGCATGGCGTGCATGGCGTGCATGGCGTGCATGGCGTGCATGGCGTGCATGGCGTGCATGGCGTGCGTGCTTCTGATTTTGATTCTTTCTTTAAATTCAGAATCGATTTTTTCTTCTTTTCAGAAGAAAAATTGTCATTTTGTGCTTCTGAACGCTCACGGACGACCAAACGAAAAAGCTAAAAAAATGTTATCTGATTCATTCGAAACGACATTGACAAAATCCAAGACATGGCGGCGTCGTTATGGTCAGGTAATTTATATTCGATCACTTTTTTTGAGTCTGCATTTTTGCTCTTCTTTGCCCTTCCTACTTTTCTATGCCTATATCAAATACGAATTCATAAAACTTTCAAGACAGCCGTCAATTATATTTTAAAATTTTCCATCACCAGAGCATTTTGAAGATTTTCTTCCTTCTCAAATATGTTCAATCGTTTGTACAATGTATGTACAACGTACATATATAATATATGTATGTATGTACATATGTGAAAATTTGGGACCAATTAAGTTATGGAGTGGAGCACGATTTGGAACAACAGAACAAGAATAAAAATAAAGAAATCGAAATGGATAAGAAGTGAGCCCAGCCAAGCCAAGAATGAAAATACCGATGGATAATTTGAACACAAATGTATGTAGGTAACATTTGTGTTAAAATTATCCATCAAAAGTAAGATCCAAAAAGACTGCGAAAATCTTTTGATCAAAACATGGTTTTCTATCTGTCCAGTCAATCTAACCAAGCTACATACATTTATTTTGAGCCAGATTCATACGCCTGCAAAATACCATGACTTTCCCAGTAAAAGCTGGAGTTTGTTTTCTCCTAAAGTTGCAATTCTCTCTTTTGCAAAATTACCATTAAATAATAGGAAAACCAAAATAAATAAGTAAAAGCATTGTCAGTCCTTAACAAATCAATTATTACAATATTCATATTAAAATAAAAAAAAATAAATAAAATAAAGCTTGAACACAAATCATCTAACGATTCAAAGCAATGTCAAGGAGAATAGGGGATCACGGTTATCTCAATACTCTAACCTATTTTCACTTATTAATCAAATCATAAACATACACAAATACACTCCGGACATTTACGGAACTTAAAATTTTGAATTTCACAATTAATCTAAACCCACAATCATGGGATGTGGTCAACCATTTTAGTATGAGATATGTAACCGCCCAACCGACCCCCAACGGGGTCTCGAATCAAATTTGATATGTTTCGTCGGGGTGGAGAAAAATATTCAGTGAATTATATGAATTGAAAATTTAGTTTAAATTTCTTTCAAATTAGTTCAGATTCAAATCGGGTTTGTGTATTGGATAAGTGTATGACAGAAATGAAAAAAGTTGTTGTTTTAAATGTAATATTCACACAAATAAAATATATTGTGTGTGTCAAAAGTTTTGACGCACACAAATTCGGCACGAGAAATTATGATTTTTGTTCATCCGTGCTTAACGTTAACACTTCAAAGATAGACGGACAGATTACCAAAAAATAATGACGAGTCAGGCTAAAAATTCGGTTTGATTCGATAAAGAGCCATTTTATAGACGTCTTTGGAAGGCATGCGCGTCTTGATTTCTATTTTGATGCATAATATGAATGTTTTCTTCCAAGGAATTTTGTCCCGGACACCTCACAATAAGGCTGATAACCTACATAATTTTCAAAAATTTGAACTGGCCCGTCCGAGACGAGGGATTTTTATAAGATAAGGATTCTAATTAAAGATACATACGTCAACACTCAACACCGGAATGGGCATATCTTCTAAACGATTGGTCGCCGGAAGCACAGTGTCAAAACCTATTTTGTAGTAAATCGCATGATCTACAATTAAAAGCCATGAACGAAGATTTTTGTGCAGTGTTAAAAGTTATATTGGAAAAACAGATATTTTCGGCATGTTACTTTGTATAACTTTATATGGAACCCAAATTTGGGAATGGACTTTCCATTTTTCCTTTCTTCCACTGCGCTTAAAAAATTTCACTTGGATTTTTCCGCGGATTGGCTTTTTTTGTACAGGTTTTCCTGGGCTAACGGCTCAGTTGAGCGTGTGAAACTGCATACAGTTTTAGCTAGGAACCACACTACTTTTAAATAATAAACACGAACAATATTATAGTCCAGGCCAGGATAGTCCTTACTTCAAGTACTAATATTAAGATACATAGCTCGTAATTAACAATTGTAAATATTAATCTGTTAACCTAAATATTTGTCGGCGGAACATCATCCGATTTGCATTGGGATTTTTTAATTGAATTCGTACATACACTTCACCAGGCCGAAAATCTGAAATTTCGACAGGAAAAGTGGAAAATCGCGAGAATTCGAAATTGCTTACTTTTAGGTGTGTATGGTGGCGATATCTGAAAATTACATTTCGTATGGGAAAAATACTGATTCTGAGGAATAGGAATAGAATTGACATCAATCGGCTAATTTTGTGGCTCAAATAAATTGGATCGCCAACAGATGGCGTTAGACTGCTACATTAGTGTATAAAAATTATTGGATCGTGCTAAAAAAATCACTTTTTAAAGTGCTAAATTGATGATATACATATTCCTTGCGAAGCCGGGCGGACCGGCTTTTGTGTTCCGAGTTTGTGTTTCATTGTTTTCAATTTTTATCATTTGTAAAATGGCGAACACTTATTTGGAAGATTTTGATTCTATTTGCCAAGAAAATTGAGAGATTACATGTGTAGAGAATACAAAATAGTAAATAAAGAAGATCGAATTTAACTTCATAATTCATCACATACCTACTTTCTTTATAAATGGACAATTGAATTAAATACAAAAAAAAGCTGGGTGCGACCCACACTGGTAACTTCCCATTGGTGCCCGTGGCAACTGGATTGGACACCCAATGTTATTTGGTTATAAGGAAACTCCTAATCGAAAATCTTAAAAGATACGTTCAAGTGTTCAATATGCTATCAAGTGCAAACAAAAGTTGGGGCGTATTATATTTTTCAACTGTTTAAGTTCTATTTTTGGCAAATGTTTTTGCTTTAAAAAACAACTATCAACTTAATTTTTTTACAAACCCCACCAATTCATAGTTACAGCATTTGTGTGTAAAATAAAATCAACCTGAAGTCGATGACATTTTTAGTTCTCGAAATATTCGAGATGAAACATTTTTCACAACTTTTTTTTAAATTGCTGTAATAAAAAAACCGATAATTGAATTTTTTTGGGAACCCTTTCTGCACTTTGTGATGTTATTATCTGTAAAATAAAATTTACTCGAGGTCGATATCTCTATTCGTTCTCGAGATACAGTGAACGATAGAAAAGTTCACAAACGTACGAACGTACATACACACACACATACAGACATCTCTCTAAAAATGATGGATTCGGATTTCTGGGACCTCGAAACGTCGAGAAATGTCAAAATTTTCAATTCGACAAATCGGACCAATTACAATAACTTCCATTGGAAAGTTAAAAATTATATTTCACGGTTTTGATGTTAGAAGTGTGCATGGCGTGCATGGCGTGCATGGCGTGCATGGCGTGCATGGCGTGCATGGCGTGCGTGCTTCTGATTTTGATTCTTTCTTTAAATTCAGAATCGATTTTTTCTTCTTTTCAGAAGAAAAATTGTCATTTTGTGCCAAACAAAAGAATTCAGAAGCATTCAGAATGCTTCTGAACGCTCACGGACGACCAAACGAAAAAGCTAAAAAAATGTTATCTGATTCATTCGAAACGACATTGACAAAATCCAAGACATGGCGGCGTCGTTATGGTCAGGTAATTTATATTCGATCACTTTTTTTGAGTCTGCATTTTTGCTCTTCTTTGCCCTTCCTACTTTTCTATGCCTATATCAAATACGAATTCATAAAACTTTCAAGACAGCCGTCAATTATATTTTAAAATTTTCCATCACCAGAGCATTTTGAAGATTTTCTTCCTTCTCAAATATGTTCAATCGTTTGTACAATGTATGTACAACGTACATATATAATATATGTATGTATGTACATATGTGAAAATTTGGGACCAATTAAGTTATGGAGTGGAGCACGATTTGGAACAACAGAACAAGAATAAAAATAAAGAAATCGAAATGGATAAGAAGTGAGCCCAGCCAAGCCAAGAATGAAAATACCGATGGATAATTTGAACACAAATGTATGTAGGTAACATTTGTGTTAAAATTATCCATCAAAAGTAAGATCCAAAAAGACTGCGAAAATCTTTTGATCAAAACATGGTTTTCTATCTGTCCAGTCCATCTAACCAAGCTACATACATTTATTTTGAGCCAGATTCATACGCCTGCAAAATACCATGACTTTCCCAGTAAAAGCTGGAGTTTGTTTTCTCCTAAAGTTGCAATTCTCTCTTTTGCAAAATTACCATTAAATAATAGGAAAACCAAAATAAATAAGTAAAAGCATTGTCAACAATATTCATATTAAAAAAAAAAAAAAAAAAAAAAAAAAAAAAAAAAAAAAATAAAGCTTGAACACAAATCATCTAACGATTCAAAGCAATGTCAAGGAGAATAGGGGATCACGGTTATCTCAATACTCTAACCTATTTTCACTTATTAATCAAATCATAAACATACACAAATACACTCCGGACATTTACGGAACTTAAAATTTTGAATTTCACAATTAATCTAAACCCACAATCATGGAATGTGGTCAACCATTTTAGTATGAGATATGTAACCGCCCAACCGACCCCCAACGGGGTCTCGAATCAAATTTGATATGTTTCGTCGGGGTGGAGAAAAATATTCAGTGAATTATATGCATTGAAAATTTAGTTTAAATTTCTTTCAAATTAGTTCAGATTCAAATCAGGTTTGTGTATTGGATAAGTGTCTATGACAGAAATGAAAAAAGTTGTTGTTTTAAATGTAATATTCACACAAATAAAATATATTGTGTGTGTCAAAAGTTTTGACGCACACAAATTCGGCACGAGAAATTATGATTTTTGTTCATCCGTGCTTAACGTTAACACTTCAAAGATAGACGGACAGATTACCAAAAAATAATGACGAGTCAGGCTAAAAATTCGGTTTGATTCGATAAAGAGCCATTTTATAGACGTCTTTGGAAGGCATGCGCGTCTTGATTTCTATTTTGATGCATAATATGAATGTTTTCTTCCAAGGAATTTTGTCCCGGACACCTCACAATAAGGCTGATAACCTAATTTTCAAAAATTTGAACTGGCCCGTCCGAGACGAGGGATTTTTATAAGATAAGGATTCTAATTAAAGATACATACGTCAACACTCAACACCGGAATGGGCATATCTTCTAAACGATTGGTCGCCGGAAGCACAGTGTCAAAACCTATTTTGTAGTAAATCGCATGATCTACAATTAAAAGCCATGAACGAAGATTTTTTAATTGAATTCGTACATACACTTCACCAGGCCGAAAATCTGAAATTTCGACAGGAAAAGTGGAAAATCGCGAGAATTCGAAATTGCTTACTTTTAGGTGTGTATGGTGGCGATATCTGAAAATTACATTTCGTATGGGAAAAATACTGATTCTGAGGAATAGGAATAGAATTGACATCAATCGGCTAATTTTGTGGCTCAAATAAATTGGATCGCCAACAGATGGCGTTAGACTGCTACATTAGTGTATAAAAATTATTGGATCGTGCTAAAAAAATCACTTTTTAAAGTGCTAAATTGATGATATACATATTCCTTGCGAAGCCGGGCGGACCGGCTTTTGTGTTCCGAGTTTGTGTTTCATTGTTTTCAATTTTTATCATTTGTAAAATGGCGAACACTTATTTGGAAGATTTTGATTCTATTTGCCAAGAAAATTGAGAGATTACATGTGTAGAGAATACAAAATAGTAAATAAAGAAGATCGAATTTAACTTCATAATTCATCACATACCTACTTTCTTTATAAATGGACAATTGAATTAAATACAAAAAAAAGCTGGGTGCGACCCACACTGGTAACTTCCCATTGGTGCCCGTGGCAACTGGATTGGACACCCAATGTTATTTGGTTATAAGGAAACTCCTAATCGAAAATCTTAAAAGATACGTTCAAGTGTTCAATATGCTATCAAGTGCAAACAAAAGTTGGGGCGTATTATATTTTTCAACTGTTTAAGTTCTATTTTTGGCAAATGTTTTTGCTTTAAAAAACAACTATCAACTTAATTTTTTTACAAACCCCACCAATTCATAGTTACAGCATTTGTGTGTAAAATAAAATCAACCTGAAGTCGATGACATTTTTAGTTCTCGAAATATTCGAGATGAAACATTTTTCACAACTTTTTTTTAAATTGCTGTAATAAAAAAACCGCTAATTGAATTTTTTTGGGAACCCTTTCTGCACTTTGTGATGTTATTATCTGTAAAATAAAATTTACTCGAGGTCGATATCTCTATTCGTTCTCGAGATACAGTGAACGATAGAAAAGTTCACAAACGTACGAACGTACATACACACACACATACAGACATCTCTCTAAAAATGATGGATTCGGATTTCTGGGACCTCGAAACGTCGAGAAATGTCAAAATTTTCAATTCGACAAATCGGACCAATTACAATAACTTCCATTGGAAAGTTAAAAATTATATTTCACGGTTTTGATGTTAGAAGTGTGCATGGCGTGCATGGCGTGCATGGCGTGCATGGCGTGCATGGCGTGCATGGCGTGCGTGCTTCTGATTTTGATTCTTTCTTTAAATTCAGAATCGATTTTTTCTTCTTTTCAGAAGAAAAATTGTCATTTTGTGCCAAACAAAAGAATTCAGAAGCATTCAGAATGCTTCTGAACGCTCACGGACGACCAAACGAAAAAGCTAAAAAAATGTTATCTGATTCATTCGAAACGACATTGACAAAATCCAAGACATGGCGGCGTCGTTATGGTCAGGTAATTTATATTCGATCACTTTTTTTGAGTCTGCATTTTTGCTCTTCTTTGCCCTTCCTACTTTTCTATGCCTATATCAAATACGAATTCATAAAACTTTCAAGACAGCCGTCAATTATATTTTAAAATTTTCCATCACCAGAGCATTTTGAAGATTTTCTTCCTTCTCAAATATGTTCAATCGTTTGTACAATGTATGTACAACGTACATATATAATATATGTATGTATGTACATATGTGAAAATTTGGGACCAATTAAGTTATGGAGTGGAGCACGATTTGGAACAACAGAACAAGAATAAAAATAAAGAAATCGAAATGGATAAGAAGTGAGCCCAGCCAAGCCAAGAATGAAAATACCGATGGATAATTTGAACACAAATGTATGTAGGTAACATTTGTGTTAAAATTATCCATCAAAAGTAAGATCCAAAAAGACTGCGAAAATCTTTTGATCAAAACATGGTTTTCTATCTGTCCAGTCCATCTAACCAAGCTACATACATTTATTTTGAGCCAGATTCATACGCCTGCAAAATACCATGACTTTCCCAGTAAAAGCTGGAGTTTGTTTTCTCCTAAAGTTGCAATTCTCTCTTTTGCAAAATTACCATTAAATAATAGGAAAACCAAAATAAATAAGTAAAAGCATTGTCAACAATATTCATATTAAAAAAAAAAAAAAAAAAAAAAAAAAAAAAAAAAAAAAAAAAAAAATAAAGCTTGAACACAAATCATCTAACGATTCAAAGCAATGTCAAGGAGAATAGGGGATCACGGTTATCTCAATACTCTAACCTATTTTCACTTATTAATCAAATCATAAACATACACAAATACACTCCGGACATTTACGGAACTTAAAATTTTGAATTTCACAATTAATCTAAACCCACAATCATGGAATGTGGTCAACCATTTTAGTATGAGATATGTAACCGCCCAACCGACCCCCAACGGGGTCTCGAATCAAATTTGATATGTTTCGTCGGGGTGGAGAAAAATATTCAGTGAATTATATGCATTGAAAATTTAGTTTAAATTTCTTTCAAATTAGTTCAGATTCAAATCAGGTTTGTGTATTGGATAAGTGTCTATGACAGAAATGAAAAAAGTTGTTGTTTTAAATGTAATATTCACACAAATAAAATATATTGTGTGTGTCAAAAGTTTTGACGCACACAAATTCGGCACGAGAAATTATGATTTTTGTTCATCCGTGCTTAACGTTAACACTTCAAAGATAGACGGACAGATTACCAAAAAATAATGACGAGTCAGGCTAAAAATTCGGTTTGATTCGATAAAGAGCCATTTTATAGACGTCTTTGGAAGGCATGCGCGTCTTGATTTCTATTTTGATGCATAATATGAATGTTTTCTTCCAAGGAATTTTGTCCCGGACACCTCACAATAAGGCTGATAACCTAATTTTCAAAAATTTGAACTGGCCCGTCCGAGACGAGGGATTTTTATAAGATAAGGATTCTAATTAAAGATACATACGTCAACACTCAACACCGGAATGGGCATATCTTCTAAACGATTGGTCGCCGGAAGCACAGTGTCAAAACCTATTTTGTAGTAAATCGCATGATCTACAATTAAAAGCCATGAACGAAGATTTTTTAATTGAATTCGTACATACACTTCACCAGGCCGAAAATCTGAAATTTCGACAGGAAAAGTGGAAAATCGCGAGAATTCGAAATTGCTTACTTTTAGGTGTGTATGGTGGCGATATCTGAAAATTACATTTCGTATGGGAAAAATACTGATTCTGAGGAATAGGAATAGAATTGACATCAATCGGCTAATTTTGTGGCTCAAATAAATTGGATCGCCAACAGATGGCGTTAGACTGCTACATTAGTGTATAAAAATTATTGGATCGTGCTAAAAAAATCACTTTTTAAAGTGCTAAATTGATGATATACATATTCCTTGCGAAGCCGGGCGGACCGGCTTTTGTGTTCCGAGTTTGTGTTTCATTGTTTTCAATTTTTATCATTTGTAAAATGGCGAACACTTATTTGGAAGATTTTGATTCTATTTGCCAAGAAAATTGAGAGATTACATGTGTAGAGAATACAAAATAGTAAATAAAGAAGATCGAATTTAACTTCATAATTCATCACATACCTACTTTCTTTATAAATGGACAATTGAATTAAATACAAAAAAAAGCTGGGTGCGACCCACACTGGTAACTTCCCATTGGTGCCCGTGGCAACTGGATTGGACACCCAATGTTATTTGGTTATAAGGAAACTCCTAATCGAAAATCTTAAAAGATACGTTCAAGTGTTCAATATGCTATCAAGTGCAAACAAAAGTTGGGGCGTATTATATTTTTCAACTGTTTAAGTTCTATTTTTGGCAAATGTTTTTGCTTTAAAAAACAACTATCAACTTAATTTTTTTACAAACCCCACCAATTCATAGTTACAGCATTTGTGTGTAAAATAAAATCAACCTGAAGTCGATGACATTTTTAGTTCTCGAAATATTCGAGATGAAACATTTTTCACAACTTTTTTTTAAATTGCTGTAATAAAAAAACCGCTAATTGAATTTTTTTGGGAACCCTTTCTGCACTTTGTGATGTTATTATCTGTAAAATAAAATTTACTCGAGGTCGATATCTCTATTCGTTCTCGAGATACAGTGAACGATAGAAAAGTTCACAAACGTACGAACGTACATACACACACACATACAGACATCTCTCTAAAAATGATGGATTCGGATTTCTGGGACCTCGAAACGTCGAGAAATGTCAAAATTTTCAATTCGACAAATCGGACCAATTACAATAACTTCCATTGGAAAGTTAAAAATTATATTTCACGGTTTTGATGTTAGAAGTGTGCATGGCGTGCATGGCGTGCATGGCGTGCATGGCGTGCATGGCGTGCATGGCGTGCGTGCTTCTGATTTTGATTCTTTCTTTAAATTCAGAATCGATTTTTTCTTCTTTTCAGAAGAAAAATTGTCATTTTGTGCCAAACAAAAGAATTCAGAAGCATTCAGAATGCTTCTGAACGCTCACGGACGACCAAACGAAAAAGCTAAAAAAATGTTATCTGATTCATTCGAAACGACATTGACAAAATCCAAGACATGGCGGCGTCGTTATGGTCAGGTAATTTATATTCGATCACTTTTTTTGAGTCTGCATTTTTGCTCTTCTTTGCCCTTCCTACTTTTCTATGCCTATATCAAATACGAATTCATAAAACTTTCAAGACAGCCGTCAATTATATTTTAAAATTTTCCATCACCAGAGCATTTTGAAGATTTTCTTCCTTCTCAAATATGTTCAATCGTTTGTACAATGTATGTACAACGTACATATATAATATATGTATGTATGTACATATGTGAAAATTTGGGACCAATTAAGTTATGGAGTGGAGCACGATTTGGAACAACAGAACAAGAATAAAAATAAAGAAATCGAAATGGATAAGAAGTGAGCCCAGCCAAGCCAAGAATGAAAATACCGATGGATAATTTGAACACAAATGTATGTAGGTAACATTTGTGTTAAAATTATCCATCAAAAGTAAGATCCAAAAAGACTGCGAAAATCTTTTGATCAAAACATGGTTTTCTATCTGTCCAGTCCATCTAACCAAGCTACATACATTTATTTTGAGCCAGATTCATACGCCTGCAAAATACCATGACTTTCCCAGTAAAAGCTGGAGTTTGTTTTCTCCTAAAGTTGCAATTCTCTCTTTTGCAAAATTACCATTAAATAATAGGAAAACCAAAATAAATAAGTAAAAGCATTGTCAACAATATTCATATTAAAAAAAAAAAAAAAAAAAAAAAAAAAAAAAAAAAAAAAAAAAAAATAAAGCTTGAACACAAATCATCTAACGATTCAAAGCAATGTCAAGGAGAATAGGGGATCACGGTTATCTCAATACTCTAACCTATTTTCACTTATTAATCAAATCATAAACATACACAAATACACTCCGGACATTTACGGAACTTAAAATTTTGAATTTCACAATTAATCTAAACCCACAATCATGGAATGTGGTCAACCATTTTAGTATGAGATATGTAACCGCCCAACCGACCCCCAACGGGGTCTCGAATCAAATTTGATATGTTTCGTCGGGGTGGAGAAAAATATTCAGTGAATTATATGCATTGAAAATTTAGTTTAAATTTCTTTCAAATTAGTTCAGATTCAAATCAGGTTTGTGTATTGGATAAGTGTCTATGACAGAAATGAAAAAAGTTGTTGTTTTAAATGTAATATTCACACAAATAAAATATATTGTGTGTGTCAAAAGTTTTGACGCACACAAATTCGGCACGAGAAATTATGATTTTTGTTCATCCGTGCTTAACGTTAACACTTCAAAGATAGACGGACAGATTACCAAAAAATAATGACGAGTCAGGCTAAAAATTCGGTTTGATTCGATAAAGAGCCATTTTATAGACGTCTTTGGAAGGCATGCGCGTCTTGATTTCTATTTTGATGCATAATATGAATGTTTTCTTCCAAGGAATTTTGTCCCGGACACCTCACAATAAGGCTGATAACCTAATTTTCAAAAATTTGAACTGGCCCGTCCGAGACGAGGGATTTTTATAAGATAAGGATTCTAATTAAAGATACATACGTCAACACTCAACACCGGAATGGGCATATCTTCTAAACGATTGGTCGCCGGAAGCACAGTGTCAAAACCTATTTTGTAGTAAATCGCATGATCTACAATTAAAAGCCATGAACGAAGATTTTTTAATTGAATTCGTACATACACTTCACCAGGCCGAAAATCTGAAATTTCAACAGGAAAAGTGGAAAATCGCGAGAATTCGAAATTGCTTACTTTTAGGTGTGTATGGTGGCGATATCTGAAAATTACATTTCGTATGGGAAAAATACTGATTCTGAGGAATAGGAATAGAATTGACATCAATCGGCTAATTTTGTGGCTCAAATAAATTGGATCGCCAACAGATGGCGTTAGACTGCTACATTAGTGTATAAAAATTATTGGATCGTGCTAAAAAAATCACTTTTTAAAGTGCTAAATTGATGATATACATATTCCTTGCGAAGCCGGGCGGACCGGCTTTTGTGTTCCGAGTTTGTGTTTCATTGTTTTCAATTTTTATCATTTGTAAAATGGCGAACACTTATTTGGAAGATTTTGATTCTATTTGCCAAGAAAATTGAGAGATTACATGTGTAGAGAATACAAAATAGTAAATAAAGAAGATCGAATTTAACTTCATAATTCATCACATACCTACTTTCTTTATAAATGGACAATTGAATTAAATACAAAAAAAAGCTGGGTGCGACCCACACTGGTAACTTCCCATTGGTGCCCGTGGCAACTGGATTGGACACCCAATGTTATTTGGTTATAAGGAAACTCCTAATCGAAAATCTTAAAAGATACGTTCAAGTGTTCAATATGCTATCAAGTGCAAACAAAAGTTGGGGCGTATTATATTTTTCAACTGTTTAAGTTCTATTTTTGGCAAATGTTTTTGCTTTAAAAAACAACTATCAACTTAATTTTTTTACAAACCCCACCAATTCATAGTTACAGCATTTGTGTGTAAAATAAAATCAACCTGAAGTCGATGACATTTTTAGTTCTCGAAATATTCGAGATGAAACATTTTTCACAACTTTTTTTTAAATTGCTGTAATAAAAAAACCGCTAATTGAATTTTTTTGGGAACCCTTTCTGCACTTTGTGATGTTATTATCTGTAAAATAAAATTTACTCGAGGTCGATATCTCTATTCGTTCTCGAGATACAGTGAACGATAGAAAAGTTCACAAACGTACGAACGTACATACACACACACATACAGACATCTCTCTAAAAATGATGGATTCGGATTTCTGGGACCTCGAAACGTCGAGAAATGTCAAAATTTTCAATTCGACAAATCGGACCAATTACAATAACTTCCATTGGAAAGTTAAAAATTATATTTCACGGTTTTGATGTTAGAAGTGTGCATGGCGTGCATGGCGTGCATGGCGTGCATGGCGTGCATGGCGTGCATGGCGTGCATGGCGTGCGTGCTTCTGATTTTGATTCTTTCTTTAAATTCAGAATCGATTTTTTCTTCTTTTCAGAAGAAAAATTGTCATTTTGTGCCAAACAAAAGAATTCAGAAGCATTCAGAATGCTTCTGAACGCTCACGGACGACCAAACGAAAAAGCTAAAAAAATGTTATCTGATTCATTCGAAACGACATTGACAAAATCCAAGACATCGCGGCGTCGTTATGGTCAGGTAATTTATATTCGATCACTTTTTTTGAGTCTGCATTTTTGCTCTTCTTTGCCCTTCCTACTTTTCTATGCCTATATCAAATACGAATTCATAAAACTTTCAAGACAGCCGTCAATTATATTTTAAAATTTTCCATCACCAGAGCATTTTGAAGATTTTCTTCCTTCTCAAATATGTTCAATCGTTTGTACAATGTATGTACAACGTACATATATAATATATGTATGTATGTACATATGTGAAAATTTGGGACCAATTAAGTTATGGAGTGGAGCACGATTTGGAACAACAGAACAAGAATAAAAATAAAGAAATCGAAATGGATAAGAAGTGAGCCCAGCCAAGCCAAGAATGAAAATACCGATGGATAATTTGAACACAAATGTATGTAGGTAACATTTGTGTTAAAATTATCCATCAAAAGTAAGATCCAAAAAGACTGCGAAAATCTTTTGATCAAAACATGGTTTTCTATCTGTCCAGTCCATCTAACCAAGCTACATACATTTATTTTGAGCCAGATTCATACGCCTGCAAAATACCATGACTTTCCCAGTAAAAGCTGGAGTTTGTTTTCTCCTAAAGTTGCAATTCTCTCTTTTGCAAAATTACCATTAAATAATAGGAAAACCAAAATAAATAAGTAAAAGCATTGTCAACAATATTCATATTAAAAAAAAAAAAAAAAAAAAAAAAAAAAAAAAAAAAAAAAAAAAAAAAAATAAAGCTTGAACACAAATCATCTAACGATTCAAAGCAATGTCAAGGAGAATAGGGGATCACGGTTATCTCAATACTCTAACCTATTTTCTCGAATCAAATTTGATATGTTTCGTCGGGGTGGAGAAAAATATTCAGTGAATTATATGCATTGAAAATTTAGTTTAAATTTCTTTCAAATTAGTTCAGATTCAAATCAGGTTTGTGTATTGGATAAGTGTCTATGACAGAAATGAAAAAAGTTGTTGTTTTAAATGTAATATTCACACAAATAAAATATATTGTGTGTGTCAAAAGTTTTGACGCACACAAATTCGGCACGAGAAATTATGATTTTTGTTCATCCGTGCTTAACGTTAACACTTCAAAGATAGACGGACAGATTACCAAAAAATAATGACGAGTCAGGCTAAAAATTCGGTTTGATTCGATAAAGAGCCATTTTATAGACGTCTTTGGAAGGCATGCGCGTCTTGATTTCTATTTTGATGCATAATATGAATGTTTTCTTCCAAGGAATTTTGTCCCGGACACCTCACAATAAGGCTGATAACCTAATTTTCAAAAATTTGAACTGGCCCGTCCGAGACGAGGGATTTTTATAAGATAAGGATTCTAATTAAAGATACATACGTCAACACTCAACACCGGAATGGGCATATCTTCTAAACGATTGGTCGCCGGAAGCACAGTGTCAAAACCTATTTTGTAGTAAATCGCATGATCTACAATTAAAAGCCATGAACGAAGATTTTTTAATTGAATTCGTACATACACTTCACCAGGCCGAAAATCTGAAATTTCGACAGGAAAAGTGGAAAATCGCGAGAATTCGAAATTGCTTACTTTTAGGTGTGTATGGTGGCGATATCTGAAAATTACATTTCGTATGGGAAAAATACTGATTCTGAGGAATAGGAATAGAATTGACATCAATCGGCTAATTTTGTGGCTCAAATAAATTGGATCGCCAACAGATGGCGTTAGACTGCTACATTAGTGTATAAAAATTATTGGATCGTGCTAAAAAAATCACTTTTTAAAGTGCTAAATTGATGATATACATATTCCTTGCGAAGCCGGGCGGACCGGCTTTTGTGTTCCGAGTTTGTGTTTCATTGTTTTCAATTTTTATCATTTGTAAAATGGCGAACACTTATTTGGAAGATTTTGATTCTATTTGCCAAGAAAATTGAGAGATTACATGTGTAGAGAATACAAAATAGTAAATAAAGAAGATCGAATTTAACTTCATAATTCATCACATACCTACTTTCTTTATAAATGGACAATTGAATTAAATACAAAAAAAAGCTGGGTGCGACCCACACTGGTAACTTCCCATTGGTGCCCGTGGCAACTGGATTGGACACCCAATGTTATTTGGTTATAAGGAAACTCCTAATCGAAAATCTTAAAAGATACGTTCAAGTGTTCAATATGCTATCAAGTGCAAACAAAAGTTGGGGCGTATTATATTTTTCAACTGTTTAAGTTCTATTTTTGGCAAATGTTTTTGCTTTAAAAAACAACTATCAACTTAATTTTTTTACAAACCCCACCAATTCATAGTTACAGCATTTGTGTGTAAAATAAAATCAACCTGAAGTCGATGACATTTTTAGTTCTCGAAATATTCGAGATGAAACATTTTTCACAACTTTTTTTTAAATTGCTTTAATAAAAAAACGGATAATTGAATTTTTTTGGGAACCCTTTCTGCACTTTGTGATGTTATTATCTGTAAAATAAAATTTACTCGAGGTCGATATCTCTATTCGTTCTCGAGATACAGTGAACGATAGAAAAGTTCACAAACGTACGAACGTACATACACACACACATACAGACATCTCTCTAAAAATGATGGATTCGGATTTCTGGGACCTCGAAACGTCGAGAAATGTCAAAATTTTCAATTCGACAAATCGGACCAATTACAATAACTTCCATTGGAAAGTTAAAAATTATATTTCACGGTTTTGATGTTAGAAGTGTGCATGGCGTGCATGGCGTGCATGGCGTGCATGGCGTGCATGGCGTGCATGGCGTGCATGGCGTGCATGGCGTGCATGGCGTGCATGGCGTGCATGGCGTGCATGGCGTGCATGGCGTGCGTGCTTCTGATTTTGATTCTTTCTTTAAATTCAGAATCGATTTTTTCTTCTTTTCAGAAGAAAAATTGTCATTTTGTGCCAAACAAAAGAATTCAGAAGCATTCAGAATGCTTCTGAACGCTCACGGACGACCAAACGAAAAAGCTAAAAAAATGTTATCTGATTCATTCGAAACGACATTGACAAAATCCAAGACATGGCGGCGTCGTTATGGTCAGGTAATTTATATTCGATCACTTTTTTTGAGTCTGCATTTTTGCTCTTCTTTGCCCTTCCTACTTTTCTATGCCTATATCAAATACGAATTCATAAAACTTTCAAGACAGCCGTCAATTATATTTTAAAATTTTCCATCACCAGAGCATTTTGAAGATTTTCTTCCTTCTCAAATATGTTCAATCGTTTGTACAATGTATGTACAACGTACATATATAATATATGTACATATGAAAATTTGGGACCAATTAAGTTATGGAGTGGAGCACGATTTGGAACAACAGAACAAGAATAAAAATAAAGAAATCGAAATGGATAAGAAGTGAGCCCAGCCAAGCCAAGAATGAAAATACCGATGGATAATTTGAACACAAATGTATGTAGGTAACATTTGTGTTAAAATTATCCATCAAAAGTAAGATCCATCTGTCCAGTCCATCTAACCAAGCTACTTACATTTATTTTGAGCCAGATTCATACGCCTGCAAAATACCATGACTTTCCCAGTAAAAGCTGGAGTTTGTTTTCTCCTAAAGTTGCAATTCTCTCTTTTGCAAAATTACCATTAAATAATAGGAAAACCAAAATAAATAAGTAAAAGCATTGTCAGTCCTTAATAAATCAATTATTACAATATTCATATTTAAAAAAAAAAAAAAAAAAATAAATAAAGCTTGAACACAAATCATCTAACGATTCAAAGCAATGTCAAGGAGTAAATAGGGGATCACGGTTATCTCAATACTCTAACCTATTTTCACTTATTAATCAAATCATAAACATACACAAATACACTCCGGACATTTACGGAACTTAAAATTTTGAATTTCACAATTAATCTAAACCCACAATCATGGAATGTGGTCAACCATTTTAGTATGAGATATGTAACCGCCCAACCGACCCCCAACGGGGTCTCGAATCAAATTTGATATGTTTCGTCGGGGTGGAGAAAAATATTCAGTGAATTATATGCATTGAAAATTTAGTTTAAATTTCTTTCAAATTAGGTCAGATTCAAATCAGGTTTGTGTATTGGATAAGTGTCTATGACAGAAATGAAAAAAGTTGTTGTTTTAAATGTAATATTCACACAAATAAAATATATTGTATTGAAATGTCAAATTTTCCGGGTGGAATGTTGTTCGGGTGGAACTCACAAGAATGATGAATATTTCTTGCTTAATACATTATTTATTTCTAAAACTGGTTGACCAAAAAAGGGTCAAATCGGTGTTCAAAAACGGTCATAGTCCTTCACAAAAAAAAAAAAATTTATTAAAAAAAAAGAACTTTCGGCCAATTTAACACAGTTCAGCTAGGCACCTTTTTAACCTTTAAGATGAGTTTTTAAAAGTGCTATTATTTTTCATACACGGTTGAATCGATTTTAGGAATAAACAAATATAAATCCGTCATTAAAAGCGATCAGCACCGCCTTTTGTAGTCAATCAATTGAAATCGAAGTATAAAGAATGGGAGAACAAACTATAACAGACTTAATACCAATTTATATAGGTACTCAATAAAAGTTAATTTTTAAAACATTCTAAAAAAGAAGAAGAAACATTTGTTACAAAAAAGTGTTTATTGCGTGCATACAGAATATCCAAAACAACACATTTATAATTAAGTACCTGCATAATGCATATATTTGTGCTTAAATTATTTATTTATTGATTTAATTTTATTGATCTTTCTCTTCAAAAAGCTTCAAATTTTCATATCGCGATACCAAATTAACATCATCAACCAAACTTCCAAAAGGATTTTCAACTTCTTCGACAACTGTTTCATTAATATCATCCAAGGCATAATTATTAATTGCTTGATGTTGATGATCATGCACATCGATACAAGCATCCAAATGATGAACAACATCCTCAACATCTTGCTGTAAAGGAACGTCTTCAACACTAGAAGGTGTAGTTATTGTTCTCACTGACGATTCTATTGATCTTGCATCAGATTCTAAAATAAATTGTCCATTTTGAAAAATAATATTCGGTTCTGGTTTGTTATAGGATCCGTAAAGCTCCTTCAATGTAGCTTTAGTAAGCTTAAATTCCTTGAAACCGAAAAACTTGTTATTTGATTCATCGGCAGCTTTTCGACTTTCATGTCGTATTGCTTTCCTGCGTAAATAATCAGCTAAATCCGTTTTATTGGTAAAATCAATTGAATTCCTTGCAGAAGAAATTCCGCTCGAGACAGACTTGCGAGCTCTTTTTAAAATTTGACGACATTTATTGGTGAAACCACCAATAATTTCCGAACCCAATGCTAGGCCTCCAAGAACATAGCCAATACCCATGAGCAGAAACATTCCCTCAGTATCGGCGGTGGTTAGTTGACGTTCTTCTTGAATTCTTTCCCTCAAGGCATGTGAAGAAGAAGCTTGCAGAAGTTTCCCCGATGCACTTCTTTGCATTACCCATGAAACTTCATTGGTGATTTTTGAAATAAGACCACTTTCTTGTGCTAGCAAAATAGCTAAATTGATTTTTTCGGCATACACAGAATTCTTTGGGAATGCAAAACCAATATGGAATGGAGCAAAGCATTCTTCGCTCAGATGAAGAGCTGAGCGGCGGCCAAGAACACTGTAATAGAAAAAATAGCAAAAGTATGCACCCAATATATTTAAAGGCTTCAATTCAAAACACACTCATCGCTAAAGTTCGACTGAACTAGGTACTCCAATTGGGCTCTAGATCCGAGGAAGGCATAATTCCAAAAGAATGACTGAGTGACATTTCCAATACCTTCTTCCAGTGTACTAACAAATTCCATTTTTTTGTATAATTTTGCAGTTGACTCGTGAGTTGAATTCTGAAACCATTTCTCCCAGCCACCTCGATCTAAATATTGCAAGGCTTATGTTGAAAATATTCAATAGCAATACATTGAAGTCTTTAGAGATTACCCATACCCAGTGTTCCAACTCGAAAAAATAGTCCCAATAGATCATTAACAGAATCAACTGTAGCAGGAAAAGCTGGCAACGTTACAAAAGCAATAATTGATCCTGTATAACAAGAAGTTATGATAATCGTAAAGAGCCAATAGAATCCAATCAAGAGGCGAGTGGAAACCCGTTTTGAGTTGCTCCATGAGTACTTTCCGGTAAAGGTGAAGCTGTTGGTGAACATTCCAAAGACATACCAAAACATATTTTCGACCTCTCCCCAGTTTCCAATTAAATGACGCAGGGTAAGTTGGTCTGTAAAAACAATTGGAACAATACCCCCGAGATAAATGCAAGTAAGGGCCAACCAAACGGGCCATTGAAATGGTCCCAATATAGCGCGGTATCTAAACGAATAAAAAAAGAAGAACAATTATAGTAAATAAAAGGGGTTCATTCGAAAACTTTTAATCACTTCGGTAAAGCTTTGGATGCCAGAGTTATAAAAGCTGCACAATCTCTAGAATGCCCATATGACATATCGATTTTTTGAAGTCTTTCTTCAGTTAGAAATACTCCAGCCATTCCCAGGTCTGCTTTTTTTTGTCTCACTTCCTCTATTACCGATTCTCCGGACCTAAATTAATGGAATTCTCGGTTAGTACATAATGTTTGAAACCGTATTCAAAATCTTAACGATTTACCCCAAACTAGTGTGTTCATTAGGCTCAATAATATCGAAGGAAAAATTCATTTGCTTGGCTATCATATTAATCAATCTATATTCAATTCCTTCCCAATGGATATGAATTTGTCCAAAGGGATCAAGTTTTCGAATTCGAAAAATAAATGGCGGCTGATTGACAGCTGCTATCGAAAATCGATGTCCCGAAAATCCATCGGAGATTTTTTTAGGAAATAAATCTATGTGAGGGCGTGAAAGAACACCTCTAATCCAACTGGTAAGTACAACTGGTGTATTTGCTCCAAGGCCATCGGCGTAAAGTTTGTGGGTATAGAGAACGTAGGGACGTTCCTTTTAAAATAATCAATATAATATTTAGGAATTAGAAAAGAAAATAAAAAATCAGAAATGATATAGTTCTTACCTTTTGAGGATCCGCTACTAAACTTTCTCCGATTACAAGTAAATTAACAATATCTGACGATTGCTTTGAAGCAAGGAAATCTTTAAGTTTCCATTGACTAGATCTAGATACGATTACTACTTTAGATTTAACTTGGGCGCCAATTATTTTTCGAGCATTTATTGGATCGGAAAGGAACAAAATGTAGCTACGACAATTGTTGTCCATTGCCGAACGAAAACCGCTGTTGATAGGCTCATATTTTTTGGAAATTTGGCCGTGGTAGAAGGTGATGGGGAAACTCTGAAAGATGAAATAGAATAAAAAAAAAAAACTAAATTATTAAAATTAATTTTGCGACTAAAAAAAAGCTTAGAAATTGGTAACCGTTTCATTTTTTTAATTGTTGCGATTTTGCAGTCGCATATGTCTCCATTCGTATCCATATATATTTCATTTTTAGTGACTTATTAATTTTGCGATTGAAAAACATAAGTGCCTTAGACTTATGACTTTTAGACTGGGATCGAAGAAGTATAGAGAGATCTTAACTTAGCAATAAATGAATGAAAAGAAAGTGAGTTCAGCTAACCATGGATACCTAAGACTGCTTTTAGACGACTGCAATTTCTATCCGCAATTCTCTTTTGAGTTTCTTTCCGATTGAAGGAAATATATCTCCTCACTCTTTACTCCGCTTATGTCGCAAACAATAAGAAAAAGCACAAAGAAGAAAGAGCGATAACTCTGCAATTATTTCAACCTCTGCAACTTTGTCTACCCCGGACACCGCATACGTCCCCCGCCTACATGCTTAAAAATTGCAGGGGTAATTGCAGCATATTTGCAGCGTTTAAAAGCAGTCTAAGTTATTATAGTACACTACAAAACCAGTCCAATAGCAAGAATGTGAAAGCTGTTACCAGGGACCTAACTGGGTCGATCCAGCTCCAAACAACATATTGTAAGTAGTGCAGACGGTTATGAAATCCCTATACTAATATCAAAAAGATTGTACCTCAGATGACAGCACACGTAAAATACAATGAAGAATTTGTCTTGCTAAATTTTTATTTAAAAAAAAAGAAAAGATTTTTATTAAACTTCATCAAAACACTTATGGTCTTATTTATTAACGTTGTCTAACTTTAGACAACTGTCCAACTTTGGAAAGTGTGTTCAAAAACCTCGTTTATTGTTGTCTTATAGCTTCCTAACTTAGACATAAGATTAGATTGTCTTAACCGTGAATAATGTGATATTTATTTTTATTAAATAAAGCATATTTCCACCAATTTGAAAATAGTTAGACAGTGTCTAAGTAGACAAAAATCTAATAAATACGACTGTTAGCATATAAAGAAAACCAACGATAAAAAATAAAAATGTAATTAACTTTTATTTATTTCTTACGAGCTGAACAAAAGAAACTATAAGGTAAAATAAAACAAAAGAGATTCCTGACAAAAAATAAATAATTAATAAATTAAACTACCTACAGCTTCACTTGGTTCACTGTGTAATTTTAAGAATTGGTTGATTGTTGAACGTAGTAACTTTTTAGACAGAACTATTTTTATAAAATAATATTTAATTTATTCTCTATTTAAATCATTAACCACTACAGCTGGTTTGCCCATTATACAATTTAATAGAAGTTTACCACGTTTACCATTTTCATTTATGATATTTACAACACAAAATCTTGTGTGAAATTTTACGATTTGTTGGGAATGATTTCCCATACAAATTTTGACAGTTCATTTACGACATCGTAAACCATTTTACCACGTTTACCACATTTTCGGTCATTGTATGATTAGCCTCATATATTTAAATATTTGGAGGACCCTAGAGAAATGTCAATTTATAACAGTTATAATAATTTATTGCCATTAAAAGTGGATGGGCATTAACGAGCTTTACGCGACTTAAAAATCTGCCTGCGGGGCCGCATAAGTAGTACCTTCTTTATGAACAATACTGTTATAAATTGGCATTTCCTAAGTCACTTTCCCTAAAGTATATCGGGTGTCCAGCGGGAATTTTTCAACTTTAAATTGCGATTATCGAAATACTAGTGGGTTGAGGTAAGCAGGAGGGGTATCATTCAAAGCGCACGATTTGCGGAATTGAGTTAGTCGTCATGAGCCACTGGTCGGGAGCGCACCGCGCGTTTGCGGTGGAGCAATATTTGAAGTGCAGTGAATAATTGGTACGTGCGCGTCTCGCTTTTTGTACTCATTTTAATATTCGACGACTAAGTAATGGGCCGAGCATGCAAATTATCTGGTCGTGGATACAAAGATTCAGGCAAGAAGGCACAATGGTCAATAGATCTATTCCTGGACCATCAACGTCAGCAACAATGCCAGAACATGTGTCTGAAGTTCGAAATGAAATTATTCTAAATCCACGTAAATCGATAAGGATGATTGCGACCTCTTCAGGAATAGAAAAATCAACAGTGCTTGTTATTTTGAAAAAGAAATTAAAGCTCCACCCGTACAAAATGCAAATTGTTCAGTATCTCAACGAAAGTGTTTTCGTTCCGAGAATCCTTCGCAAGAACACTGCTGGAACCTTTTCGGACAGCACTTACGCTTGGAAACATTTTATTCAGTGATGAAGCACATTTCCATATTGATGGATATGTTAACAAACAAAATATGCGATACTGGTGGCCCAACAACGCTAGAGAACGCCATCAAAAACTGTTACATTGTTTAAAACCGATATGGATGTGCCATTTCAGTGAGCGGGGTAATTGGCCCTTATTTTTTTAACCAAGGTGAGGCAGTCACTGCTCCGGTGTATTGCCGTATGATTGATGAGTTTCTGTTGCCGCAATTGCAGCTGTATTCATCATCATTTGGATGATATCCTTTCTAAAAAATAAAATACGCATTGTTACTCTGCATTTAATTGAAATAATAATAAATGAAAACGATGTAGTTTTTTTATATGCAACCAATCTCACAAAGCAAATTATTTTTACAACTTTAAAGAACGTTTTACATTACAACAAGAATCGAAGAGAACCCAACTTCAACTTCAAAAGGATCGTAAAGTTAGTTCTTTATTTTTTCAATTTTTTTTTCTTAATTATAATTGTAATGAATTACAGTGGGAAAATTTCGGCGTTGAACAGTTTACCCTAACTCTTTTAATATGTTTGTTCCCATATTGTCAAAAACTACGAATTTATACGAATTTTAATCAAAAGTCTGTTAAAGAAAAAATCACAGAAAATCACAAAATTTCACAGTATCTAAAGGAACGCACCTAATATTTTTTATAAATAATTTTTAAACTTTTGTTTTTAGTAATATTCATTAAAAAAATAAATCCTTCAAAATATATCTATTTATGTTGTCAATGTCCAACCCTTTTAATATTCTATAAAGTCAAATATCCACAACAAAACTTACTTTAAAGAGTTTTTGCAGCATAAGACTTTCAAAATTTTCCACATGATTATCGTAATAAACAACCGGAGGACATTTAAACAAATACTTTAGAGCTATTTTATTTATTAGTTTTATCAACGAATTTGCTTGTCTTTCTTCAATTGATGTATCGATACCAAATTTACCAGCTAAAATATCTCTGTGAGATTTCGGATGACCGTGAAATTTTGGATCAATTCGACGTTTTTCAATTATGTGTTCATTACATTTATTTTCAAATAGAGCTTCATTTAGTTTATAACTTCGAGCTACTTCGAGACGAAATTTATAATCCGAAGAACAATTATTATTATTATTTTCAGCCGATACAAATGAATTAAAAAAATAAAAGAAAACAATGATAATAAGCCCAAAATCCGAGAACGAATGAACCATTTTCAGATAAAAACCTCAACTATACAATACGGCCAAATGGGAATGTTGTCGATTTTTATAATTTAGAAAAAGTTAGTGAGTGTGCAGCTTTTGTAGTTGAAATAGTTAATTAAATGTTGAGATAATAATCTAAATCACGTTATAGGTTGTGAACTCCTGTGTATTTCTAATTTTCAAGAGGACACCTGCAAGTAATTGAAACAAATTGCCAGAAACTATAATATTGTAAAGATAGCGTGAAAGGATATTTATGATTTAGAAAGAAACATTTTGATTTAATCGAGTGGGAGTAAAGTTGATAGTTGTCTATAAGTTTATACGAGTATATAGAGGGAATGTAATAAATAAAATCCACGACTACATTGCACGAACTTGCCTTTGAGGCTCCACACTCTAATGAAGTGTTTTAGTTAGTATCAATCTTATTTTGATTGGGGTAAATTTTTGGATGGTCTACTCGTAAGCATCTATAATACACTCTTTCAAAATGGTCATACTTATTTGGTTTGTCTAGATAAAAGTGGTTTTTGAGAAAATTTAAAAAAAAACGAAATTGTTTCTAAAACGAATCTAGAATGTCTCTTCTAGGGCATCTCATACAAGTACTCTGTACCATCCGTTTTAGTTCCAGCTTGATGGACACCTGGACGCTCAAACGCTTGGAAAAACATTCTAACAGACCCACGGATTGCATAAAAAAAACATAAATTATTTGGACTTTTCCATTATCGATATCAATTTTACACGAAGACAATAATTTCCCTATAGAAAAAGTTAAAACGAAGAAAATATAATTAAATAATCATAATAATAATTAAAAATTATGTTTTTTATTTTATTTAAGATTTTTTATTTTTTTTATTTAAGAAAAACTTATTTTCACAACTTTTAAATTTTAAATGAAATACGCGACGCGTTTCGGAGTGTCTAACTTCATCTTCGTGCAATACACTTCTTCAATATTCCAAAAATGCAATAAAACGAAGGCTTTCTAATTTAAACCTTTACAATTAAAATATAAAGTTCAAAGCTATTTACTTCAGCTGAGTTTTAAAAAATTATATTTTAATTTTAATTTATTTCCAAAACATTTTTTGATAAAAATGTAAATCAACAATTTTTAAATTTTAATTTTTTAAGAAAACAATGGAATAGGTATTTTCTCTCGAGTTCAAATGTACTATTAATAACAGCAAAACGTTTAGCTACTGCAACGAGTAGACATTTCGTCAATTGAAATATTACATTGACCTTGCATTTTGGGCAGGACAATATTTCTTTTTCGTACACGACGTGTAGGTGGGAGTCACTGTGAATATAAGAATATAAAAGACCATCTTCGGGACTGAAAGTATTTGTTTTTGTTATATTTTAAGAAACATAACTGATAAACAAAGTTTTTGAATAGAATTGAATCCTCTATAATTTTGTTTAAGATACTTTTAATCGATAAATTGAAAATAAAAAATGTTACAATTAAAAATGGACGAAAAAATATTTCATACAAATTTTTTTTTATGAAACTCACAAATGTTCATAATGTACATACATTGTACATTTATAATTCTCGAGATATAGCTTAAATCTTTTTAGAACGAAGATGGCGGCCAAATATATGGGCCCCTAAAATGATTCGTAATGCTTACACTGAAAACCTTCCTACATATAAAAACAAAAAAAATTCTTATCCTGTCCAAAACAAGGTTCAGCCGAATTTGTTGAGAAATATAAAAAGAAAAAAACAAATTTGACGCATCTGTTGCTTATTTCTTCACATCTGTTGCTTATTCGCAGCCATTAATTAACGTCAATCAGCAGAAATTTTGTTTTATTAACGCCCTTATTAATATGGGTGGAAGTGACTTAGACCCATTTGCTCAAAAACTAAAATATATAAGTTCTACTCAAACGTCTATCTGCAATATACCTCTACTTAAATTGTCAACTACATATGTATGTTACAGCTTATGTTGAAATTAAATGTTTTATTTGCGTTTCAGCAACTTAAAGCTGAGCGAAATTAGGCCCCAGGAAATAAGAAACCAAATACAAAATGAAATAAGGCCCCAAATCATTGAATGCAAAACAACAACAACGAACATTTTTAAATTTTGAGGTGTTATTTCATTTTTTGGTGCCTTTTTTCATGAAATATTTTCATTTTATTTTGAAAAATATTTTGGGGCCTTATATCATTTTGCATAATTTACTTGTCTTTTTACATTTTGTTTGAAAAAAACATTTTGGGACCTTATTTAATTTTGCATAACTTACTTGTTTATGCTAAAACATAATTTATTGTTTTTCACAAAAAGTGTTATAAAAATCCACTAATCGAGGACCCAGAGCTTGGAAAATTCCGTTTATTGTGGACCCAGCAATCATGTTTCAATGTAAAACCGAGGTAATGAAGAATCTTTAAGAGAAAGCTTTCGTCACTCTGGTTCAATCAGTAACGAATCATATCCCGTTCCGTTTTACACATCGTGTATCATGGAAGAAGGGCAATTTTCGTATTGTTTATTTACGTCGTCGCGTCGTTGAAAACCATAAAACTAATTGAAGATAATGTTCCAGCGACCAACAGAATCATATTCATGGACGAAACATTTAAAATTGTCCCACAAGGGTGTTTTAAGCAGCTGTTGGTTATATGTATATATTTTGACGAAGTAAGATTTTTTATTCTTAAATGTGAAGATTGTGTTTAAAACCATTAGCTAGTAACAGAATAGCTGACAAAAATCGGGCAATTTTTTTTGGCAGCTATTCTGTTACTTACTGAATGCAATATAAAAATTTAAGCAGAATCGATTGCTGAAGGCCAGAAGAACTACAAGTGTCCATGCTGTAGACAAATTGTACAAGATACAATGCAAGCATTTGTTTGACATTTTGGGAAATTGGGAAAACAAATTGGGGTATTATTTCATTTTTGATAAAAATATTCAAATATGGACAAAACAAATTGCTGTTGCCTTGTTGCATGGGGCATAATTTCACTACGAAAAAAAGCACCAATTTTGGGGCCTTATTTCATTTTTTTTTAGGGTCTTATTTCCTAAGGCTTAATTTCGCGTGTACTTAGACAGTGTCTACTTAGAAACTGTCTAACTAATTTCAAATTGGTGGAAATATGTTTTATTTAATAAAAAAAATAAAAAAAAAATAAATATCACATTATTCACGGTTAAGAAAATCTACACTTGTGTCTAAGTTAGGCAGCTATAAGACAACAATAAACAAGGTTTTTGAACACATTTTCTAAAGTTGGACAGTTGTCTAAAGTTAGACAAGGTTTATAAATAAGACCAATAATGTAGTAAAACACATTAGTAAATAAATTTATATACATATAAGCGGCTCAATTAGTCATATTCAAAGTTATATTTTTAAAAGTTCCTAAGTTAAAATCAGGAATTTTTATTTAAATTTCTGATAAAAATTTTCATTCTTTTAGAAATACAAAAATTCAAGCTGAAATTTAAAGGCCACATCAAACTTTGCGAAAAACTAATAAACTCAACTGAGAAAATTTTGTAGGTTAAATAAAACGTTTATGCTGAAAAAGTTTTGAGGCACCGAAGAGTTTTTATTGTTTAACCTGTCAATAAAAACACACATCTTTTTCGATATGTGTTTTGCTGACTACATTTGGTGACATCATCACAAACTACGAATTTCGCTGTGGAGCTTAATCTATATTTGTACATAATTAAATTTTGCTTCTCTAATTTTAATTAAATTTTTGAAATAAGTAGAACTTTGAAAAAATCAATTTTTAATATTTTTTAATACATTCTCAAAGCCTTCGAAATTTATAGTATGATATATTATACCGTATTTTGTTTGTGCGTACAGTCGTGATTTTTATTTAAATAAATATTTAATTGCTAAACATACCTTTATTAAGGAAAAAAAAAACAACAGAAAAAGATACGTATACGCCACAGTGAACGTTAGTGTTTTCTTATTTCATTACGTGTATCGTTTTAGTTTTTACTTAGATATTCAGCCCTATCGAGGTATCCATTCGTAACAAAATTTTCTCCGATCTGTTCGAAATCGGAGAATTTTCAATCGAGGTATCCGTTCCGATTGACACATCCGACAGATCTTCCAAAAAAAATCAACGCGCTTCAATGCAATGCGATACAATGGGAAAAGTAAAGAATTTTTGACAGCTGTGCGTTAAATTTCTTCCGACGGTCTCCGATGAGAAATAGTTGCGGAGCCAAAATGGAATCATCTAAAAAATTGTAAGTAAAAAATTGATAATAAACAATTTGTTTTCTTTAGTGTAATAAATTTGTACTTCAGAAAGAAAACTACGACTAGGACGCAACAAGAGAAATTGGTAGATTTGATGTCAACGAAAATCGACATAGCACGGAACTCCACAAACGAACGAACGAACGCGATTGTTTGCTTCATTTTATTTCGTTCCGCAACGGATACCTCGAAAGAAAACTCAGTTCCGATCGGAAATTACTTTCGTATCGGAAATTCTCCGAACGAATACCTCGATAGGGCTGATTATTACGTTTTATCATATAAAGGGTATATTTTTAGAGGTGGTAAATTTTCTAACACTTTTTCTATAACAGAGTTATCGTTTTTTTGAGGTTAGTTTGGTTTTTTGAAAAACATGTTCCAATTTGAGAAATTATCATCGGGGGTAACATTTGAAAATTTTGTTCAGGAGCCCCAATTATTAATATGATCAGACGGTACAATATACAATAACATGATTACTTACTTTTTCGTGCCTCAATTGGAAAGGATTAATTTAGCTGACATGTAGTTTCAGCAGGAAGGTGTCATATTATGTCACTTCAGCACGTGATAACATATGACCACGTCGTTCATGATGAGATTTCACGCCATTAAAATTACCTTTAAAAAGAATACCTGTTAAATATACCTACATATTTAATAAGTTAGAGAACATTGAAAAGAAGCTTATGAAGCTCGTTCTTTAAATTGGTTAAACAACTCCTTAAAACTTTTGATACTAAAATAAAAGACGTCGCCTGAATTCTTAAAAAAAAGGAGGTTATGCTAGAAAAAGATTTCAAAAATCGTTGAAGCGGTTTTCTTAAATAAAACAATTTTCTCTATTTAGTGAAATTTTATGTGTTTTATTTAAAACCAAAGTTAGCATGGCTTAAAAAAATACCAGTCTATAAATAGGAATAAAAGATATTTATTTTGGTTACTAAACAAATTTTTAAGAATTAATAATAAGAAATCTAAAACACTAGTGCACGAACAGTAGTATATTTTTAATTCTTAGAAGGTATATAAATAAAACAACTATAATTTTGTATTATTTAAACATTTTATTTATATCATTTCAGTTATCGTCGTTCTTCTCCTACAACATACACAAAATACGAACACTCACTGTATTTTTTTGTAAACATTTTTTTTATAAAATTTAATTTAAACAAACAAAAAGACATACAATTTAAGTATTTTTCTATTTTTTTTTAAATTATTTAATAATTTTGAATTAAAATTATTATTAATAAATTTAACCAGTCAATTTTGACAATAATTATATTTTATTTACTTTTATATTTTTAACATTTAAGTTAATACTTTTTTATATTCCTTTTGCACGTTATTTTTTTGTCTGTATTTGATAATTTTAATTTTTCAATACAGTTAAAATTAAAACAGAAAAATAAAAAAAATATTTTAAATAGTAAAAAAAAAAAAATTATCAATATAGTAAACACAAATTTTTATTATGTTCAATAGTATTTTTTGTTCCGTTTTTATTTGAATAGGAATTTAAAATAAGGAAGCTTTGTAGAAAAATATATATTGCACATAGTTAAGAATAATAATTTAGCAAAAAAGATAATATAAATTTGAAGAAGCATGAAAATTTCATTTTCAAGAATATAGTAGATAAAGTTGAAGCCAGCCGATTTGGGGCTTAAAATAAATTCAACTTAGCGTTGCGTAGCATAGCGCTTGATTTTTCATAACTAAATATTACAAACATGAGGTCGAAAAGGTTAAAAACTTTCCTTAGCTATGGGAACATAGTTTTGTTTGACAGTGCGGCGGCGGCAGAATTTGGAAGACATACGTTTCTTATAGAAACATTTTTTAATATGTGGAAAGTGATGCTTAAAATACAAAGTCAAGCTGCGACCTTTTATAAACTTTCTCACGCTTCAAAGAAATATAATTATATTAAATATAAATACACCTAATAATTCGATTAGCGTTTGGCTGACAAATGTTTTCAGAGTCTTTTTCTGTAGACAGGAAGATCTAAATCCTTCGTCAGATTAATTGTTAAAAGTTATAAATACGCATGCCATATTTTTTGAATGGCCAAATTCGGTAGAGTTTGTCCAAATATAGTAGATACATTAGGAATAAGAAAGGAAGGAAATCATGTTAGTAAAAAAAATAGTACGGAAAATGTCACATTGCCAGAAGGAGAGATAAAAAAAATGATAAAAACTAAGTTGAAGTGGCAGACGAAACTTGACATCTTATGGCCTATTCGATTGGTATAATTTAAACAAATAATACAATAGCGCTTATCTTTTCGATTCTGAAATTAAATTTCAAAGTATTTTCTCTTCGTTTCATAATAAAAAAACGTAATTGCCGCTAATTTTAAAAATCAGAACGTTCTGCACAGAAAAAATTGAAAAAAAACAAAAATATAAAGAAGTAATAAATATGGCGGATGAGACTGACAGTTTACAAATATTTTAAGAATTATTTGAAACAATCACGGTTCAGAGCCTCACAGGACGTTAAGCGCTCTGCTCTGAAAAATGCTATTTACGCAGTTCAGGTTTCTCAGGCTCACTGAAATCTCAGAGATCTCAGCAATTTCAGAAATCTTGGATTCGCTTGTTCAATTATTTTTTGTCGCAGTTGATCAATTTACAAAAAAGAGATGGAATTTTTTTTCATTTCTAATGGAGAAATCTTGTTTAGGTTTCTCCTTCTCATCAGTAAAGCTGACAGAAGTTTGCTCAGTGAGATCTCAGAAATTGGCTAATTCAATATAAATTTGAATATATATTTGACAAATGACTGACAGTTAGTTTGATTTCTCTTGGTCAAAGACAAGTTGAAAATGACAGATTGACAGATCTGCAAAAAAAATTTGAAGGTTACAAATTTCGAAATGGTCATTCACAATTAATATTAAACAGTTAATAGATACAAAAATATTGAACTTTAGCTATTATTAAATGAGCTAAAACCATTTACTATGTAATACCTTTTGACCTCTATTTTCCGAATATCTGAATTAGATGTTCTGTTTCTGTGCAAAACTGTAGGTATGTAATAATGCTATTTAAAAAGCAACCTTTAATAGGTATTAATAGATTTAAACAAAATATACAAATTACTTAACTCATAGTATTACATAGATTCATTTCTTACTTCACTAAAAAATAATAAAATAATTATAATTAATTATTATAACATTACACCACCCTGTACACTCTAGGACTCATTTATATTGTTTTGTTTTTCAAAAACAAAAACTATAAGTTAACAAATAATTTTATTTAATTAACATTAAATAACTAATAATTAGTGTTAGTGGTGTTTTTATTTATTTATTTTTTAGTTTTAACATTATATTCAGCAAAAATTACAACATGGCTTGATGAATAAACAAAACAAATATATTTGTGACTTAAAATATACAAAAAAAAAATTAATCAAAAATAAAAAAAAAAAATTAAATATAAAACCATGTAGCTTAAATTTGTTTTAATTTTATTAAATAAAACAAAAAAAATGAGAAAAAAAACTAAAACTTAAGAAATAAAAAATGTGAAATATTTATCACAAATGAGGATGAATATCTAATAACATAATGGTGTGTTATACTATATAAACTAACAACATTGATTAACTTTTTACAACACATAAAATTATATATATTATATAAAAATCTTATACTATAAACAATTATAATAAAACTAAAATTTAAAATTAACCTAAAACAAAAACTTTGACAATTTATATTTTTTTTTATTAAATGGATAAATGAATGTTGTTAGTTATAATTTATTTGTCTACATTTTGTTTTTAGTTTAAATAAAAAAAAATAATAAATATTATGTATTTTGGATTTTTTTTTGTATCGAATAAAAAATATTAAAGAAAAATTTTAACCTCAGCGAGTGAACGTATTTTATGCTTCTCTTGTTTTTCAAGTCATTGAAATAATTTAATTATTAGATATTAGAGCCAATTTTCTTATTTGCCTTTTTAAATTTTTAAATTAAATTCGGTTGTTGTTTTTGTGGTTTTTTGTTTCTTTTATTTTGTTGTTTTTTTTTTTTTAATAATTAAATTAAATACTTATGATTCTTCAATGTCATTGTCAACTCGAGATGATCGTATTCCAGTTTTTCCTGTCCATGGATAAATGTCAGGACATGGCTGACATGTTCGCATGTACCGCACACCAGATTTATGCCACAGATTGCATACTTTCGGGTTATTGCAACGTTTTGGTCGATCCTGTTTGACAAAATAGAGCAAGTCGGATCATAAAATTTTATAGTATCGTTATAAAAAAGACTTACCGTATAATCACATTGGAATGGCTGGAAATTGTTTAATCGTGAAATTGGTGTTGGATCACGGACCCATTGTAGCGCTTGCCAGTTTGTCAAAATCCAAACATCTGGCATTGAATTGATTGCATCTAAGAACTTGATGAATCCTTCTTTATGATGTGGCTGTGTGAACCAAGCTGCATGGTAGAACAAACCAAATGGAGCTCTAAAACAAAAAACCCATTTTTAAACATCCATATCCAGCCTATGAATATGCAACAATTTTTACCTGTTTGTTGTGTAATGCCTTTCAAAGTTCTTCATGATCATTTTGTAAACACCATCAGACTCACTAGGATTCGAGCATGCATCACCCATTGAACAACGACCACCATTTAAATCTTGCCACATTACCATTGGTACTTGCCACACACCGGGATAGCTCTTTGTCGGACAAGGTGGGATCATGCAATCGTGGAAGATCCTATAGTCCAGGGTGTATGGCCAACTTGGTGGACGATTCTCATAGACAGGCATCGATGAGTCGTATGTGAAATTCGAGTCGTATAACATCTTGAACATTTTATTTCCACCAACTGAGAGGAAAGGTGCTCTCATACCTCGAACATCAGATAATTTGACTCCACCATAGGCGGCAAGAATTTCACGTTGTCCAGCAACTTCACGAGTCCATTTCTTTTGCGAAAATTGTTCTCCGAAACTATGTCTTTTTAATCGAACGAAAAAGAGATATAAGTATGTTATGATATAACTTTTTTTTTTTTTAAGAAATTTAAGGTTAATTAAGCTTTGTGTGTGTGTTTGGGTGTGAATGTAGATAATAAGCTAAAATTGTGTTTTTTAATAATTATAAGTGCCATAATCTGTGTTTTTGATTTAAGGGTGAGGAAGAGAAAAACAAATTTTGTTTTAGGAATACTGAATAAGGGTAAGGCAATGTATGTTTAGGAAACTTAAAAAAATCTAAGAAGAGGAAATAATTTGAATAATTTAATTTCTATATTTATGTATATTTTTTTTTAATGATTTTTCTTTTCATTGTGAGTTTAAAACTAAAATGTCTAATATGTAACGAAAGAAAAAAATGTCTAAGCAAGTGCATTTTTTTAAACGGTTCCCGTTTATAAAAATGAAAAATGAATAATCACAAATGGTTCCACCAAAGCGTATTCATGATCTAGCACTGTTCATTCTTTGAATTTGCGATATTTATTAACAACCATTACAGCTAAACTTTGCAAACGAAATTGGTAGACTTTCAGCTTGTTTGTTAAAATTTCTTGCTCAAATGAGGTGATTGTTGATGTCAGCCCTATTCTGCTATCCGTTCCGATCGAATCATTCGATTCACGTGGATTGTTCACATAATTTGTCACAAATTATTCTATAAATTTTCCAATCTTTCGAGTTCAAAGCTCTATCAATAATTAATTTTGGAGTTCTTGAGAGAATCTAATTGTTTTCATTTTTTTCGCAATTTATAAAATATTATTTAATTGTAAAGGGAAGGAGTGGTATTTAGTTTTTGGTATTTTGAACAGAAATATGTTGGTGAACAATTTCAGAATATTAAAAACGCAAGGCTTTAAAATAAAGTTGTTCCAATCTTTCAAACCACAGTCGGTCATGGTCTGGCATGGCATCGTTGCCAGAATTTTCTTCGGAATTAAATCTCATCTTCAGGATTTTAAAACTTGAATTTATACGCATTTTGCACTACTAGAGAAAAAATTGAATATCCTATAATTTTATAATACAACAACTATTTTCCTGGATTAAACAATATGTAAATTACGAGAGACTACCGTTAAGAACAATATAGATGGCGGCCAAACGACACCAGGTGTAATTGTAAAAATTTGGGTTTAGGCTTATTTACTGATACTCTTAAGAATATTAAAGGCAAAATTCATCTTCGCAATTTTTTTCATTCAGAAGTCTAAAGCCCCGTATCTCCAAATTTAGATGATTAATTAGTTGTAAATGTTTTTTGGGGATCTCCAAAACTTATATCTCATTAATGTGAACAGACCTTATTATTTATTTCATGATCTGGAGCATTAACATTCTCATATAACGCCCCTACTCTGCAGTTGACTTGTGAGGCATCGCAAGAGTCACAAGCTCTTGAGGTTTGTTGAGGTTTTCAGGGGTGGAATCGGCTAAGGTGATAAGTGATTGAGTTTTCCATCTTGGTAAGGTGATTCAATTCAGTTCAGTTGAATACTTTCCCATGACATTTGTCAAAAGCATGATTGCCATAGTTAATTTTTCAATTATTTGAAATAAGCTAACGAAATTATAGAACGGAAATGACGTCTTTGCGATAAAACTCTTATATTTTCTTCATCTTCTGGAATGTAGTAAACTTTTTTTGGTCACAGGAATGCTTATTTCTATTTATATGAATGCTTCAAAAAAAGAACTCAGAAAGAGTTGCACAATTAGTGAAGGCTGGTGGTAACTCTAGTCGTACTGCGGCAGAAACTTCAAATTTGTTGGAAAATGACAATCACTTTTTTCTATCAAATGTGATATCTTACGCAGACTGAATTGATTGATTATGACTCTTACTTATCACAAATCACTTTACACGATTCCACCCAAGTCTAAGAAAGACAACCCTCACAAAAATCCTCTCAACAAAGTTCACCACAACGAGGTGAATTTTTTATTGTGATTTTTAAGTTCTGATTTTATTGATGTTGAACGCACCCATTTAACAATTTTTGTTCGTGATTGTAAAATGTTAAACATGGAGTTGTGAGCAGAGATTATGAATTATACAGATAGGAATCTTTCGTACGTTCCATCCTCCAAAACCCATTTGTTTACATTGTTGTTTTTGTAATTTCTTCTCGTGTCCATGAATAGATGTGAATTGCAAAAACAATTTATGTGGTGGTGAGTTCATATTTTTGCACTAGTGTGCGTTAAAACATGGACACTAGTGCAAAAATATGAGCTCACCACCGTGTTTAGCTTGTAGGCAAACCAAAATGACAGCCGAGCTATCCAATCTTTATAATTCATAATCTCTGGTTGTGAGCGACTCAAAAGGAGATCACAATTTTGATAGATTCACAAGTTGAGTTGTGACGGTGTTACCAAAATACGAAAGCCTCAAAAAATCAATTTTATCTCATCTTGTGAGGTTGTTGTGATTTGTGAAGTATGAGCGAGGTTTGACAAGCATGTCAAATTGTCAAGTAAATTCTATGTTCGAATATTCGAACAAACTTGAAGAAAGTAAGGTTTCATTTGAGCAATTGTTATATTTTAACAATACGACGCAGTTTCTTTCCTGTATAACTGGATTAACTTAAAAACATGGAATATTTAAATAACATTATGTATGTATATAGTTGGATAATTTTTAAGATAACTTACTTTGTGTATTTCCTACGTATAATAATATTGGTGTATTTGTGTAAAATGCATTTTCTAATCTACTTCAACTTCTACATCAAAATACTACGTTAACAAATTAAAACAGAAACAAAAATATATTAAATACTTACGATACAGTATGTGAAGCAATTTCATGACCACCTGAATACAAATTCTGTACTTGACTGTAATCCGTCCATTCGTGTGATACATAGAATGTGGCAGATATTGGACAGCCATTTGGATTTACACGACCCTTTTCAAAGAGATCGGTGTAAAGTTGCTTATTCAGATCATTTACCGAATCGTCAAAGGTCAAAAGAACAATTTGTGGAATGCTTTCAACAGGTAAATCAGCTGATGTTTGATTTATGTTTATGTTTTTTTTTTTTTTTTTTTTTTGTTTAGATCGCAAATGATTTTTTAATATTTATGTAATGATGAGTAATAAGAGGAACATAAAAAAGCGCATATGAAAAAGAGAAAAGAATTTATAAATTAAATAAAAAATGTAAATGTTTGAAATTTTACAAATTAAATGAAATAAAAATAAAAATTAGAATTAAAAGATTTGTGTTTAGCTGTTGTTGTAGGAAAATTGATTCGTTGGAAAAAAAAGTTGATGGCACGGAAAGCAGGGTTGTTGTAATTTGACCTTTTCTTTTTTTTTTTAAGCTTATTAAACTTACGATACAGTATGCGATGCAAACTCATGTCCATCTGAGTATAAATTCTGGACCATAGAATAGTCAGTCCATTCATGGGAAACATAAAATGTCGCCGTTATGGGACAACCATTTGGATTCTTACGCAAGCGTTCACCTTCACCCCCGAAAATTTCTTCGTAATAGTTAATATTCAATTGACTGACTGCATCATCGAATGTCATAAGGACAATTTGTGGAGTGTCGTTTCTTGCAAGTCCTCCTGATATTTTTTTTGTCAATGTATAATTTGTGTTTATATGATTTTTATTTTATCGAATGTTAAAAGAAAAGTACAAAAGATGCGTAATTGGAGAAACAAAAATGTTTGTGATTTACATACCGGGAATTTCCTTTCCACCACAATAACAATCGGGCAGTAAACAAACATCTTTGCGGCATTTGGCAGCTGTCTTGTCTGGGGTAGGCTGTGGATATAATGGCTCTGGTCGAGATGGAGGATTCTTGTAAATGTCAACAAATTCTTGGGCCTTAGAGACAATTGTTCCGGATGGTTTCAATGTTGGACGGGTACGACTGTAAATATTTCGATTGTATTTATTTTAAAATGAATTTTTTTTTTTCTGGGAATTTATTTATTTGTGTGTTAAAGACAATAACATTTCGTTAATTATAATATATTTAATTAAACGTATTAAGTTACTAACACAATATTATTAAAGTTATTGAGACACTATGGTTTATTAATTTTTTTTTTTATTTAATTTACAACATAGCCTATTTACACATTGTTGCTTACCTTTTTATGTTTTGTTTTTTTAATATAAAGTATAAAATAGTTTAAAAGAAATTGTTCCTCTTTACAACTTTTATAAAAAAAAAATCAATATTTTAGTCCCAAATGAAATTTCTTTCTGACAATACTGTCAAATTTAACTATAAGATCTAATAAAAATATCAACTTAATTTACTTTTTAAGTTTTCTGATTAATGATGCCATGGGCGTTTTTCTTTTTTCATTCAGACCAGAACAGAGCTCCGAATAGAGCTCGAGCATGTTTAGTCTTAACATCCTCTGAACTTAGCGCGTTCTGATCGCTTTGATTTATTTTTGAAACATACTTAAGCACTTACTGCCTGAACACAATAGAATACTGCAACTGGAGCTACTGCTGCAACAGCTGCGAAAAACTGTCATACGTGTAATTTTTTATATGCTCACAATACAGCTGTATAGAGAAAAAATCACGGACTTATTATTCACTTTTTTTATTTTCGATATTCGATATTTTTCTTTTAATTAATAATTTTTTTTTCACAAAAAGCTTCAATATTTTTTCCGGCTCTTTTTTTCTTCATACAAATTGAAACGTCAAAAGTTGAAAGTTAGTGAACTCTTGCAGCACCGTCTGCAGCACCAACTGCAGTTGAATTGTGAAATGTTCATAACGTAACATTGAATTTGTGTGAATTGAATATTTTGACAGCTATTCCAGCTGCAGCTCCAGTTGCAGCTCTGTATCCATTCTGTTCAGGCGGTTATCTGTTATAATTATAATTGTTCTTTTTTCTCACTAAACGTGTTTAGCGATCAGTCTCAGATGTCAAAGAAACATACATATAGGTACTTGAGCAGAGTTCTCGTCCGTCATTTTAATTTTTTTTTGGTTTCTACTTATTTCTCCTTCTTTCAGTGTTAACTTTACGTTCTCGACATCTACTGAGATTGCTAGATATTTTTTTTCTGAGCTCATAGAATACACTCTGAACATGTTCTGATTTATGCTCTGAATTAAAAATAAAATACAAATTCTAAGCTCTGGGCTTAATGAAAAACATATTTTTTTTGACAATTCAGCTGCAGCAAGCTCCGTTCATATACTGCTCTGCTCCTCGAACACATTATAACTGTTTTTATATTTTATAATAGAGCTGTAGCAATAAGCTAGTTTTATTTCGGTACTTACGGTGGATGTGTTCCTCGATGGTTGGTAACGGTAGCTGGTTGTTGTTCGCGTTCAGCACCATTTGAATGTGAACCTCCACGAACTCTATTATTTGTTCTAAATTTTATATTTAAAAAAAAAGAAAATTGAATTAATTCTTTAAAAAAAAAAATCCATGTTATTAAATAAAAATTTAAAAAATATATTCCCACAAAAACACCGTGCATGGTAGTTTTTTATAAATTACAAACAAAAATATCAAGTAAAATAAAATTACCGAAACTATGTGTGACAGATTGAAAATACTTGCACAAACTAATATAAAAATGTATAAGTTATACTTACTGAGGCCAATTATATATTTATCAAAGCAAACAAAAGAATCCAAAAGCTAAAACTTGTTAATATAAATTCTAATTAAACAAATTTTTAAATAATTTTAATTTAAAAATAATATGTACAACCCCGGTGTTTAGAAAAAAAAATAATAAAATGAATTAAGCGAAGATACTCAGCAACCCAACAGATAAAACAGACTCGGTAAACAAAAAGATTTAATTTTTTTTTTCGACAAAGATAATTTTTTCGTTTTTTGCTGACGAAAAGGAAATTAACGAGGACAATAGGGATTTTGGGATAAGTTAAAAGTAAGATCATCATTGCTTCATAGTATAGTGATGAAGTGCGTTGATCATTTTGTATAATAGCCTTTTCTGGTAAAAAGTTAATTTGAAATTATTGTGCAAATTAAAGTAGCCGTCGAAAAGTGCACTGAAAATTATTTTTTTTTTTTATAAATAATAATAAGAAAGATTAACAAATAGAAAAGAAATTCTCTACTAAACATAACATTAGTAAACTTTTTTAATTTTTTTAAATGTTTTTTTGATATTGGTGTATACTGAAATATCCTTAAAAATTTTATTAATTTTAAAAATATCTATATATTAACACTTCTTGTTCGTTTTCATTATTTAATTATATAACAATTAAAATTAATTTGTTTTTATTTATGTAAATGAGGTATAAATCATTTTTTGCGATTATATGATTTTTAATCCGATTTAAACATAATGCTAACCCAGTAAAAAAAAGATTTTCACTTCAAAAACAAAAATTTTCAAAGGTGAATTTCTGTGGAGAGCTTTATTTTTATATCTTAAGCATTTAAAAGTAAAAAAAAAATGGAAAGGGTTTTCTTTTGGTAAATAACTCGTCAAAATTCAACTTTGTCACAATTTTTTAGAAGTTTGGATTTAATGTGTTGTTTATTTTTTTCTGTGGTATTAGAGCGATAATTATCTATTATAACTGGGAAAATAAGTTTATGAGCCTTAACTCTATAAGTGATCTATAATTATTGCAGAAGATTTAAATGGAACTAAAAAATGAACTCATCGACTTCGAGGAATGCGAAAAGACAACGAGGTAAAATAAAGGGTGTTTTTTTTAGAGGTATAGAACATTAAGTTGGCAACACTATTTTAACTGGCGTCCATTTTGTCAGCAGTCAAGTGATTTATTTTTAGTTTGGTTTGGCATTTCAAGAATTGAAGCCACAGGATCACCTAGCAAGGCGTAGATTCGGTGAATGGGTTCGAGATTGCTGTTAATCCCGATTTTCATAAGCGAATTTTGTTTAGCGATGAAGCTCACTTTTGGTTGAATGGATACGTCAATAAACAAAACTGCCGTATTTGGAGTGATGATAATCCTCAAGTGTATGTTGAGACACCGTTACATCCACAAAAACTGACTGTTTGATGTGCCTTTTTAGGCTGGTGGAATAATTGGTTCGTACTTCTTTAAAAACGATGCTGGCCAGAACGTTTCAGTCAATATGAAGTCGCTAGTCTACGCCGATAAGACCGAAATGATTGAGAAGGACAACATTCGCCGCGTTATTGCCGATACACACCCACAAATGTTGGAAAAAGTCATCGAAAATTGGACCTCCAGATTAGACTACGTCCGAGCCAGCCATAGCGGTCATTATGCCAAAAATCATAATTTAAATTGTAATGCGAGAAGATTATCTTTCGAATAAAGTAAATTTCATGTCAATTTAAAAAAATCATCTTTGTTTTATTCCATTTCAAAGTTCTATACCTCTAAAAAAAAAACACTTTTAATAATGACAAATTAACATTTCTAACGTAATCAATTCAAATTATTGAAGATATAAGCTGTTGTCCTCCGACTGGGCTTGATATTTTCTTCAAAATAGATGGTGTGAAAATAATGTAAAGTTCATAATTTCATCATGAAATTTAGGTTACTTAAGATTTCGGTATTGATGCAAGGATTATTCAAAACATGTGCGCTTCTTAACGTGAAACTGGTGTAAACTCAAATACCGAATGTTGTACAAAATATTAATGAATTAATTAATATTAAGCGAGACAGATGGTCCAAAGAGGGAGTTACAATTCTTGGAGCTTGTGAAGCGGTCTACTCAAGGTATTTTGTCCAAAAAAACTGTTCGATGTGGTAAATTCTAGAATTTCCACTATACGGACTTTTACAGCAACGTAGTAAACTATGTCAATAAATGTTTGGTTGTACATAGTAGTTCCAATAGAACAACTACTTCGAGGCTTATGGCCTGGGAACTTTTGTCCCAGTACTGACCTCACACACTAAAATAATATAACCATACAAAAATATGTACTTGAATTTATTGACAACCGTATATTCCACAAATTGGAACAAGGCCAAATTTGTCTACGATTATGATTCAATAAGTGCCTACTCTCTAAAAATAGAAGAACAACGATAAAATTAGTCGGAAAACGTTAAAAATTGGAAAGAAACTCATATACAAAATATACAAAAATTTTACTTGTAAAAAGATGTTTCATGAATATAACACGACAACTATGGGCTTAGATATTATTTTATTTCCAATAAATTTAATTTAATAAAAATTTAAATATAATTGAAACTAAATTGTAAGTTTCTTTAGTCGCTTCTTTTAAACTCATTTTTAACCATTTTTATTTTTGTTCCTCTACGTGTCGACTTTAACTGTCTACATTTAAAGGTAGACAATTGCGTCGACAATGTATACAATGTAAACAATGTCGACAATGTCAACAATCATGTATACAATGTAAACAATTGCTGTCACATTTGTCCAATTGCAAATCAATAAAATTCATTCCATAAAACGAGTTGAGTGGACGGAGAAAGAGCTTTTAAGTCAAAGTAATATTTAAAAAGAAAAACTGAAATGTCGAGAAGGCCGAAGAATAAAGCGTTCGATGAGCTAGGCTTTATTTTGGTAAAATCCAACAACAAATATTAAGCTATTTTCACGGTGTGCAATAAAAATTTGTTAAATACTGCTGAAAACCGTCTTCAAAGGCATTGGTAATATAAATTAAAATTTTTTATAATAAAATATAATCTGTTGAATAAACGAATAATGCTACAATAGGAATGTTTGGCAGCTATACTCTATTCAAAAAAAATATTTGTATTCAATAAAAAAATTATGAATTGTCTACATTGTTGACGTTGCTGTGTAGACAATTGCCAATTGTCAAATATTTGAACCACGTTTTTGTGACTAGCCCCAATTAACCCAAGTTTAACTCAGCAATAACGAACTGAATTACTGAAAAAATTTAGCAACATTTTAGAGATAGCTATAAATATGCCCTGATATACTTTCAATTAAATTGAGTTCTATTTTTAATAAATACATTTATTTCATCAATTTTTCAACCAATTTTTTTTCTAAAAAAATTATTTAAATGTATAAGCCTTTCTTATAAATTTTTATGTGTAAATATTAATTGCAGGAGCCCCAAGATTTTCGCGGCAGAGTGAAACGATTTTGTGATACTTTACATGTAACACACACTGTTACGCTGTATTGGTTTGTGTAATCATTGATTAATTAATGATCGCGTTCAATACATTTAAAATATATTTGGCTTCTCCTACTTCTTCCAAGGCCCTGATTGTCAGTTAACTGTCATAAAAAGTTAGTTGACTTTTATTTATGTTTCACAGTTGGCTTATCAGACCTTCGAAAAAGTAAAGGTGGTCTGTTTGATAACTTGAAAATTCTTAAAAATTTTCATGTCAAAATAGTTTGTACTAATTTGTAAGAACTTTCAAGTTAACAAATAGATTTTAAAATTGTGTGAAAGTAGCTAAGTAAATACATGCGGAAATGTTAAAACGGAGACGATATTGTTTTGTTTTGTACTAATGAATGCATTCAAAGACAAACGTTGACGTTTAAACATCTTCAGCATGAATTCCGGAAATTGTTTTATTGCTTTTTGAAGTTTATTTCGTTTTAACTGATGTGTTGCTGATTCTTTAATTAATTATTATACTTTGTGAAAATGAAAAAAAGAAAGTCATCGTTTTCTTACGTGAACTTAATTTTTAATCGCTACTGTGCTTTTTGTACTAAATTCTACAAAATAATAATTCAAACATCCCAAACGTGATTTTTTCTTTTTCTTTTTTTAAAGAAGCCACCACCAGTTAGACCTGTCAAAAGGAACCAAATTAACTTCCTTGTCACTTTAAACCTTCCTTAAACTATTTATTTATGTTTTTTTTTTTTAAGTGATTTTCAGCATACACCAACGAAATGCATTAAATTATTTTATTTTATTTATTTATTTTAATTTTATGTTTAATGTTTAGCAGAGAGGATATACTAATTATGTAGAAAAACTTTCAGTAAAAAAAAAAATAATAGAAAACTCCCCACAATGATCGTAGGTCTGTGGGCTGTTTTGTGGATCATAAGAGAGAATCTAAAATTTGATTTTTAAATACCTCGAAGGAATTTCGTTGCACTTTGCGTTTGGCGTACTGTCAGCACATTTGGCAAATGCGGACGTGGACGATAGAGCCTTATTCCGATTTGAGGCGGCAGCAATCGATGACTTGATGGCTGAATTCACTCGAGATGCTCGAGGTGGGATAACGGATTTTAATGTAGAGGATGTGGATTGTAGTGGTGTGGATGATATTGTTGTGGATTGTATAGAGGAAGTAGTGGATGGGGTTGTGGTGGTTGGGGTCGTTGTTGAAGAGGTGGTCGTCGGAGGAGTTGTAGTTGTGGAAGAAGTAGTGGTTGTGGAAGGCGTGGTTGTGGAAGAAGTGGTAGTTGTGGAAGGTGTGGTTGTGGAAAGAGAGGTTGTTGTGGAAGGAGTGGTTGTAGTGGTTGTTGTACGAGGTGGCAAGGGAGTTGTGGGTGGCATTGGGATTGTGGAAGTCGTTGGTGCAGTCGATGGTACCGTAGTTGTACTCGATGAACTCTCACTAAAATCCTCAACGTTGGCATTAATTTCATCATCAAAACTCAAATCTCTGTATTTTCCTCGACTGTTTGTCAAATAGCCAGCATTTCTCAGAGAGTCAGCAAGGGTTCGTTCAAGTGGTAGAGGGTTTGTGCGGTATTTGGAATAGTATTGTACCGATCTATCAGTGATTTCTACAACCTTCTCAGTAGTTGTGGTTGTCTTTGATGTGGTATATCTTGGAGGCTTATCCGTATAAGTATTTTCATTCTTGTTCACAGACAAACCAATCAAAGCTTCAGACCTGGGAAGATCGTAAGATTCATTTTCAAAATCAACAAATTGTTTTCTAGCTTTGAGGAAGAATTCTCTTTCTGTCGTCGATTTGGGCTGTCGGGCAGAAGTTGGCCTAATTCGTCGTCGGTATGAAGGAGTTTCCGGGCTGTAGGTTGTACTATCGTAGTGTGGGGTGCCAAAACGATACTTTGGGGAATAAGTTGTTGGTTCATCATCTAATGCATTTGAAAATGATGCCGTATATCTGGACCGACCTCTTGAACGAGCTTCTGGATTTTGGAAGTTGGAAATTTCTTGTCGAATTTTCGACCGATATGCTGTCGAGGGGAGTCTAATTGTAGTTGTGGGAGCAACAGTGCTTGGTGGAAGGGTTTCAGGCTCTGGTGTTGTAGTGGTAGTAGTTGAAGTCGTGGTTGTTGTTGGTGTCGTAGTTGGCTTTGGAGTTGTGGTTGTTGTAGTTGAAGTTGTTGTTGGTTTTGGAGTTGTAGTCGTAGTTGTTGTTGTGGTTGTGGTTGTAGTAGACGTAGTAGTTGTTGTTGGAAGTGTAGACGATGGCCAAACAACTGAAGTTGTCTGATTGAATCTCCAATTTATTATTGGAGTTGTTCGAGCTGTTGTTGATGTCGTTGTATTATACAGCACTCTCGGAGAAGATGTAATAAGAAAATAGCTTCTGAATGGTTTTTGAGTTGTGGACTCATAGCCTTGCGTAGGGCTTTGAATTCTGGGTGCTGCTGAACTTCTTATTGAGTTAAACTTCAAAGACTCTTCTTTTTCTTGGAGTATCGTCTCGAGACTTTTATATGGAGATACAAACTTCGTCGGCCCTGTGGTTTCATATGTTCGACTTAAATTATCTTTAAACAAAGATGCCCGAGCAGTAAAGCTTTGAAGTTGTTCAGTTGTTGATCGTTGAGTTACAAGAGTGTGTTCACTTCCCGAAGACGAAACGAAGTCTTCATTAAAATTATTATCTTTTGCATTAGCAGCATCCAATTCATGACTATTATCGGAATCGTCTGAATTCAAGGAATTCGAATCGTGTTTGCCGAATGGAACAGGACTGGTTCGAGTAAATCTCCAAGATCGAATTGGCGCATAAGTCGTGGGTTCATAGTCTTCTTTCTGTTCATATAGACCGGTCTCTTTCTTCTCGTACCTTGACCTTGATCGTGTATAAATTGGGACTCCAGAATTAGTATTTTTCTCCTCTGAATTCGTCTGAGACGGAGAATTTGATTCCTCGCCTTTCAAATTGAAGCCTCTATAGCCTTGCGATAGACTGAAACGGTAGGTCCTTTGACTCTTCGAACTATCTAGGGGAATATTGATCGTTGTGCTCTCTGAAGTTGTTGAAGTAACTCTTGGAGTTCTTGCAACAGGTGGCTTAAAACTTTGCGGTTCTATGTCAGATATAATGTAACTTAGTATCTTCTTTCTTTGATTTTCAGTAACAGCTTGATCTGCTTCTTCAACTACTTCTGGGATGACTTCTTCACTTTGTTGAATTTGTGGCCTATCACTACTGGTCACTAATTCAAATCTAGATTTTGTATGGTTTTTTATTTCTAAAGTTGCTTCTGATCTTTCCTCAGAACTTTCACGTTTCGATTGATTCTGAGCAACAAATTGCACACTTGATTGGGTAGTTTCGGATGGGGATTGACTAAGGATTGAATCGGTATTGGTTTTGTGATGTCTATTGGATTGATTAGTAAGACCCACATTCGAGGTGAAGGTCAATATGACCGATTTGGGAGTCGCCTTATTGGTGGTGGTCGTGATACCATCATCCGATAATCTGTTGGATCTGTTTTTGAAGGGGTTTGAGAGTGATATTATGATAAAAAAAAAATTATGAATGCTCAATAAAATTATAATATTTTAATTTTTTTTCGGAAAAGTGTTTTGTGTAAAAGTTTTTTTTATTCATCGAAACTTAATAAAGGCCGAAGTGGATCAGACAGAGAGAGAGGGAGAGAGGGGGAGAGACAGGAAGAGAGACAGAGAGAGTTATTATCAGTAGATTATGATGGAAGCAAATCATAAGTTAGTTTATTAGGTTTTTCTTGACGTTGAGAATACAAGGGATTGTCAAAATTGGGTGATACATTTTGTAGGTAATTGTACAAAATTAGTTTTGATAGGGAAACTATAATTCCTGAATTAATTTGACTAATAGACAATAAAACTTTGGGCTCATTGAAGTTTGAAGGTTATACCTGTGCGTAAATGTGTCGGAATTCAAAGGGTTTGTCAAAAGTAGACAAGTTTGTCTTCCTCAGATTTAACCATTGTTTTCCCGCAACTAGAAATTAAAAATAAGGTATATAGAAGATTGTGAAATGCATTCATTTTTCGAGCTTTGTTCCTTTGTGGTCAAATGCTTAAAAATTGAAAATATTCCCTGCAAGAAGATTGTGGAATGCATTTATTTAAAATGTCACAAGAGTATTAAACTTTAAACATAGTAATAAACTTTACAAGCCAAATCTACAATTTCTGAGCTTGGGAACAATGAAAAAACCTGAGGAAGTGAGAGATGTGAAATGAAATATTCGAATTCTGCATCTCTAACAAGTTCACAAGGGTGAATGAGGTCGTTTTGAGTTGTTTCTTCTTAAGAAATTTTTGGTCTCGTCTTCATAAACGGTTAAAGTGGGAGGAGATAATATAATAATGATCTTTGTGGACTGTATACAGCAGCCTAGCCAGGGAATAAATAGAGCCAATGATTAAGGGGTTAGGGCAAGTAAAGCGCTTAAAACACAATGCTTCAACCTTGAAAATCATCAAGTTCACCTCATAGGGAGGGAGGGTGTAATAGTGAAAGAACACAACTCAGGTGGTGCACGCGTGTAGAATGGCACCTCAACCAGCTAAGCTTGATTGTGGTCAAAATCCCGGAGGTCCAGAATAAAACACCACCTTAAGTGTGTGCCTAAATATATTTTGGTAAAAAACCAATTCAAAATTGGTTCCAACCATTTTTAACCAAAAAGGTTAAAAAATTCAATTTAAATCCTAAAAATAAAATATTTTTTCGGTAATTTTATATTAAATTTTTGACTCATGCTTGTCCATGCTTAACAAATAATTAAAAAAAAAAAACAAACAAACATATAAAACACATAAATCTTATGCATGCTTTTTTATGAAGTATACCATCACATGCATATGAAAAATTAGACAGTTTTATGAAGCGAATTCTGGTGAAAGATATACAAGTAAATGTGTTTAAATTTATTGAGGTCTTGAAAACTCTTGCGTATAAATTTTTGTGTACATGGATTTTTGTTTGGAAATATTTCTTCCCAAACGTTACTTAGGTACATAACCTAGTAATGATGTTTTTATGTTCTACAAATATACAGTATCTGCAGAGATTGGATATATTTTTTATGGTTAACGTGATTTCGTGAGGGTTCCAAGGATTTTTATTTTCAGGAGGTCGTTCAAAAATATTGGAATTCAAAAATTTAAATCTTAAAAAAATCACCAAAACTCTTAAAACTTTTTGCATTTCAATTTTTGACTTGATTCTTTGAGAATTAAAAAAAAAGTTAACTTTAAGTTGTCAATTCTTAATTGATAAAATTATAAATATTGAAATTTGGTAGTTTTAAACTTATTAAATTAAAAAAACTGATCAAGTCATGAACAATTATAGATTTTCTTGTAATTATCAATGATGAAAGCTTTTATCAATTAAGTTATTAAGTATTTAATTTCAATAGTTATCAATAATTATCAATTTAAAATTGACAATCGTTATTAGGATAAAAATATTAAATTAACCAAACATTTTATCGGCGTGCGTCGGTTGACGTTATTGTAAAAAAAGAATAAAACAATTTGCAATTATTAATAATGAATTAAGAAGGGATACCTACAAATTAAATGAAGCAAAGCCTGCATTGGAATTTTTAAATAACCGATTTTTTTAACTAATCACAGTTAAAGTTGGAATGTTGCAGCGTAATTTATCCAGTATTTATTGAATCTCAATTTTCATGAAAAGTTTTTGTTGAAATTCAATACTTAGGGCTTATGCTCACGAAGCGTCTCGTCCATGACGAAATGCTTCTTTTTTTCTGCACATATTTAAGTTTTCTCATGGTTTGTAAACCATCTCAGAAAATTGAAACTTTTTAAACGAGCTCTTTTGAAAGTAAAGCATGATATGGATGATTTATGTTAATTTAAGTTTAGGAACTTAAAAGTTGTGTATATTTTTTTAAAAATAAGAATTATTTCTGCACATCGAAACCACTGTACTTGAATATTTGTACAACTAGCCTCGCTGTGCGAGAGCTCTTGCAATAGCATAAAAATAAAAGACACACAAATTATTAATAATTATTACCAATTGGAAAATGGAAGTGTCCATTTTAGAGTTAATTTTTATTAGAATAATATTAAACAAACGAATGCAGTTTTTGAACAAATTATTAATATTTTTAAAATAAAATTATAATTCCTCTAATCAGCAGGTATGTAATTCTGTTTTGTTTGATACCTCATTTGTCAAAATTTATGCAGTAAAGGGTCATTCATTTCGTGGTTTTATGTTGGTAGCACTGACATTTGGCACTTGTCAAACTCAGCTGTCATTTGAAGTGCCATAATATTAGTTGAATGTTTGCCATTTACGATAATGGATCGCTTAATAATCAAACAACGCGTTAAAGTTCTTAAAACTTACTACAAAAGTGGTGATTCAATGGTAACCACTTTTCGCGCATTACGCGATAATTATGGTCGTCATAATCGACCGCAAACATTAAAAAATCGGTAAAATTGTGAAGAAATATGAAGAGAGTGGAAGCGTTACTGATGTCGTAAGGTCTGTGCATCATTGTAACGCACACTCAGCCGAAAATATTGCTGCTGCAAGTGCAAGTGTTGCTAATGATCCGAGTTTATCGATTTCCCGACGTTCGCAGCAATTAACCGATTTTTTTTGGCCGGCGCGGCGACTGAAGATCATGACTTGGACGATATATGGTTCCAACAAGACGGGGCAACAAGCCACAAAACACGACCAATTATGGCTTTGTTATTGCGTGAGAAGTTTCCTGGTCGCGTAATTTCACGTTTTGGCGAAGTCAGTTGGCCACCAAGATCATGCGATTTGACACCGTTAGATTTTTTTCTGTGGATCTACGCAAAAGACCGTGTTTACGCGAATAATCCCCGAACTTTAGACGCATTAAAAACCAACATTACTCAACTTATGGTCGAGATACCGCCCGAAAAGTGCAAAGAAGTAGTTAAAAATTACCTCAAAAGATTTGCATGCTGCGAATCTTCCCGAGACGGTAATTTGAATGATATTGTTTTTCACACTTAATGGCAAAGTCCGAACTTTATAATGAAATAAAATTTTCATCAAAAATGTATCGCTAAGTGTGTTTTATTTAGCTTTACTTTCAAAACCGAAAAATGTTATGAGAGTCGGAAAAGGGAACCAGACCCTAGAAATAATATATAGTTACTAGGTCAATTAAACATTTGCCGGGTGTTTATAGTATTAAATAAAATGAATATTGATCATAAGTCAACGAATATAGCAATTTCAAGTTACAATGCAGAGGTAGAGGATAGAAATCAGAATATCATTAATATTAACTTAAAAATGTAAAAAACAATTATATTTTTTCTTTGATTTCAGTCGTTAAATTTTGAAATGTAATTTTTAAAAATTACAACAAAATCGGTGAAGCTTTTAACGAGATACATATATACAGAGCAACTCAAAAATAATGTAATTTTCTTCAAAAAAAAAAATCATAACCCTATTTTCGTTACGGGAATTTTTCGAAAAAACCTGAAATGCAGTATCGATAAAAACCGAAAGTTTACTTAAAAGTCTGTTAGTGTCTTTTTAGTTTCTGTCTGAGAGTAAATTATTAAAATTACAAAAAAGTTAAATACCGAAGAGTACAAAATTAAAGCAAAATAATTGAAATAAATCAATAAGAACTGGATCGATTTTTTAATATTTTCCATGACTACATTTATGCCTTTAGTTTTTGAGCTTGAATTAATTGATTATTTGCACATACAATAATTCTTTGATTTCACGGCCTTTTGATAAAACTGGGTTTAATATTACAAATGCAATCAGAGTTAGAATTGACTATTGAGTTTTATTGGGGAATTCTTTTTCTTTTAAATTTTGAACATTTAAAACTTTGACGTTTTTTAATGTTTTATGTTTTGGAACTTTAAAGATATAAATTTCTGAAAGCTTGCAGCATTTTGAACCAGCTTCTAATTTTCGATTTCATGTATTGGAGTGTCTCTGTATGTGTTAGCTTCTGTGTTAGTGTGTATGTGTGTATATAAAATAAGTGTGTATTATGTTTTAAGTGTCTTTTTGTATAATGTTGTGTTAAAATGATAATTTTTTAGTTGCCAAAAATGATTTAGTTTTTATTAATTATTTTTTTTTTAATTAAAAAAATGGCGACAAATAAAGCTTTCAATATTATTAATATTGTCCCCAAAGATGCATTAAACCATGAAATATTTTTTAGTTTTTGTTTTTGATTTTGATTTTGTTTTTTGTTTTAAGTTAGAAAGCTTTATTGTCCTACCTTTTGGAAGACGTTGTGGATTGTGTTGTTTCATATTGTGGTTGTGTTTGTGTTGTTGTGACTGTTGTTGACGACCTAGTTGTTGATTTCGTCGTCCTTGGCGTTGTTGTTGTTGTTGAGGTTGTAGGAGTTGTTGACGTCGTCGTAGTTGCCACAGTTGTTGGCTCATTCTCATCGAACAAACTATATTCATCATTTGCCTCAGTCGAAATGACCTTTGGCTCATAAACAGCAGATGGTATTCGCTGCGGTGGTGGTGGTGGCAATGAATCATTAATTGGATCGTAAGGAATATCGTAGGGATCTTGATCTTCTTCGGAATTGGATTGAGGGCCTAAAGTCGATGATAACGATGTATAGAAAGGCTCATCGTCATTATCAACAGTCGATGATACCACAATTGGTCGATCAGTGATCGTATTGATCGCAAATCGGTCTTCCCTATAGTTTCGGTTTTAAAATTTTGTTTTTTTTTTTTAATTAAAAAAATTATGTACACATTTAGATTTTTTTTGATATTAGTTTAGTTAATATTGTGCTCAATTTTTGTATAAAATTTATATAAAATTAATAAAATTTTGAATTTTGTTTGTGTATGTGTTGTTTTTGGTGTATGGGTATGTGTGTTTGTGTGTGTGGATTTATTTATTCGTATAAAGGAAGAAGGGTAATTTTTTGTATCAATTATAATGCTTATACACAGTAAAGGTATAGGTACGTATTTATTTTTTTTAAGACCAACCATATTCTGGGGACCTGAACTATCAGTCAAATTGGTAGGTATTTTAAAAATTTTGATGAAATAATTATGGTTAATTTGCCAAATTGTATTTACTGTTTTTCTTTGAAAAGGAAATTGTGTTAAAAGTGATAGAGGTAAAGGTATATAGGATTATATACAAAACTACTATAAAGATTGAAAAAAGAAAGACTTACCTTATTGGAGATCGTGTGGGTTGATCATATTCATTGTCTTGTTCGATCTAAAGAAAAATAAAATAAAAATTAATTTGATGAAAGGTTTGTTTGAATAAAAGTACATATTTAAGCTCAAATAATTTAAATAAATTTTAATTTTGACATAAAGCTTATTTAAAAATACATTTTATTTAATTTTTAACATAATGTTAAAAGCCCCACAAGGGAAACATAGACTTTTAAGTTAACAATTTATAGATTGACAAAATATTTAACAAGACTTGATTTAATGTACCATTTTGAGCTTTCAAAAAATTACTAACCAAATCTATTCTATAACCCCTCGTGTACCTTGGGCTGTAGGGCTTCATAAATTTGTTGTTTAGATTTTGACTTTTCACTTGGGTGAGATGAGATTGGTGAGGATATGGTTTCCCTTCACAAATTTCACCCACAAAATCATCTTCATGGACAGTGGGAAGACATAATCTAAACAAGCATAAAGGCAATGGATCTTAAAGAGTGTCCACCGAAAAATTTGAAGCTAATTCTTTTTTAATCTGGATATAACGCTAAGGCGAAATTTGGTTAAATGAGGGACAGTTACTGCTGACGTGTATTTTCGAATGAGGGACGAGTTTTTGGTACCCCAACTGCAGCTGTATCTTGGGTTTAACAACAGAAAATAATTTTCGAAAGAAGGGGTCACTCTGCCATCATAGAGTTAAAAGGAAGAAGATGAGGGTAACGGGGACCCTCTGGAGTCGGAGTGTTGAAAACAAGCTGATACTATAAATTGACTTATATACCTCATATTATACAAAGATTATACTTTGGCCGCAAAGAATTTATGGAAATAAAATACAGAAACACCGTACATTCCGGTTTAGTGACTTAGTTATTAATTTTTATTTTAAAAATAAAGACTTCATTGACCGTGGGGTGTAAAACTCGAGTTTTTGTATTTAATAAAAATAATAATTCTATGGCCAAAGTTTTACACTTGCTGAAATCACGAAGTAAATCCGTAAGATACTATTTAGCTCTTCGTCAACTAAAGCTAATTTTCCGAAACTGTCAAAAGTAGAAATTTCTAATAGAATCCACTTTTCTTTATATTTTTTTTTTATTTCGATTACACCACTTTTTAACTTTACTTAAGTAAGTTGCGGTCGGGTCGGGACCGGGAGCGCTTTTTACGAACGAAAGTAAAAGTGAACTAAATTTTCACGAAAAGTAATAACCCGGAATTTTGTGTGAATTATTTATGATTTCCTTGTATATTCAATTGTTATGCGTAAAACACTTTTAAGTGCTTCCCAGACAATTATAGCTCTATTTTAAGGCTAATGACGCACGAGCCAGCATCTTATACAACTCGTACCAAGGAAACCATATAGAGGTGAACATATGTGTGCACATGCAATATTATCGTTACTCTATCGTATAATATCGAATCGTCTTGCTTTTCACTTAATTTGGTTGTCCCTTTTCACACGAGGAAACTGAGTTTTCAGCAACTTTTAGTTTTAAGGTGAAAAGGACACCAAGTAAGGGGAATGAATGGTCTACGATTGGTGGAAATTAAAAGAAAACGTCAAAAAATCTCCAGCAATTTATTTCCTCATGTGAAAGGGCACTTTGCTCAGCGCCTGTTAATATCCTTGCAAACGCATCTGACATCTGACACGTTTAGAAATACACTCTCGGGCTTTTCAATATTTTTGTCTTCAACTCGGTTTTTTGACTGCACAATGCCACAGCACTTGATGTTATCGAATATAATATGACTTAAGAAAACTCCGTTATATATAGAAAATAATTCTTTTGCATAAAAATTTCGTGTTGATATTTCGAACAGTTGACTTTTCGAACAGTTTGAGTTTAAGAATATCTTGCAATTGCATAGCTATTTGACGCTAATGACGTTTTCGAAAACGGCTATTGAAATTCGGAATTTACCTTTATAATTGCCATGTTTAAGGCATAAGTAAGGTTAAATTTATATAGAGAAAGTTGTCAGATTTGACAATAGGGCTCTGACAGATACTGTCAATAAGCTGACAATATCCAATTATGAACGTTTAACATATCTTACTAAATATATTAAACTGTCAGTTCACACGGTTGGCAGATTTTGTCCCAAAGTCTGTATTTTCATTGTCAGATGGTTGGACTGATAATAATGGCTTGACTACCAATTTCTAACTCTAGTTCAATTTTTTTTTTTTTCAATAAGAATTTTAACAGAACTTTGGACTTAAATTGCTAGATTTGGGAAGTAAATGAACAAAACTAATACTTTTGCGGACAACGTTGTTGGCAGATGACATAAATTGTGACATCTCATAATTTCAAATGAGTCTTATTTATCCAGTTCAGGTTTCACAGACTTACTGACATTTCAAAGATCTCGGAAATCTGAACGTGAGATTCCTTACTTCAGCTGTCAAAAAGCCGAGACTGATATTTTTTGGATTCGCTTGCTCAATTATTTTTTGTCGCAGTTGATCAATTTATAAAAAAGAGATGGAGAGTGTTTTTGACTTCTAGCGGAGAAATCTTGTTCAGGTTTCTCCTCCTCATAAGTAAAGCTGACAGAAGTTTGCTCAGTGAGATGTCAGAAATGTGAACTGGCTAATTATAACCTAAGGGTCTGACAATAATACAATTTAATTTATATCTGCTCGTTTACTTGTCAAAATTTGTTTGTATCGATTTTGACAAGCTTTGGATTAAAATTGGGTAGAAAATGGCACTTATTAACAGATGGATTGTTTTTAGATGACTGTCAGATAATTCTCAATTTAATTGTCAAATGGCGGTCTGACAATAGTAATATTGACAAACAAAATCGAAAGTTCACCTGGTTGTTGGACGTTTGGCACAATTTTTTAACTGACAGATCTGACAACCGTCTGGTACTAAGCTTAAGAAGTTAAAAGTTGTTTTAAAGTGTATTTACGTAAGACATAAATAAGTTCAAAATGTTCATGGCATAACAAAAGTTTAGCTATAAAATCCATCTTACCTGTGCAATTAAGTCTTCATCATAATCCGAATTGTAGATCAACGATTGTTGGTTATTAAATGGCTTGCTTTCCTGTTGCAATGGCTTCTGAAGTGGTTTGCTGATGTAAGTCTCACGCGCTGGCTGCGGGGAAGTGATGATTTCTGGACGATAGGTAGGTCTAAGTGGCTCAGATTGTTGCTGATGCTGTTGTTGGACAACTTGTTGCTGGGGAATTTTACCACGCAATTGATGTTGTGGTTGTTGTTGTTGTTGTTGATGAATCTGCTGTTGTTGTGGCCGCTGTTGATGTTGTTGTTGTTGTTGATTACTATATTCAACATCCCTATACAGATCAATGTCATCATCATAAACCGAATAATATGGATCATAATTTTGTTGTTGTTGTTGTGTCTCATATGACGTATTATAATAATTTCGATTGCCATTTTGATTATTTTCAACGATTTTTGGTCGTTGTTGCGAAATGAAAATATTCCCCGATTGTTGCGGTGGTGGTGCTTGTGAGCTTGACTCAACTCTGATTGTGTTTTATTTTATTTTTTTATACAAGTTTTATATATTTTAGTTAAGGGTTATTCCACAACACAATGTTATTTTTTGAATGTAAAAAAAAATAAAAGACAAAAAATATGTACAGAAATGAATATAATATTATGAATTAGTATAGGGTTAGAAGAGTTATCCGGCTCGAAGGACCAAAAAATGGGAGAAAATAGTTTACAATGATGAATTTCATGCCATATAATATGCTGAGTCTGAGTGTATTTTTTTTCTCATTTTGTAAATTAGTCACATGAGAAAGAAACAAGAAGAGAGAGAGAGAGACAGAGAGATTGAGAGTATAAACAACACAGTCGGTCTTGAGAACGTTTTTTTTTAAATCTATTTACATTCATTAGTCTGGTGGTCTCAGGTAAACAAAATAACAAGGAAGGGTGTTTTTTTTTTTTCTATTTTGGCATTCCAGAAATTATTTCAGGACACGCAACAAATACACAAACAAAAAACAGAATTTATTTAAGTTTTAAATTTTGCCTTCACTACCTGTTGGAGTCGATGTGGACGACTTCCTTATTAAGTTGAGGGCGCTGCGGTATGACGGTTGGTCGTTTCCTACGTTCAGTTTTTGTGGCTTCTGAAGCCTTGTTGTACTTCCACTTGGAGTGTCCTCGACTCGGACGAACTGTATAAATCTTGCGAGTGGTTGTCGAAGTGTACGGACGTCGAGTTGTTGTCGTAATTATAGCTTTAGTCGAGGTCGTAGTTGGCAGAGGAGTTGTTGGTGGTCTGTCAGTTAAGCCAGTTGATTGTACGTTATGCTGATTGCGTAAGTCTTGAAAGATGTCTGAAGGGAAGTTAATGAATGAAGGTATTCCAGTATCGTGTTGGAAGTGCGATGAAAACACCGGACGTCGGGTTGTTACATCAAAGAATCCCGTAACACTGTTAGGATTCTTGTATCTCAGTGTGGAATTCAGCACCGGTCTTGGAGGCATTGTCTCTGAGTGTGGCATGTAAGCTGGTTTCTCCGAAGGTGGCTGACGAATTCGGTAGTCTTCTTCTTCTTCGTCATAATAGTAATCATCGGGCGTCTTCAATGTTGTTGGTTTAACGTTCTTCAGAGTCAATTTTGTGTGAGACTTGTACGACTGATTAGGTATGCTCTTTATAAAGCTTTCATAACCCTTTGGAGCTTTGGTAGTTGGTGTTGGCTTTTTGGTCTTTTGGTCCTCCTCTTCGTCATAGTATTCATACTCTTCATTATCGGTTGTAGTTGGCAGTGGAGACAGTGTAACTCTTTCCCTATGTCCAGCAGGGCCCGTCGTTTGCTTAAAATACTTGAACATGTTCATTAAGGCTGGTTCCATGTCTGAGCCTTTGAATCCCGACATCAGCTCTCCCAGATTATAGTTACTTGAAATTGAACCCGGCTTCGAGTAAACTGGCAATGAAGTTGTGGTAAGATTGACTAATCTAAACTGGTGCGTTTGAATACTGGGAAGGTTGTTTGAAGTGGACGGTTTGACAGTTGGGGGGTGTAGACTCGATAGATTTGGTGCTGAGACAATTTGGAAGTTAGAAGTTGGTGGAAATGGCGTTGTGGTCGTCGAATAGAAACTCTTCATTTTTTGATTCTGAAGAATATTGTATTGGAAGTAGTTGCTCTCTGTGGAAACTTCAACATGTGGCGAGGCTATGCTAAACTGGGAGACAACTTTTGGCTGCTGATTGGTTGAGGTTGGATTGAAATTGTAGGTTTGTTGATTGTCAAAGTTATTGAAGAAACCTCCAACTGTGCTAAACTGTGAGTAATGAGAGCTTGGGATCGGTTTGGCTGAAGGTGTTACTGGTCGTACAGGTTCAGTGCCTAGATGAAAATAGGAGAAATTTTCAGCTTCTTGTTTCTTTTTCTTCTGTTGTTGGATTTCTTTGAGACTTTGTAGAAGAAATGGCAAAACATCGGGTTGTTGGAAGAGTTGTGGCCGACTTGTAGGTGATGGTTGATAGAAGGGCTTATAGAGATCTAATGGTGATTGAGTAGTTCCACTGATACTGTAACCCAATCCGGAATAGGGATTTTTTGGTTTAAAGTCAAGTGGGTTTCCTTTGATGCCCTTTAAATGTGAATTAAGCGGAGGAGCTAGATAAGGATTGAAGGCTCCAAATGAAAAGCTCTGTTGCTGATAGGGATTTGAGTCAACGGCTCTGTAGTTGGACGATGATAACTGCCACCGATTTAAGCGTGAATTGAATTGCGGTCGAAGTTGGCGTGTGGAACGTACTGATTCGTCAGTGTCAGAATCGTCAATGTAGTCAGAAGTAATTGTATCAAAATCATCATCTGTTGTCGTATCAGTTTTTGTTGATCCGTCAGTGTCGTTTGTAGTGTCAGTATTATTTTCTGTAGCTGTCAAAGTGTTTTCCTCTTCGATGACAGTTTGGTCTGTTAATGTCATCGGCGGTGTTGATGGTTTTGTCGTCGTCTCAACGATGTCAACTGTCACATTTTGTACTTCACGTCGGCGTCGTCGTCTGCTTAAGTCGATTGCATTGTCAACGTCTTGGTCAAGCCTTAAGCACGTTTATTATGGTCGCATGAATAAAGAGTGACAAAGAATTTATGTTTTTTTTTTTTTTGAAAAAAATAATAAATGGAAATGAAGATAAATTAGGAGAATAGGGAAGAAATTATGAAGGGTTTTTTGCAGAACTGCACTTACCGATATTGATTGATCTGTGCACCATAGGCAAACGAACCAATTTTACCATGATTTGGAATGGCATTGATGCTGGCTTGATGGAGGATGCCATCACGATCGCGTTGTACTTGTCCGACGGTGCTAGGTTGACCACGGTAGACACGTTGTTGACGATCACTTTCTTCTTCTTCCACAGGTGGTAAACTGTCATGTGCATCCGCGTAGAGCTAAAAATAGAAATAACATCGTGAAGAGACGTCACAAGTGAAAAAGACAAACAAACAAACCTTAGCAATATCTTCCTGGGAATCAAGCAATGGCTTGGGTTGTCCACGGGATGTTATCACTGGATTAGGAGCAACTCTTAGTTCTGGAGGTGGTGGCAATGTCTGCACTTGAGCTTGAATCACACGATGATGCTGTTGCTGGCGAGGTTGATATTGTTGAACAATAGTTGGCTTCGATTGAACTGATGGTGTTGAACTGGAATATGATGATGGTCCGAAGCGATCACGATGAGGAATTTGCTGCTGTTGTTGTTGTTGTTGTTGATAGGACTGTTGTGGTTGTTGTTGCTGTTTGATTTGTGGTACTCTGGGTGTAACATCACGATAGGACGATGATCCTCCCGATGGAACCGATATGCTTGCGCCACCACCATCAATAATATCACAACCAACATTTCTTGGCCAATCACATGTTTGTAATTCATGACTATACATAAGACCACCAGTACAACTTTCAAGGAGTGCACCACCGAATACACACACATAATATTGAGTGCAATCGTTTGGATGCGGATAATAACCAAATTCTTCGGGACAATCAAAATTCACACCCGTCGCTGAAGAAGATGACGAGGACGACGATGAGCTTTTAACATTTGTGCCAAAAGAACGAGAACTTGTGATGCGTGACGAGGAACGTTTGTGTTGGGCGAGGGTGAGTTCTGTAAAGAAAAAAGAATATACAATTAATTAATGGTTAAGATTTCGTATGAATTAATCTTCTATCTTCTTCTATATTATTTTCTATTTTTTTGTATAATACAAATTAAATGCTGTTTCTGATAAGCGCATAACTTAAGAACGACTGTACCAATTTCGCAATTTTTGCAAAAGGACAGTAAAAATCAATATCACAATGTTCACGATTAAGACAATCTACTCTTGTGTCTAAGTTAGGCAGCTGTAAGACAACAATAAACAAGGTTTTTGAACACATTTTCCAAAGTTGGACAGTTGTCTAAAGTCAGACAGCGTTTATAAATAAGACCATTAGTGTACAACGTTTTTTTCCTTAGAATATACCCAAGAACCACACCCTAAAATACTTCCAACCAGGTCCGGGAAACCCTGTATAAATGCATTATGTTGGATTACTATCAAAAAATATAAAAACAAAATCTCAATAGGTGGCGCTGTAATAATGTATTATAACAAATTCTTTATTTATGGAGCAAAATGACTAATATTCACAACATACCTAGAAAGCCGAGATTCTGTAATTATTATGTTCTCAAGCATGACGTGGGAATTTTTTTGAGCATCTGCCGACTGTCACGCTCTGTATCCTAATGACATTTTGAAAATAAAACACCTAGAGAAAATAAATGATTGACGTTTTTTTTTACTTTGTTTATATAATTTCCAATAGCTTTTCACAAATTCAAAAAAAATTACTAAAAAATTATTCAAATTTATAGGACAACGTTTATTGAGTCAGCTAGTCTTCTATATTATCTATGTATTTTATATAAAAATTAATATTTGTTTTAGATACAATAAAACTACTGAATCAATTTTAGTGAAATTGTAAATTGTATTTATTTTAATTATTTTATTTTTATTTTTAGTAGCCAGATTGTTTTAAAAGTGGATTGAGTAAAATCCGCCCATAACCACGCCCATATTGTTCATATTTGAGTTTTCTCCTTAATAAATGTGATTAGAACGTTAAAATTTTAAAATTAAGATCTCTTCAACCCAAAGCATAACATATGTTATTTGTCCCACCCACTACCACGCCTACTTTTCTTATATCTGAGATTCCTCTTTACTTAAAATACCTAGAGATTTCAAATTTTGTAATATAAATCTCTTGAAACTATAAAAGTGTATTTTTTTCCAAAGTCAAATTAGTTGGAAAAATGCTCAGTAGGTGGCGCTGCGAAGTGTGGAAGGCTTCTGATAGTAGTAATAAATAAAAATGGATGTTGTTATATCTGAAAAGTTAATAGACTGCAACATATTCTGACCGATCACAAGGAAAGTTCGTACAAATAAAATGTCTTTTTTCATGGAGTAAATTTTAATGCTATGTTAAGTTTGTTTTGTATTTAAATTTGCTTCTTATCTAGAAAGCTGCAAATTTCACCTTCACCTTCTATAACAAGCCTACTTTTCTCATATCCGATTGAGTATTTTGTTTTTTAAATCCGCCTATTGCCACGCCCACTTCTCTCATATATATATGCATATACTCTAAAATTACATAACAGATTTCGCTAAAATGTTCACAGTTGATTATTACTAGCGGTGGGGAAGTTAGACAAAAAACATATTACGTAATAACCATGAATAAAGGAATAGGGAATAAGAAAAGAGATAAGTATGGGGAATAAGTTAAACTGTCCTTTAGTGGCTTTTAGAAAGATCACTCAGTTCTTTGGAACTGAGTCCAAAAGCTGATTTTCTATATACATAGCTTGAGGTGGGGTTTGTTATTCACAAAAATAGTGAGATTAGCATTTTATTCCTGGAACCCTCTGGTCAAGTCAGATTCACCCATATATCCTTAGAAATCCGAAGGTGTCGATTATTGGCCACCTATATTATAATCAATTTTGAGGAACCTCTTGTGTAATCCCGTCTTTTCTTGTTTCAGTGATATGAGTACTGCAAGTGTAAATTTTATATTTTTGGTTGAAATATCAGTTAGAAGACGTTCAAGTTAGAAGTATAGTCCCCTCTATATTCTCATATCATCAGATATTTTCCCACAAAACCAAAATGTTAAATCTTCTAAAAAAGTCAGGTATAAGGTAAATCTATACAATTCTTCCTGTTACCAAAAAATCGATCAGTGATCTTTGTCACCGCAAAGAACGTTAAAAGTCAACAGGTCAGTATAGATGAGAGATGAAATATGCAAGTTGAATTATAAAGCATTCTAAATTCTCAAGAACCGTAATATATTCGTGATACATGGGTATATAATATAAAATGCTCTGTTCATGCTAAAGCACAACATTCACAATCATAGATGTCATAGAAAATAGTAACTGCATTCCAGACACTCTTTGTGCACATTGTTCATCAAAATAATTCTACAACAAAAAAAAAAGTTAATGTCATGCTCAGTAAAAAAAAATAAAAAAAAAAAAACAAACGATCAACAACAAAACCCCCTCCGACATTGCAAAGAAGCGCTCATTCAAATTTTCAAATAAAAAAAAAAAAAAAATAAAACGATAAACCAGCTCCACCGACGACGACAGCACAAGTTCAATTTGCTGATAGAAAACAACATTTTGAACCTGTTCATCTTTTATTATTTTTTTTTCAAATAGATACTGCACCAATCGCGCACGGATTTTGTTTTCTTCTTCGTTTCGCGTTTGCCATTTTGGTTATAAGGTCAACTGGAAGTGGAATAACGCTTTAACAGACGAAAGCATCAACCATATTCCAGCCAACAATTGAAAAGCTATTATGCTTTTGCATTAAACTTGATCGATGATCGGTGCAACGTTATCGTTAAAACCACCACCATCACTACCGCTGCCGCAGAGCAGATGCACTGCCACAGGATTTAGAGGAACCCTCCTCCAGTTTTGCAACTTAAACAAGCCCGGACGGGGCACGGTAGTTGATACTGTGTGAATAGGCGCTGCGGTCGAATAGTCTAAAAAAGGCATCTAATATCGATTTTCAAATTTTTTTAATACCGTTTTAAATAGTGGAAAAAATTCTCACAGTAAATATTCACCCACTGACACGCCCACTTTAAGGAAAAGTCGTTCAATCGCCATGGTTGAGAAAAATACATAAAATTCTTCTTTTTGAAAAATTGATTTAAAAAAATTTGTGCACTCTCTTTGCTGGATTGCTATGCCATCGCAGGTCTCAAGATCTTGAAAGGAAGTGATAAATCGTAACATGGTCGTGAGATAAGCCGTTCGGATTCAGCATTAAACTGTCAGACTAGCGTCTAATAACAGACGGAAACAGGAACGGTCACTAGATCCTGGTTCTCCACAAGTTGCCATTTTATTTATTTATTTATAGAACTAGGTTTTGAGAAAACGCGAACAAATATCTTACTGATTTTTTACTTTATGCGACAATAAAAACAATCGTAATTCAAGGCCGTATATACTATTTCATTTCAATCCGGACCTGACCGTGAGCTTCACTGAACATTGACTTGGCTCTTCTTCATTTGGCACGATCTTCTTTTTATGGCAGGAAAAAAAAATAAATAACTGAAGACGCAAGCAAGTGTGCGCTCTGGAAATAATGACCCACCGACCGACCGAAAAACTGAACCTGCAAGTTCAGTCGAACAAAAAAAAAAAAGGAATCCGGTTTGGATTTTAGGCATCAGTGGGTTTTGAACAAACATTGACACAAGCCACCTGCCTCCTACTGACACAGATTTCAAAACTGTGTTGCTGCAGGTCGGTGGTGGTATGCTGCTGGGTGGACGGACTTTGTTTGGCACTTGATATGTGCCCAAGTTCGTTCTTTCGGCCGAGAAGCTTCACCCTTCAACTGAATTGGAGTACCATGTCATTTTTGAATTATATTTCTGCTAGTTCTGAGAGTGTTCTTATTTTTGTTTTGTTCTCATCTCGTTCTCATCCCTGACATCAATATTTCGTATCAAGACGGTAGTGTGGTGGCATTTGATTTATGGCTGCTGAATAATGACGAAGACGTAGTGCTACTGATACATCGGTTTCTTAGGTTTCCCTTATACCTTCTTATCCACCATCTGATGGATTTTTAATCTGGATAATAATTTGAGAGGAAGGTACATACTTATTCTCAAGTTTCAGCTTCTTTGCTAAGCTTCGTGGAGATTATCTTCTTTATACCTACTGTCTTGAAAACGACAATGACGAGACTATACTGTGGTTGGTGTCACTGTCGTGTCATCGTGTAGCTGCTGTTCGTTCGTTCGTTCGTATTGTTGTAGGTGCCATTTGTGGGTATCATTTGTTGCATCGTTTGTAATACACAATTTTAATGTGACATCTTTTATGGTCGCTGATGGGTTGTAGAGATCGGTGGAGTTGGAAGACGCAAAGCATCACCAATAGTTGTTTGGATGGATTTATCCTGATTGTGTAGGTATGATGGCTTCTTTTTGCTGGGGAGAATATTATCATCCGAAGTGGTGATGGCAGTAGCGTAGCGGTGAGTTACATAAACGAATAAATTGTTATTGGTCATAACTCAAGGCTGTTATGATTTTGTTTTTGTTTTTTGTTTTGTTTTGCACACAGGGAATTTTATATTATGGTCCATGGGAATATTGAGATGATGTTTTTTGTTTTATGGAGATATACATCTCTTCAACAAAACAACAACAAAAACTCGCATATTCATTCTTTATTCGATCGCAGACGATGACCTATATAATTTTTTTTTTCTCATGCTGTTGGAAGATGTTTACTGTCAGTTGGTTTTGTTTCTTTTGTTGTTGTTTTATTTATCTGCGAGCTAAATAACAACCAATTATGGAGAAGATAATTTCGATCTGCGGTCATTGTTGGCGAAGCTGTAACCTTTTTCATAAATTTTTTTGATGTTTATGTTCTGGTTTATGTTAAGTGTGATGTCATATTAAAGAAGAATATTAAAAAAATAATGTAGCAAGTATCTGTAAGAGGAAACATCAGAGGAGCTGAAAACTATAAAAGATAAAAGATAAATTGGACAACTCGTGTAGAACCAGGGCTTAGTGACTTACAACTCTCAACCAATCCTGTGTGCGTGTTATTGGCAGGAATAGGGGGGACCTACAATTTTCTGCTGAATTCGAACGGCTAGGGTGAGAAGCACTTTTTCGTGACAAGAAATACTCTTGGAGGGTTTGTCAATTCCTCGCAAGAGATAGTAACCCGTGAAAAACAGTTCTGTTTTTAAGTGGGATAAGCTGGGAATCGAACCCAAGACCAGTCCAATGCACTAACCATTACGCCACGGGCTACTACAGCTGAAAACTATAGAAATATCAATATATGATAAGAGTGCAGAATTCTTTGGAACTGGATGAATAATAAAGTGGCTTACATACTAAGTGGTTTATATACTATAAGGCCCAATTCCGCAGTGCAAGATTATTTTTAGAGTTAAACCTGAAAAATGTATTTTATTCGAATTTGGTGTGTTAATTTTGGATTGACTGTTGTTAAATTATTTTCGTATTTCTGACAGAGGTGTATCAAAAGACCACTGAATTAGAGAGGGCGACACTATGAAAATTGCCCTTTCTACATAATGCCAGATAGTATCGCCCTCTCTGTTTCGATAGTGAAAGTGGTTTTGTATAGTGGCGCAGTTTGATTTCGATAAATATTTGACAACTTAATGTTAAAGTACCACACTGAAAAATTGCTTCTGAGTTAACTCGGATTGAATTTTTGTGCAGGATTAACTAACTCAGGTTTAACTCAGAGTTAATTGTGGCGCTGAAAAACTGGCCCTAAGTCGATTTAAAAATCAGCAGTAAAGATCTCTACATCAGTGCTTTTATTTATTTCGGTAATTTTTTAGTTAATGGTAGTGCCTTGGACTATAATGCTGGAGATCTTGGGAACGAACCCTTTATTTTTTTAAGGATACTTCCAGATAAGTTTAAACAGAACTTACTGATGAAATAAATCCATAGTCCCACACAATCAACGCGTAATTAATGTAAACGAGCGATCAGTAATAGTCCAGCAGTTGTAAAAATCACTCGCTGAGAATCAAGAATATCAACAGCATGGGGTTGGGGAAATTCAGTGATGTATAGGTAGAAAATTAGTTTGAAACTTCTAAGAGTATCACAGAGTTAAAAAAAAAACAACAATAGGCGTGTTCCTTTGGGCTGCAGCATCTACTACCAAGTACTTCTGGCTGCAGTCAACTACTTCTGTGGTGAAAGTAGTTGAAAGCACTTCAATAATGTAGTAACTAAATTAATCCACCCAAGAACGCAACACCATCAGTAAGAAGAAATTACATAATAAATTATTGTTGTTAATGTTTCTTTTAGCAAAATTAAAGCGCCCCATTCATCATTATATACTGGGAAGTACTAAAAAGTACTTTGCAAGGCCCAAAGGAACACACCTAATATGATTCACCAGTCGACATGGAACCTTTTGGAAAGGTCAGTGTCGCTGTACAGCCCGAGAACCAAACATTTCCCGTAGAATTTTCTTCTCAGAACAGCTCTAACTGATTCCATCGACCTTTGAAAAGATGATTCGATACCATATATCAGGTCCTGAATGATAAGTGTAAGTGTCTTATATAAAGAGAGAGATTTAAATTGCTTCGGAGAAGAGTTTGCTATACTTCGGCAACTCGCAACAAGGAGTAACTAAAGTTGCTTACTCTCGCCCTCTAGGCAACTTGGTGGCAATTTTTGGGAATTTGACGTTTGTTGTACTTTGGCTTTTGTCAGCATTTTGTTTTTTTTTTCTGTGATGTTTGATTGTCTGATTTTCCTGCAGTGTAAATGCCAAAATGAATGACAAACAAAACGATATTTTGGCATCCCATTTTTGACAGATAAAGTTGGCATCGTGTTGTAAGCAACTAAATTCCGTGAGCAACTCGGAACAACTAAAAGTTGCTGGAAACTTGGTTGCATCATGGCTCTTCCCATAAAATCCAATGAAGCAAAAAGCTTCTTGGGGAGCAACCATAATTAAAGTTTGACCTTTGAACAAAAATTTTAATTATCTCAAAAGTATTTTGTGACTTAGACCGTGTGAGAATTGGATTAACATTTGAATTATAATTTATCCGAAATTGAATTTGAAGTTTCCACTTCCACGTATAGATTCACCCTATTAGTGTCAAAGATTAAGCTTTGGATAAAATTTAACTCTATTTTAATCTAATTCACATATGGCCTGAAAGAGCAAAAAGAGCTGGTTGCTGGTATAATAAAACGGGACTAGAGATTTATTTTTTTTAATAGTTATGATAGTTTTGTGCTATTTAAATTGTGCGTAGGGTCATAAGTCCACAGGCCAAAAGTCCATAATGGATTTTTGACCCATTTAGGTGGGTTAAAAGTCCACAAATCTATTGTGGATTATTAACCCATCTTTGGTGGGCCAGAAATCCACAAGAAATTCATGTGGATTTCTCGCCCATCGATTGTTAATTTTTGACTCACTTTGGTGATTTTAAAAGAAATAAAAATAAAAATCTATTGTTTTCAACCTTTTCCCTAGGGAAAGTCTTAGATACTTAAACTTGATTATTCAATTTCTTAAAATTCAAAATCTCACTCTCAAACAAGAACACCAGGTGTATTTTAATATATCGGAAATAAGTCACCTAATATTCTTATAAATTTTGTTAAAAGCATTTTAAATTCTTGTTATCATTTTGTGTACAACTTTTCATTCTTTCCATTTTTAAAATGTCTTATAAATCTCCCAAATGACATTTTTATTTATTTTTTTTGATTTTATTGCACCTATAACAATCCCAAATGCATATTAAACAACACTTATTTTTCATGTCAGTAGTAAATTATTAAGCTATAAAAAAAAATAAAATCAAATATTTTAATTGCAAACATAAAATATACAAATAGTTTGTGGGCGGCTTTGAGATGATAAACATTGTTATTCAATTTAGAAGCTTTCAAAGTCTGAAAATGATTGAAAAAAAAATAAATATAGATACCGCAACTATCAGCAGCGCAGCGACCGACGACGACGCACGGACGGACGCCTTCTGCACATTGCATCGTGTGAACGTGAATGAATATTTTAAAACAAAATATGTGTAGAAAATTTTCAACCTGCTGTGAAGTGGATTATTATTAATGGTAATGGGTGTTTTACAATTTGTTTATTTTTTATTTTTCCTTTGAGGTTAATAACTAGGTTAAAGTGTCTTAGAATTCTATGGGAATGACCTTCACATTTTAAGTATTTGACTCTGAAGTTGAAGTTGGTTAGCAAGAAAAATGAGATTTGCAAATGGTCACGTATAATTTGGAGGGCGTTTGATTTGACGTTTTACAAAGGTCAACAGATGTCTTATTTAAATTTCGCTGAAGCTTGGGTGTTTTAAGGTCAAGACTTTGCTCCAAATTTTCAAGGTTCACTGTCTATCATTTATCTTGTTGTTTTTTTGTTTTTTGTTTTAAATTTGGCTTACTTGTAAAGAACGTAAAGATTAATTATTTAAATTGCATTAAGCTATTGTGAATTAGATCTTCAATTATTGTGATTTCACAACATCAAAAATGGCGGCTACACAAACTGCCGCTATGCCAACGCCGCCACTGCCGCCAACACGATTAAATTCAAATTCTCACAAACAATATAACCGTTGTGTATAGCAGCAGCACATATAATAACAACAATCTATTTTGATACACAATATCTTGCAAAAGGGAGCAAACTACACGAAGATTGCAAAATGATTTGCCTCCAAGCTCCAACCTGTAACTTTGAAGTCAATAACGTGCGCCTAGTCTGTTCTTTTTTTTCTATAGTGAATGAGAATGACAAACACTTGTTTAAGTTTCCATAGAAATGCATTTAGATACTCAACCTTAAGATGTTGGTTGTTTACTTGTTTTCTATGATGGTGTCATACTTGCCCGAGATGCAGGCGGAAAGATTTCAAAATGTTGGCGGGCTTTCAAAATCAAAAGACACTATACAGCAATTCGGATCAAATGCGGCATCTGAGAGGTGTGGATGAATATGGGTGATGGATTTAAGCCGGTATTCCTATGGTTGATGGGTTGATTGTGCTGGTGTGTATCTTGATTTTATTTTTTGTGGGTGGTACATTATTGTGATCTAATTGATGTAATAATGACTATAATGCAACTATATTGCAGTTTGCAGGGTAGATAGGTACAATTTATATGAGAACCAATTTGCAGTTGAAAATTATTTGTTTAAGGACTTTGAAATTAGGTAAGTTCGTCTTTTAAGGGCAAGATGTGCATTCAAACACCCCTATTAATAGGGAGAGTATGCTTAAGTATCTTCTAATTCATAAATCAAGTAAAAATAGATTCACAAACTAAAATATTTTATAGCACCTACACAATTCAACTGCTCATTCACATTAGGTCTGTTTCTTTACTCGACCGCGGGATCCCTCGGTATCCCAAATCTACCCAAAATCTACCCTTTAATTTTTTCTGGCACGATAATGCCTGAGCTTTTGACTTTTTTGTAATTTATTTTCCCTCCAGAAAGAATTTACCCGAAGATTTTACTTGCGGCTTTTTCTTGCTTGTCAAACTACTAATAATATTTCTGTTGTCAAATGTGACGTTTACCCAGAAACAAATTAGAATCATCCCAAATGCGTTTCTTTATTTTTCATTTCTGGTCAAAAATTAGAACAACAACATCAAAAAGCTCGAGTCCAAACTTTTTCCCGAACTTTTTCTCAATTTGTTCATAAACAGTAAATAAACAGCCCTATTAAGCAAAAAATCTACTACATTCAACAAGAACTCTTCTATCGCCAAAGAGTATTATTTAATCTGCACACAAACTTTCCCATTTGATCTTGTTAATTACATACATACATATGTGTCACTAAAGCACAGTACACAAATCTAAGGTAATATATTGCACAGGTTGTCAAAGTTGGAAGTGTCAGAAATTAAAAATGGCGGCTCGCGTGCCCACAAGAACTACACACTGTATCTCTAGAAATAACAAAAAAATATTGAAATTAGACAAGAAAAAGGGCACTGAATCCACCCACATTTTCTTCGATTTTGACAGATGCGCAGAACTGAACAAAAATGAAAACTCGTACACACATTTTTATTCACGCATTTCTGTAAAAATAAAATGATCACTTTTATTTTGCTTAAAGAAAAGTATAGGGGCGTGGCACCCACTAGACAAATTTAAATGGCTCGTCCAATCAACTTTAAGCTGCCCACGAAAGTGCCTATACTAAGCAAAGAACTTTAAGTTTCTTCGATTTGTTCATTGAATTTAGTTGCACGCAACTGCACGCGGCATTTTGAAGTTGCTTGCCCTCGCGCACCGATCAACTTTTGTACCGTCAATTTTATATGTCAAACATAGGTTGTCAAAATATTGTTTCCGTTTCCCACTGTGACATTTACCACTTGCAATTAAACCCTGGATAAACAAACATTACCGGCGAAAATGGTGACAAAAGTCAATATGCAAAAATACAAAAAACACAAACGTCAAATTCACAAAAATTGCTCGCAAGTTATTTATAATGGCCGAGGGTGTAGGCAACTTCAGTTGCTTTGTGTTACAGTAAATCATAGTATCTTGCGCTGTGGGGCATGTAGTGCCGTCCGTCCTTCACAGCCTTTCAGATGAGTCACAAAAATATTCTGTCTCTGTCTCTATAACCGCTCATCGTTGACTGTAAAGTTCTAGGACCATATTCATTTTTGAAGATTATTGATCAATGATTCCACTAGCCTAAAAAGCGCACAATACTTTTTCTAATGTACGCGATTTGCACGAAAAAAACGACCACCTTGATTAGCAAAAGCAAGTAAGTATATAATTCACGCCGCGCCGGTAACACAGTTTTTCTGTTCTTAAGTTAAGCCCGGAGAATTCTCTCAGTTAAGTTTAGTCCGTAGGGGATTAGTTGTTATTGTATTTAACATGGTGATTGTTTAGCAACGACGACGTCGTTTTTTTCATCCAATTCCCTCCGGGCTTACACAAAAGCACGTTTAGTGTTTCGACAATGGTTTGTGAAAATGCTCGAAATGCGGTAATGCTATTTATTGACATTTAACCAAAAGTGCGCTTCATCACTGAATTTTTAAATGCAATACCCGATGAGATGACATTTCTCAGACGACGATGTGAGTCTTTTCATTGATGAATTGCCAAACAAATTAACCTCAAAACAATCAAGAACTGTCAAATCGGCTGTCACAGAAAATTGTATTTCTAATTTTAAGTTCTGGGCCCCTAAAAAAACACCTGCTTCATTTTATTCATATCACCCATTAAATCAAACCAACTGTCAAACTAAGTATGTCAAATTATTTTTGTTATTATTTCGAGTTTCTGAAAAGCATCTGATATAATGAATTAACTATATTGTGTCGAAGATTTAGAGAAAACTTTCACCTCTAAATTTGTTAAAAAAGTCATACCTATCAGACTTGAAGGTCAGTAAAAGATTTATTTAATTATATGACATTTATGGTAACGTATCAAAGAAGAAGTAAAAATCATCATTTTGGTTAATGCTCATAAATAAAAACCTAATTGTAAAGAATACTTTAAAAAATAATTGTTGAAGTATCTGCAGAGCTTATCACCATTTGACCATGTTAACTCATCCCAACGTTAACGTTCTTCTTTAATATTAATGATAGATTTTAACACAAGAACATTCATCAAGACACTTAAGAGTATCAACCTTGCAGCAATTATTATTGCCTTTATTATGTCAAATTATTCCCACACAAATCAAAACAGTAGCTAGTATCCATCATACGATCAGCTACACGAGGCACGATAACCAAAGGTTAAACAAATAATGGCTACTTCACAAAGCAAAGATCAAGGTCTTGTTCTGGCTATTATGTCCAATAAACATGATTTATTATGTATATTTTACTTTCTGAGAACTTGTCCAACAAAACACCCGCACAGCTTTGATCTAATAAAAATCTTATATAAATCCTACTTAACCTTTGTTATTCCATAACCATAATAGAACAGGTACACCTTCTCTTTGGACAACACAATAAGTTTATAATTGTTTTTTTTTTTGACAAAATCTCAATCTTTCAACAAACTGTCATTAAACTTGTCAGTAAATTTATTGAATCATTGAGATGTCTGGCTCCTTTTAGAAGGTTTCAATTAAAAATCTATTATTTTTTTCTTTGAAAATCACTTAAGAAGGAGCGCCCTAAAGCATAATCCGGGTACCTATAGGTTCTGCAAATAAAATAGCTCTTCTGTCAAAGTCAATGGTGGTATAAGAAAGGTGTCATGTTCTATCACAGAACCAAGATTAAAAGATTAAATTGAAAGTGACATTAATTGGAACCACACCTATAAATAAGGCATAGATATAGATAACCAAAGGTTTGATGCTTAAAACTTAATGTAATCGCGATGTAAACGTTAAACTGATCCATTTAAAGTCGTAAATCTAAAAGCCTACCTCACAAATCACAATCTTTCTAAATTAACAATTAGTCGGAAGATTAATGATAGCACATCATCAACCGCAAGCTGTCAGTAAGCATCAAATTGTCATAGCCAGGTGGTGGATGTGTCTATAGGCTACCACCTAGCTTATAAGATTTAAAAGATTTTACTTAAAATGGCGCTTTAAAATGTGCGGTAAAGTGCCATCATCGTGGATACAAAAAAAAATGACATTTGGGTGGCCTTCAAGCTTTTTCATCGTGTATGAGAAGACTGAAGAATCATCAGTCAGGTGGAATCAAGTTTGTTTTTTGTTTCTATCATGGGAGAATTAATTATAATAGGCCTTCGTCGTGGGGGTCTTTTAAGAGTTGTCACTTAGAACACATGTTCCATGACTAAGTTGCAAAAGTGCTTGTTTTGGAAGGTTTTTTTTATCGCGCGGTATTTTGTCAGAGGAATGATTTGTACGTCTGCCATATAAGTAAGGTGCCAAATTGATTACGGTAAGAATTTTTGATGGTTATTATGCTGAGTGATTTTATAGTTGGAATGAAGAATTTATTTAAAAAGGAAATGCCAACAAAAAATTTGCAGCACTTGTCTTGAAATGTTGAATTACAAAAAAATAAATAAATAAAGACAAATTAGACATGTGCTATGCAGTGCACGTCTATAATTTTTTTGGTCAGAGTTTGATATGTTTTTTTTTTAAATCATTACATTGTAACTAATGTTCGGATTAAAATCACTGCACTGAATTATTTTTTCCATAAAATTTAGATACCGATGTACATTTTTTGTTTGGAATTTCTGAATATTACATTGGAGACGAGAGCCAAGAAGAATATTTAACATTCGTGTAGTGCGGCTAAAAAATAAAATACTTTCTGTACTTGAAAGTATAAGTCCGATATTCTTTAGAGTATAATGGACATTTCCAGAAGAAATTGACTTGAGGTGAAATTCAACTGGTTATTTCACTGGAGCACTGTTTATGGTTCAACAAAAAGTTGTTGTTGTTTCATTCAGAACTTCAATAATCATTTTTAGTTGAAGTTTACATTTCATTCTACATTTTTTAAAAGTTTTCCTACAAGTGCTTTTAAAAACAAAATTAAAAAGAACGGGAGACATCAGAATTTAGTTATTGAAGTACTCCACTTACTTCCACTCTAGACAATTCTGTAAGGATAATAAAAGAAGTCAACACGAATTTTGAGTCTGGGTTTTGTATGTCCGATTATGATTTCTTATATGCCTAAGTAATGAAAGAAAAAATAATTTTAATAATAATAAAGTTTGCTTTTGTGGTTATTAGAACTAAATTTCGATCATTCAATCAGTATGAATCATGTGACTGCTGTGCAATTCGAAAACCCCCTGCTCCACTTCTTCTTTTACGTAATAAAAGCCATTAGCAGTTTTCCAAACAGCATTGCCGACCAGAAAAAAATGTCCGTGCCACATTTTTCTAGAAAAACGTGCCATTTCGAGCCATATGAAAAACGCTAATTACTATGTATATTGAAAAGAAATCTAAAGCTGGTCTACTACAAGGAAGTGTCCTTGGGTCAACCTTGTATCGGGTTTTTCAATAAGAGCGCTACAAAAGTTTTTTGAATAAAACAAAAACGGTTTTGGATATCAATGAAATTCTTTATTCCTGTGAAAGTACGTTTGATGCCATTATGTATGGAACTCGATTTTCTTTTGCATGGCCACCACGGGCACGACCGAGGCGGCCAAGCGACTGGACCATTTCGTAAGATAACACGTTCTCCAATAAATTGATTGTGACATTCGCTGTATGGCTTGTGGCGCCGTCCTGTTGGAACCACATGTCCTCCAAGTCCATATTATCCAATTGGGGCCAAAAATATTCGGTTATCATTGAACGGTAGCGATCCCCATTCACAGTAACGTGCCGGTCTTGATCATCACGGAAGAAGTACGGCCCAATGACGCCGCCGCCGGCCCATAAACCACACCAAACCGTATTTTTTTCGGGATGCAATGATGACTCATGGAGTACACGTGGATTGCTGCCTGACCAATACCGCATATTTTGTTTATTGACGAAGCCATTCAGCCAGAAATGAGCCTCATCGCTGAAGATGATTTTTCGATGAAAATCCGCTCTTAACGTTGAGGCCACTGACTCCGAATTTCGGTAGTAAATTTTAATAATTTCGACTCGTTGTTGGCTCGTATATCTTTCCATCATGAAATTGCAAACCTTACTGAAGAGAAATGTCAAAAGAGCGGCAAGCTATATGGCGTCATTTGCTGTCCCTGTTGCTCTACTTTTGTAGCGTCCCTGTTGAAAAACCCTTTATTTTGTTATACATATACAGTTGTTCCAGTGAACAACAATGCTTTTTATCTGCGTTTTGTATATGATACCGCCTTATCAAATTTTAAAATTCAGTTGATAGAGTAAGAGCTTAGACTGAGATAAGTAGAGATTCCCGGTGGAAGGTATTTAGTGCAGTAAAAGTATTAAATTGCTTGGTATTGACAATATAGCAAATTGTCTTTTGAAGATTTCAACTTTTAGAAAAAAAAAATAACAGGTATATAACTTGTAAAATCATGAGTATTAATCATGAGCGATTAGGTTTGCCTCTATTTATCATCGTTCCGTTCAAGTAGAATCTGAAAACAATATTCACATATTGCAAGAAGATTTAGAAATTTATTATGATTTTTTTGTCATGATAGCAGAACAGCAGTTGTGAGAAAACAGAATGATAAGAAAACGGGATTTTGTGATTTCTAAATTTTAGGCCTTTTGGTGCCTTGGTCCACAACGGACTTTAAGTTATCCCTGACTTTTTTCGAACATAATGAGTACGAAAGAGAAAACAATATGGGACGAAAAACCATTTTCTCTGTGAATTGGGGGTAATTTGATTTTTTCTCTGTGAGTTGGGGGTAATTTGATTTCATAAATTTTTGAGATAGCGACGCACGTTCTAAAGTACCTTGTTAGGGCGATGAACATTTTAACTGTTCATTTTTGTACGATCGCATTCCCATAACTACCCGAACTGACGTATAGATGAAGGTTAATGGTAAAAATAATATTATTTTAGAAAATAACACCGAGGTTCTTCCTGTTTGTTTTGGCAGCTATTTAAAGTGAACGCTATCAGTAGATTTGTTAACATGGACAAAAATTGGTTATCGCTATGCGATAGAATATTTTCATTTCAAACGGTTAAATTTAACCAATATCAAAGCGCAAGTGTATTTACTCTAGGAGAATCAGATTCATCGTTTACAACCTTCATGAATTTTAACGAGGACGTTTCAGCTACCAATATTAACATCGCAGTATTCGAGCAAATGAGGTTAATATTCTGGAAACGGTTGGAAAAGTCTTCATCATAAATGCCGAAATTTCTGCCAGACGAGTAAAACAGATTGCTGACCTTTTTTCAACTGAGTTTTTGATGAAATTTCATCGATACAAATTGGAATTTTTGCGTCGGTTTGTTACTATGGATGAAACATGAGTTCATAATTGTTTATCTGAGACGAAGAAGCAGTTAATAATAGACTGGAGAGGCGAATCGGCTACAAAGAAGGCAAAGACTGTTCCATCTGCAGGCAAGATCATGGGATGCGAATGGAATAATTTACATCGATTATTTCCAAAAAGGACGAACAATAACTTGTTGCAGCGGTTGAGTGAAGAATGCTGCTTTTTTTAATCAAATAAACAGTTCTTTTTCGGCTACGAGCGGTGGGAAAACCCTAGAAAATTACACATAGGTAACTAATATTTTTTTTTTTTGCCGAAATAATTGAAATTATAACCTTTTTGTTCTTTTTGTTCTTCTTTTCTTATATGAAATCCAAAGAAGATTTTTGATATTTAAAATAAATCCGTTATTTGGTAAGAAAAAAATATATAAAAATAAAATAAAAGTAGTCCCATGCTGTTTTTTAATTTTAAATTTCAAAAGGTCTTAAATTATAAATTATTATTTCTTTAGCATTTCTATGATAATTTTTTATTCATTTCTATTATATACACAAGAATTTACTGGTTCCATATTTTATCAAAACTTGTTTACTCAGAATTTTTATATTAAATCATATTTTTATTTATTTTATTTTTTTTTAATTTTTAAAACATGCCATGCAAAAAATTAGTTGTCAAACAGTTGTATGCATGTCGATTATTATTTACCTCAAACTAACTTCCTTGATAGTTGATTAAACAATCATATAAATATATTAACACAACCCACTTGATTGATGGATTTTCTATTAATTTTGTTTTTCTAAATCATCACCTTCAATAAAATAAAAAAAAACTTCTTGATTCTAGCACGATTTGAATTTTTGTTTTTTTTTTATAAAAATATTTTTCTTATAGTTTTAATAATTTTCAGGGGCAAATTGCAAAAACAATAAATTTTATTAAATAATTGCAATATTTCTCTTTGTCAAAGTTATAATTGGACACAAGATCTCAAATTCAAGATGGTTATCTTTTTCATATATTATTTTGACAATCAAAACTATTCAATGAATTAGACATAAACCAGAATTTATAGTTATTTATGTTATTATTTCCAAATGATTCAGTCATTGTTATATGTGTGTAGATAACTATTCTATGCAAATCCGCTCTAACACTTAATTGAAATCTAATAAATAAACGTGCTAAATTTTAATTTAATGCAAATTGTTCATTGGGTTTTGAAGTTTTTTTTAATTATAACACATATACGCAAAAATCACCGGATGTTTATTTCTAATTTAAAAAAATAAATAAATAAAATATATCTCAAATGTATTTGTTTCTTTTTTTTTGTGTTAAGTCAAGGTATCTCTTAGTTTGCAAATGTCAAAAACATCAAATTCTTGATAAAAAAGTGCAATAAATATTTATTGCAATGTCAAAAAGAAACGTCAATGTCATTAAAATTCTATTAGCTTAATTGATGTTGACATTTCGGATGGAAACATGTACACAATAAATTCTCAATTCACACCTTAATGAGATCTCAAACGTTTTGCTCAGTCAAAAATTAAGCAAGCCACCTTTTTTGTTTCCTAAGTACATATTTGACAGAAAAACTATGAGAATTATGGATCCAGTTTGCGTAGGACTTAAATAAACGTCAAATTGACATTTACATCATCGTCATCGTCATCACATCTACATATAGAGAAAGACAGAGAGGGCCATCTTCGAAAAAATGATCGTTTAATGACCAATCGTTTTTACGTCATCTGGCTCTGTTCATATTTCTGAGATCTCATTAACGTGAACTACGCCTAATTATAAATAAAATGATCTCTATCAGAAATGTCAAAAGAAAACGTCAGTGTCATCCATAAATTGATTGCTAATTCGAAATAACTATTTAATACGTTTGAACACTCTGGTTTAATTCTAAAATCAAATTTAACTTTTAGAACAAGAAATGTCATTCTGTCAAAAATCGGAAATGCCATTCGTTAATTTCGAAAGAATTTTTCTTTTGTAATCGATGTGTCACTTACGACATTCTCCATTATTATTATTAAGCGTTTATAAAAAGAATGTGTAAACAAACCAATTAAATGTGTAAAGATCAATAACTTTTGAAATTGGTATAAAATTGGTCTAATATTGACAATCTATCTATATACATACATATATGAACAAAGTCACATTCCGAATGTTATTCGAATGAAGTATACTCCTTTTTCGGCAGGCGACACACGACACATTCTTCCAATTAGTATACTATTATATACAAAATCAAATATAGCCTTATACTCTGGCAAGCCCCATCGTATAAATAAAGAGATATCTATGTACATACATATTATAAATAATATTAAGACACGCAGTCCTCCAAAACGGATCCAATCATTTGGTTCGAATTAATTGGATCATTCAAAACATGATCCGTAAACAATTTTGGTGGTTTATTATGTAAGGCTCTTGTGGCATTCATGATGGTGGTAGGCTATTGAATGGCACAAAGGAAAAAAGGCAAAAAAACAACAACAACAAAAAAATTACATAAAATTGGGCGGGTTGGCTAAGGCTATTGTTATGGTATAAGTTGTTGATATTTTCCTCTCTGTCCTTGTGTACGAATCTTATACATATCTTATACAGAACTGCACCCACGAACAAAAAAAATTATTAATGGACACAAAAATGCTCACGAGTCAACAACAAATAATGCCTCGAGCTGAGCTTTAAAAAAAGCCAAAAGATATAAAGGAAATGATAATGACCATTCAAAAGGTCCAAACTCAAAATGTTGTAATTTAACTATCTACAGCCCCGTATCGATTATGACAGGCGGCAATATACCTACAAATATAATTAAATACCTTAATAAAGTCGAATATAATTACAAAACAAGGCTTGATAAGAATGTTTTTTCTATTAATTGGATTTTTTATATGTATATTTTCGAACTGAAACCCAAACTTAGTGTGTTTGCTGTGTGGGCAGACAGAGAATTAAAATAAAACGAATCTTTTGTGACAGACATGAATGTAAAACACGTCGGTCGTTTCTATGTCAAACTAGAGTGACAAGATCACTCTGTGACAATACGTGACTTGATTATTAAAAGATTTATCGTTGAATTTAATGTCATTTTGTTTTGTAATAATAGGAAGGATTTTGTTTTTTTTTTTTTAATTTTTTTTCGTTGATGGTTATAAAGAAGGCAATGAACTTTGGACAAAAATGTTGTTGAACTTTTGAGGTTTTAGGAACTTATTTTGTAGATTATAAAAGCGTAGGTGGTTAGAAGGAGAATATATACGTTTAATATAAATTAAATAGGGATAAGTAATCCCATGACAATTTGTTGGAAAATAAGATGCTCTCTATAGGTTTTATATGTGGAAGTTGCCGGCAACTAATTTTTCGGTGGTTGACTGGTATAAATCGAGAGTGGTGACATTCTATTTCTTGTCTACCATTTTTATTTACTTAATAAAAATGATTATTTTATTCCTGACTTTTTGTTAACAAATTTAAACCCCATTCACACGAGAAAACAAGTTGCTGGAGATTTTTTTTTTATTTTCTTTTAAATACCTTGTTAGAGATAGTTTGAAGGAGTGTCGAGTGTAGTTACGCTACTTTTAAGAATCGAAATAAAAAATATCCAAAAATTAAAATTTTGTAGTCTTAGATTTTGTCGCATGAGAGAAAAAATCGAAAGAGAGTTACGCCTGATTCACAATGCGACGAGGAAGCGAGACGTCGACGTGAGGAGATCTCTTTTCTTCTCTTCTTAATGACGAAATTAAAGAAATGAAATAAAATACATAATAAGGCAAATCCCGTCATCACGCCGCCGCGTCTTTTTTTCAATTTTTCGAACTTTTGACGCGACGTGACGTGAGATGAGAAATGCTTCATTATGTATTATTTCTTTGTTTTAAATTCATGATAAGAGAGAACATCTGCAAAGAGATCTCGTTACGTCAACGTCTCGTTGTCTCGTCGCATTGTGAATCATGCCTTATTGAAGTCAGAGATTATGAATTTCGTACGTTCCACCCTCCAAAACCCATTTGTTTACATTATTGTTTTTGTAATTTCATCTCGTGTCGATGAATAGATGTGAATTGCAACAACAATTTTTGCGGTGGCGAATTCATATTTTTGCACTAGTGTGCGTTAAAACATGGACACTGGTGCAAAAATATAAACTCACCACCGTGTTTAGTCTGTAGCCAAACCAGAATGACAGCCGAGCTTTCCAATCTTTATTATTCATAAACTCTGACTGAAGTTTTCTCTTAAAATCTCTTAGTTGAATGGAAACTACGTCAAGTGCGAGACATATCGTTTTCTCTCTTTAAATTGTAGTTGATCGAGACATTCTCTCTTACAAGCTAAAAGTTTCTTCAAAACTAGTTTAAAAGGGGCCTAAGACTATTTAGTATGATTAGTCTGGTTTCTTAATTTCATATGGTTTCATTGTTTTTTCAAGCTGATGTGTTTTATATTTCGCGACTAAATTATACTGCGAGAGAAATAAGAGTGATTTTCTAGTATTATCTTGCATATTTACGCACTAAGGCTAGGATTCCACTTACAATTTTGGTCACACACTTATTCAGTCACAAAAAATAGAAAAAAAATAATTTTAATGTAAATGAGTGCATATAAACCAAGAAATCAAACAACTTTTTTTTTTTAATCGCAAGTATGTTCTTTTAATCGCAAGTACATATTATGTTCTTTGCCAAATAATTTTTTAATTTTTTTTCGAAAAAATCTATTACTGTCCTATCTTTTTAACACTATTATTTAGGCTCGGAACCAGTAGTACATTTAGGTTTCGTGCCTCCCTTGACTAATTTAATTCGAACAATCTTAACCAACATGGCATTGGTTAACCATTCAGGGTCGTATTTATAAACGTTGTCTAACTTTAGACAGCCGTCCGAGTTATAAATAAACGTGTTTAACGGTTGTCTAAGAGTTTTTTAACTTAGACAAAAAAATCGGTTATCTAAATCTTGATTAAAGTGACATTTTATTAAATTAAATAAAGCATATTTCCAACTATTTCGAAAACTGTAGACATTGTTAGCCACTGTCTAACTAATAAATATAGCTGTCAGTATATAGCGTTTAGATCACTGAGCTGCGAAGACAAGTTTCTATTCTACGAAGTTCCGAAAGTGATCAATCGATTTAAAAAAAAGCTTTAAATATTCTAATTTTTATATAATATTTGGGATGATTCTTGTATTTTTTTCGTGCTAAATCAAAGGATACCTTAATTACTGTTAATCGTATTAATAAGGTACTTATTTTACTATTCATTTAGGCTATGAACTCAATAGCGATGTCGATCAAGTTGCCAAAAATTGAACATTTGAACGACCAATAAATTGAGACGCTTTTAACACTAAACTGGCGATGAAGCTGTCGAAAATTAATGAATAAAATGCAATTAGTTACATGTTTATGCTCGCTCTTGTGATACAAATTTCGACGACTTAAAAATCGTAATCTCAACAAGAATTAATATTTACGCACTTGTGTTTTTTAATCATGCAACTATCGCAAAAAATGAAACACAATATGCTATTAAATATGAATATGCGACTGAAAAATCACAGCGATTAAAAAAATGAAACAGGTTCTATTTTTCAAGATTTATTTTTAGTCACCAAATCAAATGGAATTAAATGAGCTTTAACGGGCTTGCGATTTTAATAAAAAGGTTGTCATATTACTTTTTTTTTTGGGACTGAATGGTCACATGATCGAAATTATTTGACAATAAAAACGTCAACACATTATTTTTTTTAATCTTTGCTTTTTATTCTTAGGAAATTTGTGTATTCACAATAAAAATTGTATTTGCTTCCAATTAAAAAAAAATCGCCACAGAAAAAAAAAAAAAACACTGTGATGTTAGAATTATTTTTCGGGTCGTACTGTATAACCAAAAAGCTGTTATTGCAGTTCCAACATGAAAACACCATCAGTTTTGATACTTTAATTTCAGAGTTCGAGTATCAGCTCAGCTAAAAATAAAAAAACTTAATATAGCAATACTTAATTTAATCTTCTGTCTTCTAATTAAATATGTATGTGTATTTTTTTTTAATATTCCAGTCGTTCATCGATTAGGAATATCTACAAACTTGAATTACAGTGAAACCTCTACTTACGGACAGCTCCAATAAGCGGACAATTCCCTTAAACGGACACATTTTCGGGAACAAACTTCTTTTTCGAATTTTTCATACATCATTTAATCATTGAAAACTCCCTAAGTCCATTTCATTAGAAACTGAAAAAACCTTTCATAAATACGGCATAGTTAACAGAATATCACCAATTAGGCTACCATAAGAAGAAGTTGAAACTCAGTATGGATGACTTATGCAGAGGCTGTGGTGACGAGGATACACATGAGGACACTACTCATTACCTGTGCCACTGCCCTGCGCTATGCCATATAAGAAACAAGTTCCTCGGCAGGCATTTCTTCAATGACTTAGAGGACCTCTCCGATATTCCGAGCAAATGCTTGTTAAATTTTACTAAAGCTACAAAATGGCTTGCAGATTCGTAATCTCTATCAACCCAGCCGACAAACAGGCAGGTATCTCCTCCTCCAAACTTAGTCCAAAAGACAAAATGACGCAGGATGACACTGATAGTACGATTAAGTACGACGTAAAAACGCAAGTGTACATTGCGGTGGCGACAAATAACGGAGAATGGGCACCTCGCCCTACACCAACTGTTGCCGCTTCTGCTTTGTACGCCAGCGTTGACAAGCTAACCTAAGTACGACGTAAAAACGCAAGTGTGCTTTGCGGTGGCGACAAATAACGGAGATTGGGCACCTCGCCCTACACCAACTGTTGCCGCTTCTGCTTTGTACGCCAGCGTTGACAAGCCAACCTAAACACGACGTAAAAACGTAAGTGTGCATTGCGGTGGCGACAAATAACGGAGAATGGGCACCTCGCCCTACACCAACTATTGCCGCTTCTGCTTTGTACGCCAGCGTTGACAAGCTAACCCGACAAAACAACACGGTCACATACACCAACCACCGTCCTATCTAATCCACCCACCAGACGTTGCATGGAGCCACTGCTCCTACGGGCCTGGGGAGGGATGATTTACTCCGTGGGGGCTAAGGAGGGGAGCTCGCCCAAGTACGACAATGGTGCGTTAACCCCTTCTCACCCAGGTGACTATGTGCCGACAGACACTCCCAAACTCAACTAATTTGAGGGCACCCTCCGACCTTACGGGCTACACCCCGCTGAAACTAAAACTACACCCTTAACGGGCCTTTTTTGTCATAGAATTTTTATCATAGGTTTTCTTTATATAGGGAGCATATCCCTAGGGTACCACAATGGATCTACATTGATCTAAGTGTGACGGTAACAAGATCAACTGTCAGCCCACTAACCTAACCTAACCTAACCTAACAGAATATCAAGATTTAAGTTTTGTAAAATGTACCCAACTCTTAATTACGTTTAGTCTAAATACAAAATTTCTTGAACTCAAGAATAGTCAAGTTCTTGTCAGTAAAATTCCTTCACAAATGCAAATGTTAGAAAATTTACAATAATGGAGTTTTATTAGAACGACCGATGATATATAAACGGACATCTCTCATAAACGTACGGGGACATTTTTTTTGCACATTTTATATAGAAAACCTCCCATATGCGGAGACATAATTTTATTTAGGGATTTATTTTATATCAACAAATGAAACAGAAAAAAAAACAAAAGCTCCGTTCTCATTATTGTTTCTGATTTATTTTTAATAAATAAGCAAATCCATAGGAAATCTCCGATAACTGGATGCAAAACTCAAATAACCGGATCGATCGATGTTATGTTGAATGCTTATTAGGGGATTTCTCGTGTAACTAAGTTGGTGTAATTTTAAGATTTTAATTTTCTTATCGCGTTCCGTTATATTTTGATTGATGTCATTTTTCAATAATAATAATTTAAATGAAGTTAAAAAAAAGTTTTTTCTATTTCTTTCCTTTAAGCGGACAGTTCTCATAACGGGACAATATCTAATTAGGGGACCATGAGTGTCTGCTTATTAGAGCTTTCATTGTTTTCTTTAAGAAGTTCGAGCATCAACTCTTTTGTTTATATCACTAAGAATTATAATTTTTTTGTTTCGCTAAATGCTATCTCAAATTAAAATCTGAAAAATTCTTGGTAAGTAATTAAAAAAATATTAATGTATGTAAATGAACCTTACTTCTCACATTATCATCATGAACATTAAGTAGCCGGCTGACCGACCAACGACGTGACGGACGCGACAACTACTTAATTCACACTTATCGGTATATCTCACATCATTATCATTATGCTGCTTTTGGGATTGCTTATTTACCATTTTACAAATGTTCAATTTTAATTAATTTGGTCGTTAAATTGACATTAACATTGCTACCAATCATATCATCACCGCGCCATAATGGGCAATTGAATATGTAATTAGTCTCGCATCTCTCAATTGGTTTGTCTCTTGTTTACAGTTTCTCATTCTCATATTTTGACGTTTAATTTTAAGTGATGTGATTGACTCTCGGTGTGACAAGTAATTCGACCATGAATCTTTACACAGCGATGTAGGTACGTGAAAATAAAATTAACAAATAAACAAAGTAAACCCACAAGACCCAGGCATAGTTTTTTTAATTTTTTAATTTTTTAAGGCAATGCGGTGCTGCTGCGCGGCAGATAAAAGTACTCGTAATATCCATGAAGTATTAAATTTCCCACAGTTGTATATTTTTTGTATATCTTCCGCTATCGTGACTCACAGAGTCACAGCAGCAGCGGCGCGGAAGTAAAAAGTGAAGAGAAAAATAAATAAAATACTTTCTTCGTCATCATAAATACTTTTTCTCCTTTATGCTGCGCCTTCCTTCTTTACTTCGGGTTTTTTGTAAATAATCGTAAGGAAGGAAGGGCGGGGCATGTTGAGTGTGGTGGCAATGATTTTACTCGCGGGAAGTTGATGATGCTGTACGATGACGATGATTGCGCAATCGCGCATGGACTTGAACTTGAGGCAAGGTCTTTAAGAAGTGTTGGCCTATAAATGAGTACGACGATGATGATGATGTTGACAAACAACACACTGGAATCTTTTTTTTTTTTAATTTTTTAATGATTAATTTTAAGTTGAACTAGTTAATATTTTAACAGGCGTTATTCAAGTGTTTTTTTTTTGTCAATGATCCAGTTACTTGGAGTTAAAATGGATTTTTTCCTGATTTGGTACAATTGAAGAGTTAAGTAATAAATTTAAAATTTGTTTTGGCAGATTGGAGGACATGAAAGTGTGGAATGCGTACGTGGAAATTGAAAGGCATGTATATATGTTTTGTGCCTGGGGGTTATTCCGGATTTCTCAATATGGCTGATGACATACTTTCAGCGAGCGAGTTTTGTATTTTTAGAAAGGTTATACAAAGAGTTACTGAGGAGACAAAGACTATTAACCAAAAACACTTTTTTCTTCTTTTTTTCTTTAAGTACGAAATAGGTATATTATATTGAGTTGAAATGTGAATTCTTTTAGAGTGGCGCTAGGGAGGTAAGAATCACAGTTTTTTGAAGATTTGTCGTTGTTTTTGGCCGCCGAGACTATGACCTCTAGACTTAGAGATATTAATCTTCTAGTTTTATAGTTTAAATGATCTGACATTTGGTATAGTTAGCTTTGTAGACTTAGAGATTCCTTATAATTATTTCGCGTAAGTAACTTTGATGTAACTTTGGATGATGAATTATTGTCCTGCAATAAATCGTCTTCAGGTGAGTTCTCGTTTGGGATGTCTTGTTCGGGTATGAGTTATGCTGGGATGAGTTATACTGTGTTGGGATAACTTGTCCTAAAACGAGTTGAATTCTGATTAGTTGCCCTAAGTGAGTTGTAAGCTGTATTGTGATGAGTTACCCTGGGATGAATCATTTTGGGTAGACTTGTTTTAGGATTAGTTGTCTGGGTAAGAATTAAGTATTAATATTAACGTTTAATCAAAATCGTTAATAACAATTTTTAGAAAAGAAATATGATCATATTAACTAAAAAAAATACTATTAAATTTAATTCTTTCCGTTACGAAGCATCAGTTACAAGATATTGCGACTTTAAAAAATATTCCAATTAAGAAAAATATTCCAGGAAAAATCTACAAAAATAACGCCAATTTGTGGCGAAAAAAAATTCAAGTGAAGAATTTTAAATGTATCAGTTTTTATTTTGGCAAAAGAAATACCGTCTAAACTCTAAGGAGTCCATTGCGAAGTCGTATGCATGCTCAAGGCTTAATGTCGAAAATATCATGTTTTCGCAAAATAGGTAGTTGGAGCGACAGCTCTTGCACTTGGCAGAGAAAACTAAACGAATAAACGAAGAACTCTTCTTGCTTCCTTGTTAGGTCAAGTCTGTTCAATGTACCTACTCTAAGAGGAAGTATATTTGCGGGAATAATTGGTTGGAACTGAATTTTGACTTTGGCATAAAACTAGAAAAAAAGGTGAATTGCGGATTCCAGCCAAAAGATTTTGAAACTTTTAACTTGGGTGCCAATTGTTTGGACGAAAATTGTATCGCATATGTTACTCCGCATTTCGGAATGAATGTTTCGCGAATTTTCATTTGATCTTTGAATTAAATTGCAAAAGCATAATTTTTCAAAATTTGTTTCATGGTTGTTTTGCTTTTGTATTTTTTTTAAAGGTTAAAGTTAAATAACTCTTTGCAAATTGATAAATTGCGAAGTACCTAATATAGTTTGCGAAGTAATGAAATTCAAATTGCAAATTGCGGTGTTAAACATGCGAAATAATCAATTTTCCAAACGATATAACTTAACCAAAATTAAGCTTTCAAAAAATAAATTACAGCTGCAAAATGATTATAATATTGCAAGACAAGAAATTGCGAAATTAAAACATGCAAGGAAAATCCGCAAGATGATCACTACATTAACCCTTTTAACTTGTGTACTCTGTACCGTCGTCGTCGGTAATGTGCTTCCGATATGAAATTCTACATAAGTACACTGTAACAGGTAAGGATTTAAGGCAGGTGGAAAATTAAATTATGTCGTACCTACATTATAATATTTGCTGTCCCAATTACAAATTCATACAAAAACAGAATGCGAACTGAGAGAATGAAACAATAATAATTTACCCATTTGCGCCTTTTGGGTATGCATTAAATAGTGAAATATTGTGCATAAAGTTATTATTTGTTATATACATTAAAGTATAGCCGAATAACGAAATGACAACTAGTGAACAAATTTGAACTCGTTGTTACAACCTCCAACAAATTTTTGTCAATAAAACCATTAATTGCACAAATGTCAAATAGAAATTTAAATTTCTTAGTAAATATTGAGTAGTATACCCCATGGCGTAACAGTTGCCGTAGGTCTAGGGATCGTATCCCAGCCAATTTCACCTTAAAAAATTATCCAAGAATGTCTCATGTCATCAAAAAGTACACCTCATATAGTTGGATTCTGCAGAAAAATGTATATGTAGCTCCCCTCCATTCTTGCTGACTAACAATGCTCATACAGAAATGGTCGAATGTTCATGTTTTTCATGAGTTGTCCGCGTCACCAAATTATTAAGAAATAACAATCACATTGTTGAAAGTGAATTTTTAATTTTCGTTTTTTTCTTAAACTTTAGGCCCAGTTTTTCAGTGCCTGAGTTAACTCTGAGTTGAACTAATGTTAGTTAATCCTGCAAATAAATTAAACCCAGAAATTAACTCAGAATCAGTTTTTCAGTGTAGAATTCATTTTAATTTTCAGTTGTCAAAAATCTATCGAAATCGAAGGACTATCACTATCAAAATAGAGACGGTGCGGCGCCATTATGCGGCAGTATGGAAGAATGATATCCGTCCTCTCTATTTTTGTAGTTTTTTGACTACACCGCTGTCAGAAATATATAATCAACTAATCCAGAGATCAAATTCGATGATTTAACTCGGGGTCTAAATCGACTCAAAAACATAATTTTCAAGAAATTAACTCGGGTTTGATTCCGAAACTTGGATGATCTTGCACTGAATAACTAGGCCATAGAAAATAAAAATTATTATTGCTAGACGAACTTTTAACGGCACTTATTAAAGATCCGTCGCTTTTTTTTTATTTTTCCTATCGTAACAAAACAATTTTTACATCATTTTGTCCATAGCTTCATCTACTTTTACTCCTTCAAAATTGTTTAAGGTCACTTCTGACAATTAAAGTGACATAAATGACATATAAGTTAAACAATGTGATCGACATTAATGATTCAAGGCAATTTTTATCATGGTTATATTTGACTTAACCAACAAAAAAAAAAATATTTCCAACATTACTTGTTATCCAAATAAAAAAAAAATACCACGTGTATTTATTTTCCATTCATTATAAAATATGTCAATCTTGTATCTCAAAAATGATCCGAAACGTCAAATTATATAGCATATGATTGATCTGACATCTTACTTACATATATGGTTGTAAATTCCTTCACTTGATGTCATTTTATTTTTTCGTTATCTGATTCTACATTGTTTTGCAAAAGTGTGCTCTATATTAAGTGAGATACCTTAACTACATACCATTTGGTTTAAGATAAATCTAATTATGTTCATGATCATGGGCTTTGCTTTGCAATTTATTTCTTTATGTACTGCTTCATTAAAATTCCTTCTGGCCGTCAAAAATTTCACATCATTTATAAACATTCATATAGTGCTGTCAAATTAGTATGTTATTCAATAAATTTCTCTCTTCAACATGGCCTACCCCAAAAGACCATACATTTTTTCTCAAAAATTTGACATTTCTAGTAGCTATACTTGCTCGCATACTTTCATATAAATGTAGGTACCTAAATTCATATTGCTTCATAAATACACTGAATGGCTGTTGCCTGCAAAGCTTGTAAACTTTTACTCAATTTGACATGCGATTCAGGTTTGCGATTAATAATTGTATGTATGTACTTCCTCCGGCGAATTATACATATCGTCTGCATTGCAAGTGCCCCAAAAATCAAACACTCAAACACAGCTGAACTTGTCAAATCTTAAAATAAAAAAAGAAAGTCCCGACCTTAAATCGAACATAAGATGGTTCATTTTCCGCCCCCATTCGTCACTGCTACCCCGCCCATCTCCATCGTCTATATATTACTATCGACCAAGACGAACTTCATGTGCAATTCAATGAAGCACGACACGTTCTTGTAAATGTTCGTTGATGGAATTTTAATCGATCCCGCGCAATCGCTTCTTTTTGATTTTTGATTTTTGATTTTTGTTTTTTTTTTCTTTTGTTGTTGTTCGAATTTCATTCACGCTTTATTAGTTGCAGGCTTAATTGCCGTTGCGCGATCCAGATCGATGTGATTCGATCACAGAGGGCGCAGCAGTTGCGGGTGGCCCGCTAGATATGTCAGAGATGAAAGGAAGAAAGTGAAATGTCAGTTTTGCTTTCCTGGATCAAAGCTAATTGAATGATTCGATCATGAAGGTCAATAGATGGCGCAACGTGTACTGTACGTCAGTCCTGACAGATGTTGTGATGTCAAACTTTCAGATACTGACGATCACGTAACTGTTACAATAACAATGAAAATAGTAAGAGGCATACGATGAAGCCCTTGCTGATGCGAATGGTAATTTGCGATCGCTACCACTACCACCACTGACGTTCAAAACTTTTTTGGGAACACACTAACACAGCAAGTGCATTCACTTTCAATCGATCGAGTTTGATGAACGAACCGTGCAGTGTCCCTGTCTGAGTTCGTTGCTGCTGCTGCCGTTGCTTCTGTCGTCGCTGGAATGATTCCAAAAGTAGTAAAAACAATCTGCATCGCTGATGGTGAATGGTTGCAGTAGTCTTTGTTGTAATTGATTGCAGTGGTGGTGGCGGTGCCTTGTAATTAATAGGGCGAATCCTAGTGACGAAATGATTGATTGACACTCGTGAGTGCATCATTTAAGGCGTTGAAACTAACATTCGATAAAGACGACGACGACGACCGACGTTCTCTCTAAAATGCAACTTAATGTTACAAATTTAAGGTGGTCTTTTGATAAAAAATGACATTACATGGTTAGCATAGCTTAACTATACCTTACCTACATTTATAATAAATAAACTCTTTGACTCCAAGGTGAAAGATAAATTGAATTCGAATGTAACTTCATCTAGAATGTTTTTGTTTGAGGGAAGCAATTTGTTGTTTTTGTTGTTGACGTTAAAGCAGTTTATATACATATTTATATTATGAAGTGAAAGTCGAGTTATAAGTATCGATAATTACAGGTCATTATATATTTGCTGGTAAATAAATGATTCAATTTATTTAACTTAATTTCATTTCATGAAAACGTGTTGACTGCCATTAAATTTAATGTAATGAATATTGAAGTTTTTTCTTTATTTAAAATTGTTACTCTCATTTTGGAGCATTTTGTTTATTTCAGAAAAAAAATTATATATATTTATGATGCACTAAGTTAAGTGGGTTCATAAATAATATGGTTACAGTGATTCCCGATTAAATGCGGCGACGAATGTAGGTTTAAGGCTTCAATTTGTAAATGATGTCCTTAGAATTGAATTTTTTTGCTGGCTTTTAAAATAAAGATATCTGCTTAAAACCGTTATAATAAAATAAAAGTTTATTTATTATAATAAATAAATATTATAATAAATAATAAAAGTTTATTTTTCTTGAAAACTTCTCTGAAGATGTGGCCCACATTTGTGAAAAAGTATTAAAAAATTTACAAATATTTTCCCTTTTGGTTTCTCAACTTTCTCCTTGAAGACTTGATCGATTTTCCGATTCCACGTTACATTTATTTGAAAAAGTAGCAGTAATCAACATAGATCAAATCTTATATTTTTTTTTTAATAATATACCTAAAATAAAAAAATGATAGTTATGGATTGGAAATAAATCGAAATAGAGATTTTAAACAAATTTGAGACAACGATAATAACGAAGTCGAAAAAATGGGTTTCCTAATTCGGTCCGTCTTTCCATTCGTCTGCAGCACAAACGGGTGGGTCAATTTTCTTTACATAGTATCAAGCGTTTTTTGGGCATTCTACCGATATATTTTTTCATTTTTTTTAATACCAAAAAAACACAGTACCTGCCGGATACATTGTTTTAGCAATTAATGAAAATCTTATGTTTCTCAAAAACCTGCCATAAACTTTTTTTTAAAGAAATTGAGAACCTCCTATAGAACCAGTTTTTTTCAAAACAGTTTTATCAAAACTAGTTCAACTTATTTTGATGATTTTTTCATGGCGATTATTTTAAAAGTTTTCCAAAATTTCTAATTCTTTGTTTGGATTTTTAAAAATTTCAATATTTTTTTTTTATTGAAAACTTAATAATTCGTAAGTGACTAAGTCCATTTTTTATTAAACTTTGCACCTAGCTTGAAAACGACTTATACTATTTTGATTAAAATTTGTATGTGAAAAGATATTAGTATGAACTTTCATGTTATTTGAAGAGATTTTTAATGTATCGATTATTATAACAGTATCTGTAATGGAAACATTTTTTTTTGGTTTTCGACTATCTAATTATTTCTTGAACCAATTTTGATAAAATAATTTTTACACAAGAGCTTCTAAATATAATATGTTTGAATAATATTGCATACCAAAGTATTCAAAAAAACAAATTTTGGATTTATTCTTTCTATTTCCATATTTTTTTTTAATTTCAATAATTCGAAACTGGGGTAATGATTTTTTATCAAAACTAGTTTTTTAACTCCGCATTAATAAATACAAAAAAAAATTGTACCTATTTTTGCGTACCTACCTACCAATTTTTCAAAATGTTTTAAAATTTTATAGGTATATAAAAAATTATACCTAAATATTTGAAATATTAATAATACAAATTCTATATACTACTGAAATACATCAGCCAAGTAGAAGACTTAGGCTCTGGACAAAAAACAAAAACAAAAAAAACTTCCAATTTTACGACTATAGGAATTCTAGTCTTGTTGGATATAGTTCACACTAGATATTCGTCATGAAATCTATGTTAGATGGACTGAACTTAACAAAAATTGCGTACTGAATTTAACATTTTTTTTTATAAATTGATTTTGGTTTAGGAAATCAAATGGTGTAAATCGCGTTGGTGAAAAAACAATTTCAGAGGTTGTTCAATCAATTTATTTCTAATTAGTCAAAATTCAAATTTCCATGCATGCATTGCATATGTGCAACACTGTGCTATTTTGTTCATATTTATGTTAGGTACTCACAAAATACTAACTTAAACTTAACTACGTTTTTGGCAGGTTACATGAAATATAGCTAATTTCTTTCTTTTATAAGATGAATAGCTTTAAAAATATTAAGATTTTAAATCATTGTACATAAGAGCAAGTTTGTGCGACCCATAGTCGTGCAATTTCTTTTCTTTAAAAATGGCCGTTCGAGTGTGCTATACTTCACCGAGTTAATTTAGTTTAACAATCTTTTAACTCGGTGAAGTAAAGCACACTCGAACGGCCATGTTTGACGAGCAGTTTTTCTGTGGAGAATGCATTCGAAAGAATCAAACAAACCTTGAAGAATACAAAATTAAATGCATCTTCATAGTTAATATTTGTTCAATTTGGGAGATTCAGACGATGGAAGAACTTTGTTACTCCAAGTTTAAAACTCCATCGGCTACAAACTTTCATCGATTGTACTTGAACTCAAACCACTAATGAATACTGATTCCACAACTCGAGAAGAATTTTTTAAACTAAGTTTCCTCCTCGTGCAAGAAGAATAGCGGAAACATGTAACAAAAACAAATCAGTTAAAGATTTAATTGGTTTATGTAATTTTATAAATTTTAGATTTAACACAAACAGACAAACGGCGGCGTATGTAAAAGTTCCAAATGTTTTGTTTTAAAATTAATTCCAGACTTTTCCAGAGTTTTCTTGGACAACATGGAAAATAATCACCTTATTTGACTCTCTTTGCGGGTTCCCACGATTTGACTCCCTCTTTGGGTACTCTGCAACGTCCACACAACTCCCGCTTAGGTTATTTTTAGCCACCAGGCAGTCGTCAATGTCAATAGTTTTCAGTAACAGTACCTTGGGTCACCAAATGCAAGGTGGTAAAAGTCCGAAATCAATAACGAAAACACAGAATTTTGGAATTACACCAACGACGTTGCTAAGTAATTTTAAGTTTTATTGGTCAATTCTAGAATTTACAATGTAGTAGTCCATGCATTGGACTATTAAACTGCAGGTCTTGGGTTCGATTCCCAGCTTATGCCACCTAAAAACAAAAATGTTTTTCACGGGTTACTGCCTCTTGCGAGGAACTGACAAATCCTCCAAGAGTATTTCTTGTCACGAAAAAGTGCTTTTCATCCTAGCTGTTCGGATTCGGTAGAAAATTGTAGGTCCCCCCTATTCCTGCCAATAATACGCACCCAGGAATAGTTGAGAGTTGTAAGTCACTAAGCCCTGGTTCTAGACGAGCTGTCGCACCGACCAATTTATTTATTTATTTATTTCTAGAATTTACACATTTTGCACTTTTACTGAAATATTTTTTTAATTTAATTCAACAATTTTTGAAAAGTAATAAAAAAAATAAACCAATTTTCGTGAAAAGGGGAAATAAGCGCATAAATATTAAAATCTGTTATGAAAAATACTTTTTGAATATTCTCTATTTTTTTCAATTATGTAATTGGATTTCTGGCGCCTTATAATGAAGAGCGTTTTAAATGAAAAACTTCAGAAATCTACAATTATGTTTTTCTTGATTCCAATTTGTTTAATTGTTTGAAAATATCTGTATCTATGAACAATAAAACCTTAAACATTTTATGACAAAACACATCTGAAAACCTTGCCAAATATTATCAGTCATTTAAAATCCATTGCCAGGTTTAGTTACAAACATATATTTTGTTTTATTTTCGTGGAAAAATGCCAAAAAGAAACAATTTATGTAGAAATACAATTTTGTTTGTTATTCTCTTGTATATACACGCTTGGATCACATATAAATTGCAGCAATTAACTCTGTTGTTTTATTTTTTTTTTTAAATCACGAAAAACCTATTCCGTAATCCATCACTAAGTAGGTAGGTAACACTTAAAAATGTTTAACTACCTACGAAGAAAAAAAAAAAAAAAAAACAAACTAGATCATGGCCTTCGATAGGCAGTATTTAAAGTCACAATTACGAGCTTAATAAGCTTTAATATGAAATTAATCACCTCGCTTACTCTGTTTATAAACAAAAATAGAAATTTAAATGTCTGACAAAGATTTAGTAAAATTATAAGTAGTATAGTTAAACAAAACTACCGGATTTTTTATTGCTGCTGGTTTGAAAATATCACTTTCGTCTAAACAAAAAAATATTACTTTAGAAACTTAAAGTCATAACATAACCAATAAAATTGCATGCCATTTGTCTTACTAAATGGGTCTTCTTAAATTTGCAAAAAAACAAAACCGTTGAAAGATCAAAACGAAAAACAAATATTTTAAATGCCAAAAAAGGTTTATTTGCTGAATAATAAAGCAATTTGTATAAGAAACGTAAGAAAAAACCATCGCTATCGATATCTATGAAATTGATCTGTAAAACTTAGGTCAGGCGTCGAGCACGAGTCATTTTTGCCAAACCACAGCGATATGGTTAAAAGAAATGCCAGGAAAAAAACCCTCAAAGCAATTTCTGATTATATTTTGATTAGCCTTACAATTACAACTATTTTGATGGTTTTTCTAGAGGCACGCGATGGAATTCCTATAAAAATGTTTAATGCGTTTATATTTTCGTGGTTTAAGGTCTATTGGATTTTATCATTGGGTTTTTTTTTTTTTTGAATTCATGAGCGAACCATTTAATTATATTTAACTAGCAAAAATGTGGAAATCGAGATGATCAAATTCCAATCATAATCAACTCTACACTCATGGGAGTAATAATTGTAAATTAAGAGCTTCTTAATTAACTCCAACTTAATTTCCACAAATTAAAAAATAGGGTACAGAGATAACAAGCTTAAATATTTGTTTTGACAGATACCAATTAAACTTGTTTATGTTTTCATTTTAAAAAAAATACAGAAGTCAAACATTGTATCACATCTCTCCTTAGATCGGAATAATTGTTAATTATAAGTCTTTGTTGTAATTACAACATTTTTGAAAGAAATTTTACCACATTCTTCAAAATTTGTTAATTTTTGTGCTAAAAGTACGAAAGGGTACCTAATTATAAAAAATTTCCACAGCAACCCTGCATAAAACCAATTCTGATTAAAAACTGAACAGGAGTACAGCAAACGTCATATTGATAGGAGAAAGAGAGGAGGAAAGGAGGAAAAAAATCGGAAAAAAGAGTCTCTGTAGATCTGTTCGTTTACTTTCCAAAACTGCCAATTTCTTTCAGTATAAGTCCAATTTTATTTGTTTTTATAAGAACTTTGGGCTACAATTGGAAGAAATTGACAGTTTTGAAAACCAAGTTAGTTTCTTCCACCTTTTTACTACTTGTCAAAAATTAATTTTGGATTTGACAGTAACATAAATTGTGTTAAGTAACTAAGGAACATCATTAATCAATAAATAAAATTAAATAAAATGGTAAACAATGTTAAGAGTTAAAAATTTATAAGCAGTATTAATTAAAAAGGGTAATTGTAGGAAGATTGAGACAGAAAGAAAAAAAAATGAAGAGATGAAGAGATGGGGGAAAGAAAGATACTGGACAGAATGTAAAATAAAAGAATAGAAGCAGAATAAAATGAAGGAAGAGAGACAGAAAGATAGTATGAATAAGAAAGAGAGATAGGAGTTTGACATAAACTTAAACTGAGAGGAAAAATGATAAAAAAAAATAATTTTATGGAAAGTGAGAAGAAAGGAAAAGAGAAGAGAAAAAGAGGTGAAACACAGAAATAAATAATAAGTATTGAAACCGAAAGAGAAAAGCAAAAAGTAAGAAAAGCTCCTGAAAATGATCCCTTAGCTAAAAGAATAAGGAAATATTCAAAAAGAAATAAAATGGTATGTAAGAGTTAAACCTCTGAAAGTATAATTTGAAAAGAAATTAATGGAAAAAGATTTAAAGTGAGTAGGAAGGAGAACGAAACGAAGAGAGAAGAGAAAAAGGGGGAAAGGGGGAACTAGTAATATATTAATATCAGAGAAAAGCGATAAAGAGTGAAAAAGAGAGATAGAAGTCTGATAAAAAAGTTGTACTACGGTACTACGGAGCGCAAGAGAAAGCTTCCAGAAATGTTACAAAAAAAATAGTAGATATGAATTTTTCCCCTTTTATCACAAACTAACTTTGTGTTTGTGTTTGGTCGAAATTGATAATGATACTTTGTATTTTATATTTTTATTAAAATTGGGTACAATATTTTATTAAAATTTTAAGAAAAAACTTAATGAAAGTTTCAAAAAAAAAATCTTGTCTTTTTTTCCAATTTTGAGTATCTGTTAAATTTTAATTTTAGAGTTGGCTAAGAAATTCTACATTCTTGAAGTACGGTGTCAAGCCCGGGGGGAATTGCAGGAAAAAAACCACCACGGGGATTAGCGACACCATCACAGAAACAAAATGGAGTTTTCATACAAAATATCGATAACAAGTAGGTATATTATTCAAACCGTTAACACAGTTTGTCTATGTGCTTAAGTTAAGCCCGGAGAATTCTCTGGGTTTAGCTTAGCCCGCAAGGAATTAGTTGTTGTTGCATTTGACATAGTGATTGTTTAGCACAGACGTGGTTTTTTAAGTTCAATTTCCTCCGGGCTTGCAAAAAAACACGCCTAATATCAGATTGGAAAGCGAAGTCTTTGTTCGTTATACTGTCAAAAAATAGAAATAAAGCTTCTGTAATTATTCCTTTTTCGTGACCTTTAATTCTTAATTAAATATATTTGAATCCTATTTCTGTGGGCTTCAGGTCTTTCTTTCTTTATCTCCTTTTTGATAGACGACGTTTCGAACTTGTTTAAGTACTTCTTCAGGTCTATTCTGTCCTAAAAATTATTTGGAAAAACAATTGTGTTTATATCTATTTTGTAATCTATTATAAAATTATATTTATCTTTTTAAATTTGAATATCTTGAAAAAGACGTCGTCTATCAAAAAGTAGATAAAGAAAGAAAGACCTGAAGCCCACAGAAATAGGATTCAAATATATTGAATAAAGCTTCTGTAGCTTATAACCCAGGCTACGACTCTATCGCTAAATCGAGCAAATTAGCTTTCGTTAGGAGAAATCCGGTGAATATGTGTGTTTCATTAAATTGACAAACTTATGTAGAATAAATGTGTCACGTTTTATTTAACAATTCCGGGTACTTTCTTGATGAAATGTTAATTGCTAGAACATAGAAGATAGAAGTACATACATACATATATTAAAGGCATCAGCAGCCTCTTCAAACCAAGGCCAGTTTTTCATTGAGTGATCAGCGATGACTAAGATTTATACGACTCGAGTCAATGCAACAAATTGGATGACTTGGCTCTGAACTTAGGAAGATCAAAACTTAATAACTGGTACTAAGGGACTTATTTTCAAGATATGCGTAAGCAAATTAAAGAAGAAACAACTTTCTCCTTTACCGGAGGATTTACAATTTTTCGTCCCGGAAGTTAGCGTAACTTGCTTGCGTAATTAATTATTATTGAATCATTTGACCAATATACAAGTTTGACCTACTATTCCGGCTACCACAGTTCGTCGAGGGTGCATTAATTTTTTTGTTTTTAGTTTATGTCAAAAAAACTACAATTTTGTATGCCATCACAAGACCTTTAGCAAATATACGAAGGAGAATGGCGTCTGAATAGAATGTTAAATAGGTTTTTTGGCACGTGTGTCTTTTATTTTATTTTACCACAAATCAAAGAAAAATGGAAAAAGTAGTCAAATCATGCCGAGAGGTGTTAGGAAATTCTATGCGACATGCATATCTGGTTGGTTAGTTGAATTTTAATTTTTTTTTCTTTATTTTACCTTAGACTTTTTTTTAACTTATAAAGAAAAAAAAAAACAAAAAAATTCCAAATAAGGCATATTCGAGTGACATAACTTTCAAATGCAACTTAACACTTGCAGTTAAGTCATCGACAAAAGGCTTTGGTTATTTCCATCATATGGCTTGGTTATATACATAGCTAGTGTTGTTGGTTTTGTTTATATTTTATTTACTATTTGTATGCAAATCGATGGCAACGAGACAGAATTATTCATTGCCACCTTACCGTTAGTATTATGTATTTGTATAGGTTAAAATATGTTACGTATGAAAGTACCTTCAGGAAAAAGATATCAATCTTTTTAATCATATAATGTTTCAGTTCCTAGAAAAAAATAATACAAACTCATGAAACATGCATCACTTTGAAATGCCAATTGAATAGGTTGATTCGATTTCAATTGAAGCATTGATGGTAAGAAAAATTGTGATCAATAACTTTTCACTATTTTGTTTAATTCAATTCGAAATATAAAGATGTATTCCACGAGTTCATTTATTTTAATATTACCATGTAACTTTAATTACTTGTGAATAAAATATAATAATAATGATAAACATAGAGTGAAAAACAGTTAACTTCATTTTTACATAAAAAAAACAATGTTCCTCTTTAGTTTTATAAAGTGGAGAATCAGCTTTGTTTGTTTGATAATTTGTATGTTCGGTCATATCTATGAAACCACGAATCCGATTTAAAAAAAAAATATTTTTTTGTTCAAAAAGTTTGAGGATGGGGCTAGAAGATGAAGTTAAGATTATAAATAGGGTGAAATGGAGTAGAAACAAAAAATAGTTTCCGATTTACAAAATAGTTTTGGGTTTAAAATGTTGTATTCAGAGGAAAGATAAACAGTATGGATGAAGACTTAATTATTTTTCAAAATTTAGTTATTTATAGTGAAATGGAAAAACAATGATTTATGATTTTATGAATTCTTTTTATGATCAAATTATTATTTGTGTAGGAAGGAATGGATAAGGAATTTTAAAATTGAGCTATTTATAGGGTGACATGGAGTAAAAACAGAAAAATGCATACAAATGTACTTAGAAAATCGTTTTAGGGATAAATATTTTTTTTAGTTTAGCCATTTTCAGAGTGATATGAGGTTAAAAGAAAAATATTAAATTAACGGCTAGTACCTATAAAAATAAAATGCACCCAGTCGCACGAACTTGCTCTTATGTGCGATCACACTAAGTAGGTATGCATGGTACTTAGTCTTTAGACTGACAAATTTTTAAAACAATCAATATAATTATTATTATTATAATATTTTATTCACAGGTATTAAAAAATGCATGGTAATATTAATGAGCCTAGCTGCAAAGACTATTAGCTCTAAAAATCAATATAAGAAATAAATTGATTAAAAAACTTCTGTAATTGCTTTAACACCAACTCTATATACACCACCTGATTTCTTACACAAAAATTTCAATTTATGAGAACAAAATTTTAAAAATCGTTGTACTAGTTTTTTTAAAAATTAATTTTGTATATATAAATATTTGAAAACATTTTTAAGAAAAAAAATTGGTACGCCATTTTTTAACCTTTAGTATTGCGGAGCTACTTTCGAAATATCGAATTTTCAAAAAAATAATTTCGATGTTTTTTATCCAAAATTTGTTTTTTTTGTTTAATCTTTGATACGCAATATTATTCCAACTTATCAGATGCTCTTGTGTAGAAAATTTTAATTCAAATCGGTGTTCAACACATAATGAGATAGTCCAAACATAAAAAAGGATCTATGAGAGATATCATTTTAAATCGATAAATTAATAATTTTTATCGAACAATACCTATGGCAGATAGTACTGATATTAGTACCTAAACATAAAATTTTTAATCAAAATCGTAGGAGTTGTTTTTGAGAAAAATGCGATTTTCCTTACCGGTTTTTAAACACTTGCTTAATTGCTAAATGCCAAGTTTAATAAAAATTGTCGGAATTGTTTTCGAAATATTAAGTTCTCAAACAAAATTTTTAAACTTTTTTTTTTAAATCAAAAAAAAAAACAACAAAAAATTAGATAATTATTTTTTTGGTATAAAATACTTTTAAAACATTTTGAAACACTTTCTATAAAAAAAATTGGTCAACATTAGTTGAGCCGCTTTTGAGAAAATCAAAAATGTTTCTATGGTAGGTATTATTTATAACCATTTTTCCGAATTTTTTTTTTTTATAAAATGGTAGCTTAAAAAAAATCTGTTTTTTTTTTAAGTTAATGGCACGTTTTTAAGAAAAATAAGGTTTTCATTAATTGGTAAAAAAAATTTGTAAAGCTACTACCGTTATTTTTGGTATTAAAAAAAAAATTTAAAAAACCTGTCGGGGGAGTGAATAAAAACCAAGTTTAAAAAAAATCGACCTACATGTTTGGGCTGCAGCCGAAAGGACTGCACAAATATACAGAATTGCGGCACCTACTTTTTTCGACTTCGCTATCATCGTAATCTCAAGTTTGATCAAAATCTCGAATTCGATTTTTTTACGAATCCAATAACTTGCCATATAGTACCCATATATGTATGTATGTATATTGGAAGTACAAATTTACTATCACAAAATGGGAAGGTAGGTAGTGAAATAAGTTTCCAATTCTTAGTTTTTTTTTTTTGAAAATTATGTTTGTAATTTTAAAGATTCCGAAAATATATTTTGATGAAGTTGAATGAATAAGTTCAAATTCATAATAATAAGTTCAAAACCAATACAATATTTTCAGGGATGTTATGGGAAACTATCTTTCTTCTGCTCTCTTTCTAGAATCCATACCTATCTCCCACCACAGCAATATTTTATATTTAATTTAGAGAGAAGTAGTGCTTTATCGACGCAAAAATGGAGTCCGAAATGGTCGAGAAATTACTTTAAACAATTTCGGATACATTGCGGCACCAATTGTTTTTTGCTTTAAAAAAATCTAAAGGGAAATCTTTCACACATATCAATTATTTTTAGCTAATAATGAAACAATTGCATGTTATTTTTCCACATCCAAAAAACTTTGCCTAAAAATTGTACACCCTTTATTTATGAAAAAGAACTAATTATCTTCTTAATCATAAACCAACTAAGAAGTTTATAAAAAAATAATTCACAAATTTAAATATTTATTAATAAACAATTATTAATTACCTAAAAGTAGGAAATCTTAACGAAAATCTGCTACATTCTGTCGCAAAAGAGTATTTTTTATTCTGCACATAATACACTTTATCACAAAGCAAAGTGTGAACTTTTGCACACATACTTTCTCATTTGATCTTGTAAATAACAAATTTCGATGTCATTAGCGTTTGTTATTTTTTTATCTATAGTCGATGGTAAAAACATCTTTGGTATTTTTAACTTAATTTCTCATTAACTTGGGTGAATTAGCTAATTAACATAAATTAACTTCGATTTTGTTTTATTAATAGGAATTTGCACTTAAATCACTGATTAGAAATAATTCATGATTCATTTCAGTTTATTAATATAGCGATCTTCGTCTTTTGAATTATTTTATTAAGTGCTTTTTTTCACGATCTCTGAGTAAGCAAATCAGAACTTTACTTGATAGATTTTCCTACAATTTTATACAAACAAATATTATATTAGCTTACTTAGAACTTTACTCAGAAATTGTGAAACAGACCTTAAATCTAATGTTTAACTTGTTAACAATTCTTTCCATTTTTTTGTTTTACTAGTTAAAAAAAAAAATTTAAAAATATTTGCAATCCACTGTTGTAGGTATATTATTTATTAAAATTATTCCCACTAAATGTATTCTAATAACTTGAAATACAAAAACCCACAATCTAACACTTCGACATCCTGTTATCTCAATTTAATAAGCACCTCTCAAGTTGCACCTATAAAATTCAATGAATACAAAAACCTCGTTAACAAATCAATCAATTTCTCGATACTAGATATAACCCGCATCGACAATAATAATGTTAACACCTTGTTAACTATTAAACAAAGTCAGACAAACAAGCCTACAATGTACCTACATACAATCAAGCCCATGTTGTGCGACTACGGCGCTATAAGACGATGATGTTTTCGTCGTCTTCGATGGGTCCGCTGACCTTTCTTTTGGGGTTTGAAGGTCTTTAAAAAAAACAACTCCAATGACAATTCTATTTATCTATCTGTTAAGTGGCATCTTTAGGTTGTCATATTATATTACACTGAAGTTTATGGGATATAACAATTATTATTGTGTTACAGGTTTTAAAATGACAGAGATGCACAACGCAATAAAATAATGCACAAGCTCTGAAGGTGTCAAAGAGGTTTTGTTTGTTTTTCTTATTTAAGATGACTAAATTATTTCTTACTTTGCACGACTATATTAGATGCAATTTATTTTTAAGACTTTTGTGTATATTTTTGTCAATTATTATGTACCATCTGTTTTGTTTTAAGAACCAAACGTTTAGGCACCAGTTGAATATAATTTATAGCAAATAGGGTAGATGTTGGTGTAAACTACGATTTTCTTGCGAAATGGTGCCAAACGTTACACTGAATGCACATTATTTTTTGTATTAAAAGAAATTCTTTGAATATTTTGATAATACTTAAGATTATAGATACTTAAGACAAAAAGCAGCAGCAGCCGTCTTGACAATCAGAGCATTGCAAGATATATATGTAAATAAGTTCCTTTGAAGTTAATTTCCGGATACAATTTACTAAGGTGTGACATCATTTTTGCTTACCTGAAAATATAAAAAAAATAAAATTAGATTAATACAAACTTAATTTATAGAGATTTATAAATTAAGCTTAGGTATTTTTAAAGAACTAAAAAAAACGAAAAACAAAAATAATTCATTGGAAGTTTTATGTCACGATTTAAAGTTTCGAAACTTTAACTTAGCAAAGTTTATAGAAGTTTATAGTTACCAATAATTTAACGCTTATTCATTTGAGTAAATTCAGACTTGTATGTATTTAAACGATTGCGTTATAATCTCTCATTGCGAGGCAATTACAATGAAAGGTTATTTATACAAATCCTATTAAGACAGATTAACTATCTTAGATTCATATCAATAATTGAAAGGGCACATTGAAATGGCATCCAACAACAAAAAAAAAATAAAACTTAAAGTTACGGTGAAGTAATTAGATTTTTATTTTGGGCGAGGCTTAATTGATTTGGGACATTGGGACATAGAAAAGATATGTTTTCTGACTGAGATATGATTTTGAGTTAAAAAAAAAAAAAAAAATCATTTTAGGTTGTTTTTGTGAAAGATTTTTACTCAAATGAACACTGGATTTTGATCTATTTTAAATAAGCCTTTTTTGGGCTGGCCACGAGATGAGAAAAGTCTCGGTCTTTCAGTACCAATAGATGCTAGACCTTATTTCTTTATAGTAACCAATAATAAGGACCTGAAATAACCTCCTGTCGTATAGAATTTACGGTTAGCTGCTTGACCACAATAGAATGCTGCAACTGGAACTGGAACTACAACAGGTGTGAAAAACTGGCGTACGTACTATTTTTGACCTTTGTTGATGGTTTCGGGCTGTAGCTTATGGATTGTGGATTGCTTGGATGATATTGGCTATAAGTACTTGAATCGTTTTCGGATTGTTGGAATAACATCGGCCCTTCACGGTTCCCCACAAAAAAAAAAGTACAAAGGGGTCAAATCGCAGCTCCGAGGCGGCCAATTGACATCGCCAAGATGGCTGATAACACGATTTGGGAATTTTGTGCCCAAAAGATCGATTGTGGCATGGGCTGTGTGGCATGGCGCGCGTTTTCGAAGAAAAATGGTCCAATGATGATGCCACCACTTTATAAGATTTGGCAATTTTGTTTGTTAACGTAGCCGCCGCCGCGCCGCCGAGATGAAAATGCGTCTCACTGTTTGGGCTGCACAGCACTCACTTTCGAAATAAGTTTTCAATATTTCCCAACGTTGGTCAAGCGTAAAGCGACTCATTTAGTTCCGCGGAGGTATGATATACTGACTTTCTGTCAAGATTTCGAATGGGAAACAGCTGTCAGTGTCAAAACAACCTATGATTTAAAAAGAAACCACTAGATGGCCTACCCGTTAGACTCTGGGGCAACAAGTAAACGGTCATTTTTTACTTTGCCTCTCGTAATATACGTAATTCAAAGATGTTGGATTTTTTATTTGGAGTTCCAGCATTTTGTGGGTCCTTTCCGTAGCATATCGGAAACATAAATGTATACTCTTTACCGTATTTAGAGGTGCTGTAAAGTCAATTAGTCCAAAGCAGCTACCTGATATCATTTCGTAGAATTTTTACTTTTAACCAATCCACCCGAAATGTCTCCTTCTATAGGAGGTTTCACTTTTACTTGGGTCTTGTGATTAAAAAAAACCTTCAACAATATCAGTCTTATTGTTAGTTTCACCCGAACAAAATTCCACCCGGAAAATTTGACATTTCACTTTTCGCCTATTGTCAGTTTCACCCGAAATTTCATGTTTGAAAAATTCCCCTTATTGTGGACATTCATTTCGGGTAGAATGTAATGCCATTGAGAGTCTAAATGTTCTTTTATTTTTTGTAGGCGAACGGAAATTCGTTCGGGCGAAACTCACAATAGCTTTTAAAATTCTAGGCGAACAAAAAATATTAAGGTGAAACATATTTCGGGTGAAACTTATAATAAGGCTGTGTAATAAGCTCGTTTATCTTAGCAACTTACTTGTGCTACATAACAGTTAAAAGTCAAAATCAAGTCAAAGTTCCTCGCCATTTTTCTTTCTTTCTTTTTTTTTTTAAACAATATTTTCCATCTATTCCTGTGGTTCAAATACAGGATTTTTCAATAAGAGCGCTACAAAAGTTTTTTTTAAATAAAACAAAAACGGTTTTGGATATCAATGAAATTTTTTATTCCTGTGAAAGTACGTTTGATGCCATTATGTATGGAACTCGATTTCTTTTGCATGGCCACCACGGGCACGCTTGCAGAAGTCCAGACGCTGAACCCAATTTTCGACGGTTTTCAAGCATAAATCGGCCGATACTGCTGCAATTTCACGTTCGATATTCGTACGAAGTTCATCAATCGTCGCTGGCTTGTTGGCATAGACCATAGACTTGACGTAGCCCCACAGGAAATAATCTAACGGCGTCAAATAGCAGGACCGAGGCGGCCAAGCGACTGGACCATTTCGTGAGATAACACGTTCTCCAAACTTGGTTTCCAATAAATTGATTGTGACATTCGCTGTGTGGCTTGTGGCGCTGTCCTGTTGGAACCACATATCCTCCAAGTCCATATCAACCAATTGGGGCCAAAAATATTCGGTTATCATTGAACGGTAGCGATCCCAATTCACAGTAACGTGCCGGTCTTGATCATCACGGAAGAAGTACGGCCCAATGACGCCGCCGGCCCATAAACCACACCAAACCGTAATTTTTTCGGGATGCAATGATGACTTATGGAGTACGTGTGGATTGCTGCCTGACCAATACCGCATATTTTGTTTATTGACGAAGCCATTCAGCCAGAAATGAGCCTCATCGCTGAAGATGATTTTTTGATGAAAATCCGCTCTTAACGTTGAGGCCACTGACTCCGAATTTCGGTAGTAAATTTTAATAATTTCGACTCGTTGTTGGCTCGTATATCTTTCCATCATGAAATGGATGAAATGGCAAACCTTACTGAAGAGAAATGTCAAAAGAGCGGCAAGAAATATGGCGTCGTTTGCTGTCCCTGTTGCTCTACTTTTGTTGCGTCCCTGTTGAAAAACTTATTGGATAAAAGGAGTAAATTGGATCTAAGTTATAGGCTTTCAAGAGTCAAATTTTTATTCATAAATCTACACACCACAAAATTAAATAAAACGTCAACCAGAAAAAGCAACACCATGTCGCGCAATTTATTTCTCCAAAAGCAAGAAGCTATACGAAAATATGTCATACACAATAAAACGCCTCAACTAAAAACATGCCAACCATGTAAATAGCTACTGATCTTGTTGTCTGGGATCTCCAACACGCACAAACTAAATATCTCCCAATTCACAGCATTAAGCGACTATACATTTTGAAAATAAAAACAGCATTTAACTCTGTTCAACAAAAGCGCCGTCTATGCAGAAGAGAGGAGAACCCAAAAGATTGTGTTTTCTCAAAGCAATTGAATTTTGTTTAGCTTCATAATACAAAACATGGCAACACAACTACAAACATTATGCATGTAGGTTCAAAATTAATGGAAGAGACCTCTACTCTATGTCTTGAACTAGTCTAGTCTTTATAAAGAAATAAAAAAAAAAAACTTTTCACAAGATTCGCCAATGCAAATTCGCATATTGTTCTGTTTTTGGTGGGACAAGAAAAAAACTTTAAAACGCATTTGCCGCCTTTTGCTGGGTGATAGCGTTTTTAACATCTTAACGTCACATAAAGTTTGCAACAAACGGCTATCTTGCTTGTAATCGCCTGACTTAAACGCTTAATTTATGATTTCACTAAAATGGAGCTCTTGTTGTTAAGGCGGTGGATGACGCGGCGGCGTAGCGGTGTGTGGTGGCGTTCAACTTAGACACCGTTGTATGTTCATAGTTTTTTTTTTCAGTATGTGCCGTTAAATGCTTTGTCTAAATAATTGTCTTCAAAACACAAAACGGTGTGGTAATTGTAGTGAGGAGTTGCGGCAGCATAAAAATTCAACATGTGGACGTAAATTTAGACGCAAATTTGACCGCACTGTACCTAAGCTTGCACTGATTTTAGATAGTAGCAAAGGCTCTTTGGATTACATAGGTAATTTTTTTTTTGTTCGGTTCGCATTTGGTGTGAAAGAGTTTTTTGCGTGCTAGTTTAGGCGGCACGGCAGCGGTATAATGGCGGCTTCTTTTCATCAAGGCTTTTATCGATTTAATCGGAGTCAAATATACCAGTGTTGAATCGGTTAGCAGCTTGTGCGAATTCTATTTTATTATGGGTCATTTGCAGTCAAATAAGGCCCTCAATTAAGTAATTCACTTTTATTAGACTCACAAAACTGCTGAAGGAGCTAAGTAAGGTACAATCGATAATGACTATAATATGAGTACATAGCTTGGGTGAATGGCTGGAATTTTGTATCAAGTTTATTTATGAAATTGCATAAGTGTTTACTTGGGTGATAGGAAATCGATCGTTTGATATTTAAAAGGAGTTATATCGGTTTAAATACAATAAAGTGTAAAGAGGGGAATCCACAAGTGAAGGTTTTATGCTTACAGACAAAAATATGTCCCATATCTTTTATCTATGTATGTAAAATCTTTAGATTTATGACCTTTGGAAATTGATAAAAATATTCTACATTTTTAGGCAAATAATGCCTTAATATTTAAAAACATTATTTTTAAAGTTCAGTCAGTAAAGTTGCAGTCAATTAAATAAAACCTTTGAATAATATGTTAAAGGCTTAACTCACTACTTTAATTTACAAATTATAGTCGATTTTATTATTATTTTTATTAATAATAGCAGTCAGTTCATTATTGCGGTTCATTGACTGCAGTACCTACTTTTTGACTCACCCCGAACAGCCACTTGACCTTAGTTACTTAAAAATCGGCTTAAAATCACAAGCAGTAAGTCGTTTGACTGCAGTTATAGAATTAGATTAATAAATAAAATTAAATCACTAAACAGAAAAGTGTTTTTTTTTGCTGTGCGCTTACGAAAACAGTCAAAAAGCACGGAAACCAATTAATTTGTAAGTCAATTGACTGCTTTTCTAAACTTCCAAAAAAAGAATATTGAAAATGACTGTTCACTGTAATTTTATATAGCTTAAGTCATTTAAAAGTCTTTTCATTCAATTGACTGCAGTCACCAACTGTCTGCAGTTTTCAAATATCTACTTTCAACTCTCTGTCTTAAGCCTTGAAACAGGGTTAGAACCTCAGTATAGTAATATTTTGGAGCAGGTTTTTAAAAAAAGTGCAGTAAATCGGAATAGATTTGAAAACGAAAGAAAAACTAAAATGATTAAAAATTGTATTTTTAACAACAAAAAAAAAATTTAAATATTTTTTTTAACAGAAAGAATAAATCACAAATTCCATTCGTTACAGAAGGGAATAGAATTTCAGAGTGTCAAAGTAGGTTAAACAATTTAATCAGTGCTGTCATTTCCTTTCATGTAGTTTGGCTAAGAAATTTTTAAATTTTGTGGAGTAAAAGGACTAGGTAGATCTCAAAAGAGTGGAGTGGTATTTCTTAAAATTATAGTAAATTTACTCCGATTGAAGTAATGTTCTAACGCTGCTTTGAAAACATGTAGTCGAAAAAAGAAAAGTACAACATTCCTTTAAAAAAAGATCGAGGACATTCAAAATTATATATCTTGATATATTTCTTTTAATTTTCCAAAAGCCTCTTCGATATTATCGTAATGTCAATTTTATATTTTTATTTGTCTCATAAAAAGATTTTTAGTACATATATGTAAATTTTGTAAGAGAATTCATGATAATTTTCGAAAAACTCTTGACAATTGAAGGTTTTGAATGAAACAACAACACTTGGATGAGCTGCCACCAAGATTTTTATAGGGTGGAGTTATACCTATTTCATGACTGCCAGGCCGATCATCAAAACTTCAATATTAATATGATGTATTGTGAAAGCTTAGCAGCTTAACTGCAAGTGTGTTATCACACAAAAACCCCTTATATCTTGACAATTCATTGTAATGACGAGATTTTTATGATTCGAAAACTTTACAACTGTAGGAATTCTACTAAATTATGAAATTATTTATGTCCAAAAATTTGAAATTTGAAATATTTAGCCAGTTCAGGTGGCTCAGGCTCATTGAGTTCTCAGATATCTCAGTAGTCAGTAATCTCAGAAATCTGAACGCAATTCTTCAGTGAGATTCTTCACTTTTGGTGTCAAAAAGCTGAGACTGATATTTTTTTTTCGCTTGCTCGATTTTTTTTGTCGCAGTTAATCAAACTTCTAGCGGGAAATCTTGTTCAGGTTTCTCCCTCTCCTCAGTGAAGCTAACAGAAGTTTGCTCAAATCTCAGAAACCTCACAAATTATCACCCGTCACATGAGTCAATTTTTAATGAAACAGAGCTGAGTTATATCGACTTGACTGACATTTTTTAATTTATGTGGTTGGCTTTCATCATTAACAAAGCAACGAAATCCACCTTAAGATAAAATCAGATCATATACCAATGTATAATTCAGAGTTACGTAAGAGTTACTTTCTTCCCCATACCTATGATTGTTTTCCATTTTAGGTATTATTAATCTATTCCACTTTCAACTTTAACATTTTTTATAATTACTATGAAAGCCTCTCAAATATATTAAATAAACATAATTATCCAGAAATTCAATTAAACAATTAAATAATAATTTTTAAATTTCGATTGGAATTACCTTACTGACACATTCATTTCATTAACTTGCCCACATCCCATAACTTTAGTGAGTACCAGAGGCATATATACCTACTAGCCTGGTGCGATCATACCATTTATTTAAAAACCAGTACCTATGGATACCCCGTTGGCCGGTTCTATCTACATATATAGTTAATCCGCCAATCCATGAAGTAAGACTCGAATATTGATCCAAAAAAGTGAACACTTGCGATATGCAGATGGTAATAAAAATAAAACTGACAGAAGGCCACTTAAATATAAAAACCAAGCAATTGGAGCAATGGGATTTGATTATATGAATTTTGTTATTTTTTATTTAATCAAGTAAAGTTGCAGTTTTTTTTCTTTTATCAATTTAAACCAAAAGACTATACCTAACATTTAATTGGTGGCTGCACGAAGACCAGAAATAAGTGTTATGATGCCCATATTATTCGGTGTATATAAATACCATCGTCAAAATTAAGTGGTTGCATGTTAAAAAAAAAAATAATAAAAACTTATATGCACCAAATGTCGTTATTAATTCTATATTTGATTGGTTAAATGCAGCTTATTCTGATAAGCAGGATTAAAACATACCTAGGCTTACTCTATACGAATTAATTTTCAAGTGACTTATATTGATAGATTTAATAAAGCTTTTAAAAATTAGATTTCAAAAATTCATTTTTAAGTCTCGTTTGAGAGATATTAAATTTTTTTCGTATCACACGCAAATTGGAATTAACAAATCGTTGGTGGAAAAAGTATACCATTTAAATATTGCTAGTCATATAGGAGCTATTGAATTAAAAGTATTGACTTAGACGATAGAAGTTTAAACCCCTATTAATAATACATGCTTAATTACTCACAATTCAATGTAAGGAAAACACTGATCAAAAGTTAATTCACGCATTAAAATATCTTATTAATAAAAAATAAACTGCTAATTAACGTTAAGTACCAATTTTAAGAAAAAATCTACTCAATAACTAAGAACTCTGTTGTTACAAGGAGTTTTATTAAGTCGTGAGTAGTAGACGCTTCTTCATCACTTGAATCACTGATTAAAGATAATTCAAGTTTGATTTAAGTTTATTAATAGGGGTGTTAATTTTCATTATTTTATTTAAAAAGGTCCATATCATTAATAGATTTAGGTATAAAATTATTGCTTGTTCCATTTTTCACTCGTTTTATTTACTTTTTAATCAATTTGTTTTTAGCAGCACTGAATGATCTTAAATGTGTGTTTTCTCTTTTTAAATCTTCCCTTTAGGTATAATATGACTTTTTATTACTATTAATTAATTTTTGTTAACGGAAAGCAGTAAAATCGCTTGTTATCCGGCGAAATATAAAATCTCAATTTTTGATAACTAAATATGTTTAAGAGGTTTTTTAACCCATTGAAAATATAGACATATCCATGAGTGAAATAAAAAGTGATTACGCCACTACACTTTTTACTTTGTTGTTGTAATTTTGACCATGATTCGTACTTTGACTGGAAAATAAAATAATTCACTTTTCGATTTTGCTGAATTGACTCTAAGTTAAACTGGAGAAAATTAAATCTGCAAATAAATTAGACTCCAGTTAAATCAGGAGTTAACTCAGAAGAAATTTTTAAATGTAGGATTAATTTAATCTATGCCGATCATAACAGTTTCCGAGTTTAAACCAAGTTTGCTATTGAAAAATGTTTTTCAGTCAATTTATATCTCGAATTAACTCATAGAATTTGTATTAACTAAAAAAAATATTTCTGGCAGAATGATGTGTGTTAAAACACTATTTAAATAGAGAGGGCGACACTATGTAAATCAACCTCTCCATACTGCCTAATACTTTGGACAGTGAACCATAGATTTTTGTAAATTAAAGATTAAAACTAATCCTTCACTGAAAAACTGCTTACGATTTAACTAGGGTTCAATTTATTTGCAGGATTAACTTACTTTGGTTTAATTCAGAGTTAACTCTTATATCTTGTCTTATCTCATCGCCAAAAATTTAACATTTATTCAAAAAAAAAAAACACAAGTTTTTCTTTAAACAAAAAATAAAACAAATAAACAATAAAAAATACAACAAATAATATTTTATAAAAATCATACTCCGTATTTTATTAAAAAATAAGAGTTTCTGTCGATTTTTGGGATTAGTACTCTACGAAATCTCGCAAATCAAAATCTCGAAATACTAAATCTCACACTTTTTAAAATTACGAAAAACCAAATCTCGCAATTATAAAAAACTGCTTTTCATAATCTAGCAATTACAAAATCTCGCTTTTTATCATCTCGCAATTACATTTCGCATCGAAAAATCTCGCAATTTTCAACCAAAATCATGCAAAAGAAACTTTGCATACACTCAACCTCGCACCTACCCTGCAAGCAGGGGGATTGCAGGGGGGAAGCATGCCTCCCCATACATACCTCACTGTTTATACGCCGTATGCTGGACTAAATATTTTTGCGGAAGATTTTAGTTTTCGAGATTTTAGTTTTGAGAGGTTTTGTAAGATTTTAAAAAGTGAGATTTTGTAATTGCGAGATTATGAAAAGCGGGTTTTTGAAATTGCGAGATTTCGTAGCCATACCTCGATTTTAACGCCATTTTGAGCAATTTTTATCAAATATCAACCGCACATTCGACTTATTTTAAGTAAAAAAATTAAATAAGCAAAGCGTGCCAATCTCCATTAGAGACCAAGCCATGTGGGGAGAGAAGACAGAAGCCCACTGGAATTTCACATCCAGACATATAACTGACGGTTCATATACCTAAATGATCATATCGTCTTTAAGTCGGCGAACCTACCTATTGTTGCTGAACTCGGAGAATGAACTGTGATGCACGAACGACGACGGGGTGGATTTACGTGTGTGGTATCAAAACGACACACTACACTGATAATTGCATCGCCGAGCTCATGTCCACTAATTTTACTTTCCTATATACTTTCCTATAACGCCCCAAAGACCTATTTTTTTTTTTTTAACTTTCGACTTTCTTGGAAACGATTTAACTGATTTTGATAAAAAATTTTATCTAGAATATTAAAAATATTTTTAATATGTTTTCTGTCTTGATCGCTCCCACAGAACCTTTTTTCTTGATTTTCGATTTTCTCGTTATCGACTTAACCGATAATGAATGAAATTTTATGTGGATAAGCTACTAAAAAGACAAACAAATATTTTTGGATAAAAAAAAGAACAACCACATTCGACCCAGTTGTAAACTTTATTACCGTTTGTTCTTTTTATTGTTGTTTAAATCAAAATTCACGTTTGTGATAAATTTCATGACACCAACACTCAACAGCTATAAAATGGATTTCTTGCCCGAATTATTTTTAAATATATTTGTTTAATTTAAATTTCCTACTAATGTTTATTAAAAATTTTATATATTGGTACTTACAAAAATAAACTGGAAACTATAAATAGGATCCAATTTTATTGTGTCTTTCAATGAACTTTTAAAATAAAAACCCGTTAGTAAGTACGTACGCGAGTACAAAAGATAAATTAAAATAATAAAATTTAATGATTTAATCAAAAGGCTGTAAAGTGTACAACATTTAAATACAATTAAAACAAACAAATGTATGTACCTACGTATTTTTAATTTAATACTCTTTTTAAGAGTTTCTCTTGTTCTATCGCATCAATATTAACAATACCTCTTTACTTAAATCTGCATTTAAGCAAAACAAACAGCAATACTGTTGCTTGTTTATTGAATTTATCGATTAATTGTCCTTGTTGTTTAAATTTCGGACAAAAATCTATTTTTATTGCAAATAAAATCATATAAATATTCATAGAGTGACATAAATCAGGTCTGAGTAAATTAGTTTTATAACTTTGATTTAATTTAAAATGAATCCACATGATGCATTCCTTGAACTCAAAAATAAAAAAAAAAAAGTAAAAGTTTATATAATATGCATATAACTATATGACATTAGAACTATGTTGCTCTACATTAAAACTTACCTTACAACAAAAATTCAACTTAAATAATTAATTATTTTATTTAAGTCTTAACAAAAGTAGAGGAAAAAAGTCATATAATTATCATAGAATTATCGTTCATGGCTCATAAATTTTGTGTGCAGTGCGGATATAAAAAAAAAAGTAAAACTTTATTTCCACATAAACGAATCCATTTTAAAAAAAATTGATACCTATACGTAATAGTTTTGTTAATTTTTATGCAAGCATGTTAATTATTATATCTTTAAATGCCAGACCTCTTTAACTCTATTTATTTATTTATTAAAACTGGCCCAAAATAGCATACGTTGACATCAAGACTAGCTTAATTTAACTGCATCCAATAATTTGGCACGTGTGTTTATATAAATGCCGCCGCCACACCACCACCTGTCGACTTAAGTTGAAAGTCAAATTAGAAAAATAGAAATTTAGAGAAGTTTATATTATGACCGACCATAAATAGCACACACCATAAAAAAACAAATTTAAAGAGCAACTTATAGGTCTTCGACTTTAAATCGACTATAATTGCATAAATCGTTAACTTATTATCGTCATCGTCGTCATTGGTTCGTTTGCCATTGATTGAACTGTGATGCGAAAGAAACAAGATGCGGAATTGGAAATTATGTATAAAGTCAGTGCAGTGTGAGCGCTTTGGTTGTATTATATGTTTCGACTGAGAAACTCCTTGCTCTTCCTCAATAAACTCTCAGTGCATAAAGATTACGACCGATTCGGAAGCTGATAAGGAATGATTCGTTACAGATGTTATCATGATGAATAAAAAGAGAGAGGACAATTTTAAACGATTTACAAGTAGATAAATATAGAAACTGCTGCAGTTTTCGTCAATTTGCCAATGATGCCACTTTTTTTTTCAAATGAACTTTTTGAATTAAAAAAAAATTGTGTGAGTGCAGGGACTCATGGTTAAAATGTGTAAACATCAATCTTATTGAACGTATCCAATTAGAACGTTATGTGTGACACGTAATCTGTAACACAGAACGTATTACACGTAACGTTTAGGTTTTTAAGTGATTAAACGCCATAGATGTTTACACAACAAAATGTGTTAGTGTCGACACTTAAGGTTAAGATCTGTAAGCATAAACGTTCGCCCAAGTGCCAGATTTCAGTTTACATATCGAACTGTCTACGTGTGCCACGTAACGTGCTACACGTAAGCCATACGTTTTTCGTTTACCCTAACCCCGGCATATACTTTTACACATCAATAAATAAATTTAGCGGCGTGACAGCTCGTGGAGTACCGGAATATAGGCAGAGAGGTGGCAGGCATAATTATATCTTCGCAAATATAATATATCTTCGTCATGTTCATTTTGATGAAAAATATTAAAGAAATCACGCAATTGATAGTTGAAGTAAGTTCTTACAAATTTGTTCAAGAGTCAAACGTCTTTTTCAACAGAATCCAATTAAGTTAAAAAATTTAAAAAATCTTAAACTGTCATTTCAGATTTCAATGTTAATTGCACACATCGATTTTGAATTAAAATTTTTATTTTAAGATTTTAGGTAGAGCTAATTAAGAAAAAAAGGAATAGATTTGAAATAAAACAAAAATGACCTTAAAGTGGCATCACTTGTAAATCACTTCGAAGTGGTCACTTTGTCTTTAAAGATCAATCGAATTTTTCATATGAGTGTTGAGTCTATATTCGAGACCAAGGAAGTATGCATTTTGTTCAGATTGCAGCTGCAATTTAAACTAAGATTGACTACTCCATTGAAGTGTCCATCTTTTCTTCTTATAGAGGTTCACTCTTTATCTGGCGATATATATACAAACACTCCTTGAATTTCACTCTAAATTGCCAGCCTTATAGCGTTGTTCAATGATCAGAGCAGAGTAATGTTTTACAACGTATTTAGCGCACTTCGTCTGAAATAATCCGAAAAGCCATAACCACCGAATCCAACCAAACTGACCAAACGATCTTACAAACAAAAACATGATCATTGACGATGATCATGATGATGATAGAGGTGATTGAAATGTTTCCTAATCGAGTAGTAGCAGTGTGTCAATCATGGGGACAGAATGACACAAAGGCGGTGAAGCTCTTTGTTGTCAACTTCACTTTGTGTACATTGCACCTGTTACAATAGTTACAACTACTGAAGTGCTGCGCGGTGATTCGAATCTTTTGTTATTCAGTCTTGATGGTTGATGTGATGGCATGCAAATTATTTGAAAAGTGTTTTTTCCGAAAGAACACTGTGCGATCAGCATCAGACACGATGTGCAATTGACGAAACTGCATCAGAGATTACTCAAGTATTTATTTATATAAAGGTTGAAGAAGTCAATCGATCATCAGAGATTTGTTGTCGAAATCAAAGTTAAGTCTTAACTTATAAAAATCCTTGAACTTCAAAATGACCTATACCTAGAAAATCTATAGGTTGTTTTGTTTTATTATTTTTATCAAATATCAAGTGATTTTCAAAAGATCATCAATCGCTTATTTAGACCTGTCTGTGCTTATATCATTCAACTTTAAACGAATTCCACTTGAAGAATTTGCCAATTCAAAATCAATATACCTACTCTCAAGATTGGCTAAAATACTCTCAAGTGGTACAGTAATTAAAATTGAAGATATAATCACTTGGATGGCGATTAATCGAACGATTAACAAGCTATTTATTTTTTTTGCTTCCGACACTGGGTTATACTATACATGGCGTTTCAAGCAATCAATGATGATTTGATGAAATTTTAGTAGCAGATCAATTTAAAAAAAAATTAAAATTCCAAAAGATAGTCTTCGTGATCAATGTTAAATGCTTAAAATGAATAAGTTATTATATTATGGACTAGGGAATTAACACTTAAATTGGATTTTAATTAATAGGTGTCATTAGAAAATATGTTTATTTTTAAATAAATTTTTGAATGGCAGTTTGTTATAATGTTGTTTTGTTGCAAAAAGTAAAACGTGATTTAAAACAAAATTTCAAAAATTTAAAATCTTGACACTACAATGAAAAAAAAAGATAGATTGTATATTTTTAGTGAGAATAAGATAAATTGTATATTTAGAGTGAGAAAAAGATTAGGTACTTGATTAAGTTTCTTGTGAATAAGATTTTTGACAGAACAGTTTTTGACAGCAATACTAAAGTTTGTTTTTTATTTTGCGTTATAGACACTCAAATAAAGTAAAGAAAGCTATCAAAGGAAACAAAGCCTGTGGGTCTTGTTTACCAACATAAAAGGGAATGGAAATGAAGATTTCAATTCAAAGAATATACCTACTCAATACTTATTTACTTAAAAAAATAGCGCAATATTTTAAACGTTTTAGTACGATGTTAAAGCTATTTCTTTACAGTAAAAATGCTTTAACATCGTACTAAATCGTTTAAAATTTTGGGCTAATTATTTTGGATTTTGTGAAGAGTTTTCTTGAACAACATGTAGCTTCGGTTGCCCGCTACGTGGGTTTCAAGGACTTTAACTCCCTCTTTGGGCCCTCTGTCACGCTCATGTAATATCTTAACTCTGCTAAGGATATGTTCAGTCGTCAGGCAGGGGCCAATGTCAACAGTTTTCTTGAACAACAGGACAAAAATTCAAATGGCACGATCTTCCCAATTTCATTTTTTTTAGATCAAATAAAAAGAATTTTGAAGAAATTTTAGGAAAATTGCTCCAAATGGAGCAAAAAAAACTGGCAGAAATTCTTATTTTTGGATAGTAGGTACACAATTCATTAATTATAATTTTTTGTTGTATTTCGCCTTACAATTGAATTATATTTTTATAATAAAATAGAAACTTGCGTTTTTTATATGGCAAGTTTTTTTTTGTGGAAAATGTGGGCCTGGAAATTTTTTTTGGGCGGCAACACTGGTACCTACTATTCGTTTCTGTTGTTTATGCGTAAAATCTATTTTTACTTACCGTGGAAAGATAGGAAACTCTTTGGTAGAGAGAGACACAACTTTATTCGAAAGCAAGTACTAACAGTTTGCAAAACAACGCTTGATTAGTGATCATTGAAGAAAAGAATCAAGATCTTTGTTATATTGCGAATAGAATTTTCAATAACACCCAGTATTGCACTCCCAACCCCAAGTCACAGTACACAAATTTAAGGTTGCTAATATATTGCACAGGCTGTCAAAGATGAAAGTGTAAGAAAATAAAAATGGCTGTTCGAGTGACCATAAGAAATACTCACTGCATCATTAGAAACAACAACAAAATATTGAAATTATACAAGTGAAGGGCCACTGGTTATACCGTTCTGATTCTTCGATTTTGACATATACGCAGAACTGAACAAAAATGAAAACGCTAACGATATTCAGCCTTATCCTGCTAAACGTTCACGTGAATTTTCCTATTATGCTATCTGCGGAGGAAAACGAATGTTCCAAAAAGCACATAATTGCGAAAAATTTAAGTATTACAATTCGATTCTTTCAAGAACTTCAAAAATAATTATTGGTAGAGTTTTGAATTCGAAAAATTCAAGATTTTAAAGAATAATTTGTGATAAATTAAGTGAACAATTCAGGTGAATCGAAAAATTCGATCGGATCGGATAGCAGAATAGGGCTGATTACTCTTAATATGTTAACTGTATAACTCTCAAGTATAGTAGAGATCATCAGCAAACAATAGCAATCCACCATGCTGCCAAATTTGGTATATTATTTAAATACGAAGAGAACAAGAGTGGTCCTACAATAGATTCTTGTGGAACACCATGGGATAGTGACGGAAAAATAGCACTTGATCCTATCGTTGGGGTTGCAGCAACTTATTTGTCGATGTTTAAGGATGAAACAGATATGGGCGACCCAATAAATACGTTTCTTAGTTTTTAAATCTTATATTAGCAAGAATTTGAAAATAAACTGTTCTAACAAAGAGGCACATTAAACATATCAGAACAAGTTCAGAGCAGAATAGTACACCAAATGCTTTCCAGTCATCAAACAAGCATATTATTGAAAATTGATATCAAAGGACCTGCCGGAAAGAAAAGTTCAGCTTCTTTTTCATTTGCGTCTGGAGCATTCGTTACCTATATGGATTGCTTCTCATAACAACGTGGAATTGTAACGTGTGAATTTAATCGAGCGTCAAGTTGTATACGTCGACGCAAGGCAAGCGACTGATTCTTTGGGTGGGCCCTTTTAAAGTAGAACTATTTCTTTTTATTTTATAAAATTGATACTACACGTACGTAATTTATATTGGTACCAGAGGAGACTTGCGTCTATAAATGTCTTACTTATTTTATTAGTTATCTTCAAACGAAAATTTAATTTTTTTTATTATTTTATCTCCTTATAAGTTTTAAGCTAGGCTGTATCTTTTCAGAGATAAATAAGCAACCTGTGTGTTTTTTTTTTTTTTGTCCTTGCCAGTTTTCACAATCCCATTAAAGTAATTAGTTTTGGAAACGGAGGCAATTTGTTTTAAACTATAATAATTTCTAGATTATACAAATTAACAAGCCAATTTAAGCTTCTTTATACATAATGCTATTCCAAAAACAAATGTGATATTTATACCGTCGAGGTTCTATTTGAAACCTTGGTTTCTTTCTTAAAAACTATACAAGTATGTATTACCTATAGTAAGCTTAATGTTAGTAACATGAAAAATTAAGATTAAAAGCTCCAAATGATCCTCTCATTTTTCCTAAATTGTTCATTAAGTCATCTGATATCTCTTTAATTATACGAACATGCATCACTTTACACATTCACTGTAGTTTTTTTTTTTTGTTTGGTCCAAATGATCACATTAGCAACACGATACATTCGAAAGTGTTCCAAAATTACGATTTGAATCAACCTACATTAACTAAACTAGTCTTTCCGCATCCACAGAAGTTATGTATGTAGGTATAAAACGTTTCACCCCAGACTCTTAAATTAACCCCACAAATCAAATCTGACAAAATAAATTTGTTTTTGTTGGTATTACGTCTGTGGATCACCCTCAACTTAACTGAGTTTGATTTTATTTTGTATTTTTTTGTTGAATTAATCTAATTTATTTTGGAAGCAGCCAGGTGTAAGTTTTTCACTCCATCATCAAGATAAAAAATTGTGATTTTACGTGAACAAAACAGTTATAAGTTTACACATAAATATATACAAGGTTTCCTCATTCAATGTGCGCATGCGCGCATGTAAAAGCAACAGAAGCAGTATATAAGTAGTTCATATGATTTATGGAAATAGTTCCTCCCCATGAAGCTACCTGTTTTTTTGGTGTGCTTCCAATATATAAAGTCCAGGAATAGCGATAGCAGCAGCAGCAGCTGCTGCTCACGAATTTCAACGGCAAAACATTGGTCCTGAACATTTTGTTGTTAAAACAAACTTTTTGTGTTGGGAAACAAAATTTGATTTGTGCTGTTACCCGCACTTATTGCACATTTATTTTCAGATTTATCTGCACTTTTGTCAATACAAATTGATTGTTATCGAATTTGAGATAGATTTAATATGATATTAACTTCTGTTTGAAAGTTTAAGGTAGGTTGTAAGAAAGACCGTTATACAACCTGTGGCTACAAGAAGTATTTTTCAAAACTCTATTTGCATTAAATTAAATAAAAAATCAAAAAATAATTATGACAAATAATATTTTTATTGATGTTTTCGAAATCGATCGATGTTAACATTTGTTTCATGTTTTATAATTTTTAATAATAACAGGAAACTAAAAGAAGTGTTTGTAAATATTTAAATATGCTAACAATAGGTGTGTTGGAAAATTATGGAATTTAAAAAAGTGGATTTATTTATAATATATCTAAATTAAGTGCTTTTAAAGAATTATAAACTTAGTAGATTTTCATTTAATTGTGATATCACTTCCAGGAATGTTTTCTTTAATTAATTTTATTTAAAAATTAAGATATTTTAATGAATAATTTTTGAGAAATTAATTTTTAAATCAAAATTTAAAAAAAATTAAAACTAAATTTTCAAATTATTTTTTTTTCAAAATTTTAAGTTATTATAAAATATTTTTCTTGTTTAGTTGTTCCAATGATCATATTTCACTAAATAATTAGTAAAGACAATTTTGTTATTTTAATTTTCTCAGAAGACACTAACGAATCAAGGTTTTAGTTTTTGCTAAAAATTAATAGGGGCATTGATATTTATTTTTTTTTTTTGTATTCATTTTTATTTTTTCCAAAACTTATAACTATCTTAAAGCTAGACAAAAATTCATAAAAACTAGCCTACTTATCAATAACTTACAACTAACTTACTGGCCCCATGCGGGCGCTCTAAGTTAAACTATATAAAACTTAATTTCATCCTAAAATATTTTATCGGTTTTGTTTTCCACCAAGAAAGAATTTATAAAAAAAAACTTGGTCTCATATCATTTGAGGCATTGATAATTTAAAATAAAATGCACGACTGGGTCGCATGAACTTGCTCTTAAGTACGATCACACTGTGGTTTTAAAGTCTTAATAATTTTAAAAACTTTTTATCTGATAAAAGAAATTTATTAGTTATTGGAGTCTATATTTTATGCCACCTGCCAAAATATATCCTAGTTTAAGGAATTAATATGTGAGTACATAAATATGAACAATATAGCACCGTGCTGTCTTGCACTTCACATATATGCATGGAATTTACAGCTAAGACTGAATAAATGTTAAAAAATCAATAAAATTAGAAATAAAATGATTAGAAAAATAAATGAAATTGATTTGTCACCAACGCAATGTAGGTACACCAAGTGATTTCTTACACAAATCTCAATTTTGTGAGAACAAATTTTTAAAAATCGTTGGAGCGGTTTTTTAAAAAAAAAAATAATTTTTATATATAAAATTTTGAATATATTTTTAAGAAACAATTTGTGCCCCAAATTTTAGTACTTATTTTTTTTTGTTTTAAATTCAAAATTAGGTTTTTTGAAAATTTTGATATCCAATATTATTTTATCTTATAAGAAGCTCATGTGTAAAAAATTTCATTAAAATTGCTTGAACAGATAATGTTTCTATGAGAGATACCATTTTTAATCGATAAATATTTTTTTTTTTTCAATAATATGGTTGATCGTACTGATAGTAGCTCACATAAAAATTTTAATCTAAATCGTAGGAGTCGTTTTTTAGAAAAATGAGATTTTCCATACCGGATTTATAACATTTGTATGGGAGGTACCGTTATTTTTGGCTATAAGAATAATTTGTATTTAAAATCTGCTCGATAATGTTAAAATACTGCTGGATGCCAAGTTTAATAAAAATCGACCAAGTCGTTTTTGAATTAATAAGTTCTCAATAAAAAAAAATGAAACTTTTTTTTAAATCAAAAAAAAAAAAAAAAAATATTGAAAATTTTGGCAATACTTTTTGAAACTTTTTGAAAAATTCTCTATAAACAATTGATCAAATTCAGTTGAAGCATTTTTGACAAAATCGAAAATAAAAAAAAAATGGTTCGATGGGAGGTACAACATTTATGTACATATAACCATTTTTTTTAAATGGTAGTCTTTTTGTAGAAAAAATTACTGGATTAAAAAAAAAAGCTGTGGGCACGTTTTAGAGAAAAATAAGATTTTCATTTTTTGATAAAAAAAATTGGTCTTAAAAAAATGAATGAAAAAATTAAATGAATGAAAAAAAAAATGTGTGGGGGAATGCCCAGATACCAAGTTTAAAGAAAATTGATCCACCCTTAGGCTACATCCGAAAGAACAGATAGACAGAATTGCGAGACCCACCTTTTTTCGACTTCGCTAACATCGTAATGTCATCAAAATATCGAGTTCGATTTTGTTTACGAATCCATAACTTGCCATATACCTAGTAACTATATATAGCAAGTAAAAAAGAGATTAGTGCTTTTGTCTTCTATAGCGGAAAAATCTTTTTCAGCTTTCTCCTTCTCCTCACTGAAGCTGAGGTCTCAGAAATGCTAATTAATTTTCGAGATAAATTCGAGATACTTATTAATTCTTTTAAAAAATAGAAATGGAGGAAATTTGAGAAACAAAATCATTTATCTCAGCCAAAGTAAAGCCTCCATTTTATTTGATTAAAAACACTGAAATAATGAAAACAATTTTTTTTAAATGGTTGAATATTATTCATTTTCAGAGACTAGCTGTGACGTATTCTCAATTTCCACAACGCTATTATTTCATAATTAAGCTAGAATTTAAGCTGTTGTTTGGAGAAAAAAGTGTGAGCTAAAATTTAGCGCGATTTGCGTACTAGCCTTTATTTGGAAGTCCATCTGAGCTTTATTATATAAAACAAGCAGGTACTTGAGCCTGCGTGGACTTATACAGTCGTATTTATAAGATTTTTGTCTACTTAGACACTGTATAAATATTTTCAAATTGGTGTAAATATGCTTTATTTAATAAAAACAAATATCACATTATTCAAGGTTAAGACAATCTACTCTTGTGTCTAAGTTAGACAGCTATAAGACAACAATAAACAAGGTTTTTGAACAGATTTTCTAAAGTTGGACAGTTGTCTAAAGTTAGACAAGGTTTATAAATAACACCAATAGTATGCAACTCTTGGGCTGAATTTAAAATACTAATTTAAATTTCTAACAAACGTTTGAAAATAAGCTGCTACTTGTTTGTAATTGCGTTGCTTTGATAAATTAGAGACGAAAATCTACACAGAAAACTTTGGATCTCCACGATACGAAATGAAATGAAAAGTTCTACGCGAAAGTTAAAAAAACCAATAGAAGCTGCGTTTTACTATCGCCAATAAACCATATGGTTCACCCCGATATAATAAAACGATACGCATCAAAATGAAAACAATGTTGTATGCTTATTGCTTATCTCTTTCTTCCCTATATTTTTATTTATTTTTCATGTACATACTGTCGTTTTTCTTTACACTTTTCTTACCATTTATAAAGCTTTAAAATCCATCTACCAGCCAGAGGAAAAACTAATTTCTGGATCCGTAAAGGAAACCCCGAAGGAAACCTAGATCTAATATTGTTTTTGTATTACGTGTTAAAAGATAACCCAGACCCGTAGATAATAAAACGCGGATAGTGGTTTCATAAAATGGACGATTTTGATTAAAAATTAACTTTAATTTGATTCCCCATTTATAAAAGTCCCTTATAAGATAGGTATGCTAAATGATTAGACCAAAATGCAACCAGAAGCGTTTTTTTTTTTTTTAATATTTGGACTAAACCTATTGGTAGTGTTGATACCTATCCTTGGTAGCTTTATGTGCCTACGCTCTGTAACTCTTGCTTCTCGTATCAGTAAAATTGGTCGAGAAACGTTGAAAAATGGAACAAAACTCATATAATTTGTTTCAATTTGTATCGTTTCTTGACTAATTTTATCGATGCGGGAGTTACAAAACGGACTTTTTTCGACAAAACGATTTAGTGAAGTTTCGACACCAATTGATCTGTCAAGTCTCAGCCAAAAGCTGAGTGTTACTGCCTGAACACAATGTCTACGGAGCTGCAACTGGAACTGCAGCTGGAATAGCTGTCAAAATATTCAATAGGTACATACAAATTCAATGTTACGAACACAACACAACGTAACTGCAGTCGCTGCTGCAGACGGTGCCGCAAGAGTTAACCAACTTTTAACTTTTCATGTGAAGCAGTTTTGACGTTTCATTTTGTATGCGAAAAAAAAAGAATCGGAAAAAATACTGAAGCTGAAAAATATTATTAATTAAAAGAAAAATATTAGAAATAAAAAAATTGAAAAATCAGGTCGTGGTTGTTTATTTTTTTTAAATATACAAAAAGCTGTACAGCTGCATTATGGGCACGTAAAAAATAGCACGTACGTCACTTTTTCACAGCTCTTACAATTGCAGCTCCAGCCCCAGTTCCAGTTACAGTATTTTATTGTTTTCAAGCAGTTATCAGTATTTTGTTGATCCGTATTCACATATTCATTCTGTTCACTGTTAAGCTTTCCAGCGAGTTCATTAATTAAGTCTTCGTATACCATGTCGCGCTATGTGGTTTATTTTGTTTTACAAAGCAAAAGTTTTCAATTAACTTAAGCTTTTAGTTAAACAAGTTTTTATACAATAATACCATGATTTATTTAATAAAAATTTGATAAGCATTGATTATAAGTTAGAAGCCAAACAATATGATTTGTATGGAGAAGCCATTTAAAACACAAAAAACATCTATTTCGATTAAGGCCAACAAACGATAGGTCAACAAGACCAACTTTCAAAGAACCTCCGACAGAGTCGGCCGTATGTTAATGCAGAAGTCCATTGGGATCATCCTATAACAGCCGTCTCAAAGTCGTCTCCTTTAAGTCTTGTTGTTACAAAATTACGAAGTAACAAAAAAATTTCCCACCGCTATTCGGTAACTAAATAATATGCCTTGATTAATTAAAAATATATAAACTGTACCGATTTCGACAAATTTCCTCCGATGACGCAATGTTTAAACAAACATTATTTATAATTCCATAATCTTATCTAACCTTCTATCCAGCCAGGTGGGCGTCATTTCGATTATATCTTTCCCGCATCAACAAGTAATAAATTACATTTCAACAATTCTCTATAAAGCCCCAAAAAACATTAAAATGACCGCACAAACTCAAGGAAGTGAACTACTTTCAATTGCCTTCGGCCGTATAGCCGTCCGTCAGTTAATATTTATGGACTTTCATTTATTAGCCATCCAATAATCATATCGAGCTATAAAACAAAAACCAAAAAAATTACCACCACACCAATTCATGGAGTCATATTGGCCAAAACCCTACCTTACGACGGACGACGCGACGATAGACTGTCCAGAAAAAAAAAAGTAGGTATCTATCTAATAATTGAGTCTGAAATTTCCAATAGTTTTAGAAATCACCCGACCCTTGGCAAAATCAATTCATTTCAGTTCAGTTGAGCTTGAGAAGAAAGTAAAAGTAGTCATAGTTAAGACAATCACTAATGGTTACACCTGGTTAAGTTTATGCTTCCTTCCTGTGTCAAACAAAAACCCCGTCATAGAGGCCATATGCACACCAAAGTTAAAGATAACGAGGACGAAAGTCTCTTTATAATGATTTTTTTTAACTCATAACTGCATAATGTTTGGCAAAATTATATCAAATGTAACAGGAGAACAAAAAAACGATATCTTAATGCACTAAAAATGCTGTCCAGGTCCAGGGACTCATAGCTAAGTTAAGGTAGGGAAGCCAGGGAAGGATATATACAGGTAACAATTGCACTTTCACCCAAAGCAAAAGTGCCACCGCCATCACTTCGGCGGCACTCTATGGTAGTTGGCATATAATGGAACCTAACTTGGTTGGTATAAAGTTGCTGATGGTGCTTGGTAGACAAGAAAAAATTATTCAAATTAAAACTCTACAAGTATCTCAATGATGTATGCACCAATTTTGGTCAGACTCTGACGACAACACGGCGGCGGCGACACCGACGCGACGGACGGGTGCAAGCAACACCGACATCAGGGGAATTGAAAAATCGTCAAATTGTTGGCCATGTTCAAATGGATTTTCAAATCCATTGAGCCAATTTCCTAGTTTATGGGCGACGACGACGCGACTGAAAATCAGCAGCAGCAGCAGCCGGTGGAATGGCCGGCCAATCGTTTCGTTTGTCGGTCGGTGTGGTTGCGGTTGTGAATACAATTGCGGTGGCACACTTGTTGTGGCGTGTTCAATATGTGTAATCGAAAGTGAGTTCAGGTCCAGAGTTATACCTACCTACTATTACTATCTACTATATGGAGACTGGAAGGAGCAAGGGAAAACAATCAGTAACTGACAGAAACAGAGCAAAGTCAATGAGAAAAGCATTAGAAACAACGACAACGATGCATGATAACGACGCATGAGAATTACACTGTAAGAAACAAATTGTTTAAATTGGTTAAGATTTTAATTTTGAAAGGGAAGGTTTTGGATCTTTCTATTTCCCAAGTGGTGGGTTCAATCTGACATTGACAGGTTTTTAAATAGAAGTCTATACGTCATATTCAACTATGAAACTAGAGGCATGTTCCCATCAAAAATATTTAAGTTCTTCATTGGCAGAATATGAGCTAAGGATGCGAGCGGAATCCAAGAAAAAACCGGTAACAGCTTTATAGAATATTTTCAAATAAGCTTTTTAAATTATTTAAAACTCCTCAATTTTTTTTTTCAGTGTAATACCAGGTAAAACCTGCTGCGTATACCTAGTGTAGTATACTTGAATGATAAACGGTCTTTGGGGCAAAGAGCTTTTAGATACAAATCTATAATGTGCGAGATCCAAACCGGACCCCAAGTAGCCCTCTGATAGTTCGTCCGTCCGTCCGTCCGTTCATTCCGTCGACATAGTCGTTTCGTTACTCCGCCGCCGCCGCCGATGATAACAGGCTGTGAATTAAAATTCACTTTTCTTATAGCCTTATGCTGATGGGAGCTGGGGCTATTTGGAAAATTGAATTGGATCATTCTGGCGTGTGGTTACATAATCGAAGCACCAACGTGCTGCCATACAGCATATCGGGAGCAAAAGTAAAGCCAAAGGCATTAAAACTGATATTTCCTGAAACAGATAGTTTGGTGATCAGAGGGGTGGTTGTTTGTGGCTCAGGGAGATCGGTATATAGCTTATAGCTACCTCAAGACAGAGCGACTGGTTTATAAAATAATTGTATCGCATATCGATCGTTTTTTTTTTTTTTTTGTCCGCAGACCAACAACAAACGGTCGTCGGAAGGACCCAACGACGTTCGGGTAGTGGTGGAGTCACCATCTTCGACCATTTCAAATAATAGGTATATGTATGAATATATAGCCGAAGACCCAATGTGCAAAACAGCTGTCTGATTAGGCCCGTTTAATGTGACAAATGTAGTGCAGTGTGTTATGTTGTGGGGGAGGGCATAAATCACTAAACCGTTGAATTTGTTGTTCAATTTATTTTGTGTTATTATGCAGAGGGTACATATACTCGTACTAGATAACTGTTTCTGTTGGTTTTTACCTCGCTATTTGTACTTATAGTAGGTACTTATATCTGGTAGCGGTAGGTAAGGTACTGATGTTTGCGGTTTGTTTAACATCGACAATTGGGTGCTTAAGATGGGTTTCTATTATATTCATGAAGGTGACTGTGTCATTGGGTAATCTTTTGGATCGTTATGGTTAGTATTTCATTTAATCACAGCACAGTACCAGTGATTTAGGATTTTGACCCATTTTTTGTTAACACGGAAGTATTTTTACTGAAACACACTTTGAAATACTTTTTTTTGGATGACAATTATAAAGTATGTTGAAATATTAAAAATAAATAGATTTTCTATAAGAAATAAAAATAAATTGCCAGCAAGATGTAGTAAGTACATATGTGATTATAGGCAGGGTATGGATTTCATTATTTAATCCATGGTGAAGTGCCTATATGGATTAAATGTAATGATACCACTTCTTAAATAATTGGGAAAACTATTTTGACTAATAGATTGAGTTTGTGAATTGTTTTACATAACAGGTGTCACAAAATTAATGAAAGATTTGAATTTTCCGTCAGTCGTGAATAGAAAAATGTTGGCAACTCTAAAAGAAAACAATTTGACAGCTGATAGTTTATAATTAGTAACAAAATGAGAGAACAACATGTTGTTGATAATTGTTGAACAATATTTTAAAAATAAAGAAAGTTTGGCGATTAGATTTCGAAAATTCAAAGTTTGATCGGAATTTTGCGGAATATTGATTTAACTTCGTCAATTGTGAATACAGTAATTGAAAACTTTGGGGAAACTTTATTAATTGGTGATGCTCAGTGTTGCCGGGAAGAAATGTTTCAAGGTAGTACTGAAGCCAAAAAAGAGGAGTATTTTGAAAAAAATAGTAGTACAGACATTTTTTAGTCTTCAAACTTTGTTAAAAAAAATCATCAAGAAAAAAAATCAGTTACAAAAAAAAAACATAAATAAATAAATTATTAATTCTAAGAACAAAAATAAGTAAATATCTTTTCTATCACACAAAATCTGTCTTTAGTGCATAGTTATATTTGCCTTTTTTTGCCTTTACCTGCTCCAAGGAATCCAATTTCACTAAATTTCTATACAATAGAAGTTTACTTTGAATTTTCCTAACAGGAATTACAATATTTCAAACATTAATTAACAAACCTTTTCATTTTATTGAACTATACATACAAATTTACGGAGCTCAAAAAAAAAAAAAAAAAACAACCACCAAACCAAAATTTCAGGTAATGAGGTAACCATAAAATAAATACCGAACTGACAGATGTAAATTGAACGTAGACGTCCACGCCAACGAAAAACAAAAACAAACAATAGGGAAATACCCTTTTTGACGACAGTTTGGAAGACTAAAATGCTGCCAAATTTGATTTAAATTTGAAGTGAATTAAATTTATTAAGGTTAACATTACACTTTGCTGCAAGTGTAAAATATTTTAGGTCTTTAAAAAAAAATAGGAGTACGAATGTTAAAGGAGGAGTACAGGAGTACGGAGGTGTTGAAAGGAGTACAATACTCCTATGGGAGTACTTTCGGCAACACTGGTGATGCTTAACATAAATTGGACGTTTAAAAAAAAGCCGTTCAAATGTCAATACCTATCGAAGAAGTGCGTTAGAGTGTTGGTGAAACTCCATCAGGAACAACGAAATTTTCGAAATGTGGCCGCCATTTTCAATGCTCGGTTTTCAACTGTCAGATGTCAAATTGTTCTTTTTTTAGGGTTACCAATAATTTACTAAATTTTGTTTTTTTGGTTTTTTTTATCGAATTTTAGATCCGGGCATTTCCAATTTTTGCACCATTGAATTACAGTTAGTTTATCGAATTTTTGGGAGAAAGTTTAATAGATGAATTTAGGTCCAGAAATGAAGCTTGATATGACTGAAAATAATTGAGACGGAGCTGCAATAGGAGCTGCAGCTGGAATACACAAAAATTTAATGTTAAGAACACAACATATCGCAGCTGCAGACGGTAGTGCAAGAGTTCTTTTAATTTTCATGTCAGTGATGCCACATGAGATTTTAAGAATCCCACCGAATTAAAAAAAAAATCCCACTGCATCGCAGCTGCAGTTGGAGTTGAAGACGCTGCTGGAAGAGTTCTTTTAACTGTCATGTCAGTGATGCCAGATGAAATCCCATCGGATTCGAAAAAAATCCCACCATTTCTGCACTGGAAGAAAAAAAACCACGAACGTTTTTTTTCTGCTATAACTATTATGTCACCTAAATATGCGTTCTTTTTATAAAAGATATAGGAAGTGGTAGTGTTAAATTTGGAGAGTCATTCCGTAATTTTCTTAACGATAATCCTCAAAACGATAATCGTCGATGAGATTGTCCATGATTTGCTTCAAGTAACTCGATCACTATCGTCTCGACTATCGTTCGCAGTTTGAGAGCGTTTGGTGCATTTTGAAAGTTAAATTGGCTGTCAAAATTGTCAATAAAATGCACTTTTAGCATTTGTTGTTTTGTGTTTGGTTCCGATTGAAAGCGAAAATTATTTTGAAAAGTGAGTTGTTTTTTTATATTTTTACCAATAATTAATTTAAATGTAAACACTTAATAGGGCAGTCACGCAATCTCAAATTTAGCGAAACGCTATCCTTTTGTAGATAGCTTTTCGACGATTATCGAATTACGTGAAGCCAATAAAGACAACACTATCGCTCAAACGATATCGTCTGACTATAATCGAGTTAAGGAATGACCCCCCCCCCTGAACAACTTCTAGCGCTAGGTCTAAATAACCCTAAGTTGAGCCAGCATTGTATGTACATATGTATATTAATTAGTATAAATTAAATGTAATCAACAGAATACTGTAAGTCAATTAATGAATAAATGAATAAATAAATAAATAAATAAATAAGAAATAAATATGTATCAACTAAAAAAACGAAAAGCTTTTATGAAAATCGTACAAGAAATAAAGATATGTTTTTCAGTCGTACAATTTTTGTTGAGCGATTTTTGCGACTGAATAATCAAGCGATTGTTTGACAGGCTTTTTGTGTCATAGATGTTAAGACCGAATATTTATTTTTGAGTTATAAATGTAAGGTAAAAAATAAAACAAAATTGGAAGAAAATAAGTAGTTAGTTTAAGTAAGTTGTGGTTTCGCAACAGTTTTGTTTTTTAAATGAGAACCAATATATGGCAATATATGGTAGACATTTTAGAGATGAAACAGTTGCGAAACTAAATGTTTTATGTGCGCTTTTTTGTTCGCCTGGAATTTGCCTAGCGAAATTTCGTTCGTCTTCTAAAAATAAGTGAAAATTTCAGCTGCCAATTGCATTACATTCCACCCGAAATGAATGTGCCTACACAATAAGGGGAATTTTTCGAGCATTTAATTTCGGGTGAAACTCACAGTAGGCGAAAAGTCAAAATTGCCGGACGGGATGTTGTTCGAGTGAAACTCGCAATAACGCTGATTATTTTCCCCTCACGAAAAAGCGGTTCGAACATTTTCCCACGATGAATTTCTACCACTTTTATTCCCACCAAACTGATTTGTTCACCATTTTGGTTGGAAAAACCTTCAATCTGGGAACACTGCTTTAAATTTGAATCTTTAATATTGTGAACTATGCTTTGAAAGTGCATATGTACACTGCTTATGCTGATGATGTTAGGTGCGTTCAGGTCAGACAGTCATTTGGATTTTATCAGTGATATCGATTGGGATTTAAGTTTGTTACAAATACGGTTTGCTGACCATAGCTAATTATAAAACGAAAATCATGTTTTAAGAATTTTTATTCAGCAAGGCCTGGTGTAAAAATTAATTTCATTCGCCTGAGTGTCCACGATTCAAATTAATATAATAAATTATTGTTTTAAATGCAGTAACTTTTTGTTGTAAATTTGATGATTATAGTGAAAAGTGAAAATATTTCTTAGAAGTAGTGGAATCAATTCTAGTATATTTGTGGGTAATATTGATAAAAAAAAAATAATTTCATTTGGTCAGAATTTAATTATTATTTCAAAATATTGAGAAATTTCTGAAATGATTGCTCCAATAGGCGTAGTATAAATTATGGTCAAAATAGAATCAAAACAATAAGATAAATGATTTGTACCCGAATCTTTGGAGAAGATTTCAATAAATAATTTCAGGAAAATTGAATAAAACATTCAATTCAAGATTTTAGATCGAATCTTTCAAGCAGAATATTGAAATGAAGTATTTCCAGAGTTCTTAATCTTACGGAACGGTTATGTCATCAATATAGCACTCTAATCCCAAATTAATTGACATTCCAATGACTTACTTTAACCAAATCACGCATGTGCTAATCATTTTTTTCGGCAAAATATTTTCATCAAAGAACAAAAATTCCATAGCGGTCGACAAAATTCTGACCACTTCCACTGCGATTGCACCACTTTCTTGACTAATGTCAGCATATTTGGATTCATGGTTCAATTTAAACGCTATAGCCCTCCCCCACGCGCGCCAAAAAAAAAATAAAAACTCCGCAATCTCACAGACAAATCTGACCGTGTGGTGGCGCGGCTGACGTGCCATAGTGGACCAACTCATATACAAGTCATGATTTCCACACAAGCAGCCCATTATCTTGGTTCCAAAAATTTAATGTTCAATTGAAAATGTAGACCAAGTTGCCGCCGCTGCTGCTGCTGCCGTAGTGAACTAAGGAGGGAACTGCAGTGGCGGCATCGACGACGGTGCTGCTGGCTGCTAACTACGAGTGATTTATACAAGAGGTTGCTGGCGAGTTGCTTGATTCCATGGATCCAAACGTGCACTATGCTAAGGCAAGTGTCGTTCCAAAATAACTCGTCCATCTTGGGTTTTCATCGGTCATAGTGGAGATCGTAGAAGTATGTGTGGCTGTGTGGAAGCGTGTCCTCAGTATGCAATTCGGATCGTGCTATGATTTTTGGACTTAAACGACAACGACCAACAATGATGATGGTGAGTAATAGAACGAGGTGTGTCCCGTTTTTGCATTTTGCCGCATTCAATTCCAGCTCCCATGGTGACTAAGTGGAATTTACGATGTTGAAGGATTATTCTGAAGGTTTTCCGTTCGGTTGCGATTTTTCAAAAAAAAAAAAAAACAAAACAAAAGTCTTATAGATCAGCGCCTACGATTTGTTAAATTCACTGATCCATGCGGATAGTGGATAGTGGATATGGACAATGGGTTGTGTATGTAGATATAGCCAGATTGTGTATAGATGGAGACACAAATCCTAGGAATTTAAGTTAAGTTCATTGTGTTGTGACATCCAAAAGGGCTGGCGATGGTTTTATTACTTTTTTTTCTTTGTAGGCGTTACGATATTAAGGTCACAATAAGTCACATAGAGGTTTTGTGTAACGATGTATAAGATGGCAGATTGAGTCTTAGATTATTTTGTCAACTTACCTACATAGATAGTTAAGGATTTAAGTCATGAATGTTTGCACGGGTTTACATACCTGAAAGAAAATAAAGAGTGGAAATATTTAAATTTTGATCAATGTGAAATATAGGTTATATGTAGATGTTTTCCTTATTAATGATGATGGTTATTTGTTAAAAATTTCTTAAAAGAATTTTTGAAGCCAGAGAATTATATAAAAAGTTGTCCTTTGGGAAGAAACAAGTATTTTGATAAAAGTAGGTTTGGATCAAAATTTATTATTGGTGAAATCAAAGGGTCTAAAACTGTGCACCTATTTACAGTCGTTTAAGTTGAACGAAAATGAAATTTTTGGATTTCCATAAAATGTTTAACTTCCCTCTTTTTCAGTTCACACTCACTTTAAGCCTTGAAATTACCAAGAGGAAGTAGAGAAAATGATTGAATCTGTTATTTTCGTTCCAGTTGTGGTTTGGTTACCAATTTAAAGTATAGAGAATTTAAGATCGAGCCCTAATAGAAACTGTAATAAGATGTTTCGGCTAGAGGCAGGCATTGCTTGGCTTGGCGGAGTTCACTCCGCTTTAGAATTTAATCTAAATGTTGGGTAATGAATTTTTTAGGTAGAGTAAGACAACCATTTTAATTAGTATTGTCATTGGTATTTAGTATTTACACTTGTTATTGTTATTGGTATACTTTATAAGAGTTTTCTATAAAAATTCCCGATAGTTTCTTTCCCATCTTCAAGTAACTCATTGGACAAGATTCTCCTCTCAGAGTTCCGACTATTTATTTCCCTAGGTCGTCTATTAGGGAGAAGGGCATTCTATAATAACCCCGACCGATTAGTTCTTCTTAGCCCCTCTTCAAAGGCGTTCATTGGACAAGGTTCTGCATCGAGAGTTCCAACCGTTTATTTCCATGTGTTTTCGTAGTAGGGGCAAGGGCTTCCAATGAGATCCCCGACCGTTTAGTTCCTTTGGCCTTCTCTTCAAGAAGCTCAATCAACAAGATCCTTCGAGAGTTCGGACCATTTAGTTCCCTAGGTTGTGTACTAGGGACTTAGGTTTTCCGATAAGGATTCCCGAACCCATTTTGTTTCTTAATGTTCCACTTCATGGATTCCGCTGAACAAGGTGCTCCTCCTAGAGTTTCTAATCGTTTTGTTCCTTAAGTTACGTGCTGTGACACTTTATATGAAGTACCGTTTTATTTAATTTAGGAAGACAAATATTATGAACGACATTTATAAGAAATACCGTGTTAGAAATTAGAAACCATAAAATAAAATAAAAGAAAATTATGAATTGAAGTAAAATAAATAAAACTTTTAATTTGGAGTTAAGACCTTCCAAGCCCAAGTTTTGTTGGGACATATATTATTTAGGTTGAGAATCGAGCTCAAGACCTTCAGCGTAAAAGTCCCTTGTATTAATTATTACGCCACGGGAGAGTATGGAAGGACAAATTTTATAGGTTGCTGAATGGCACACGATGAGTAACATGATGCTAATAGATACCTATTTGAAATGGGTGATAATAGATACTCAATTTATCTAGAACTTAAAAAATTATCACGGCTAAACTCTTTTCATAGAGAAAACTGTGTTAAGCGGTGGGTATCGATCGAGTTTGCATCGAAATGTCAAATTTTGTTAGTGATGGCATCGTTAATTCTGGATGTCGTTATTTTCATCCATTTCTCTAAGGGATTAGAAAAAAAATCACGCTCGGCTTATGGGCGTAATTAGAGGGATCTTTGAAGGACTATGCCTCTAGTGTTGCTGTTAATGCCAGAGTTTCAAACTTTTCTTTCTATGACGATGTTAAAAAATTCGCATGATAACAAATTTCATTGTATAAAATCTTTTTGCGAAAACTGCCATAGTAAATAATTCCTGGCTCTAAACCACACTGAAATGGACCTATTAGGTTGTTAACAAATTACTTATAAGCGTTCACATTGCTGATTTAAGTTTAGATAAGTTAAGTTAACAGCCGTACAGCTTTTTTTTATATTTTAAAGCAAACAAAAATCACGGATTTATTATTCAATTTTCGTATTTCAGATATTTTTCTTTTCATTGATATTTTTTTCGCACAACAAATTAGCAAAAAACGCTTCAATATTTGTTTCAATATTTGTTTTTTCTTCATACAAATTAAAACGTCAAAGATGCTGCACGTGAAAAGTTAAAAGTTGATGAACTCCTGGCTCCTGCAGCATCGACTCTAGCTCCGTTTGCTGCTGCGTTGCGTTGTGTTCGTGCATTGAATTTTTGTGTATTGAATATTTGGACAGCTATTTCAGCTGCAGCTCCAGTTTGAGCTACGTTTCCATTGTATTCAGGCGTTAAATGGTGCTACTACCTAATAGCCGATTTCGAAATAGTTACACGAGTTTGCAGAAATGATTTATTCAAATTCTCATACATCGACTTCAATACTTCAACGATGTTGCCTTGATCGCCTTTGCATACCTCAATTCAGGTCCTGTTACCTTGACAAGTTCCCTTTACTTTAAGATAAAACTTCCAAACCACATTCCTGCTATGACTTTTTTCTATTTTCTCCATCTCATGATTATTATACTGCTTGCTTGTTCCATTCCTCTCTGTTCGTAGAGCTTTGTATGTTTCTTGTTTAGCTGTAATTGCTTGAAAACAACATGGGGACTCTTGAGTCCTTTACAATCCACGATATCAACCCATACATACCTAGAAACTTACACTCAAACCAATGAACGGCCTAATTCCTAAACGCAAAACTTGCGCAAATTATGCTAAGCGCACGACAGTTTAAAAATAAAAACATAAACATCCCTGCAAAGCAGATTGTCCCAAAATGTAGTAGATTTTTGTTTTCTTGCGCAAATGCAAATGTAAAAAATATTTTGCTTTTTGCCTTTGCTTTGCATGTGTTTTGCATTTAGGAATGTGGCTTACCTCATGTTACAAATAATTTACTTGTTAAAATTAGTTTCTTAATCAACTTTTGTACGAGTCGACTGGACTCTTTCTGAAATATTTTTATAATAAATTTAAAAGAAACATACAATTTGACATTTATCTAGGTTCAACCATTTGTATAAGTTTCAAATTTTAGCTACCATTTCTAGCTTCATTGATGTCGAGCATATAATAAGTTGATATTTTCTAAACGCCCTCGTTCATAGAATCGCTGGCACTATATAAGAGTTCACATTAGGTGGCCACTTGTAGATCAAACATTCAAACAGTAAACAAAAACACGACTTAAACCTGCAGCAGCAGCGCCAGCATCAGGCATTCTGATCAACACTGTTTACATTGAAGTGGTACCTACTATTGAAACAAAAAAATACGTCTCGTTGCCACTTTATAAAACGCGAATATTTTACGTGAATAATTGTCCATTGGTACAAAAATGAAAGTACACACTTGTATGAGACATAAACAAGGTACAACTATCTTAAAAAAAAGTTGGTTCGGACCCCAACCCATTGCAAGTGGCAAAAGGCCTTGCAACTTGTAGGTATAGTAGAAAAATAAAAAAAAATATAGATCGTTTTTCTGTTGTTGTTTTTGTCGCATAAAAACCAAGTTGGACACATATATCTAATAGAAGTAGAAGACATAAATTCGTGGGACTATTGGTTTGGTTCATTGCGAAATAATTTTTGTGGTGCTGTGATCGATTGATCAGGCGTGGTCGGAGGCATAAGATTTTTAGCTTAAAGTATCTGAAAGTTGTATTTCGTCTAAAAATGGATAAAAAACTTATGCAATTTATAAGAAACAAAATGCGAGAGTGATTTAAAAAATATATATATTTGCTGACAGAAAAGGCAGAAATAAGATGAAAAATATAGTCTAGGAGGTTGTGTTGGAAAAGACAAAATAGTAAAGATGTGGAAGTAAATCAAATAGGAATTATTTTCATAACAAAGTGCTTATCTCTGACGTTTCTTTTAAGCATAATAATATTTGTCTATCAAATCTGACAGAATAATCAAACCAAATTATGAAATTTAACGTAGGTATTCCGTTAACAAAGGATAACTGATAAGAACTGTATGAGCGATAGACTTTCAGTCGTATTTATTAGATTTTTGTCTATACTTAGACATAGTCTAACTATTTTCAAATTGGTGGAAATATCACATTATTCTTGAGTCTAAGTAAGGCAGCTATAAGACAACAATAAAACAAGGTTTTTGAACACATTTTCCAAAGTTAGACAACGTTTATAAATAAGACCATTTGTGTTCCAGTTAACAAATTTCTTAAAGCTGTGTAGCTTTTGTAATAATTAAATTTTCGAAATAAATATAAAAATTATAAGAAGGACATTAAATCTCCTTCATTTTCTACCTCAAAACTTTTTTCCCTGCCTGCAGTAGTAACAAAGATATTAAGAAAACAACCAATTCAATATGGAAACCCTTTTATTGGAGATAATCTTAACTAATAATTTATATTTATCCTTCTTCGTATAAATCTCTTTCCAAAAAAGGCAATTCTGCTTCCCAGACTATAGGGCAAGACTAAGATCGTGTATCTTAAGTCGTTCGTGTAATTCAAGACCTATTTTTTTTTTCAAGGTGTGGTTTTGCTTTGATTCTAACTGCGAATCTAATTCCACTCTTCACTCTATTTTTCCTTATAGCCTCCCTAGTTTATTTAATGAACAAAAAAAAATAATACATCATTGAGGATTGCAGTGAATGTCTTCATGTCTTAAGGTCTCTTCCAGTGTTTCACATTCAAATAATAAATAATTCATATGGGAACTTAAACATACTTGTACTTAACATGGTAATGGGAATTCACTTTCAAAGGTGACTTGATTGCAATTTAAACAAAAACAACAACATCTTATTCTATATACTTACAGTGGAGAGTTAAATTATGCTATAAACAATTTATTATAAACCATTGAAATTTAGATCCATTTTTTTTTATAGTTTATGGGATAAATTCTTGGAATTAAGTATAATAGCACAGGCTATTAGGTTTACATTCCGCTATTAGTTGTAATATTCATAAAAAAAAAATAATTTATGGTCATTGTTGTTAATACAAATTAAACTATTAAACCACGACTGGGTAATTACTGTAAATGGTTCTGGGTTCCATAAAGAAGAATTTATAAGTTGAAAAGTTGATTTTTTTAGCGAGCATCGTGACTGAAGAACAAAGACTTTCAATTAATATAAATAAAGGCTGAGTAAATTGTTAATCTAATAAAGGCTTTTTAATGAAAAAGAGAAATACTCTTTTATGGTTAGGTCTTAGGTATTGAAAAATAAAATTTGGATTGTTCAGATTTATTGGTAAAAACACTGTATATAATTTTTCGTTTTTATTTGCTTTATAGGGCTGGTTTCGTGTAGAAAAGAAACTCGGGGTTAAAATCAAAACTAAAAATATGAGATGATGCAGAAGTCCGAAAAAGTTGTTTTCGTCATTTTGTCCGTGGGTCTATATTATTTTTATGAGTTTTTGCGTCCGTTCGTTCACAGTAATTTGAGGTCTAACTTGAACGGATAGACAAATTTACTTTTTTGTGAGCATTTAGTCGTCAAGTAATAGTTGGTGTGTCATTCGGCTAAACAGATGATTGACCAAATTTTCACTCTGAACAAAATTATAAATAATATTAAGACTCAATATCTTTTCCTCGACTTCAAAAGCGTCAAAACTGCCTGAACACAATGGAGATAGAGTTGCAGCCGGAATAGCTGTAAGACACTAGTGAGAAAGACAGTGGATACCACGTCCTCTAAATGGAAAACCTCAAATATTCTGTTATTTTCTCTAAGGCACGTCAAGCCCTACCTCTCTACCTAATTTTATAATTCCACAGTAAAAGAAACTGCTCCATAAAATTGGTAACAATTCTCGGCTACTTTTTTATTTTATTAAATTCACTATAAAAAACTAAAATATTTAGCTTAAGTCTTATTTATTGTCATGGTAAATCTATCTACATACATATAAGTAAATACATCTTAATATGTGTGGACGTACCAGCCGACAAAACTACGCTCAAAATATTATCTATTCTGTAGGAGTAACTTGGGAGAAACAAAGAATTATAAGAAAAGTGAGGTGAGCAGGATTCAATAAAATTATTTTTAAAATTTTATTCTCATTCATCACAACAAATGCTGAAAATTTCATCTTAATCGTTAGAGCGGATTCCGAAAACCAAGAAATAAGAAAAGTGAACATGGCAGTAGGGAGATTTCAATAAAAAAAAATTCCAAAATTTATTTCTCGTTCATCAAAACAAACCCTTAAAATTTCATCAAAATTTTGAGCACGGTTGTCGAAAACTAAAAAACGATAAAAGTGGGCGTAGCAGTGGGTTGATATTATCAAATTTATTTTAATTTTTTTTTTCACTTTTATCATAACACTCGCAATAAATTTCTTCCAAATCGTTACAGCCGTTTCCGAAAAACTAAGAAACAATAAAGATGGGCGTTTGCCTCAATCATCAGAACAAACTCTGAAAAATTCATTAGGATAAATAATTTCAGAGAAACTAAGAAATAAGAAAAGAGGGCGTGGTTGTCGTCGTCTAATCTTTAAATTTTTTTCTCATTTATGGAAATAAACTGTGAAAATTACATACAAATCAATAGAGCTGTTTTCGAGAAACCAATTACAAGAATTGCTCGTTTAAAGTAGTAATAATAAGATATAGGACAGGTACTTATTATTATCGATGTCTAATATATCTACTGTTTATTCCATGTGTTCCATTATTTGTTTTGAATTTATTTGTGAGTTTTTTTGTGGAGGAAAACTCAACAGAAATTTTCTTCATCTTCCCGAATGATGTTCATAACTGTTGATCTATGTGAGTCGCGATATAAGTCTTACTTACTACTTTCAAAAGGAAAAATATTTATACAGGGTGCAGTTCAAAACGTTTCAGTTACAAATTAATTTTGACCACGATTTAGGGTTATCAATTTATTTTTAGCTACATATTGAAGGTAAAGAGAAAAATATTTCATTATAAAATGTAAGTCTAACTAATGCATTAAAAAGGATTTATAAAAACTAAAAATCAATTTTAGACAGGGCGACCCAAAAATTAAATCAATTTAGAGGTTTTTCTACATTAAAACAAAATATGATAACTCAAAAGCTCATAGAATTTAGTATTAAAATATTATAGATTATGAAAATCTTAAGAAAATAATTTAACACGATTATAGTGTTTAAAGAAGTTTAAGCAAGAAATTAACATTGGAGCAGGTTCTTGGTCAATGAAATGCGTTTTTGTTGAAATTAGACGTAATTTGAAGCAAACACCAAATTCCAGATCCCGTGCGATTTTTTCTTGTAGACGCTTACTTTTTAGTTATAAAACAAAAAAATCTATGAAAATTGTATTTAAAAAAATAGAAAAAAAAATTATTGAAATTACGAACCATCCCTGGAAATTTTCAGATTTTCAAGCAAAATTATAAAAAAAAACTCTGGTAGCAACCTCTTTCGAAGTTTTTGATCTTCATCATTTGATTTCAATTTAAACTTCATAATTTCACCCGGTGCCATGCCGGTTGAATTTCGAGAAAGGTATTATTTTTAACATAAGTTTTATTTTGATTTAAATTTATGTCAACGCTACTAATAAACTTCTATACAATCCAAGCATTCCAATTAGATTTTTAAAATAGTTTTTTTTACCAATAAATAAATGAATAACTTTTTAATATAACATATAGACAGAGTGAATGTGTCTATATCTGTAGCCTAATAATAATAAAGTTTATGTTGATGCATCTGATGTGAATAATTTTTTTCATAATAGTAATTTTTTGTTGCTAAAAATAAAATTGCAAGGTAAGGCTGAAGAATTATTTTCTTCAGCAAATAATATACAGATTTTCCATATAACATCATGTGGCATTAAAAAAAAACCTGTTGTGAACATATACATATATACATTTTAATATTAAGTAATTAGTCATACCCAACACATGCTATAGCAACAAGAAGATGACCAAAAATGGACGAACACATTAATGGGTACACTTTTAAGTAGCAATACAGTTTTGAATATCATTATTTTTTATGAAAACAATAGTAAAGCTCAATGGTGGTACAAATAAAACTGCCATAGTAATAGCAAAAACAATTATTATTTTTAATGGGAAACATTTACATAAAGTTAAAGTTGACTTAATATTAAATAATTCTGAAGATACTGGCAATGAGTGTGATAAGAATGAGCAATTAATTTCATTATTTCTTCATGGTTTTCAAAATAGTGGGGCCTGATTCCGTAAAACGAAAACGAACGATATAGTTTTGGCAATAGCTGTCCTTATCTTTCTCTTTCGATTTTGTAGGGATGGGTATTGTCAAAACGATATCGTTCCCTCGTTTTCATTTTACGGAACTAGGCCCCTGTTAGCACAATATTTACACGATGCTTGTTAAATGGTAGAAATAAACTTTCATTTCCGCTTGAGATCTCATTTTCCAGAACATGCCTTAAAAAAATAAATTAATTGGGTGGCGCAGAACCAGAACCTAGTGACTTACTTACAACTCTCAGCCATTCCTGTGTGCGTGATATTCGCAGGAAAGGAGGGGCCTTTCAATTTTCTGCCGAATCCGAACGGCTAAGGTGAGAAGCACTTTTTCATGAAAAGAGATGCTTTTGTAGAATTGGTCGATTTCCCGCAAGAGGTAGTTACCCGTGAAAAAAATTTCAGTTTTTAGGTGGCATAGGCTGGGAATTGAACCCAAGACCTCAGCGCAACAGTCTAACCAACGCACTAATTATTACGTCATGTGCTACTACAGAACATACCTTACTTTTCAAGTTAACAATGTTGACTTAAAAAATGCACCAACTTTAATGTTCAACGCCAGAATAAACGCTTTAACTTCAAAAAACTTTAAAATGCCTAAGGCAGCCTTCAAAACTTTTTAGAAATATTTCAAGATACATAATGTTCCTTAACTGTTTCGTTGTTGTGAACACAATTTTATTTAACTCATTAAAAAGAATGATTGACGTTACTTATTTTTCTTGCAAGTAATCACATTTTATAATTAACAGCAATTAACGGGTGGGCCATCTAGGGATTTCTTTTTAAATTATTTGTTATTTTGACACTAACAGCTGTTTCCTGCTCAAAATCTTGACAGAAAGTCAGTATCATACCTCCGCGGAATGAAATGAGTCGCTTTACGCTTGAACAACGTTATAAATTTGAAAACTTATTTCCAAAGTGAGTGCTGTAGTAAAGCCCAAACACTGCGTTTTTTTGAAAAGAAGAACATTTTCATCTCGGCAGCTATACGTTAACAAACAAAATTGTCGCATCTGAGGCTCGGAAAACCCGCACGTTATTGTCGAGAAGCCATTCACGGAGAGTGACAGTTTTGTGCGGATTATGGAGTGGTTTTGGACCATTTTTCTTCCAAAATGAGCTGGGAACAACGTTTCGGTCAACAGTGGTTGTTACAGAGCCATGTTAACCGACTTTTTTTTAACTGAAATTGAAGCCATGGATTTGGACGACTTCTGGTTCATTCAGAATGGCGCGCCATACCGCACAGCCCATGCCAAAATCGATCTTTTGCGCACCAAATTGCCAAATTGTGTTATCAGGTGGAGCTGCGATTTGACTTCTTTGGACTTTCTTTTGTGGGAAACCCTTAAGGACCGATGGTATGCCAACAATCCGGAAACTTTAGGCCAAGCCAATATAATCCAAGCAATCCATGAGCTACAGCCCGAAACCATCAACAAGTTCTTGAAAAATTGGAGTGACAGAATGCGCTGCTGCGAAGCCAGCCGAGACAGCCACTTGAACGACGTTGTGTTTCATAATTAATGTGAATATTTGCTTTTACTAATAAAGCCATAATGCATGGACAAAATTTAATTTTGTTCATTTTAAAAAGAAGAAACTTGTATTTGGCCTACCCTGTACAGTACATAGATATTCAGCAAAGATAGAAAAAATCAAAAGATTGCATGTTGCATCTATAAGTCCCATCAATCTATTCTTTATTGTCTATTCTATCCATGAACTTTTATGATGGTCATCATAATACAACCACACGTGCATGTTTGAAAACTTCAATGTCGAAATATCCAAGGTCTTAAAAATTCTTTGTCAAACGTGATTTCTAGAATGTATTGTATACATTCATAAAAGCCAAATCTAATTACAATTCATTTACGTCACTTGTGTCTTAAAGTCGTCAAGTGTGGAATGAAGACAATACTTGCTCCACATGATGCAATTGTGTACATATGTATATCTTGAAGGAATGCGGAAAACTTTGAAACTGGATTCTGGTTGAACAAAAAAAAAAACAAATCGCATCGCATCACATCGATCGCACAAGCAAAAAGTGACAGTTTTTTGACAAAGACATACACTACTCGTACAAGAGGTAACTTCGGTAAAGTACTCAACTCTCAATCGGCATAATGTCGAGTGTTCAAGATGTCGTCAAGTTGATCTCATTAATATCGAATTATTGTTGATGATGTGACTGCGATTTAAATCGCTACTGATGGTCAAAAAGCCTTACCGCCTTCGAAGTCCGGCGGAGCGGTGTTGATACTATTTTTCATCGCTAATAGCAGTACAACAGTTTTTTTTTGTTTGCTTTGTTTTAACAATATTGCACTTGATTGTCTTACGATTTGGCCAACAAGTTATGCACACGTTAGTGGTTACACTTTCACTTAAATTCGAGTGTGCAGTAGTTGAACTGGTAGTAGTTGGGAACTTACTTAGTATAAATACTGTAAGCGATGATCATAGCCTCTATAACCAAACAACGTGATATGAAAACTAAAGATGATTAATTATTTAATTTTGTTAAAACCATCAAGACGGAGAGAGAGAGAGATGTGTTAATAAACTTTGTTATTTATATTTTTTTAATTTAAACGTGTTTGCAGTTTAAATTAGATATATAAATTATTAAAAGATATTAAACAAAAAAAAAAAACAACAATAGGGAATGATTGCGTTTGTTGAGTGGGCGGGGGACTTATGTCAAATTTTGCTTTATTATGGAAGATTATTTGATAAATTGTTTCAGCGTTGAGTAAGGACTTTTATTTAATTTGTTTTAATTTATTGTATTGTTGAAATTTAATTGGTTAATCATAATAAATCATTTGTCTTTATATAGATTGAGTGTGTTTTACATAAAATTATGCAAGTAGCATTATATTATACATTTAGGGTTCGTCAAAATGAAGTGAATCATTGCTCTGTTCGATGGGGGTATCAAAAATTTGAATGAAGTCACTGCATGCTTAACACGCATCTGGTCTTGAAGAATTTGTATCCATTGTTTATTTCTAACAAAACTCCCGCACCGCCGCCGCCGCCGCGCCGATGCTCTGTAACGAAATTCTAGCGAAAATTTAATAACGTACGACTTTCATGAGATGATGCTGCTTATTACTGTTGGATGGTTAAATAATTTGGATGAATGAATAATTTTGTATATTTTTGATGGCTCACATTCTGATAAAATTTTATTGAGCAGCGAAATGTTAAAATTCCATTCCTACTAAACGTTCGAAAAAACTGTAATAGCTCAATACAAAAATAGAACGGATTTGAAATTAGAGCGACATCTTTCAGAAATTTCACTTATAATTATCGCTCAATGAATACGTGGCTACAGCCATGCGATTCAACATATTTAAATTTATGTATGTTCCTCAGAACTTTGTCTTTCGCGCATGTCAATCTCTACATGGCTGAACTTCAACAAATGGAAATGTAGGAAATCGAGTGTTTCAAAAAAATATACAGCCCTATTCTTCTGTCCGATCCGATCGAATTTTTCGATTCACGTGAATTGTTCACTTAATTTGTCACAAATTGTTCTTTGAACTCTTCAATCTTTCGAGTTCAATCAATAATTCCCTCTCTATTAATAATTATTTTTGAAGTTCTTGAGAGAATCTAATAGTTCAAATGTTACTTTTAGCGAAATTTATATGCTTTTGGTACATTCGTTTTACTCCGACGGATAACAGAGTACGGAAATTCACGTGAACGTTTAGCAGAATAGGGCTGATAAATATAAAATACTTTCTGGTGCGATAAAAACCATTATTAATTTCCAAAGTTCGAAAGTTTTTCACAGAAAGAGTTTTTAGAAAAAAATTTGTCAGCTTAAATTAAAAAGAATAAATGCTCATATACAAAAATAGGAGAACAAAATACCCGAGAAATAGGGGTGGAGAAAATCGTACTTACTCGTTGTAAGGCTTTTAACATAAGAAATGTTTAAACGGAGGCATACAATGTAAAAAAATCAACAGAATTTCATAAATATGAAACGCCTAGTAGGCAAAGGGGGTGAAACGTGAGGGGAATAAACAAAATAAACAAAATAATCAAAATAAACAAAATAAACTAAATTATTTCGTTCATGCTTTGTTCTTATTAGTCTGAGGAAACGAAATACGAAGAAGATGATAAAACGGACAGAAAAAAAGGAAAAATGTTCGTAGGAAAAAAATGGGTATGTTTTTGATGATTATTTTTGCGAAATCTGAAAAATACCCGATTTGCGTTTATTTAAATGCTTATATCTTTTGATCCAATTATCCGATTTTCAATACTAAGGTATATAATTAAAGGAAAAATGACTGGCGTGTTAGAGCAAACAAAAATTTTCAAAATCATTTAACTTCCTTGAGAACGGGTTTAATAAATTACTAATTTATCAAAATAAATAAATACAAACGATTTAATGCGTTAACAAGACTTTATTGAAGGACTGTAAATAGTTGACTTATGTAGTTAGTTACTTCACCGTTCACGGTCGACACAAGAATGAATTTTATCCAGCACAGTATTATTTGTATACTACTGTATAGTGGTCCCATTCTCTCATTTGGGATTGTTACTATCATTCAAAATTTTATACTAAAAACATGAAAATAAATATCGGACAAATAATTTAATTTAATGAGGAAGTTGATAAAAACAAAAAAAGCATTAAAATACTTTCAACCACCAATTGGCGAGAGGGAGATAGTATTCTAAAGCCGGCGGCGGCGGAGTTTGTTTAATAAAAAATCACAATCGTGGCAAATTTGCTTCACGTCGGAAAAAAATGCTAAATGTTCATATGTACCTAAATTTGTAGTCGGTATAATAATTGTAAAGATACTATGTGTTTGGTTTGGCTTGCTTATAACTTCGGTTCTAATAATCCGTTCATTAAGGTCTTAAAATTTAGCTAGAATATCGGACTACATTTTTTTCATTATATCATTGCACAGTCACATAAAACTATATATGAAAAACCTTATTAAATTGCGTATTTAATAGAAACAAAAATTTAATACAAAACAATAATTTTTTAAAGGTATTTGATCCTTTTTAGGAAAGTTATGATGTTGGTACCTATGTTCAGAAAAGTTGCTCAACTATGCTGGAATCATTTTTTTTATTTATTTGAACAAAAAGACTTCATAAATTAGTGTTTTATTTAATTAAAAAAAAATTACAAAAAAAAACATCTATCAGCTATTAAAAATTTTAAAGAAAAATAAATTTAATAATAGAAAATTTGAGGCTCTTTAATTTTTAAATTTAAAAAATTGGTCGACAATCTATTTCCGTTTATTTTATCGCTTTTAAGACCATGTTCAACCAACATACATTTTTGATTGTGGTTTTGTTTCGTAGAAAATTGGAAATTAAAAAATAACCTAAAAGGGGAAAAATCGTTTATTTTTCAAAATGAACTTTTGAATTTGCAAGAAAAATTATTCAATTTGGGAAGAAACTAATTCAACCAAGATGCACGAGCACCAAATGCATTGTGAGAAAGTATGGTGGAATTATAGGTTCGTGCTTCTTCTTAGACGGAACTGAACTGGTGAATCCTGCAGATCGATGACAAGGAACTTTTTCTGGTCTAAACTCGATGATATTTAAACCGGTTTCAGATCTCCAGATGAATTAACAGTCAACCAGATTGACCGTGATCGATTCAAGACGCTTCTCCAGTATCATCGATGTCGGAAGATTCTGGGGGGCCAAGATTGATTTGGACCACTACCTCGCTGTAGCCAAAGTCCACGTACGGAGGCAGATATTCCGATCACGTCAAAAACCGGAAATACAGGAAGTTCGACATCGGAACACTTCAATCGCAGGAGTTCAATGGGTTCTTTTAGGATCGTGTCTCTTATAACCTTTTGAGGGGTTCTACGCCACTAATATCAATTATTGAGAACCAGTGGCAATTTTGCAAAAAAAAACCATCAGGAATGCCACCTCTGGGTTTCACACGACCACCACAAACTTAGACGATGACGTAGACCAGTATTTCCGTCCACCCGATCTCGGATAAATGAAGATAACCTGCCGAGCTGTTCAAAGCACCAGATCATCTGCGAAATTTGGTCGGACAAAACCATGTCCGGTGAATAGGACCTTAGCATTATTTGGCTGATCCTAAAGAAAGAAGATCCTCCAAACTATGCCCACTTCATAGACATCGGTCTAGTTTGGCAATACCTACACAAATTGTATAGGATAACAATGAAGAACGCAGGCTGATCCATCAAAGTCGGGAAAGACCTCACCGATATCTATGATGACAAAAATTAATGTATTTGAGGCATTGCGCTGAAGCGCGACTTCTTTAAAAGAGCTTTTGAAAGAATAGTGCAAAACTATCAAGAAAGGACACAGTAAACATCGACATCTCGGGCAGCGGTAGTTAGAGACTTGGTCTATCTACAAAGGTTCTGCTATCAATTAGCCATTGACTAATGATGATTTTTATGGTTAAATTCGCAAAGTGGCGACGTAAACTTCCTATACCTACACATGATCCTGCAATTTAACACTCTTAGATTCTAAAATAAAAGTCCTACTCTTTTCAAAAAATATATAAGGCAGAACCTTTGTCTCATAATTTGCTTGCTTTAATCTTGAATATTTTTATAAAACAGATTTTCTGGTCAAGGTCATAGATTTTGGTATTTGGATATCTTTATTTTTTTTGAACATAACACAACACGAATTACCGTTTTTCGACTAAGTTTTTCATTATTGTAATAATTGTTTCACATTGAAATGTCAAAAATTGACATAAACACAAACAAGCTAAACAAAAAAAAACATCCCAAATCAAAAATCAAAAAAAAACATCTTCTTCAATTCTTATCTCAAATTATGTAAACAAAAGCTCAACCTCAAAACTCATGTTCTTCACTCAAACATATAAAATAAAAGAACATCAAACGAAGGCCAGTAAAAATATAAACAAAACAACCATAAATATACATCAACTTCAACTGAACTCTATTATTATTATCTTCATCATACCGAAAGTATCTTTCTCGTATAAAAGTCTTGAAACTCAATTCTCATCTTGTACGGGCGTTCAGTCAGCATAATTTGTTTTTTTTTTTTTTTTTATAGAAGAATATTGTAAAAAGAAACAAAACAAACAAAAACAGACTTTTCCATCATCATCGTTTCGGTTATCGGACATCATCTTCATGAGAATTCACTGGACCACAAAGTGGTGTGGCGCAGTGTTCGGTATGATGGCACACCAGCATCAGCACCACAATTCCAAACATAACACCGGTCATCATTTGGAACTGGTTGAAGTGGAACGCCAGCCATCTCTCAAGATGCTCAGATATTTTATGAAAACCTTGACCTGGGATACGTTCCGCTACTGTTATTAACTCCGTATTTACATTAACACAAGCTCCTCTGCCATATAACCAGCATAAAATTGCAGTTTAATGAGCTCATCCTCGGTTCGGCAATGTATAAGTTCAAGATTCGAATGAAGAGGTTGTTAGCCCTTTCCCAGTGTCAAGCTGTTGCGATAGAAAGTTATAAATGCATAGATTGGATGCAAATCAAAAATATGCCAACAATCTGACACCATGCATATAAATAGATAGGAAGTGTGATTTTGGATCTAGTTTTTGAAAGCTCCTCGTCATCGGTGCAAAAAAAAAAAAACAAAAATACTTTTTCCTCATTATTTTCTTCTACTGCAGTCGAAGAAACAAAAGAGTTGATGTACAAACCTAGCAATAATGATCAATATGCCTTCATAAGAGGCGTACAATCAAATTGATAAAGAAACATAAGTGCGCTCATGGAAAATTTGAATTTCCCAGAGAAAGCGAACGGAAGAAGTAAATTTGTATGTCTCTCTGTCTGTCTGTCTGTTTCTTTGAGATTATGATGTTTAAAGGAGGAAAATTGTTTTAATGCAGCACACTTTTTGTCGAAAGGCGATAATCGCAAGGCATCTAATCAAAGTGTGATAATTTATATAAATGGAGTTGGTATACAAGTCAACAATTTGCTGGAAAGGTATTTCAAAAAGGTGAACCTCAATTATCAGCCTGGAGTCTCGGGTAAGGTTGTTGTGATTATATAGATTAACTGAATAGAGTAAAATGAGCGAACGAAGATGATGGTGGTTATGTGGAAGAGTAGTTTCAGGCAACTACTCTAACGATAATTTAAGTAATTTTTTTTTAAATTTGATTGAGAGCTGTAAGGTTTTGTTAATATAAAAAAAATTTAAAAAGAATAAATCATTCAAATTCCCAAATGATAATCATTTCACTTAAAAATAGTTCCTCTGAGAATATTAACAGTCGTATTTATAAACCCATTCCAAAGTATGTCTAACTTTGGATAGCTGTCCAAGTCCAAAACCTTATTTATAATCATATTCCATCAAGTGTCTAACTTAGACACTGAAATTGGTTGTCCAAACCTATTCTAAAGTGGGAACGTTCAATGAAAAAAAAATTGAAAAATAATCTTCAAATCAACGAAATGTTCATTGAACGTATCCAAATGCTCACAATATTGACATATTACAGGGATGTGAGTGAGTGTATGAGAAAATTTGTAGGCCACTATTGGAATGCGTTTATAAATAAGGAGATGTCCAACTTTTTAGACAATGGCTAGCTGGACAACTGCCCAAGTGTGTTCTAAGGAAATCTAATAAATACGACTGTAAATGTTCAAGCCAAATTCATTGATAGTTTCAAAATGGTAATTAACATGTTTTTTTTTTTTACTTTGCTTTCTTATAAACATCCAAACCATATAAATTCCTATTTATTTGTACATGTGTAATATTGCCGGAAACATTGAAGAGTGCCACTTGCATCGCTGCACAACTAACCACCCGAAATAATTATATTACCAAACCATTTCATTCAAGTCAACCAAAACCACCACCGCACCGCAACACTACCACCACCACAATCATCAGCATTCACTTCAATTATTATTATTGGTTGGTCTATATTATTAATGACTTTTGTAAGACTTTTTGTATAAGACCACCACAAAATTGAGCCACGAATAAGTTCCAGTTTTTTTTTATTGCCTTAAGGCTTTGAAAAATTCATTATGTCAACCAGTGGGCGATGATGATGGTGGGTTACCACCCTAGTGAACTGATTTTTTTTTTTTTTAAGTTAAATTAATAAATAGCAACGCTATATAAATTGTATGTCCTTTTACTTGAGCCAGTTAAAAATAATTACACTTGTAATATTTAGTTTTATCTGCAAGACTATGGGCTGTCAGTCGTTTGACTTTAGTGTAGACCAAATCACATCTTGTCTATGTTTAGAGTTACCATCAGGATATTTTTTTTTAAAGAGGTATTCCTATGAAAAATGTTGTGTTAAGATCACAGAAACAGCATTATCCTAATGATTTAAATTTTCAAATATTTTTTTAAGGATTTTTTTATTTATATTTTTTAAAGTTTTTCGGTTTAGCAAAAAAAAATTACAGAAAAAATTCTTATTTTTTTTTTTTAAACAAAAAATTATAAAATTCGTTTCTTATGCTACTTCTCATAACCAATGTAATGGTATCTTGTTAATTGAGCTCCAATTCGATTTTTGTTGTTTCTACGAATTTTTTTTGTCTGCGATATCCGACTTAAAAATGAAAAGATGCTTCTGTTTTTGATCACCAAAGTTTTAGCAACAATAATTATTACTATTAATGTTTTGCTGCCTTAAAAAATATTACTTACTCGACTATCTATGATTCAGAATGAAGTCACCTAAAACTTGTCTCACAACGATACCAAATATTTATAGTTTCTTAAGAAATTCAATAGAAAGCTTCACACCAAAATTCAGCTTTCCCCCAAACGTTTGTCAATGTCTCTATCAAGAAATCAATTTAAAAATTCCACTATAAATTTTTGGCCTGTGGATTTATGATCAAGTGTAAAAATATTAGCATGCTTTGTGAATTAGTCAACTTATGACTTGCATCCAACGAAGAAAAAATAAAAATTGCACTCTCTCCCAAATTGTGACCACCTCTCTGCCCTTGCTATAATTTATTTGGTTTCGAAAAATGGAAAAGGAAAATATATCTCAATCCAGCATATTGTTTTACTCTCTCTTTTGAAAAAAAAAACTTAATTTATACGCATACTTTTTTGCTACTACTGTGCCCAGTCCAAAATTCAAATGGAAATAAATGGTGTCCGGTACTTTCTTACAGTATTTATTCAAATCTTTGTATTTTCGAATCTTTGTCTTTGTCCTTGTCCTTTGAAACTTTGTCTCTCCAAACATTAACTCTTGTGGGAGATTCCACCAGAGTTTTAAAATTTCAAAATTCATTTTTAATGGCTGGTAAAGAAGAATTTTGACAAGGTTAACAATAGTAAATTTTGTGATACGTTCTTAACGTTCCATCAATTCTCAAATGCAGCAGGTAATATTTTTTAAAATCCTAAATAGAACAAGCTATTTTTTCTTCTTTCTTTCTTCTTCTGTTCTCTTTCTACATAATCGTAGAGGAGTTCCACAGGGCTCCATTCTTGCTTGGACCTCTTTTTTTTTTCTCACCATTTTTAATAAAATTATAATTTTCCCTTCCACTCAAATGTACGCTGTTGATCTATACAATAATTATGAATTCACTAAGAAAAGAACTCTGCAGAAATAGATATAATCAATTTAAGTTGGAAAAATAAATCCACTTGGTCAGAACAATCTTATGGTCTTATTTCCAAATGTCGTCTTACTTTAGACAACTGTCAAACTTTGTTCAAAAACCTTGTTTATTGTTGTCTTTTAGCTGCCTAACTTAGACACAAGAGTAGATTGTCTTAACCGTGAATAATTTGATATTTATTTTTATTAAATAAAGAATATTTCCACCAATTTGAGAATAGTGAAACAATGTCTAAGTAGACAAATCGAAAATGAAAATCGTATTTTTCTTGAAAACGTGCTAACACATTAAAATTCACAAATTTTAAATATGTACTACAATACTACATTTATACATTTTGCTAAAAAAAAAAATCCAAAAAAGGGTTTTTAATAATATAGGGCCTACAATTTAAGCACGTTTTTTTATTTTCAATTTTCTCAAAAACATGTCATCGGCTTTTGATCAAGTTTTTATTGAAATTTTTTTTAAAGCATTGCATACTAAAATTAAAAAATTTACCTACGATATACATATTTATAGAATTTTTTAAAAAAGTTTTAAAATTTTTGTTTGAAAACTTAATACTTCAAAAACGAATCTGTCGATTTATGTTAAACTTAGTACTTGTAGAGTATTTTTTAGACATTATCAGCAGATTTAAAAAACAAATTGTCTTTATAACCAAAAATAACGGTACCTACCATAAAAGTGTTTAATAATCAAATTGTTCTCAAAAACGACACAAACGATTTTAATTTTAAAATTTTTCTGTGAACTATAAGTATTATTTACTGACTTACACAGGCACAAATTACACTACGCCATAACAGTAACAGAAGATACCTTTTATAAAATTTATAAAATAAGTTTTAATTAACTTTCATATCAAAATTTTCAAAAAAAAATATGTATTAGAAAAACTTCAAAATTATTTTTTAAAAATTCTATATTAATTTCAATGATTTTTTTCAAAATTAAATTTTTATATTTATATCACCAAATACTAAAAATTACGGTACCAATTTAAAAAAAAAAAAAAAAACCGTTTAAACAATTTGTAAAATTTTAGTTTTCATAAAAAATCAAGATTCAAAAATCGTCAAAAACATCGAGAACGCATTTCAGTGACTATAAGAACGTACTTCAAAGTTAATTTCTTGCTTAACCTCTTAAAAAAACCTCTATAACTTGTGATTAAGAAATAACTAATACTGATGTACAGGGAGCGTTAAAATTCCTTTTTTTTAAATTATTTTCTAATGATTTTCATAACCTGCAATATTTTAATAAAAAATAAATAAATAAACTGATCGGCGCGACAGTTCGTGTAGCACTAGGGCCTATTGACTTACAACTCTCAACTATTCTGGTGTGCGTGTTATTGGCAGGAATAAAGGGGACCTACAATTTTCTGCTGAATCCAAACGGTTAGGATGAGAAGCACTTTTTCATGACAAGAGATACTACTGGAGGGTTTGTCAATTCCTCGCAAGAGGCAGTAACCCGTGAAAAACATTTCTGTTTTTAGGTGGCATAGGATGGGAATCGAACCAAGACCTACGGCGTAGCAGTCTAACGCACTAACCATTACGCCACGAGCTGCTTCCATATTTTAATACTTAATTCAAATAGTTTTTGAGTTATAACATTTTTTTTTTAATTTAGAAAAATCTTTACTTTGATTTAATTTTTGGGTCACCCTCTCCAAAATTGATTTGAATTTTTTACCATTTTTTTTTTTGTTAACACTGCCTAATATTTTTTTTATTCTATAATGAAATATTTATTACCTTCACAGTGTTTCGATCGATAATCCTAAAAGGTGGTAAAAATGAATTTGTTACTGAATCGTTTAAAACGGCACCCTGCATAAATATTCTAGGGCTCATTAAAATTTTTTGTTTCTGAAAGCTTATCTTAGTTCTGCAATTTCGTAAAAGTTATAAATCTTATCATAACTCACAACTTAGATCATTCTGAACATTTTTTTGTTCAACTAGTAAAATAATTTTAATGCAAGTTTTCCCTTACCCAACATTTAAGAATGCTTATAAATTTTCAAAAATCAAAACGATTTTATTAACAAACAAAAAAACATAGAAATATGTGTTTTTTTATGGGCCCATGTACTTTAAAATGTACACAATGTTTATCCCATCGAAAATTCATAATTATTTCATTCGCATACACTGGGGCGTATACGTAATCTTTTTTTTTTCATCTCCTTCTACTTCATAATTTCCTTCATTGAACACCATCACTTATACTTTCGATCATTGTAACCAATTCACTTGTTAATGTAATCGAAATTTTTTTCAAATTATGCCATAATTTTCCAACATTGCATTACGATTGATTCTAAATCAATGTGGAACTTCATATGATGCATTATGTACACAATAATCATTGCTCGCTCCGCAGTCCGCAGTCCGCATGCCGGCTGCGTACACAATATTATTCTCTTCCTCTACCTATATTAGAGCCAGTGGCACAGTGGTGTGGAGAATATAGTGTTGCAGATACAATAGTAGCGAGTATAAAGTCTGGTATTATAATCGCTCAAGCCAAACCGACTTGAGACCATTGGATTATGGACTCTGGAGCTCTGGACACACTGTGATTTGGAATATAGCATAACAATTTCAACTTGGATTTATAATTTTTTTTTTTTTGCTTCTCTTCATCGTACTTTTGCTCCCTAATGGCAAAATGTGTTATAATGTGTATAAGTTACTAAATAAAGTAAGACAATCATTGGACGTTATCCGAACCAAACTCCTCGTCATCGTATGTAATATATAAAAAGAGTAAGATAGTCTTTTTTTTTATTATTTTTGCTTTATTATTTATGCATATCGAGTGATCGGAATTTCTAAGTTGAGTAATATTAAAGCAAGCAAAAATAAAAAATATATATAATAAAACAAGAAAATTTACTGCGTTATTATGCAAAGTGGAAGAAAATGAACAACAAAAAAACAAGCCTCAGAAACAAATGTGTAAGAGAAAACGACAGTAAAAAAAACATTGAAAGAGACGAAGAAAATATGGAGCAGAAAAAAAGCAGTTCAGCCATAAGGTTATGCACTGAGGATTTAAATTTTATAGTCAGCAAAAGTAATCACTAGGTTATTAGCAGTGTTGAACATAATGTAGGGTTGCCATTCAAGAACTATTTACTGAATTTATTGAATCAATTTCGGAAGAAAAATTTGTTTGGCCACCATTTTTTGGGTTCGATTGGGATTATTTTTGATGTCTGTCTTAAAGGGAGAAGATTAATGCAGCACGATACCGTAAAACCCTTACAAGCTTACGAAAGCAAAACAAAAGTGTTGAAGAAGGGAGTGTGCTTATTGCACAATTTTGCTCCCCCCTTTCCACTTGGCCAATGCCACGAAAGAGCTTTTTGCCTTAGCCCATTAAGACATTTTGAACCAACCCAAAAATATCCCTCACTGGCGTCTTGAGACCTTCCTCTTATACCCTCCCTTAAGACTCCAAAATGTCAACATGCGGTGAAATAATAATTCCTAAAGTAGAACACCGAGAAGAAGAAGGTGGTAGAGTTCTTTAATGTGAGAATCCAAAAGTTTGTGTCATGGTTAGCAACGTGCATAGGCATATTTATTTAATATATATTTTATTTAAATAATTTTAAATATTTGTAAACATTTTGACAAGCTGGACTACCCCTGCAAGCATCACACGGGTTGGCGTATCTTAATTTCATAAAAAATTAACAAAAAATAATATAAATTAATATAAAAGTGTTTGGTATATTTTAATAACTCCCAGTCGATTTTTTTTTTTAATATTTTTTATAGCTGTTACCCTCCCGCTCCGCTGAGCTACTGCTGCCCACAAACCTTTAACTCATAAAAAATAAGCTATAAAACCTAATCCATCCACTATTTCGAACTTGGCTGAAAGAGAAAAATCCAACAAACATTTTAAGTAAGTTAGAAGTTAATTATAAGAAATTGATTATAAGAAACGGAAAGCTTGATGCTTTAATTAGTTCTTCTCTTCCTTTCGTCAAAAAATAAAAAAAAATAAATTTCAATAGAAGATATTTTTTCTGTATTTGTCTCCCAAAAAGATTTGGTTTATTTACTCTTTATTTCAACAAAATGCCAATATTTTTCTTTTTGACTCCATTTTACCCTATAAATATTAAATTTTTGAAAACAAATGTCTGGCCTTTAAGTTATGCTTGAAATCCATCATCTAAATTTTTTTATAAAAACAAAAAAGAAATTTTACAATCGGTAGCTTCATTTTTATTTTTTTTACCCCATTTCACCCTTCAAATAACCAAATTTTTAAGAAAATATAAAAATTATTTGAGGGTAGACTCAACGTACATACATATATCCTTTAAAAAATAAAAAATAAAAAAAAATAAAAATTATATGTTATTTTTTTCCTTGTTCCCCATTTCACCATATAAAGAATAGTTCTTTAGAGGCAGGTTATAGCTTTCATTAAAAACCATCATTTTAATTTTTGTTTTAATGTTTTGAGGCACTAAAAAAGCTAAATTAGTGATAATTTTGATGCAAATATAAAGCTTATGACGATGATGAAATATTAATTCTTGCAATTTTTTTTTTCTTTCATTTTAGCCCAACCTTTACCATGAAATGAACTTCATTATTTCAATGATTGAACTTTCTTGATCAATGGCATTAAGAACTTGGAACCTTGGAAGTCGTTTTACGTGGTCCAAAATGAAATGTTTTTTTTAACTAAATAGAAATAATAAATGGGTCATCAGCTTTATATTGGCATCAAAATAATCAGAGATTTTGCCTTTAAGTGTTTCAAAATAAGATATTAAAATTTTCAATGATGAGTTTCAATGAAAGCTAATGGGTGATTTTTTAAGAGGTTTAGAACTTTTAAAAAAAAAAAAAACACAAAAAATTCGAAAAAATGAATGAAATATTTATTTGAATCGATAGTTTGAACCTTGCAATTTAATGTTTAAAGATAATTTCATGCAAATGTTGACCGCGGCTGCGTCTCAGGTAGCCCATCCGCTGAGTCCAATTTTGGCATACTCTTTCACACATATCGGCCGGTATCTCACGAATGAATGCATGGATGTTGGCTTCCAGTGCGTCAATCGAAGCGGGCTTGTCCCTATAGACATTAGCCTTGACATACCCCCACAAAAAATAATCTAATGGTGTCAAATCGCACGATCTAGGCGGCCAATTGACCGGCCCGAAACGTGAAATTAACTGTTCACCAAACTCGCCTCGCAATTGCGCCATTGTTTCGCGTGCTGTGTGGCATGTGGCACCGTCTTGTTGAAACCACATATCATGCAAGTCAAGAACTTCCATTTCGGGCAAAAAAAAGTTTGTTATCATCGCTCGGTAGCGTTCACCATTGACAGTAACGTTGCGATTCGCATCATCTTTGAAGAAATATGGCCCAATAATGCCGCCGGCCCATAAACCGCACCAAACAGTGGCTTTTTCGGGATGCATTGGTAGCTGTTGCAATGCTTCTGGCTGATCTTCACTCCAAATGCGGCAATTTTGCTTATTTACGTACCCATTCAACCAAAAATGAGCCTCATCGCTGAACACAATTTTTCGATAAACAACATTTCGAACCGAGCACGAATTTTGATAGTAAAATTCAATAATTTGCAAGCGTTGTTCATTTGTAAGACGATCCATGGTTAAATTTCAAACCAAACTGAAGCTGTTTGACAGTGACACAAGGTACTAAACACACGTCAGCTGTCAAAACCAGTGTTGCCAAAACCAAACCAGCTAAAAAATCACCCGTTATAACTGGCCCAGGGTTGCGAATTTTTTAATTAAAAATTTACCCTATTTGCTATTCCAGCATAGTTGAGGAACATTAGAAATGAAAAAAGCATTTATGTATGTATGTATGTACATTGAATGTCAAATTTAAATGTTGAGCAACTTTTCTGAACATAGGTACCAACATTATAACTTTCCTAAAAAGGGTCAAATACATGTGGTTTAAAAAATTATTGTTTTGTATTAAATTTTTGTTTCTATTAAATACGCAATTTAATAAGGTTGTTCATATATAGTTTTATGTGACTGTGCAATGATATAATACAAAAAATGTGGTCCGATATTCTAGCTAAATTTTAAGACCTTAATTAACGGATTATTAGAACGAAAGTTATAAGCAAGCCAAACCAAACACAATGTCAGTCTTATTTATTAGATTTTTGTCTACTTAGACACTGTCTAACTATTTTCAAATTGGTGGAAATATGCTTTATTTAATAAAAATAAAGATCACATTATTCACGGTTAAGGCAATCTTCTCTTGTGTCTAAATTAGGCAGCTATAAGACAACAATAAACAAGGTTTTTGAACACATTTTCCAAAGTTGGACAGTTGTCTAAAGTTAGACAATGTTTATAAATAAGACCATGTATCTTTACAATTATTATACCGACTACAAATTTAGGTACATACATATATGAACATTTAGCCACGATTGCGGTTTTTTATTGCACAAACTCCGCCGCCGCCGGCCGGATTTAGAATACTATCTCCCTCTCGCCATTTGGTGGTTGAAAGTATTTTAATGCTTTTTTTGTTTTTATCAACTTCATTGAATTAAATTATTTGTCCGATATTTATTTTCATGTTTTTAGTATAAAATTTTGAATGATTTTTGCTCTAACACGCCAGTCATTTTTCCTTTAATTATATACCTTAATATTGAAAATCGGATAATTGGATCGAAAGATATAAGCATTTAAGTAAACGCAAATCGGGTATTTTTCAGATTTCACAAAAATTATCATCAAAAACATACCCAATTTTTTTCTACGAACATTTCTCCTTTTTTTCTGTCCGTTTTATCATCTTCTTCGTATTTTGTTTCTTCGGACTAGTAAGAACAAAGCATGAACGAAAAATAATTTTGATTATTTTGATTATTTTGTTTATTTTGTTTATTTTGTTTATTCCCCTAACGTTTCACCCCCTTTGCCTACTAGGCGTTTCATATTTTTGAAATTCTGTTGATTTTTTTACATTGTATGCCTCCGTTTAAACATTTCTAATGTTAAAAATCTTTAAGTCATAAGTCTGTAGATGACCTGTGAATTAAAAAAAAATTTAATTCATAAGTTAGTTTGTGACTTATGATTTAAAAAAAATTCAATTCCAAAGTACTAAGTGACTTATGAATTAAAAAAATTTAATTCATAAGCTAGCTAGTTGGTAGATTGGAAATTCTTAAGCTTGTTTTGATTACATAATTATTTTGAATCTATTTTTAGCTTATAAATTTTCCAATTCATAATTTTTCAAATCAGATATAACCCATTAGCTTATGAATTAATTTTTTAATTCATAAGTCACTCAGTAGCTTATGATTTAAATATTTTTAATTCATAAGTCACCAGCCAGTTAATGACTTAAATTTTTTTAATTCACAAGCTTTTGCAACTCTAAACTGGCCCTTTGTGAAAAACAAAATGATTTTCTTAAAATCTGATCAACATTTTTTGGTTCACCCCAACAGCTTCATGAGCAATTCTTTAAATAAAATCCTTCAAATACAAAAATCATGCGCCTTTTTTAATTGTAGCCCATTTTACCCTATTAATAGTTAAATTTTGTGCAAACGAATCCAAACATTATTTTGACAGAAAATCTGAAGAATTCTTTTCATGTTCCTGTGGCTGGTACCGATCTCACCAGTTTTTGTTTTTACTTCCAACAGATGGCGGTGTTAGTTTTTCTTTTTTAAATATATACAAACAAATGTGTACGAGTGAAAGTTTTGTTAAAATATCAAAGCAATTGGTGAAAAACTTTCATAAATTTAAGATTTCGAACACTCTCAATTGTTTAATGTGCCTCGTATAAAGTTGAAAATAAAATTATAGAACTTACTGTTTTAAAAATTTCGTATATTTAAGCCCTTGCATACCTGAAATAGAAAAAAAAAAAAAAACATTATTTAGATTATTTTGTTAGGTAAGTAATTATTTTTAGAAGTGTTAAGGTATTGAATTTTAATTTTTTTTTTAATATGGCTCAAGCTATGATCAGACGGTCAACGTTAATATGGACAATGTATTGACGTCACTAAAAATATCATCAATATCTTGTTAAAGTAGGCTATGCCTGTGCATAAAACATCGACGATTACAGAAGTGGCGCCAGTCGGTCAATTTAACCATGGTGTCAATGCCGTGACATGTAAATCTATGACAATTATACGGCTTGACCACATACACCATTTTTTCTAGGAGTTTACATGAGTAAAAATCATTCATTTTTCGTGATGATGATAAAAGTGTCAATATAGATGGTTAAACTATTAACTTTCATTTGTCGAAAGATAAATACGATATCGATGGATTAAAAATCTTCTAAAAACTAAGAAATTTATGATATGTTTTGTTGCTACTGAAAATTGCGATATTATTATTATTTATAGTTTTCGGATGACATTTTCTATATGCCACAAAATATAACTTGTTACCTATGTGTCAAGATTTAAACTTTCCAACTCCACTGAAGATGGCTACGATGCCGATGGATTGGAAAAAAAATTTTTACAAAATCAAAAACTTTTGAAATTAAGATGAATGTCAACGAGCATGCAGTTTGTCAATGTGTCCTAACTGCATTGACAGGTTGATTACAATGGTCACACAAAATAATCAACGCTTTCACCCTAAAATTTGTATCATCGTGTGTGTCAACCAATTTACAGTATTCTACGTTGGCAGCTGTTGGATAGAATTTGACATCATTTTGACGTCAGAGTGCCATTTACAAACGCGTTTCATGGAAATCTTCGGATTGATTTTTTTTTTTTACGATTCATCGCCAAGACAAAACTGTTACCTCATGGATATGGCATCAAATTGACAAATTGATTTAATTCCATTCCGGTCTTCTTAAGATGCATGTAAATGCTAGGCATTTATCTGAACGTAATCGTACAGCCGAAGAGATTCATGTACTGCGCACAGACTAGACTAGACTATATACAACAGGACGCTCTCAATTTTGTCAGTGCTGTCGAAAAAAGATTATAGTTTTCGGTAGGTTTCTGAAAAAGGCTTCTTATGTTGAAAATATATCGATGACAGTGTAGAAATAATGTATACCAATTATTCGTGCAGTACATATAAAAATGGGTGTAGTTTTTGTATTTACATTCTACACTAACCTCATCTACCATTTTACAAACAGTTAATTAATCAATATAAACAATTTGCATTTTTGATAATAGTTATGGCGATGGCATTTTATTTTAATCCAATTTAAAATATCTGCCAACTATATGCACAAAATGAATTTAAATTACAAATTCAACGAGTTAATAAAAAAAAGGGGGTATTGTATACAAGAGTATATGCTAATGTTGTAATGCTAAGTGATAGCCAGCATGTGTTGTAAACATATCTGATATAAATGCCTGATTGGTATAAACATAATACTGACTTCGTACACAAAAAGTGTCATACACAAGTAACTAATTTTTCCAAATTAAAGATATTATTTACATTACTGGATTTTTTTTAAATCTACTGATTGGTATAAACATGTCTAAAGTATAATAAGGTACAAGTTTCTTAATTTGACGATTGGTATAAACATTTCAAACATAAATATGAAATGCCAACACAGATGCATATTGTCACCAAAGTATTTTTTTAGCGAAAATAAAGTTTGCTATGAATGTTATACGAATATTTATACCAATTGGAAAAATAGGTATAAATTCATATACATAGGTATGTAATATGTGTAAAGTATGTGTAAATAAACCGCACTACAACTATATGTATGTAGGACTGTAGGAGCTATATTTTTTGGGCCATTTCATTATTATTTACTTTTTATACCATTAAGATACATATGTTTAAATAAAACGAATAGAGACAAAAAACACTAAAACAACTCACATCAAAATTGAGAAGAGTCTGGTCGTACAAAATAAACTTTTCTTCAATTATTTACAGAAGTACGTGATCATTAATGTAATTGCTTTTCTGAATATGAATATTTTGCCGCAAAACTCTTATAACAAGAGTCTTAAAGAATAATTTTATTCACTGAAATAGTAGATACGTAGGTACCTACTGATAAAAACAGGCACATAATTAAGTGCCTCATTTTGTAAGACTTTTCTCTATCTTCATAATGTTATAAGCATGATTGAGATCTTGAGTGTTTTTTTTCTTTTTTTGAACTTCCATAAGTTGCCATTTATACTGTTAGCAAAAAGTGATAACAAGACTGCATTCCACAGTGTATATGTAGTTGTCAGTGTAGTTTTGATAAAACACAAAACATTTGCATGCATTTCACAAACTTAAAGACGTTCAACTGTCACAGTAAAATATAGTCAGCGTATTCCCATTATTGTCTTCTTCACCTGCAATTTTGCAAACATCTTCAACACAGCAAATGGACCATCAGCATGCTGGCAGCAAGGTATAGGTACCATCAAAACCATCATCAACTTAAGTATATACTATCCACTGCATTGAGTTTGTAGCACTTGTCATCAAGTTGGTAAATGCCATCAGCCATCATTATTTTTATGTGAAGTCTTCTTCCATAGTATCTAGAGATGTATAGCATACCACAGTATCTCCGCGCACCCCATCATCACGTACATACATACGACGACGATAGCAGGCCACCCACAAGGCAAAGATGCAGCAGCCACAGCACCAGAAACTTAAGAAAAACTACGCACCTTAGCAATTAGTCTAATACGACTGCTAACAATGACGTGAAGTAGGTTGAAAGATTCATGAGGCAAACGAAGCACAATGAACTTACAAACTACGTCAGTTTCTCCATCCTTGCTACTTGCTGCATATGCGCAAGCTCGGAGGAAACCAATCTTCTCCTATAGGCCAGGTGCTAGCTGCAAATCTTTTGGCAGTGCGGATAATTGCACCGCCGCCGCCGCCGCTGTGTCATGAAGCTATACATATATTTCAGCAACCAACATACATACATAGACGTCCTACACTCAGAATAAGCTTCCACCTTCTCTTGAACCTAATTCAAGACTCTCGACTTTATAATGTCGTGCTGCGCAGAATCGTTGGCAATAAAAATAAAAACTGCTGTTGCGTCTGTAAATTTGCATGCCGATGCCACTGATGCTTGCCTGCCACCAGCTAGCTATACATATTACAATCCATTGCAGCAGTGCGAAGCGAGTGAAACTAGAGCTACTTATGAATGCAATAGCACGAAGGATGTGCGGGCGTTTAATTTGCTGTCATTAATGGATTACGCTAGAAGGTGTCGCGTTTTATATGACTTTCCAGTTCGAATGTGAACTGACTTTATATGGCGAATGGGGAAGTGACAGGCTGATTTTTGTGTTTTCTTTAGTGACAGTTGGAATGTAAATCTTTTGGAATGGCACAAGGAATTTGGAAACGAAATTAGCATAAGTCGTGATAAGGTAGGATTGATTTTGGAATTAATTAAGTCTTTTATGTTTTTTGTACCTCTGTAGACGTAAGGTATTTGGGACTATCGAAAAAAGGGTAAAGATCGTATCGCGTTGAAGATTAAGTTGACTAGATAGAGTTTTTACGACTTTTATCGTCGTATAAACACCTTCTTTGCCTTCTATTGCACAAAGGTTTTAGCCAGCAAAGCATAAACCAGAATCAAACTCAAGATTTTCGATCAAACAACAAACGATGTTATGACGAAGAAAGTCGGTCCCGATTTTCAAGTCACGTCACGTCTTTGAAGGAAATATTCTTTGGATAATTTTTGGACCAGTATGTATCGAAGGGGTGTTGTGGAGAAGCAAATTCAACGTAGGTCTTGACAAGCTATACAGCAACATTGACCTAGTACAAAGTTGAAAATACAGCGGCTGAGATGGCTGGGACACGTGGACCTTATGTACCACTCCCACGACTCTTCGAATTCACCCCTCATTTTCTCCGCAGCAGAGTAAGACAGCACCTTTTAAGTGGAAAAAGACATCAGCCATCCTAGTGGGCTTAATTGAAGGCAACTATAGCTAGGGACCGAGCTGGCTGAGCGGCCTTGTTGATTGAGGCTGTAGACCATGGTGGAATGTAAGAGCAGCATCTTAAGTATATTAAGATTTTAGCTTTCCATCGCTAGAGAACCCGTGAAAGTTTATAGATAATATTTAAAATTTGACATATAGCGTCACTGTCTGGGTCACGTGGATAAGATGAATACACTGGTTTGGAAAATGAAGATATAAATCTGTCCCTGATGTATATGCAGTAAAAGAAGGCCCAAACTCAAATTACAACTGGAGGGAACGAGCTGGATAGAAATGCTCATTCCTAGAAATTTAGGGGGAATCAAATTCTCGAGGGATGAAAAACCGACACTCAGGCTGAAACCAACCAATTTGAAAAGTACCGGGACCAACTTGGCGTTTGAATCTGGAGACATCTTGTTGGTTGAAGCCCTGATCTATTTTGAAATGTAGTGCCACTTAAACTTAAACTTAAATGAGCTCTTTTCGGTTATAGGAGCATCATGAACTTTAGTGACATACATTCAAATAGATTACATACTATACCCCAATTGACTTGAATTCAGTGGCCCTCTGTACCCCATATCCTTTTAAGGAAATTCCGAACCAGTTGTTATGTAACAGGTTAGACAAATTATCAAATACCTTCAATAGGTATCAGGTTGTTAACCTTGTTGACGTAATCGTTGGGATTCCCTCAGTGGATTGTTGTTTTGATGACTTTCTGTTGGGATTCCCTCAGTGAATTTTTTTGATTGATCGTCATGTTGTCGTTGTTTTGATGACTTGCCGGTGTCGATGGATTCGTCATCGTTTTTTTTATGGTCATGTTGTCCTATATTATTGTCGTTGTTTGTGGTATAACCTATATCCATGAAAAAATAAAGGATCAGGTCTGGTTCCACGTACAAAAAACTTTCATTGGAAACCTCGTATCATGCGGAGAGACTAGACGGAGGCTGTCTGGTATGCGTCACACCCAAACACGAACAGGACGATCCCCCTAAGGGATCAGCTCGTATCCATCTCTAAGCCATCAATGAAATTGTGTAGCTTGGCATATAAAATAATCTAAAACTCAAATCATAGCCGTGCAGCGCTATTTGAGTCACTGAGCTCGGTTGCTTGAGGTTGTCATTTATACCTAGCGACCTATCATGGATAGCTGGATCAGAATCCGTCGACGGGGATGGTAGAGGCGTGTACTCAGACAGACTTAATATAGGTCTCTTATTCCGTTTCCTAATCATTGTAGCGTATTCCAGGCGGAACTTTCAGCGATTTAAGAAGCTTTATCTTGGCCTAAAGAAAATGTGATATCAACTACGGATATCTGCATCTTCTCAGACAGCCAAGCCATCAAATCTCTGGACTCTGTTTCTACAAACTCTATAACAGCCCAAAACTGTCGATCATCTCTCATTGAGATGGCGGAGCAGTTCAACATTCACCTTTGTTGGGTGCTGGGCCACAGGGACATTCCAGGAAACTGTAAAGCTGACGAAATCGCTAAAAGTGTAACAAGAGTACCTACCAGTGCTAGATGAGACAACTATTGTTATACCTATCGCTACATTTAAACATATGCTAAAGCAAGATGCTATGAAGAACACAAACCTTAGGTGGAACAACCTCACCAATTGCTTGGCGACAAAATAAATTTGGCCAACGCTGGATCTGAGATGCTCTAAGCAATTGATATCTTTAAGCACATTGCACATTAGCTCAAGAGGAGGAATCAACTGCTCACCTTTTTTGTACCTGACCTGCTTAAATAGAAACCCACACATCTACCTAACTTGTTCTGGGATTGTTAGGACAATAAGACTGAAAAGATCCAACCTCTATTTCTTTGTGAATTTTCCAGCCTATGCAGAACCACAAAAGTAGCCTTCGCGGAATACTTTCGCGACGCACTGGGTAGTAGCGTCCCAATTTTGCAACTAAGTTACATTCTCAAATTCATTCAGAATTCGGAATGGTTCAAGGACCCCAATCGTTAGTTCCACTCACATCTTTTCTTACCCCGACTTATACCTACATTATCTACATATATACATTCTAGGGAGCATAATGAATCCACTGAGATGCGAGTAAGGTGATGCCATATTATCACCTCTTCTAACTCCTTATTTCTTAAACAATAATTTTGACAATTTTGTCCATAATCGAAATTTATGATAGTGAATATCTTTAAAGTGGCTGACATTATAACGATTTGTCAATATCTTGAATTATTATGACATTTATTGACAAATCAGATCTCATGACAAAGAAGAGCAGATTCTGTAATAATATATCAGCTGTGAAGATCTCTGAGTAGTAGATTAGTAATTTTTTAAATTTGATTTGCATTCTATTCGCAAACAAAATTGTTGGGTATATATTTTTTAATGACACATTTTTCATCACATGCTACATATTATATTATTCTCATTTATATCGTGTCACACCAGATCAAAACAAAAAAAATAAATGAAGAAGAAAACCTCGCACGAGTTCGTTCACCTAATCCATGTGACTAAACCAACCAACACGTTTGTTGTTGTTGTTTTTTTGCAATTGGTGTATTTGTAATCTGCCTCCCCGTAAACTACTAACACAAACAGCAATTCATGCTGAAATACATATATAACGCGCAACTCGGGAGGAAAATTTACTTTTACTTTTATCACAAGTTTTTTTGTTTTTTGTTTTGTGTTGTTGTCGTGTATTTACCACAAGCCTTGAGCTAATGTGCTTCTATAGTGTTTTTGTTTAATTTTTTTTATTTTACATCAAAGCAGGTGATCCCACTAAAACATGCATCCAATACCACCTGCTTTACGAAGCTATCTATATTATCTGCAGAATGGTGTGGTGCGAGAAGAAGAAACAACAACAAAATATCTTGAAACTTGCGCTGAAAAACCTAAGACTTAGGTAGTAGATGGCTTAAGAGTATATACTAGGCCTCTATACAAGGTGCATGTATTTATAATGCTGAATTGGAAAACTAGAGCAAACGTGTCTCTAGTGATGGAAACAAAATTATAAGAAAAAAAAAAAAAAAACTTTCTTCAATGCACCGCCATCCATCCACACTACGCCAGACAGAGTTAGAGTATGTTGCGATTGCGCGAAACATAACAATTGCCAGAGACCATCATGCCAGAGACTTGAAATGTGAGATATAGAAGTAGAAAAAAATTACATTCCAGGGAATAAAATAATGTGCAAGCAATGAATGTTAGATAAATATACATATGTACACAAAGTCACATAGATTCATTTAACCACAAAACTGCAAATCTTTGTCGCTTTTGTATGATTTTGTATGTTTGCAATTTATGAGTTTTTTCTTCATTTTACGTTTTTTTTTCTATGGCTTACGGGTGGGGTTAGCTGTTTGTTTTCCATCACTTTATTTAGTTCGATAAAAATTGTTGCCCCACACTCCCACTGGGGTAAACAATCGCAAGATTGCTATAAGATTTCGGGTTATGACAGAATTTCAGTTTCAAAAATGTTGAAATAAAATAAAATAAAACGTTTCATCATTTAGAATGACCAATTTTATGGTGGACTCAACAATAACGCAACAGCAGGTTAGGGTCAGAATTCTAAAAACCCCGAAATCATCCCAAATTCCGAAAATCAAAAATTTAGAAAAACAAAAATCCCGAAAACCAGAGTTCAGATTTTCCGAAAACCAAATATCTGAAAAACTTTTCTTAAAATCCCAACAAAAATTATATGTATTTGCGAACATTTTTTATTTGTAGATTTTAGATTTTTTTATCGTGGTAGTTAGACATTGTAAACAAACGAACACTTAACGGACTTACCGCGATTAATTATTATAATCAAAATTACTTTCGATTTGTTATTGCCCGACATTTCGGCAAGGTTTCACTTGTCGTGGTCACGGGTTGACTGATGGCTTTTTATAAAGTTGTGACTTTGCCATTAATTGTCAAAAATAATATCAATCAAATAGTCGCCTTGGGAAAATTCGCAGCATACGATATTTTTGAGGTAATTTTTAACCACTTTTCGCACATTTCGGGCGGTATCTCGGCCATAACTTGAATAATGTTGGTTTTTAATGCGTCTAGATTTCGGGGATTATTCGCGTAAACACGGTCTTTTGGTTTCATATCGCATGATCTTGGATCCCAATTGACATCGTCGCTAAAACGTGAAATTACTCGACCAGGAAACTTCTCACGCAATAACAAAGCCATAATTGGTTATGTTGTTGCAACGTCTTGCTGGAACCACATATCGCCCAAGTCATGATCTTCAACCGCCGCGCAGCTGGCCAAAAAAAATCGGTTAATTACTGCGAACCCCGAGAAATCAAGAAATTCGGATCATCAGACTTGCACTTGCAGCAGCAATATTTTCGACTGAGCTTGCATTACGATGATGCACAGGCCTTACGACATCAGTAACGCTTCCACTCTCTTCAAATTTCTTCATTTCATAGCGTAATGCGCGAAAAGTGGCTACGTTTGTATCACCACTTTTGTAGTAAGTTTTAAGAATTTTAACGCATTGTTCGATTACTAAGCGATCCATTATCGTAAATGGCAACATTCAAATAATAATATGACACTTCAAATGACAGCTGAGTTTGACAGGTGCCAAATGCCAGCACTACCAACTTGAATCCACGAAATGAATGACGCATTACATATTTGACATATTTGTTAGAGATTTCGGGAGAACAATTTTAAGCAGGATTTTGGGATTTAAGGTTTTTGAGATATTGGGTTTTTTTGTGATTTTGACTTTTTAGGGTTTTTGATTTTCGAGGTTTTTGATTTTGAAGATTTTCAATTTTTGTGATGTTGGGTTTTTAGATTTTCAAGTTTATTGGAATCATTTCATAATGTGTGTTTCGAGCTTTCGAGTCTTTGAGATTTTGGGTTTTTGGGATAATAGGTTTTCGGAATTTTTCGTTTTATGAATTTTAAGTTTTCAGGAAGTTGTGTTTTCTGCATTATGAATTACTGACTCTTAATTTGAAGAGAATTGTATCTTTTTAGCAATCGACTGTAAGTCAAAGTACAGTAATTCATACAAAACATAACCACAAATAAAACTGTGCTTATTGAATTCCTTCTATAGCATCCATAAAAAGAATATATTTTTTTAATTAAACATATTTCACCACAATATCAAACTGAAGGTCTTTGTAGTTTCGTCAACAAATTGAATTTCCTTAAAATGCATATCTTCCCAAAAATGGTACTGGTTTTCATATTTTTAGTTAAGTTATTTCAACTAAAGGAAAAATTTGCTCTCATAATTATCGTCACTGTAAGAGCAACATTGTTGCACAAAATAACTCATAAGCCGAGAAAATGTAAGTAAACCTAATCAAATTAAAATTTACTAATATATTTAATTAATACAAAACAGCCTTTTTTAAACGACAAATATATTGTCTTGTCTATGTCTAGGTCTATGAGATGTTTGCTCTAGTTTCGAAAAAAATAAACGCTAACAAATTCTTTTAACCACCTTTTAAGCTACCTTATTATTCAGGGCTGGATTTAGTTGTGATTTAATGGGTCGGTCTTAGAGCCTTTATTAGTTAAAAGAATAGGTTTACTTTATTAAGCGCAAAATATAAATAATGGAATGAATCATTTTATGAAAATCTAAAACTGGCTGTACAATACACGTGGTGATGTTCTTCTAGAACATCATAACTAGAAAGAATTTTAAACATCTGCAGAATGCGTAATATTTTATAATGTAATGATTTTTAACTAGTGCTTAATCCTCTGACGATTAACGATGATGAAAGAAATAAAGATATACTAACCTGCCCGTCCGAGAGTTCTCACAATTAGATAAAAATAAATGACACACAAAATAATTTTAAAATGAACGAACCTAAGAAATTGAACCGACCTAATGTCACCTGGCAAAATATTACCAATTAGAAAGTGTTCATTTTAGAGTTCATTGCTTGGAATAATATTTAACAAACAAATGCAATTTTTGAACAAATTATTAAAATTTTTAAAATAAAATTATAATTCATCAAATTAACCGGTGATTTCGCTTCGTTTGACACCTCATTTCTCAAAATCGGTGTATTATGAGTCGGAAAAGGGATTCAGACTATAAGAATAATATATATGATGATTCGTTTGAAAAGTAGGTACCTATGGGTTGCTGTTAAACTGGTGGCTGCTTCAGGGCATAGAGAAAAATCAATCAAATCAACCACAGACTTTATTCACGATGATCAACAACAACCAACTTGTCATATTAACCTTCAATGTTCGTGGTAAATTCACGAAGATCTTGTCGTATGGTAGTAAACTTAACAACGATACTTAACTTTTTTGCAATTTGGTCAACATTAGTGGACAAATTTTGGCACGAAAATATTAAACTATATATTTTTAAAATTGAGAGATTCACGGCCATGGGCGCCGCACCGGTTTTCACAAAATATTTCTAAGACCTCTCTATTGTTTTAAATCGAAAACGAGAAATGTTTAATATGTTGCGATTAATCTAAAGACATCTGTTCTAGTAAATTAATTTAATTCAATTATTTTTTTTTTGTGCCCCCTGAAATATGATATACCCAGATCTACAACCTAGCTCCCTTGTGAGTAAATCCATCTCTGTTGAGGCATTGCATCTCAAAGTATATATACCTACTCTTTCCCAAATAAAGCAGTCCAACAACTTCATAAATGGTTCAAACTCCTAGTATAGGCAAATACATTTCAACGACAACACAACCCGTTAGATATTTTTAAGTGTGATAAATTCACGGCACGAGATAAACGCACCGCTTGAACTAGTTTCCATGCATCACCATTTTATAATCAGAGAAGTAATGTTGCAAATGATTGAATGTAATTTTTTAGCTTTTTGGAATTCAACTCTGTGGTAGACATTTTGTTAAGTAAATGTATTTTTTAATTTATTTCTTTTATTTATTTTTATAACAATAGAATACAAAGCTAAACATATCCAGTACTATTATGTTGGATTTAAATTCATCTTCAATTGCAGATTTGAAAAAAAGTAGAGCGGAACAGATTCATGTCAAAAATACGAATGTGTGAAAAAGATATGAACATGTTCGTCTTTATATCTGCATTATGGCACTTCCTATAATCTTCCTATAATGAAGATCTCTGTGTTTTGTTCTTATCTCTCGCTATTCAAAAAATGTGAATTTTATATCTTACATCCCGTTTTATTTGCAGAACTCGCATGAAAATGAATATAAATCAAACATTAATGAAAAAACACTATGTGGTCCTAAACACACGTGTAAGGTGGCCTCGCCTGGCACAAGGATAGAGAACTCGTTTCGTAGGGCTGTTACGCCGAAAGTCTTGGGTTCGATTCCCAGCCTATTAAAAAAAAAAAAAAAAAAAAAACAAGAGAATTTGATAAACCTTCCAGAAGTATCTCTTGTCATGAAAAAGTTCTTCTCATTATTGCCGTTCGGATTTGCCAGAAAGTTGTAGGTCGTTTCCATTCCTCCCAATAACACGCACATAAGAATGGTTGAGAGTTGTTAGTCACTAGGCCCGGTTCTACACAAGCTGTCAGGCCAATTTTTGTATTTATTTAATTTATAAGTGTATGGACATTAAGAAATAAAAAATGTATTTTTAAGCTTGATCCGAGTACCACTAGGCATTTAGCTTCGTTTAATTTAGGAAAAGATTTTGTATATACAAAGTGCAAACTAGTCTTTAAACACCGACTTTGGCGCTAACGTTAAAGTTATACGCTTGCTATCAGATACCTTTACTGATTATTTTACAGAATTACAATTTGATAGATATGTAAGTCGTTCTAGCTCTCCGTCGCCGTTTGGTTTTCGTAGAATACTTAAAGTTGATATTATATATTTTAAAACAAACTACTCAAAAAAAGCAACACCACCTCCCAGACCATTTTTGGAAGTCCGCTGTGAGTTAAGTTTTGTGGTGTGCATATTTGAAAATCGAAAATTAAAATCTCAGATCAAACGACTTTTGCGATGACTTTCGATATTGCTGCAGTATCTTGTCATCGATATTAAGTTATCGTTAACAGTTCAAGCTCTCGAGGCCTCCATTTGAAATATACATACAAACACAGATGTATGTATATGTTATGTAGGTAGGTACTTTCTTCGATATGCCCAACTGTCTCGATTTCAATATTCTACGTCACCTTTATTATTAACAATTGACAATTTTAGTTAAACATTTCAACATAACTTAAGATACATTATAACTGTCAATATGCACACTGCACAGTCTAAACTATATTATCAATGGTAACATGGTGGACCTGAGAGAGTAAATTGGTTTGCATGGCATCAAGAATGGTAGTTACAACTATTTAACTGTCATGAAGTATAAATTGCGCAATATTACAAAAATACACGAAACGCACAAATAAGTATATTAAAACAAAAAAAGATACAAAAGTATCTCAAATTGCGTTGTCAGTTGTCACGAATAGTGTAGGTAAGGTATATTATAGGTTTAAGCTCTGTTTGGCAAAAAAATTCAAACACCACCCCCTGTCTCTTTTACTCTCTTTCTTAGTCTCCCTCAATAAAAATAAATGTCTGCGTATATCTCTTTTTATATACATATATGAGTTCTCAATTAAGGCGTTTCTAGGTAGGTACAAAGGCGTTTTTGGAAGGCCGTTACGTATAACTGCAACTATGATAAGCATAGTATATGTATGTATGTATCTTAACTAATGCTGCATGGTGCGGGATTACGGTTTTAGTTATGCGGTTTTGGGTTTGCATCATGTTTCGTTGTCGCAGAAAAAAAAATTGTATGATATCCATTCCTTGAGGTGGATATACCCTATGGTTGGATGTTTTTTGAAATTAAATATCTATGGCATGGCGACGAATTTCAATGCCGAATATGTTAATATTATAAAGATCTCTTGCATTCGTTTCGTATTTTTTTTCCTTTTACACACAAATTTATTTATTTAAATGCTACTGCATTCTGCAGTTAGAGATGAATTTTAAGCTTCACTGGGAGTTGTTTGAGATATAAAATTTAAGATATAAATGCCACTGTAAACAACTTAAGATGTTTTGCTTTAGTGATGGTGGGAATTAATGAAATTAACACCATCATAACTTGGTCTTGGTCGTTAATATTTTTGTATCTAATGTTTTTGTTAAGCGATTGCAATCGGAAAAATTATCTATTACAACGAAATCTTAACATGCAAAAGGTTAAGCTGATTAGAGGCTTTAGTTATCATGGACTAATGTTAAGTAATTATACTTAAATTTTAAGTATTCTGAGTGTCTAAGTGCAAGATAGAATAGGAAGAAATAACGTTATAGCGCATCGGGGCGTGTTCATAGTAATTTTTGAATTGTTGCTAAGTAAGTTTTAATAATATTGAATCAAAACTTATTCTTATGGATTTTCATGTCAGTTTGCGAAGCTTTTTATGTAACTGAATAATTAAATAAAGCTATATTAGAGCCGTTTTTATTATTGAGCAATTAGAGCCGTTTTTATTGATCTATTTGGTTTCAGTTTAAACAAGACTTTAATAAGTAGCTGTGAATACCCCCCACATGTCTGTAACTTACTTTACTTTTTTTTTGACAATTATAGCCATGATTTTGAATAATTAAATAGCCTACTCAGTAAATTTGTACATGCATCGTTATAACGACAAAACTTGTAAATGAAAAAATAAATGCATACCAAGTTTAATATCAAAAAACTTATATTTCAAGTTTGCGTATCAACTCTTTTGTTTAAAATGAATAAAAATATATAATGATGTTGAAAATTTCCATAAAACTTTTCTGTTTTATTTTAATTGATAAAATAGTGTACCGTAAAAAAACTGATGATGCCTGTCTGTCTGTGATGAAATTTTATCAAATGCATTGAATATTTAATTCTTATTTATTTGTTAGATTAGTATCAAAATAAAATAAATTAGGTTAAAGTCTATATATTGCTGTTGGGTCTGTTTTGTTTTAAATTTCTCTTTCTTTTTTATTTAAAAAAAACAACTTATCAGTTTATTTATATTTGTGATTCGTATAAGAATTTAAGAATTTAATATTTTATTGGGGAAGCATTGTTTCCAGCGACAGAGTATCTATTGTCGATATTTCAAATTTGTAATTTAAATCCAGTGAAAACTGATAAAGCTATACCACATGACACTGGAAAATATGCGGAAATACCCGGTGCAATGTGGTACTAGAGAATAGCTTTTCCGAATTATTACAAACGGTACATGTTTCGCAAGTTGATTTCACCGTTTTTCGTTTCGCATTTTGATATTTTGCAAATTTTGTCTGGTTTTTTTAAATGATATGACAAATTATCCTTTCTTATTTCGCAATTTTCATTTAGTTTTTTGATGGATTGGATTTTTGAAGTTGGGCAGTTTTTTATTTGGCATTCTTTTTATTTAGAATTTTGTTGTAGCTTTTTTTATTTGAAATTCAATTGCTTTGCTATTTTTTAGCTTCCATTTAATAACATGTCTTAAAATTTCGAGACAAATTTAATGGAATTTAATAAAAGCCAAAAAATAGCAAAACAATTGAATGCCAAACAAAATACAGCATATAGAATTTAAATAAATGAAAAAACCAACAAAAATAATTAAAAACTCTTTTATTGTTAAAAATTTACTACAGGAGAAAAAAAATACCACGAACGAAAAAAAAGTAATATGAAAACGAAAATATACTATTGTACTTATTTATAAAAAAAATACTTCTCAACAAAAACTATTCTTAATTATAATTTGGAGTAAGCATTAACTCCAATAAATACAAATTAGTGGATATGCGACGAAGAATTACCTTTGTAAACTTTGGTTAAAAACTCCCCTTTACCACATGAACTATTGTTTAAAGAGGAATGAACAAATTTTTTTTGGAATGGTTTTCAACGGGAATGGGAGTAAAACAGGGTTGTGCCCTGAGTACACTTTTGTGCATTCTGTCCTTAGATAATCGGAATGAAGTGCTTTACGGTGAAATTTGGTAGGCTGGAAGGAGGATTATAGTGTCAATATATGCGGACGATATAGTCCTATTAGCAGATCCACCCCAAGGACTAAGTCGCATGATTTTAGATCTTGAAGATTACTGCGCGTAATGGAACCTCACTCTGAACTTGACTAAATCTAAAATTATGATATTTAGAAACGCCGGTTGATGCTTTGCACGAAATAAAAAGTGGAAATTTGTTGGAGAAGATATTGAAATCGTAAAGGAGTACGAATATTTGGGAATCACAATATCGTCGAACTTAAGTATGAAGAATTGAAGAATCATCTCACTAAGAAGCTACAGTGTAAAAACAGCGCTAAATTCTACATGGAAATCATGTATTAGTTCAAAGGTACTAAGTTTTAGTGCGAAGTATATATAAGCTATTCGAGGCAACTTCTAAGTCAGCCTAGTTTTATGCCGTGCAGGTTTGGGGTTACGAACAGAGTGAAGATGTTGAAAAATTACTAAGATTTTTTCTAAAGAGATCTTTTAAACTGCCGTCGAACTCGCCAAACTATATGCTTTTATTAGAAACTGGAATATCTCCACTATTAACTGCAACTCTGAAGCTTCATTTTGATTATGTTATGAAGGCAATGTCTCGTCTAGCAAATCGTCTGACAATGATTATTGTAAAGCATGCTATCTCTACGAAATCACTTTTTTTTATAATAAGTGGCAACATTTGGCAAGGAGATACAACCTGCAACTTAACATTACTGTTGGTAATATAGATGATTGGAGAGAAATTTTCTACACTCTCATGATAGAATTGGACGAGAAACTGAGAGAGGAGAGTAAAGAACAAGCGCAGTCATCTCTTTACAGGCAGTATTACTGCACACCTAACTACGACTTATCTCAATTAAATTATTTTCTGGATGAAAATATCACTTCCCATATATCAACCATTTTTAAAGACAGAGGGAACTGCTTACTTTGAATTTGAACCGTACAGAGATGATCTTCCATTGTATTGCACTTTATGCAAACTTGGTGCACGAGAAGATTTATTTCATTTCATCGCAATATGGGTCTTCTTCTTTGACTTCTAAAGCTTACTCTGGAGAGGAAAACCATTTTTTTTTTTAAATGGAATTGAAGGCTGGGAGCCTCTCGCTGGATTTAAGTTAATGAAAAATTTTATAATTACTTATTATAACTTTTAAAGAAATTAAGCAATCTGGAATAATAAAATAAAAATAAGAGGAAAAAATAAAAAAAACACTTAAAATGACTTCTTTTGGTTGCTCTAAGACATTTTTTTATTAAGAAAACAAAAAAAAAATTATTTTATATAAAAATTTATAAAAAAAACCCAACAAAATATGTATATTTTCAACCCCTTGCTGAATACGAAGCCAAATATGGTTGGTACACTTTAACCTTTAAACGAGCAAGATAATAATATTTTTTTATAAAAATATATGCACTTTAGAGGGAATTAGACACACAATCAGAAATAATATTTTTATGTCCACTTAACTCACCTAACGCCAAAGTTAGGTATTATTATTTGAAAAAAGACAGTTTTTCACACTTCCGTTTTCAGTGACAACAAGTAGGTAACCACCACCTGCAATCATGAATATCTTCTTTCTTGTTTGGTGCACGGGTGCAAAAGCACAGCTATTTGTTCTCAGAAATGGATTGAAGAGGATCGTTTTTTGTTTTGATCATTTTTTTTGTTGAAGTCAGAAAAAAGGGACATAACTGTAGAAAGCCGTATTTGACTTCGTATGCGGTAGAGGATTAAGAACACGCCTAAATGCTCTACAAAAATTTTCTTAAATGTTTTTTTGGAAAATTAAAAAAAAACGGTATCCAGAAGAAACAAAAAAAAAACTTCAGAAGCTTTTTATGATTTTTTTTAGAAAAAATTTAGGTGTCTTCATTAATTTATAATTTTTCTGTCTTTGTAATATTCAGGATGAAGAATAATCGAACATCATTCCAGAGTCATTAACTTGCCTTAGAGACATAAAAGCTGCTACAGAATATGCGGTGAGCTCATCCATTAGTATTTCATTTTCAAAATCCTGACACATTTTTTTTTTAATATTCATACAAATGTCCTTCAAGTCTGGTATTAGTCATCTAACTTGCACACCAAGTTTTATTAAAGGGTGATTTAAAATGTTTACTTTACGAATGAATATATAATAATAAATCCGGTTTAGGCTTTTATTCTGGTCTATATCTAAAAATATAATTCAAACTGTCAACTGTTAAAATATTTATTAGATTAATTTTATTTTTACAAAAGATTTGTTTGCAATTAAAAATCAAATCAATTAAAAACAATCCAAAGTTGAACACAAAAATCTTGTTTCCAAATTTTATTGTTTACGAAGAAAATATCGAAAAAACCCAAAATTATTTAAAATTCAATTAGTTTGAATTGCGATGCATTTAAAGACCAATTACACAGTTTAACAATTATATGCTCATATGGATATATGTATATGTATGTAGATACCCTTCAATTTTTAATTCCACAAAACACAAAACCTATTTTCTGGTTTCTAGCACGGAAATTGTATTCTCAGGGCCACACATAAAACTTATTAATGATTCTTACCATATCTATACCATTCGGTCTACCTTTTGTGTGTTTTTTTATTATTTTTCGTTGTTGTTTTGTTCTTTATTTTTTTTTATGGGATTTTATTCTCCATTTTGTAGGTTAGTTACCGTTCAAACCAAATATAATAGCTCCGCAGAGTACAATGGCTTCCAATTAAATGGCGTTTCAATTAAACTGCATGCAAGCAAAAACAAAAAAAATTGAAAACAGTTTATATACAAGTTGCCTACCTATTCACCATGCACGATAGTGTGTGTTTGTTTGTATTTTAAAACAGTTTCACTTTCATTGAAGTTGTTTATTTGTTGTATCGAAATCGAAATCAAAATTGCGGTTAATTTGCTTATTATGGAATCCGTTGAGTCGATGTAGTTAACCTTAAGAAATGTCTTTTGTTTGAAAATGCAACATTTTGTAATGTTTGTGTTTTTTTTATAGATAGGTGATGGAAATAATTATTTTATTTATGAAGGAATAAAAGCAAGAAGGCCACTGCTTTTATAGATTAGGAGACACGGATACAGAAATTGGTCTTTAGTTATTTATTTTCAAGTCCAATTCAAAAATTTTAAAAATAGATATAATATAAAAAGAAAAAAAAAAAGCCTCATTACGTATAAAGAAAACGATCGGACGGTATCGTTTCCACCTTTTCTGTCTCTATCATATCTTTAGAAAAAATTAAAGATCGTTTCATCGATTTTATTTTATTATAAGGTAACGGTAACTGTCGATAGTTTCATCCAAATTTCTACAACTAACCAGGCAACTAAATATGACGCCAATAATTAAACTGAACCAGGAACTTGATTATCTACGACTTCAAAATGAAGAATTATCCAAAAAAATCAAGAATTTGTAATAAAACGAAAACCCGCAGGATAAGATTGAAGACCATAACTCAACTCTTGCTGAATAACGAATCACTCCAAATGTCGCTAGCTGTTAAACTCAATGAAAAAAATAATGTAATTAAACTTAAACTTAATACGGGATCTAATGAAATCGCAACAAAAATGCTGAGGAATGTACATTCATAAATTAAAAGGCACAGGTGCTTTCATACATAGCGGTCGGAGCAAACAATCATGACTTTAACACCACATTCGACTTGGTAATCGAAAAAAATGATCAAAGCGATTCAGCTAAAATAATATCAATTAAGAATAATACACTGATAATTTGTCATACAAAGTTTTATTTAACCAAAAATTGACCTTGCTGTGGTTAGTTTTTTTTTGTGAGTTTATTCTCGTGAGGATTGTCTGATAATACCGAAAATGTTATCAAATCAAAACAACCTCACAAGCACAGTAGGAACACAACAAATTTTAAAGGTAATATCATTAGCTTTTTAATTTTGTCAGTTCTGCGCATCTGTCAAAATGGTTGTTCCAGTCCCTCTTTTCTTGTCTAATTTCAATATTTTGCTGTTGTTTCTAATGATATGGTGGTTTTTAATTTCTGAAACTTTCAACTTTGACAACCTTTGCAATATTATTACCTTAGATTTCTGTACTGTTCTCACAAGAGCTTGTAACTTTTGAGCCTTCAACCCACCAGCATAGACCTGTCAAAGTGTAAACTTTGTAGCTGTCACTACGGTCAGCGAAAGTAGTTATGCTAATAAACAGACGTCAAAAAGGATGGAGTGTACCAGATGCATAGAGATACCAGGGGGTCGATTCTGGTTCTGTGAAAAAGTGAATCGAATAGCTTTTCACTCTTTCATTCTTAAATGTTTTTATAAAGAATGTTTTCAATAATTTAAAAAATATTGTTTAGGTACCTGAAAATTTTTTTTCGGATTTTTAAAAAAACTTTCAAAAATTTTGTTTGAGAACTTAATAATTCGAAAACGACTTGGTCGATTTTTTTTTAAATTGAGCACCCAGGTTTTTTTTGACATTATTTAGCAGATTTTAAATAAAATTTTCTTATAATCAAAAATAACGGTACCTCCCATACAAAGGTTTAAAACCGGTATTGAAAATCTCATTTTTTTCAAAAACAGCTCCTACGATTTAGCTTAAAATTTTTGTGTGAACTAATATCAACGATACCATATTATTGGAAAAATGTATCAATCGTGTAAAAATGTTTTGTTTTAATGATTTTTTTTACGCAAAAGCTCAAATTTTGTATGTTTAAAAAAGGGGGTAAACTTCTAGTTTTTAACGTTTTTTGCTTAATAATTTGCTGTTGATTAGTTGTATCTTATATCTTGCAATATTTTTCGTGGTTTTTTATTTTTTTTTTCCAAATGAAAAAAAAAAAGAAAAACTTTTAAGGTTTTTGTGAAGTAATCATATATCAATATTTTTTTGAGCTCTCATCTCATGCACCATAGTTCTATACTTCCTGACACTTTTCCAAAATAGTTCTGTTTGATTTCACAAAAATTTTGATTTTTTTTTTTAATTGTTAGATGTACTTTTTATGATTTTTGTATTTTCTACTAGGTCCAGCTCATTTATCGATCTGAGCAGATCTAATGTGTTTACAATATAATTCATATTTTTTTTTAGAAAAGTGGTAAAAATGAGAAAGACCTATGTATCTGCTTATATTGTTAACAGGGCTGGAACCCATAAAAAAATTCCAGCATATCAAGTTCGTTTATTGAAATTCACGAAAAATCGTTTTAATTAGAAATTTCATTTTATTTTTGTTAGGAAGGTGTGAGAAACGTTCTTCTGGACAAAAATATAAAACACATTGAAAGTCAAATTCATAATTAAATTTCGATCAACGAATCGCTTCGCTAATTTGACATTCATATATTTTATGAATATAAAAGAGAGCTAGTGATGTAAGGATTTCCCATTGATGATTTAAAAATGAATTTCTAATTCAATAATTATTTGATCATTTCATAAAATGTTTGTGGAACCATTAGATTACTCTAATTGGAACAATATAATTTATGAATTCCTTTGAAATAAATTAATTTGATGATGATATCTAATCAAGGCCGTAGCCAGGGGGGGATCACAGGGTTTTGATCCCCCCCCCCAAAATGCTTGAGGAATGCATTTCTAAATCACACTTTTTCGCTTCAGTAGGCAGTAGGTATGATATTACAGAACAATTCTCTCTGCACTTCAAACCATGGGCACTTTGTAAGATCTTACAATCCCCTTCATGCGACTTAGTATCTGGTTTGGAGCGTGTGGAATTAATATCAAACACGTTCCAAGGAATTCGAAAAAATATTACCACGGAATTCAAAGTAATTTTTGAGACTGCACAAAACTAAATGTTGCAGAAGAGAAACTGAAAATTCCACGAATAGTATCAAGGCAGCAGCATAGGCAAAACGTAGCAAAACATAGATCCTGAAACCTATTTTAGGATAATTATAATGATTCCTCTTTTAGATGATTTCTTAAGTCAGCTTAAAATGTGATTCGAAAACCATAAGTCCACACTTTCCTCTTTGTGCATTATGATTCCATCAATTCAGGGCAAAAATGAACAAAAATTTAATGAAGAAAATTTCAAATTTTATAAAAAGTTTTTGGATTGGGACACTTTAAATGCTGAATACATGCTATGGAAGACAAAATGTCATAAATAACTAGTTACACAGCGGTCAAAGAGTGCAATAGCAGCTCTTGGAGAGTGCAACAAGGATCTGTTTCCTAACATCCACAAGCTTATAAAAATTCTGGCGACATTACCAGTTTCAACGTGCACACCGGAAAGAAAATTTTCGACAATGAAACGTCTGAAAACTTATATAAGGATAACAGGATTGGCGTTAATGTCAGTTCATCGACAAATTGAGATTGACACTGAGGAAGTTATCGACGTATTTGCAGCTAAGAAGGCCAGAAGACTGAATATAGTTTTGCAAAAATATGTTATACTTTTGTAATGATACTATTTAATTATGTACCTACCTAATAAATAATAACTGTACGATTATACAGATTTTGTATAAATAATAGCTTTTCGTAAATTTTACTGCTTAGGTACCTATTTAACGGAACTGCATGATATATACATCCATATGTACATATTATGTATATGCATAAACCTGCATGCCCAAATGTTAAAAAAAAAAATTGTTTGGGCTTTTTTTGATTACTATTTGGTGAATTTTTCTTTCCGAAAAATTATATCCCCCCCCCCCCCCCCCGAAAAAATTGTTTGGCTACGGCCTTGTATCTAATTACCATTGGGTTATTAAAAAAAAAAATAGAAATCTAAATATTTAAAACTTGAATTGAATAAATTAAATGGAAATTAAGGGAATTTTAAAGCCATTCAAGCAGACGACATAAAGTGTCATGTCATTAAATATTCATAATAGAAAAATGTAATAAGAGAAAATGTATATATCTTTATATTAAATGAATAAAATCTAACCTAAAAATCTAAATCTAAATTAATTTGGAGCGTTCTTGTGTTCATATTGTAAGCCGAAAGGAATAGAAGGGACCCTTAATTTTTTGCAGAATTCGATTACTTTAAATGAGGGATACTCCTTAAAGATTTGATACTTCCTCACATGAATCTGGGGTCATAGTCCAACGCTTCAACCATTATGCCAAGGGGTACTGGTCTGGATATCATTCTTTGTCAAATCCATATGAAAAGGTCTTATTATTTTTACATATCTCTATCATAATTAATATCATTTCAATTTTTTCTTTCAACCATTGCTTGTTTTGCTTATAAAGAAAAGCTTCTGTCAATACAAACAAAATGAATGTTATTATATCTATAAAATATTTTTCACGGGATACTGCCTCTTGCGAGGAATTGACGAATCCTCCGAGAGTATCTCTTGTCAAGAAAAAGTACATCTCAATTGTAGGTTCTCTCCATTCCTGCACGCAAAACTGGTTGAGAGTATAGCAAGTCACTAGCAACGTGACTCCAATCGGAGTAAATTTTCCTCAATTTTAGAAAAAAAAAATAATTTACTTCCCAGTCCGCTTTTTTGAGATCTACTCCTTTTTTCCACTTTGAAAAATTAAAAAATTCTTCACTCAAACCACAAGAAAGGAAATCATAAGACTATGTTATTTAATTTTTAACTAACTCTGAATCTGAATGTTTGAATTTAAAATTCTATTCTTTTCCGAAACGAATGGAATTTATGTGATTTATTTTTTTTAATACATATTTATTTTTGTTAAAATAATTTTTTGTTATATTTTGAAAACTTGAGATTTTCTTTCGTGTTCAAATCTATTCCGGAAATTTACTTCACTTTTGTAAAAATTTGCTCTAAAATTTTACTACTGAGGTTCTAATCCTACGCCCTGGTTCCAAACGAGCTGTAAGTCGCACCACCAAATTTATTTTATTTTTTTTTATTAAATCTGTGAAGTTCACACTAGGTTAAAAAATGAAGATGCATATAGCGTTATTAATAAATAGTACACCAATTAAATGATTTCTTAAGAATACAAATTAGTTAAAACTGACCAAACCAGACTTGCAGCAAACTATAAAGACAAATCGATTTCGAGTCTGTTTTTTTGATTAAACCATTTATAAAATTTATTTACAATTATTACAATTTAATTGTTTAAATTATATGAAGACGAGTTTTTTATAAGTTTGCAATTTGAAATAATAATATGTTTTCTTGCTCATTTAAAACATGATAAATAAAAATATTAAGAGATAACCTGATAAACTTAAAAGAAAAAAATATACACGATATGATCGCACGAACATGTTATTTTGGTCACCAACTTGAATGTTAGTACATTTAAACGGAAATATGTTTTAAAAAAAAATGAAAGTAATAATAAAATGGGTTTTTTATTTGAAATAAATTCTTTTCAAATGCAATATTGTTTTAAATATTTAAAAGAATCAGATTGCAAAATTAAAATACAATCAGATAAGGCTTTAAAAAGCTTAACGTGAATTACTAAAAATATAAGGCGAGTTTTGCAAAAAAAAAAAAAATCCTATTTCTAAAGGGCGGATTTTCTGGAAAAAAAACTTGAAACGCAGAGTTTTCCTACAAACACTTAGATCATTTCATGTTTTAAGTTCAATTAAAAACAGTAAAGCCGTTTTCGAGACAATTCAGAAAAAACGAAATCGTTGTATGACAGCTACAATTTTTAGATGAGCCAAATTAAAAAAAATAATTTCTCCTCTTGGGAATCACGTATATATGCCCTTACAGCATGAACACAATGGATACCGAGCTGCAGCTAGAATAGCTGTCAAAATATTCAATATACAACTTTAATGTTACGAACTAATTAAGCAATTAATTTAAACAACAAAAAATGCTCTTAATATTCGTTGATAATTTAAATAAAGCCATTTCTGAAAGCTTTCATGAACACTCTGAGCAACATTTCATTAGAATCAACATTTTTTTTTTCTTTTTCAAATTATGTGTAAACTTTGATTTACCATCAATTCTGATTTCCGTTACACTTTAAAAACATTTATTTATGGATTTATATGACATGTTCTTACTTCTTTACACAGCAACGTCAGCAACCATTCGTCGCTATAATCTAAAGTACTTCCATTAAGTATTATATTTTATGTGTTGCCTCATAAAATTGTTAACCATCTGTTATAGAAATAAATTATTGTGCATGTTTGAGGCAATTTAGAACTGATGAATTAAAGTTCCAGCCCAAACAAAATAAATTTCAAAAAATAATAAATGAACATTCCAGCCATCTTTCAGTGCAAATGGGCTATTTCCACAACATTTAACTTCAATAATAACCACCAACACTCTTGATGCGGCAGTCGAAGCAGCATCAAAACACAAACAGCCTTACTCACCGCTAAATCCTATAAAGCGCAATAACTCATAATAGATACCCTTGCCGCTTCTTATAATCAAGAGTCTTATTAAGTATAGATATAAAAGTGCTGCATGCAGTCACCTTGCTGCTTGGCGTGGTCTGCACTGCTCCTCCTACATTATGCAGACAGCTGAGATTTATACGAAATGTATCTATGGCACGTACAAATCTCTCACAGAGTGCAAATGCTAACAATAATCGACATAAGCATCAAAAATAAGGTAAGGTTATGGTACATTCAACGGGTGTGCCACCTCTATGACGACCCTGCCGCTGACGCTGATTTTCTACAACTTATTCCTTTAAATCTCGATCAAAACAAGTAGGTATCTATGACCATTAAGTTTAGACCAAAAAGAAACAAAAGGCCACTTTGAAAATAAGAATGCTGACCTGTTTTGCTATTTGTTATTTTGAAACACAAGTGGCGCTCTATTTATGGGTAAGGCACTGGGTGAATGATTTGATTACTCATAATCAACCTTCCTACGTTGGGCGCCATTTTATTCATGCATATTAGTTAAATATCTACTTGTATGTACAGTGAAGGTAAAAATGAATTTTAAATTTATTTTAATTCATTCTCACATTAAATTTTTATTCTTGCTCTAAAAAACAAAGAAAAATTACAACATTTTTCATAAATACCCCCAATAGATACAAATTGCAAACCATACAATATACGAGTATAATAAATATATATAAAAAAATCACTCATGAATATAGCGCTGTTGTGGGAAAATCTGCCAGTGTGGGCTCAACAAAACTCTTATGAAATTATTCCCTCTCGACAAAATATTTATTAAACTATAAAGTTGTTATAGTAACAAATTATTATTTGAACAAAAAAAAAAAATTATTGATGTAAACGAGTACGTGATATTTTATCAATCGATTTTGCTTTATAGAAGTGGAGCATGATACAACTAGAAAAACTAGCTTAACTTGTCGTCGTAATAATTTTTTTCAGCTTATCATTGCTCTATGGGGTGCAGCTCGCTTCTTAATAATTGAACGAATTAAAAAAAAAAACAGTCTCTGCAGAAAAGATGACAGTTATGTCTCTGGATCTCAAGAGAATAATAAAATTAGAAGAAAAAAAATATCTATAGGATATTGTGTGAATGTTGTGGGATACCGGATGATTACGTTGAGCAAGCACATGTTGTTCCATAATTCAATGAAATGGACAAATATGGTGATAACAGACACACCAGTTCTTGGTCTCTATATAGATACCTACTTACTAGTTTTCTTAGTCATATTGCAATTATTATTTCAAATAGTGGGTTGAGTTACACTTAAATAAAAACAGGTAGCTGCCATTCAAAGATTTAAGTTTTTTTTTAATTTTCTCGAAAACTGCTCCAAAGATTTTGTTTAAACTTCGTACCTGTAATGACCAAAGTGATTGTAAGAAAAACTGTATATCATGTGTTTGCCAAAAAATTCAAGAAAATTGACTTAATATTGGAATTATTTCCCCTAAAGCTTGACTGATTTTGTTATGATTTTTCAATCAGAAAAAATATTGCATTTAAAAATGTTAAAAAAAAACATTTTTTTAAACTTTTTACTCAGCGTTTTTGGGCATTGTCCCGACATGTTTTTTTTTATTTTTTAGGACCAAAAATAAAGGTTCCATTATTTAAAATTACAATTTTTAAAGAAATAATAAAAATCTTATTTTTCTCAAAAAACAATTTTAAAAAAAAGGTAATTTTTTTTATAAAAGGCCTACAATTTTATAGAAAAATTATTTCCGAAAAAATGGTTCTAAATGGTACCTCCCATTTTTTTCCCATTTTTATTTTCGATTTTCTAAAAATCGGTTCAACTGATTTTTATAGTTTTTTATACAGAATGTTACAAGAAGTTTTAAATATATGGTTTACCAAAATTTTCAAAATTATTTTGTTTATATTTTTTGCATTAAAAAAATTAAAAAATTTTTTTGAGAACTTAATAATTTCGGTCGGGTTTTATTAAATTTGTCACCCATAAGTTTTTAAACATGATCTAGCTGATTTTAAATAAAACTAATTCTTTAAACCAAAAATAACGGTACTTTCCACTCAAGTGTTTAAAAACCGGTAAGGAAAATCTCATTTTTCTTAAAAGACGGCTCATATGATTTTAAATAAATTTTGTATATGAGGTAATATCAATACGACCTACAACATTATTGAAACATTTTTTTTATTTATCGATTATTAACGATAACTCTCATAGAGCCATTTTTTTTTGGTTTCGACTATCTCATTATCTGTTAAACCGATTTTAATTTTTTTTTTAAATAAAAGCTTCAAAATTAATTTTTCAACTAACTCGCATTAGTAAATACTAAAAAATGGCGTATACATTTTTTTCTTAAAAAAGCTTTCAAAATTAGAAATTATTTTTTTTTTTTTAAAACCGATTTTTAAATTTTCTTCCTATTAAATTGTGATTTTTTTAAGAAATAAGATGGTTGATGTCAAAAAAATTTCAGAGGTTGTTAAATCAATTTATTTCTAATTAAACTGTAAACTGTCTAAACTGTAAGTTCCGTGCAACTACGTGCAACAAGGTGCTATATGGTTTATATATAAAGGGTTTTTCAATAGGGACGCTACAAAACAACAAAACAGGGTCAGCAAACGACGCCATATTTCTTACCGCTCTTTTGACATTTCTCTTCAGTAAAATTTGCCATTTCATGGTGGAAAGATATACGAGCCAACAACGAGTCGAAATTATTAAAATTTACTACCGAAATTCGGAGTCAGTGGCCTCAATGTTAAGAGCGGATTTTCATCGAAAAATCATCTTCAGCGATGAGGCTCATTTCTGGCTGAATGGCTTCGTCAATAAACAAAATATGCGGTATTGGTCAGGCAGCATTCCACCACGTACTCCATGAGTCATCATTGCATCCCGAAAAAATTACGGTTTGGTGTAGTTTATGGGCCGGCGGCCTCATTGGGCCGTACTTCTTCCGCGATGATCAAGACCGGCACGTTACTGTGAATGGGGATCGCTACCGTTCAATGATAACCGAATATTTTTGGCCCCAATTGGATGATATGGACATGGAGGATATGTGGTTCCAACAGGACGGCGCCACAAGCCACAGAGCGAATGTCACAATCAATTTATTGGAGAACGTGTTATCTTACGAAATGGTCAAGTCGCTTGGCCGCCTCCGTCGTGCGATTTGACGCCGTTAGACTATTTCCTGTGGGGCTACGTCAAGTCTATGGTCTATGCCAACAAGCCAGCGACAATTGATGAACTTCGTATTATTAAAAAAAATTTTGTAGCGCTCTTATTGAAAAACCCGATATTTACCCACATAATACTATAGATACCTTAAACTAAACTATGTTTTTGTCAGGCAGCATAAAATATGAGATCCCATAGTTAATTTATTTCTTTTAAAATCAGATTTTTTAAATATATTTTCCATAAAAAATGTAACCTTATTACAGTTGTTAACAACAAGAACAAGTTGGATCGCACACCCAGTCGAGTATATATTTTTGTCTCAATTTTTTTTTTCAGTGTAGAATACATACTTTGATTGACAAATAAAAAATCTACTTTTACATTTTGATCTCGATCAAAGTAAATAAGCCACTGGGCTTTTCATTTATATAGGTTCAACAAAGAAGGTGGACAAATTTAAATTCTTTTGAGTTTGGTCGGCAAGGCGTGTTGTTTTTATATAAAATTAATTAATTTGTGCTAAAAAGGAGTGAACAAATTGGTTCAAGTCACGGATAGTTAAAATAACAGTTTATTAAATTGAATGAATATTGTATGTAATACGAGTAAATTATTTGTTTCTTGTTGTATCTGTTTGCGGTGCCAAGTTTGGGCAACAATTAAGTCATAAATACAATTGTTTTACAATTAATTGTAGGTTCATATAGCTATAACATACAATTTTAATTAATATTAAATGGAACTTACATACATGAGAAATGAGTCAAATAGTTTTTTTTTTAAAGAATTTGTTTTACCTGAAAATAAAGAAAAGGAAAAATTAATACAAAATTGTTTTTCATTGATTTGAAGTTTATGAGTTAAAGTTGAAATTAAAAGAAATTATTAGTTATTCTTGATTTATGTAATTTTACTGTTTTATAAAATAATAAACTCTTATTAAGCTCCAATTTATCAGTTCTCCATTAATGCGCATGTCTATTTGGGAGAAAAAAAGTACTCGAAGGAAGTTACCATTTAGATCTATTTCTTAGCTAAGGAACCAATTTAAAAAAAACCGTAAATTTTTTCACAATTATTTTCACTCATGTCAAAAATGTTAAATTTATTTAAGAAAAAAATGTGTCAGAAAATAATATTTTTTCGATTTAAAGCTTTTTTATTTTTATTTTCGTTAATTTATTGAACAATTAAGATAAAGAAAACAGAAGTGTTTTGGATGTATATGGATCTTGATTTAAAAGTATAAATATACTTGCTAGTGATGAACCAGTTTTCTAACGAATTTCCAGTTTATAGTTATGAAATTTATTCGATGAATTTTCCACAAAGCTGGAAGCTGGGTTTAAAATGAAAGTTTTCAGACCTTCGGTAAATAAAAACAAACAAATCTAATAGAATTTCAACAGGCAATGTTTGCTTAAGAGACTTATTGATAACTCGAAATTCAGCAAAACAAAATTGGGCTCCTAAAATTAATACATATATAAGATGTATTTAAAACTTAATTCACATAATATGTATATAATAATTTATAATTTTTTTTATATCAAATTTTTTTGGCTCTCAGAAATAAATCTGGAAGAAATAACGCCAATTTTTTTTTTTCTTAAATATGCCTGACAAAATTCTGGTGTTTTTTTTTAAAGAAAAAAGTCGGAATTTTTTATTTTTTGAGAACTTTTTCGGTTTAAAAAAGAAATACATAAAATAAAAAAACATCAAACAACATTTTTGGACTTATTTACAAAATAAATAATGGAAAAACCCTGAAAACAAGTTAAAATCATTATTATTTGTCTTAAAGTGGTATTTTGAATGCCAAATATATAGTTATATTTTATATGTACCTATGTATATTATTATGTACACTGTACTTGCAGTAGAAATGGAGCGAAAAAATACTAATTTTAAAATTAGTACGAGGAAAAGGTAAAGAAACCAACTGAATGTGAATTACAAAACAAAACCGCTAAATAATTTAAATGCGGTTTATATAAACAATAAAACCATCTTCTGAGTAAAAGTTAATTACGTGGCTTTGGTAGCGCAAAGTGTAGGACATCGACCTCTGAACATTATTTAAAGACACCTGATGATCCAGTTGCCACTCGTGATATAGTGATACATAAATAACTCCAGAATTAATTTAGTTGTAGTATAACTTAAGTTGATGTTGTTTTATTTTATTATTTTTCATCTACTATTATTTTTTAAAGATATATAATTCAAAAAAATGAGATCTCAGAGATTTTGCTCCGTCAAAAAGTGAGCAAGCGAATCCAAAACTTTTTTTCCTCAGAGTTTTGACAGGAATACTGAAGAATTTTGCTGAGGAATCCTATTCATTTAATGGAAATTGAATTGAGATCTCCGAGATCTCATTTTTCTGAAAATGTTTTATTTATAAATTTTATAAGAAGGTTTTTTTTTTTTAATAATACAAACTCTATATACTACTGAAATACATCAGCCAAGTAGACGACTTAGCACTATTTAATTGGACTTGTTGAATTATTGATTCAAAATAGCTTTTTACGGCCTTTAGTCCACAAAAATTTAGACCTTGTCAATACGCAATTTTTGTATTGACAAGGTCCTCACTAGTCAACTGATGAGTCCAAGTGAGATCGCCGGGACGAAACGCCTAAATTTTTGTGGACTAAAGGCCGTAAAAAGCTATTTTGAATTTATAAATTTTAGGCACTCACACTTGTCAAATTACTCGATTTGACAATTTATTTAGCAAGTACACGTTTCTGAGATCTTACTTAGCAAACTTTTGTCAGCTCCACTGAGGAGAAATAGAAACCTAATTGTTCTGTTAAAATTGCTGAAATATGACATATATATGTACAATGTACATATGTATATGTATATAACATGTGAAATAGGTAAATTAAAAATTTAAATGTCAATTCAATCAAATTGATTGACCCAAAATAAAACGAGAAGATGGATAACAGAAGAAGGCTTGTCTAATGAATTTTTGTGATTAACGGAAAATAAAACTCATAGCGGTTACTATACAGGGTGATTGGTATAAGGTGCACCAAAAAGTCAGAGTGAGTAGGTTGGGTTAATACGGGAAAAAAATCGTATGGAAAAGGGGGGAAAAGTTTAGGCGGGAGGGGCAATTTTCTAAAAAATTGACTTAAAACGGAAAAAAACTATTTAAAAACAACGGTTAAACTTACAATGTCATGCTGTAAATTTTTGGAAAGCCAGAAATCTCTAATTTAATTTTCATTCTAAATTAAGTTGTTTTAGTAAATAGTTTTTGAAAAATTAATTTTCAAACTCGAAATTTTGAAAAAAAAAAATGTCAAACTATTTTTTTCAAAATTTTATGTAATTAAGTATAATTTTTTGTTTTCAAAATTCAATGCCCTTATTAATTTTCAATAAAAACAGAAAACCCGATTCTAAAATGTATCCTTTTTATTAAAAAAATATAAATTTTGTTTTAAAAACGGTGTGAGCACGTTTTTTGGAAAAAATAAGATTTTCATTATTTGGTAAAAAAATTTATACGGTAGGAATGTACCGTTACTTTTGGTATTAAAAAATTGATTAAAGTTTAAAGAAAATCGATCCGAGTGTTTGGGCCGAAGGCGAACGGACAGACAGACAGACGGACAGAATTGTGAGATCCACTTTTTTCGACTTCTCTATCATCGTACATCATCAAGTTTGATTAAAGTCTCGAGTTCGATTTTTTTACGAATCGAGTTGAAAATAGGTTCACATTTTTTAAAAATTATATCCTCTTTAGGTCTGGTTCACAAATTGTCTATTGCAAGTTTGCAATTTTGTATGGTTTCAATGAGAGGGCAAGCTCAATGGTCAAACCTCTACACAAATTTCAAAATATTTTTCCGAAAGTTAACGTCTGAGTACTACAATCATGGACCTACTTCAATAATAACATTCCATAAAATTACAGAAAATAAATTCGATCAATGTTTATAAAGAATAATGGTTGCGCATAAACACAAAATTAAAAGACTGGAACACTCTGAATATTATGCAAAGAATATTCATTCAAATATGTTTGCATTTTTTTATCATCTTCATGCGTGTGTACAATTTCCAAATCTAATTTAATCGATTTAAAAATTCCTACATTAAATACTGTATATTCCTTACGACACGAGTATCTAACCAAAATGTTTCCAGGCGTGAATTGTAAATTTTTCTATCAATGTACATATATTTCTTAACAAAAAAAACAACACTTTTTTTTGTTAGTTTTCCCTTCCAGCAACAACAAACTAATAAATTCAAAAACATGTTCAGCCCAAGGATAAAACATAGAATTTAATTAAAAAAAATTAATAAATAACAAAAAAAAAAATATTTTCTCAAAGTAATTAAAATTATCTGTGAAGCAAAGCATTTAATTTTTTTTTTTTACTATTTTAAATTAGGTGAACACGATCATGTGAATACGTGCAAGGTCGTCTCAGAAAAGCGAAACCATAATAATTAAAGAAGCAGACAAAGAAGTTACCAGTTACCACCAGCAAGACAAAGTTGTAATTGTAATGTTTTCCAATATTCATCATCACTTGGCTAAAGAGCGTAGAGCATGAGGACCTGACTATGAAATAGAAAATTCATTATAGTCCGGGAGGAAATGTTGCATTTTTTTGTTTTTTATTTTTTATCGAAAACTGATCGATTTTAACAGCGGGCAATCTACTATATAAGAGATATTTCTTAAATAATATGCACGACTAGGTCGCATGAACTTGATCTTATGTACGATGAGACTGTTGTTCTAAAGTCTTAATAATTTTAAAAACTTCTCCTCTGATAAAAGAAATTTATTAGTTATTGGAGCCTTTATTTTATACCACCTGCGAAAAATATAGTCTAGTTTAAGGAAGTACATAAATATTAACAACATCGCACTGTCTTCCACTTCGCATATATGCATGGAATTTAAAGTTTAAACTGAAAAAATTTTAAAAAAATCAATAAAATTAGAAATAAACTGATTAAAAAATATCTGAAATTGATTTGGCACCAACTTAATGTACGCCAAGTACACAAATCTCAATTTATCAGACAAATTTTTAAAAATCGTTGCGGAGCGGTTTTTTTATTTAATTTAATTATCTATATATAAAATTTTGAATGTATTTTTAAGAAAAACAAAATTGGAACGCAAATTTTTAGTACTTATTAATGCGGAATTAAAAAATTAGTTTTGAAAAAAAAAATCATCTACCCATTTCCGAAATATCGAATTTTCAAAAAATTATTTTGAAAATTGTTTAAAAATATAATATTTGATTTTGTAAAAATTTTGATATGCAATATTATTCAAACTTATTAGGAGCTTTTGTGTAAAAAATTTCATTTAAATCAGTTCAACAAATAATGAGATAGCCGAAAACCAAAAAAAAATGGTTCTATGAGAAGTACCATTTTTATTTGATAGATACATTTTTTTTCCAATAATATGGTACATCGTTCTGATATACGTTCACACAAAAATTTTAATCAAAACCGTAGGAGATGTTTTTGAGAAAAATGAGATTTTCAATACCGGTTTTTTAACATTTGTATGGGAGTTGCCGTTATTTTTGGTTATAAGAAAAAAATGTATTTAAATTCTGCTAGATAATGTCAAAAAACTGCTATGTGCTAAGTTTAATAAAAATCGACCAGTAGCCTTCGAATTATTAAGTTCTCAAAAAATAATTTTGAAACTTTCTTAAAAATAAAAAAAAAAATGGAAAAATTTGGTACACAATGGCGCAAAATTTTAAACAATTTAGTACGATGTTAAAGCCATTTTACCATACTAAAAAAGGCTTTAACATCTTACTAAATCGTTTAAAATTTTGCGCTAATATTTTTAAAATTATTATAAAAATTCTCTATAAAAAAATTGATCAAAATCAGTTGAAATGTTTTGAGAAGATTGAAAATCAAAAAAAATGGTTCTATGGGAGGTAGCATTTATCACCATTTTTTGACATTCTTTTTAACAAATTGGTATCCCTTTTGTAAAAAACATTACCGAATTAAAAAAAAAAAAAAAATAATTTGGGCACGTTTTTGAGAAAAATAAGATTTTCACGAATTTTTATCTAAAAGATCATCATTGGGCTTGAATTTATTTTATTGACTCTTATTTTTAAGCCGAAGTTCAATTTTGCTTACAAAAATTACATATAAAACATGGAGACTACATCAAAGATAAATATAATACATTTATATGCCTTTTTTTTAGGCTCAAAAGTCTGCGGTTAAAAATGACAACGTTGCTGCGCAAACTATAATATAAGAGGGCACTATCTATACTCGTCAAATGAGGCTTCATATTATTTTCAAAATCGATTTCTGAATAGAAGCATACAAATTACATTATTACCTTCAAGTCTGTGAGAGAAAGAAGTGAATAAAAGAGTTATTATACGTTTGTAAGTCTAGATGCATGCCGTCGGACAGAATATGTTAACTGGTTGCAAATTGTCTTGAGATACTTAAGTTTTAAACACACATACATTTCACCGAAGGGAAAATCACGTTTTTATTTTGAATTGAAGTTGGGGGCTTGCCATGGGAACTGGGAACTCAAAACCAACAAACCACCTACCGTGCGGTCTGGCGCATTACAGGGTGGAGTTTTAAGCTCTATGTAACATATGAGGAGTATCTATGTAGGTAAGGTACAAGAGATTCACCTTGCTGCATATCAATTCAGATTGGCTTTTACTTTTCTTTTACATATGCATACGAGAGTATAAGCTTAATGTCTTCATATTATTTTATGTTGATGATGAAAAATCGAATCCATTTGCATGTTACATGGTGTGTGATTGATTTTCCGCCTTTAAAAAGCTATATTTATGTAGTTTGTTGGAATAAGAAAAGATATGTTAAAAGAATACTAACTCGCCCATATGGAGGCGCATAATGGCTGAATGAGATGAATTTCAATTTTATTAATAGTCAGCATGAGGTTGAATAGATTGAGTTATGAGTCGTGTTAATGATGTGCGGGAATTTGATTATTATTTATTTTTTTTTGTCATAACTTTTGTGAAAATACAAGTAGTAGTGTACCGTTATGATTATTTTGTATTTGAATAGAAAATAATTACTAATACAAATTTAATAATCAATGTCGATATTAGGTATACTTATTAATTTCACCACATCATTAATTTGTGTTTTTATACACCTCCAGGTGAGGCTTTCTTGAATTAGTGTCTTATCAAGCTCAGTTTTAGTTTAGAAATCGGAAAAACTAGTTTCTGGAACAATATCTTACAGTTATACATTTGTAAGAGTTTTGTATTAACAATGAACTTGACACTGTCGAAAGAGGAAGATTTGAATGTGAATCTGGGTTAGTTGACCATATAACTTGACCTTGTTTTGTTCTTTCATCAGTTTTACTTCCGATAAAGGAACTTTACAAGCATGTTATCGATAAATTTTGACAGCTAAGTTAATGATGATAGATAAAATAGAGAATCAATAAAAAAAAGTAGGTTTCGAGATTGAGCTAATCTGGCTTACTGCATTGTTTAGTTATTAAGCTTAGATATAAAAGAAAACATTAATTCTATATGTATTTTGCCCTTAATTTGAGTATTGTTGTGAAATTATGATCATCGGAGGTACAATTTGTTCTTTATCTTTTGAGTTTTTTGGTTTTAGCCAGATTAGATTTAGTAATACTAATTTCCATATAATTTCTATAAGATAGAGGCTTTTATATTTACAAATAATCTAGTATGACAAATAATTTTCACATAGCCACATACAAATACATGAGCATTTTTTTAAGAAATTTCTGAGAAATTGTGATTTGGGTTATTGATTTATTATGCAGAATAGAATCTGGTTGAAAAAGTGGTCATATATGCATACTGTGTTGCTTGTTTCTACATACTGAGGTTAGCTCGTCATATTTTAAGCTAATTTCGAAGAAAGTAAGAATTTATTGACGAATCTTTGTTTTACGCCGAAGAACAGGAACTGTTTCTGGCGAGGAATTGACAAATCCTCCAAGAGTATCTTTTGTCATAAAAAAGTGCCTCTCACCTTATTCGTTCGGATTTAGCAGAAAATTGTTGGTCTCCTCCATTCCTGCCAATAATACGCACACAGGAATTATTGAAGTTATAAGTCACTTGGCCTTGATTCTAAACGATCTGCCTCACACCACCCAATTTATTTATTTATTATTTAAACAAAAATATGGGATTTACATTTTACAATATTAAAATTTCATTAATAACTTATTTTAATACTCTAACAAGGTATTTCATACAATTAAAGCGAATATACTAAATATGCTGCAGAATTCAACCAAAGTGTTTCATTTAGAACACGGTAGAAATCTGATTACAGTCGAAGGATAATTGGGGGAAAAAATCAAGTACCTAATAAAATATTAGATCCTAAAACTGATTCTGATTCCCCTTCAGCAAAATCAAATGATGTACATACTAGTTTCTGCTTAAGCAATTATAATTAATAAAATAAATACTAAAGGCTATAAAATAAAAAAACAATCGTCAATAAACCTGATAATAGTGATAATAATAAAAATTAATTACATTATAATTATTAATTAAAAATTCAAAAGACAATAAAATTAAGGCTAATCTAAATTCATAAAAAAATAGTTTGAGCTACTGATCGTAAACTCCCTAATAATGCATAATAAGAATTCAATGATAAACCAGCAATTATTACTGTATAAACACCTTAACCTGTAAATTATATAAAAAATAATAAACCTAAAAAAAAAAATAATGAATCTAAAAAAATAATGAACCTAGAAAAAAAAAACAAGTAAGTCCGCTTCTTACTTAAAAAGCAAGAAGGGAGCAATGGTATGTATTGGGAATCTTATATTTAATTTCAGCCCCTGGCCAGGCCAACCCAAGAGAAAAGCAAGTCAGCGCACTGCTTATTCAAAAGTAGGGAGTGTCTATAACGCTGAGATGGGAATGTGATATCAGCCCGCAACTCACCAAAACGAGAGGTTAGTAACAATATTGCCATAGCTAGTGTTCAATTTAAGGCCAAAAAGGAAATGCTTTTACTAGACACTAGTTCACAAATGCGCCAAGGAAATTAACCTGAAGCTTTGTGGAACAAACAGAAAATCTTTTTTTGCTATTCCAATTCGAAAACAAGAAAATCATAAGACGATAAGCTTTGAATTGTTGAGTTTTTTTTACTTTGTCTTATTATATTGTTTACTACGAGATAGTGTGAACTATAAAGATGACGAAATAAATACAATTATTTCGAGTCATGGAGTCAACTTTTTCGAATAAATATTAATTGATGCATTCTGATATCGGTGGGTGGTAGGTGTCCGGTGGCATGGTATATGTTGGTTCGACGTTGATTGAATGTGTGTACGGTGTGATGCAAAGTTACATTTTTATTCTTTTAATGTTTTTTTTTATTTATTTTTAAACTCGTAATTTTTTTTATTGCGATATATTGGTACTACATATATGGCAAGTTATGCATTCGTAAAAAAATAGAACTCGAGATTTTGATCAAAGTTGACATTACGATGATAGCGAATTCGAAAAAAAGTGAGTCTCGCAATTCTATCTGTCTGTCTGTTTGTTCGGCTGGAGCATAAACAGGTGAGTCGATTTTCTTTAAACTCAATACCTACCTAGCGTTTTTTCATTTTTCTTAAGACCAAAATTAACGGTACCTGCCGTCCAAATTTTTTAGCAAAAAATGCGAAAATCTTATTTTTCTAAAAAAACGTGCCCACGACTTTAAAAAAAAAAAATGAGTAATTTTTTGTACAACAATGCTACCATTTAAAAAACAAATTCGAAAAATGGTTATAAATGATACCTTCCATAGAACCATTTTTTTGAGATTTTTGATTTTCTCAAAAATGCTTCAACTGAATTTGATCAATTTTTTCATTTTCAAAATTTTCATTTTTTTTTTATTTTTAAAAAAAGTTTACACATTTTTTTTTTTGAGAACTTAATAAATCGAAAACCACTTGGTCGATTTTTATTAAACTTAGCATCCAACAGTTTTTTGACATTATCTAGCAGATTTTAAATAAAAATTATTCTTATAGTTAAAACGGTGACTCCCATACAAATGTTATAAAACCGTATGGAAAATTGCATTTTTCTCAAAATCGACCCTTACGATTTTGATTAAAATTTTTATGTGAGCTAATATTAGTACCTACGATCTACTAACTTATTGAAAAAAAATACCTGTCGATTAAAAATGGTATCTCTCATAGAACTATTTTATCTGTTGCACCCCGATTTTAATAAAATTTTTTACACAAGAGCTTCTATTAAATTAATTAAATTAAAAAAATTAAATTAAATTAAATATTGAACAATACTGCATATCAAAATTTAAAAAAAAAAAAACAATTTTGGATTTAAAAAAAATCGATTTTTTTTTTTTTGGAAAATTCGATATTTTGAAAATGGGAGGATGATTTTTTTTCAAAATTAATTTTTAAATTGTGCATAAATAAACACTAAAAAATGGCGTACCAATTTTTTTCTTAAAAATGTTTTTAAAATTGTATATATAAAACATTAAATTTTCAAAAAATTAAAATATTTTTCTCAGATGGTGTACATTGCGTTGGTGTCAAAACAGTTTCAGAAGTTGTTTAATTTATAAATTTAATTCTTATTATATTGATTTTTTAACAAGTTTTTAGTCTAAAGTGTATGTAATGTACCATGAATTTTAAAACCACCATTGTGATCGCACATAAGAACAAGTTCGTGCCACCCAGTCGTGCATTTTATTTCAATATTAATACAGGTAATTACAATGAAAAATGGATGGATGACTTTTGAATCTTTATTTTTATTTTTTTTTATTTTGGAAATTCGGAAATACTCAAAATTAGCTTACAATAAACAAATTTTTTCTCAATTCCACTGAATAAAAAATTTTTAATGTCAAATACATATTTTCCGATTGAACCTAATGTAAAGTTAGTGAATACAATAAGAAAATAGCTCGGTCAATAAAAAAACCATTATCTTCGAAATATAAAGTACCACGGGAGTGAATGCAATTTGTAGGCCATATCACCATATTCGTTGAATTGCTGCTCGATAGTAAAAGGTTTTTCAACAGGGACGCTACAAAAGTAGAGCAACAGGGACAGCAAACGACGCCATATTTCTTGCCGCTCTTTTGACATTTCTCTTCAGTAAGATTTGCCATTTCATGATGGAAAGATATACGAGCCAACAACGAGTCGAAATTTTTAAAATTTACTATCGAAATTCGGAGTCAGTGGCCTCAACGTTAAGAGCGGATTTTCATCGAAAAATCATCTTCAGCGATGAGGCTTATTTCTGGCTGAATGGCTTCGTCAATAAACAAAATATGCGGTATTGGTCAGGCAGCAATCCACACGTACTCCATGAGTCATCATTGCATCCCGAAAAAATTACGGTTTGGTGTGGTTTATGGGCCGGCGGCGTCATTGGGCCGTACTTCTTCCGCGATGATCAAGACCGGCACGTTACTGTGAATGGGGATCGCTACCGTTCAATGATAACCGAATTGGATGATATGGACTTGGAGACATGTGGTTTCAACAGGACGGCGCCACAAGCCACACAGCGAATGTCACAATCAATTTATTGGAGAACGTGTTATCTTACGAAATGGTCAAGTCGCTTGGCCGCCTCGGTCGTGTGATTTGACGCCGTTAGACTATTTCCTGTGGGGCTACGTCAAGTCTATGGTCTATACCAACAAGCCAGCGACGATTGATGAACTTCGTACGAATATCGAACGTGAAATTGCAGCAGTATCGGCCGATTTATGCTTGAAAACCGTCGAAAATTGGGTTCAGCATCTGGACTTCAGCAAGCGTGCCCGTGGTGGCCATGCAAGAGAAATCGAATTCCATACATAATGGCATCGAACGTACTTTCACAGGAATAAAGAATTTCATTGATATCCGAAACCGTTTTTGCTTTATTTAAAAAAACTTTTGTAGCGCTCTTATTGAAAAACCCGATATATACCAAATGTCGGAATCGGAGGGAGTCACCGTTGCCGCCGGTGCATATTAATAATATGAGATCAAACATTATTTTGTAACTCATTTTATCAATGAGAGGAATAAGGCGAAAACCATTGAGTATACTTCACTTTAACATTACTTAAATGTGCATATACCAAACTTATACCAAACTATTAACATAAAAGTCCTAAATACCTTTCACGATTTTCAAAATGTCTTGTGTCAAAATCTCCAATACCTTTAAGAAGTCAAACACGTTGAGACAGTCATTTAGACAGTCGCAAACTTCTTAGAGATTTTCTATGCAAAATTGACAGGTTCTATCGTGAATGGGCTTCATGCAACCGCGGGATCTGTTGAAAATCTCTTCAAACATTGCGACCTTTAAAACTTCAATCTCAAAAAAAAAATTCTGAATTTCAAAACTTTTGAACCATAAATAATTACGATCACCGTTTTCCTTAAAATTTATCACCATAATTAATTCGTGACTGTAGTCCCTCAATAAAAAATAAATGTTCCAATTTTGTCAGCGGTAAATTATATCAATCTTTTGTGACCGATATTTTAACTTAAGAAAAGGTATGGCCTACTCTTTAAGCAAATGGAAAGTAATGCAACTCTAAACTAAAAAAAAAATATCCAAAAACTCACTTACAGTCTTTGTCTTTAGTTTATGAAGGCAATTATAAAATTAAATATACGTGGATACCTACCACAAAAAATGATCAAGCTTTTTTGGTATCAAGAACAAACCATTAGAATTGAACCTCAGGTCATCTGAGAAAATTAAGGAAATTGCGCAAAATCGTATGGTATAGATGCATTTAAAAAAAAGTTATATCTGAACCTCTCATTGTTGCGAGGTTTATTTTTATAAATATTTTGGACCATAAAGAACGGAAACTTGTGCTGAAACTGCACTAAGCTTTGTTCAGGTGAATTTACACTGAACGTCATGTGATTGGGCTGGAATTTATTTTGGATTATTCAGTTTTTTTTTTTTTACAAATTTCCTATTTCTCATTAAGTTTTTTGATCTTTTATTCTTTAGTTTCAGCCACAAATTCAAATCCTTATTAGTGCTTTAAGTATTCCCAAGATAAATCAGCTGATAAATAGGTTATTTTTTAACTAAAGACTTGATCAAAACCAATCGATTTGGAGTGTATATTTGAATAAAACAAAGCCATCATAGCCATCCATATAGGCAGTTTATTCACAGAGTTAAAGTACTATACGAGTAAGTTTATGGTACTTCCCGCATTCAAGACATCAACACTCTGAGTTAATGTATCTGCGGAAGTCAAAACTAGCTCACGGATTTATAACTGATTTTTTGTTTTTTTTGTTGTTTTGTTTTTCCTAAATAGAAGTATTTTAGTCACTTCAGACGATCAGTCGACGAATTGGCGTTAGACAAAGCAGAAATCGTATAAAAGAAGACGTGAGATGCAAACAATGCATCAGAGTTTGGCATCCATGTATGTATATTATTCCAAATTGTATCTCGCACTCTGGTTGGCAAAGTGCGCAAGTGCGCGCGTAGTCTTGCGCAAAAAAAAAAAAAGAAAAAAATAATCTTCCGCATTTAATCTTTATGTCTGACCACAAGAAGTGATCATCATTGCCATCATCATCACAACGTCATCGTCATATGGATAAACTAACTATAACAACAATAACAACAACAACAAAAACCCATCAACAAAAGATTCACGGTGATTGGAGAAAGTCGTCCAGATCGCGTTCCAATTTTCGCAATCGAAATTTTAAGTGATCACATACATATATGTATGTATGAATGCAGCTGTTGCAGTGCAGCAAAATCTTAGACGACTTCAATATGCGTTGGACAGCAAACCAAAACGATGCGATGATGATCGACTTAGGCAGGGTCGGACTAAGTCATCACTAAAACTTTTTGAGTTGATGTCCTTCTGGATGCCTTAAAGTTTCTTTTATCAAATTTAGTTATTATGATTAAATTTATTCTTATGATCAAAATAAGGTCTTTAAATTTCACAAAAAAAAAATATCTTGGGTCCATACCCTTCAGGGAATATACACTCAGGGTTGTAAAAGAATAAATTTTGCATTTATTGACCTCATCTGCTTTTCGTGTCTTTTAAGTCTTTTTTTTTTAAACTGTGAGTCAACCATACTAGGCAAAAATCCCAAAATGATATTCAAAACAACATTATTAGGGCCCCTAATACTTATGAGGCCTATCAACAGAACTCGTTATTACCCCATGGATGATACGTCCCTGGACTCAAGTTAATTCTCGCAAAAATTATGACTTGCAATGAATGAAACGACATCGACATAACCGTATTTAGTGATGGAAAAGAGATATCGGCTTGGACTCTCTTGATCATCATATGAAATGAAGGGAATCTTTGAGCTACATGCTTTGCATGAGATGAGCTGCTGCTTCAATCCAAATCAAGCTACATTTATGCTTCAAACTAATAGGACTTTGCTGACAAGTGAAGTCGAAAGGAAATCAAATTACGGAAGCAGGTCGTTTTTGGCCAGACCATCATCGGCAAGATAAACGATCTTACCGCAATAATATGTAATCCAACTCAAATTGAAGGAGGATGATGGTTGTATCTATCTTAAAGATATATATTGGTTGGTAGTATGTAGGTACATACTTTTTTTCTACTCCCACGCGTTTTTTTTTTTTTTTGAAATACCTAGCCATAAGCATAAAGAGTGTGTTACTTTATTACGCAGATGTGGTAAAAGTGTTGAAGACAAATATTTTAAGCTTGTTATTAATTGATTGGATATTTGAGAGAGGCTTAAACACACAGCTGTGCGCTATAGACTTATATCTTGTAATTGGTATATGAATTACGAATCTAATTTGTTGGATGAGTTGATGTTTAAAGAAAAAAAAAAAAGGATTTGTTGCAAAGAGTGCCGGCATGTGGCAATTAGCTAATCAAGTGGTAAATCTTTTAAGCTGATGAATAAAGAGATATGATGCAAAAAGATATCTTCAGTTAAATAAGAAAAATGATTAAAAATATGACTTTATCGTCTTAACCAAAGTCATAGACATATTAATTTAATCTGAGAAAAATATGAAATTCGGAAGAAAAAAAAAACTTGCGGTGAGAAAAACAGTTCAATCAAGCTGATGTCATACAGGATGTACTTGTACATATAATACGTTGTTAAATATGGGTATCAGGTGGCCGACTAAGGAAGTAGTAAATTGATGCAAAGCTGTTTTCGGGGTAGTTTCATAAATTAAACAATGCAAAAACTCATAAGTATTCAAAAGGAAGACACATCATAAATAATGAAGGTGTTAAGGAAAGTTGAAAAGTCTATTTTTGGTTATGAAAATTTATTTTCCTATAGACCAACCATTTAAAAATTTGAAGAAGCGCTAAGTTCCAAAGGTCTTCTTACGGGTAGTTATGAATATTTTCTAGACGTACGAAGATTTCAAGAAAGAAGTTACATCGTCGACCTAACAATAACTCGTAACTCAACCTTAAGATGAAAATAATTTTTCAATGCCATATTTAAGGAAATTTTCCTACGCACGCTTGTTTTTTTAATTATGTTAAAAATTGTGATAAAGCTGATGAATCATGTAAATAAACGTATTAATCCATTAAATCCCTTATTCGTCGCTTAATCAGGGAAAATCAACTGGTTAACCAAAAAAATCAACTGGTGAAGCAAGAAAATCAAGTGTCGAACCAGTTAAATCAGGAATACTAGTCCAATAGCGATCCAAAGCAAATTAATTAAAGAATCCGGCAAATCAACTGAAGTGTCAGACAAAACAACTGGAGAATCAGAATAATCGAGAGGAAAACCAAGAAAATAAACGGACAGATCTGCTAAATGAGTCAGACAAATTATGTCAGTGGTGAGTCCAAGTAATTAATTGTAGAGCTATGCAAATTCACTAGCGGAACAAGCTATTTAACTGGCGAAACATTCCAATCCACTGGCGAACCGGGAAAATCGAATCCAGCAAATCAACCGTGAAATTCGGGAAATCAACTGGCGAACTAGGCAAATCTGCTGTTAAGTCAAGAAAATAAATAGATCAGGAAAATCAATGGACGAGGAATCCGGACAATTCAGGAAAATCAACTGGGGAACTTGGCAAATTCACTAGCGAAATAAGCTAATCAACTACCGAATCGGGCAAATCAATGGACGAATCCAACAAATCATCTGAAAATTCATGCAATTCAACTTATTAACTATGCCACTATGAAAGCAGACTAACAAATTCTAAATCCATTTTTGAATGGCGCCCAATGCGTGACACCAAACCAATGGACGAATACAGCAAAGTAACTGACGAATAAGGAAAATAAACTTAAAACCCAGTAAAATCATCGGATGAATTCAAAAATAAACTAATATGTTATTAAATTTCGAGACCGCTTACCACTGGCTTTTCAAAAGGCAGTAGTATTTAACACATAAGCTGTCCGATCTTCTCTGGGAAATGAAAGTATAGCGCAGTTTTTATAACATAGAAAAAATAGACCTGATCGCGAAAAAATTTTACTGCACACTTTTCTTTTATTATTCGTTAGAGGGAGTTTATACGGAAATGTGTAGTTTTTCGGGGAAATCGGGGTGGCGATTAAGCCGCCATCTTGGATTTAACACAGATTAAGTTTTTAGTAAATAAATCGACCTTTTTTAACGAAAAAAAAAAATCAGAACTGAACTAAAGAGAATTTGATTCTATTCCACTTAAGCAAATGTTTCCGCAAGATTGGCGCAAGGGTGGCACTTTCCAACTCCTAATTTACTCTAGATACTACATTTTAATACTAAAAAGTACATACAAGGTATTGCATGAGATGCGTCAAGGAGACATTTCAGCATTTGTTTTTAAGGGTTTGACCTAAAATTGATGATATCATTGAACAATTAAAAAAAATACTATTTAATGATGTAAAATTTTGAAAAAAATAGTTTCAAAATTAAGATTTAATTTTTTTAAAATTATTTTTCCATTAACTATTCACTTGAACAATTTTATTTAAAAACAGAAATAAGGAATGGAAGTTTGTTTAACAAAAAAATAAACATTTCTTTGTAAGTGCTGCCGTTGTTTTAAATTTTTTTTTTTTTGTATTTGAAGTCAATTTTTTTTAGAAAATTCCAAAATGGCGGCTTAAGCTCCAGGCCGATTTTTTCGGAAAAAAAACTACACATATGCTCCTTATGAACCCATCTAACGTAAAATGAAAGAAAAGTTTACAATTAAATTGTTTTCCCAGTCAAAAGTTAATTCAACCTAGGCTAGCATGTTTTTTCTGGTTAAGGATCCCCTTATTCGGTAAAAAGTAGTTACGCCTTTAAATTTTTTTGTTTTGCGTTAAACAGGGATTACATTAATATACATATAAAGAAAGTGAACATAGTACAGGGTGGAAAAATTAACGTATATTATAATATTTTAAAAATTTTTTGCTTTGCAAAATATTTCATTAAGAGTCAAATAAGAAACAATAAAAGTGGGCATGGCATTATTAGGCGGATTTTCCTGAAAATATTTTTTGAATTTTTTTTCCCGATCATCAGAACTTTCCTGCGAATTTCTGAAATTGAATTTAATTCAAATCGTTAGGGCTGTTTCCGAAAAACTATGAAACAATAAGTGTGGACATGGTATGTGGGCGGATTTTACTAAACTATTTTTAAAATGTTTGCCTCATTCATTAGAATAAACTCTGAAAATTTCATTCAAATTGTTTGAGCTGTTTCCGAGAAATAGAGATGTTTCCGATCGATTCCGAGAAACTAAGGAACAAGGGAAAAGGAACAAATTTCGTTTGATTTTTTATAAACAAAACTTCTAGAATGAACTTATGTTATTTTTATGCCTTTTTGCCACAAAAACTTTTCTAATAAAAAATATAACTCCAATTCTTTACTTTCGAAAATTCAACAAATCAGATAAATGCTTCTCCATATGAAATCCTTTGTGAGTATTTAAAAAAGTTTTATTAAAGTGGGAACCCCAACACCCTATAAACATTACAACCTTAAAAAAAATTGTAATTCTGCATCTCAAAGTGTTGAATTAAGCCCCCATATATAGGTGTCAACATCAACAAGAGAGCGGATATGGCATCACAATAATCCAACGACATACACCACGACGACGTATGTATCTGTTTAAATTTCATTTCGTTAAGAACTTACAAATCCAAAAAAAAAAAACATCCATACGAGTAAAATGAGTAAAAAAAAACTTACAATTCGTTCTCGCTAAAAAAAACACATGTGAAATTGCCCAAGGAGGTTAACCTTAAAAAATCGTCCACACTCTCAATCTACGAGTGCGAACACTTTACAATTGAAACCAATTCAATTGTAAAATAGCAATAAATTCTCAAACTCTGAGGGCGTTAGTAACGAGTATGTACATATATCGAGAGATAGAACAAGATGCGTGTAGGTTTATTAAGCCTTTATTTTCCATGTTCATTAAAATGCAGTTTCTTCACCTTAAGACTGCCTTATATGGATGGATAATGAAGGAGGATTGTCATGTATTTATTTGAATTGTACAGATGAACAAAAACAAAAAACAATTACAGGAAGGTCGTGCGAAATGGTAATTTTATTTTTTTACTTAATGTGGGCATAGACTGGAACTCATAATGACCTTTATTTAATTAACTGATTAAAAAAAAATATTCTATAAAAATTAAAAATGCAACTGTTGATGATAATACTCTGTAAAGTTAAAAAAAATCAAATTCTCTTTAAATATCTCGCCTGCTTCTTCTAAACTTCTTACTTCTCACCCACTATCTCACTAGTGAAACACCAAAACAAATTGCTGTTCAACTAGTAATAACAAACCAAATATAAAACCATTCTCTAATTAAAAGTCAATTGGATTTTAGTACCATTCTAAATTATGGCCAAATAGAGCTTGATTTTGATTAAAACAAAAGACCTGAGTGACGAACTTGATTAAAAAAAAAAAAAAAAAAAACAACCGTCCCACACTCTGTCAACTAGTAAGTAGCCATTTACCGGTTTCCTGGACAATAATTGTTGCCAACTCATATTTAAACTCATTCCCATAGCCTTCATTGGAGCAAAGTAAAAAAAATAACAACAACAACATAAAAACGACTACAATAATACAATTTATCCGATTTAATTGTTTTTATTCTAGAAAAACGAGTGCACTTCCAACTCTATATACAACTTTACATGGATATATCTCAGCACATCGTAGTGTATAAATGTCCTTCGGGTGGTGTTCGAAGGTGTTTAAGAGTTTCGTTTAGTTTCACAGTCCACAAGGGAGACATTCTAAAATCTTTTAATAAAATTTCCGCCAGCAGCATAAATCTCGCTCCATAAAACTAAGTCTAAACTAATTTAAATGATTTTTTCCTGGGATCGGGGGCTTATAAAATTTTTATTTAAAATTGTTTTTTTTTCTGTAATGTGAATGGCATAACGACAATGCTGCTACAGTGGTGGCGTGGCTTAGGGGAGTGGCATAATAATATTGAAGAACTGCGAACATTCTCTTTGGGCCAGGCCAACTAGTATTATATTGTAAACTGAATTGGTATTATAAATTAAACCAGCTCTAATGACGCTGCTGCAATTGAACAGGGCAGCTATATAAAGTGTAGCATTCACCATTCTCCATAATTCTGTTTTTGTTTTGTATATTTTTTTTTTGTTTTTTTTCTTAAATATGTAAGTTGCTGCCATTTAAAATTGCCATTATGTTCATGTTTATGTGTGCAATGGATTTGTTGTTTAAATACGTAATTCATGGTCCATAGATACTATAGAGAAATAGCTTTATGTGAGCACAAAAAAAAAAAAAAACGCATTAACGATTTAAGCTTTAAGACTGAATGCATTTTATGAAGTTGTATTAATGATTATGGTGTGGTTTTTTGCATTGCAAGAGACTTGATGACTTAAAACAAAGTCTATATGGGCAGATACAATCAAGTTGAAGTTTATTTATTTTGTGTTCAAGTCAACAAGGAAAAACATATAAATATTTTTTTTTTTAAATATAAAAATAAATCAAAGCCCAGAAGTTATAATATTTACCTGCAAAAACCATGTTCTTGATGTTTCTTTCAGTAGCATAATAGATTTACAATAGAAGAACAAAAACCAGCCATTCCAGACATTTCTGAATAAATAATCTTAGATTTACTGACGCAATATTCTGTTTTTCCCTTTACATTTTCCATCGTGGGAACAAACAATATATAAGCAAAAAACATCAGCGCGTAGGTAGGGTATAATTTTTAATGATTTTGTTTTCTTAGTGTGATTTCCAAGTCGAACCACATTTAATAAAAAATATATTAATAATAATTGATGTAATTTATATGTTTATTATGTATCTTGTTTTATTATGGTTAAAACAATTATTCGTGCATAAAATAAGTTTATTCAAAAATTCTTAACTTGACGAAGGCTCTAAACAAACAATGTACACCAGACAAAGGGTTTTTGGAGAAAATTCATTTTATATGTCTAAAACAACCATCTGTCAAATGTCTTTTTTTTAGATCAATTAGCACAAAACCAAAAAATGTTTGTGGAGGAATTTTGTCTTTTATATGATTACCGACTCATATATGTAATTATTATAAGAAGGAAATTTGGCATATAAGACCAAAAAAATGACTGTATCGACGCCTTCTCACCCTCTACGTGGCAGCATAACGCATAGTCCATCAAAATTTTATATAGTCAAGAGCAATTGAGAGCGGAAGGTGTAGATATCTACGTTTATCATTCTGAAATGTATATTTTGGTACAATCTAAATATAAAGCATTTGACCTTAGGTTATTTTTTTCGTCGAAGTCAATAATAGAAGATCCCGTCATACCTACCCTTAACGAATTACGAGACGAGGAGTATACATTTTTTTAGGTAGTGTCTAAACTAACATTTTGCACATGGGTTGTCTGGCGAAATGTGGTTAAGGGTCGATTTTTGCGATTTTGCATTTATCTGACGCAGCTCGTATGGTAGGTTTAAGTTATTAAAAGAAAATATTACTGTGAAAGAAGACTTTATTTAAAAATTTTAAAATACGTGATTTTTTTCAAATCGGAATTTCAGTAGAGTTAATAACGGTAAACGAAGAGAAAGGTCTTGAATTTATTTGCTGAACGAAAATTGAATTGTTTTGTTTCTTTAGTTGATAGACCTTATAAATTCAAGAAAGTGATACACATAAAAGAAAGTTCTAGAAAATCTAAAACTCGAGATAAAAAAAATTTTAAAGTCAATAAGTAAAAAATAGATGTTGGAGAAAAAAATCACCTAAAATCAGGACGATATTTTCTAGAAATAAATTTTTAATATTTGAGAAGCAGATAAGAAATTAAAAACAGAAACCAGTGTTTGCAATAACAATTTAAGTTTTTTTTTTGGCTAGGTGAATTTTTTAACAATATAATATAAATAGATATATTTTTAAATCACTATTTTTGGTTTTTGATATTTTTTTTACTTTTTTAAAAATGTCGGTAATTAAAAGTTTGGCAACTCTAAAAGTGAACAACGGTTTTGAAAATAACATGGTATAATCATAATCGTAATAAAATTCTCTTTATGTTGATGTTGTTTTAAATGAAAATATTAATTAGGGTATAAAGGAAAAAAAAACGGAAACTAACAAAAAATATTATTAAAATTTGAATGATTTTTTTAACAAAAATAAATAAGTTCGTCCTTCGTTTGCATTTGTTGGACTATCTAGATTTCTAATAAAATAAAAACCAACTGTTTTGAAATGCTATTCTAACTTCATAATAATTTGCGTTTGTATACAAAAATAAATCAATTTAATTCAAACAATAATGCAAAATATTTTATCAGACACATAAAAGGTGATCAAATAAAACAATAAACATTTAAATGTAGGGTAAACAAAAGATGAATTTTAGATGCTAGTGATGTTTGTTAAAAAGCCATTATCCCAAAAAGAAAACCCCAAAGACAAAATCTCTAATATAAAATCTCTTGAAGAGAAAATCTCGCAATTTTATTGCTTGATTCACTGCTTGCACGTCTTCTTTTTGGGCAAAAATAAATAGTTTTGTCCTTTATATGCATTGACTGACATTCTAATCAATCAAATCACCATCCGATTTCTTACACAATTTTAAAAATCGTTGGAGCGGTTTTTTTAAAAAATTATTTTGTATTTATAAAAAAAAAATAGTACGCCATTTTTTAGTATTTATTAATGCGGACTTTAAATGTTAATTAAAAAATCATTTACCCATTTTCGAAATATCGAGTTTTCAAAATATAATTTTCAATTTTTTTTTCAAATCCAAAATTTGTTTTTTTTTTTTTTGGAAAATTTTGATATGCAATATTACTTAAACTTGTTAGAAGCTCTTGTGCAATAGAGAATGAGAAAGTCGAACACCAAAAAAAATGGTACTTTAAAGCACTTTAATGGGAGGTACCGTTAGTTTTGGTCCTAAGAATATTTTTTATTTAAAATCTGCTAGATAATGTTAAAAAAATGCTAAATGCCAAATTTTATAAAAATCGACCAAATGGTTTTTGAAATATTAAGTTCTCAAAAAAAAAAAAATTTTTTTAACTTTTTTTAAAAATCCATAAAATTTTTTTTTCTAAAATACTTTTAAAACTTATCTATAAAAAAATGGTCAAAATCAGTTAAGCTGTTTTTGAAAATCAAAAACATGGTTCTATGATAGGTACCATTTATAAGAATTTTTCGAATTTTTTTTTTATAAAATCGTATACTTTTTGTAAATAAAATTACAGATTTTTTTTTAAATTGTGGGCACGTTTTTGAGAAAAATAAGATTTTCATAATCTGGTGTACAAATTTGTATTGCAGGTACCGTTATTTTTGGTCTTAAACATAATTAAAAAAAAAAACGTGTGCGGGGAAGACCCAAAAAACGCTAGGTACCAAGTTTAAAGAAAATCGACCTACCCGTTTAGGCTACAGCTGAAAGGACAGTTACACAGACAGACGTACAGAATTGCAAGACCCATTTTTTTCGACTTCGGTATCAACGTAATGTCAACTTTTCCCCATAGGGATTTTGTCTTGTTAATGGAATGCATTTTTTTGGGAATTTCATCTGATTGAGATATTGGTTTTTTCGGAATTACTTTTCCCATAAAGATACTATAATGTCAAGTAATATGTTTGTAAAAAAAATTGAACTCAAGACTTTGATCAAACTTCACATTACGGGGCTCGCAATTCTACGTTTGTATGTCCGTTCGGCTGCAGCCAAAACGGTTGGCTCGATTTTCTTAAACTTAGCTTTTATTTTAAATCTTTAGGTTACTTTTTTGTAAAAAAAAAAATGGAACCATCTTTTTAAATGAATTTCAGTTCAACTGATCTTAATCAATTTATTTATGGAGAATGTTTTAAAAGTGTTATATACCAAAATTTTCAAGTTTATGAAATAAGTTCAAAACATTTTAAAACTCATTAATTCTAAAACTACTCAGTTCATTTTTATTAAAATCGGCACCCACCGGTTTTTTTAACATTATGAAGCGGATTTTAAACACAAATTATTCTTATAACCAAAAATAACGGTGCTTAGCCTACCATAAAAATGTTTAAAAATCTTTAAGGAAAATCTTATCTCTCTCAAAAACGAATTATTTAAAATTTGTCTATTAATTGGAACGAACTACCAACTGAAATTAATTTTACATTAAGCCAATATTAACAGTAATCGAACATTTTTTTTAATCTCAATATCTATCTATTAACCGTTTTGAATTAATTTTTGTATGTAAAAGCTTTTAATAAGTCTAGGTAATAATATTCCATTTTAAGGAAAGAATTTCTGGATCGATATTTCGATGTTTTTTTACTTCCACATTAATAAATACTAATTTTTTGTTTTCATTTTATTTTATTTCATTTTTTTTTTATTTAAATTTTTAAATATTCAAAATTAATTTTGTGCTGTTCGAAAACATAAGTGAAAATTATGTAAGTTTGCCTTAGTTATGACGAATTTTTTTATAACAAAGTTATGAGGTCAAATATAAAATATACATCACAAAAAACATTATGCAAAGACGTTTTTTGCATTCTTCTTCTTCTAACTTCTTCAAACTTAGAAAAAACTACAACTACGATTCTGAATTCCTAATACCCATGTCCTACATATAAATTTCGAAAAATTCACTTCAGTGGAATAGGCCAGAGGTTGAATTATAGACAGACACCAGACATTCATTAATTTTTATGAATGCAGAATCTGCAAATTTTGTTTAGCTTTATTTAATATCGTAAATAAAATATGCTAAAATTAAAAACAGTTATTTTTTTAACATGTTTCAATGATTTTTGAATTTTGATGAATTTTTATTATTTCTTTTAAAATGAAATAAATATAAACAAACATGAACACTGTGCCATTGTTTAGTGAATTTTTAATAAAATATCTCACACATAAGAGAGTCATTAGATAAAATTTTATAAAATCGAGTCACCGCATATAAGATCCGCAATAGAAGTTGTTATGAGTTTGGGCAAATTAACAGCCAAACCCATTAACCTGCTCCAATGTAGCTGAGCTCTTATCTCAAAAAAGCAAGAATTAATGTTAACATGTTTTTTTGATTTTTTTTTGTTAAATAAAATTTTATTTGGCGTGAAAGATTTATGTTTTTAAATTTTATTTAAATTTTTTTCATTTGTTTTTTTTTTTTTTTTTTTACTTAAAGTATATTCTCTCATAGAATGTGGTTTCGTTTTGTGGAAGTTTATTACCACAAGATAAATGCATACTAATAAATTCTGCACAACCTATTTTGATAAAATTACCTTAGTATACAATTGAAGTCTGGGTGCCCGCAGCATGGCGTCCTAGCACAGATCGATTCTTGATATTGTTGGCAAAAAAAAAAAACTAAATAATGGAAATATATAGTAGGGCGACTGGTAGAGAGAGATTAATTGCAAAGTGGCTTTTCATGTTGGCATTGCTATTTATTGCATTTTGAGAGCATTATTTCGATTTTAAAGGGCACAGTAGATGGGCAGTCTAGGGTGCGATTGAATAAAGATTATGCGGTGGAAAAATTGATGTGGAAAAAAAAAACAAAATTCCATTTGCGGGTGTAAGATTCTTAATGTTGGTATAAATAAATTCTGAAAAACCTTCTTTCAAGTCTCGGATTGAATAAACAAAAAATAATTGAATTCCACTTCATTCGCTTATAACTTCCAGTCCAGAGCGTCTTCCGGGGTCTTCAACCATATTTATGACTGAATTACTACCAAAAGTCAACAATTGAATAAATTGCAGCACTTCTGTAAATCGTCTTCAACACCACAGCCAAACGGCCGGCCCATTACAGTAATTCATCTCAAGCTTCTCGAATTTGTTGCTTTAGTGAAAGAAAAATCCCCGCGCCACACAATCATCCAGAATCCCTCGAAACGAAGTCGTTGCAATAAAATTAGTCACCGTAAATTTGCAAAGACTCATAATAAACGCCTCTGCTTTAGACGACCGACCTCTACTTATTTGTCGCCCCTATTTGCCTGAGCTCAAAAGTCTGGCCATAAATAGCCCACGATATCCAACAAAATGTGTAGACTACGGTATGGTATAGTAAGTATGTGCGACTGGAAGGTTAAAGGCATCCAAAGCCAAACAAGACATTTTAATGAGAGACGCCTCAAGAGTAGGTATGCGCCTTTGGAGTGAATATGTATGATGCGATGCCTACGTGGAAAAGATCTCAATCCTTTTTTTTGTGTTTTTTGTTTAGATGGACTTAACTAACAAGGCATTGTCACCTTCGTCGATGTTTGATGTTTTTTTTTTTGGTGGGGGTTGCGGAATGTTCGAGGATATTTGTGTCGTCTGATGTGGGATAGCAATCATAGGGTCCAAGAAAATTTATGACTCCTTAAGGTGTGATTGCTAAGTACTTTTGGCTGTACGAGTAGGTACTATCGGCAGAAAGGGTTATAAAAGCATTGGTGTTTTACTTGTACATGCTGATGATTTTAAGTGTTCCCACTTTAATGGAATTTAAGTATGTAAAATTGTTTGATTTCGATGAGAATTTATTCTTTTAGTGAAATTTAGGCAATTTTAAAGATATACCTAGTCAATAAAGATATACATAGGTACCTAGTTCTTGTGAAGAAATTAGTTAATCGAACTTAACAAAAAATTTAGAAAAATGTTTTTTTTTTTATTTTTTTTTTTTAATAAACGACTGCAACGAAACTTGGTACCTGACCTGTATAATGTTTGCAATTTAAATTTTTGAGAGAGAAGGAGTAAATTGTTTTCAAAATTTTAATTTCGATTTATAGAAAGCTGTTCGTCAAAATATACAGGGTGTCCCGAAATTACCGCCACAGAAAAAAACCATGAGTTCCTGGAGGTAATTTTAAGTCGAAAATAAAGGAAAATCACGAAAATATGAATATTTCATTTTAAACGAATAAAGAACTACACTATGCTTTGAGTGCTGAATATTAGAAAGAGTAAAGTAAGAGTATGACCGTTAGAAATCTACCGCTATGTTTGTCTCGAAGAATCTTACCTTTGCAGCATCTTGGCTTTTTCCTTTATTTTTTGTTTTTTTTTTTTTAATAATTTTAAATATATTTTTAGGTAAAAATATGTTAACTATTTTTAAGAACACATATTGGGCTTTCATAATAAAAAGAAAGAAAATTTTACTTAATGACGTGTTTTTGTGAAAAAATCGTATCAAATTAAAAAACAAAAAAATCTAAAAATGTTTAAAAATGTTATTGATAATAAATTGCGGGAAAACCGTTGTCCGCACAGAAAAAAGTTGTGTGGTAGATACGAATTTCTAAGTGTTCTTCTTAAAATAAAATAAAAAAAAAGAGTTAGAGCCAGTAAAAGGAAAAAAATAAAAAATGTCGATAAAAAGGCCAAACTTTGAGAAAATTGTGACGTATAGCTGAATTTTGGTTTATAGTTTTATTTCAGTTTCCTAGAAAGAAATTTGGACCAGGGATAAAGTTCATAGAGGAGGAGGGTAAAACTATCAAAAACTGTTATTTTTTTTTCGAAAAAGTGTAGAGATCAAAATTTAAGCTTAAGCGATTTCTATATACACTGTAAATAATATTTTTCCTAGAACTATAAAATTACTTACCTTAACTGCGATTTCACTAGCCCAAAGAAAGTTTAATTGGCTCAACGAAAACTCTTCATTTTTTGTTGAATTTCATCATTTTTATGAAAGAATTTTATTGCATATTTTACGAATAATTTCGTAATAAATCTATTTAATGAAATTTTTCCATAAACTAATTAAATTCTTACATCACATAATTTTACATTGACTTATGAAAAACTACATAAGATAATGAAAATAATTCGTTGATTAATTAAAATTTTTCATAGACTTATTAGAAAAAAAATTCATTGCTTGATGAATATTTTTTTATTAATTTAGACAACGAATATTATAACGTTAATTTATGAAAAAAAAAATTAATTAATTAAAGAAATTTTCGTTAGCTAACGAATATTTTTTCGCTGATTTATGAAAAATTTCGTTAGCAAAATTTTTAACGAATATAAAATATAAAACTTATAATTACGACGTTGAAGAAATTCGTCGCCAATGAATGAATTTTAAGGAGAAATTTAATTGATTTAACGTTATTATAATTTTTCTTTGAAATGTTTACTTTGATTAATGAAGAATTTCGTTGTTCAACAAAAATTTCTGAATTTTAATAATTTCTTTAATATGTACTACAAAAAATTTAATGATTTGATAAAGCGCTTCATCAGTGTATGAAATCCATTTCGTTGAGCTATGAATTAAATTTTGCATCGGCTGAATTTAAATTAAAACTTAATTGTCTCATCGAAGTTTTTCGTTATAATTAACGTATAAGGATTTAATTCAGTGTGCAAAAATTGTGACACATTTTTTTCGTATAGGTATAATAGATTTTGAGAAAACTTGCGCAGACCTTAGATTTTTGTGTTTTAATGAACACCACTTCTTGGGTAAAAAAATTGCCGTACTTGTTTTTCTGTTTTGGTTTCCTCGTTGAAGAACAATTAGAAAACACAATTCAATAACTTCAACCTATTTTGTGGATGTTAAATTCCAGCAAAGCTAAATGATGAAGAGAGGTTTAAAAAGTATAAAAATTATCTGCAGTGTTTCTGTAAATATTTCAAGAAGTATAATGTTTTTGGAGAAATTTTGAAGCAAACATTTTTGTACTTTACACACAAATATTATATAAAATTTTTTTTCCCAAGTGCAATAGATTTGAGAAAAACCAAAACATTACAATATTATTAGTTTTGCTTTTTATGTACTTTTTACAACATCACCTGAGTAAAATAATGGGTGCCCTTGGACGCACTTTTCTCAATATCTATTGGTCTTACAAAAACGTTTTATAGTGGGTCCAATTTACGCCTTGACATTACTTACAAAACACTGATATTCTTTTAACAATTTACAAAAAACTTGAACCTCAATGTATTAAAAGCCCTGATGCAAAATTAAGGGTACTTTTAAGGTAATGCCATAAATATACCTAACTTTATTCAAAGTCATATACATAATGTATGAATGTATAAAATGATAAATAAATTTTATTCAATGGTGAAAGGCTAATTATTGTCCTAAAAAATAAAAAATTGTGTTGATTGTGGAGGTTTCAGATTTCATCAAATTTAATACCTTAACAAATGGTAGGCTGATTATTCCCTAAATATTAATACAAAAAGCTATAATCCCAAAAAGAAAATCCCCAAAGCCAAAATCCCCAATCTAAAACCAGATAAAGACGAGATCCCCGAGATCTTCTTTTTGGGCAAAAATAAATAGATTTGAAATAAAAGCAAACTCTTTTGCATTGCCATTTTAACTTCATAACAATCTGTATTTTTATTCATAAATGAAAGTAAGACAAATCAACATAAACTCGAACAAAAAAATTCAAACAAAAATGTAAAATGTTAAAAAATAGTTAAAGTGCTCGTTTCATGATCTCTGAGTAAAAAATCCCAAAGATAAAATCTCTTGAAGGCAAAATTCTCAAGTTAAAATTCGAAAAAGCCGAGCAATAACATCGCCTCAGATACCTAAAAACAGAAAACACGGGAACTTTATCTTGCGAGGAATTGGCAAGTTCTCCATGAGTAGAGTATGTCTTCAAAAAGTTCCTCTCACTCAAGGCGTTCAGATTCGCCAGAAAATTGAAGGTCCCCACAATTCCTGCCAATTACAAGCAGATAGGATTGGTTGAGTAGGCCTGGTTCTCAACAAGTTGCAGTATCACCAAATTTATTTTATTTATTTTAAGACAAGTTACAATAGAAAGCAATAACTCAATTCATTCAAGTCACAGCAATTACGAAGAAAAATCGTTAAATTATTATTTAAATAATTAATAATTATTAAATGGCCTATTTGCAAAAATATTTAAAAATATTTTTTTTATGATTTGATGATGAAACTGTAGAACTGTCTATCCCGGGCATCGAATAAAACTTTGTTTAGAATAATTGAATCCGGCTAAGCATTCCAATTTTTGTTATGAGCTAATTTACAATGGATACCTTCCCTATATCTAAAGTTTATTTTTTTTTTAATTATTTTAGGTCCTACAATTCTGATTTGGAAAAATATTCTATCTAAATCCTTTGAAAAAAAGAAAGTTAATTAAAGGCTTCAAATAGGGAATATTTCAATATCGTTTGTCAAAACAGACATATTTGACCTAACGACGTGTAAACATATAACATTTAGAAAATGTGAATAAAGAGGTTTATTTATTTATTTGTTTTTAATTTGTCTTGCTTTGTATTATCCGTAAATAACGAAAATATAAAACCACTATTCAAAATCTTGATTTAAATCTCGATCTTTGAATGATGAGCTTTGTAGCTTGTAACTCTAGTTCTTATTAAGTTAAAAACAAAGGCATAAGTTAATTAAATCATAATGAATTAAATTCAAATTTCGAAATTAAATTAATTAAAATATATTTCTTCGAAAAAAAAGTAAATTAATATTTGAATATTATCTATTTAAAATATATTTATCAGAATTAAAAAAATTAGCATGATATTTTTTATATATTCACCGGCGATATCCCGTCGTCAATAACGGGATTCATCATCCTTTATCAAACCATAACCAAGTCAAATTACCTGAAACAAAAAATAAAAATAAAAACTCAGTAAACATTATTATAGAATATTAAGTGAATTCAAATTAATCATTAGCGTTTTTTTTTTTTTAAATCTTAATAAACGGTGGCACATAAATTTCAGCACAGCCACACAGTACAACAGGATATGCAAGTTAAAGAGAAATAAAACAAAAACAATGAATTCCGTTAAAATGAGAGAAAAAAAAATAATATAACGAGAATGAAATGTCAAATTCCGTGTTAAGCTGTCGTGTCGTCTCACTTGACCTGACATTCAAACTCTTTCTAATAATAACTGTCGTATCGTCTGCTTATATCGTCTTCAGTAACATTTACCAGTTCTCCAAGTGGGTCAATGGCAAACTTTTCCATGCAAATTCACGACTATACATCATGCAAGGCATCCTCGTGCTACAGCAGCAGCACAGAGACACCCACTGAAAATACACGAAGATGAAGAGTCATATCCCCCGTTTGTCGCGGAGACAAGTTGTTAGATGAAGGCGAACAGAGAGACATGGTGCTTTGAAAGACTGATGGTGATGGGGACTGGTTGGTGTCTTCCCAAAAGTTGGTTTTGGCTAGTTTTTCTTCTTGTGCATCAGGGAAGCTTCTTCTTTCGTTGCCGCACCAACATAACAACACTAAAAGCACCGCAATCCAAGGAGTTTGCTCCCAAACAAACTTGAGAGTTGCTTTCTTTTAGGTTAATTTCGCTTAACATATAACTGCTAATGATGTTGTATTCGAGTGCGCCAATCTTGTTCCCCATCCGCACTCGGCTAAAAGTGAAATTGTGGATCTGCCAGTAACACTAACCAGCGAGACTATACAGAAAACAACTCCTTGACTAGCAGATTAGGTTTTGGATGAAAGTGCAAGCAAAATGAAGAGGATTATGTATGAGCTCGAGCTGAACTAAGAGAAAAAAAGAATTATTGAAAAATTGGAAATCTTCGTTAGCCTTGGCCTTTCTTTAGCGAGGGAACGATTTATTTTCATTCATGGTCGTGGTATGTCTAGGTGAAATAATTAAATTAACGTAGACAATGATTAACCGTGAAATTAAAGAAGTAAAGCAGAAACAATTCAAAAACAAAGAAGTTTGAGAACGGGGAATTCGTGAGACGAAATAATTTCACACCCTCTACTTCATATTATTATGGGCAAGTAAAATATTCATAGAAATTAACTGGAAAGTTTAGGAACTCTACCAATTATGGAGGAACTAGTTTTCTAAATAACGCTTACATGGTCTTTAAGGTCAATGTATATTAATTGACATCCTAACATATTCAAATTGACATATTCCTACTAAAAGGTAGTCTCAAAATTTACGCAAGAACTAATTTTTATAGAAAATATGGGTTTTTAAATAAAATATTTATTTTTTATATAGATTCATAAATTAAAGCAATAACGGGTTATGTATGGAATTGTATATTGGGTAAGTGGCATCCTAGGCTTTGCTAGTACTCTTTTGTTGAAATCTTTCATGTGCTTTCTGAATAAATGTGGCTGAATATCGTGTTGATACACAGCGGTCAGATACCAGGTTCCCCCTTCCACACCAAACAGTGACACGTTGGTGATATATTTGTTTCTCATTTTTCAACAGTCAGTCGTGTATTTTCTGAACCGCAAATGCCACAATTTTGAAGATTAGCAAAGTCATCAATATAAAAACGTCCCTTAATTTGGCGAAAACTTTTTGGTCGAATCAAAAGAATTTGAAAAGCTTAAATTTTTGACACCAATGAATTGTTGTTTTTGTATATTCGTCCGCTAATTTCAGAATTATATTAGCAGAAACTTTGATAAAAAAAAACTATTCGAGCTAAAAATCGAGGTTTTCGTAATTCAAGAGCATTTAAAAATCTACAAATTTGGTCGTCAATCAAATTTTAAAATTCTTTTAGATTATTTTAGATTCCGTCCGCTAACTTCAGACTTATTTTAGCGGATACTTTAATAACTAAGAACCTATATGAGCTACAAATTTTTGGTTTGCGCAACAAATTAGCATTTAATTAGCTACAAATTCAGATATCATTTTTTTTTGATTCCGCCAAAAAGTGTCTGCCAAAGTAAGGGACGTAATATAAAAATTAGCCTCGCTGAAAATTATTTTGTTCGAAAAATTCACCACCAAATCTTCATTAATTTTTTGAAAATGTTGCTTAATAATCAAAACGCGTTATTTTTTTTTTTTTGTAGTGGTTTAATTTTAATAATCCCCATCTATCAGTTGTCAAACTTCCTCTGGCGTCAACTACTACATAACGCCACCTTGTTCTGATTCTGAAAATGCATAGCAATGGCACCCAACATTGGTGTATTGGTCAAAGATAGTATTCGGCCGAAAAATCCGTATGCTCTTTTGAAGATACCTATTCAAAGAAATGAGGGTCCGTATTGTGAAAAAATATTTAAAGACCAAAAATAATGGTACTTGCCGTAGAATTTTTTTAGATATTAATAAAAAATACTCGAAAACGTGCCCACAATTGAAAAAAAACTCTGTTATTTGTTTACAAAAAGGCTACCAATTAAAAAAAAAATAGAAAAATGGTTATAAATGGTATAGATACCTAACATACAACCATTTTTTCATATTCGAGTTTCTCAAAATCGGTTTAACTGATTTTGATTATTTTATGGGGATTATTTTAAAAAGTTAGAAAAGTTTTGTATAAGGTAAGGTGGGCTAAGTACATACCCTGTCCAACAAAGCTACAATTTAATTGGAAAAAATGTTTAATTTATGAACATGGACGTTAAATATATTTTCTTTATAAAACAAGAAAGTTGGCAGCACTGACAGATGTTTTTGTTTACATATTTTTGACATTTTGAAATCACTTTGTTTTTGGTTGCCGGCAAAGTCGGCTGTGGGAGAAGTTAACTCCGCTAGTTTTTACATTTTAAGGAAATAAAAAAAAAGAGTGGTAAGTGTATTGTTTAGATGTTGTTTATAATAAGCATGTGTTCAGTTTTGGTGTTTTACCGATATAGATACGTTTTTGGCCATGGTATGCACTTGCCCCTTCAAATTACTATGAAGGGGGAAGTGCATAACTGAAGCCCGGGGTATGTGCATTTTTTGAATATGCACTTAACCCAGTATTATTATATCAGAGTAGCTTTGATTTAATGTATTATTTATTCGAATTTTTTGTTTTTTTTTTTTTTTTTTTTACTAATTTTATTTTTAAGGGCTTGGAGCCGTGTGAAAAAGTTTGTAACTTTTGAATAAATACAGATATCTTTAAACTAAAAACCCTTTTTAATAGACAAAATATACTCCTTATTTATTATTCTTTACAGCAAATAATTCATGCAACAAACAAAAAAGTTTTCCTTAATGGTATGCACTTACCCCAAATCAGGGGGAATGTGCATACCATGGGTCATTTTTTTGTTTTTTTATTTTTAAAAAATGTATACGGTTTTGAAAAAACAACAAATAAGCTTTTAAATTAACCGTAATAAAAAAAGTTTCACCATCGGTTGGTATCGATTTTAAGAACTGAGTTTTTGACATGGGTTTAAAGCTGAACTTTTGATTTTATGGGCCGCACCTACCCCACTTTACCTTGCCAAAATTTTAATTTATTTATTTTCTTTTTTTTTTTTGGAAATTTAATAATTCGAAAATGACTTGACTGATTTTTATTAAACTTGGCATCCAGTAGTTTTTTAGCATTATCTATCTGATTTTTAACAAAGGTCATTCTTATAACCAAAAACAATGGTACCTGCCATACAAGTGTTTAAAAACAGTTAAGGAAAATCTTATTTTTCTCAAAAACGACTTATACGATTTTGATTAAATTGTTTGATAAGCTAATAACAGCACGTTTTACCATATTATTGGAAAAAAATGTAAACCGATTATTAACTGGTATCTTTCATCAAACCATTTTTTCTTGTTTTCGAATATCTCATTATCAGTTGAACCGATTTTTACACAAAAGCTTCTTAATAATTATTAATAACTAATACAGCATATCAACATTTTCGGATTTAAAACAAAATTTTTAAAAATTGTTTCTGGAAAATCCGATATTTCTAAAATGGGTAGATGATTTTTGTTTTAAATAAATTTTTTAACTCCACATTAATGAATACTAAAAAATAGCGCACCAATTTTTTTTGCTCAATTCAAATCCAAGTGCATAAAAATATTATGCAGATGTAGGGAGGCATGCCCATCAAGTGGGAAAGAACCTCACCCATCTTGGAATGCACTTCTGGTTATGTAAAGACCGCAGGTTAACTGGAGAGGTCTGGTGACTCAGGCTCAGATTAACCTTGAAATGTAAAAATATTTTGTTTGTTTTTGTACCTTCATTTCTATAAAGTGAAAGTGCATCTTGTCACATCCAATAAATTCCATTTTTTTGACATCTCACCTTGTTTAAATTGGTTGGATGTAACAGCTGAATACAATTGAAGAAAAAAATTCATGATAATTACTGAAATTCCAAAAACTAAAATTTCGTCCGATCATCATCACATTTACCAAAAAAAAAAAAAGAATTAACCCTTGCTATTAAATCCTTTCACTCGACATTGCAACCGATTTGTTGTCATTATCTCATCCCATCAATGACACACTACACCGTCGCATCGTCGTACCCCCACATCAAATCGCCTTTATGTTTAAATGCGTGTGGCCTCATTAAAATTACATTAAATGGCCCTGATTCGTTTTCATAAGCAAAACTGTTACACTTCTACTGCCTTGATGTGTGTTTGACAGTTAATGTAACTTGATTTTATTTAAATCACTCTTATTCTGGTTTGTATAACTATTTCTTTTTTTTATCAATTTATACAAAAAAAAAAAAAAAAAAAACAAAAGTATAATAAAATTGCATTCAACTTAATTGCATCACCTCACCATATACATACACACACAACTCTTTTCGATTTCGATGGCATAAAGTTTGTAATTTGTGGTTAATTTTAAATTGCAGCCTAATTGACTTTTTATGCAAAACATGAAAAATACTATACATACAACAATAACAGAGAGAAACAAAAAAATTATTCACAAAAAGAAAGGAAAGCTGCATAAACGCAACACATAAGTAATGTGGTTGCAAAATGTATATCTATGTACGTTTTGTGTTTTTTTTTTTGTTTTCAGACGAAGTCAATTGTGGAAATCAGCTGTCATTATTGGTTGAGTGATTTGATATAATTTTTTATAGGATTTTTTTATTTCAACAAAGAAAAGCATTTTTCTTAAGGAACTAATTCCTTAAAATCGAAAATATTCGAAGTTTAGCTTACAGTGATAATTCAGAGCAAATACACTCCGTCTCACTAGATTACGGACATGTACATATTTTTTTTTCAATCTTACAATATTTTCCACGCTATTTGTGAAAATAGGAAAACCCGTTAATTAATGATAGATAAGAATATATGAATAGTGATCATGTTGTAGAAAGATTTTTCAGATAATTAGTAAATTTTGGCTTTTCCAATTAGGTCATTAAGTTTACCAACTATATATTTTGTAAGCTACATTTTATCTATAACAATATCCATAATGCGGTGAGAATATAAAGGAATTTAGTTTATGACATTACTTCACAGAACCCGAAACTATAGGAAGAAAAAAGTCATTCGAGCTTTTTAGGTGCAGGGAAAACTATCCGTTCCTTAGCTCCAAAGATTGGAAGAGACCATTTCGTTGGCGATAATAAAACTCCACTATTATTAAGGATGCTAAAACTATATGTTAAAAATCACAAAGGAAGAATTGGCAAAAGAAACGACATCTCAAGAACTATTACTAACTATAAGAACTATATAATTTAAGGGATCTGCAGTCTGAAATTGGAATTAAAGTCAGTAAAGCTGTTCGCCTAAGACATTCATATTGAGCACCATAGAATGCATTAAAAGCCATCAGCTTGATTTCGCACAATAAGTCGGATCAGGTGTCGTCGTCTTTTCCGATGAAAAAAGTTTAACTTCGACGGACCTGATGGACACAACAACTAAACAACTACTTCCATGATTTGATAAAGGATTAAACACATCTTTAAAAGCGAATCAGAAAGGGAAGCGGTTTGATGGTATCGTGCGTGATTCGTGAGCAATACAATTTTACGGGATACAGTTTAACTAGGTTTTGAAATTCTAAAATGACAGCGAATACCTACAAGTTTATACTGGAAGGAACTTTTCTGAAATATTTTGTGGAAAATTATACATTTTTCAGTAAAATGATACACCAATTCACACCGCTTCCCGACGATGCACGGCAAAAAGTTTTTCAAAATAAATTTATTAAATTACCAAGCACCACTAGAAGGAGTCATGGTGATCAGCGTGGCAGTCGTGAAATAGCAATAATACAAGCCTACTGAAACTTGGGGGTAGCTCAACCAAGGTTTGTTGTTTTAGTCAAACTCCTTAATTTTTCTTAATCCTTAACTAATATAAAGGCGCGATAGCTTGCCAGCTGAACAACACAAAAACTGTCAAAATGTGGACTTATTTACATGAACAGAAAATAACTCAGCTCACCCTCAAATTATTTGTTAGAATGCCCTAGTTTTGAACAGAAAAATGGCCCTTAGAAATTTTATTTTCTAAGAGCTGGGAGATTCCCAGAAAAAATTTTCTCAGGGCATCCTGAAATTCTTCAGAAATCAGGATTTTTCTTTTGTATTCTTTCTTTATATTTCCTATAACTTTTTTTCTTCTGCGTTAGAATGCCAATTTCTTTTTAGTTGCGCGGCACCACGTGGCCCGTTAACAGTCTTAATGTTTTCACACTCTTATTTTTGTTCATTTACAACAATGTCCCACTGTTACTTATATGTATTACATTCATATCCAGGGCTATTGGTCATATATGAACTATATTCTGTACAGTCTAAATGGGTAACCCTTTTAACAACACCCATCAATATTACCGAGCTTCTAGTGCCCGTATTATACTGCTCCCTAAAATCATAAACTCTGCAAATTTCATACCATGTAAACAGACAACAAGTATTCCGACTACTATAGGTAGTATGGCTTAACTGTCACTCCAAACGTTACGTTGGCTCATTTCTACGAGCTTCTCCACTGACATGTCAATAAAAAGCCTTAGTGATGGACATTTGTTACCATAAACCTTCCAAATCGCCTAAATCTTAAAAATGTCGCATATTTTCCGACACCTTTCACCATGCAATATGTCTGCCATTTAACTGTTAATTGTAAAACTGTTTCATTTTTTGTTTGCTTCCAAGTCTTTGTCTTACATTTTCATTTTCAAAGACTATGAGAAATGTTTTCCCTTTCATTCGACCACACTATGGTCGTCACGTCACATCATTGTTTTTGATAAATTCCAATCAATCAGTGCAATGTTGCAGGCGTGGTCATTTTCATATTGAACTATACACCAGGAAATCAAAAAAAAAAAAAAAACACTCAACTCTTCCAATTCCCGTCGCAACATTAAATCACTTCCTTCTCCGTGTGACACGAAATAATGCACACACACTCCCCATAGAGAAGTCAAAGCGCCTCTGCTCCGCGTCGCCGCCGCTGCCGCCGCACTGTCATTGACCAGATAGATTACAACCAATAACACAATGGGCGACACGACAACGACGACGTCATTAGCGTATTAATGCAGCTCAATTCAACTCAAAGCTACGAAACAATATCCAAATCCAAAACCAAACGATCACATTCTGTGGTCAACCATAATCCGCACACGGTTGCAGTGTTGCAATGCAACCAAACAACGCGTACGACATTATAATTCACGGAAGTAAATGTGTCAAGCCATTCATTCGCTTGAATTTCACGTGAAATCATTTCCAAAATGAAAGTAAACCAAGGTGTCGTGCGAATCGAGAAAAGATTCAAAATAAAAACCCTTTTATGAAAATGTATCTCAGGGCAAGATAGTTACACCACTGATGGTGAAGTGGTGAGACGAAGAGGGAAGACTATGGAGCGATCAAGTCAAAGGTACAATAATTGACATAATAAAAACGTACTTCATGGCAAATTGCATGTTGTTGACACAACTTTTAACTTAAATGGCGGCTTGGTTTTTTTGATCTGCAACAAAAAATGTATCTGCAACATGAATTTGTATATTTTTCTTTATGATGTTGATGGTATAAATACTTGATACCTATATATTTACATATACATACTTGTATAATGTCAACCAAACACGACACTCTTTTGATCCTAATGAATGTCATTCGTGATTTTTTTTTTTTTTGAGAGAGAAGAGTGTTTTGCAAAACCAACAACATACTTAACTGCTGCAACTTTGGTATTTTGCTGGTCATAGGCTTTCATGCCCATGGCGGCGGCGGCGGTAGTACCAGTCAGCTGTAATGTCGTCCCAACCGCATTACATAAATTTATCCGTTTAGATGTAACTCAACTCACTCAAAAGTGTATTTTTGTGCATTCAGATGGTGACGAAAACTGTGGTAATTCCCTGTTGACTGTTTGAACAATTTTACAAAGCCATATTAATCAAGATGATTTTGAAGAGTAAAACCCTTAAAAAAATAATATTACCCATTTTGGGGAGAATACATGAATGATACCAAAAATAGTGTTGGGGTAGGGCAATGGGCAGGATACAATTTTAGAAGGAGTTTAAGTGGGTTAATCATTTTTTTTGAACTTACAAAAACGGAAGAAGAAGAAGAAGAAGAAGAAGAAGAAGAAGAAGAAGAAGAAGAAGAAGAAGAAGAAGAAGAAGAAGAAGAAGAAGAAGAAGAAGAAGAAGAAGAAGAAGAAGAAGAAGAAGAAGAAGAAGAAGAAGAAGAAGAAGAAGAAGAAGAAGAAGAAGAAGAAGAAGAAGAAGAAGAAGAAGAAGAAGAAGAAGAAGAAGAAGAAGAAGAAGAAGAAGAAGAAGAAGAAGAAGAAGAAGAAGAAGAAGAAGAAGAAGAAGAAGAAGAAGAAGAAGAAGAAGAAGAAGAAGAAGAAGAAGAAGAAGAAGAAGAAGAAGAAGAAGAAGAAGAAGAAGAAGAAGAAAAAAGAACGCAGTATTGCCAACTGATTAAAACCAATTTTTTTATGATAATATTTCGATATTTTTTGTGTTGAAAATTATTTTTATTCTAAATCTGGTCAAATTTGACAATTTTAAGAGTTAAAATTTGAAACCCAAGTTTAAGGTCAACTCGAAATAATCTAAAATTGTTGTTATGTAGTTATATTTTTTTGTTGATTTAAATATTTAAACTTAACGTCAGACTTGGCCACGAAAACCGAGCGATCTGTACCTGTTAAGGTGCTTGTCCGTTCGAGAGCAAAAACATTGAGAGTAACTCTGAGACCACTCTCGAGTACAAACTCTCAACTGGACACAGCCTTGAGAGAAGCTCGTGGAGAACTGACTTTTTCCTTTTGACATTCGAACTTTTTGATACTTACTAGCAAGTGGACACACTTTTCAACACTTTCCGAAATAAGCTCGCAAAATTCTACCATAGTTCGTATTTTGCGAGTAGCTGTCGAGAGTCAACATGGCTAAAAAAAACAGTGGATATCAAAGGACACGAACGAACTCATAAAGAAATAAGAGTCTTTTGAAACATTCTGGAAAAATACTGATAAACTATTTCGGGACAGAAGCAAAAAATGAAATATTAAAGGAAATTACAGAAGAAAAGAACCAGATGAATATGACACTTTTGGAGAATATGTTGCTGAAGAATTACTCAGCTGACTTCAATAAACGAAAGCTTAAAAGTGAGATTCGCAAGGCTATATAGTACGTACACCTGATGAAGATGACTCACTTTCAAAATCATCTATAAGTTTTTATCATTCCACACAAAAATGATAATTCTATATCATATGTTTCTAGCGATTAATTTAACTTTTCAAATACTTCAAACTAACTTATCATAAGGGCAATCAACTGTTTCCGAAATTAAGGAAGAGTGTATTAGAATCATTGAATTTGAAAAGTACCTACTAAAATTTTAACAGCTGATAGAAATTTGTTCAGTGATATCTCAGAAACGTGAACTGCCTAATTTTTAAAAATTGTTGGCTCAATGTTTTGTATAAGATATTCTATGTACATATATCACGGCAAAAGTCTCATTGTTGAGCATCTTCAACTTGAAGCTCTATTGTAAGATTAGACACGCGCCCAATTTGCGACGACGGCAATGTATCCATTATTTAACACAAAACTGTTTTTTTTTTAAGCAAAGTGTCAATAATTAAAACAGCTGCAACCTTTCGCTTGTAAGAATACATTTTCACTTTAACTACTTTCAATTTCCAACTAGCAGGAAAAATATATTGAGTGGACTCGATTATGAAAGTACTCTCAGGAAATCATCTCTCAAAACTAAACAAGTGAACTCGCGATATTGAAATCTCAAAAAATTGATTCTCAAATGGACAGTCACACCAGAGTATAACTCTAGAGAGTTTACTACCGAAATAACTCTTAAATGGACACGCATCTATACTCTAAAGACTTTTTCATCTAGGGTTTCCTTGATATTGCAGATCTATGCCAACAAGCTATATAAAATGTCCGTAACCCTCAATATCAACCTAACTGGCGCCATCACTGAAATAAAGTCTGATCTATGCGTCATAGTCATGGAAAATTGGACGTTTGTCATTTATAGGCCTTCTAAATAAAACAAAAAAAATCATTTTTTTATTCAATTTCAACATCTACCTGTCTCTATTGAAAAACCCTTTAAATCTACATCTCAATGAAGAAAACATATTGACCAGTTAATCCGAAAATATGTGCTTTCTCCCTTTGCCAAAAAAAATATTGGGATATGTATTTGTGATATTTTTTTTTTACGAGAAAATTGCTGATTCAACAGAATTTAATTATCTGATCTAAAGAATCTTCTGCACTGACAGTCTATATATTTCATGGGAAACAGGAACAATATTTTGGACGGATTCAGCACAGCGCAGCTCAAACTGGCTTATAGTTGAATAATGCTAATCAAAGTGGACAACGTTCTATTAAACAACAATGTAAACTCTTAAGAGCTGAAAAATAGTGCATAAGTTAAGATTAAAGAGAAGCAGGTTTAATGGCTGCAAGGTTTTTATTAAATTTCAGGACGATTTAGTTGTTAAAATTCCAAGCTTTCGTGAAGACGACAAGGTTTAACGTGTATGTCACCTTTTTTTCGACAGACAAAGGCTATATCTACCCAATATTAGTTCTAGATATTTTTTAACTTCCGTGGTTATTGTATAGGAACCTACTGACAGCCGAACAAAAAAAAAAAAAAACTGGATCGCTTCACTGCGATGATTGTGGCACTGCCCCAGAGTGGTGATGTACAAGTAATAATTTATTGGCAATCAAATCAAGTCGTAAAAATCTGGTTTGGTATTTTGCATCTCAAGGAGACCAGGAAGGAAGTCCAATACTATAATTACAATTAATAACAGTTCACCAACCTCATGGAGTTTGGATTCGATCACTTATAGAGAAGCCTTGAAGGCATACTCGTAACTCTGATAAAATAACCATCAAGAACTGCTGTAATTCCAATGAATGGCATGCGCGTAATTGAAATTGCATATTATCTCCTTGACATCGTCACTTTTATTTTATCGAACAAAACTTACGACGCACATCCTCACGTCCCATAAAGGTTATAATAATTTGCCTATGGTCAATCTGTGCTCAAATTAGGAAGTGAATGCCTGTCCTCAGAAGCTCTGCTCTTATAGCCTTATGGTGTGACAACAATGACAATATATATGCGCCGATCCAATGCAGATGCTCAGATACTTAATCAACAGAAAGCTCATCTGAAAGATACGACAAATTTTCCAATCTCAGTTAAATTTAAAAAAAAAAACTAAACGCGTTTGTGCAATTTTGGAGGAAGGTGAACGCTATGATCACCGAGCCAGCCGTTGGGCAATATGCAATTTTCGAAAGGCTTATATGCTTACTTGGTGTAAGGCACCCGTTGAAAGTCCACATCATGGGGAGAACGTGCGTCGTCAATTTAATTGTTTTGTCAGATTTAGTGATGAAGATGATCTTGTCGGCATAAATACGCATCGCATTGCAGAGTGTGACACGCATTGACCTTGGCTGACCTTATCAGCTGGCCAACAAATTGCTGCATTCACGCAGATGGATTTATTTTCCTTTTTTTTTCTTTGCGATGAATCCCGAGGTGTTGCGCCTATTGGAATGCACAATGCAATCACTTTCGAGGTCTACCGGTGGTGAATGGATTTTGTGGTCACGATAATTCCCCACCACATCGCATTCTACCAGCAGCGGTTCGGATCGGATGACGACAATGATTGTGTGGACATCCTTGCTTGCTTTTACTTTTTCGGAGTTCCTTCTGAAAGGCGCTTACATAAACTTGCCATTGAAGAAAAAATGGCTTGTAACAAATTTATTGCTTCACAAGGGAACCTCAATGACTTCTGGACTTGAATAAATATATATAGGAAGGGACTTTAGGAGGAAAAAAACAAACTTATTGCATGACAACCAAGATTTATGTTTTTTGTTGATTTAATTACATATGTTACCAAGGAGCTCCTTGCCATGGAGTGGAGATGATAAATAAAATTGAATCCATAACTGGTATTCGATCTTAAATAAATGTACCTTTCAATAAATCAAGTTTACTGCGACCTTGTTGAGTTCATGAGGTTGGTTACGATTTGGAGTTTTTTTTTACATATTTTTAGAATGGAATGTGGTTGAAGATATGTTGTTGAGGATGCAAGTCCTGCATTCTCCATATATTTGTTCGTAAGGTTTAATTGATTGTGTCATTTGCTGATGGTATTGGGTAATCAATTCAATTTATTTCCTGTTCGGGTAGGCCTGTCCTTGAGAATTAATTACATATTTATTGGAACAGTGCCAGGAGGTAATGAAGAATAGTAATAAATTCAATCGAGTTTTTTTTTTTTTTTTTTTGAGAACAAAAACGGAATTACTGTAAAGTTTTCGTTTAGGTAAAATAATACAAAAAATCATTAATGGTTGGTATAAGTATTACCTAAGATTTGTGGTGGAAATTTTTGATAGTTATTGAACTATCGAACATAAAGCTGAAGTAACTAATAAATCGTTTTTTTTTTTTTTTGAGATCTACAATTTTTTTTTCCACACTGAAAATTTCAAAACTTCTTTATCCAAACCACATAAAAGGAAATGACTACTGTATTCTGTCTGCTCCGAAAACTTACTATACTGCTTTGTTTCGATTGATTCGATGTGAGTTGGCTCCTAAGAGTCCATGTATTCGTATTGTTGTATCTTTTATCTAAGGTGTGTTGGTCAGTTGCGTGAAAAACTGCTTCTCACCTTAACCATTCGGATTCGGCAGAAAATTGTAGGTCCTCTCCAATCCAATCAGGTTCGAATTTGTATAACTTTTCCTAAGCCATTTTTATTCACACAAATTGAAGCTTAGGCTGTAATAACAAGCTAAAACTGAAAGGATTTAGCCTTGGCTATTTTAAAATAGCTATTACTAGAATTCATCTTTAACTTGCTAAAGATTAAGCCTATTTTTATTCATCAAAAATCTAGCATTTAGTTAAAAATCCAAGTTTTAGCTTAAGCTTTTTTTTTATTTTAAGACGCAAAATTTATTTCTGTTTTCAAAAAAGAAGCTAAGCCGAAACATGTGAACAAACAAAACGAAAGCTCAAAATATGGAGCTTAAACTATAATTTTGTAGCTACAGCTATTAAACATAATCTTTATCTTATTCACATTAAACAAAGCTTAGAAGCTAAAACTGCATAGCTGTAATAACTTGCTAACTAGCTAACTTAGAACCCAGTTACAGCAATCAGAAGAACGAATCAGGAAAACTTGAAATATCAAGAAATTAAAAATATTTCCTGATGGTTGTTTATAGCGAACTAAAAAAAAATGTGTCAGTTCGGGAGCCTATCGCGAAAAATTCTTTCATTTAAAATTGAAATCCTAATAAATAATCTATTTGAGTTTTTCCTCTTTTTTTTTGGTTTTCCTATTCTTTACATATAACTGGCCCCTTAAGCTTTTTCCAAAAACAGCTTTTACTGTATTTTTATTTACAAAATCACGTGAGATGATAAGTATGGTAGTTAAAATCCCGTTGTGGATTCTTCAATCTCAACGCAAGAACTTTTCTTTAAAAATTTCAATCAATACAAAAAAGTTTCTAAGAACTTTAGACTGAAAGGAAATTTTAAAATTTATTAATAAATTAAATTTTAACAAAATAAGAACCATGTTTTTTTTGAAAATTCAACTCAATTCAATTTATTTACATTGGCGCAAAATTTTAAACGATTTAGTAAGTCGTTAAAGCATTTTAAATATGATAAAAAATGCCTTAACATCTTACTAAATCGTTTAAAATTTTGCGCCATTGAAATTAAAAAAAAAAAATACTCAAAATAGCCAACCACATGCAAAAGCTTCATGTTATTTTTAGAGCCGTTCGTTGCGTTCAAAAAAGAGTTCAGGGTTTTGATCCTCATTTCGAAAATTTCATTAAATTCCCCTGCACCTAATCGATTATGATAAGTTAAACATAAATTATAAGCAGTAACTCGGTCAAGCTACAAAAAATCACAGTAAGTACAAAAAGTTACGGTATTATAGTATTTTTAAATGTAATCACAGAACTACTTTATTTAATTAAAGTTTTCTCGAAATTGGTTTGAATGAATCAAAAAATTTTATGTTTATTTTGGACCAACAAACCGATATGTCATGCTCATGATCCTAATATATCCGTGTTAGATATTTGGCACATTTTAAAAATAACAAGTCTTTGACGACCAATAATTTTAAAAAGAAAAGCAACAAAAAAAAAAAACTCGTGTCTATATTTCGTGCCGATTTATATAATTTATATATTTTTAATTATCTTGTTTTTTGTGGTCTTTAACATAACATGTTGGCCAAAATTGTTTATTTAGCCAGGCAATCAAAACGTCCTTATTTTAAAATGCTTATTACCTATAAGGACCAATTAGTTTAATTTGTTTTTGTCAAAACACAATACTTTAATGGCGCTAATTTTTAAATGTCAGTATACGGTACATTTATCTAACCGCTATTTAAATCAATAATATTTATTGTTATTACTTTCCCATATCTATAATATTAAAACCTTGATTTTTTTCTTTTTTTTTTTGCTAAAAACCAGTATTTAACAAAAAATCAGCATGTGGGTGAGAAGTGAGATAAAGTAGCTGCTAAAGATTTTAGCAAATTAGATTGAACCATTAGTTTTGCTATAATCAAGTGGTTCAAATTTTATTGTTAATAAATAAAAATGTCTCTTGATCCATTTAAATTTATTTCATAAGAAATTTAATTAAATTTATGTGGTATCTATTTAAAATTTTATCTATTTTAGAAACCTTTTATTGAAATCACTTAGGTAGATATACCGCTTGAAAATTAACTAAACTGGAGTTAATAGCACCACCACCACCGTTAGAAAACTTTCGTGCAAGTCAAGCATAGATTTTAGAAATTAGAAATTTAGAATTACTTAGTCTTAAAAAGTAAAACAAAACGTTTAGGTTTTTGGTTCTTTACTTCAGGGAATGAACTTTCGCTGGGAAATTACGAAACAAAAAAGTATATACCTACGAAGTGTTTTTTAATAGCACAAATTCTATATACTACTGAAATAAATCAGGCATGTAGAAGACTTATAGTTCTAAGGATTGGGATTTTTGTTGAATTTTTTGATTCAAAATAGCGTTTTTAGGACCAACAAATTTGGCATTTCGTTCCAGCGATCTCATTGTTACTTATCAATTGACTAGTGAGGGCCTTAAATATATTATATACTTACGACCTATACGTATACATTATTCATCAATAAATGAGGGTTATCAAGGTAATATTTTCTTGTTCCACAAAGGTTAAAATATTACATTAACTGATTTTCCCAGTGCTAAATAGAAGTCTTGTAAAATTAATAGGACCATATTGCCATTATATCGAAATTTAGCACAATTATAACAATAAAGAAAAATCGGGGCTGCAAAAATCGGCCAATATAATCTTATTTTGAAGTTGTCCTGTAAACTTCTCGGAATCAGTAACCTTTGCATTGCAATAAATATTAATCAAAATAAGCGGAATAGTTATAGTTTGCGTACTCAATTGCATTATCTGAGCTATCATTAAATGTATAGACGTTGGAAAAGGAAAATCGATGGATATTTTTAGAGAATATACAAAGTTTAAAATGATCTAAGCACTAGCAACTTTTATTCCATGATTTTACTAAACCATGCAATAAGAGTTAAGCTACGAGTTAAAATTTTCCATTAATAAAAACAAAATGTTCGTGAAATAGTAAAAGTGACTTTTATCAGAATTTCCTTAAGAAAATTTGTACCACAATAAGTAAGATGCTCGTTTAGTAACTTGAAATATGTATTATCAATTGAGATTTGAAATGTCGTTCAACTTTCAAAAGTGAAAGTCAAGTTATAAGAGCGTTCTAAAAAAGTACGTTAGTTTGCTTAAATTCTGCCAATTTAAAGTTTTAAAGTTAAAGAATTCAAAAAATAAAGGTTTTTCTTTCAAATTAAAATAAGGAAAACAACCCAAGTGAGTCAAAAAAATCCTTTTTATTGAAATTTATTTAGTAACTTAATCAACTAAAAGAAAGGTTAAAATTAAAGTATATATTTCCAACATCTACAAAAACACATATCATCAATCACGTTAGGTTAGGTTAGGTTGAAGTGGCTGTCGGTGGAAAAAACCGACACACTTAGGCCAATTGTTGGCCCGTTGTGATACCACAAGGATCTAGGAAAGCTTTTCCTTACTCAATTAAACCAATTTGAGCTTCTTATGAAGCGTGCGAGATTACTTATAGAAGTATTTGCTAGATCACTCGTATCGTTGTAGTAGAAGTCTCCCAGGTGGAGTCTACGTCTCTGTGACAGAGCAGGACATGTACAAAAAAGGTGAGGAATTGTTTCCTCCTCTTCCTCATCCATGCAGCTTCTGCAGAAATCATTAGAGTAAACGCCTAGTCGCATGGCGTGTCTACCTATTAGACAGTGTCCGCTTATGACACCTATTACGGAACTAATGTGCGATCTGCTTAAAGATATCAATTGCTTAGAGCGTTTCATCAATCACGTTAATAACCACAAATATCAAGGAAGAAGCAAAATAAACACAATATACAAAAATATTCAAAATGAACAAAATTAGATACAAAACTTAAAGTACTTGTAACTAAAACCGATTTGGATCAAATAAATATGCAAATAATAAAACTTTAACAACGTAATCAGGTACTCGAGGTAAAAAAATCAAGTGCTGGAAAAAATAAATTGAACAGCTATCAAAGATCTTGCATGAAAAAAAAAATTAATCTTGCACATCCCGGAAAATCCCAGTGTAGATCCCATTTAAAGGGCGAAAGATATATGTCTTGATCTGTTTGATTCTACGAACTGAACACTTGTTTCAAGTGCAAGTCTTCTGCCATCAAACAATGAAAAAATCGTAGACATAGTCGTTGAAATGGAGCGTAAAGGTTCTGCATTCTGCAATAAAAGTATTGCAATCAGCAGGTAAACTCCGACCCTACGGGATTTCGATCCATAGGGATTACTCAGCGTCGCGGGGCGAAAGAAAGGCCTTCTCTCAAGAGAAGAAGTTCCAAAAGTTGCAAAATTACTTCCTTTCAAAATAGCTTTTTACGGCCTTTAGTCCACAAAAATTTTAGGCGTTTCGTCCCGGCGATCTCACTTGGACTCATCAGTTGACTAGTGAGGACCTTATCAATACGCAATTTTTGTTAAGTTCAGTCCATCTAACATAGATTTCATGACGAATATCTAGTGTGAACTATATTCTTACTTAAAAAAACCTTCATACTTCCTTTGTATTTCAAATCATTTGAAAATTGTCAAAAAATTAATTAATTAATTAAATTATTATAAAAATATTATTTTATGTTTACAAGTCATTAAAATTGCCTAAAGTTTAAATTCTTATTCATTTAAAATTTATACATAACTCTATAATCGCTAAAACTGTCAATCTGGCTGACGGATTTTGCCATTGCTGTAAAGAATTTTTTAAAATTGTAATTTAATTATAAAAATAAAATTCAATTTAACTACATACATACTATTTCCAAGTTTCGCAAACTTGGGTTTTTTAGTATGGGATTTGACCACGGAATAAGGCCTATAACCCTTCTCTATTCCAAGTTTTTTAATTTGGCTGTAGGTACTTCGTTGTTTTGAATTTTACAGAATACTGTTAGTTCAGTCAGCATTACAATGTGGCAAAATTTTAAACATCCTGATGTTAAGGTATCACTATGATTTCGCTTAATTTTTTTTTTTTTTTTTAATTTAAAGCTCTTTACTTAATTGTTCTTATTTTTAAACATATTTTAACCAGTATCGTACTTAATCAATTTTCTTTATAAACTCCACGTAAACACGCCTAAATTTAAGACAGTTTATGCAAAAAAGTATGCAAACATTTCCTATCAGTTTTGCATTTGCAATTGTCAAAGTGACATTTGATGTTAGTATGATACTCAAAAGATGAAATAGGTATTTGGTGATTTTAACTTTAATAAAATTTTAAAAAGATAGCACGAAGCTTTAAGCACGAAGAATTTAAGCAAACATACCATTTTCATATTTTTTAATTATCAAAGTGACATTTGGAGTCAAAATGACATTTGAAGTTTTTATAATGATACTTAAAGATAAAATTGGCATTAATTGATTTTAACTTTAATACAATGTTAAAAAGATACCACGATGCTATCTCTTTTCAACCTATGCCTACCTTCTGTAATTCCTGCATTGACAAAATTATTCGAGAAACGATGAAAATTGAAACAAATCGTATGAGTTTTGTTTCATTTTTCCACGTTTCTCGACCGATTTCATTGATGAGAGAGTTACAGAATGTAGGCACTGGTATCATACTAAAAATGCTTTAACATCGCACTAAATCGTCTAAAAATTTGCGTTTTTTTTCTGTGCAAATACCAAAATGAATTACGACGCAACTGACCGCGACGGGAAAACAAAAAAAACTTCGGCAGTCAAATTAAATCTTCCTTTCTATTAATTTTGTACTTAGACGCATTTTTTCCCCTATTTCCGGCCACTTTGCGAAACATAAACAATGAATCAGCCATACAACTATTAGTTCAATTGAATACTTTTTTTTGATTACCTAATAATGTTAAAGGGAAAATATGTAGATAAGAAAAAATTAATAAATTTTGTCGACCTTATTTGTCATTTATGGAAATTCAGTGTAATTTGCCTTTCAATGTATCATTGTTATTTTATTTTTATAAACAAAAATTCCCCCAGACCGTTAGGTTTGTATGAATCAAGTTCAAGTTAAAAATTTTAAGTCCCATAACCTTTATTATTTTTTTCATATTAATCAATTGTTCTATTTTCGTGGAAATATTTAAATAAACAAAGGTTAATTTTATACAAAGGTTTTATATAATACAAATTTTATATAAAATATTAAATACCAAACTGAAATAAATCAGTTAAGTAGAAGACTTAGCACCTTTTGTGGTTTTTGTTTAAATTTAAAATATAATCAACAAAAATGTTTAAGTCACAAAAAAAAAAAAAAACAATACCTTGAAAGTCAACCTTGATATAATTCTTGGAATTCATAGTTAGGTGCGTTTCGTTAAGAATGTCGTATCCATTTGGTTTATTTCATTTAGTATTGCAATTAAAACAAAACAATAATAATATTTGCAAAAAATCAGGTTTTTTTTAATCAACTAATTTTTATTACTTAATTAACAAGGCATAAAGATTTGCATTGTTTTTGCTTATAGCCCTGACATTTAATAGCTTTTGAATGATTTTATAGTTGGAACAAAAGATTTATACCTATAATTTATAATTTAATTTTAAACTTATAAGAACTTTGATGAAGTGAAAAAAATGATACATGCTAAGTCATAAAAATAAACAAAGGAATATTTACTTCCATATCAGATAGTGTCTTTAACCTTCAAGTGTTAATTATTTAAGAACATAATAAAAAAAAAAAAATATTGGTAAAAGACAAAAAAACAATGAAAGGACTAATCGAATTCAATTTTTATTGAATATCTGATTTATGAATTTAGTTAAAAGGGTGAGATTATGGGAGTTAATTTTAAGACGTGGGTAATAATTTATATGATTTATGGGTTTTCTGGAAATGTTAATCATTTATCGAATGTCAGTATGCACAAAAATTCTTAAAAAAGAAAACAATTTTGTATAAAACTGATTTCGAAAAAATAAAGAACCTTTCTATCTATCTATCTCCCTATCTGTTCCCAGCCTATGCCACCTAAAAACAGAAATGTTTTTCACGGGTTACTGTCTCTTGCAAGGAATTCCTGCCAGTAACACGCACACAGGAATGGTTGAGAGTTGTAGGTCACTTAGCCCTGGTTCTACAGGAGCTGTCGCGCCAGGTGCTTCCAGTTTTCGTAACTGCTGCCAAGCTCATTGAGGTTATCTACACTTTTAAGTGCTATAATTAAAAAGGGGGGCTTTCATCGTTTTATCATCAGTGTACAGCTAGAAAACTTATAGAATTTTCATCCGATCTTGACAAGGTTCATTCTCACACAAAACGTCTAGACAACGCTGACAATACCTTTTGGTTTTGGACCTTTTCCAGATCAGACAGAATCTAGAAGCTGTAGCCAGCAGATTGGGGCATTTAGCATTTCAAGTTCTTTATCCCAAAGAAACATTTCTGGACAATAAGTCGAAATGTTCAGGGTTTTTATTATCTGAGGGAACCATCATCTCGTATGATGATGATGGCACCGAACTTGATGCAAGCAGCAGAATTGTGGAACCAAAAACTACTTTCGCAATGCTTTTTAAGAGTGTGGAAAAGAAATTTGTACAGCACTTAAGACCAAGTTGTGACTATTTCGCTTCAATGTTTAATCATTAATGGTGTGTGGGTGGAGAATTTAGAAGGTGAAGTTTGGAATCCTTTGTCACTAAAGTTTGCGCATAATTTTGAGATTATATTTTGACCCAACCGAATGTCAAACGCAGAGTTCGACTTGGAAATAATGTAGAAATCAATTGATTTTTTTATAAGAAAAATTAAGTGTCAGTAGATTGGCCACAGGCCCACAGCTTGAGGGACAAAGATAATTCCATTGTGAAGTTTGCGATGCAACAGAGTTCGTTTACCCAGTCTGGAAGAAGAACAAGAACATCGTGCAGAATAGTAGATAGAGAAGGAATCGAGGTGACACGGAAAGCGATGGAGTAAACTAAAGAGTGATATGCTACAAAAAACCGAACTATATAGCGCCCAGGAGTTGTTGATGCCAAATGCTCCCAAGTGGTCTGAGGAACTATAAATATTACATAAGATTTTTGACCAAGTCATTTTCAGGGGCTTTGAATAGTTCGGTCAGACCTTCAGTACCAATAGCCAAGTTAAACCTATAAGTTAAGACATTTCTATCCTCACTTCTTATCGACCAGGCACAAAAAATCTTCTGTTCATCATCCTTCAAGTCGGTTGGTTGGTTGCAATCGCCACTTACATATCTCTTTTTGTTTCTAAGCAACTCTGGTATTAATCTGCAGAATTGACTTCTTTTCATCGCACCAGAAGTCAATTAGTGGCACCACTTTTCGCTAGTAGGGACTTAAAAAATAAGCTACAACTGGAATATTAGGTCTGTTTATTTACTGTTTGGGGGAAAGCCCTATAAAAAGTTTAAGCTCGAGCTTTTTGATAATGTTGTTGTAATTTTTGACCAGAAATGAAAAGCAAGGACAACAGAAATTATCAGTAGCTTCACAAGCAAGAAAAGACAGAAGGTAAAATGTTCGGGTAGATTCTTGATTTAAAAAAAAGTTTAGCCCTCTGGGATTTTTGTGCCAGAAAAAAATAAAGAAACATATTTTGGCTAGATTTGGGATACATCGTATAAGAAACAGACCTATTGTGAATATTCAATTTATTAAATTCAATTTTCGATTTATAAATTTAAATTCAAATTATTTTACTCTTAAACATTGAAAACTGTTTTCTGAACAAATTGACACATCGGATTTTAGTTAAGTTATCCCATTTAGGTCCAGAATCGAAAGATCAATGTAGAATTTGATACCAGGGTTTGTTATTAAGATTTTGGCTGAAATTCTCTAAGCTTGCCTGATCGAACGGATAAACAATTAAATTCAACTCAACGCACAAATGTACATTTACAAAGGGGTGGAAGCGTAATTCAAGTTCGATTCAACTCTGCACTTAAACATCAACTCTATTGCGATTGTCAACTATCAATTGATATTGAATTTGAAAATTGATATTTAACAACCCAATCGATAATAGTTTTGATCTTTGAGCGAGTGGTACAGACGCGACGGTTATGAATTATAAGAAAAATTGATAATTATTATCACGGAATAGTTGATCAATTTTTCAATAAATTAAGTTTAAAATCAACAAATATTTATCAACTATCAATTATTGACAATTGATAATTGTAACAACGGTGATAGTTATAACCAAATAAATATTCTCCACGTTCAACTCATCTACCTTTTTAAGTCCCAATTGATCAGGGGCCTATTACACAGAACAACAAGTCAACTAGTCAACAACTACTTGTTTAACTGAACGTTCCAACAAGTGCTATTCAACTCTGTAACACAATATAAATCGTAACAATTGTTAAAAAATAAAATTTCCCTCGACTTGTTGAACAACTAATTTGTACTTGTTGAGACGTAGAATAACCGAAGTTGAATTTTGGTATAGCTTTGCGCATGTACAAATCATTATTTAAAAACTTCTTTATTGGAAGGTATACAAAAATCAGAAACAATATTAATGCCTATTTTTGTATACCTATACGTAAATATTCGACTATCATTTTCTTCTTGGAATAAAAAAAATTATATTTTGTATAAAAAAAGATTAGTAATGCTTCGGAAATTAGCATAAAATTTCCGTAGTGTTTTATAATCTACAGAACACATTTTCATATAAAAACCTTAGATAAAAATTGAGGAATAGGTATATTATAATCAGCATAGATTAGGGAAGCTCTAAAAAACATCAAATTCTTATGCAAATAATATAATGGACATAAAACCAAAAAAACATAAAAATAAAAAACAACTCGCAACTTGAAAAATATTATGGGAATGAAGTTTGCTGCAGAAAATGTGAACGCATTCATATAAGGTGTGTATTAACTAACCCACCCAAATTTTTAGGTTAAAGGTTGGCCCAAGCAAACCACATTTATTATAGGGGAAGGTAATGCATTCGCTTCTTTTAAAAATACAAAGTAGTTCTGATTTTTGTTTTCTATTTTTGCAATTTAGACGTTTCAAACTAAATTTGTCATATACATATTTATAATATATTTATTTAAACACTTGTTGTATCATTTTACAGAAACGTTTAATTTATCAAATTTCCCACTTGTTGAAAGACCTAAAAACAATTGTTATAATTTGCGAAGACTTGTTGTTACGTGTTACACAAGTTATTAACACCTGTTGAATTTTGCTTGTTTAACAAGTACTTGTTGTATTGTGTTATAGGCCCCAGCTGTCATAAAAAGTTCGTACATTTTTAATTATATTTTTCACAGTTCGCCAATCAGATCCTTGTCGGATTTGAAATATTTGAAATATTTTGAATCGAAAGTTTGTAAAACCTTTTCTAAATTCAAATTGTTAAACGGTCAATTTTAAAATTGTTACCGTCTCAATGTTATTATTTTTTTGAATTTTCAGCTACACCTTGGAATTCTATAAAAATATTGTTGCTTTTACTTGACTTTCAATTATACCAACCGTCACACTAATATGCACAACTTCTTATTTTTAATTAAAAATTAGTATCGCACTTAAGTAACAACAGAAGTCGTCGTCAGTGGGTTTCTAAAGTGCAACACTCAACACTCTCAATTTCAACACCAATTGTTACACCAGTGAGTAAAAAATTCAAAAGTGGTTGGTAACGATAATAATAACGGTAAGTAAGTAAAACGGATCTCATGTTAATCTGATAGCTGAAGTTTTTTCATTATAACATCATCGTCGCACCGCCGCCGCCGCCCGCCCCGTCATCATATTTTGGTGGCTTTAAAGCTCTTTTCTTTTTGTTGTTTTTGTTGTAAGTTAATCTAGTTATACCGGCACGCTGAGCTGGTTTTTTGTATCTTTCACACATCTCGAATGATTTTTATGTTTATGACGCATTTTGTCTTCGTTTGTGTTCACTCAAATGTGAGTCAAATTAATTTAATCTCATGGCGCGGTTCTCCTGCTTCCACACACTCTGATTTTCAAGATTTTCGATGATATAATAAAAGTAAATTAAGTACCGATTCGGTTGGCATTCGTTTCATTTTCATTATTGATGGGATTCCCTTGAGGGGTGACGACGGACGTGACGACAACGACGCACCGCGATGGTTTTGGCAATGTTTTGTGGGAAGAGAGTGGAACAAATGTAATAGTCTTAACTGTTAATGTGAGGAAAATATCACTTTTGTTTTTTTTTTTGTTGCTGGTAGGTACTTTCATATAAATTTATTGAGCAATAAATTCAACCAGATGCATAATCTTTGAACTACTTTTTTTTCTCGTCTTTCGGAACAGTCGATATGTCAATATTTTTAGCCTTGAAATGGAAATATGTAACAGTTTTGGTTTGTGTATCTGAAAAATGCATTCAAAACTATCTTTGTGTGGTTGATTAAGTAATTTATATTTTGTTTTGTTTTATTTTCTTAACCTGTCATGATTTATTGCTCGACTATCTGTCTTAGGGTAAGATATTTGAAAAGTTAGGAGATAGTTGATTTTTGTTTTTGTTTTATTTTTTTGGTATTAGTTCAACATTCCTGAGTTTAAACGAACTTTAATTGTCAAATAAATCAAGAATTAATGACTTAAGGAAACAATAGATTATATCGATGAGACTGCATTCTTTCAGAAAAAATGTAATTTTGATTCCGAAATAATTTACTTACGGTTTAAGGGTTTAAAAGAAAATTGTTTATTGGTTGACATACCTGAAAATAAAATAAAAACAAATATTTAATATCTTATCCGATATACAGTATGACAGTTTTGTTTATAAAAGTAAAAAGGTAATAAACGTTGCAATTTTTGACGATCCGCAAATCGAAATGAAGAATCAATCAAGTTAAAAATTATAAATAAAGCAATTTAAATGTTATTTCAATCAAATCCTTTGAATATTATAGTGTAAATATATATTTTTGCAACTGGAACTATACAAATCTTTATTAATTTAGTTAGCGACGCTAAATAAAAAACACTTTTGATTATGAACTCAGTCGCTATATAAATACAGATTTTTTACAACTTAATAAATTGAGTTAAGCTTGAATAAATGGAGAAAAAGATCATTGCACACAATTTTAAATGAAAGGAAATTTAATTTACATACTTAGGGTGAATAGGGTGAATGAGAGTAAATATGCCATTTATAAATAGCGAGGCCAGTAGATTTATAGATTTAAATAATAAGAAAGTCGTACACATATTAAATTTATGATCTGAATTATAAAATTTGTTGACAAAAAAAAATAATTTATACCATTAATCAGAATGAATTTTGACTGACATATATTTTATACCGTTGGAAAGGGAATTTATAAACTTCCATTTGCTTTTAACAGTGATTTCTTTTGGTTGAATTTTCTATTTTTAAACTTTTAAAGCGAGGTTTAAAGAAATTGAAATTTTAAAGGAAAATGAAAATGATATTGATGAGCACAAAAAAATGTCTGTCTTTCTGTAACTCGACCTACAGCCTAAACCACTGGAGAGATTTTCTTCTGAACTTGATTCGTTTTTGAGAAAAATGAGATTTTCCATATCGGTTTTATAACATTTGTATGGGAGGTACCGTTATTTTTGGCTATAAGAATAATTTGTATTTAAAATCTGCTAGAAAATGTCAAAAAACTGTTGAATTATTAAATTCTCAACAAAAAAAAAATGAAACTTTTTTAAAAATCCAAAAAAAAAATGTGATAATTTTGGTATGCAATACTTTTTAAACTTATTGAAAAATTCTCTATGAAAAATTGATCAAATTCAGTTGAATTATTTTTGAGAAACTCGAAGATAAAAAAAATGGTTTTATGGGAGGTACCATTTATAACCGTTTTTTGGATTTTTTTAAAATGGTAGGCTTTTTGTAAAAAAAAATACTGGATTTTTTTAAAAGAAAAGTTGTGGGCACGTTTTTGAGAAAAATAAGATTTTCATTTTTTGCTGTATGTACATATATGTATGTATGTATGTAAATGTTCTAATCATGATATTTTTAAGGTTAAACTCTTTAAAAATAAGAGACTACATTTTGGTGCTAAAATTAAAAAAGTCAAATTGATTTTTTCTCTGTCACTTCTTTTGTTTTCATAATGATTTCCCTACTGTCATAAGATGGATATTTAACACGAAATATGTACCTTTTTATTTTTTTCTTCAACATTAAAATCTATCGGCTAAGCAAGAATTTACATTACTTATTAATATAGTCCAACAGGCTTGTAAAATGACTTCAATAATAAGATTGCATTTATTGATTTCACTCTAAGACTTCAGACTTAAAATTATTCAATTAAATTTCACTTGAATCATAATCAAAATCTCTTGGGAATTTATGCATTCTATACATTCCATTGGATTCTTTGAATTATCCTGTATATACTTTAGCGAAATGGCAATGCAATTAAAAAATGCAAAAAGCACAAAGGACACAAAATAATTCAAAGAATCCGAAGGAATGAAAAGAATGCTTGAATTCCCAAAATATTGCATTTAATTAATTGTTGAAAAATCAATAAAGAGAAAAATAATTGCAAGCTTTTTGATTAATTGAATAGTTCGAAGTCTGAAGCCGCAAATTAAATTCAATGCATGCAATTTTTTAATTGGATTTAATAAAGACTATAGTCCAGTAACTATAAACATCATCAAACCTTGTGTCAGATCTGGAAGTTCTGAGTTCTCGAATTTCAGCAACAAGATTCCAAAATTCCTTTCAATTGTACATAAATTACACTCTTACTTTTTTCATATTGATATTGGGCGCCAATTTAATTTTATTGAAGAATAGAGCTTTTATACATGAAATAATTTCAAAGCAGACAATTTCATACCTCACAGTGCCAAAGGTTTAATAAAAGGACGAGACCAGAAAATTGTAATTTATAACAGAGTAATAGTTTATGACCATTAAAAGCAGGTAGTGCATTAACATGCTTCGACAGAGGGTCCTGGCCCTGCTGCGTGGCCGCATATACAATACTATTATAAATTGGCAGGCCTTATAAAATAATTCCTTTAATCACTTTCTAATCCAACATACCTTAACAGAATCAAGCATCCTCTGTATTTGCTTGCATCCGCCACTTATGAATTTTCACTTATTTGTCTCTTTTAAAATGAACAGGATAAAAATGACTTATTAACACGAATTTAAAAATTATTTTAAAATAAAATACTTTTTTTTTTTGTTTCAAACAAAATATATTTCAATGTAAACTCAGTGAATTTTTTTAAATTTTATGCCAAGTGAAAAATAAAGCCCGGTTCCAATGATGATGTAATAATTTTCTTATTTGAAACAATGTTTAAAATGCATACTCATTGGCCCATGATTTGCTGCCAACGCCAAAATGGCAAACCTTCAAAACCTGACACACCCAAATTTGGTTGTAAGGCATTTAATGCCTAAAATGACTGTGAAATTTATCTCATTCCAATCCTATTTTGATTTAATTAAAAAAAAAACAATCAAATATAAATACTTTACTTTATCTTTGCCAAAATAAAAATTTAACTTTGTATGCTTTTCCATCATTCGAATTAAGTCAAATTTCTGCAACAATTTATGTTTTTACCTCAAAATTGAAATAAATTTTATCTTTCTACATCTTTTGTCATCAACAAACCACAACCTGTTACAATCCTATTTCAATGCCAAAAATTATAACCGCACTTATAAAAATTGATACAATTCCAAAATTCCAATGCAAATTTTCCAGAGCAAAGTTAAAAGTAAAAAAAATAATGTGATCGAATACATTGTTGTTTATTGTATCCCATGAGTGCGATCTAAGCGCCAATACTTAAAACAAAAATGACATCGGCAATTCAAAGCAAATCATAAATTCATTGTGTTTAAGGAATAAAATTCACAACGGAACTTTCATATTATTTATATTTATATCAAAAAAAAACAATACCTACATTCACTCTTGAAAAAGTGATGCCGCGACAAATGATCGCATCACATGGATAATCAATCAGGAGCCATTGACTTTCATCAAGACAATCAATCACAAGGAGTATCTCAAGGAATGACACATGATGCCATCATTGTTCATTGGCAACTTTTTTTTTTTATTTTGTCGAAAGAAAAATCAGCGGCATTAAAATTTTCAATATCAATTTCCATTAATTTTTTCAATTGAATTCAATGCCGAAATAGGAAATCAGGAAAATATTCTGCGAAATTCCGACATAAGAGCGTCACTTGGGAATGCCTTATAAAAAAAAAAACAACATCAATATAATAGCCACAGTACCTATAACAGCTGATGACGCAGTGTTATTTGGAAGTTGCCCATTCATTGATATTAAGTTTTTTGTGTTGTTGTTGTTGTTGTCGATAATTTTCCGCACACTTATTAAAGATACGAATTTTACACAATCACCATGAGCTATGATGATGGCCGAATAAGATGGAAAATCATGTTTTTGATTAGAAGAGGTGCCATTAGAAATTATACCTGACACGAATGGGCAACAATAAATACGCAAAAGTAAACAGGGTGTAACTGGTTATTAATATTTTTCTATACTTTTCATTAAGTTAAAATTGTATTGTGGAAAGAAATACAGGAAGGATGACTTTTTCACAATGTACCTGAAAAAAGGCTATTAGAAAAGCTAAGGCCTAGTTAGTTGAGACGCTATGACCAATGAATAATGACGCAAAAATTTGTCATTTCGGAAAACGTGCATTGATCTCTACCTTGGGAACTATCAGTCATATTTATGAGATTTTTGTCTACTAAGGTTAGGTTAGGTTAGGTTAGGTTAGGAGGGGTGTGCCCAGCTCTGAGGCTGCTGCGTACACGGGGGCCCATTGGTCCATTGTGATCCCCTGAAACAAAGATAACTCCTAAACTAATGGTTGACATAGGCTGGTTCATTTACGAACCAACCCGTGCTTTCTATAAATTTCCTCATGTTTGGCATTGAGACCTGCGCTAGATCGTCCAGTTTCCAAACAAATCTGTTTCCAAGGTAGTGGAGGCGATTTGTTTAGAGATTTGAACAGTCTCAGAGCAAGTGTTTAATGGTTTCTATTTCCTCAACGTTCTAACAGCTCCTAAAGAAATCGGGTGCGTAAATACCCAATCTATTGGCCATTGTACCAATGGCACAATGTCCCGTTAGTACACCTATTAGGATCCTAATGTTCTTTTTACGCAGTGATAAAATATATCGACTTTCTTTTTCATTAATTCTAGGCCATTAACTTCTAGAGATGATGCAATCGTTTCTGGATATCCAGGAGTTATTGACTTGCTCTTTCGTTATTAAGTCTATCTTTCTTTTGATCACGCCAATCGGGACGTTTGGTTCCGTATCTATTTGACTACTACTGTACCTATTTGACATTGACCCTTTCTTTACCAGTGCATCTGCTATGTCGTTCCCTTCTATATTACTATGTCCAGGAACCCAGCACAGTTTAACTTGGTTAGAGTTACAAATATTGTTTAGTGTGTCTCGACATTTTGCTACTGCCTTGGATCTTATAGTCTCGCTGTTTATTGCTTTGATAGCAGCTTTGCTGTCAATAAAGAATGTTATCTCTGAAGAGCTCAGTTTTTTCCTGTTAACAATTTCGACTGCCTTTTATAGCATAAATTTCAGCCTGAAAGACATTACACTCGTCTGGGAGTTTATATGACTCTCTAATATTAAGAGCTTCACAAAACACTCCAGCTCCTGTACCTTCTTCCATTTTTGACCCGTCAGTGTAGAAGAGGATGCCTTGTTCACCGAGTAGTGAGTTGGGTTCCCATCCATGCCTTTCGGGTATTAAAACCGAGAAGTTTTTCCTAAAATATATTACGGGTGGTATGTAGTCGGTGGTCACATCAAGTCCGAAAGGGTTAGGTGCGTTGAACTTTTACATCGGAGGTTTTTGGATCGAATCCCAGCCTATTTTATCTAAAACCAAATTTCTTTCAGGGGTACTGCATTTTGCAAAGAATTGACGAATTTTTGGTGAGTAGATATCTTTTTAGGCAGAAAATTGTAGGTCTCCTCCATCCCTGCTACCTAATAATACGCATATATAAATAAATTGGATTGCGAGTTATTACGCCCTGATTATAAACGAGTTTTTGCGCTACTAATTTTTATTTTTTTATATTTCCAAAAATATTTACGTATTTCAAACTAAGACAGGAGATAACTGAATCCAATCATAGATTTGCTCACATAGCTCCTCTTTTCTTTCTGTTTTATCACGAATTAATTTTTATAAATATAACAAATAAATCTTTATGAATTCATGATTCTAGAACACCCATTATCTGTAACAAGAGGTCTAATGCATTTAAACAAACATGTTATAAGCTGGTTATACATTACTCAAACCATCATTATACGCAGTTGAAAATTGAACGTGTTTGGAAATATAAAAATATATTTAAGTTGACTTTTGCATCGAACAGATGGATGGGATGGAAATATCCACTCTTTATCCTGGTCAGTAAAATATATAAAGGTATCTCTCATCTTGATGGGAGGTGCACTGCACATAGACATATCAATCAACTCGTGAATGGAAGTGTCGCCACAGGCAGATTACAAAGTGATAGTAAATTATTGGCTGTAGACATGATGAGCTATTGGCAAACTATTATCATTGTTGAATACACAATTTGAAAAAAAAAAAAATTTAAAAATCCAAGAGATACAAGAAAGGTTAAATGAAAAAAAAACAAAATTAATGTTCCAAAGTCCAAAATGCATATATAAGAATTTCATAGTCTTTGAGGAAAGTTGCAAATTGTTTTTTTAACATTTACTTTTGCTTTAATTAGACAAGAAGACCATGTTACAACTTAAGATAAGCGCTCATCTTGACATACACTTTTATAACAGCAAAATAAAGGTAAGAAAGTTTTAAATTTTGGTAAACTTTTGACACCATTATTGACACTCAAAAGTTTTAGTCAAATTGAAAATCTCCTACTAAAGCGAAATTACAAAACAGGTTTTCCCCCGTCAAAATGTAAGTTAAAAAAGATTTTGAAAATTTTTTATAAAAATAAATAAATATATATTAGTAACATTATCTCTTGGACTATTATTTTAAAAAATGTACAGTAAAACTAGCATTGTGCGATGAATAAAATTTTATTTTTTATAATTTTTCTTTCCGTTATTTTTGCACGTTGCATTTATTTCATTTAAAATTCATCGGAAAAGTATCTAAATTATTTGTATCTGGTATCAGATGATAGGAATGTTATACCGTATAATATAGGATTGATATCAGACTCGCAGTGAGGAGACATATTTATTGTCGGTCTCTTAGTGTCTGGTGATTAAAATGGGCAGATAGGTGAATGTCGTCTGGCTGTGAGTGTGATAAGTAAAGGGAATTTTAATGTTTTTTTTTTTTATTGGCATCTAATCAAATTTTGAAGAAGTAAATGGATTGACTTTGAGAAGTAATATGTCAATCGGTAATTGTAAAAGGATTCCAAAGTGTCAATTTAGAGATGCAAATTTGTTTTTTTTGTCTATGGGAATGAAAGTGATTTAAAAGTGACATTTTATGTTGAAGTTCAAGACAGATTCCTTTCACTTTTTGAAAGTTTTATATTTAATCAAAATATTTATTCTTTTTTGTGAAACAGTAATATATGCGAAAGTAATAGGGTGGAGATAATTTTAAATTTGTAAAAATGTTTGTTTCCTGTATTTTTTAATGTATCTTGTAAAGAATCTATAATTAAATTCAATGGGAAAATGTGATAAGAAAATGAAAAAAAAAAAATAAGTGTACGCTCGTTAGTTCTTTGGTGTTGTTCTAAAATCTTAAACCAAATTATTAACAAATAATTTTATCAAGGCAGAAAAAACTACCCCAATCCAATTTTAGTTAAAAATATTCCCGAGAAAGATTTTTTATCTTTCGCAAGTAGTCTTGTCTTGAACTCCCCAAAATAGGAATGTCTTTTTTTTAGGAAATTTACAAACCTATTTAGAGATTACCTACTATATCAACCTGCCACCGACCGACGACGACGCAAGAAGAAACATACACATATTCGCCTGAAATTGATATTAATTTTATTTCTTCTTTTTTTGAAAAGAGCTATCAGAACAGAACTAGAATAGAAGTGATGGAAATAGTTGTACAAAACATATCTATGTGAATGATTGTCATCAAAATTTAGAGGCTGCTGGAGTAGCGAGAGAAGAATACCGATTCAGAGGAAGAAGATTCTGTGTAGAAATAAGAGGGGGCAAAGTCTTAAAACTGAAGTTAATTGAAGATTCTAGTGATCGAAATTGCCCTCAGAATTTTTATTAAGAAAGCGAAGCAACAAGCAAGTTTTATTATAGAAAAATTTAATAGACTCTTCGAAGCTGCCATTGTAACCAAGTTACTAAAGCACAGGAAGAAGTAGGTATATTCAAGCAATATTTTCAACAGGTTCTAAATGGTTATCATGAAGATTGATTGAGACGGCTAAAAGAAAAATTACTTCCAGTCAATGAAGACCTAAACGAATGATTATCCATTACGTCATTATGTAAATTATTCAATTTTCTTCTGGAACAGATAATGCGTAGGGAAAGGCAGGTTTCAAGGCGGAAACAATTCACAATTGACCCTTGAAACCAAGTTATCATTCTTATTCATTCTTATTCTTAATTGTATTTTTTTCTTCATTAAATTTATGCAATTTAATTTCTGAGTTTATATACCTAACGGGTGTTTTTTTTAGAGGCATAGAACTTTAAGTTGGCAACACTATTTTAACTGGCGGGCATTTTGTCAGCAGCTGTCAAGTGATTTATTTTTAGTTTGGTTTGGTATTTCAAGAATTGAAGCCACAAGATCACCTAGCAAGGCGTAGATTCGGTGAATGGGCCCAAAACAAGATTGCCGTTGATCCCAATTTTCATAAGTGAATTATGTTTAGAGATGAAGCTCACTTTTGGTTGAATGGATACTTCAATAAACAAAAGTGCTATATTTGGCCTAAGGGCTGTCTATTTGATTCTTGCTAGGCAGGAGCATTCACAAAAGAAGTGAAAGGAGCATTCCTTCTCTGCCTCTACATCCTGATATCATCTACATAAGTCAGGTGTGCTGATGCCATCTTCTTATTTGGGCTCTAATTGAGTTTTGACCTTTCAGCTAGTATTGCAATCAAAAAAAAAGTTGAGGTCTGTTTAGCTCCAGTAAGTAGTCTGTTTTTATCTAGAGAGATTCCTCGAGACGCGACGAGAGTCAATTTCTGGGCATCTAGCGCTTGCGGCTTTGAAGAATCTCTGGTGATTTCTATTTTTATTTTTTTTTTTGTATCAGTGGTATAAATAAAATATAGAAGATTCTGTTTGGTTCAGATCAAGAGATTACCCGTTTTTCGTCAATCCACTGTTATTCCGTTGGGAGAAGATAAAACCCCTCATCGTGAAGTACCTTTACTTTTCCTTACTTTGAGTTTGCTTTGGTTTGGTTTGTAGAAACAAATTCACAAGACCTTTAAATTCCAGTCCTATTTTTAAGCTGCGGTCCCTTGTGCTGGACAATAAGCAGGAAGGGAGAGCTGATACTGAGATCTTTCAAAAAAAAAATTCTACGACTTTGGCCTTTTATCTGAGGAGGACGAATGGAGAAGATGAATTAACCTAAAAATTTAGGAACTTTAACATTGGGCACATCAAGATAGTGAACAATAATGCTTCAGCCAATAAACTTTTCAAATCATGCAGCTGCAAGTTTCGAGGTGAAAAGAAAGATCGAAACAGAACCTCCCCCAGTTTCAACAAGATCTCTGATTGCAGCTGGATCTTTTAGAATACGAGTTTAGAATGTTTAAATTTTATTATTCCAATAAATTTAAAATGAAATAAACTCATTATCAAATCCCTGTTTTATTTATTACCTTTTTTAATTTCCACCTACTAGAAATAAAAAAACCAAATGCGAAATATTGTCGTTATTAAGTTTAAATAACTTGCATTTTAATTACCATCAACTAGATCGATATAGTAGAAAACTAAAACTTGTTATTCTACTTTTACTTTCAAATTAGCAAAAATAAAAAAATAAAAAAAAATCGATCGAATATACAAACATTCCTTTAGTTATAAATTTTATATCCCCGCATTCGTCTAGACATGAAGCTATTAATAGAAACATGTTGGTAGTTTGTATCGATTTAGTTTTTTTTTTCTATTCTGTGCTTCAATCTTAGTATTGATTAAAGTGTACTAGATAGTGAAAAAAAAAATTAAAAATGATTGAAATCAATTAATTCAAAAACCCACCCATTTTTAAATAGCGAAATTCTACCTGTACTCGAGAATAAATTCACAGAAGTAAAGTGAATTCATGGAAATAAAAGATTTATACAAAAACACTTTTGTTTAGCTTGAATCTTTAATACACGCAGAGCTTTAATGTTGCGTGAAATTACTGCTGATTTTTCTATTAAGCAATTCCATTTGGAATGAGAGCACTATAAAAAACTCTATTACCACTGATATTTTTTTTTTTGCTTTAATTCTTTTTCTTTTTCTCGATTTTTTTTTTCTAAACGCGGTTTGCTTGATTTCACATGATTTGTGTGAATTAAAATTTGTGGCACACACACACGAACATGAAATGAAGAAAAAAAAACGCACTTGAAATTGAGAAATATGTACATATGTTCCCAGACAGAAAATCAGACAAACAGGGGTAATTTAATTCTTATGAGCATGGAAAGTAAATTTACTATAATACTATGTATAAAAATGGACTTTCATGTTTTAGAGTAATTTTAACAATTCTAATAACCTATAACGCGTTGGTTTAAAATCATTATCGAGAGTGGTGGTGCAATTTAATTTTAATGAAATAATGAGTAGTTTACAGTTAGTTAGGAAATGATATTTGTTGGATTTAATTAAGCTGACATTTGATTGAGTGCAGTTAAACAAAAAAGAGAAGAAATATTTCATAAGGAATCGGCGAACATTTGATGATTATAATTTTTACATTATTTTAAATAAAGAATTGTCATTCAACTGTCTTTATTTAACTTCAATTTTATTAAATCCTGACCGAATTTTACAATATTTTATAACAAACATACAAAAAGTTTAAAAAAGAGTTCGCATGCCAGCTCTTTTGTTTAACTTGATTAAGTGTTTTCATTTCATACTTAAATTTCATTAAAATGTTTAGAATGAGAAGGTGTTATGTGACAATATTTAATGTGCTGATTTATGTTCTTGAAACGACCTGTATTTCTTAGAACTGTTTTCATGTTACTATCCCTTTAAGAACTCTTTGGCAGGACTTGGCGTTTTTAAAGGATAAATCGATCAATTTTTACACAGACGCACACTAGGGCAAGATGGTCCAAAAGCTGGCATTAATTAAAAAACTAAATTTCGATCAAGTATAATTATTAAAAAAATCACATAATTTCTTTTTAGACTTATTTGATTCATCACAGCGCAGCTTAGTTGAAGCTTGATTTTTTTTCAGTTGATTTAGAAAGAAAAATTGGTGTTTTTTTCTTCTTTGTATAAAGCCCGAATTTTTGTTCATCTGCACATAATTTTAAAATCTTGGATCTTTTTCGATGTTTAAGGACTTTCTCCAAATTCAATTTTTTTGGCAAGAAGTGAACTAGTTGGTATTATGAGAAGCTCAGGGAGCATAATTATAGAAGAACAGTTCAATTTTTGAAAAGAAGAAGTTATTAAAATAACAAGAACCACTGAAAAGACCCAAATAGAAATTTTAAACGAAACATTCTCGCATTTCAAAATTGATTTCAAGACTCGGTGGCTCAAATACACCGAAGAAATTTTTTTTAAAGCTAATGAAAAATGGATAAACACTTCAATTTCATTCTGTAGAGCACCATTGGCTTCAGGAAAAAAACATGGTCGTCCGGAAGGAACTTTTGAAACTTCTTCTGAGCGATCAAAAAGGGTAAAAACGCAGGATTTGAGAGATTCGGTACCTGTTAATGTCCTCAATTATGCTACTCAAATGAGCTTAAGAGCTTCCGGACAGATCTAAGCCTTCAAACTTCTAAAAGAAGCAACTTTAAGCTGCAATAGAGCTGAAAAGTACCGAAAAGCATTTAAAAAGTCGCAAGAAAAAAGTTGTAGGACTGATGGAGAAGATGCGTTTTATTAATTTGTTTTTCTTCACGATAAAAGGGGGTCTTAAAGTGGGTGTGCAAGGTAAGTGTAGTGGACAAAAATTAGGTCTTCAATAAATCTTTTTTAAGTTTTTAATATTGTAAAATAAGCACATTTCAAAAAAGTGGGCGTTTTAGTGGGCGTGCCAAGTGGGCGGGTTTGAAACTATCTTGAGAATGGTCTCCGAAGCTATCTTGCAAAATTTCAGGTTCTTAGCTGTAACGGCTGATTTGATGCCGCATTTTAGGGCATTTTGCCCCAGTGTGAGACGGTGTGAGACTAATGATGAGGTTGGTGGAGGTTTGTGCTCAGATAAACTGAAATTAAGTTTCTCCTTTCGTCTTCCCAATCATAAAAGAAGTCCTGTCTTGGCTCAAGGAAAAAGGGATATCAAGCACATATATCCGCATCTTCTCAGATAGCCAGGCAGCCATTAAATCTCTGGATTCTGTCTCTACAAATTCAAAAACAGTCCTTAACTGTCGATCATCTCTTATAGAGATGGCAAAGCAGTTCAACATTAACCTTTGCTGGGTGCCGGCCGGGTCATAAGGGCATTCCAGGTAATCGTAAAGCAGACGTAGTCGCCAAAAGTGGAAAATTACTTCAAATATCGTCCAATCGGACAAATATTGGTATACCCATCGCTGCATGTAAACTCATGCTCAAGCAAGATGCATAGAGAAAACAACATCGCCACATGTCAGACCTCAAAACCGATTTGGCGTATGCTGAATCTGACGCGCTCTAAGAGTTTGATATCTCTAATCAGATTGCATAATTATTAGCTCCGTTATAGGTGTCATTACCGGAAACTGTCTAATAGGCAAGCACGCAACGAGGCTTGGAGTATTTTCCAATGATTTTTGCAGAAGCTGTATGGATGAAAAAGAGGAAGAATCGATTCCTTACATTCTTTGTACATGTCCTGCTCATCTCAAAGACGTAGGCTCCACTACCGAAATCAGTAGTCTCACGCACTTCGTAAGAAGGTCCAAGTGGTTCAACGAGTAGGAAGTAGGCTTCCTAAATTCTTGTGATATCACAATGGGCCAACCTATGGTCTTAGTGTGTCAAACTTCTCTGCTGACAGCCACCCTAACTTAGAACTGCTAAGAAATTTTTTCTTAAGAGAAATTTAGAAAAAAGGCCATACAAATAGAGAAAAATGCATTAATTTGTGATGTTTTTATTTAAATTCAAATTATCAAATATCAGTCAATGTCATTTAACACCTTCTCATTCTAGATGCTTTAATTATTTTAGATAATTCAAGTAAAATAGCAAACAAAAACGTTTTAAACATTTTTTTTTTATTAATTTATGAATGAAAATGCCAAGGTCATAACCAAATACAAAAAAAAAGTTAACTTAAAAAACACCCATACGAATCAAACTTATATATTCAAACATAATTGCTTAATTTATGATAAAAGTAAAATAAAAATTAAAATTTTTATTGCAGTTATTGGCAAATCAATATATAATTAAGATGCAAATCTACATTGATAACTGCGTTTTAAATGTCAAAAAGCACACACAGCACACAAAGAGTGTTTATTTATTGTTTATTAAATTTTTTTTTATATTTTATATAAAAATGCAAATATTATTTCTTATTTAAATAAACTCTGACGGAGATCATATTTTTTTTTGCTACTCAAATTTAACTTTAATGGAGATATTTAATAGATATAAGACATGATCTTAATTTTTGCAGGATGTTTGCTAAAATTACATTTCTTAAATTTCTGCAAAGCTGTCCCTGTTGTCAAAAAGTTTTATCCCAGTTCTAGTTCATATTTTTGTTTGATAAATGTATTATATCTTTGTCCTCTCATGGTTTTATGGACAGGTCTTAGAACAGGTAGCATCCATACAATTATTTTTTTTTTTTTTTTCGAATACGTTTCTAAAAATTTTAAACTTCGTTCCATTTTGCTCAGAAATCACAATGAAAATAAGGGGAACGGGTCGTTATTCTGTATGACCAAAATTCTGTATCTGAATAAAAAATTCTGTATCAACATAATTCTGTATTCCATTATTCTGCTTTTCTATTATTCTGTATTTCAAAATTCTGTAAATCCAAAATTCTGTAAATTCAAAATTCTGTAAATCCAAAATTCTACTCCAAAATTCTGTAAATAATAAAAGAAAAATTGTTTTGAAAATAAAAAAAGTGCGCACTTTTTTCATTATCAAAACAATTTTTTTCTTTTATCATTTACAGAATTTTGGAGTACAGAATTTTGGAATACAGAATTTTGAAATCCACAATTTTGTATTTACAGAATTTTAGAATACAGAATTTTGAATTTACAGAATTTTAAAATACAGAATTTTGGAATACAGAATTTTGAAATCCGAATTTTGGCACATACAGAATTTCGACCCCAACCCGAAAATAAGATTTGATTTTGGTTTTGACGAAATTGCTTTAGTTTTAGGTCATTTCAGTATTGATAATGTGATCGAGTATAGTATACCTCTTTAATCGATTTTGTTTCAATTTTAAAATAAGGAACTTATACATTATATCTTCGATGAAGTAATTTGTACCTATAAAAATTATTTAATTTTACTAAATAAAACAAATCAATTTATAAAGTACTTTTGGCTTTTGTTAACACTTTCTGGTAAAAATGTCTTTATTTTTAAATAAGCCATTACTTTTGACCTTTAATACTGTTAAGTTATCTTTATATATTTATATATTATATTTGGACAGTAGGAATGTATTGTAAATATAGTTTAAGATCAAAGTGGATGGCGACGCTGTGTTGCGTTGAACCTTGTATTAAACAGTAAATGATCTCGCAGATTGTGTTTTATGACTCACATCTGTTAGCATTATGTTATGAACAAGGGATGCGTCAGACATCGTCGTTTTTATCCATTTTACAACCCTAATGTTAGTTTAGTTTTATAGAAAACTAAGAGATAAGATAGGTTAAGAAATGTAAATGTAGTTGTAAGCTAGGTATAAGATTTGTAAAATAGTTAAATTAAATAAAGAGTTCAATTTTAGTCTTCGTAGAAGAAGGACGTTTTTTTCTGCCTTCTTCGGCTCGTTTTTGTTTTTAAATTCGTTGTGTGTAAATGGGTGTTCAGAGAACGTTGTTCAAATACCTTACCAAACATTATGGCCTTGAACCACAGAAGCAAGTTCATAACGTGCTACAGTCAATTGTTTTATTTTTTAAATAATCATACCCCCTATAGAGTAAATGCAATAATGAATCATAAAACAAGCTTCAATATGTTTGACGTCATACTAAAAAAAATTGCTTGACACAAAATTTAATTAATAGCTAATTAAAATAAAAATTAAAAAATAATTCAAATATTTTTTTAAAACTTCCATGACCTATTGGTCTCGAAATAAACATAAATCTCAGATAATATTACCTGCAGATATTTTAAAGTGTAGATATATACTTATTATGTCCATATTCATGACATGTTATGTGCGAAAAAGCGATTTTAAAATAATATGCTAATTTTGGTGCGAGATTTAACTATACATACATAAATGTACAAAAAGAAAACATTTATTAATTAATTTTTTTTTTAAATTTGATAGTAACCTAAAAATCAGGTTTTTTTTTTTTGTCTCATTAATTTATTTAAAATGTCAAATGCAAAATTTTTCAAATCCATCAATTTATGTCAAATTTAGACAAAATGTGTTTATAAGAAATTCGCATATGTTTATGAATTCGCATTGCGTCAACAATTTGTATAATTTGTTTTGGAAGACCTCCCAAACTATTAGCACGACTTTATTTCTTTAGCACAAAATCTTGATAATTATTACAGTACTGTGTAATTTTGCATTTATTTTATCTAATTCTACTATTAAATTTGTAGGATTTTTAGATTTTTGGTTTTTTAACTAAGTCAAGCTACGTAAGCATGGGTCTTCTAGTAAGCTTTATGCATCACCTCCTAAAACAGATTTTTTTTTCATCCTAAAAAGGGATTTTTAATTTATTTTTTTTCTGAATACAAGATATAACTGTTATTTTTTTGCACAGAACTGTACGTTAATTAAGCGTTGCCTATATATTGCATAAGCTTGTTAACACATTTTCTATTGACTAATGCGGGTACTAGTTTTGTAAAAAAAAAAAAACAAGATTTATAGCCAACATCATTTGTGATAGACTTAAAAGCCAATGTCCTCCTAACACTAAATATTTCTTTAGGAATTAGTGATGGACGTGGTGTGAAGTTAAGATTTATAATTACCAACTTCTGTTGACTTGACAAGAATAACTTACTTGTTAGGTTTATTTTTAAAGAGATTTCTTGAGAAATTATTAAGATTTACCAAAAATCTTAATATCATTAAAAACAAATATCCTGTAAATATATAAATAAAATATCTTGTAAATTATTTAAAAACCAGCTTTAATCATAACAAAGATGTAGAAGATTTAAAAGAATTATTTCTACCTGAGTGAAATGCAACTAGAAAATTTGAGGTCACTTGAACTTTTAATAACTTTTTGTAGGTCTATTTAAAACAAAACACACCTTTTTTTAAAAGAGATACTTACAGTCAAATCAGACATTAGCTTCAAATTAAAATTTTACGATTGATTTTAATAAATGTTTGCTTAATATAAATTCAACTATTTGACAGACGAATTTAATTTGTTTGCTTTTAAGTTGGAAATAAAAACAAAATACTATTGCTTCTACTAAAAGTGATACTTCTTTAAAACTAGGCCAGACAAGTGTAATGCATCATTATTATCACCTCGAATGGTCAGCTTAAGTATCTGAACGTTCTATTTCTTTTTATTTTTATCTCAAAAGTGCCTTCAACTTGTTTCAGAGTTAAAAAGTGAAATTGAAAACCTTTGAGAGTGCCGTGGATACAAAGATTACATGCCACAAAAAAAAAATAGAACAAATTCAAATACCTCTGACATAGTTTTGAGATATCTTAAACTACATTTATATACCTACACAAAGATATTAAATTACCTACTTAAGCGGCCGCTGTATGTGATGGTGTAAAGTTTCATCTCATCTATAAAATAGGTATTTAACACCAAAGTTCTTTTAAAAATAAAAATAAAAAAAAGATCAAAGAACGAACATTAGAATAATATTCTTATTGGCCTTGTAATTAACAAGTTAGCTTTTGTTTATTTATAAACAAAGAAAAAATATAGAATAAGTCTAACAGAAAATTTATGAGGTATACGAAAAAAGGTCTTTAGATCTTTGACCTTAATATAAAGAAAAAGTTGGATGAAATTTAAGTGTTAAATAAATTAATAATTTACTGTTGATAAGGCCAACACACACTAACCTATGTATATGAAAGAGACACTATAAGTCATTATAATGTTAATTTATGAAATGGGCGTGGCTAGACTTAAAAGCGACATATATGGAAGAAAGTTTTGATGACATGGTAGCTTTATCTCTTACTTAATATAGTTTTTGATTAGATAAAAATATTTGCATAGCAAATTATAATATTGCATTAGCATTATTGATAAATTTATGTTTGCAAGAAAATACAACAAAAAAGTGGGGTGGTCATAAATATAATATAGATTTTAAAACTGTGTTACTTTATACGTTAATCATTGAGCTAAAAATGAACACAAATTTTGGAATTAATGCCACTATTTTTGGGCCCATTTATCAAAATTTCGACGCCAACGATGTTAATTCGGCTTCAATTCTAGCACGAGCTGGATCTTTTTTGCCCTCAAATTAAGAAAATTAAATAAAAAATTGTCCATAAAGGTAACGGATAGCTGCTGTGAATAAAGTCGAAAACTAAGAAATTTTTTAAAAATGAAAAAGAATTTTAAAAGTATACAAATTTTTAAAAATTTACATTTTTTTTAAATTTTTTTTTAATTAAAAATTGTTTTAAATTTTTTTTAAATATTAACAATTTTTTTTAAAATTAATTTTTTTTTTTTAAATTATCAATTTTTTTAAAAGTTAACAAATTTTTTAAAGATAGTATTTTAGATTATTTGAGTAGTTGACCTAGAGTTTGGTTGTTAATTTTTAATAGCCAAAATTCTAAAATTTGTATTAAATTCGGTCAGATTTGGAATAAAATAATTTTCAATACCAAAATATCAAAGACATATATCACAAAAATTAGTTATAATTCGTTGGTAACATTGCGCAACATTTCAGACTCATTTTTCTAAATTTAGTAAATTTTTGGAATGGGAACATTTTTATGTGAAAGTAAAAATTTGATCACATATTGTAACACGTTTCGATCCTTAATGTCATTGAATTCCTGACTTTGACATACAAATTATGAATTTTGATTTTTTAAACCATATTCTGACCACAATTCTGAAACCCTTAATTCGAATACACAAAATTTGGTACTTCAGCACTATGAAATTACTAACTGTTACCAACTTAATTAATATTCGTCTAGAATTATCGTAGTAAATGATTTTTGTCGCTAAAACTCAACAAACGGACCACTGTGCTCTGCATCTTCCGTATATTTTGTACCTAAGGGCAAGGACAAGGTAGGTACTCTTAATTTTATTTCTGCTTTTTGGACGGCTAGGAATCCGATTTTAATTTATTTATGGCTTCGCTTTAGTTAAAATCATAATACCTACTTTATTCTTTTTTGTATAAAATGTCGTTGTTTAGTTAGTTTATTCGGCAATCAACATTGTAAAGTCAAATTGAAATTAAAAGTTACATAATTTAATTTCTGATTTCTTTTAAAAAATTGATTTTCTTCTTATAAAAGAAAAAACATTTAAAAAAACAGTGTACAGCCTGATTTAAAGGTATTAGCACATAATACTAGTTAACAATTTACTAACTTTATATCTCTAAAATGTTCTTATTATTAAACCTTATTTTAACTAATACACTCCAGGGGCCGATTCTGGTTGTGGGAAAAAGTGGACCGAATAAATGGTTTTCACATTCGCTCGCCTGCATTGCTTTCGCTTTTTCGATTCACTTGGTGCAAAAAAGCGATTCTGGTTTAGTGAATAAAATTCTCCGATAAACTATATTATCGATCTCGAACCACCTTATCATTTCCCCTGAAGCGCATGGCTTCAAAGAGAAAAAAGAAACGCTTGAGATATAAAAATTTTTTTTCTTCATGAATAGGACAGGGAAGGATATGTGCTTGAATTGAGCATTGTTTGTTCGTATATTCACCTTTTCTTTTCAAAGATTTATATTCAAATGACGTCGTAAAAGCAAAATATTTATGTCAATGTTTTTACCGTTTGGTTTTAACCTTTTCACAGAACGAGAATCGCATTTAAGAACGAAAGAGTGAAAAGCTATTCGATTCACTTTTTAATAGAACCAAAATCGGCCCTTAGCTGAACCCCTAAAACATTGACAGTTGGTGCTAAAAAGTAAGCAAACATACCATTATCAACTTTCTAATTGTCATAGTGACATTTGGAATTAGTATGATACTTTAAAGTTAAAATGCTTTAACATCGTACTAAATTGTCTTAAATTTTGCACCATTACAACAAGCTAATTGTATTTTCTAAATTATAATAACAATTTTCAGAAAAACAAATAATTTTTTTTTAACAAGATTTGTTGAAGCTTTCAATAAAATTTATAAGTGGAGAATTTTTCATATTATATATACTCAAAATAAATTTGGTTAGGGTAAAGTTGGGTAAAACGACAGCGAAAAAAAAAGGCAAATACAAACATTAATTGTGATTTTATTTAAATAACAAAACATATTTGTAGAAATGAATAAAACCATTCTACTTCTGGTGGGAAAAAATATCAATACAATGAATAATTAATTGTACATAAAATATAAATGTTTTTAATATAAAACTTCAATTAAAAATTAAATTAATTATTTACACCTGATAAACATAAAAGCAAATATTTTCTACTTAATAAATATCTTTTTTATTTTAATAAAGCAAGATAATAATCTCAAATCCTTCTGAAACTGAACTCATTCCATAAATACAACCCATCTCCATCATTAGGTTTATTAAAGTGGGTGCATCATGCCATTGAACTCATTAATTAATCAATCTCACAGTTTCCATCTAAAAGTCTCATCTTTTTGCAACAGTATATATAATATTGTTTATTTGTTTTTCTTTCTAACATTTCTTTAAATATTTTCTTCTGTTTTGACTCCCATCGTCAAAACAAAGCTATACTACCACAAATAAAAATACAAACACATCACCTTAACACGTTCCAATGAAAACGAAATCAAAGATGCCTCACACTTAAAACTGCTGGGAAAGAATAAAAAAAAACAGGCTCTATACCCACTGGAAAAAAAGCGAAATCATCCAACAACACAAAATAAAACAAAAAAGATTAAAGCAAATTTAAAATTAGCAAAGCATCTTTTTAGTTGTTGTAAAGCAAAATGTATATTTTTATCTTCTTCTTTTCCTAACCACAGACAACTTGAAAAAGAAAAAAAAACATACACACATTCGTTTACATGAATCAAAAGTAAGAGTGAAAAATGCTAGATATCCATAGAAAAAGGCAAAAATGCTTAAAGACATTATGAATATTAACGACGAAGCGACGACAACCACGACGACGACGCGACGCTGGGGCTGACGTGAAAAAACAATCGCAAAGTCTTAAAATATTTTATAATAATTATCATCAATCGAGTTTTGCATATCTATCTGCGATCACAAGTTCAACATCGTCATATTATTATCATTGACACAAAAAATGGTCATGCGCTAGAAAATTGAATACAAAAGATATACGCCGTGGAATCTTTTAGATATAGCTTCATATTTTTTTTATTTCGTTACACTTTTGCTTTCGACGAGCCAATGGACTTGCTAGCTTGCGACTGATGTTTATTAATATAATTTCTCTTCCTATTACCTAAATTAGATGTTTGGTTTAATGTTGCCAATAAAAGAAATTACAATAAAAAAATAAAAAATATAAATCCACCACTAGGTCGCATGGAAATGCTTTTGATAACATTTCTCTATATGTTCTATGATGAATGATCATAGATAAAGTTAATATTGTTTTATAGGAAAAAAAATAAAAATGAAATTACTCATCATTTAAAATTAGCCATAAAAATGAGGTTTTAGGCATGTCGTATATCACCAAGTTTTCGACACTAAATCTTTTTTTTCAGGAACAAACACAGGTGGTTTTCGACTCCCTCCTTTATTTTTAATACCAATAAGGTTTTTTTTTGAGTAAGCATCAGGCTCCACACAAGTGCTTCTAGAGATATAAATCATAGAAAGTCACGAAAACCTTAACTAAATGACGGATCATCAAAATATTATGGTGCATTTGCCGGCACCGTAAAATCTTATAATTTAGCAAAACGATTAGTCTTGTGGTCCACACAATGGAATCATAAACAAAATTGAGTTTTTCAATTTAGAGGGCGTGGTATCCACCCATATGTTTAAAATTGGAACAATTAAAATGAAACACTTCCGCATTTTTGTAGAATTATGAAATTTGAAAGTGCGTTGGAGCCGATTTGGGCTGAAAAATTGAAAATTTGAAATTTTATTTTCAAAGGGCGGGCGTGGCATCCAATTATCACCTGATAATTGAAAAACAAAAAAAAAAAACCTTTAAAAAAATGGAATCATACCCAAACCAACCTTATATGTAACAAGTCAATCGAGAATTGATAATTTCGTTTAACTTAGAGCGCCTGCTTGCAGCTAGCTAGTATAGGTAATAAGTTCTAAGTTTTTAAAAAGTAGGCTAATTCTTATAACTTTTTTTTATTTAGCTTTAAGAAAGTTAAGTGAAATCTTCTTTATAAAAAAAATTGTAAATGTGCGTTTGTCAAAAATTTTAAATCTCCAAATTTTCCTTACCCAATTTATTTCAAATTTCTAGACAACGTTGAATTCGAATGCACAATTGTTTTTGATGTGTTAAATTCTTTGCCGGTGGTAGGGAAACTAAAAACCTGTGCCTTACATGTCACACGTACATGGTACGATATGTGATCCGAAAACTGGCACTTTGGCGAACGTTTATGTTTACACATCTTAACTTTAAGCATCATCTGTTGGTCTTAAAAGAAAAAAAGTATGAGTTCTGGGACTCACGGTTAAGACTTGTTTAAGACCAAGGGTTAACCATTTTTTCTCTATCCCATTTCATTCGACTAATTATGGTATCAATGCATCAGTAACACGAGCTTGTACCTACATTTTTTAATAAATATGCCGATGTAATCGATTTCGAATGCTCTAAAGATGTTTTTAAAAATAAAATGATGAATGTGATTTTGAATGAATAATAATAATTATCTAATAAACTAAATACTTTATTTTAATTTCATTTTTGCCTGAGTTTTAAATTACTCAAAATTTCAATGTACATATATCTATAGTTTTTTAAGTTAACATATCTTTAAGTCTAAGAAAGTTTTTGTTCTTATAGACAAATTTAATAAATAAATAAATAAAGATGGTTTTACATCACAGAACACGACGAGTTCTAACTGTCAACAAAATTTCAACCCAAACTCAACTAGATCTTTCGATTTAGTTTGAAGTACGAACGTACCCAGTATTGAACGTATGCAATTTACATCAACGTATCGTAACGTGTAAGATCACAACGTAATATATCACAGAAATTTTAATGTTTTTAGTTTACTCTACCGCCGCCGCCGACATAGATGTTTACAAACTGAACTCGACTTTTCGATTTCGTAGATATATAAACACTCAACGTTAAGTTACTAAAAGTACCTAGTGTTGAACGTTCCCAATATACGTAACGTAACGTAAGGGTTAAATGCTCAGTTGTCAGAGATCACAGTCACAAGAAATCGACACGTTGTTTTTCACTCTACCGCCTGTATAGATGTTTACACATAAAAAACACGCTTTAGTAAGATTTCAGCAACTAAGGTAAAGGATTATTCAGTTTTTTTTGTCAAAATACTTAGAAAAAAAAGTAATTGAATGGCTTACTCAAAATTTAACATTTATAGGGTAAAATGGAGAAACAATTTCATTCAAATTTAAAAATTCTATTTGTGTTTGAAAGGATTTCCTGGAGAGAGGATTTTATGAAAGATAGAGAATGAATTTAGATATTTACTTGTTTCTTAGGGTGAATTGGAGTAAAAACGACATTATATATTTTTCAGAATTAAAAGTTCCTTTTTTTGAAAGATGATATTTATACGGTGGACATCAAGGATATTTTTTTAATTTAACTATTTATAGCGGAAATAGGAAAAACCCAAAAAATAGCATCCGATTTCAAATTTTCTTTAGCAGCAATGTAAATTACATGAATAGATTTTATCAGCAATAATTTCACAATTTAGCTGTTGAAATACCGGGGAAAAAATGATTGCCGAATTAAAAAAAAAAAACATATTGTGTTTAAAACCGTCATCTGATTGCAAGAACCAGCTAACTTAATTTTCGTAGTTTTAAGAAAATTGCGAAAAACCTATTCACCTGTTGGTCAGAATCCTTTTTTTTCTGAAAATACTAATAAATCAAAAGAAAATAGATGGAAGCAGGTCCAGAAAACTAGTTATCTGCTTATTTCAGTTAAAGCAAATCGATTCAACGAAGCGGAAAACCCAAATATCTTAAAAATGAAAAAAATCGAGTTAGCTGGTTCTTGCGCTCAGGTGACGATAATGTAATCATAGTATATAGTCACCCTATATTGGGGTAAAAAAAATGGTATCCAATTTTATAAACTACATTTGTTTTTGAGTGACATGAGGGTGGTTTTGAAGGATCATTTAAGGAATAGAAATATAATTTTTTTTTTTTTTAGGGTGAAATGGGGTGATAACGAAATTATATATTTTTAAATACATACTTAATTTTAGGAATGGCTAAATTTTTGAAAATGAGTTCTTATCCTTCTGATCCTATTTGATATTATAATAATAATTGGTTTGCAATGTTTTTTAATTTTTCTACCTATACAATTTTAGTAAATTATATTTTAATAAAAAGTCAGGTTTAATTGCTGCTTTATATTACGAAACGCTGCATTTTTCGATGGCTCTTTAATAATGGAAGAATGGCGCATTGTGTGTTTGGGTAATTATTGTGCTTCAATATAAGTTTTGACTTATCTATAATATTTAGTTTTTTATATTGATTTTGATGATGATGATGATTTTGATACATGTTTACATTTTTTCTACGACTCCGTTAACAGCACTAGAAGTACCTTATTCCCATTTTAATAAAAGTTATATCTAAATAATTTAAAAATATAAAGCAGGTTTTATCTCATTTGGGATTATTCATAGAGTGGAACGTGTTGAATTTTGCTTATGGAAACACCGCTTATGACTCTTCTTGTTACTACCGACTTATGGAAACACCGCTTATGACTCTTCTTGTTACTACCGACTTATGGAAACACCGCTTATGACTCTTCTTGCTACTACCGAATGTGTCAACTGTCGAACATGTTTTTTTTATAAAATATTGCATTTAATGCAGATAAATATGATTTTAACGCATTTAATTATTTTATTGTTGTTGTTGTTTTTTTTACATTTTGACAAAAAACAACTTTAAGATTTTGATCAAAACAGAAAGAAAGAGAAGTTAAAAGAAAGTGGTTGTGCGCACGGTGACAGTATAGGTATAGTTTGAGTTTTTTTTTTATTATTATTATTTTATTTAACTGGCATAATAATGTTTTGAGATTTGTTACTTTTTTTGTGTGTTTAATGTCAATCAAGTGTTGAGGAGTTGTTTTCATTGTTAAGTGATGCTACATCACCTCACACCGACACCAAGGTCAGTTGTTGGGTCGATGGCTTAAGAGATTTTGTCTAATTACGGTTTGATTGAAATGCAAATTATATGATTATGGTAGATTAGTTGTCATTTTATTTCAATGTATATATTATGTAGGTATCATGTTTACATATTGTTTGATGGAGATCTTTCAAAATACCATGACAAAATTGAAATTGACAAGTTCACAAAAATGAAGATATTATAACCGTTTAGTGAAGGTAAATCTGATTTATTTATATGCTTTTGTAAAAAAAAAAAAAAGTTAAATTGAGTTATGTATATTTGACTATAAGATTTCTGAAAGTAGCACAAACTTATTTGGGCATGATGGTTCAAATAAATTTAAAAAAAAAATGAATAAGTTTGATAATAAGACTTTAATATTCCGATGCAGATCATGAATTTATTAAATTAAAGTTCAGGTTGCGATTAATTTGATCTTTATTTCAGATCATGGATGCTTAATTATTTGGTAAATGTTTGACTAAGCTTCATTTAGCCCAGTTTGTTCAGTGTAAGTTTATTGAGGTTAAATTCATAGTTAAACTTGAATTAACTCGCATTTTACCGGTCACAACTCTGGATGAACTAAAGAAATATTTTGACATTTTTAAATTACTAAATAATTTAGGAGCTCCCAACCAAAATTTTTTTTTTTTTTTAGCTATAGTACCTACAGTTTTTTTTTCAAATTTAATTAAATTTCATTATACATACATCGCAAGCAAGCAAAAGCTACCTTATGCTTGATTGATTTATTTTGTTCCAATTTTGCCAAAAAAAAATATTTTTATTTAATTAGAATAACATTGCATGCATTTAATTTTTTTTTTCTAATAAATTAGATTTTAAGAATGTTTGGCATATTTTTCTCGCTTAGCTTTATCGTTAAGAATGTAATTTTTTAAATTACCTTTCATCTTAAATTCTAAGCCAAATTGTAGACTTTTTTACTATTATTTTTTGGTCATACTAAGTGATTATTAATTCATTATTAGTTAATTTTGGCTCAAAAGACTTTAAAACACTTTTTTGCATAGAAAACAATAAAGAAAACAAAAGAGTTGATTTTAAAACTTGAAAATGAGTTTCTCTGACTTTGAGCTCATTTTAATTATAAACCGGCACTCGGCAGTGACTCAAAGTTGAATTAGATACAACTTATTTCCTTAAAAAAAATAAAGTGTTGAAGGAACAAAAATACAATTTTAAAAATAAATTAAAAGTATGACTGAATCTCACGAAGTTGCTCTTGCATTTTAGGGCTATAAACTGACTAAGCATTTAAGACGTTATACATTGTTGAAACGTATTTTTATTACAATTTGGCCGTAATAGCCACAAAGGTTTAAATCTTTAGAAATGGATGTGTAAAAAAATTAAATAAAAAAAATCCTTCTATGATATTCTATGAGCTTAAATAAATATATAAAAAATTCATCCACTTAGGAAATGAATTTAAAACAGCTGTGTTCCAAATTCTCTATTATATAATATTTCACTAAAAATCCTTCATTTATGTATATTAAATAAATTGCTACCTCTTTAAAATAAATCAATATTTATGTGCTCAATTTTAAAACTCTAATCCACTCCAAATATGGCCTAATGTCATAATTAATCTTATTAATGATTTTAAATTAAATCACAAAATGATGCAAATATTATGCAATTTACAAACAAAACATTTGTCCTCAATTTTATTAAAATCCTCAATAAATTGAATTTAATCCTCTAGTAATGACTTTTCGTTGCCTTCACTGTCTCATTAAAAAAAATCTATGTCACAATGCCAAGTTAGTCACAAAAGCGTAAAATCAACACAAATATAAAAAATGAACAAGAAACCAACAAAAAATAAATAAAGAAAAGTATTTATTTATTATTTCATTGGTCAAATATGGTAAATCACTTATAAAACCAAAAACCGTACACACGTTCGAAAACTATTGCGAAATACATCTAGTAAGAAAAATTAAAAAAAAAAAAAACAATAAAATTTCAGGAAGTACTTTCTCGATGTCGAAAAAATGGTAGCAAAGCGTACAAAGCTTTGCGTAATAGTAAAATATTTTTTTTTTTAATTTCTTCTTATTGTTATTTATTTTTCCTTCACCTTAACACTGATTTTTTTTTGTTTTTTTAATTTAAATTTCAACATACTTGCTATACGCTCTACAAAAGATATAATATATAGAAATATTTGAAAGTAGTTCAATTGGTACGTGACATTTAATTAAAAAATAAAAGTGTCACACTTTGGCAGTTTGTAGGTATACTACCAAGCAATTCAAACCAACCAACCAAACAAGCAACAAGACAGTCAGAAGTGGCGTGCAATGAATTAACAATAAAATAAACAAGAGTGTATTTTTGAGATACTTTTGCTTAATTAGTGGGAAGAAGGAGGTGTGCTTTTTGTAATAGGAAAGCGCGTTGAAAGGGAAATTGTTTTAACGTGGAAAAGCATATATTTTTTTTTTAGTTTTTAATTTTATTATTACATATTTTTTTTTTAACAAAATCAAATGAGGTCATAATTTAGGAACAAGAATGAAACTTTTTTCATGCCTTTAAGAAATTGTTTTTTTTTTTTTTTTTAAGTACAAGAAGTGAATAATATGGCCGTTAGTCTAGTCTATTTATTTTAGTCATTTGACTCGTATGGGAATTTATTATGGAAGTGGGGAAGAAAATTTTGATTTGCTATCGAGAGAGTACCTTATAGGACGAAACTTAAATCCAAATTTCCGAACATCAACCACTTTAAGAGTTGCCACTTTACAAAATCAAAAGAGAGAAATTAGTTTTTCGACGTTCTGTGTTATTAGTTTTTAACAGAAACCGATTGAATACAGATGATTTTAAAAACATGTTATTGTTTAGTATTTTTAATACTTAACGAGTTTGAACCAATTTTAAAAAAATGGAACATTTTTTTGTAATAAAATATTTATTTCTACTTTTAATCGAATGATATATGTAGATAATAATTGAAATTAAATAAGAAAAATATGAAAAATTTAATTATCTGATCAATTTTGTAGAGCAAATTTGTCTTTTCAAAAATGGTTCAGATTTATCTTTAGATTTAATTAAAAATTCGGATGAGAGTCGAAAAAATTGAACTCAACTTTAATTCAAGATGGCGGCAACCCTGCAAGCTGCCAAGTTTTTGCACTATCATATTAATATTAGCAGTTTTGAATAAAATAAAAAGACTTTTTGGACTCTCAGTGAAGGCAAACAGTTTTTTTTTTTTCAAATAAAATTGGACAAATAGACCAAGCGCTATCAAATCAAATCAAATCCGTAGACGAAAAGTTGGTCTCGCAATTCTGTCGGTCTGTCCTTTCAGCTGTAGGCTAAACGGGTGGATCGATTATCTTTAAACTTGGTACCAAGCGTTTTTTAGACATTCCCCCTACACATTTTTTTCATTCCAAAAATAACGGTTCCTGTCGTACAAATTTTTTTGCCAAATTATGAAAATCTTATTGTTCTCAAAAACGTGCCCACAATTTTTTTTAAATTCATTTTTTTTACAAAAATTCTACCACTTTATAAAAACAAATCTTCGGAAAAATGGCTTTAATTGGTACTTCCGATATAGAACCATTTTTTTGATTTTCGATTTTCTCAAAAACGTTTCAACTGAGTTTGATCAATTTTTTTATAGAGAATGTTTATAATAAATTTAAAAATATTGCTTACCAAAATTTTCAATTTTTTTTTTTTTGGATTTTTAAAAAACGTTTCAAATTTTTTTTTTGAGAATTTAATAGTTCGAAAACGATTTGGTCGATTTTTATTAAACTTGGCACTCAGTAGTTTTTTGACATTATCTAGCAGATTTTAAATAAAATTTTTTCATATAACAAAAATAACTGTACCTCCGATACAAATTTTTAAAAACTGGTATTGAAAATCTCATTTTTGCGTGAACTAATTTTTGCGTGAACTAATATCAGAACGATCTATCATATTATTGAAAAAAATTATATCTCGCTTAAAAATGGTACCTCTCATACAACCATTTTTTTTTTTTTTTTGGATTTCGACTATCTCATTATCTGTTGAACCAATTTTAATAAAAATGTTTACACAAAAGCTCCTAATAAGTTTGAATAATATTCCATATCAAAATTTTCAAAAAATAAATTAGTTCTAAAAATTGACGTACCAATTTTTTTTCTTAAAAATACATTCAAAATTTTATATTTAAAAAATTATTAAAAAAAAAAAAAACCACTTTAACGATTTTTAAAATTTTGTTTCTCATAAATTGAGATTTGGGTAAGAAATCACCTGTTTCACATTGCGTTGGTGTCAAATCAATTTCAGATATTTTTTTAATCAATTTATTTCCTATTTTATTGATATTTTAACATTTTTTGGTCTAAACTGTAAATTCCATGCATATGTGCGAAGTGCAAGACAGCGCGGTGCTATATTGTTCATATTTATGTACTCACATAATACTTCCTTAAACTAGATCAGATCGAAAATCAAATAACACGATTTCCGCAAGTATTTAAAGCGAAAAGTAGGTATTTCAAAACACCTAGAGTTTGAAAACGAAAAGATTTCAAAACCTACCGGAATTCAGACATGATTATTCTTTTTTTAAAGAAATATAGCTCAATTAAACTCTTTTGAAATCGTGTCCTACTCAAACTTTATATCAAGGGCTTTAAATTTATCTGATTTTGATAAAACCAGTTTTCCTTTTCTTTCGGATTAAAACTGTAGTTCTTGATGTAAATAAAAGGAAAGATGTAGAAAGTTCATAGCGAGTATAAATGCAATTTTTTATAGAAATTCTATTTAAATAAATAAAAGTTATTTTATATTAAATGTTTTTGTTATTTAACTAACAAGATGCGTAGGTATAATATAACTAAATTAATTCATATAATATAACTAGACTTTGTGACCGATTTCCAAAATTAATTATGAAGTGAATCTTCAACTTTTAAAACTAATTTATCATAAAACAATTTGGATTACAAAAAAAAAAAGGAAAACTCGTTCACATTTTGTTAGAGTCATTGGCAGTGTTGACAGCTCCAAAATTAATTTTTAATTATAAAATCAAAAATGACAAGAAATCATTAAACTTCAACCACGCAAAGTTTCTTCAACCTACAAAGGCTATATAATTGGAAAAAAAAATAAAACTAGAAAGAAGAATTAGATTATTTCTTTTTTTTTTTTCATTGAGGCATTGAACTCCATAAATGTTGTTATGTTGTTATTTTATTGAAATAATAATAAAAAAGAATATAAAAAAATAATATATTTTGTAAATTATTTAAATGTCAATTAACATAAATTCTTAGTTGTAATATCTATTTTTTAATAATTTTTAGTATATTCAAAAAAATAGATTTTTAATTTAATTTAATTTAATTTAAAATATGACTAAAAATAATTAAACTTTAAAAGAAGTGAATCATACTTTTTACATTATTTTCTTATAATTTCTGAACACACATACATACATACAGAGATGACAAGCAAACAAAATTAGCTTAACCTGTTAGTATTTTTTTTTTTTTATTTTTTATTTTTTGTATATTCAAGAAAACCTAAATTCGAAAGACAAGGCCTAAATTTTATAAACAAAAAAAAATCTCCTCTCGGCAAACTAAAAGTAACACATGAACCATAGTGTTAAGATGCATCATTAACTAACATTTTAATCGATCAGAAGTCCAATGGACACCTTTTGGCCCAAAGCATCTCTAATGATGACTAATGAAGATAACATAGCTTGTGTTATATCTTCGTATGATGAGTATTAATTTATTTAAATTAAAAAACAAAAAACAAAAAAAAAAAATATACCCAATATTATCAAAGCGGAAAGAAAAAGAAAAAATATTAACATATCTATGTTTTCGTCTATAAATAACATACACCTATAGAAATTTAGAGATTTGCAAGATATAATTTTTAAATTTGCAAAATTCATAAAAAAAATCTTTAGCTACTCCCTGAATATGTTGATCTTTGATAAAACATTATGTAATTAAGGGTTTAATAACACTAGGTATTGGTAAATGGTAACAGAAATGATAAATAAGCAAAGATTTCATAATCAATGTCGATAGATGAGTCTTTGGTTTTTTTCCTATTGTACACAATTTTTTTAACAAATCTTTTGTTTTGATATATAAACAAAATTGAAATTGAAAAATATTTTGTCTTTTATTTTTTTTTAACAAACAAATTTATCAAACCTTATATATGTATGAATATAATTATAATTGATTACAAGATATATATCTTGTAAATTATGAAGCTTTATAAATCAATGTAAACTGGTGGATGATGAGTGAGAAGGTATAGGCTTAGCCTAAAGACTGTGTCGGTAGATAATTTGTTATTTTTAATCTCAACATAACAGGTTTCTAATAAAAATTAAAAAAAAACATAAATATACATAGACATTTATCTAAAGTTTGCTCTGTCAAAAGTCGTTAACAGTCTAAATAAGTAGTATGAAAATCATGATGGTTTAATTCAAACAATTTTTTCTCAAATATCTATTGACTCCCGACTAAGAAGGTCTTAAACCCAAGCTATTTAAAAAAAATATTCAAAAAGATAAAAATATCAATAATAAATTATGTATGCAATCTTCTCAATCTTCTCTTTATTCCAGATACCTACTGAGTTTAGTTACATATAATATTCAAACATCTGCTAATTTCTTATTATAAAAAAATAACTGAATTTCTCACTGCGAAATTGGGATTCATCGCGTCCTAAAATTTATCTAAAAATACCTGAAATATTAACATTGAAATTCAAAAATTAAAATATTTATTAATTCACTGCTAATTCACGTTAAGTAGAAAATTACCCAAAATTTACTGAATTCAACAATAATTCTTCTCTCGTCAAAAATATTATTTAGTCTGCACATTTTATCACAAAGTGTGAACTTTTGCACACACACTTATATTCATTTGATACTGTAAATTGTAAAAGAAAAAAATGCTGGTGACACATTATGTATTAAAATTTAAATAATTTGAAACTTCTTTTTCAAGACTTTGAAATTTAAAAGATAAATATAATTTGAAAAATCTGAAAAGAGATGAAAACAAAATTCTTCTTTTAAATAATTTTTAGGACAGAAAATAGACCTGAGGAAGTATACGTAAACACGTATGAAACGTTGTCTATCAAAATATAATTAAAGAAAGAATGAATGACCTGAAGCTGCAAAAATAGGATTCAAATATTTAGAATAAAAAAGGTCACGAAAAACTAAGTTAACTTTTTTTGTTTTATTTTTTTTTTTAATTTTGCAGATACTTCGTTTTATTTTTGATTTCAGTTTATTAATAGGTTTATGCTGGACTTAAAAAACGTATTAAGACTAAGCACCATTAAAAGGTAGCTGATGTTTGATGAACACATATGATCATAAAATGAAATAGCTATAAATCTTGTCTAAACTTGGTGGTAAAATACTTAAGTCGTTGTTGTTCATGTAAATTTTCAATATTGATTTATGCCGCTAATAGTAGAATAGCTGGTAAGATGTTGTCACATAAAAAACGACACAAGTTTTTACCTGTTTGTTTTATGATTATTTTCACACAAAACATTTCTAATAAAAATATTTAAAATTAAAAAAATAATACTTAAAAAAAAGTTTAATTTGATAAAATTGAAACCCACAACCTCTAAACAATATTTTCTAAAAATCTTAAAAAAAAGTTATAATTTTTAGAACCAGGGAAGCCTAACTTCAAGAGAAGCTCAAAATTTGACAAAGATACATAAAAAAGGTGCACGAACCATACTAACTTCCTCTTACATTTTGCATTTATTTGTTTAGTTTGCATATAAACATTAAGATATAATATCTTATAAACTAGTTTAGAGCTTCAAGGTTTGTAAAATAAAAAGGAGAAAGACTACCCTAATAAACGTCATTTAGACAAGGGGCGCATTCACTAATGTAGTGACTACGTAGTCGAAATTCAACTAGCTTTGTGAATGCAAAATTACACTACAAAGTTAGTCAATTCTAAACTGTCATATTAATGACAGATGTAAACACACACGAAATAAAAAACAGTTGTGTTTTGAGAATTTAAATAATATTTTCTTTTTAAATTAAATAATATTAAATATAAGATATAATATGAGTGATTTGGAAGAAGATAAAGTCATAATTATGCAAAATAATTTAATTGTGGTCAAGTTTCATTTTGAATAGTTTGAATTTTTTGTATTTTAACCGAATAGCTGATTGTGAAACGTCAAAATCATTCTCCACTAACTTTGAAGCCGAAATTTTTACACTACGTCGGAGGGGAAATTTCAACTCATTTTGTAGTTGTATGTAGCCAATCAGAATGACTTGACTACGTAGTGACTACATTAGTGAATGCGCCCAAGGATTTTATAAAGATATATTCATTTGAAAAATTAAGAATCAATTACAAGTTTAATTCAAGTAAAAAAAAAACAAAAAAAGAATATGTATGTAAAAAAAAACTTTAAAAAGGAAGGAAAAGGAAAAGAGTAGAGTTGAGATTTCAAAAAATAATATTTTCGAAAATAAAAAATACAATATGCAATACTTTTAAGAATTTAAATATATTTTCCAACAAAAAAATATTTAAAATCGGTTGAACTGTTTTAGGATAAAAACTTTAAATAAAAAAAAAGGTTGAGTGGAAGGAAATAATTTTTTCCTAAATTACTTACAAAATATAAAATTATTTTAGTCCTAAAAATAATGAATTAAAAATGTCGGCAAAATTTCCGAAAAAAAAAACTATAGGAATCAAATTTAAAACAAAAATCCACCCATCTCTTCAAGCTATAGACGAACAGACAGACAAATTGACAGAATTTCGAAACCAAATTTTTCATCTTCCTCGTCATTGCTAGACAGCAATCCATATCTTGCAACATATTACTTATATTCGTGTCGGGTCAGGGGTGCAATTGGTTGGTTAAGGTGATAACTGCTTGTCACATCAACCATTGTCACATATGATTTTCATTGAGTTTTACGTCTTGGTGATTCAACTCAATTCAATTCAGTTGAATACTTTCCAACTCAATTCAATTCAGTTGAATACTTTCTAATTACATTATTTGTCAAAAACATGATTGCCATAGTGAATTTTTAAAATATTTGTAATAAGCTATCGAAATTATAGAACGGAAATCACGTCTTTGTGATAAAATTCTTATATTTTCTTTATCTTCTGGAATGTGGTAAACTTTTTTGGTCACATGAATGTTTATTTTTATTTATATGAATGGGTAAAAAAAGAACTCAGAAGAAATTGTATAACTTTTGTAGGTTGATAGTCGTGCTGCGGCAGAAACGTCAAATTTGTTGGAAAATGACAATCACATTTTTGCTGTGATTTTGATGTGATGCTCTTTAGCGATAACATTTTTCATTTTTTAAATTAGAAATTATTAATTTTTTTGTTTGGGTTAGATAAGTGTAATTATTATTTTGTAGGTACTTTCTCTTTTTGGAAAAGATCGCATAACAAAAATTTAGTTTTGACATTTTTGGAGAAAATTGCCTTATTTTTTAGTTATTCGTGTATAGCTTTTTAAAGGTTTTACCGATTTTGTTATAATTTTTAAACAATATTACATTTAAAAATTTTAAAAATAATTGAAAAGAAAAGAAAAAAATCCATAAACGGGGACGAAATGCCAAATTTTTGTGGACCGTTACATTGACCGTTAAAAGCTAGTTTGAATCAAATCCATTTTATTAGTATAGGTACTTTTAACTTTTTAAAGTTTTTTTCGTTAGAATTTAGTCGTGCATATTTTTTCTACTTAATTTTATCTTAAATAAAGTTAAGCTTTTTAAAAAAACTTTAGTTCATATAAAGTTTTTTTTATTTTTGCACATAAAAAAACAAGAATTATTAAATCATGCTTCAAAAAATTGATAACCGTTTATTCATACTTTAATCTTAAAAATCATAAAATCCACACTAATAGCAATAAATAATTTATTTATTAAATTTCATCATTTTTTGATAAATGATTATATCTGTCAAATTAAATTTATCAAGACATTTAATTCATTTTTATCTCGTTTATATTTTTTTTTAAGTGTTTCGTTCCCAACAAAACACGGAACCCAAGTCATCGGCCATTAAGTGGTTGATTAAAAATAATATTTTAATTATTGCATAATTGTTAACTAATTATTTTCTTTTATCACATAACTAAAGCCATAAAAGAATAAATAAATTTAATTTCAAAAATAATTCTTAACTGTTATGCAAATCCAGTTCGGGGGGTGAAATTTTATAACTTTGATCAAATATGTAAAAGAGAATATTTTGTTAAATCTTTTTCTTTGTTCTTAATATTTTATTATAGCGAGATTTTTTTTTAACCTTAAGCATTAAAACACCTGTTTCGTTTGTTATAGTTAAAGTGTTTTCTTTTATAGATATACATAGAATATTAAACGTTTAGCAATAAATTCAAATTAAAAACTAAATCTGTCTTGCACGTTTGCAACATTTGTCTAGCAAAATCTAATTCATTTCATTAATGAATAATAGATTAGTGTGAAGAAGCAACACATTTTAAAAAACAAATTAGCTAGTTTCAAAAAAAATTCATGAAAAAATATTATAATCATGAAAAACTGGTTCATGAAAAATAAATGCACTCTAGATTTTAATTTAAAAAAGAACTTAACAAGAAATTCTAATATTTCAAGTTTGCATATCAGCTTTTTTGTTGAACATGAAAAAATAAAACACCATGTCAAAAATTTCCATATAATATTTATATGTTTTTTTTTTCTTGATAAAATTATTACCGTAAAAGGCTGATGATGCCTGTCTGTCTGGATGAAATGTTATAAGATGCATTGAATATTTTTAATTTTTTGTTAGGTAAGACAATGTCAAAATAAAATAAAGTCGGTTCAAGTTTACACTGCTGTTGAAACTTTTTATGAAGATTTCTTTTAAAATATTATAAAAATTTAATGAATTATTAAAAACCATGTAACATTAAGAAGACGTGTAGAACTTGTCTTTAAGGAAAAAGATTACAATTTTAAATTTTGTTCAGGTTAGAACAAAATATGTGATTTTTGAACTGAAATTTATTTACGCACGGTAGAGTAAAAAACGAAACAAAATTCATTTCACTGTATATAGTATTAATTAGTAAATAATTATCTGTGTTCGCGGAATTTTCTATTTGTTTCTGAATTTTGGTGGAGTGTCATTACTGGTATTTGTTTTTTTTTTAATAAAATTGAAAGAAAAATACAACTTTTATGTTGGCCAGAACACCATTTATAACGAAAATGACTTCAAAATACTGCTTCCCAGAAGTATTTTTTTTTAAATTGCAAAGCAAAATTAATGTTTTTTTAAAAAATATTTCGGAAAAAGTTTTGCTTTTATTTTATATAAAAATGTTAAAATAAAAAAGACCAATACATTTCCTTTAGTTTTAAATTAAAACAAACATTTAAAGATAAAAAAAAAAAGAATTAAATGCCATATTGGGCCGCACGAACTTTCTCTTACTTACGATCAAATTGTGGTTTTAAAATCTTAATATTTTAAAAACTATTTATTTGATAGAAGGAATAAGTATAATGAGCCTTTATTTTATACCACAAGCCAAAATGTAGTTTAGTTTAAGGAAGTATCATATCTATATAAAAAACTATTTTTTTAAATAAATTGATTAACAACTTCTGAAATTATTTTGACACCAATGCGATGAACACCATCTGATTTCTTAAACAGATCTCGAAGTATAAAAAAAAATTTAAAATTGTTGGAGCAGTTTCTTTGTTTAATAATTTTTTATGTATATCTATAAATTTTTTAAAAAATTCAAGCAAAAAAAAAATTGGTTAGTCATTCTTTAGTATTTTTAAATGTACAGAGTTAAACAAATTATAAATAATCATCAAACATATTCGATATATTGAGTTTTCAAAAATAATTTTGATTTTTTTTTTTAAGTACCTATCCAATTTATTTTTTAAAAATTTAGATATGGAAAATTATTAAAACTTATTAGAAGCTTTTATGTAGCAAATTCCATTAAAATCGGTTCAACATATAATGAGATAGTCGAGGACCAAAAAATGTTTTTAAGAGAGATATCGTAAAAAATGAACTAGTAAAAAATGTGTTTAATCAAAAAAAATGTTTTTAATCAAAATTGTAGGAATTGTTTTTGAGAAAAACGAGATTTTTCTTAAGGGTTTTTAAATACTTGTATACTATAGTAACTTTTTTTTTTTGATTATAGGAATAATTTTTGTTTAAAATCTGCTAGAGATAACGTAAAAAAAAAGCAACAGGGTACCAAATTTAATAAAAAGCAAGCAAGTTGTTTTCGAATTAAAAAAAAAATTAAACAATTTTTAAAAAACCAAAAAAAAAAGAAATTTGAGAAATTTTATATACAAAACTTTTAAGACTTTTAAAAATAATCTCAATTAAAAAATAATCAAAATTAGTTGAATGGATTTTGAGAAAATCGAAAATAAAAAAATTATTTATATGGGAGGTACCATTTATAATCATTTTTCTGAAATTTTTTTTTACAAAAAGATGTGTCTCAAGTTTTTTACTGCATCGTTCAGCAAATTTTTGAAAAATACATTTTATGCAAACTGTATATTAAATTATTTAATTCAATTAAATTTTTTCTATTTTATTTTATTTTATTTTATTTTTATTTTTGTTGTTTTATTTTATTTTATTCTATTTAAGTATTATACTTATTTATTTTAATTAATTTTTAATATTTATTAAAATTTTAATCTGTTCAAAAGGAAATATTTATCCATCCAGTTAGCGTTCTTAATGCGTTTATTTGTTTTTTGTTACATAATTGAAAATTCTTGTGTTGACTTTTAATTGAAAACGATAAAATCATTTACTACCAAAAAAATCGACTTCTTTTTGTTCAAATTCTTTTTCCAACATTTTTGATAAACCGTAAATATAAATTTAAATGTCCTTCAGAATAATATATGATTCTGTTTAAAAAGTAAACTTTTATTTACATAAATACAGATAAATTAAAAAAAAAATATTAACGACACGCTTATTAGGTTTAAAAAAAAATCCTAAAAATTCTGTTGATCAGAAAACTTTAAAATCTTTTTTAGAATTCTGATTTTGAGCTTTCTCGTTTTCAAGAAAAAAGTTTTTAACCTTCTTTTTTCTTTAATTTTTGAATTTAATTAATTAATTAAATTTATTCCCCTGAAACAAAAAATTAATATATTCAAGTTTGGATTTCAGCTCTTTTTTGTTAAAAATTCAAATTTATTTAAAACTGCATACAAAAGCAGCACAGCACCTATCATATCTAGATCAGCAAATTTGATTTATATTCCGAAAACAACAAATTTTGTATATTTCATGTTTTTACTCAACTCTTTTGTTTCAATAGGAGACTAAACTTTTATAATTTTTTATTTTAGTTTTTAACTCACCTGAATTAAGAATTAAAATTAATCCAAACACCCAAAGTACTCCACGGAGTTGTCCCATTTTGAAGTCCTTTTATTCGAAAGATATCCTTTCAAACTTCAGACGAATAAAAAAAGTATTTTTTTATGTTCTCGAAAAAAAAACTCAAACTATATGTCACTCAATTCACAGGTTTTTTTGTTATATTGATTGAAACAAAATATAATTTTTATTTAGAAAAAAAAAAATAATTAATTTTGTTTTAAGGATATTTTTTTCAAAACCTTCTGCTTCACTTCATTTAACACAATTATTTTATATTCTTCTCGTTGTAAATGAACTCAATATAATAATATTGGCCAAGGGATTCGTTTAAAATTTCTTTTTTCAACAAAATTCCAATAATTAGTTAAGTTAAAGAAAAAAATAATCCAACAACAGAAAAATCGAGATGAAACGACGATCAATTTTTTTTTTAATGAAATATTTTGTTTTTTGTATAAAATATTTTATTTTAACAATTGAAGAAAATTAAAAGAAAAAAATGAAAATCAAATTTTACACAAATAAAAATAATTCATATGACACCGCGCCAATCTCCGATTTAAGTGCTGTTCGGACGAGCACTTTTCTTAAACTGCGACTTGCTTTGGCCACAAAGTGGTTCAAAGTGGAACTTAAGTTTCTTTTTCCCGTTTAACAACCAAACAGCAAGAGACTATGACTTACTATGTACATAGACAGACGTATGTTTGCCTTGTCTTGTCTTGTCTTTACCATTTGCAAAGAACCACAACCGCTACAAGATTGGAAATGAATGCAGCGCGACAAGAGTTAGCTTCAGTGGTGGTAATATGGTAAAATATTGATGCAGTGCATTTTTTTAAAACAAAGTCTTGAGTTAAGGCCATTGGAGAAGCTTTTTTTTTAATTTGACTCTTTCTCAAGAAGCTTTGAGAGCACAGGAATGGACCAGGTCTTAAGAGAGTCAGCCCTACCGCCAAAAAGATCTTCATGAATGAATGAAAGTGTGAGTGATGACTTGAAGGCCCATGACGTCACTAGTCAAGGGGAAACACTCGACACATGGGCTTTGAAAAGTGTAAGTGTTTTTTTTTTTTTTTGGAGTCGGATTCTCTTTTGAAGTGGAGCAACAGGTGGGGTTTGTTGGGATTGGGAGTGAGTCGCGCATGCTCTCAGTAGTACGAGTTTAGTAGCCAAAGCTTTGAACGGTACATTGGCATAATAATGGTACTTGGTATTTCTTTTGCTCTTGCTGTGTCTTTTGTGGTTTTTCGCTTTTGTCTATTTGTGGTTTGAGATTTTCGCATTAAAGAACTCGGCCAAGTGTTTTTTTTTTCAATTTTGTTTTCATTTTCATTGGCCTCACCTCGAACAAAGAGAGCAGTTAGTCAGAAGCGAGGGGCAATGTGAATTTTATGGATGTTTGCTGATAATGTTTGATGTAGGCAAACAGCCGGTACCACAGCTCTAGCTACTGCTATTTCGTGCGGGGGGCGATGTGATGTTGGATGGTGGTTCACATTTATTGAGATTGACGTTGAATGCAAAAATCATGGACCTCGAGTCGTGTGTTTTTTTTTCTTCTATGTTTTGTTCATTGTGGTCGTTTGGAGTGTTAAGATTGGGAAACTTTGATACATATTTTTTTTTTTTTTTTTATGTTGATCGAAATTATAAACTTTTGTGTATGCAAGTTTGTTAATTATATATTTTTCTTCTTGTAGTTGTAGTTTTTCATATTTTTTTTGTTGTTTCTTTCTTTTTTTTTTTTTGTATTCGATAAAATTAAGGAACTCTGATTCTTTTATGTGGGCTATTATTACAAAACGTTTACTTTTTCGACTTACAGACTTGGGTTTTTTTTTTCGTAAGTTCCTACATCACCACGGCAAAGCGAGATATCATAGAGGGCGGAAATTGGATTAAAAAGTCGTGATACAGTTTGCAAGGACGAATTATTATTTTTATTTTCGAGGAAAAAAATTTGAATGGTTGTTGAACAGAGGTACACAATAATAAAATGTGCATGGTGGATAGATGGAACAATAACAACAAAAAAAATACCAACAAAAAGAGATTGATGGATAATTCAACGCCTTTGGGTGTTTAGTTGTGAATAAGTTATTATTGTTGTTTATAAGAGAGGGGTTATGCAATATGGTTTTTTTTTTTATTATTGTTGTTGTAAATTTAAGACTTGTGGGTGAGGTTTTTGAGATTTGAATTTGAAGTTGTTTTAGATTTTAAGTTTTATTATTTCTTGTGAAGAAAATTACACTGACTCGCTTAACGACCTGGTTTTGTTTGTAAGAATAAGATTTTGTTTTCAATAAATTGCAATGTGTTCAGGCATGACTTGGGATATTTCGTGCGTTCTAGAAAAGATAATTGGCGTTTGTGTTAGTTTAGTTTGAAAATTATATGCAAGTACTAGGAGTTTTGTTGGGTAAATAATAAAGATAATAATTTTGGCTGGATCAGATAACATTTTCAGTCTATCAATCAGAAATAAGAATGATTAATTGATTCCATTACTTTTTTTGTTGTTTTTATAAACATTAATAAAAAATATTTAAAGTTTTGTTTTAGTTTTAGTTTAAGAATATTTTTATTTTGTATTTAATTAAATTTTGTGAAAAACTCCATTTAGTATATTTTTATATAAATATATATTTTTAACGCAGACATAGGCCCTTTGAGGAACTTTTGTTAGTGGAAAATTTCGCAACCAATCAAAACAACTAAGTATGATGATGCGGGAGTTTGGCAGACTAACTGCAAGTGTGTTACCATACAAAAAACCCCCTTAAACCAAATTCTTTAATTTATACTTTTAAAGAAATAAATCTCAAATGTAACAGGACTTTTTAAGCTTCCACGGACTACGTTAATAAATAATTCAAGCCCATTGGAAGTTAATAATGTCCAGTGGACAATTTTCTAGTTTAAATTGTAATTACTCGTAAGCTAATAAGGTGAGGTGGGTAAGGACTTGATCAATATTTAGCAGCGCACAATTTATTATGAAAATTATGGTTTTTTACGAAAAATTTTAGTAAAGAACGATGCTAGGATATTTTTGAACAGAACATTGTAAAATACAGGTTTCTAAAAACCCTAGGGTTACCCTGAAGGTATTTTTTTTTTCAAATAATTAATCAGCCAAAGTATGGAACGGAGTCATACCTTGGACATATCGGTCACCTGAGGATTCCTTAAGTCGAGCAACAGCCCCCGAACAATAATCGAACAATACGAGTAAAAATATTCTAAGAGTAAAGATGTACCAAGGGTGGAGAGGATGTTGAACTTTTTCTTCCAACACTATTTTTTCAGGCAAAATACATTACAAACAAAATATTAAATTTTTTTTTTCAAAAATAACAAAGAATATAGAGTTCACACTAGATATTCGTCATGAAATCTATGTTAGATGGACTGAACTTAACAAAAATTGCGTATTGACAAGGTCCTCACTAGTCAACTGATGAGTCCAAGTGAGATCGCCGGGACGAAACGCCTAAAAATTTTTGTGGACTAAAGGCCGTAAAAAGCTATTTTGAAGAATAACTTAAACCATTTTTAAACACTTGTATTGAATGTAAGGTACCGTTTGATTTATTTAAAATCTGCTAGATTATCTAAAACAAACTGTATATATTCTAAAACCTAAATTCGGAATTTAAACTCAAGTAAAACGAACCAAAACTACTTTAAATAGAACACAGATGATTTTTATTGCTGGGAAAAATTATTAAGAAAAAAACCCAACATTTATTGGTCCAACCAGGACCAGCTTGCAGAGTAGACTATTTACAATTCATTTTACAATATATTATTATTAATTCTTCATTTCGCTTGCATGAGCTGGTATAACTTTCTCCCTTGGACCTTTTCGTAAGAATAGCTGACTTACATTAAAGTATACCCCTATAGGTATAGTCACTCGTATGCCTTGCATTTGATACACAAACTACTGGATGCAAATTTTCTAAAATAATTAATATCGCAAATACCGTTATTTATAGCCATCAAAAAATAAAAAAATAAACGAAAATGTCCGAAAAACTCTTGCTACCAAGCTTTGAAATTGACCCTTTCGTATGTTTTGTGGCCAAATTAGCAGACCCACACAGAAAAGGACAGATTTTTGAAACCTACCTACTTTTTTCATTTCGGCTATCGTACAGTCAAGTTTGGTCAAAATAAATTTTTTTTAATAATCCATAATCCGCGGCTTGCGAATTTAGAGCCCCAGAAAAAAGGTCCCAAAAATTAAAAAATTGGGTCCGTTTGTCATAGGGAAATTATGCCTCATGAAATAAGGTCCCAACGAAATAAAAAAAAAAAAAAACCTAGATTTTTGTCAGCTATTCTGTAGACTTGTGATGTGATGAATGCTACACGATCCTTACATTGAAACATGATTACTGGGTCCACAATAAGCGGTATTTTGCAATCTCTAAGTCCTTGATTACAAGATTTTCATAATACTTTTTGAAAAAGACAATGACGTTTTAGCAAAATGAAATTAGGTCTGTTGTGAACGCCCGATGCGTTCAATACTAAAAGAAAAGGAAGAAAATTAAAGATTAAGACACAAAAAAAAAAAAAAAGGGATAATAAAACATATAACATAAATCGAAACAAAACGAACAATAACTACCTGTACCTGCCATTCATCCTCGTCGACTGTTGATTTGGAAATGAGTAGGGTGAGAACGTAAATCATCAACCCAACTGATGTTCAACCCCATGTAAGCGCGGAAATCTATTAGGAACTATGAGTCGAGTCGAGCTGTGAGGTTGAAGTCCAACTCTTAAACACAATATGTTGAGATTCTCGACTTAAGTAAAGAAGTTAGTTCCGATCACTGATCTCTATAATACACTGGATAGCGTATCTATACAAAATAGGTGACTCTATTTGAACAAATGTTATACTTGAAGCTGCCTTTTTTTTGTATAAATGTATAACATATTAACTACGACATTAGGCGCGTTCCTTTATCTACTGCAAAGTACTTCTGGCTGCAGTCAACTACTTCAACTCTGTGGTCAAAGTACTTCAAAGCTCTTTAATATTAACGAAATGAATCCACGCAAGAAAGCGATACCATCAATAAAAAGAAATTACTTAGTAAATTATTGTTGTTAATCTAAATTAAAATACAAATCCAAACAAAAAAATTACATCTACTTTAAGATTAGATTTTTCTTTTGGCAAAATTATAATTATTATAGCGTTCCATTCATCATCTACTGGAAAATATTAAAAAATACTTTGCAAGGCCTAAAGGAACACACCTATTGTCCAAAGGTATATGCACACAATGGAACACCAATCATCATAGCGAACCAGTTTTTTAACACCTGCACCACAGTATTCGGCCCGGACCCCTGTCCAACTTCAGAGATGAGATTTTTCTCCCCAATTCAATAACATCTCCTCCTCTGTTCTATTTATGAAGAAAAAAATATTTCTATCTCAAGCGTTTCTGGTTTCTTTTCCAAAAATAAGAAAATTGAGAGAATCGCACCGACTGCGCATGCGCTTCAGGAGAAAAGAAATAGACAATATAGTTCGTCGGAGAATTTTACTCACTGAAGCAGAATCGTTTTTATGCACTAAGTGAATCAAAAAAGTGAAAGCAATGCATGCTAGCGAATGTGAAAATTATTTATTCCATTCACTTTTTCACAGAACCAGAATCGGCCACCTGTTCATATAACAGAGATTGAGATCTCATTCTCCTGAACACGCCTAATTTGGACGCCAGTCGTCAAAATACTTTTTTTTTTGTGCTCGGCAGATGTCAAATCTTGAAGCTGCCTTCGTAAGTGCCATCTTCAATTGGAGTCAAAAGAACTGTTATACTTTGTAGGGAATACACTATCCAGTGTATTATAGAGATCAGTGGTTCCGATCAATAGGGCTGTTCGTGAAACAGCAACATATCCCCCTCTCGCTTGGCCACAATCTATGTAAAAATCCTCACTTTGTTGAGAAGGACAGTCGATTGGGAATTTACATTACGAGTTAGTGAAATCGTTGCAAGTTTCCTTTTTTTTACGTCTGCTAGTACGGATAAAGTGATGGGTTTCACTTTTGACGTTTAGAAATAAATAAACACTACAATTCCACATTGTTATAATTGACATTAAAAAAAAAATAAAATTGGATGCGTAAGAGGTCATATTGAGTTGAGGATAGTTCCAAAGTTGTGTGTAAATTGGTTGCACGCGTGGCTTTGAACCTGGTTTGGTATATAGCGACATCTGGTGGTCAAAAGCAGAAACAGAAGAGCAGGTAGTAGACCTGAAGGGGGAATACGTTGGAGGAATGTCAAGGTAAAGGATGGAGGAAAACTAAATTCCACTACTACAGTGAAATTTCACTTGAAATTGGATTTATGGGATCGGACGATACGGATAGAATTGAAGAAGAAATTATGGAAAAAGTGGCCGTTTCACCTCCAAATCCCGTATGACATAGAAAGTCAAAGATCATTTTATCGATGGCCGTTAAACTTGCCAACTAAGATACCAAGTTCGGTTGCCTCAGGTTATTATTTTCCTTCTTTTTTAAAAATAATAAAAAAAAAAATTTAAAAAGAAAACCAAACGGATATTTACTGGTGGTGTGACGTTGTGTTTTTTCAATTTTTATTAGTAATAATTGGATTACGTAGTACTTACGCTTAAGGGTACTTACGTCTGGATATCATATCCGAATATATATGTTTAAAGTTAACTAAATTAAGTAAATACGTTTACCAACAATTTTGGGGATACAAAACTAAGTTTTTTGGATTGTCTGGCAGTACCAGTTGGCCAACGGAGCGCTGGACCGCCACATCGTTTTTCTTTTATTCAATTTTTTGTTACATTGTCGTTTTGGAACTTGTTGCAAGAAGTATCTAGACCTTTTGAGACCCGTTCTTGGTTTGAAGGCGTTTTTCCTGGACCTTTTGTTTTTGGCATCTTGGCCGTGCAGATGCCTTCTAGCCACCCATCGCAGAAGATCCAAAGCAGCTCCAAAACGTGGAATAGTTCCCTGAGAGGTCAAACTTCATGTGACCATATAACCCTTCAAAGGTATTCCAACAGAATAAAATCCCTCAGCATTAATGTGAGTACCTGTAACAATAAATAAATAAAAGAAAAAGTCACATAAAACGAAAAGACAGTCAAAAAGAGCCCTATCAAGAATACACCGAGTCGTTTCAGAGAAAAACGATACTTTCTTCGGGTTTACATAGGTAAACTGGTTAGCGAAGTATCTAACTTGTGCTGCTAAATGCTGCTATTTACCAATATCACCGTAAAAAAAAGTTCCAGTACTTGGTTATTTCAACCTTTATCGTCAATATACTCACTGTTTGATTTTTTTTTTGTTGGCTTATGTCATTTTGTTAATGTTTGATGAGCGTTGAAGTGTTTTGATAATTTTTTTTCTTAATTATAATTATTTATTGATTTAAAAGTTGTAAGTGAACGAGGTATATGTTTTTTTCTTGTTGGGTCTGTCAACGCGAGTAATTAAACGTTTTATAGTGAAAATTTCGTCCCCCTCCAAGGAGCTCATGCAGGCAGGGAACCCTTTTTGTCCGCAATTCACCTTTTGTTTTTGTTTAGCCCGAAAAAGTGGGCTTCCTAAAGTTTTTGTTTGATAGTCCTGTCAGGAAATATCTCGCCATCACATTTTCCCATTTTTTTTTGTTATTTTTTTTTTAGATTTTTTTAGATTGATGTTAAACTTGAAAACCTATATAAAGAAAAGTTAAATATTATTTATTTTCTAATGTTTATTTGTTTTAAATACGTTATTTTTCATATTACCTTTTTTTTGCTTGTTAAATTCATGATTTTAATAAAACTTCATTTCTCGCCATCATTGTTGAAAAATTATGTTTAATTTGATTTCGATTAAAAAAATCATAATTTTTTGAAGATAACTTTTCAGGGGTGTGGATGGTAGCTCAATTCCTTTGGTGAAGATAGGATGACCGGAACGTGGTATGGTAGAGAATTGGGGAAATCCAAGCATAGCCAACGGATTTCATGGTTGGGAGGGTAGGCAACGTTGTAACGTCATCCACAGTGCCCTGGAAGTGGTGATTGTCAGTCCGCTGTCATTTTCATAGTTTTTGTGTTATTCTCTACTGGCCTGATTTGTGTTTTGTTGCAGGTGAGGCTAAGTTTCGGGGGCAAGATCCCCCCCATCCGGCGAGTTCGAGCCGACCATCGCAAGCAGGCCGCGTCCTCCGGAACTTAGCATTCCTACCCTATCTTCGACCTCTACCTTTCCCAATTTCCTAACCGTTCCTTTTTCCTAACCTACGTCTTTACCGACTTTCCTCTCATCCTCTTGCCTCGCAACAGGTCCCAAAATGTATTTCAAAATAAAAGGAAATTCATCCTTAAAATTATTGTTGGTGTCATTTTTCATGGGGGCTTTATTGCATTGGGCATAATTTTATTATGGAAAATGGCACCAATTATGAAATAAGTACAAAAAAAAATAAAAAAAAAACATCACGCCTAATTTCGCGTCATCGAGCCATATATCGCGAATAATAATATGTAGATAGCAATTTTATTTTTGTCATATAGATGAAGGGAAGGCTTAATACAATTTTAGAAAATACGCAGATTACTCAAAGATTGAATATGTAAATTATCTTATCTTACAACTGAAATTGTTTTTATCATTTTATGGTTTTAATTTCGAAGTAAAGACTAAATTCGCAATTAAAATGAAACACAATTATAACATTTTTAAAGTTTATTGCCAAACTTAATTTACTTTTAAATCTGTTTTTTTTTTTTTTGTAGAAACAATACAAATATTTATTAAATTTAAACAGATATAAACTAACGGTGGAAACAAAGGATAATAACGAACTCAAAAAATATGTTTCGCAAAGGTAATATTTAAAAATAAAAATAATAAATATACTGCACTTTAGATTATGATCCGACCGGATCGGACGATAAAGATGAACAAGTATATAAAACTTCATGCATATGCATAAGAACATGCAAACAAAAATTTAAAGCTACAGAACAAAAATGCAGATTCGTTTGGATAAATAATTTTATAATTATCTTATCAAGAAAGAAGAATGAGAAGGAGGTTTTTTTAAATTGTTTGTTTTTATGATTTTTTTCTAATTTTAGTTTGATTTGATCTGTTTACTTTCATTAAATTTCAATAAATAAATGGTTAAATAATAAAAATAATAGTTATTTAATTATAAGAAATTTATTGTTGAATATTAATGAGGCTTTTTTTGTATAGATAATCCTTCTATTGAAACATTTATGGATTTTCATTGATAATGTTCTTGATACATTCAAAATATATAAGAAGCATCATAGAAAAAAAATGCAACCTTTTGGTCTCTTCGCGAATCTTGTGATTATTTACCTGATATAATATTCTTGTCTGAAAATTTCAACTATACTACATATTCTTAATTATATTTTTTGCACAAGTAACTTGGAATTATAATCACGCCTCAGCTATCCTTGAAAAAGCTCCTGCAGAAAAGCTGATAGAATCCACAGAAACCATTAATTTTGTAATTGGAAAGGAGTTCTTGGTTAAGCTTTTCGAAGCAGTTATGAGATCGATCATATGTGCTATATGCTGGACAAGTATGTGAAGATATCTGCAGTATGATGAGGTAAAAAATCTATTGCGGTACTCTATCAAAAAAATATTTAGACTCCCAGAAAACACACATTTATACGCTGCACTTATAGAGACTGGTATTTCGCCGTTCCATATGTTTTCGCTGAGATTACGTCTTAACTATATTGAACAAAATGCACCACTGGGTCCCACGAACTTGCTCTTATGTGCGATCACACTGTGGTTTTGAAGTCTTAATAATTTTAAAAACTTTTCATCTGATAAAAGAAATTTATTAGTTATTGGAGCCTATATTTTATGCCACCTGCCAAAAATATATAGACTAGTTTAAGAAAGTATTATGTGAGTACATAAATATGAACAATATAGCACCGTTCTGTTTTACACTTCGCATATAATATGCATGTTATTTACGGTTCAGACTGAAAAAATGTTAAAATATCAATAAAATTAGAAATAAATTGATTAAAAAAATATCTGAAATTGATTTGACACCAACTCAATGTACACCAAGCGATTTCTTACACAAATGAATTTATGAGACAAAATTTTTAAAAATCGTTGAAGCGTTTTTTTTTTTTTAATAATTTTTCAAAATAAAATTTTGAATACATTTTTAAGAAAAAAAATTGGTATACCAATTTTTTTTTTACTTATTTACGGGGAGTTTAAAATTAATTTTGAAAAAAATCATCCAACGAATTTTCAAAAAAATAATTTTGGCTTTTGTTTTAACTTATTAATAGTTTTTGTGTAAAAAATTTCATTTGGTTCAACAGATAATAATTTAGTCGAAAACGAAAAAAAATGGTTTTATGAGAGATACCATTTTTAAACGATAAATAAACTTTTTTCCCAATAATATGTTAGATCGTTCTGATATTAGTCCACACAAAAATTTTAATCAAAACCTGTTTTTGAGAAAAATAAGATTTTCATAATTTGGTACACAAAATTTGTACGGCAGGTACCGTTATTTTTGCTCCTAAAAAAAATTAAAAAAAATCGTGTGGGGGGAATGTCCAAAAAACGCTAAGTACTAAGTTTAAAGAAAATCGACCCAGCCGTTTAGGCTATAGCCGAAAGGACAGACAGACAGACAGAATTGCGAGGCCCACTTTTTTCGACTTCGCTATCATCGTAATGTCAACTTTCATAAAAATCTCGAGTTCGATTTTTTTTTTGCGAATGCATTACTTGCCATATAGTACCTAGAATATAGCAAGTAAAAAGTGTTGACTTTTGAAAATCATGAGGCAGCTACTTCAGCGAAAATCCCAATTCTTAATGGAATGGTCGCGCCTGGAATAGCAACACAACGTTCAACTAGTTGAGAAATGATGGTAGACTTAGGCATACAGTTTTAAAGTACTGCTGACAAGGATCGAACAGTTTTTCAAACTTTACGAAACTGGTCCAACGGAGTGAGAACAGAAACACGTATCCAAGATTCTCTGCCCAATATCGGCGTTAAGAACTCCTTTGATGATTGGTACAACATTACAACATTTTTTTAATAATAATAATAATGAATAATAATAATAATAACATTGATACAATTTCTACTGTACTGAAAACTTTAGGGCAGCTGTTTTAAATTACCGACCATATGGTGCCGCAGAAGGATTGGAGGGCACTCTCTGCAACCTCAAAGAGACGGAACTCCCAGGAACCTGCTCTGTCATAGCGTCAATAAGACGAGTGTTTGCCGCAAGGACAATAGCAAAATATCAAAAAAAAGGATTATTTCCTTCGCAGTCAAAAAAAGTCGCGAAGTCAAATCTATAAAATCGCCGGAGTAGCAAAAAATTCAAAAGAGTTAAGCAAAGTCAATCGCAACGTTTACTATAACAGCACCACAAAATGTTCTTATAGAGCATAAAAAAAACACGGTTAATTTTCCTTTAAAAAGGTTTTCAAATTTCAAATTTATTTATTTATTTAACTCTCTAATACGGCTTTCAAATCGGGAATAATAATACAGCATCATTTTCATCTAAAAGAAACCTCTGGGTCCAGCTGATTCTGCATTTTGGTCCAGCTATAGATCATTGACCTATAGAGGTATTTTCCCAGGCAATGCACATCTTCTATGCAGGAATGATGTTATATATATGTATAGCTTCACCATACACATCTCATATTCATTTTTTTCTTCTCAAATCCACCGTCACCTCGTTGATCGTCAACCGATGCCATCACTTCGCTGCATACATGCACAAAAAAAACATCGCATGGTGGGAGGAGCCAAAATTTAAAACATAGAAGCCTATTTAGCTTAGTTACCTCCCATAAATAGTTAGTATATGACGATGTGTCATCTTTTATGATCTCCCAAATTTTTGGCTTAGCAATAGGTATATGTAGGTAGATATATGGATGAAAAAAATGTGTGCATGAATGTTTTGCCGTCGGTGTTTTGCATCTTTCATCTTAGATCGAATGCTGACGGATATCCGTGTAGGTATTCGAGGATGATTCATGTTGCGTCGCAACATCCTGCCGGGCCCGCGGAAAAGGAAACGATGTCATCAAAATAATGGTTTGGTTGTGTAAGTTTTCTTGAGTTTATTGTTGACTTGGAATACAGGTGAAGATTGTGAGATGGTAGATCCTCAACGTGTGACCGACGATGGTGTACATGAAAGAAAAAATAGGTAGGTATGGTGAATGGTGTGTGGCAATACTAGGTTATAAGTTATAGATTAGTTATAAGATTAATGTATTAAATTGAGGTTAAATTAGGGGGTTAATTTTAGAAAACAAGATGCGAATAATTTTTAAAGTGTGTGTGTGTGGGTTTGTGTGTTTGAATCGTTTAGCATGGGTAGGAAGCAGAGTTTGGTTATAGGACGTTTAAATGATGTGGTTGCCGTCTTGACTGTTACAACACGAATTTTTCCATCTGCTCCTGGGTGCGTTTGTGTTATTCTACCAAGGCGCCAAAGAGTGGGAGGCGTTTGCTCATCAGGCAAGAGTACTAAATGTCCCACTTTCAGTTCATTGTTTGGTGTAAGCCATTTAGGTCGCTTTTGTAGTCGTACCAAATATTCAGATTTCCACTTTTTCCAAATGTCTTGGTGAATTTTTTGCACAAGCTGCCATCGGTCTAAATGTGACTCCTTAATTCCTGTTAAATCCCTTTCTGTTGCGGTGTTGAGTGCTGAACCAATTAAAAAATGTCCAGGTGTCAAAATAGAGAGATCGTCAGGATCTTCAGTTACAGGACAAAGTGGACGAGAATTTAGGCAAGCTTCTACTTGCGCGAGTATGGTAGCATATTCCTCAAAGGTAAGGGTGTAATGTCCGATTATCCGCTTTAAGTGGTACTTCATGGACTTCACTCCAGCCTCCCAAAGACCTCCAAAATGCGGAGCTGCTGGAGGATTGAAATGCCATTTAGTCCCATTAGCGTGTAAAAGCTTCGCGATGTCGTCTGTCCATTGTTTTGGCATGTGTGTCCTTTCAGCTTCAAGAATATTTGCAGCTCCCTTGAAATTCGTACCGCAGTCACTGTACAAATTTGAGCAAATTCCACGACGAGCAGTAAAACGCTTGAATGCTGCGAGGAATGCAGATGTAGTGTAGTCACTAACAAGCTCTAGGTGCACTGCTTTCGTGCAAAAACATACAAAAATTGCTATGTATGCTTTGGTTAATTTACTACATCGGCCTTTCCAAGCCTTGAGTTGCACAGGCCCGGCATAGTCAACTCCGGACGTCTGAAATGGTCGAGCTTGATTGACTCGTAACATAGGTAAATCACCCATTTTTTGCTGCATCTGTATTGAATTGAATCTGTAGCATCTTAAACATTTATGGATACATTGTTTGACAGTAGATTTCAACTGCAGAATCCAATACTCAGACCTAAGTGTAGCCATCATTAATTGTTGACCTCCGTGCAGAGTTTTCATGTGGGTATCATGGACAATAAGTGATGTTAAAAAGTTACTTGAAGGCAATATTATTGGATGTTTTTGTGTATAAGGAAGCTCAGCGTTTTCTAATCGACCTCCAACTCTCAAGATACCATTTTCGTCCATGATTGGTGAAAGTCTCGCTAGCTTGCTCTTTTTTGAGACCGTTTCACAATTTTTAAGCTTTAAGACTTCTTCAGTAAAATATTCCTGTTGCACAAGAATAATCAAACGCAATCGGGCTGAAGATATCTCATCGATTGAGAGTGCTCCGGACACGCGGGTTGGTAATTTCTTTGCTTTCAGTCTTAAGTTGGCTAAGTACCGACGCCAGTACGCAGCGGCTCGATATAACCGATTTAGAGATGAAAAATGACTAAAAAGAAGTTGATTTGTTTCAAATGAAGTGAAGTGAACGCAGAGCTGAAAAATATTAGTTATGGGGTACCCAGATGCGATCAACTTACTCTTTGTTTTTAAAATCTCTGACCCTTTTGTTTCCAGTTCCGTAGGTTTAATTTCGAAAGGAGTTTGAGTTTTTTCATCAAACGTTTTTAAAAAGTCAGGCCCATGCCACCATTTATGGTTTTGAGTGAGATCACTTGGACTGACTCCTCTCGATGCAATGTCTGCGGGGTTGTCTTTAGAGGGAACGTAATTCCAAAATCCTGAATCAGTAAGTTCCTGAATTTCTGCCACTCTGTTGGCAACGAAAGTTGTTCTAATGTATGGTTCGCTTCGAATCCATGCAAGTGTGATCTGAGAATCACACCAAGTAAAACATTTTGCCGATCGGAGTTCCATCATATCCACAGTGTGGACCAACAGCTGCGCCAACAACAGAGCTCCACAAAGTTCCAATCGAGCTAGAGATTTACTTTTCAGAGGTGCCACTCTTGTCTTTGACGCAATGAGATTGATGAAGGTTTCATTTCCGGTGATAACCCTAAGGTATATTGCTGCAGCGTATGCTCTTTCAGAGGCATCGCAGAACCCGTGGACTTCAACTTTTGATTTGTTGGTGAGATTAATCCAGCGAGGAATCTCAATGGCCTGTAAAAGGTTTAGCTCCATTTTCAAATTTTGCCACGCAGAAATGATTGTTGCTGGGAGCTCAGAATCCCATGATTGTTGTTCTTTCCAAATATTTTGCATTATTAGTTTGCCAACGATAACACACGGTGCTATCCAACCCATTGGGTCGTAAAGGCGAGCAAGATCTGATAAGACAGTCCGCTTTGTAATACTCCTATTTTCCGGAAGAGAGATTTTAAAGGTGAAGATATCCTTCGCTGGGTGCCACTGGATGCCAAGTGCTTTTATAGCATTTTTTTCGTCGAATGAGAGTGGTATTTGTACCTCTCTATCTTCTTTTGGAACGGACATCAAAAGCTTATCGCAGTTACTTGCCCATTTACGCAGTGGAAAGCCTCCTTTCCTCAACATCCTAATGAGCTGTGTCTGCATCTCCAACGCTTCTGTTACTGAGTCTGCCCCATGAATAACGTCGTCCACGTAGAAGTTCCGCATGGCTATTTTTGATGCAAGGGGGAAGTCATCTCGTTCATCAGCAGCTAGTTGTTGAAGAGTGCGAATCGCTAAATATGGTGCAGAAGCAGTACCGAATGTTACCGTGTTGAGACGGTATGCTTTTACCTCTTCTCCCTCTACATCCCGCCATAACACAAGTTGAAACAAAGAATCGCTTTCCGTGACCCAAATTTGTCGATACATTTTATTTATGTCGGCTGTAAATGCAATTTTATACTTTCTGAAACGTGCAATGTGATCGAAGATATCATCTTGCAATCTAGGACCAACAAAAAGATGGTCATTGAGTGACGTCCCGTTGGATGTTTTGCAGGACGCATCAAAAACAATTCGTAGTTTCGTGGTAGAACTAGATTCTTTTACCACTGCGTGGTGAGGAAGAAAATAGTGGGAAGAGTTTAATTCAGCTACCTGTATTTTTGTCATATGTCCAAGCTCCTTGTATTCATTGAATACCCTTTTGTACTCCGCTTTAAATGACGGATTTGTTTGGAATTTCCTTTCCAATTGCAGGAATCTAACAAGAGCTAACCGTTGAGATAAACCTAACGAGGGATATGTTCCTTCCTTAAAAGGTAGTTGCACAACATATTTTCCATCCAGTTGTCGTTGATGTGTTCTGCAATAATGTGTTTCACATTTTTCTTCCTCTGGTGATAGTAACTTTCGATTCGGAACTTCCTCAAGTTCCCAAAACTTACTTAGCAGGTTGTCTAAGGTTTGAGTTTCTGTTTGAATATGAAGGGATGTTACTTGTGATTTGTCTCTGGGTGAAATGCCTCCAGAAAGCACCCACCCCAGTTCCGTCTTTTGAGCCATAGGGGTGCCCGGATCACCTTTTATTATACCTTCAAGGATAATTGATGGGTAAACATCGCTACCTAATAAAACGTCGATCTTGTTGGGTTTGTTAAACCCTGGATCAGCAAGCTCGATGTTTTTGAGATGATTCCAACAAGGACTCGATATCTTATGCGTAGGGAGGACAGCTGTCAGTTTGGGTAGAACCAAGGCATTCAGTCGAAGACTAAAGTTTCCGTTTACGTTAGATAAAACTGTGAAACTGACTTTCCACTTTGAGATACTTGTGTTGGTTTCACCAACGCCAATAATGTTAACACAGTTCCTTTCCTTTTTCAAATTGAGAAGTTGAGCGGCAGACTCAGTAATGAAAGAAGCTTCTGACCCAGGATCTATTAAAGCTCGCAGCAAACACGGTTGGCCGTCAGGTGTCAAAACCTTTATGAGAGCCGTAGCCAGAAGAACGGGTGCTTGAATGTTTTCGGCTAGAAACGCGTTGTAAGCTGAAGTAATTCCAGTTGTAGGTGCAGATTTATCTGATGCTCCCGATTGGGAGGTATCAGCGGAAGAGGAAGCTGCTTTGTCTGGTTGTGGAGTCGGAGTGTGCTCAGTACCATGCATTGTGTTAGATGACTCGTTCATATGCAGTAACGAATGATGTTTTTGGTGGCACGTAGAACAATTAAAGGTACTTGTGCAATTTTGAGTAAAATGTGCACTTGATAAGCAGTTAAAGCATAATTTATTCTTTTTAACAAATTCATGCCTTTTTTTTACATTGAAAGCTTTGAACTTGAAGCAATTTCGAATAGAGTGTAAGCCGTGACACAGCGAACACTTATTGACAACTGTAGAGTTATGAACTCGAACTGAACTTGATGAAGATTTTTTACCTTTCTGGTGATTTACACCTGAGGACGATTGTCCAATGACCTCTAATGTTCGTGACCTCATTAAAATAAAATCTTCTAAAACGCTGTATTTCGGGTAGTCTACGTGTGTTGAAATATGCGATTCCCAAAGCCCACGAGTTGTAAATGGAAGTTTCTGAACTGTATGAAAGATGAGAACGTCTTCCCATGAATCTACAGCCACTCCCAGATTTTTAAGTGACTGTTTTGCTTCGTTAGTCGTATCTAATAAGAGTTTAAGATCTTCGGAGGATTCTTGCGTAACTTTAGATTGTTCGAATAGAAGTTTGAATTGGTTGTCTTTCAATAACCTGATGTTTTGGAATCTTTTCACCAACAATGCCCACGCAGATTCAAAATTTGTATCTGTATTTCGAAGTATGCGAGCCGCTTCACCGGTTAAATTACCCTTCAAATATTGCAATTTATGAGCATCAGATATGGAAGTATTTTTATTAACCATCGCTTCAAACAATCCCTTGAATTCAGGCCACATTTTAAGTGAACCATCAAAAGTTGGGATTTTAATTGGAGGGAGCTTAATTTCTACCGACGGTGTATTTGATCCGCCTAAAGATTTATTAAGAGACGTTTGGTTCTCGTTTTTAGAAAGTTGCTCTTTCAACTCGCAAGAATAATTAAAGAAAAGTTCTTTTAATTTATGGAATGTGAGTGTATCCATGTATTTCACCTTTGCTTCTTCTGTAGGAGCTTCAACAATCTTCTGATGAAGGACTCTGGCCTCTTCAAAAGATGTCTCTAAATTTGCTAAACGTGCCTCATTCATGTGCGTAGACTTTTTCATTACACCTAGCCCTTCATACGCTTTATAATCCGCGTCTATATCCTGCGAAATAGTTTGAACCGCATCTATTAAACTCGGAAGTTTGCTCTTACTCATTATGAATGAAATACCCGGAGAACACACAACACACAATTTTATTAAGATCAGAGACGATCGATGATTTAAAAGAAAATAATGTTATAATAAAAGCCACACACCTGTTTTATGCGTTGATCCCTCGCTGCACCAGTTTCATCAAATCCAGATCCTTACAGGAGGATAAAAGTCGATCGTACAAACTTCAAATAATATGTCTTTTACACGACGCACAAACGCGATTGTCTTTCAGTTTTTCTTCAATAAAAACTACGCGCACACACTCGTATCTTTTTTGTACACACTATCTATTTAATTGTTTTTTTTGTATGTCTTAGTGATCCTTTTAAGAATCCTTTACCATCCGGCTCGAAGGACCAATGTTTGCCGCAAGGACAATAGCAAAATATCAAAAAAAAGGATTATTTCCTTCGCAGTCAAAAAAAGTCGCGAAGTCAAATCTATAAAATCGCCGGAGTAGCAAAAAATTCAAAAGAGTTAAGCAAAGTCAATCGCAACGTTTACTATAACAGCACCACAAAATGTTCTTATAGAGCATAAAAAAAACACGGTTAATTTTCCTTTAAAAAGGTTTTCAAATTTCAAATTTATTTATTTATTTAACTCTCTAATACGGCTTTCAAATCGGGAATAATAATACAGCATCATTTTCATCTAAAAGAAACCTCTGGGTCCAGCTGATTCTGCATTTTGGTCCAGCTATAGATCATTGACCTATAGAGGTATTTTCCCAGGCAATGCACATCTTCTATGCAGGAATGATGTTATATATATGTATAGCTTCACCATACACATCTCATATTCATTTTTTTCTTCTCAAATCCACCGTCACCTCGTTGATCGTCAACCGATGCCATCACTTCGCTGCATACATGCACAAAAAAAACATCGCATGGTGGGAGGAGCCAAAATTTAAAACATAGAAGCCTATTTAGCTTAGTTACCTCCCATAAATAGTTAGTATATGACGATGTGTCATCTTTTATGATCTCCCAAATTTTTGGCTTAGCAATAGGTATATGTAGGTAGATATATGGATGAAAAAAATGTGTGCATGAATGTTTTGCCGTCGGTGTTTTGCATCTTTCATCTTAGATCGAATGCTGACGGATATCCGTGTAGGTATTCGAGGATGATTCATGTTGCGTCGCAACAACGAGCATACTGGGGAAGAAGCATTCTTACAATAAATGAAGCTTTACTGCCTTAACACAATATAATGCTGCAACTGGGACAAGAGTTGGAGCTGCAAGACCTATGAAAATATATTGTACATGCCCGCTTTGCAGCTGTACAGCTTTTTGTATTTTTTTAGGAAAAAAACAATCACAATCAAAACCATAATATACTAAATTAAATAGCGCTTGTTTCTAATCTATAATCCTCTGAAATATAAGGCATGTGGCCGGCGGCGGCGGTGACGTGTGGTCCCGGTTTTCGAATTAATCTTTAAAAACAAATTCCAGGTTTTCTTCTTTGATCTTTGTATCAAGGTTTGTACTTAATGTCATTCCAGTATATATGACATTGGAATTCTTGCATATCAAATCCATCAAATAAAAACAAGCCTATAATAAAATGATGAATCGTGTAAATAAAGGCAAGTATTGAATAAATTGCCTAAAACAACTTCAAATACATTCAATATTTAAAATAATTAATATGTTTGACATTTTACCTTGGTATAGTACCTTTGAAAAAAAAAATAGAATCAACAAATTTTATTAAACATTGTCATCTTCTTTCAAGGTAAATTGCTTTTTGCTCACTTTTGAAAATAAACTTAAATTAAAATTGCAATACAGAAAGTACCGCAATATAAATCCAAATAAATTCTTATTCAATGGGAAGTACAAACTCTAAAATCTTCCTTTCAAATAATAAAAACAATTGCTTTTGTGAAAAAATAAATAAATATCCCATTTAAATTGGACGAAAAAAAAGCTTTAAAAAAATATTAATTAATCCCAATCAAAAGAACATGTTGACATCAATAAAATACAAAAATGTTGTTATTCAATTCATCAGTATATGTATATGACAATGTCATCTCATCTTTATTCAAACTTTAACACCATTCCAATGACAAGAAATATCAAACAATAACTGCATAACAAAAAACAAAAAACAGACTTTGTCATGACAATACAAAGACAAACCACCATCAAATATGTATTAATAAATTAAATTATGTGCGAAATATATTTGTATTTTTTTTGTTTAATTTTTGATTGATTGGATAACGCATAGCACAGATTAAAACTCAGATTGAAACCGCCACCGGAAATTCAGATTTTGCTATTTCAGCTAAGAGGGCAAGAAAGAGCCTCTTGTAAATATGATTGTGGTCATGAGTTAAGAGTACCTTACCTTATACCTCTTTCGAAAGGCGTTTTTTGCGAACAAAGTAGGCAGAGTTTCACACAGTCTCACTCATGTTTCTAGAAGTTCACGAGATGAATAATATTGAAATTAAAATATTTTGTGCCAAACCAAATCGGAAGTCAAAATTAAGTAAAATAAAGTGTAGTAAAAAAATGATTCACGTACTATGCTGCCAAGACTCAAATAATAATTGAAGGTGTAATACATACAATTAAATGCCAAATACAAAATGAGGGTTTAACTTTGTATATCTACATTAGATAAATGGATAAATAAGGGGAAGGTGCAGTTTAATAATAATAAAGTTAATTGAGGAATATATACATAGATACATAGATAGATAATTTGATTTATTTTATTAATCATATTTTTGTTAACAATTTATTAATTCTTAAATAATTTAAGCATGACAATTTAATTTAATAAAATTTAATTCAATTCAATTCAATTCAATTCAATTCAATTCAATTCAATTCAATTCAATTTAATTCAATTCAATTCAATTCAATTCAATTCAATTCAATTCAATTCAATTCAATTCAATTCAATTCAATTCAATTCAATTCAATTCAATTCAATTCAATTCAATTCAATTCAATTCAATTCAATTCAATTCAATTCAATTCAATTCAATTCAATTCAATTCAATTCAATTCAATTCAATTCAATTCAATTCAATTCAATTCAATTCAATTCAATTCAATTCAATTCAATTCAATTCAATTCAATTCAATTCAATTCAATTCAATTCAATTCAATTCAATTCAATTCAATTCAATTCAATTCAATTCAATTCAATTCAATTCAATTCAATTCAATTCAATTCAATTCAATTCAATTCAATTCAATTCAATTCAATTCAATTCAATTCAATTCAATTCAATTCAATTCAATTCAATTCAATTCAATTCAATTCAATTCAATTCAATTCAATTCAATTCAATTCAATTCAATTCAATTCAATTCAATTCAATTCAATTCAATTCAATTCAATTCAATTCAATTCAATTCAATTCAATTCAATTCAATTCAATTCAATTCAATTCAATTCAATTCAATTCAATTCAATTCAATTCAATTCAATTCAATTCAATTCAATTCAATTCAATTCAATTCAATTCAATTCAATTCAATTCAATTCAATTCAATTCAATTCAATTCAATTCAATTCAATTCAATTCAATTCAATTCAATTCAATTCAATTCAATTCAATTCAATTCAATTCAATTCAATTCAATTCAATTCAATTCAATTCAATTCAATTCAATTCAATTCAATTCAATTCAATTCAATTCAATTCAATTCAATTCAATTCAATTCAATTCAATTCAATTCAATTCAATTCAATTCAATTCAATTCAATTCAATTCAATTCAATTCAATTCAATTCAATTCAATTCAATTCAATTCAATTCAATTCAATTCAATTCAATTCAATTCAATTCAATTCAATTCAATTCAATTCAATTCAATTCAATTCAATTCAATTCAATTCAATTCAATTCAATTCAATTCAATTCAATTCAATTCAATTCAATTCAATTCAATTCAATTCAATTCAATTCAATTCAATTCAATTCAATTCAATTCAATTCAATTCAATTCAATTCAATTCAATTCAATTCAATTCAATTCAATTCAATTCAATTCAATTCAATTCAATTCAATTCAATTCAATTCAATTCAATTCAATTCAATTCAATTCAATTCAATTCAATTCAATTCAATTCAATTCAATTCAATTCAATTCAATTCAATTCAATTCAATTCAATTCAATTCAATTCAATTCAATTCAATTCAATTCAATTCAATTCAATTCAATTCAATTCAATTCAATTCAATTCAATTCAATTCAATTCAATTCAATTCAATTCAATTCAATTCAATTCAATTCAATTCAATTCAATTCAATTCAATTCAATTCAATTCAATTCAATTCAATTCAATTCAATTCAATTCAATTCAATTCAATTCAATTCAATTCAATTCAATTCAATTCAATTCAATTCAATTCAATTCAATTCAATTCAATTCAATTCAATTCAATTCAATTCAATTCAATTTAATTCAATTCAATTCAATTCAATTCAATTCAATTCAATTCAATTCAATTCAATTCAATTCATGTTTTAAGCGATAAAAATTCTAACACGCCTATTGTAATATGTAACTTTGGATTGGAACTCAACTTCAAGAAATATTAAACCCCTTGAGAGGGGAGTGCTTCGAAATATGAAATGATGTTCTGTAACAATTTTTTACTTTTAAAAAAGATTTAAAAGATTTATTCACATTATTATACCGAAAAACAATTAGTTTTCCTAATTTTATTAGCAGCACAGCATATAATTAATGATTTGAATTATAGATAATCTACCACGACCTAGAAATTCTCCGGACTCTATATAAACATGAACCTTCCTCCAATCTATCTCATCATCCCTCCAATTAAAGGGTGTTGCAAGTCAAAGCAATTACTATTCAATAGTAAAAAGCTATGCCGTACCGCAAACATATAGTGTCCCGCAGAAATGTATAGCAAGGTTAAGATTAATGAATTAATTTTTTGTTTTCATTCAACTTGAGACAAACAAAAAATTGGTAAGCAAAAACAATTACTGAAATTTTCTTTGTGCAACAAAAAAAAATCCAATTATTCACCTACGGGCAATTTTAAAAATACAAAAAAAAAAATTCGACAAATCGTCAAGGAACTTTGATCTCATATCACAACATTATTTCCATGAAAGATTAAAAGGTGATATTTAAGTTCGATGGACAAACCTGTCCAAGTCATATACACCACCGCCACCGCCGTAATGGGCATCCGCATCGAATCAACTTAAAAAATAAAAAACACGTTTATAAGAAAATATTTTAGATAACAATTTTTATTGATATTCGAATTAAAATCAAATCGCGCTCACGATAATTAGCTGTCGGTCACGGCTCTAAACATACACACCCTATTTTCAAGGTTGATTATAAACCTACATAGGTATAGGTACCACCATCAGCAAACACAATTATAGTAATTATTTTATCTTTTTTGCAAAATGAAGGACAAGACAAGCTCGCAAAGGTTTGCTCTAATTACTTTCAAATTGCTCAGATTTGCACTCGTTTAATCATTTTTGAGCATTTTTCATTTTAATTGAAAAAAATAAATATTATGAAACCCTTGATTGGAAAAGAAAAAAAAGACATGGTTGCCAAACGAGATAAAACTTTTTAGAAAATTATTTTCGCATTGAAGAAAAATACATCAATTATTTCTTTAGTCTGGATCTCTTTTCCGACTCTCATACTACACCGATTTTGACAAATTAGGTATCAAAGGAAGCTGATTTGGCAAGATATAATTTTATTTTAAAAATACCAATATATATTTTTAACAATTTGACAATTTTTAAGGAAGAAATATCTTGTAGCTTATTGCTCATAGGGAAAAATTGTCAAGTTTGTAGATTAATTTTTTTTTTATTTCAAATATAGATATCTTTTTTCAGCGTTCTATTAATATGAAGAAAACTCAACCATAAGAAAATTATAGGCGCAGCCGGTAGGCTTATTTCCAAAACAATTATATACAGCCCACAAAAAAGTGTGCTTGACAAAAGAAGGATTTTCATCAAAATTCCAAGTAAAACAATTACATTCCTAATTACGTTAGATAAGAGGAACATTCAAATAAAAAAAGTGGGCGTGGTAGTGGGCGGATTTTATCAAAACTTTTTTTTAAACCTTTCTCCCACTTACATTATATTTATGAGTAATTTAGATCCATAAATATAGATTTTTTTAAAAACTCTCCCACAGCGCCACCTATCATTTGACTGAAACTGTAACTGAAACCGGCGTTAATTATTCCTTTAGATAATTCTTCCGCTAAACCATATTTACGTCGTAACCTTGATTCAAACACTCTTTCTTTGCAGGTGTCAATCTCCTCCACTTCATTTTATAGACCATGGATGACTCTTCTGTTCGAGTTATGCTATCTCATAGAATTGCAATTTTTAGTTTCACAACTGTTTGGTTTCTAAAATAAGAACCATCTCTTCAAGCAAACGAGTCCGCTTTAGATCCGCGCACGTAGAAACAACGTATGGATGGCTCCGTATACGGATCCAAGTATGGATCCGCAAAACTGCGTTTGTAAGCTCAAATTAGTATGGAAATTAGAATCACCACGGACCCAATTTATGAATTTTTGTGTGAGAGAGAGAGCGAGAGAGAGACAGAGACAGAGACAGAGACAGAGACAGAGACAGAGACAGAGACAGAGACAGAAACAGAGACAGAGACAGAGACAGAGACAGAGACAGAGACAGAGACAGAGACAGAGACAGAGACAGAGACAGAGACAGAGACAGAGACAGAGACAGAGACAGAGACAGAGACAGAGACAGAGACAGAGACAGAGACAGAGACAGAGACAGAGACAGAGACAGAGACAGAGACAGAGACAGAGACAGAGACAGAGACAGAGACAGAGACAGAGACAGAGACAGAGACAGAGAGAGAGCTTACCATTTCACCATACTCAGCGCGAACCGAAACCAAATTGGTTCCAGAAAAGATAAAACAAAATGAACGAATCGAGACAGGCGTTGAAATGCGAAAATCAAGTATCGAAAACAATTTGTGACATTTGACAACCAAAATAAAAATGTGTAGTTTTATTTTTCATTTTTTTTTTTTTACTTTTCAAGTTTTTTGTATTTGTTATTAATATTAATTAACAAATTTAATCTAAATTAAAGTTCAAAGAGGTCATCCAGCCTCGAAGAAAAAGAAAACACAATATTTTATGGAAAAAAAATGTATGTATACATTTATGTATTTATAATGTTGCAGTTGCATTTGATGCATTGTTTTTTTGTCGGCGGATCCTGTCCTTTGAATAGTGAAACCATTTCTTTACGATGATGCAGATTATGTCGCTTGATCTTGAATTTGGAAATTTCTTTCCTGCACATTCTGTATTTGAAAGTAAGATATACATAATGTTATGTACATAGGTAGTAATGGTATAATTTGTGATTATCGAACGTTCTATAATTGCAATGCATCCATAATGCTGAATTGCAATATTATTATTTTTTCCATAAAAGGAGCATTGCCCGTAAAATTTTTCAAAATCACTATAAGTTCGTTTCCACATTCACAATTTTCTTGGCAATCCTCCGGGTGACTGAAAATACGTATGGCACAAACAAGCAACAGAAAATGGTCATAATGCCCAGGTGGTAAAATTCCTTTAACAGCTGCCATTCCGGTATAGCAAAAAAACATGCGAAATCCCGTCGCATTTCCAATGCTCTAACTCTCATTCAATGTTCTTTGCATTCTTGAAAACTCTCTTGACATACACTTTTTGAAACTTCTTAAATTTTCATTGGTTGCAAATATTGTATTTGGCTTACAAGTGAGACCGATTTCTTTTGTACTTTTAGTAAACATTGTAGCATTTGACGCATGACTCCTAGTAGAACACAATGCATGTAGTCTATTGGGAACTGTGATAACAGTCCAATATTAAGTTTTTCCAACGAAACAGTGTTACGTACATATGTATATGATGTTCCTTCTGTTCTCTCATTCGAAAGCTTTCGTCCGTCCGTAGGATGTTATCTGCAGCCCCAACAAAACAGACTTTGTGCATTTGATATACCTACGCCTTTTATGTTGCACTTAGTGCAACTGCTCTAACTGGAATGCGACTTTACTCCTGTAGGGATAGAAAAACTAAATTTAATTATTTCAATTACTTCAAATAATTAAAAAATTTATCTGACTCGTCATCTAAAGTTGGCAAGCGCTCAATTGCCAAAAGCGCCAGATACAGCTATCATTATTTTAATATATTAATTGCAGAAAATAAAATATTCTAGCTCTCGAAATGTTGCCAGCTGTAATTGAAGCATTATATGTAATTCCATCGGTTTCCCCACTCAAAGCTGTATCAAACAATAAGGAAGTGGGGAAACCCTGTATATGAACAACAATCAAGTTGTCCACAATTTTTGTTGCGAAACGTCCACTCTACTCTGTCCTAGACGTAGGATGTGACACTCTCTTGGAGCCAACCAGGACCATTTAACAAATAAACCTCGAGCTTCATCATGCCGTTTGGGTTCGATTGAAGAATAAGGACAGCAAGCGTTCCATAAACCTGAGAGAGAGAGTTACCTCACTTTCGGCAACTTCTCGAAACGAATTACCTACTCGAAGAAAGTAAATTTTATAATTTTGAAAAGAAATTGAATGTAAAATCTTACACTCCAGTTTTGGAAGTTTTGTTATAGTCTTTTGTTTTATAATAATCGGAGTTAGGTTAATACTGAGTAAATCAAAGCGAACACCAAGCAAACCATATCACTGGCATCGACACTGACTGATCGCAATTCGAATTTTGTTCTTCAACTATGACTGTATAGGTTTGTACCCCACTGCTCGAAATGAGTGCACACTCACGAGTGGACACCCAAACAAATCTATAGATATCATTCTTAGCTTGAATGGTTATAATTTTATCGAGAAGAGGATGAGTTAAAACGACGTTGAATTGCCAGCACTTCTTTATCTGGTGACAATTTTATGGAACTAATAGTCCCACGATCGTTCATACAAAATGAATTGACAGATGCCAATAATTCACTAGGCCCTTTGACAACGACTCCTGTAGTAGGTACCATTCGAGCGTATGGCGAAAATCATTTGGAGAAATTCAATACTAATGTTAAGATGTGATATTACTTTACTTGAATTATTTGAAATACCTGCTTGTTGGATTCGTGATATTTTTTAAAAAATGAATTGGCCGCTTTATTTCTAATATTATGTCCCACTGACCACTCTACTATTTCATGTTCTAAATTGTTTAATGAATCAGTGGCGAATTATGTGTACTTGTTTCATTAAACCAACTAAAATTATCCAAACTTTCGCCAGAGAAATTAAAGTTAGGAATGAAATTTTCTTCAAAATGTATTGCTTGGTCAGATGATGTTGGTTTTGAGGTTGAAGAATATGCTATTTCTTTATCTTCTTCGTAATTTCATTTTGCTCGTTTGCAAATAAATGAAACATCACCATTTATTTTATAATAATCACTTGAATTCGTATTTTAGGTACTTTTGATTTTAAATTGTTTTTTTTTTTCTTTTTTAAGGGAATCTTTATTGAACAACTATTGAGCTTGGCAAACGTTTACACATTGAAAAAAAATAACTGTTTTGTGTTGTCTTCTCCCTCTCTGTTTCAGTTCATAAAAAATACTCACCATTAGCTCTCTCTTTCTCGGTAAAAATTCTCAATTCTCGTTCTTTTTTGTGCATGCATATACAGAAAATGTGGTAATGTATGTATGACACTCCGTTTTGGAAGGATCGATCTAAAGCAGTCCATAGACACTACACTTGTATCTGCACCGGTGTCGGTGTACGGAGATGTGTAAAATTCTTCTTACTTTCATTCTTGCCATCATTTAAGAAACGGATAATCAAAAAATGTATGTCAAAATTGAATTTTTGTGCGTTTTGAAACGCGTAAATAAAATTAAAGAGGAAGCTCGCTATTGACATAAACCGTCACACAGCCAACATCGTTCATAATTGAAGATTCGATTCGGAGTCGGACTTAGAATCGCATCAATTTGACGAGAATGGGACTTAAGTGAATAAATTTTACTCAAAAATACAATCGTTCACTAATCAAAGTGAACGATTGTATTTTTGAGTAAAATTTATTCACATCATGTTATTACAAACGTCGTCGTCATGAGGATAATATCTGTACCCATTGCACCTCATCGCATATTAATCATAATGGCGCAAAATTTTAAACGGGTTAATACGATGTTTAAGCATTTGTCATATCATCCTAAAAATGATTTAACATAAATCGTATAAAATTTTGCACCAATAATTTAATTCATATCTACATACATACATATATATATTTTCTGAATTTAATAACGTTTTAGTTATATGTGAACTTCTTGAATTAATAAATTATGTTTGTTTAATTTTTTTACTATCTATTATTCGTTATTTGTTTACCTCAGCGAAAAAGCCAGTCTTTCTTCTTCTCCATTTGGTGTTTTTGTAAATTATTAGTGATCGTATCGAAATGAGAAGTTGATCGGAAATTTTATCGCTCATCCGGAACCAATTAATTTTTTTTTTTTTTTTTTGGGTAAGATCACAAGTCTTAATTAATATATTTTCTGGAATCGGCCTTTCACAGAACGTTGCGAATTTATTGGCTGATCCCAATATTTCCGTTTTAATTCAAATACCACTTCGTAAGAATCCATTTTCGGAATGTTTTAACATTGGTACAATATAATTTCCAAAAAAATAACTTCATTTATATTAAGCTTATATATTTTTCCCGAAAAAGCCTAAGGTTTACCTGTTACCTTAAGGATAAGACACGGTGTAACAAATATTTTTAATATCATCCCGCAGAAGTAACGATCATTGGCACCCATAAAAATTAAAAAAATGTTTTTTAAATAATATCATCTGCCAAAATAAGAATTTCATATGGATAAAGTGGCTAATATAAAAATAATGGGTCCTTGATGACTTTTCTGCGAAAAACCTGATTTAGAAATTTGTTTAAAAAAAATCTCTAATTTTTTTATTTCGCCATATGCATTTTGAAGACATTCTGACAAGAAAGTCTTGAATGCGGATAGAAAACCAAACAACTTTTTGTACACGTTATGATAATCTTAAGATAATTATAAAAGAAACCTTCGCTTACTAGTACGACTAAAAGGCTGTCATTTGTCAATCAATACGCAATTACAAATTTTAATTGATTGAAAGCATATCATCTTAACTCCAGGGAACTTATTTAAATAAATATCCAACTTGTATGAATATGTTGTTTTTTTTTTGTCAGTATTAACAGCTATTTAATGATAGATATCTATTCAGTTCAGTTTCATAAAGCCTGTTATTTTAAATGACAACACCATGTATCTGGACAAGTTATATTATTTCATCATGTTCAAGAAGTATTAATTTGCAATCGTTATGATTATTATTATCTCTATCTGCAAACAAAAAAACTCACATCACCTTATATAATGTTCATAATAATTATTAACAACAATAATAATTATAGCAAATAAATTATTAATAATATTGTATATACTTGTTTCTTTGTCTATTGTGAAGGCATTATAAATAGACAAACATTAACCTATCATTCAATAGACAAATATAATTAATCAATTTGAATTTTATTTAAGTTTTTTTGTTTATGGATTTTATTGTATTACAAATTATAGTCTGCTATTGGTTTCAGCATTGATTTGCTAAATAGTCATTTAGAAACAATACACATGTATATACAAATACAATAAACGGTATAGTAAACCTTTAAAGATAATATTAATCTATGGTTCATTGCGGCGGACGGAATTCCACACTCATAAAACTTAATTGACTAAAAACCTGAACTACTATTCTGCAAACTAAAAACCTGAACGCGAGCCAGAATTTAATAAATTGCCCAAAGAAAGAGATGAACAGATTATTGATAAAGATATCCATCTGATATCTTCTTCATCTTTTCTTCGGCGGGGTTCAAAAAGGTTCTGATTCATTCTGGTTGTTTGACGTCTTCTGTGTCGGTGGTTTGCTACATTATTTAAACTCAAACTTTTTAATATTATAACTTTTGTTAAAAATAAAATTGTTAAAAATAATATAAAATAAGAGTTTTTACTGTGGGATACCCAAGCTCCAATATCATCACCATCATCTTCGTTAGAATCGCCCACCCTTGTATAAATTTACGTAAAGCTTTTTCTTTTGTCAAATTTTTAATTTATAAAATTCCCTTAAAAAATATTTATTTTTGTTCAAAAGGGTCTCTTACATAGGCCGCATTCCTAAACGCAAAATTTGCGCAAATGCAAATGCACAATAAATTTGTCTTCTTAAAATACCGCGAAATTCAAATTATTTCTGAATTCATGCAAAATATGCATGAATGGTAATTTCCAGAGATTATGAATTAGAAAGATAAGAATCTTTCGTACGTTCCACCTTCCAAAACGCATTTGTTTACATTTTTGTTTTTGTAATTTCATCTCGTGTCTAGGAATAGATGTGAATTGCAACAACAATTTATGCGGCGGTTAATTCATATTTTTGCACTAGTATGCGTTAAAACATGGACACTTGTGCAAAAATATGAATTCACCACCATCCGACATTTTGTTTAGCTTGTTGAGAAGCCAGAATGGTAATTTCTATATTTGAATTAGAGTTCTCGATTTAAGATGTGTATCTAGTTAAATTACACATGTATTCGTGTCACGTGTACTTGTGTCACGTTTACACGTCTTTCGGATGACAAAACATCATAGGTAAGATTTAGAGGTATTGCTAAATATTAGTGTAAAAATTAAGAAAGTTCTGGCTAAATGTAGCGATAGGTAATTACCACGATGGGGAATGGTCTGGTCCGCGAACAAGCAGCAGCAGGTAACAGCAGCAACAGCAACGCACACCCTTGGTACCAACTTCTTCCAGCAAAAAGCAGACAATAATTCCCTTTTGGAATACGTTTTTATTTATTTCGTTTTAATATAATTTTGAGTTTCAATTTAGACATTTTTTTAGTTTTTTTGTTTTAAGAGGAGGTGTTTAATTTAAATGCCGACTCAGCTGAGCAAAATTTTAAGAATTCAATTAACAATTGACATTTGATAAGTTAAAGGCCAGCACAAAAAAAAGACACCAAAAAAGCAGTATTATGAAATACTAGGTTGCTTTCTTTTGTGCAGGAAACACAATGGGCCCTATCAATAACAAAATTTAGAGACGACTTTAATATTTAAGTAAAATGGACCATAATGGTATATCTATATATATAAATTAAAGTTTGGTTTTGTGTACGTTCGCTAACCAGCCAAACCGGTTGACCGATTTTCTTAATTTTTTTTTTTTTTTTAAATTAAAGAGGAATAAGGGTAGAAGGTTTATGACAAAAAAAAAACTATTTTTTTAACGCCCTGCGAAGCGGGCGGGGGTTTTGCTAGTGCTCTAACATAGTATCGACTTAAATATTTAAGTAGACCCTAAATAATGAATATTACATGGTATGGACTCTTTAATACGAAACATGTGATGTATATTGTATAAGTCGCTTCTTTGAATCATGCTACTCGGTGCGGCACACAGCATTTACCACAATATCTTGATGACTAAAATCGCACCCGACTAGTCCTAAAAATCATGAATTTATTACTCAAACAATATTCAAATAAACAAGAAAAAATCTGCACGCCAAAAATCGACTCGTGAAAAGCCGGCATAACACTGACTAAAATTGAAATTTTCATACACATGATTGACTTTATTAAGTAAGTCATATAGAAGGTTTTTGTTATGACTTTCAGCTTAATGCTTTATAAAAGCTATTAATTTTTTCTAACTTCGACAGGCTTTAAACAGGTCTTAAATAACCTCCATCGGAATAGATTTCTATAGAACTAATTTATAAAGGTTCTAAATAAGCTATTTAAACTGCCTTGCATAAGAATAATAAAAATCCTATGCGAGCAATAGTTTTCCAAATTTTAAAAACTGGACCAGGCATTTAGCCAGAGGGGGGGGCTTGAGGGGCTGAAGCCCCACCCCCCTATCTAGGTATACTGAATCCTATTTTAGTGTGTCTGTATTGATTCCTTGCATAGATTCGTTAATAAAAAATCTTACAGACAGATTCATGGTCAACAAAGACGTTCTACCACCGTTTCAAGCTCTTCTCCCAGGTTTTTCTGCAGTTGAGCGAGTCAACGAAATGGAAAAGCTTACATGTTACTTTGATAATGCAATTTCGTTGTCAGCTGTGAAAGCTGAGTACATTATCTGGTGCGAAAAAATATCGTCGATTGATCCTTCTATCGAAGTTTTTAAATTGCTTGATATACATATACGTGACAAGACTTACTTTAGAGGTATAAACTTCTTGCTTACGGTTTTGGCCACGCTTCCAGTGACCAAAGCTAGTGTTGAAAGAACCTTTTCAACTATGAAAAGGATTAAAACAGTATCCCGAAGCGTTATGGGGAATGCAAGATTAAGCTCACTTGCTATGATATCTGTTCATTCAGATATTCATGTGGATCCAGATAAGGTGATTGATCTCATGTCAAAAAGAAAATCAAGGCGTCTTCTGCTTTGAAAAAATGTGTGTATAAAAAAATAATTTAAGTATTATAATGTTCGTTTGAGTAGATACATACAATTTAAAAACTAATGAAAATCAAAAAATTGGAATATATATAGTTTTTTGTTTAAAGAATTCCTCATAAAATTTGGAGAAACTTGATTGCGCTATTAAATATGCATATTTTACCTACATATTATTTTTTAAACATTGGACCAAGTTCAAACAGACCCTTTTCCAAATATTAATTGGAAATTTTCTATTTTGTTAAAAAAAAATGTTATACTAGTCGCGATTTCGTTATTTATTTCTCATTAATCACACATTAATCACATTAATTTTCAGTTGAAAATATTTGTTCGAAAATCTTAAGTAAAGACTCTCCCAAACCGCGGCACACTCACAGCGAATGTGTTCAAAGATTCGCATCGTGCCAGTATGGGTACTTACTCTCATTAAGACTCAAATCAACACGAAACAATCGGTAAGAATACAAAACTCTTGGCCATCGCGTGACCTCCCCCGGGAGGTATTTTTATTTTTTTTTTATTTCAAAAGCAGCTGGAATTGGATCCACATTCAAAATTGAGGCCTTCGCAAATGTGATGGCTCTCATTGTATCAAGTCATCATAAATAGAATTTTGGAACAGTGGAATGCACTTATTCTCTTTTTCGAAAATATCAATACGGAGGAAAACTTTTAAGATCCACAATCACAAGTTAAATTATTTGTTTTCTTTTCTTAGACTGCGTTCTTCCAAAATTCAATACATTAAATGTTTGCTTTCAATCGGAGAAATGCATTATAACTGATTCACATGAAAATAATGTGTTCGTAACTGCTTTCACCTTATCTGGAAAACCGTTACATAAATAGTTGTAACTTAAGTGAAATCAATTCCAATTCAGCCTTTTATCAGCAACCTCATAATCAAATGTACTTAGGATCGTCCGTGTTGGAAAAAATTGATTTAATTGTGTTCAATCGGAACAAAAGCAAAGAGACCTAAAAATGATATCTAACTTCAAAGACCGTTGCCTCAATTATTCATAAGAAGCTTGTTTTCAGTTGAAACAACGGTACGATTTTTCAGATAAGGTTCCGAAAATTTTGCACATTTTTAGGCCAAAGAATGCCATAAATTGCTCTACGAGATCGAATTTTCCACCACTACTACACAACACATCACAAAGTAAAAAAAGGAGTAAATATAAAAGTCTTGGACGATGAGTGATGCGTTCTGGTTTTTTGCAAATTATCGGAAACTATTTTAAAACAGATCTATTTTGGGGTAATCTTCTTGATTATAATTATAAAGAAGAGGAAGGAAAATTTTCCGAAATTTATTTTAAATGTATTGTGCTTGCCTCATGCGAATTTCTATTGTGAACAAATATTTAGGGCCATTTTATTCACTATTGCTTAACTTGAGGCAAACTCTCAAGTTGGTCAACTTAAGAGTTGACTTCAACTCGAGAGTTGAAACGCAAATTGAAATTTATTTTTGTTAAATAATTATTTTCTCAACTCTCCAGTGTCATCATCGCCGGAATGTATTACATCTGAATTTTTTGACAATACGGTCTTCCTCCCTTCCTTCTATTAAAATGTCAATTCTTCTTTCCTCATCGTCTACCTGACATTTCCACCAACTTCTACCACTTTCCAGCTTTGCCCTATTATTCTCTCCACATGATGACAGATGGGCTTGAATTTAAGGACACCTTCACATCATCATGCATTTAAACAAAAAGGAAAAGTCATCTATAATGCCCTCATGTGAATTGGATCATTTACTTAAATGAGATGCGTTGAACAAGTACTCAACAAAACTAAATCAAATAATGAATGACGTTCGGACGTCCACAACATAGTCTCCTCTTAACTTCTGCTATATTTTTAATTAGTAAATTATAAAGTCTAGCTTAAGACAAGTTACTAGTTACAAGTATTTGCCTTTTAATTGGTTTGAAGGAAATCTCGAATTCTAGTTTAGTAGTTTGAAAAGCAGACTTCCCGAAATCAAGTATGTTATTTTCGAATAAATTCATTCTCTATCTAATTTCCCCCTTTTTATGAAAAATAAAATGAATAAAACTGCACTTAAAAATAAATTGACCAATTCGATATGAATATATTTGCGCACAAACCAATCATATAGGTAGGTAGGTACATACGTATCTGAAAACATTCATAGCTTATTCCAATTATAGAAAACATTATCCGTCCATAAATTAAATCTATGTAGGTATAGCTAAAAACGCTTTGTCATATAAAAAATGACTTTAGGTTCTTAGACTCAATTTTATTCCATAGACACTTTAATTTCAACGTCCACATTTGAGGTGAGTTCAAGTGTGATTGCCACATCAAGAAAACAAATCAACCATACACGTTCTCCGCCCAGAGCTTCAGCTTAGCATATACATATAGACTCGGAAATTGTATATATACATATAATATAATTCTACCTAAAATGAAGTCAAGTCGAGTGTTGCAAATCTCGTTCTAAAAGCAAAAAATTATAGAATAATAGGTATTCCAGCACCATAACACCATCAGCATAAGCCAGCACACCAAACTTGTTGACCTTGCCGTCTGAAAGGAGTGCACCATGCGCACAGCTCGCTTAATCATAAAACCAAGTCAAGAGGCACAATCTAAAAGATTTAATGCCTTTATGAACGAAACTAACAACAACAACACCTCCTTGCAGTCGACCGGCGCAGACGCCCAACTTAACTTAGGAAGGTGCCATGTGATTAAGTGCTGAAGTGTTGCATGGACACAAGAAACAAAAAAAAAATAAGAAAGACTCCACCTTAATTCTGTTTCCATTACGGAACAAGAACTTTTGTTACAATTATTATAGTCTGGTTGAGTAGCGTTACAAACGATTTTATTTATTTCTGATTTGTTTTTTAAGTGGGGGATATTATCGAAATGGGGAGAAGTGACGTATTGTTGTTTTTTTTTAGTTTTGTTTTGCTTTAAGATACTTTGAACAAACCAAATACGGTTCAGGCAAACACATTACCAATCAAATGCGGGAGGACTTGGCTACGTCTGGATTTAAAAAAAGGAAATGAAACAGAAGTTTTATAAAATTTACTAAACTTAAATATTACTATAAATCAATTTTTTTTAGTTGAAGTTCGGTTCCACAATATTTTTTAAAACAAACTTACTGTGTATTTTGTATTTGTATTTATTAATATTATAGCTTGATCTTAAGATTAACATCTTATTTATAATTAAGCTTAAAATTGGACTTATGCAATTGAATTGGATTTCAACCACACAAAAAACTATAGGTATATCCCAAAAGAAATAAAATTCGAAATTTTATATATTAATTATTTTATTATACATAAGATCGATACTTAGTCTTCTGGTCCAGGTGTGGTTGGTGTTCTGGTCAAGATCCAAATGGACAAGCTGATAAAACTGTCAGTCTTATCTATTGAAGAATGCAGCCTCTCTTAAATTATTTATTTATTAGAAATGCGTGTGCAGCGAGAGCGAGAGAGCAATTGAATTCACCACACCTTGTTCCAGTACAATACATATAAAATTTAATACATAATATTTAATATTTAATTTAATACAAATAAGAAATGAAACAATGAGATATGTAAATACAAAAAATAATAACAAACGAAAATGAAACAATGAGAACAAAATATGATTTTAAATTAAGAGAATAAGTTTTAGGAAACTGAATTTAGTAATTTAACTTTAAGATGAAAATAGAATTATTAGATGATTAAGATTTGAAAAGTACTATTTACTGACCAGGGTTGAAAATGAAGCAAATGAGTGTGTTTAAACTTATAAAAAAAAAATGTAACATTTAAATTATAATTATTCAATAATTAATAAATATAGTATATATAAATTAATGTTGAGTCTAACACAACAATAGTATTCAAAAATTACAACTAACAATTTAAGTAGATCCATTGAAAAATTAACTTACAAATTAACTAAAATTTATTAAAATATCGAAGAAAAAAGTTAAAAATGAAAAATGAAAAATTTTAAAATGAAAAAGTTAAAAATGAAAAAAAGAAGTGCAGCAAACCCAAAAAGAAAACAAAAGCATACAGAATAAAGAACAGAAAATAAGTTATGTCATCGCGTAGTGCTCGAAGACATCCTTCTTAAAACTAATTATATTATCTGAGTTTCGTACATTACGTGGTAAAGAATTCTAAAACCGAGATGCGTTGACAAAAAACTGTCGCTCTGAAGTAAGACAAAAAAAACGAGGAACTATGATTTGGTTAGATCTTCTAGATAACGAGAAGTGAAGTCTATTATAAAGGTATGAAGGCTGTTGCGTTTGCATAATATTAAAAAGCATTATGAGAGTTCTAAACTTTAAGAGATTATCTAGTGAAATCCCATATATACTTTTTGAGAAAAAAAAATGTGGTCATAGCGACTTAGACCATAAATATAACGAGCTACACTGTTAAATGCTACGTTAAGCTTCCTCTGTCTTACACTGTCAAGCTTGCTAAAAATTTCACAGCCATACGTCAAGATCGGCACTACAAGGGTTTTCGCTAACATTTTTCTGGTATCTAGCGACGTAAAATGTCTAGTTGGCCAAAGCAATCGAAGGGCCCCATATGCTTTGCGTATTAGCCTGTATAATATGATTGTTCCAGTTTAACGTTCGATTAAAGCATATACCTAGGTTCTTTGCGGTATATACGAACTCCACTTGAGTGTCACTTAACTTGATTGCTGGTAAACCATAAACATCCATAACTCTTTTCGATATAACCAGGCATTTAGTTTTGTGGGGCTTTAGTGTCAGGCCACATCTCATAGACCATAGTTTAACTGAAGTAAGATCCTCATTTATCTTTGTGACACAATCCTCTATCATACCAACTGGACAACTTTTCATTAACTGAAGGTCATCAGCGAATAAATGTTAATTACAGTGACGAATAAGATTTATGGCTTCATTAATATAGAGAGAGAAAAAAGTTGGACCCAATATAGAACCTTGCGGGACTCCACAAGAGAGGGATTGAAAGTCAGAAACTTGATCACCTACAACAACGGCTTGAGATAGGAAAAAATGAGCATTACAGATTCTGGAGAGAAGTTATACATTTTCAAAAGCGTATTGCACATGATGTTGTGGTCAATAGTGTCAAACGCTTTTGAATAATCTAGGAGTACTATGTGTTTACTAAGTTTCTATAAATTTCTTCTAAATAGGGCCGTTCACATCCAACGACATGTTCATCAACATGCGTCGTGTCGTTAGATTTTTGTAATGTGAAGACCAGTCGAATTAGCTCTGTAGTTAAATTTTTTGTAATAATTTGCTCTTTCGAATAAGCGTTGAAATGTGAACACCAGTAGGACGACCGAAAATTTTAATTGTACGTCTTTCAAATTTTTTCGTAAGATTAAAAGAGAATGGGTTAAAATCAGTGTTGTTCCTCTACGTGTCGACTTTAATTGTCTACATTTAAAGGTAGACAATTGCGTCGACAATGTATACAATGTAAACAATGTCGACAATGTCAAGAATCATGTATACAATGTAAACAATTGTTGTCACATTTGTCCAATTGCAAATCAATAAAATTAATTCCATAAAACGAGTTGAGTGGACGGAGAAAGAGCTTTTAAGTCAAAGTAATATTTAAAAAGAAAAACTGAAGTGTCGGGAAGGCCGAAGAATAAAGCGTTCGATGAGCTAGGTTTTATTTTGGTAAAATCCAACAACAAATATTAAGCTATTTTCACGGTGTGCAATAAACATTTGTTAAATACTGTTAAAAACCGTCTTCAAAGGCATTGATAATATAAACTAATTTTTTTTTTATAATAAAATATAATCTGTTGAATAAACGAATAATGCTACAATAGGAATGTTTGGCAGCTATACTCTGTTCAAAAAAAATCTGTGTATTCAATAAAAAAAATTATGAATTGTCTACATTGTTGACGTTGCTGTGTAGACAATTGCCAATTGTCTACGTTGAATTGTCTACACGTAGACAATCGTGTAGTCTACATTTATAGTCTACATGGAACAACACTGGTTAAAATGTAAGCAAAATAATAAAACGAGAGGGGAAACAAATGAAATTAAAGCGCTAGTATTGGTGCAAATAATAGGCTGCGCACCATGTTCGTTCTTTGAAAATGTATATTTCATGTCGATACGAGAGTCGTTGAATGTGAACGCTACCAAAATGACTTGGATCGGGCGACACGTCGTTGAATGTAAACCTTCCTTATATCAGCTATTAAATTTTTTTATTGAACATTTTATATTTTGTATGTTAAAAATTGTTTAGGTATAATAGCATGTTCAGAAAAAAGGGATCTCAGAGATTTTGTTCCTCAGAGTTTTGACAGAAAAATTAAAAAAATTGCTGAGGAGTCATGTTCATTTAACTAAGATTGCTGAGATCTCCAAAATAATAAGGAAACATGGGGATTTTGGAAAGCTTCTGGTGGGACATAGCCAAAAAATGTTGGGAAACACTGACTTAGAGGAAAGTAATTATTTTATATTAATTTTGCATTTTGTGTTGAAACTTCAAATAGCGAGCCTAAAAAAAGTGTAGCCAAAATTAGCATTCTTTGCAAAAAACAGGCGGTGGACCTCATGAGTTAGTATTTATTACTGAGGACGAGGTTAAGGTCATCCAACTTACATCAATATGATCTGCAGTATCCGGGAACTCGTAGAATGTCTTTGTTGCTTCAGCTTTAACGAAAAATGACAATAAAGTTGAGGTGGATGACTTGAAGAGCATATTAAGGCGTATTGTTGAAAGTGGTAAAACTGCAGAGTCCTTAAAAAAGACAAGTTAAATATTTAAAATTAAATGAAATTCAACTCACGCTATTGCTGCCAATACTCCAAATCGTATCAAAAGGATAATGAACCAACATTTTCAGGAGCTTATAAAAGTCCAACTTAAAAATGATTCAGAATTTCAGAATGACATTCGAGATATTTTACGATAGCGCAATGAACAGGAAGCAATATTTCATTCCAAGGTATTTGCCTAACTTGAAGTAGAAATGAAATTGCATACAAAAGTTCAAAACGAATATTTAAAACATTAAATGTGATATTTTATTTTTTTTAAATAAGACTTTAAGTTCTATTCTTAAAAATAAAAAAAAATATAAGAATTATTATTATCCGTAGATGCAACTTTTCCTCCTTGACTATAATTACGTCTACAATACAAATTTACAATTCTTATTATTTTTGCATTTGAATGTGAATGGGTAAGTGTTTCGATAGAATAACAGTTAGAAAATGTTGCAACAACAAGAATTGAAAAAAGACCTTAGAACTCTGTTGGAGATGGAGAATGACTAACACAAGGATTTACAGCTGAATGGCTCAAAGAGGGCTTTGGCAATAATAAAAGTTCGAAATAAAAAAAAAATATTACAATAAATGCAAATGACATTGGTAGCTCTAATTTTAGACAAATTAATTGCGATTTGATTGATTATTAGGTTGGAATCTATTTTGAAATAGAGTGCGGCTGTATAGTAGGGTTGGTCACAGCAGGCTACCGGTTAAGCTGAATCAGAGGATAATACAAAAAAAAAAAAAACTGTAAAGATTAATTAAATTGAAATGGAAATGGCACAAACAAAGAAGCTAACTATAGAAACTATAGAACGAGCGTGTACCAGTCAATTACTTTTATTGTTAATGACTTTTTTGTCTGAGGAACATTTGTTTAAATATATTTTTTTGTAACTTTTTTTTTTCATAATAAAACTTAGCCCTTTGTATTGAACGAAATCCGGTTACATATAAAATCTTGATCGAAGTTGATTGATTACTTTTTTTGTCAGGTTTTTTTGTTTCTTAAACATAAGTCTGAAGGTGATAAAAACATTATATTTGTGAATAAATATTAAAGTGCGACGGAGGAGAAGTTTGATAGGTGCATTGATATGCTTATTGAAAAAAAAAATTGTATTAAAGTTATGAAGGTTTGAAAATAAGACCATGAATCTAAAGCATCTTATTAAGTCAGGGAAGTACTTAGGGTATTCTCGTTGATCCAAGCTGTTAACCGTCTTTGTAAAATAGTTGTTTAAAATTTATAAGAAGCATTTAGCATCTATAGTTTTGTGGATCCGACTTGTTTCCTTTCTTATGGATGGGAAATATTAACAAATTGTTTGTATTGTATGTTGTTGCATTTGCTTGGTTTCATTGTTAACAGATTCATTACTATGCTTTCTTTACATTCATCTGATTCCAACTAGAATTTAAGGTTAAGAATATGGTACTTCGCAATCTAAAAATCTACAGTATGCTTGTTCCAGTCACCTTCTACGTAACAAAGATCTATACCAGATGTTCCTTGCCTTAATCGGGTTAAGGCAAAGTTTCCAACTGCATCGGTCCTGCCTGCTTGTTCCATATATAACACGAAAACCAAACGCATCACACAGTTCAAGTAACTTGAGACCTCTAGTATTGCAAGTTTCATCTTTCGAGTTTCGTATTATAATTTGATGTAAGTGGTAGGTAACTGCTTTTTTGTCGACGTATTCACAGAAATCAACTGCACTGCCGTTGATTTCTGTGAATTATTTTTTTTTTTTTTTTGTTGGTGGTGGATATTTTGGTAGTGAGAGTCTCCCCTTGATCAAGGGCTTAGGTGCCGGTATTTTAGTATTGTGTTTATATGAGCTATTATCACTAGGGTCTATTAAGTCTCGGGTGAAACTAGTCCGTAATCAAACAATGAACAGATATGGAAAATAAAATTGCGGTAAAGATTTTTTTGAATAATTTAACGTCCTTTTGCATCCAAAAACATATCACATGCCACTGAAACCTGGAAATCAAGTCACCGACGTAGCCATTCTTTATAATGTGCAGGTTCCATAGTTTCATTAATTCTTTTTCACCTTCATTAACATCGAAAAATTCGTCAATCATTTAAACAGTTCTCCTGCGTAACCACAGCGGATCACTTTTTTCCTGGGAATCGATATCCAAATTCCTTCTTATGAACAGGCAAGCATAATTCCGTGTGGTGGTAGAGTCAGTTATAACCTATTTCATGTAGTAACAACCCCTGTCGTTCAAATTAAAAGCGGACAATTAACTACCTCCATTGTTATGGAGCTGCAACTGGAACTGCATCTGGAATAGCTGTCAAAATATTTAATATAAATACAATGCAACGCAGCTGCAAACGGAGCTGCAATAGTTTACCAACTTTTAACTTCTCACGTCCAACACTTTCAACGCACGTTTCAATTTGTGTGAAGAAAAAAAAAGCCGGCGAAAAAATACTGAAGTTGTTTGTGCTTATTTGTTTCGCGAAAAATATTATTAATTAAAAGAAAATTATCGGAAATAAAAAAAGTGAATAGTCGGCCCGTGATTATTTTTTTTTTTCTCTAAAATATACAAAAAGCTGTACAGGTGCATTGTGGGCACATACAAAATAGCACGTAAGACACTTTCTTACAGCTCTTACAATCGCAACTCCAGTTCCAGTTGCAGTATTCTATTGTGTTCAGGCAGTAAGTAAAGCTGACTAGAAAAAAAAAATTCGGGAGGCAAATTCAATCTGTAGATTTTTACAAAAAAACGCGATGGACGAGCATACGATATGAGGTGATCCAAGCCAATCAAATAAAGTTTCCTGCGTTTTTTATTTCTCCTGTTCATTGTTGGTGCAGAGAAACATTTTCGTTCACGAGGAAAATCTAGAACGTCACATTATTTCCGGGTTTTATTTCCCATCGCACAATGCAGTGAGCAACTACGAGTCCTGCCCGCACCGCCATAGCCAGATTTCTCAAATTTATTGTAAAAAATTTTTTTATCAAATACAAATTGAAACAAAAACGTCAATGGAAAACTTCATTAATTTTAACAATTTAATAAAAATTTAAATAATATATACTGATGTATTTTTAAGGAATTCCTTACTTACATATAATGTTACGAATAAAAAAATGAAGTTCAGTAAAAAAAAACTGCCGAAGGTTGAAAATATTTTATCCAATGTTATGAGTGAAGCCTGATTCACAATGCGACGAGGAAACGAGACTATAGCTTGACGTGAAACGCTGTCATCTTTTTCTCGTTATAAAATTGTTCCCTAATTCATAATGCGACGAGTTTCTTGAAGAAAAACAATAAAAAAAAGAAATACATTTAGAAAAACAAACAATGGACGGTAACGGACGATGCTAACGGAACTGAAGTATCGGGCAGGAGATAGAATATGGAATTTTCAACTGCAATTAAAATAGACACAGGTTTTGGATTAGTTCTTCTTCTTTTGATGTTCTTTCATTTTTGTTTTATTGTATTTAATTGAATTAGTTTAAAATTAAAAGATAAATACCTGTTCTCTATCCAGTTGAGATGCAGTGGACTTCTGTATTTTTGTTTTCTTATCTGTCACTAACTTGTCAAATGAAGAAAATCGTCGTCTCGTCGCGTATTTTTTTCAATTTTTAGAACTCTTGGCATGACGTGACGACGAGAAACGCTTTATTGTGTATACTTTCATTGCTTCAAATTGGTTTGACAACTGCGACGAGTTCACGTCACGCTCTCGTGTCGTTTCCTCGTCGCATTGTGAATCAGTCATGATCCATTTTGGCACACTTTAATCGGCAAACACAATCTGTGGCTTTAAACCCGGCAGATCTGATTTCTTCATTATCGTTCTAGAACCGATTGCACGTAGGTAGGAAATCCTCATCTCCAAAAATGCATTATATTTATAACCAGGGATAGGATTTTGCTGACCTAATAATTTAAAAAAAGGCAAAGTAAAACATCTAAAAAGGCAAAAAAAGGCATTTATTCAAACAGGAGGGAATAAAATTAAAACTTAACTATAGTTACATTGAACCATAAGTTTTTTTAAAATTTTTAGGCAACAACCGCCTGCGATTGACCCTCAATAGCGCTTTAAAGGAACTGAACGACCTCTCTACATCAACGGAAACGAGTGGAGCCCAATTGAAAAACTCCACATTACCTACTTTTATATTTTTTGGGAGCTTACTGTTTTCGTCACCTTTAATGACGCATTTATCTGGAATAATATCTCAAGTCCCCTATATGCAGAAAAAACAGACTTGTATTTGTTCAAAACATTTTTTGCGACTGTACCTTTGGTGTCTCTAAGTCGCCCTTGATTTTGTCTAAGATTTTCAAAACTTCTCCAATTGTGTTTCCTAAATGTAAAGAAAACATGAATTAGTTACTGTTACAATAAGATGTAACAATTGAAAGCACTCAATGGGATAGCAGACAAAAAAGTTCATAGATTTATTTGTATTCATTCGAAATTTTTGTGTTGAGCTAAATATGCATGTATTTACATTGAGTAAATTTACTTTTTCTGTGTATATTTGAAAAGAGGAAAAATATGAGAAAAGGCAAAAAAAGGCAAAAACCAAAGAAAAGGCAAAAGAAAGGCAAAATAAATTACATATATTCTTCATCACCAGGACTCAAAACATGTTTGTTTAAAGTCTAAAGTGTCATACGATTGCGCAAAAAAAAAAGGCAAAGTCAGCAAAATCCTATCCCTATTTATAACAAATAAGTCCAATTTATATTTAGATGATTCTATTGATTTTTGTATGATTAATTCCTTTAACTATGTTTATATTTTTTGACATACGTTAGTTAATCTGGCGCCCAACGTTAGGTTTGATACTTAAAGACCGATGACCATATTATAGGTGAAAATATAGGTAGTACCTAGAACAATTTTTTTGAAATTTTCCTTCTTTCTCTATTACATTTGGATGATTATTGCTTGTGTTAACTCCAATGAGTAGAAAATGAAAAACAAAAACCCAAATTTCCTCCTTTTTTTTTAGCTTTCAAATGATTTAATGATTTATGAATGACTAAAGGAAAATCATTAAAGAAACTCCAATCCTTGTAATTAATATAGATTTAAGCAATCAAGATCAAAAGTACCTATGTGACCTCAACTGTCAAAAATGTTTAAATTACATTCGTAATCTATGCTCTCAAATATCAAGGTTATTTTCAGAATATCCCTTCACAAAACAAATATCTCCCAGTAATGCAGGAGATATGAAATAAGTAATTTATTTCAATTAAACTTCAATTACTCTTCATTGAAATCATCTACACAGGACCTTCTTCCTAATTGAATTGTTACCTTTAACAAGGTTGAAGGACATAACAAGGCGGATTTAAGAACAACAAATTCTTGCGCACCAAAATGTGAAATAAATAATGAAGTTATGAAGCCATCAAATGATAAGTGTTTACCATATACGTCCTATATCCGACTGACTATTTTTTCCTTTAACAAACCAGCCTGTTTTATCATTACCTACTAACGAAGATCGATCATAGCAGACGTAAGCCGAAGTTGTAATTTCTTAATCAACTCGCTATACGAACCTGCGAATTATTTATAGTCAGACCAATTAATCAACTTCCCAGAAACCACACACGAATAATCCGATCCTAGTCTGGGAACCCTTCATATACATAATATTATGTATATTGCACAGCCAGACAGAAGGCCGAACTTTGAAAAGCCATTAAGCTGCATTGCCAACTCAATTTCACGAGGCTCAACTAATTCGATTACATTTTGAAGACCGTTGACGCGGTGCTTCGTTATTTATCAATTCGACGATGTGAATTTTTTTCTGTAATCAAAAAATTTTGTATGCTGCTCAAAGTTTCGTCAAGCTTAAATCAAAAATGTGTAACATTGCATCACATTATATCTACGCTATAGCTACATATAGCCGTATAATGCTCTAATTAAATACTCTTATTTCTGCCTCTCTGACGTCTTTCTCGTCGCCACCACTATCACATTCATGAATTGGGCAGCATTTTTATTATTGCTGCACGATTGGCTGAATAGCTTCCTTAACGTCACGTCTCGTCGTCGTCGTCGTCGTCGTCGTCGCTAGTTCTCGCCTCGGCTCAGCTCTTCATCAGCACCGTAAAAGCGCCGATGGGTTTACAATGTTGCAAGAGAAATAGATTCAATATCTAAGTTGCACGCGCAACTGGTAAAATGGTGGTGAGGTATTCCACGAAGCCAAAGTTAGCTACAGCACAGCTGAGCTAGCCATGGGCAAGTTCGGTCAATATTATTTTTTGGCGCAATTACCATCAATAGATTCAACATAGCTTTCATACAATGAGTCCAAGTCGAGTACCTTATAACAAATTGTAACACCGAATGATATAAGAGCTGAAGCTATGCTTCGCTTGAGACAAATACAAGACGACTTGTAGTGTTTCTTGATTTTTTTTGTCATAAGCTAGTTTTCGAGTTAAGTGAAATTTCACCATAAAATTTTGATTAAATTCTTTTTTTTTATAAATAATTTAAACACAAAGAAATTTATGATTAAAACTTATTATTATAATTTATTTCCAATTGTTACAAATATGTCTAAGAATATGTTAAATTTTTCGTATAATAAATAACTTTTTTTTTTAGGAGAAGAGCTATGTGTGTATATACTCACGTACCTACGCGCGTTAAAAGTGTATACTTCTATGGCGTGGTACAACAATTATTATATTTAATTATTAGATATTTAGTTATTAGATAATATCGTAAGTGTTTCGGTGGTTTTTTAACATTAATTTTGGCCGCTTCGGGAAGATTCGCAGCATGCGGTTCTTTTGAGGTAATTTTTAACCACTTTTTCGCACATTTCGGGCAGTATCTCGGCCATAACTTGAGTAATGTTGGTTTTTAATGCGCCTAGAGTTCGAGGATTATTCGCATAAGCACGGTCTTTTGCGTAGCCCCACATAAAATGTAACGGTGTCAAGTCGCATGATTTTGGTGGCAAATTGACGTCGCCAAAACGTGAAATTACGCGACCAGGACACTTCTCACGCAATAAAGCCATAATTGGTTGTGTTGTGTAACTTGTTGCCCCGTTGTTGAACCACATATCGCTTAAGTCATGATCTTCAATCGCCAGCCAAAAAAATCGGTTAATTGCTGAGAACGCCGGGAAATCGATAAATTCGGATCATCTGCAAAACTTGCAGCAGCATTATTTTTGGCTGAGCGTGCATTACTATGATGCTCAGGCCTTACGACATCAGTAACGCTTCCACTCTCTTCAAATTTTTTCACAATTTTATTGATACGCAAACATAGTCGGTCGATGATGACGACCATAATCATCGCGTAATGCGCGAAAAGTGGCTACGTTAGAATCACCAGTTATGTAGTAGATAAGTTTAAATAATTTTAAAGCGTTGTTCGATTGTTAAGCGGTCCGCTATCGTAAATGTGAAACATTCAACTAATATTATGGCACTTTAAATGACAGCCGGGTTTGACAAGTGTCAAATGCTGGTGCTGCCAACTTGAAACCTCGAACCCCTATATAATGTACAAACAATGAAAAAATGTTGATGCTTTTATCACTGAATGCACAATTTTGCAACCAAAGGTATCCCTAAACGACGAACATGCTCGCCGAACTTGCTCGTGCTCGCCGCATTTTTATCGTGTATTGGCTGGTTCGCGAGCCGCTCGCAGTTGGCGAAAAATTTCGATTTTCTTGTGTTCGTGGCCTTTGATGTTCGCCGTGTAGGGCCATGTTCGCGAGTAAACCTCATTTTTGCTATGAACGTCGCCGAGTGCATATCGGGGATTAAGCACAATGTCAACAGTCAGCCACGATTTTATCGAAGAATTCATTGCGCTATTGCAAAATGAAAGTGCGGTATGGAATTCAAAGAGTGAATTTTATAAAAATAAAATTTTAAAAAATAAATCACAACCACTTGCGCTTCCCTATCACACATGTTGACGGTTTGAAGAAACAACATGAAATGAATGTTCGCCAAATGTAGGGGATAACGCAAACGAGCAAGTTCGGCGAGCATGTTCGTCCTTTAGGGCTACCTTAAGCCGCCTCACTAATTAAATTAAAAACCGTAACTCTTCCGATGGGTTTATTTCGAAAACGGTAAATAAAAAAAAAAAGAAAAGTTTTTAGGTTCAGCTAAGTGAAGAGAATTTTCGTCGTTAAAGTCGTTGAAGTGCGGAAAAAAACTGTGCTTGACAGCTTGTATGAAAACTCCTTTTTTTTTGATAGCGACGCTTTCTATCGATATCGTTTTGATGGTGTGTCTTTCCAATTATTTTGGAATAATATTCTTACAGAAACCGCATGACAGTGATGTCTTTAAATAACTTAGTGAACCAGCCTACGTTCTTAAAAACTAGAAAAACACAGAGGAGAGGAGGCAGGGATATCAAAACTAGAAATTGGCATCTGAACCTCGTCTCTTCAGATGTTGCCACATAAGGCCTTGAAAACTAAACAAAGGTAAAGCCGAAACCCAGTGTTGCCGGGAAGAAATATTTCAAGGTAGTACTGAAGCCAAAAAAGAGGAGTATTTTGAAAAAAATAGTAGTACAGACATTTTTTAGTCTTCAAACTTTAAAAAAAAAAAAATCATCAAGAAAAAAAATCAGTTACAAAAAAAAAAAACATAAATAAATAAATTATTAATTCTAAGAACAAAAATAAGTAAATATCTTTTCTATCACACAAAATCTGTGGGAGTACTTTCGGCAACACTGCCGGAACCACACCACAATTTTTTGTTTCCCTATTTACTTATTCTCTTCCCCGAACACTCTCTTATTTTTGTCACTGGAAAATATGTCTCCGAAACTGCGTGGTATATGGTGATTGATTTCGATACAACACACCACAACACATCACGAGGACAAATATGGCTCCACCCTTATTAAATACATTGAAGCGATAGCGACACACGGCTTCACAACACACCACCCGAGATAAGTGTGGATCCGGCCTAATGCGCGTCGATTTCAAGTTTCTAATGAGTTTTTCCAAGATCTGCCGGAGTGTGTCAAGGCTGGACTTTCCTTGCTTAACGCCACGCAATAAAATGAACCTACATTAGGTTTTAAACGAACGCACGTCTTCAGGCACATGTAAAATTCACCTTTTTTATGGGCATGGTTTTCTTCAAGCTGGTTATAGTTACAACGGCTATCAAAACATATGCACTTAGATTTTAAAAAAAGCTCTAATTTTTAAGAAAGTTGTACTTTAATTCCACCATAGGCTTGCAAAAATAAAAAAAAAAATTAAAACAGAGTCACACTACTGGTTCGCCTTGTTTAATTACTCAAGTCGATCTGGAAAGGTGGTTGACATCGAGCAGTGTGTTTTGAAAACCATGTGATTTCAATAGTTGGGTGTATTTATCTTGAGACCCAGTGCTCTAGCGACACACAAAGCACAGGTTTTGTTTTCTTCTTAAATTATAAATTTTCAAAACAAGACTTAGTTAGATTTTCTGTCTTAAGATTCAAAGATACAAAACACGCAAATTAACATTTAGGATTTGGGATTGCCTTTATGGAGTTTAAGACGTCGTGTCTCTGTCTGTTTAACTGGCAACTAACACTATCTTAGTTGAGTGCTCTGTTGAGTTTGCAAACTGCAACTATAACTAAGCTATTTATATTTTTGTGTTCGATAATAATTTTGATTTATCTCAGACACATTAATGCGCCAATCTAATTTGCTCGAGGTCCGTAAAATATTTAAATTTATATAAATATTTAATGTTTGGTATGATTTAGAATTGTGATACAGTTTAAATGGATTATTGCAACATTTTTACTGCATAACTCGAATTTTGATTGCAATTTCTGGTTTACCTATGTAATATGTATCATATTTACATTTTCAATTAATAATTTATTTGTAAACAAATTCTATTGACGGCTGCATTTTAAGTTTAAATACATAGAAAAAAAATGTGGGAAAAGTTTCTATAGAACCTTGCATTCCAACCTACGCATACGCCCTGATAACATTTTCAGGTTTCTTAACGTTTTATCTTTAAAATAACATGTTATTATAAAAAATTAATTTAAATTCCAACATTTCTTTTCAACAAATAGTGAAGCGGTAAATGGTTTCTATTTTTACTTGCGATATATATGTACATAGGTACTATATTGCAAGTTATGCATTCGTAAAAAAAATCGAAATCGAGATTTTGATAAAAGTTGACATTACGATGATAGAGAAGTCGAAAAAAGTGGGTCTCGCAATTCTGTCTGTCTGTCCTTTCACCTGTGGCCTGAACGGGTAGGTCGATTTTCTTTAAACTTGGTATCTAGCGTTTTTTGGACATTCCCCCCACACGTTTTTTTCATTTTTTTTAAGACCAAAAAAATCTTATTTTTCTCAAAAACGTGACAAACAAGTTTAAAAAAAAATCTATAGTTTGTTTAACAAAAATGCTACCATTTCATTAAAACAAATTTCGAAAAAATGGTTTTAAATGGTACCTCCCATAGAACCATTTTTTTTTTTTATTTTCGATTTTCTCAAAAACGGTTCAACTGATTTTGATAAATTTTTTTATAGGGAATGATTACAATAATTTTAAAAATATCGTGTACCAAATTTTTGAAAAAAATTTTTTGGATTTTGGATTTTGGAAGTTTCAATTTTTTTTTTGAGAACTTAATAATTCGAAAACGACTTGGTCGATGTTTATTAAACTTAGCACCCACCAGCTTTTTGACATTATCTAGCAGATTTTATATAAATTTTGTTCTTATAACCAAAAATAATGGTACCTCCCTTAGAAATTTTTAAAAACCGGTATTGAAAATCTCATTTTTCTCAAAAACGGCTCCTACGATTTTGATTAAAATTTTTGTGTGAACTAATATTAGAACGATCTACCACATTATTGGGAAAAAAATGTATCCATCGTTTAAAAATGGTACTTCTCATAGAACCATTTTTTGGGGTTTTCGACTATCTCATTATCTGTTGAACTAATTTTAATGAAAATCTTGACGCAAAAGCTTGAATAATATTACATATCAAAATATTCAAAAACTCAAATTTTGGATTTAAAAAAAAAAATTTCAAAATTATTTTTTGAAAATTCCATATTTCGAAAATGGGTGGATGATTTTTTTTTCATTATTCATTTTTAAACTCCGCATAATAAGTAATACAAATTGGATTACAATTTTTTTTTTCTAAAAAATATATTCAAAATTTTATGTTTAAAAAAATTAAATTTTTAAAAAACCGCTCCAACGATTTTTAAAAATTTGTACTCACAAAATTGAGATCTGTGTAAGAAATCACTTTTGCGTTGGTGTCAAATCAATTTCAAACATTTTTGTAATCAATTTATTTCAAATTTTATTGATTTTTTAACAGTTTTTCATTAATAACTTCACTGTGAGGTTAGCAGTACATAATTTTTTTTTCAACATCCACTTAAGCTAGGAATTTGGAGTAAGGCTTCTTTTTGCAGTTCCAGAAAAAAAATTGTATGTCATCGGCTAGAAAAAAATTTCATACAATATCGTAATTGATGACTTAAATTTTTTCAAATTTTTTTCTGGAACTGCAAATTTGGATACCTATTTCAAAGTGAAAGCATGTCTGGTTGTCGAAAAAACACCATGTACTGCTAACTTCACAGTCAAAACCAATAGGGTTCATATTTCATTTAACTTTAGGGATCTTTCATTTCGTTTGGGCTTGGAGCATAATTTCATTACGAACAAGCGCCCTAACTTTGGGGCATTATTTTAAATTGTGGGGTCTTATTTCCTAGTGCCTAATTTCGCGAAGCCAAAGTCTTTGTCTAAGTTTTTAAATTTAAATGTTTATTTGGTGTTTTTAAGCGGAGTTCCGGTCAAATCAAGTTCATAATGAACATTTTTTTGCCCGCAATAATTCCTGTTATTCAATATAATTAAATAAGTGAATGATCGATTGATACATGTCATGAGAAGGATATTGTATTAGTTTGTGTCTAAATCATAAATTTCGATTATTAACTATTTACCACCCTAACAGGATGTCAGCCACCTATGACATGTGAGTAAGCTTAAACAAAAAAAAAAAAAAAAAAAACTCTGCAAAATAAAACACAAAACAAAGAAAACAATCAACTATTATCGCAATTATATTAATAAAAATTTCAATTACCTAAATAATTTATTATAAACTTGTTATATCCATTCACTTCGACCTTATTATAATAACCAAGGCATATAATGTATGAAATTAATAATAAAATGTAACGCACAGTATATAATACCTCCTACCTTACAAGTGAACAGAAATCCAGTTCAAGTAAAATAAAATTTAATTTCCGGATATTATACGAGTAGAATTATTGAGATTGAGTATAAATTTATTAAACAATTCCGCCCTCATGACAATCTGGACTTTATTGGTTTGAATTGAATTTAACAAAAACCGGCTCAGGAACACTGAGAACCATAACAGAGAACAACTACATACTACAGTACTTAATATTTTTATTTAAAAAAAAAAACCTGCAGCTGGAGTGTTTTTATTTCACTTAGCAACAAAGAAGAAGGAAAACTTAAATTGGAAAGGCCATTCGACTGGGTTGAGGTTATTTTAATAGCTTGATGATTGGTGGCGGTAGATATCGGTGTTACACTCTTAAATTGTGGCAAAGCCATTTACCAATATCACCACCGTCAGATCAGTAGGTAGGTATGTACATGCGAGACCTTATGTCAAGAATGTGCTTTTAGTTTTGAGTATTTTATAGGTGGTGGATATAGAAGCAAAGGTGAGAAAAGCCTTGGGCGTTGCAAGTTGCAATCGAAGAATAATGACAAAATCCGGTTAAGTTCTTGGGAATCTTAATGGACAGCAAAGATGTGATCGATTTAATGATTGTCCCAGCCAAGGAGTAGGTGAATGTGGTGTCTATTGTCCATCGATTGTAATAGTCATTTGTAAAATTTTATTTTAGTCGATAAAACGGTGAAAGGCCAAGTCATTTTAATTTGAATGACTGGTTAGATAAATATCGATTAAAAATAATTAATCTCAGACAAAATTTGTACCAAGTTTTGAAGCAAGAAAATTAGGTACACCAATTTGTGCAATGCCACATAATGACTAGGTAATGGAAATATTATTTAAATATTGTTAAAAACAATAAAAAAACAAAACTGACTTTTTTCTTTATTATTTTTAATAATAAGATGTCAAGGCGTGGATAACCTCACATTTCAATTATTTGACATTTCCCTGGATTTGACACACTATCATTGCAGCAAAATAGAATGTTTGCTATAAGCGTGCGTCATTTATTATTTGTTTTTTTTTTTTGTCGCTGATAATGTTGTCAGTCAGTTAGAGTGACAATGCTGTCAGAAAAAAGGTGGAGTAAAGATAAATGCGTCAATGAGGGTTTGCCATTAACAAAAACCAAAAAAAAAAAAAAAAAAAAACACCACTTATTAACCTCCAATAAAAGACTAATAGGGGTATATCATCTGCCTGTAAATATTTTGATATTTAAGAAAAAAAATATAATATGGCCTTTTGCTGTAAACGAATGATATTGTTAATGATGGAAAAAATATTGACTGGGTGCAGCGCGTTATTAGAAGAAGTTAATAGCTTCATAGGATTTATGTATTTGAACTCGAGGTAAACTCCCAGCATAATGAAATTTATAGGTTCATTGTTTTTAAGGTAAGATATTTTAGTATTAAACAAGCTTAAGGTAACAAGCCTTAAATTAAATTAACAGACAATTATTATTGTTTTTTTTTACAAAATTTAAATTATGGTTACACGTTTATGTTGTTATTCATTTTATTTGATTTTTTGAAAATATAATATTGGTTTTTAGAAATATTTTCAGCTAATAATTCAAAAAGGAGGTTTTGGCTTATCGTCCGCACCTTAGTGGGTTACATACAGCTCAAATTTGCAGTATTATAATTTAATTTCTACTCTATATACTCCTTAGGTATCGAATTATTCAGAAGTATGAAGATTTTGTTCATAATGGGTTTGCAAAGAAAGCTAGAGAATCGGAAAGTAGAATTATGTATTCGCAACTTAATACTAATCAGCTTGAAAAGAATTATTTCAATAATGTGTATAGTTACAAAGAAATATCTCTAATTTTCAAAACACGATGCGAACTACTTTATCTTAATGGAAGTCCTTACAACGGAAGTTTCAACCAGTTTTGTTCATTGTGTAACCTAAAAGCAAAAGAAGACTGTTATCATTTCCTAAGTGTTTGCCCTATCTTCTCCCCACAGCGTCTTGTTTATTTCCGAAAGAGAACTTTAACCATGCAAGAAACGATCGTGATCCTGAACGAGTTCAACTGGAAAATCCTATACAAATTTATATTAGAAATTTCTAGATATAGAACGCTATTGATAACGGAATTTACATAAATTTTCTTTTAAATAATTATTAAAGAATTAAAATATATATATTATATACTTAATGTATGAAAAAAAATTTGCTAACCGAGCTGACGGCAAAGCCATAGCTTTAAATTCATTAAATTGTAAAACATATGAATTGAAATTTGAATAAATGAATATCTATATCTATCTATCTATCTACTCCTTAGGTATGTTAGGTTTAGGCAACAGGCATATTATACCAATGTTGTTTAAAAATATGATTCGTAGTAAAGTAAAATGAAGTATTGAACTGGATTCCGCACTTCAATGTTTGTGTTTCTAAAACAATATTTTTTGGTCAAATAGCTATAATTCTTAGTGGTATAGCAGACTCATATTGTTGTCATTTTATAATGGGAGTTTTCAAAAAACCCTTTAATATTTCTGATATATTTTTATAAAACATGCATTCAAATGTTTTGAGATTCAGTATTTTTTAATGTTGATGGTACAGGAAAGTTACTAAGAAATACCCATTTTGTAGAATTAAAAATTGACATTTCTTAATACTGCTGTTGTGGGGGGATCGAGCCGGTATACCTAACATGATTGAACTTAAATTCCAGGTATTTTTGATATTTTTCTAAAACAGGTCAGTTTGGAATTGGCCGAGTTGAGTTTGAAGAAATTTAAGAAAGACGGTAATTTTTTTTATATTTATTAAATAACTTCAGAAACACTTTTGAAACCTATTTCTTTTTCAAGTAAAATTATTTTAGTGAACAACTGTGATATTGTAAATTTTCTACCAACTTAATGAAATACTAATTTGGCTTTTACTATTGAATACTTTTAACAATTTTAGGCGAATGCTAAAAACCAGAATGATGATAAAATATTTATAAAAATCATGCAACTGATCTTTGGTACAAAATAAAAAATATTTTGAACTGTTTTGTATATAAAACTACCTTATCTACAACTTTAACTTAAAGAAACGAAGAAATTAAGTTCAATTGATATGAACGTTTCGAGGTCGGAAACGAGGAAGTAGAGGTTTTAATAATAATATTCGTATATATATTTTCGGTGTTAAAGTTTTATAGTTTATGGGTCTGCCACGAAATCTATAGAAAACAAAAATCTCGAAAAATGATTCACTTTTGAGAAAAAGCTTAAGATTCCCTCATATATGAGCTTATGATGTAATAACGTATTTGTTAAGCTGGAACCACACTTATGTATCTCCTGTGGTGTGTTGTGAAGTGGTGTGTCGCTATTGCTCCTCGTTTGATCTGTCGTGTTATGGTGTGTTGTGTATGAATCAATCTTTTATTTCATTTCATTTCAATATTTTTCTGTGGGAAATATGAAAGAGTGCTCGGAGAAGAGAACGCAAAAATTAAAGTTTGCAACAAAGAACTCTGATTATTGTGCACAGTCAGCGACACAATACATCACTCCACACGAGATATAGGTGTGAAGCCTGATTCACAATGTGACGAGGAAACGAGATGAGAGCATGACGTGAAACGCTGTCATCTTTTTCTCGTTATAAAATCGTTACCCAATTCACAATGCGACGAGTTTCTTGACGAGCTTTTTTTGACAACGTTAATTCATTCGGTTGTTTGCTTTCAGTGCGGTGTGCGAAAAAGGGATTCAAGTAATTTAAAGAAAAACAATAAAATAAAGAAATACATTTATAAAAACAAACAAACAATTTGAGATACGAAATGCTTGTGTTGTGATTAACAAGGCTAGCCTGGACGGTGACGGACGATGCTAGCAGAACTGAAGTATCGGTCAGGAGATAGAATATGGCATTTTCACCTGCAATTTAAATAGACACAGGTTTTGGATTATATCTTCACTTTTGATGTTCTTTCATTTTTGTTTTATTGTATTTAATTGAATTAGTTTAAAATTAAATACCTGTTCTCTATCCAGTTGAGATGCAGTGGTCTTCTGTGTTTTTGTTTTCTTTCTCTGTCACTAACTTGTCAAATGAAAAAATATTCATCTCGCCGCGTCTTTTTTTTTTCAATTTTTCGAACTCTTAGCGTGACGTGACGACGAGAAACGCTTTATTTTGTATACTCTCGTATACTTTCATTGCTTGAAATTGGTTTTACAACTGCGACGAGTTCACGTTACGCTCTCGTCTCTTTTTTCCTCGTCGCATTGTGAATCAGGCATGGTTCCGGCTTTACTGTCAAACACCGAAATGGGGAAATTCTAGAATTTACCGGTAAAAGTTATGATTTTCGGAAACATTCAAAAATGTCCGATAAATTATGAAAGTAAGCATAATTCATTCAGGACTTTTATCAACAGTTTTCTTGGATTCTAGATATTTTGGGTGCCTCACTTGACAAGCTTGACAAGTGCATCTAGTGGTAAAATACCAGACTCTAATCTTTACAAGTAGTTAAAAAGAGCTTACAAATGAATATTTTTGCTAGATTATTCGGGATTTTTGTCATTCTATATATTTGCATTTGCAATATAGTTTCGAAATTGTTCATTCCAGATAAAGTCATGATCCTTCAGATAATTAACAAATTTTGAAGCTATTTTTAATTAAAAGTTCATCGTTTAAAATAAAACGTTCAGACATTTCTCAAATCTTTTAAGGCACTTAATCTATGAAGCTAATACAAACATTTGCGGTCGTATTTATAAACGACGTTGTCTAACTTGTTATAAATAGACATGTTTAATTGTTGTCTAGGAGTAGACAACAGAATCGGTGATCTAAGTTGTGACTATAATGTGAAATTTTACTAGATTAGGTAAAACATATTTTCAAATATTTAGAAAACCGAGACACAGTCTACTGTCTTACTAGTAAAAAATCTAATACATACGGCTATTGGTGTTTATAACTAGCCGTAAAACGAACGATTGATCATGAAATTTTATATTTTATTTAACAAGCATTTTAATGAACTACCTAATTCGTCATAGATAATTCATAACTCCTCCAATTTCACATTCGATTTATAACACTTCTTTCTTATATCCTTTCCCTATTTTTTTTTGTTACAATTTTAATTGCTTGATGATCGATATCTAATCAAATAAAAAAAAAAGAAAAAATAATTTCGTTTAACACTTCTTCTTCTTTCATAATAACCAAAAGTTTTGATTGAACTTTTTGTATATTTTTTGCCTCAAGGCAGCCAAAAAATATGATTTATTTTCACTGATGTAAAGTGGATCAACCATAAGATCTCTTTACGGAAATACCTCTACCGAAGAGAAGTTTAAAGTCCCACCCAAATGTGAACCCCATCGGGTGCTCACTTCACTTATCCAACAGAAGATATTTTATATACATTTATATACTTTTACTTTGTGATTTTAGTTCGCCCTCCGCATCGCCGCCGCCGCCGTGCAATATTGTTTCCAATAAAAAAATTCCAATTTGCTCAATTCACTTTTTTACGAGTATGATAGAAAATAAATGTTAGTTTTGTTATTCTCATATTATGAAATTTGCCCTGATCCCAATAATGAAATTTCTAAGTTGGTATGCGGGGTAACTGTTGGTTTCGGAAAAAAAATTATGATTCGAGTCGAGTATTTGAAATATTTATTTAAATAAGTTTGTATTGACATAGGGTCATAAAACGCTAAATCCATTTGAATTTTTTTTTTTATTTGATGAGCAATTATTTTCATTCAGAGCAACAACGTGCGACGTATGCTTTAATTTTTTATTGTTTATCTATATAAGCTTAATAGTTACTTGAAAATATTTTCGATATACAAACAAATAGAAATCAAAACGAGGGCGCGAAATTGTCGATTGGTTTGGGGCGATAAATCGATCAAAATTCGATTACAATGAATCCAAAGTGTGATGAAAGGGAAGGCGAATAATTCGTTTTTTTTGTAAGATCGCGGTGCATTTCCTCATCGAGTAAATTTTGGTCATGGTAATCATAAGTAAACCAAAAAAAAAACCTTTTGCGTTAAGATAGAAAAGTTTAATAATTTATATAAATTTGAAGTAAGAAGGCATATCAGGTAACGCCCCGCCCAGTTATCGTCAAAAAAATGTACTTGAGTTAAAAGAAAGAAAATAATTCGAAGGTGTTGGTCTTTTAATTAAAAATTGGTCTTTAAAGATTTTCTTTTGTTCATAATAATAATTTAAAGAAGGAAAAGTCGTCAGGTGTAGCTGTTGGCTGATGTTAAATTTGCTGGAAAAACTTATCTTTTATGATAATATAGGTATGTACTTTGCCTTGAAGTTTAAAGAAATATAAGTTCGAATTCGAAATGTCAACGGGAAACACTCGATACTTTGTTTTCATTAGACCTAAGGCAAACGGGTAATTTCGTTGAAAATTTCCAAACTCAATTCCAAATCATTTCATTTTCCATAAAAATTCACAATTTTAAATGAGGTTTGCGTCATTACCCGATTTCCGCTCAAATGAAAACGTAATATAATAAGTCAGGGTTTTCGGTAGTAAGAAATAAAACCTTTATGAACTCATTTGCATGCAATGTAATTTGACACTGTTGCTTGATAGACAGGAGACAAATAACCTATATTTTGAAGAATACAAAATTTTGAATTTTAACTGCCATCGGGTTAGGCTTCGGCCATGCAATGAGCGACGAGCGATTGAGCGACGCAAAAAAATTAAAAAACATGAAAACGTATGGAGGTGGCCACATAAACCTGAGAGACTTGCTTTTTTTAAGCGACAGAGCGACGTCGCTCTGCAATCAAATCTGTTTTAATTTTTCTTTCGATCGCTGAGCGACGAAGTAATAAAATGGACAAAATAAACACAGACAGTCGTATTTATTAGATTTCCTTAGAACACTCTTGGACAGTTGTCCAGCTGGCCATTGTCTAAATAGTTGGACATCTCCTTATTTATAAACGCATTCCAACAGTGGCCTACAAATGTTCTCATACACTCAATTACATCCCTGTAATCTGTCAATTTCGTGTGCATTTGGATACGTTCAATGAACATTTCGTTCATTTGAAGATTATTTTTCTAGTTTTTGTTCATTGAACGTACCCACTTTAGAATAGGTTTGGGCAACCAATTTCAGTGTCTAAGTTAGACACTCGATGGACCATGATTATAAATAAGGTTTTGGATTCGGACAGCTGTCCAAAGTTAGACATACTTTGGAATGGGATTATAAATACGACTGAGAAAGTTTAATTTCAGCTGTCCAAAGCCGTCCAGTGCTATGGCAGGACACCCACTAGGACTATAAAAATAAAAATGTCACCGATAAAGAGTGAAAAGAAGTTGGACAAATTTGTAATTGTTCTGGTAAGTTTTTATTTAATTAATCTAAAAAAAAAAATTTTGTTCCATTGTTCAATGTCCAAATTCAAAAAAAAATTGTGTTAGCTCATTTCTTATATTCAACGCACTACGTGTGCTTCTGTTTCTGTGCTTTCTGATTTTGATAAAAATGATGAAATTCACCATAATTTGCCCTTTCACTATCTACGTGTTCTCGATCTTATAATAGATCTATAAATATGAAGTCGACTTTCAGCTAAAAAGCTACGACGAACCGCACTTACGATGGCATTTTCACAACTAATCGCCACAAATGGCCACCGAATACCCATCTCTCAGATTCGTCACTCACTAAGCGCCTCATCGCTCAGTCGCTCATTGCGTGGCCGAAACCTAAGTGGTTAGTGTCAAACTGAACTTTTTTCAACTCGAGTTGAAATTTAAACAAACCGAGTTGATGTAAAATCAGTGAGTTCTATTTATGTTTTGTTTTTAAATAATAACACTTATATGAGTTTGACGGATTACCAACTTTCAACCATAATCTAATTTAACTCTTCGATCCTGTATATAAACTTTGACAAAAATTCGGATCCTAATTTTAAGATATGTGTTATTAAATGAACCTTCAATGAAATGACACTTTGGCTTGTGAAAGATACTTACATAACAGTCGAACTTTATTTTGATGCATATGACGTTGTTCACGATGGACTATCTCCTCTGATTTATTTTTGACGTCACTGTACTTTATCTCACTCAGATGTTCAAGAAAGGCAGGATTTTTAAAATTTTTTTAAGAACTTGTGGATTTTTTTTAACATGTGTTTGTATTTTTTCTTTGACACTTATAGGAAAGAATCAATTTTTGTTTCATATGGAAACACGTTTTTTTGAAAGATGTCTATTAAATGCTTTAACGAGTACAAATTTGTGTTTTGTTTAAACGACTGCTAAACGTCAGAGTGGGTCAGTTGTGTTCATATTAGTTTGTGTCTGAAAAAACTTCTAGGATTAAGTTAAAATAAGTCGGTTGAGTTAATACAATGATGTGAACATCGGAAACGGAAAGCACTAAATCGAGGTTTTGATCCATTGACAATAGCCGCATTTTATTATCTACGGATCTGGATCAGGAACATTTTTTAGCACGTCATACAACAAAAAACTAGAACATAAGTTCTTTTTTTCGCTTCAGTTTTGAAAATCGGTAGGGTAATGTAAAATGCAATGACAGACAGACAGTATTTAACATGAAAAATAAACAAACGATAAGAAAAAAAAGATGAGCATACAATACCAATACAATACGAATTTTGTTGAAATGTAAATATGATAGGTAATATTTAGCTATGAGTTTTGCCGGCACCTGTACGCGTTCTGATATGCGAGTCTTAAGTTCGAACTGTCAACCGTACAGAATTCTTTTATTTCATTTGCTAGAGGACTCTGATTTCTGAAATAGAAGCTGACCAAATGTGTTTCATGCCTAATTCACAATACGACGAGGAAACGAGACGAGAGCGTGACGTGAACTCGTCGCAGTTCTCAAACCAATTTCAAGCAATGAAAGTATATACCAGAATATACATAATAAAGCGTTCGTCACGTCACGCCAAGAGTTCGAACTTCGAAGAATTGAAAAAAGACGCACCGAGACGACAATTTTCTTCATTTCACAAGTTAGTGACAGAGAAAGAAAACAAAAACACAGAAGACCACTGCATCTCAACTGGATAGAGAATAGGTATTTATCTTTTAATTTTAAACTAATTCATTTAAATACAATAAAAGAAAAATGAAAGAACACCAAAAATGAAGAACTAATCCAAAACCTGTGTCTATTTTAATTGCAAAGCCTAATTGGGCTTTTCCAAAAACAATGTCTATAACTTTATTATATTTGGCGGTTCTAGTTGGGGAGAAAACAATGAAAAACAAACAAATATACTTACATACAAACACATTTCCAAAGGCGCGACTTGTGTGCACATTGTGATTTGTCGTTGTGAATGTAAGTGCATTTATTTGTATTGCATTGTTTTCTCCCCAATTAGGGCTATTTTTTTGTTGTTCTTGTTTCGCATTGTCAAATTGACGTATGGGTGAAAAAATCCAATACTTCAGTTCTGCATCCAGGCTCGCCTTGTTGATAACAACACGAGCATTTCTTTTCTCAAATTGTTTTTCTTTTTTCTTTTTTTTTTTTTTTAAATCACTTGAATCACTTTTTCGCACACAGCATTGAAAGCAAACAACCGAATGAATTAACGTTGTCAAAAAAAACTCGTCCCATTGCGAATTGGAGATCGATTTTATAACGAGAGAAAGATGACAGCGTTTCACGTCACGTTCTCGTCTCGTCGCATTGTAAATAAGGCTTCATATACTTTGTACAGTACTTATGTCATTCAGTCATTGGTAGGCGATAAAAGCTTTCCAAATTTTGATTTCAAATTCATCTTTATAAATAAAAAAAGAACAGGACATCTCATGTTTCTAACTTAACTCTGTAACTAAAAAAATATTTCTTTGAATTCATGTTTTATAAGTTAACATTGGTTTATTAAGGAAAAAAAATACTGATAATGCCAGTCGATTTTATAAAATTATTTGTCACTTTAATTTCCTTCAAGTTAAACCTATAAAAAGTTATAAAATTTCAAGGATAGGTACAGAGGTACATACATAATCTACTTTCAAAAATTCTTATCTTCCTTAACAATATTTTATTCATAATAAATCACTCAAAAAGTTCGAGATCCAATCTTTACCGTCGCGTTTTTTGTATGAAACTTTTGTACTTAAATTAAAAATCTTTACAAAAAAGATAGGTAATTGATTTCGAGTAGACTATGCGAAAAAGTGATCTCCATTTGCAGGTCTTATCGTTGTCGGGAATCAAAATTAATATATTTTCCGTTCGAAAGCATTAGGTCACAATATTTATTGATTTAGCCGCACGCTACATGCTGAATTCTACACGCCATCACATAGTGCCAAAAAGACAAGCCGGTGGAGACGGGGAACGTCTTGTTCCATGAAAAATATTTAACCAAATAAAATGGGCATAGCAAAAGATATTAACTTCTTCACCAAGTGAATTTTCGGTCAAATAAAAATAAAAAATTACCATAAAAATAGAGTGTTAGTACTTTTGAATTCCTAAACTCGTGTCACTATTACAACCTTATCTGGGAGGAGTGCATGAGCAATATGGACATTGTGAACCAATATACCATTCTCTGAAACTGATGGTGGCACGATTTTGTGTGCTTCAACTTATATATATGTGAAGCCCAAACGACCGACCTTACGAACAATCGGCGAGTTGTTGCCTAGAGGCGATCTCAAAAAGAAGCTAAGCTGGCCAAGCGACAGCTGGACGCAATCTATTTCATGAGATTTTTTTTTTTTTGTTTTATTCCAGATTACAAAAAAACGATAAGATTAACTACTTTTTTGTAATTGGGAGTTCACAGTTTGTCTATGTAACTCCACAATGCTGTACAGAAGGAACGCAGTTGTTACTTCATATCTAAAATAATAGTTGATACACCTTTGAAATGCTTGTAATGATTTCGATTATGTAATAAATTGTGTGATGTGAGATAATTCGTCGAGAGCAAATAGATAGATAAACTTTTTTAGTTAATGGAATTTAATTGATGTTGAATGGTTTTAGGAATATAAGCTACCAACCCTCCTTGAAGATCTTAATAGCGACGTAAACTTTGACTTTCTTCGCCTTTAGGGACGGAATTGTATCGTACAGTTGGGTGTTGCAATCTAGTGCAGCTTTATATAACATTGTTGACCTTTACACTAGCCTTTACCTTTACCAATCAAGTATGAACAGAACATATGTACATAAGACGTAAAAGTAAAAGGGTTTGGCAAATAAGTTTGGTATATTTTGATAAACCTATGGATTTGCCGCCATTATTGATTAAAGTGTATTTTAAATTAATATTTAATCCTTCCTTAACAGCAATTTAATCCACTTTCGTCCGTGTGCGCAGCCAATTTGTAATGCACCTTGGATTCAAATGCTGACAGCTGAAGTATATAAATTTATTTTTTATGTGATGGTGGGGTCAATGTAAACATACGCACGTTTTCGCACATTTTTACCGTGAAATTAAAAATGAAAAGTCAAAGTAGACGAACAGTTTCAAGAAATATGTCATTCAAGGCCAGGCCAGGTTTCTAAAGTGTGTACCATGGGCCCATACAACTGTAACGATTCTCACTTTAGAAATCAAACTGTTGCGAAACTAAAAGTTTTGTCTATTAATTGTATAATCTTTATTTAATAAAATGTTGGTTTATTTTGATTATATTACTATATTAAAAAAAATAATAAAAACAAAAAATGTATAAATAATGTTCCTACAGCGTTGCAGTGGTTTATCTGGTTTTTTAGGCAAAATGCTCGTTAGTGCAGCTTTGAGATAATTTTACCTCAAAAAATTAATCAAAGTTATGAACTTTAAATGTAAAAGTTCTAAAATTTCCCCTCCCACGTAAACGGGAGAAAATAGGTTACGTTTTTCCAAAACGCTATTGTTTATACATTTTGTAAATTGTAACAGACTGGACTGTCCTTTTTGTTTTATTGCTTGGATTATTTTTTTTTATATTTAATTATAAAAAGTACCAACATACACGGGAAATCGCACATGCAATAACCCACGAATTTCCAACTCATAAAGCAACAACAAAATACTAAACTAGTTTAAATGGTCAAAGTGTAAAAGTAAAGTAAAAAAGTCATGATTAAAGATTAAACTATTCATATCGCATAAAAGTATATGAATGTCAAATTACTTTGGCTTGGAATTTGTTTACCTACCTAGATTTAAATAGAGTAATTTAATTTCTATGTCTTATGTTAGTAAGAGGTGCTTGTGTTTATTATAGTTTTATTATTGTTTAACAACAAAGAATTGTGGGGTAACTATATTAGTAGGTTTATTCAATTTAAATTTCTTCACATCTCTTCGAAAGTGGTTTAAAAAGGGAAATTTGTAATTAAGGTTTATACTTTCTTGCATTTTAAAACTGGTTCAAATTCAGACTCACTTAACAGGTACACACTTCATGATTATTTTCAGAGGTACCTACAGTTTTTGGTTATGTGAAAAGTATTCCTTTTAGTATGTTTGCCTATAGTGTATGCTTTGGCTTATACTTTTTTAGGTCAAGCTTAATGAAACAATACATTTGTGTGTATATAGTTCACATATACTAAATCTGTAGAGAATAATTTGAAAACTAATCCAATCATATTTTGGAACCGTTAGAGACTCGCAGTTATCTATTCATCAACATGAAATAATACGTCAGAAAATAAATAAATCTTTTCAGTATCTAGATGGTGCCGATCCAGACGTATTTCTTAAAAGAAGAAACTAAAAAAGTACTTTGGCAAGACACAGCCCCTTCATCAACAAGGTACTGCAGGCCTATTAAATTGAGTTTTACAAAAGAATCAACCGAATTAATCAAACATGAAGTAGATTTAATTCAACAGCAAATTAAGATAAATCATGATCGACGGCAAAATATGTACAGCTTTATCATCTATAACGGCTTCATCACAGACCTGTTACTGAAATGAACAACCCAGCCAATCTTTCGATAAAGTCTGTGGACCAACTAGCAATGTCCTTCGGATTAAGTCCGCTTCACTCTTGGATCCGATTTATGGAATGGGTGCTTCACATCGCGTACAGACGGGAAATAAATGCTTCACAGGGAAGAGACCAAAATGCTAAAGAAAAGGTTAAAGCCAGAAAAAAATTAATCCAAGATAGATTTAGAAGTGAAACTGGCTTATTGGTCGATATGCCAACTCAACAGTCCAGCAATACTTACGATGGGAACACGGCTTAACGATTCCTTAAAAACTGCCGAAATTACAGGAATTGGCGAAGAAATGATCAAAAAGTTGCATATCATCTTAGAAGCTCTTGGGTCAGGGTTCCCAACTGACTTGAATGCTTTCGAGAATTTTGCAGCAGAAACAAGGGAACTGTATCTAAAAAATTATGGCTGGTATGCAAGTTAGTGTACAATAAATTTAAAAAATTGAACAAAAACATTTATTTCTGAGCGTTATTAATTTAATCTAAAGCTAAATGAGGGAAATGTCACACTGTGGGACGGTGCAGGACAAATTCTATTATTTTATATTTCCATTAAAACGATGAATAAATCAAAGAATGGAATTACTTTTGCCTCGTCCCAACTAGACTTTGTTTAAAAAGAAACTGATGATGTTAATACGATTCAAAAAAGGTCAAAACCTTTTCTATGATGCTACTAAATCTGCAGGGACGTTGCAAAATAAATTCAATTGGTTGAAAAAAATCGGGTTGATGTTGTTTTTGAAATTTAATTTTCAACATCTATTTAATAAACATTGCTGAAACGAATATTATTTAAAAAAATTGATACCGAATTTATATTTTTTAACATTAGAAATGTTTAAACGGAGGCATACAATATAAAAAAATCAAAAAAATATGAAACGCCTAGTAGACAAAGGGGCGAAACGTGAGGGGAATAAACAAAATAAACAAAATCAACAAAATCAACAAAATAAAAAAAATAAACAAACTAAACAAAATAAACAAAATTATTTCGTTCATGCTTTGTTGTTACTAGTTTGAGGAAACAGAAAACGAAGAAGATGATAAAACGGACAGAAAAAAAGGAGAAATGTTCGTAGGAAAAAAATGGGTATGTTTTTGATGATGATTTTTGCGAAATCCGAAAAATATCCGATTTGCGTTTACTTAAATGCTTATATCTTTCGATCCAATTATCCGATTTTCATTATTAAGGTATATAATTAAAGGAAAAATGACTGGCGTGTTAGAGCCAAAAAATTTCAAAATCATTCAAAATTTTATACTAAAAACATGAAAATAAATATCGGACAAATAATTTAATTCAACGAGGAAGTTGATTAAAAAAAAAAGCATTAAAATACTTTCAACCACCAATTGGCGAGAGGAATATAGTATTCTAAAGCCGGCGGCGGCGGAGTTTGTGCAATAAAAAACCACAATCGTGGCAAATTTGCTTCGCGTCGGAAAAAAAATGCTAAATGTTCATATGTACCTAAATTTGTAGTCGGTATAATAATTGTAAAGATACATTGTGTTTGGTTTGGCTTGCTTATAACTTCGGTTCTAATAATCCGTTCATTAAGGTCTTAAAATTTAGCTAGAATATCGGACTACATTTTTTGTAACGGGTGATTTTTTAAGAGGTTTAGAACTTTTAAAAAAAAAAAAACACAAAAAATTCGAAAAAATGAATGAAATATTTATTTGAATCGATAGTTTGAACCTTGCAATTTAATGTTTAAAGATAATTTCATGCAAATGTTGACCGCGGCTGCGTCTCAGGTAGCCCATCCGCTGAGTCCAATTTTGGCATACTCTTTCACACATATCGGCCGGTATCTCACGAATGAATGCATGGATGTTGGCTTCCAGTGCGTCAATCGAAGCGGGCTTGTCCCTATAGACATTAGCCTTGACATACCCCCACAAAAAATAATCTAATGGTGTCAAATCGCACGATCTAGGCGGCCAATTGACCGGCCCGAAACGTGAAATTAACTGTTCACCAAACTCGCCTCGCAATTGCGCCATTGTTTCGCGTGCTGTGTGGCATGTGGCACCGTCTTGTTGAAACCACATATCATGCAAGTCAAGAACTTCCATTTCGGGCAAAAAAAAGTTTGTTATCATCGCTCGGTAGCGTTCACCATTGACAGTAACGCTGCGATTCGCATCATCTTTGAAGAAATATGGCCCAATAATGCCGCCGGCCCATAAACCGCACCAAACAGTGGCTTTTTCGGGATGCATTGGTAGCTGTTGCAATGCTTCTGGCTGATCTTCACTCCAAATGCGGCAATTTTGCTTATTTACGTACCCATTCAACCAAAAATGAGCCTCATCGCTGAACACAATTTTTCGATAAACAACATTTCGAACCGAGCACGAATTTTGATAGTAAAATTCAATAATTTGCAAGCGTTGTTCATTTGTAAGACGATCCATGGTTAAATTGCAAACCAAACTGAAGCTGTTTGACAGTGACACAAGGTACTAAACACACGTCAGCTGTCAAAACCAGTGTTGCCAAAACCAAACCAGCTTAAAAATCACCCGTTATTATATCATTGCACAGTCACATAAAACTATATATGAAAAACCCTATTAAATTGCGTATTTAATAGAAACAAAAATTTAATACAAAACAATAATTTTTTAAACTACATGTATTTGACCCTTTTTAGGAAAGTTATGATGTTGGTACCTATGTTCAGAAAAGTTGCTCAACATTTAAATTTGACATTCAATGTACATACATAAATACATAAAGCTTTTTTCATTTCTAATGTTCCTCAACTATGCTGGAATGGCAAATCGGGTAAATTTTTTAAATTTATGTTAGTAGGTACCTACCTAGATATATAATAATAAGGAAAATAATAACAAAATATTCTTTTTTAGTTCCCCGTAGGCGAAGAATGGCAACAAATCCTTCAGAGATTTGAATCACGTTTGCAGTGCCCGCTGTATGGCAATTGGCAAGTAAGTGGGTTTCAGATCATCAAAAACGGAAGGGGCTTTGTACTTAATTACAAAGGCTTCAACAGTGTCGTCTTATTGCCGATTATAAATTAACCTTTGTCGATATCGGCTGCAGCTAACATGTTACCGACGGTCTCGCTTTCTCGTCGCATTGTGAATCAGGCATGAATCTTTTAAAAGAAAGGGTGAATATGAACAAAACAATGCAACAATACCAAGAGTGACAGAAATTGTTATTTTTTGAAATTTTTAAGGGGATATTAATATTAATGCAGTTATTAAGGATGGTATAAAATTTAGTAACTGCTTCGTCAATATTACTAGACATTGATATACTATTTATACCGGATCTAGTTAATTCTTCGGAGAGCAACCGAAAATTAGCTTTTTTGAAGTTAAAAGTAAATGAGCTATCATATTCGTTGCTGTTTTCAAAAATATGATTGCTCAAGTCAAGAAGTATGTCCAAAGGAGGATGAAGCTCAGATTGTAACGAAGTTAAAGAAGCTTCTTGACAGGATTCATCTTCAGAAGGAACCCACTCTATATGCGGTAGATTAAAATCTCCCAAAAGTAAAATTTTGCTATTAGAGCAAGACAAGTCAATTACAAAATCTAGGGCCATAGAGAGTTCGTCAAAAACTGCGTCCGAACTTTTGGGCGGAATATATGCATTAAGTAAATAAATGAATTGGGACTGTAAAGTTATCTTTATACAAATTAACTCGATAGATAGACTGAAAGGGAATACAACAGAAGAAGATATAATTTTATTGCGAACTGCAATCAGAACACCACCTCCCACCTCTTTTGGTTTATCATCATGACGATCTTTCCTGTTAACTAGGAACTCTTGATTAAAAAGTTCAGTGTCTAAGAAACTTGAATTTAGCCAAGTTTCAGTCAAAACAAAAACATCATGAGAAAACACTTAAGAGTTGATGAAGATGTCAGCAGTTTTACTGCGGAGCCCTCTTACATTTTGGTATAAGAGGGTGATCCTACTTAGTTTTTTGCAGATGAATTATTAGGTAAGTTAGGGGCGAGTCTATTTTTACGTACAGTAGAAAATTCTTTAATAAGAACTTCATAAGGCCAAATATTTTTATTACAAATGGACTCGAAGTAAGATGAATGCGTTACTATTTTAAAAGATGAAACAAAACTATTAACTTTGCTAATTTTAGTACACTTAATAGAAGAACTCGTTGGAATGCTTTTATTAGCGATTAAGTGGGAAACGATATCATCTGGACCAATTTCTGGCTCTAAGCGAGAAATAAAAATATATTTAGGCTTAGAAACACCTTTAATAGGCCTATGATCGGTAACTCTATCAGATATAGAAACTATATCCATACGAGGAACTGGACATGGGACGGAATCTTAATTCAAAATTTGAATCGAACAAGGAATTTTATCGGAATTATGGGGACTAGTATTTGTACGCATAGGGGGTGGACCGGAGTTTTTTACAACTGTGTGATCCCTACCTCTTTTATTGCTCTTTTTGGCAATGGATACGTTTACAGTACGTGCAGTTGAGCATGACTGGGCAAGCAGAATTAGCTGGTAGAGGCACAAGAGGAAGAGGTTCCTGTATTAGATCATCAGTTGACGTTCCGATATCGACAGGATCGTTTGGTAGAGTTAACGAAGTAAAATTTGAGACCGCTTTGTTGAAACTTATAAGAAGTTCTTCAAAGCCTTTGGAAAGTTTAGTTATGTCCATTTTGAAATGAGACATTTTGAAAGCCAGTTGCGATAAAGAGAGTTTACGGCAATCGGTGCAATACCAATACGCGAATTTAGAATTTGTTATTTTCTCAATAAACGCATTAGTTGAACCGATGCATTTGGCGTGGTATAAATTCCCACATGGACCAAAACAGGCAAAAATTGGGGTATAATTTGAACCTTCGGAACAATTTTTCGCGGAGCAGACCATTTCAAGAAGAAAAGATTGAAAATTAAAAAAAAAAAAAAAAAAGTTATTAGGCTATAACCATGATTCGAACCCACACTACGAAGATTTAAACGCCGCGCCGAGTGTTTTTTTTTTTCATTTTAAATTCATTTTTATTTTTTTCCAAAAAACTTACAACTAACTTAAAGCTAGACAAAAATTCATAAAAACTAGCCTACTTATCAATAACTTAAACTAACTTACTGGCCCTATGCGGGCGCTCTAAGTTAAACTATATATATATCTTAATACTAATGCCTTTCGGCCTAAAAACTATTTTAATACTAAAAATTTATTCGGACCACATGCCCCTAGAAATTACATGCGAAATAGCAACAAGTGTTAACGAAAGAGGCACGAGACAATTAAATCTACTGCCAAAGTTATTTTGGAACGATAAAATGTTTAATACTTACCAGCAAATCATGAACGTGGAACTTGAAAAGCTAAAGACTCGTAATATAGCAGGCGATATTGATGTCTTGACAGATATCATCAAAAAAGCTACTCCACGGAGCGCATCATCGGTAGTCAAAACTGTCTTCAAGCAAAAGTGGTTTGATAGGGAATGTTTGAAAGCAAGAGACAAATCGTTCAAACTTTTAAAATTGTTAAGATCAAATAGCGCGAATATTTTCAAACTTCTCTACAATGAAGCCAACAAGTATTTTAAACAAATTTGTACAGAAAAAAAGATGGCATATAAACAACAAAATATAAGTCTGATAAATAACACCCGATCCTCAGCAGAATTCTGGAAAGCTGTTAAATATGTTAATGGACGGACGAACACCATCGCTACCTCTTTAAAAGCTCCTCTGCTAAGAACCCATTTTAGTAGTCTACTCAACTCTCCACTTACGTCACCACTTTTTCAATACGCAGCCCCGTTAATCGTCGATGACAATTTAGATGCACCTTTCACGCTGCAAGAAATTCAAGTTGCTATCACTAACTCCAAACTAAACAAAGCCCCTGGAAATGATCGAATTCCCTTTGAATTCTACAGGAATTCCACAAATGAGTTCAAAAATTCACTACTGACCGAATTCAATAGAATCTTCGAAACAGCTGAAGTCCCAGAAAGTTTCAAAAAATCAATTATTTTCCCACTGCATAAAAAAGGAGACCTCAAAAACCCATCAAACTACAGAGGAATATCCTTCTTAAACACCTCAGCCAAGTTGTTTGCAGCCTTGATATATAAAAGGATATCTCAGTGGGCTCATGAAAAAAATATACTTTCTGAATTCCAAGCGGGTTTTAGAAAAGGCTACTCAACAATCGACCAAATATTTACACTTGTCAACATTGTGGATTCATATAAAAAGAAACAAAAAAAATTGTACGCCTTCTTTGTTGATTTTCGCGCTGCATTTGATACGATATCGCGAGAAGCACTTTTCTACAAGCTTTATAAAATCGGACTATCTAGCAAAGTAATACGCACTCTGAGAGCTTTGTATGAGAATAATTTTGCATTTGTGTGGGACGGTGACTCAACCTCCGAAGAATTTGAAACATCTATGGGTGTTAAGCAGGGATGTATACTCAGTGCATTATTATTCATACTTTTTATCAATGATATAACTGACGCGGTAAGAGGGGGAATCACTTACTCTGGGGTGCAAATTTCAGCATTAATGTATGCGGACGACATTGTCTTTCTTTGTGAAACTGTGGATGGTATGCAGATGATGATGAACAGGCTCAGTGAGTATTGCAGTTGCTGGAATCTATCTGTTAACCTAGAAAAATCTAAAATCATGGTGTTCAGGAATGGAGGTGGACGATACTCACACTTTGAAAAATGGAATTTCAGTGGAGACGATGTCGAGATCGTTCGAAAATACAAATACCTTGGTATTCTAATATCCGCTAACTTAAGTATGAGCGCACATTTAGATGAAAAATTATCCGATTCAAAACGAGCTATCTCTTCGGTCTGGAAAAATTGCTTCAATAACAAATATGTGTCCCATAGCTCGAAACATAAGCTGTTTCATACAACTGCTGCCTCAGTCATGCTCTATGGGGCGCAAGTCTGGGGTTATTGCTTATTCGAATCGGTTGAAAAATTCCTCCGTTACTTCTTGAAGAGAATATTTCAGCTACCAAAGAATACTCCAAATTACATGCTGCATATGGAAACTGGCACACCACCCTTATTTTTATATACGTTGGAAATGCATTTCAACTATATAATAAAAGTAATGGAAATGGAAGATATAAGACTACCGAAAATAATATTGAAAAACATAATAAGAACAAGAGGAAGTATGGTACAAGAGTGGCAGAAGATAGCATCAGATTGTGGAGTAGACTTCGATATCGCGGCGAACGAGCAACCTACCTCATTCAGAAGTAAATTTAACTTAATGCTGGAGAGCTTAGGTCGAACGCTATATGATAGATACTCGGAAGAAGCTAAATCCTCACTGTTTAGGTGTTACTACAGCCAATTGAATCACCGTTTATTGGACACAACCTACTTTCTTAACTCTTATTCTGTTCATAAAATCAGCACTATTTTTAAAATAAGAGGAGAGATTCTAAATCTAAACTTTGTTCCCCACCGCCCCGACCTACCAATTCTATGTTCAATTTGTAATATGAACACGAGAGAGGATACCCTGCATTTTCTTGCTATTTGTCCGATTCTTAAGGAATTCCGATCCAAGTTTTTTGGAAAACCCACTTTGGATGCATCTGAAGCCTTTAGCATTTTAAACGGTGAACAAGGTTGGGAAGTTCTATACAAATTCACAACAGCTGCACTTCGATACAGGAACCGTATTATAGTGGGAGATTTTTAAGAAAAAAAAAAAAAAAAAAAAAAAATTTCATGTTAAGCAAATATCAATGATGTTATTGAAATAATTGTCAACCTGGTAGACGGCCAAAGGCCAAACCAATTAGGCTTTTTATAAAACATTGTAATACTTGAACTGAAATAAAAGTCTTTAACTAACTAACTAACTAACTACTAAAAATCTTTATTGTTTAAATTTCACCAAGAAAGATGGATAAAAAAACTTGGTAACAGTATCATGTGCCGCGCCGAGTGTCTACTACCTGCGCCACCGGTTATGTTTAAAATTTGGCAGAAAATATTAAATCAATTACGAAAATAGTATTTTAAGCTGAGTGAAAGAGGATAAAACTAAATATTGAACGAAACTGAAAGCTTAGGTTGCACAAAAAAAAAAAATAAATGGGGGAAATTATGAATAGTTAAAAACACAAACACATAAATAATGAGACAAAAAAAAAAAAAGTCAAACAAATTCAAGTTCACTCATATAGAGGAACATAATATATAAATTAGAAGGGGAAAAAAGAAGAAAAGAATCTCACCAAGCACAAAACATATAATTGAATTAATTTTATCAGAACTAATAAAAAATACTACTGAATGAATGAATAAAAAAATTTAAAACTGTCACTTATGAAGTGAAACAAAACGTAAAAACTAATTATTATTGACAAAAAACGTAAAAAAAAAAACAATTAACACAGAGCGATATTAATACGAACTAGCTTAAACAAACCGGTGCTGTCCACTGAAGCTGTCAAACGTCAAAATAATCTTTACGTCAGTTGGATTTAAACTCTTTCTAAGTAAATGTTTTTAATTTTGATTTGCATAATTCTAAACAAATTTAATTTATTTTGAATTGATACCTATGCATCTTAGAAATGTGATGTATGTACATACATATCTACATATTATGTACCTACGTAATTATTTTAAACTATTTTAATTTATTAATACTTTAAACAACTGAAGTATTTTTTTTACAATTATTTTCTTAAAAGAAATATTGTGTTTTATTTCAGTTTAGTACTCTTTTTTGGTCCTAGTTTCTCCAAGAAAATTTACGATTTTAAATCACGACAGTGTGGCGGAAGGACTGAAATGTCGCCGCCGCCGGCCGAAGGTCTTGGGTTTGATCCCAGTCCATAACAGATACTACTTCTTGCGAAAAATCGTGGATCCTTATTAAGCTTTCAATCCACTTGGAGTATGGACGAACTAAAAATAACAGACTTTGAACCATTTTCCCATTATACGAGGATGAACTTTTGGCCTCCAGCCAGGATGCCGTTAAAGGTACTGAAAGTTCCAGTACATCAGTACTGAGTACTGAAAGTTCCAGTATTCTTGGGGAACCTACTACCCAAGAGAGTATAGTCAATATAATCATCATGCCATAATACCCTGTTAGGTAGGCCTCCTTTACTCTTGACAACATTGCCAAGAACGAGGAAGCTGGAACTGTTCTTCAAAGAGATCTTGTCGATAAATTTAAGTATCAGAAGCTTGTTGAAAAATACAAAGATCATCTGGCTACTCAACAGAAGGCCGTCAAGCGTAACAGATCTCGAGATGAGGTCAAACAAAACAACCCTCAAAGAAAAATAAGCTTGACTGTCCGAAAAAGACGAAAGAAACTCTATGGATGCCGAGGTATCGGAGATATTGTTTTCTTACACCATTTCAGCTAACGAGGGTCCAGCATCCCTAAGATTAGTAATGAATGGGATATGTTGATGCTCAAGCTTATTCCAGCTTAGGCAATCCCTTTACACAACCAAAGGCTCACATTTAGTTGCCTCGTGGGCATCAAGCCAAGCCGATAGGACTTAATCCAAGGTTTGGTCGCTGGTTTCGATGCATGACTGGTCAGTTATTAAGACTGAGGAACCGCAAAGGAGCGGCCCTTTTTACTTTCTGAATATTAGTGAGCAGAGAATGGATCCTGGACAGTCTTTGCACTGGAGGCCTTGGAATAATTGATGTCGACACATTTTTCGGGTTGTGAGGACTGCAACCCCGAACCTCTTCTAACTCATAGCATCCAGTTAGCTCGTGTAGACATGTAAACAAGTCTGAATAATTTTTTAGCATTTAAGTCATTCTGTTTATAAGATCATATCCGATATTTGACAATGAATGTGTGTCTTATTATTTGTACATAAGTTTATATTAAGCCACAACTGTGAATCATGCAATAAAAATCTTTAAAAGTTAACGATTGTAAAATTAAAAGGTTGCTTACCTGAAAACGGTCTTACCCCATTTGAAATATCATTCTAATTACAGGGTCAGATTGCGATCAAAAAAGTTAAAACGTTCTTAAAACAATTAAAGATATTTTTTTTAGAAACAATTAAATCCTTATTTGTCATTTTGATTGTACAAAGTATGTTACAGTCATGTTTAATTGTTCACGTCCCTCCGCTCTGATATTTATTGCTTCATAAAGTCAAAATTTAATTAGATTAAGTTTTTTATATCTTTGATGGAGTATATCTATTACAAGAACTTTTTCTATGACAACAATGTCATTAATTAAGCCCACTGGCCACAACCAATCCCATTATATTTCCTTCCCATGTTTGGTATCACATAAAATGTAAGACAAAAAATTGATCCTTACTTTTTGATTTGACTGATCGGTAAAATTTTAAATTAAACAAAAACCAAAAATTGCATTCCAAAGCAATGCGAACCAACCCCTCTGTGGATATTGCCCTCATTGCATAACCTCACATAACAATTACATGCGAACCATTCTTATATGAAGCACTGCGCAATGAAGGTAGCCACCCAAATATATGGTGACCATATTTAAAGTAAAATTAATCCTCTACTGCATGAATTTTTATTTTTTTCAGTAATTTTTTTTTAGTCCTTCCTTAACAATTTTCCTAAAAAGTTTCTTAGTGGGTAAGGGCAAGCTACTTAAAGATGTGAAGTTTTACGGCAAACTCGGGGCAGCAGAATGTTGCTGGTAAATAAGCTTCCTAGTGAATGTTTTCCCACATGAACCGATGAGCTTGAATCAGGAGCAACTTAAAGTTTCCATGTGGGCACCGAGCCTTCAGGTTTATCGATAAAACTTTGAATTTTTAAAAAACACTTTAAATAGGTATTTATGATGAAATACTTTCTTCACTTCTCAAATATATTCAAAGCACAAAAATAAAATAAATCCATTTAAAAAAAAGCACCAACGGTCACCGTATGTGCATGCATAAACAAAACGTATCTACATTAAAAAAAAAAATACCCCACATAACTATTTTGCCATATGAATCACATCACAAGAAAATGTGTTTGATAAAATATCACAGTCACGTTTGCACGAATTTGGATCAGCCTACGGAACATATTAAGCTCACTACCGCTGCCAATTGTCCGTCTATAAGAGATCCGAAAAGCCAGAGCTAAGCTAAGCTCTCTTTTAGACACACAATTTAATTTCAGATTATTACCACAGTCTCGAGGTGGTTAGGTTCAACATCATCAGCTTCAGAAACATACATACTTATATACCGCCTCGTCCGCCCCGACCACGATACGGCATGGCATGTCGTTAGTCAGTCCCAATGGGGCAGCGAGCGCAGCGTACTGCAACTTTATCCATTTGAACTCACACTGTGTATACAATTCCTAGCTGTATGTCGATCCGATCCGATTCATTCCGATCCCGAGGTATCCAAGCAATTGGATGGACATTCACATTACATTCAAGAGAACTCCTCCTATGTGAGCCGAAGCCAGCCAACTCCCCTCGATGCCTCACCCAGATATGACAAAAAGTCGACACGGCCCGAAAAAGCAGTCAAAACACTTCTAATTCACAAAGTGGTCTCGTTACATACATTACATTTTTTTTTTAACTAAAAGCTGGAAGATTGGAGGTTCCCCACTACGTATATTGTGGCGCCCCGCTTCGGCTCCATGGCTCGCAAGTCGTCGGCTCAAAAAAAAAAAACGTTTATAACGACATCTATGACTGTTATTGCATTTAACATGCATGAGTAAGCGGTCTCGAGTAAATCGGGTTAATTTCGTGGCTAAAATTGAATTGGCGAACGTCGTCGTCGTCAGCAACAATGACGATGTTGACGGACGGCGCGGCGGCGACGGGTGCGGCAGAAGGAGTAGGACGAACCAGCTTCGAGGACATTAGGACAACAGACTCACAGACTATTTGGAAGTTTACGGTCTTTGAAATGTGATATGTAATTGGAATTGGCCGCTTGCACCCGCCCGATGCATCGCTTGTCCATTTAATATGCACTGGAGCCTGTGCATAACGCCGCCGCCGCCACTTCACAGTTTAAAAGTAGGTATGCTATTCTTTCTGTAAGATCGTTTGGAATCGTGCGAGCTATTCTATACCCTAAGAAAGAGGAAATATAGGTATGTGCTCCAATCCAACCATGGATTATAGGCCATTTTGGGGAACAAAGCTCCAGAGAGGTATGTAATAGGATAAACTAGACATGTGACGCTTTGAATGAATGAATGAAAAATTGAACAAACAAAACAGCTCTGGAATTTGGGACAATAAGGTTTGCACTATTGTTCGACTAAATGTTGTGTGTGTGGCGGATGAACATTCGGAAGATTACGTACCGTAAAGTTACACTTGAATCATGAGAATGTAATTTGAAATTGTTACCACACCAAAGAAAAAGAAGCGGTGGTATTCATGTCACTTCTCGTAGGTTATTCTTCGTAGCCTTCATACTTTTTTATATAATATGTCAAAATAAATAAAACCATTTTGCACAGACGATAACGAAAGCATATGTTTATGTGTATTTAGTCACTCTTTGGCATAACCATTGCGGCACCATATCCTTTTCATGAAATTTTCCATGACCAATTCCCACAATTGCGGCTGTATGTCCTCGATAACTTCACGAATTCCATCTTTAAGGTCTTGAATCGATTGTGGAGCATTGGCATAGAGCTTATCTTTCACGTGGCCCAAAGAAAAAAGTCTAAAGGTGTTTAAATCACAAGATCTCGGTGGTCAATTGTGATCACCTCTTCGAGAAGTAGCACGGTCAGGAAATTTTTCTTGAAAAATTGCGATTGTTTCGTTGCTTGTGTGGCACGTAGCGCCATTTTTTTGTAGTGAATTTAAAAAATTTCAATGCGTTGTTGAAGCGTGTATCGTTCCATTTTTAGTAATGGCGGAGTTTTTACTTGTCAAATGTCAAAAGATGACAGCTGCCCAAATAGCGGGCTTTTCAAAATGAAACCTCTTATTGGAAAACCCTTCGTAAGCTTAAACAGTTTCTATTTTACTGCGAGAAATTTTACATTGGACAGACACCTACATAGGTAGAACCTTTTAAGACAGATTCAGAGATAAAAGACCACAATTAAATTTGAAACCCATAATGACAATTATTAAAATTAAAATACAAAACATTAAAGAACACCAGAATTGGTGTGTAATTCCAAAAACAAGAAAACAAATTATATTATAAATAAATCTTTTTAAAAAATCCCTAATAATTTGTATTTTTATTTATTTCCAAAATTTTTCAAATTCATACAACTTGGAGACTACACCACATAGAAATATTAAATATTTGTTTTTAAGTTACAATGTAGTCTTGCTCACTGTGGAAGACGCCTGCGTTATAAATAGCTCTTGCTGCTTCAACGATAACAGCAAAAATGCACTTGTTTACAATAAAAGTTTTTTTTGAGCATCGTTCCCAGCTACGAAAACTGAAAGGAGTTCGGCCGTAAATTCTTATTGTTTTGGTCCCATTAAGTTCCCCTTCAATGTACTCAGTATAAAAATCCTGAAAATCTATGTAAATAATTTTTTTTTTAAATTATATTATAAGCATGCTTATACCTCAATTTGCCAATTTTAATATTCCACTCAGATCTGTTCATTTTTCATGAAGGTGTTAACAAATTGAAAACCTTTGGTTTTTTCTCCATTTATTACCTCATAAAATATATCGTTTCAGCAAATGCTAACTAAAATATGATCTATACTGTCGAATCCACAAGCAATATTGTTAAAACAAATTTCTCAAACTTATTTAATATCATAAATACCAATAACATAAATTACCATTGGGGAAGCGATTTTTTTGACAACTCATCTCGAAGAGATTCTAATAAGGATGATCTCTCAATTAACTACCATTTGGTCTAAATAAGATCCGTTTTTAGCTCCTTTGAAGTTTTTACTACGTCAGTGTCAGTGGCCAAGTGTTATTTCTGGAACTTCTACCTTTTCAGAATTCAAGGATACAATATTATTTTTTTTTCATTCGTCCAAAGTCATGAAGAAAATTAATGTGTAAAATTTTATTCAGGATCCATTTTGTATTTATATATGTATTAAAATAATAGTTCATCTATACTTTACTCGGTTTAAGAAATCCAAATTTAATCCTTTATGTTTTCATGTGATAATTTAAAGAAAACTCAGTTTTTGTTACTGCAAAGAATAGTTGCTGACCTAAATTTTTTCTAATACTTAAAAACCTTGGGTTGTTATAAGAAGTATTATTACAAAAATATAAAATGTTTTCACGCGCGGATTAATTATGTAGGGGAGACCGGGGACAAAAGTAACATTTTTTACTTTTGGGGTTCCTGCTCTTTCGCTTGTAGGAATAACAGGAGATGAGAGAATTTCGGAGGACTGATTTGGATATATTAAAATCAAAAATATTTGAGGAGCCATTGGAATTACGCAGCATTACTAGTTAATAGGTCGTGAATAAAAATCACATTTGCGGTTTCACGTCGTTTATTAAGCGACTAAAGGTCAATTCACGTCACGGAAGATTACGCAGGGCAAATCGAATAAACCTACGCTGGAAGGCTTCGATTCTTTTAATTTGAGTAATTTAATATGGGGATTACACCTGAGATGAATGTTCAAGGATGTGGCGGACAAATGAAATGAAAAGAGATTTGGCAATGTATGGGTCAGAGAACTCTTTTGACCAGCGTTTGATAAAGTCAAGTGTCGAATTAGCTTTGTTTATAATGTTGTCAATGTGGCATTGAAAGTTAAACTCCTTATCACAAATTACTCCTAAATCACGACAGGAATTGACTACGGGTACAAAATCACCATTTATATGATAGTTTGTGGGAGGAGGCGGGACCCGTTTACGTGAAAACGTCAAGCTGTGGCATTTGCTGACATTGAGCTCAAGTAGGTTTTTCTGGCACCATTGGGAACATTTGTCAAGATTTTGTTGTAAAGAACAACTATCAGCAGCAGTTGAAATTCGTTTAAAGATGTTCATCTGCATATATTGATAAACCACAGTCGAGAACTTGACTGATATCGTTGATAGCTAAGATGAACAGCATTGGACCAAGATCCCTACCTTGTGGTACTCCAGAAGGTGCATTTATAGGAAGGGAAAGAGATGATCTAAAACGGACGATATATTTTCTATCTAAGTTAGACGAAGTTAAGACTAATTTTCATTACCGTATTTAATTGATGATTTAATCATATTGCCTGATAAGGTATGGGTTTCATTTATCCTATTATTTTGAGCAGTGAATTGTTTATTCACAGTAGTGAAAGATAAAAGAGGGACCTTTGATTAAATGTTAAAATATATATGTGTTTATGAATAGACGTGTCAATCGTTCTACAAATAGTTCTTGTTACATTAGTATGAGGCATTCTAATTACGAAAAACATAACGATAACTTTCAGATAAACATTAAAAAGTGTTAAGTGGTTAAGTTTTACTTTTGTCGACATGGTCTCTTTTCTCGAAAAAAAAGTAAATCATTTATTCAGATTATTAGGTTTTTTTTTATAATAATTACCAGATATTAAAAAAAACAATATCTTAAAGAATGCTTGTGTAACGGTACTATTTGGCTATCGGTCCAGGCTGGCAAAATAAGAACCCTTAGCTCAGCGTTGGGTGTGGTTCTTGAACCCATGATCATTACAAAAAAAATAAAAATCATTCTGCCAGGATTTTATGCAGGACCTATGTTCTGTAACTATCGCGTCGATAAAAATTGTCGAGAAACGATGGAAAATGAAACGAAACACACCTTATCGTATTATCGGGTTTCTATAACTTTGGCAGTCGATAACTTTACCGACTGGAACAATCGGTATAGAAATCCTGGAAAAATTCGATAAAATGCGTTTCTGTATCTTTGAAAATCGTTAATTTTTTCATTTTAAACGTCAAATATTATCACGTACCCAGAAGCAAGCGATAATAGTTTCATTCAAATTTTTAACGTGTTAAAGGGAAGTACAAAAAAGAAAACAAAATAAAACAAATTTATCTATGGCTGAAAACAAAAAGGTAAACAAAACTGATTATTCAATGATTTTTTTATTTGTATAATTAAATTTTACTTTTCAGAGATGTTCCAAGGTCACAAGATCCCAAAAGGATTCGTTGGTTGATTAATTGCTGGAACATAAGGAATTCGCGAGAGGGCAATTCGTTGGGCTAAACGCCAATCAGAGCCAGTCATTGAGCAACTTAACCCAATGGGGCCGGTGGTGAAAACTGTAGAGCAGTGGAAAAAGGTACTGATTACTATTAATTTAATAAAAGTGAATAATATTGTATGTAGTTTTTTAAATATTTTTTTTTTAGTGTTGCACTGACCTCAAATCTGGAGTAGGTGGTGGTGCTACAACGAGCGGAGCGGAAATCTTTTATTATGCGTGAGCTTAGTGAAATGGAAAATAAAATTCTCCAAATAATAACAACTCACGCTGTCGATGGAGATGGTGTAACTCCTGAGTCGGGAGTTATAGTCGATATTGTAATTATTGTTTATCTTATTTTTTTTCTTACAAATACTTTAAATTTCATTCTTTTTTCTTCATTTTTAGCCGTTCAAAAAGGAGCAAAACAAAGAAAACGAAGAGGACATATCTGAACCCGGCCCTTCAAAGGCAAGGAAAATTGGTGGCTTCGGCTATAGGAGTGCTTTGGAGGAGGTTCGGCTAATTCAAGTGTAGAGAAGAGGCTTGATAGAATTAAAGCCAAAGTCGATACAATTTTGAAACTGCTGCAAAATGAAGAATTGATGAAAGAAGTATTAATGAAAATATTTAATTCCTTTAGTAAAGTTCCCGTAAATTATTTTTATTATATCTTATATAATAACTTTAACTTTATTTTCCTGTGTTTATATTTATATATATTTATTTATTTTTTATTTTGTGATAAGAAATTTTTATTTTCGACATTAAAAATTAAACTAAACTTTTTTTATTTTTGTTGCTTGAACCTTCTTTCAATTTATTTATTTTTTAACACTCATAAACATTGACTGCAATGCTTGAAGCTTTTTTATATTATTTATTTATATATATGTACCTATGTATATTTATTTATTATTTGTGAATGTATATATTTACTTTTTTATTTTTTGAATTTTTATTTTCGACATTAAAAACTAAACTAATTTTTTTTATTTTTGGTGCTGGAACCTTCTTTCAATCTATTTATTTATTTTTAAACTGATTAACATGAACTACGATGCTTACAGTTTTTTTTATTTTATTTATTTATGTAAATATTTAACTATATATTTTTTTTAATACACATTTTTACTGTAGACAAATTAACTAATGTAACTTATTGCTTGAAGCTTTAATTTTATTTATTTTCTTACTATTACTGTTCAGTAAACAAATTTAATTTGAAATATATTTATCGGCATAAAAAAAAAAACAAATAAAATTGGTGTTTTTTTCTTGTTTCTAGATGAGACATAAATTCGTATTACATCAGTTTCATATTTTCTAGGTATTCATTACAGTCGGACTTTTGTTGTGACGGCATGCATGTCAACATATGAAGTTTACTTGGAGTGCGCCTCCAGATTCACTACGTGGCTAAAATATTGATTGTTGACTGCTTTGCATCCCGAGTGTTAAAGTAACAACTCCATTCTTTTTTATTCGCCTTAATCGTAAAACACAAGTATGAAAACTGTCGATGATATATATAAATTTCATGATATATATAAATTAATGAATTGTGTTTTTATTTAATATTTAAATTTAAATAAATCTTCTAAATTTAAAAATAAATACATATATGTATGTATGTACGTTCACATGTTTGAATAAAAAATATCTTAGGTGAATATGAATTTTTTTTTAAATTTTGAGTTTAATTAAAAATAGTTTCGAGAACCACTCAGAGGTCTCAAATCAACACTCGGAATCGTTGCAATCATCAAAATGAAGCAAGTGGTTTGGAAATGGCAGTGGGGTTTATCTAACCACTTCAGGAATTTCATATAATTTTTTCATGTTTTGAAATTTCCCTCCCTACTTGGTTGCCTTCCTCGCTTAGGCAACCCGCTTTACTAGGCTTCCAGTCACCTCATCTCTTCATTTTTCTCTCCTTATCCCTCTCATTCTTTTTGAAATCAAAAAAATTAATTACTCATTTATGACTTTCAAAACTCATTGAAAATTTTATTTTATTTCATTTTTGTTATTTTCGTTATAATTTCATTTGGTTTGCAAAATTATTTTTTAAAATCGAAATATATTAAAAAAAAACATGAATTTAATAAAAAAAATTTTGTTTTTATTGAAATAACAATTTTCTTTTTAATAGGGCGTGGTCCCGGCGCAGTGGAAGTAGAGCTTGACTGCTAACTTGGATGTGTGGGTTCGATCCTCAGTCTAGGCAACATTCTTTTCTATATTCCCTCAACTGAACGCCACCCCTGGGATTTAATGAGAAAATCAAAACCTAAATTCCAATCCACTGTGCCAACAAAAATCTGTCCTATACTTCTATTCCTTCTAAAACATTGCCTAATTTATAAGACACTAGGTCTTACTGGCATATACATATATGTTTGTGCTTATTTATATAGCACACTAGCTCTACGGCAACACGGGGCTAAATTCAAATATTTTATTTAAATCGTACAACCACGTCTTAGATTTTATTCACTAATTTGAGAAGTTACAAATCCTCTTTTGTTTCTTTTTTATTGTTTACACAATTAAAATTTTATTCCCCTCTAAAACCCACCTTTAATTAGCGTAAGATTATTTTATGTCATATATGCATATAAAAAATTAAATTTATCAATATAATTCAAATAATTCAAAAAAATTAACTCACCCTTGTATTTCCCTCGAGGAGTGGGCACTGGTACGGGATTTGTAGGCGGTTTTTTGCATACACTTTTTTTGTATCGGTATTTAAAAACGATCGTTGTATTTGTATAAAAATAATATAACACGCACTCTCGCGAATTAAAAATTTAAGTACGGTTAACATAGCAGTATAGCATTTTAGTAAAAAATTGATTCTAATCACGGTCGCTATAGAGGCGGATAATAACACAGTATTCGACATTTTTTTTTAGTTACGCGCTCTAAGATTAGCGGTTTTACTCCCTAAGCTATCCTGGTTATAATATAATTTTCACCAACTAATTCGGTATGCATATTGCCTGGGTTGCCACTGCAGCTTGTTGTAAGTATTTACAATACGTAGATATAGAACCGCCTACGATTTTTGCTGCGAATTTGGTCGTTGATGAATTTATGGGAATTTTCCAATTTTCGATTTTAATTTCAGGGGATTGCTATACCGGAAAAGGTTTATGTAGTTTGGGTAAATTTTTTTTGGGCAGTCATAACTAGTTACGATCTGCCGAATTTGCCTATGTAAAAGAAAAATTATTGCATAATGAAATTATTTCTTTTTTTTACCACCTGTTTTTTCTTTTAAATAATATTTAATTCGGTCTTTGCCACCGATTATAAAATCCCTAGGGATTTTAACAATAAAATGAAATTATTTTTTGTGAAAGCTAAAAAACATAGCTATGCATTTACGTATATATGAAACTTTAAAACGATAAAATGCACTTCAGAATAATGACGCACTAATCTCTAAATGGTATTGATTTTCATTGTTCAATCTCCTATTGTTTGTTCGCATATCTACAGCTAAATAAAAATAAATAAAAAGAAATGTCTGCAAATACCCCTCCTTCCAGGATCCCGAGTCAAATTACCTAATCTAGGAGCTTAAGCTTTTCAAATCTCTACACGCTCAGATTCTGACCCAAATCTGCACGTCGGAAACCCTGTAAAAGCCCCTCCTTGAGTTACGACTCAGAACATTCAAATTTCACTCTACCACAACTTAAACTAACGCTCATATTTTACTTCTATTTTCTAACCGTTTGGTCGATTCTACTTCGTTTGCTTTTCCGATTCTTTACTCCCTTCAATCGCTAATTCGCTGGTCTAATCAGTCTAATAAAAGCTGTTTACTGGGTTGCTTGCGTTTGTTTGTTTATTTTATCGAATAAAAAATGAATGAATTTACTAACATTTAAGTATGTATGCATGTAGTGTTGAAGGTTTTTGTATTCTTCAAAAATCCTTTATATCGCACTATAAGGCCTTGTCAAAGTAATAGAAATCTTCGCGAGTTAAAATTTATTTAGATTTGTTCAAAGAGTTACGGCACTCGGTTTTTTCTTAGTTTTTTTTACCAACGAGAAGAACCATCTTTTATCAATTGATAGTAAATTTGGATATCTCAATTAACTGCCATGTCTACTAATGAACAAAAAAGAGTATTTCACATTATAAACGAATTTCTCCCTCGCGCAGTTGAAAGATCACGTTGTCAAGGGTCAGAGGGTAAAAGGGTCAGAGCCTCCTTTACACCACGGTTTATATCGTATCCTTCTTGTCTTTACGAAGAACAGTTGTTGTGGGTATAGTGATAGTGGACCCTATTCATCAAATTCAATCAAACGGTCTGCTTCATCTCTATGCCATAAGCATGGCCAAATTTTTGCAAACACCATTGCTATTGAGACTTCTTCCCTGCATTTACCTTTAAACTGATGCTTTTGCTATGGATAATAAAAATATCGAAATTACCTCTGAGATGACAGCAATGTTGCAAAAAATAGCAAATAGAAGTTTTGTTTCCTCGTAAATTATATTAAGTAGATTGTCTGGCCAGATTATTTTACTCAAAAAACACCTTAATTTTTGTCAGAATAAATTACTACCTCTAGCTGAATAATTTCCCATATTTTGACGGTATTTTAATTTTGAAATTAAATAGCCCATCAATATTTATGATTATATCTCAGAAACCATCAGGAGGGTAATCTTTACCACCCCATCACTTCAAGGGCTAATTTACAGTGCCGCCCTATTTCAATGCAAAATGGAAATACATAAGTACATAAATATGTACTCATATAATAATATGTACATAAGTATGCAAGATACTGTTTGCCAAACAAATTCCTGAAATTATGCAACAAGGTTTACTTACTTTGTGTTGCTTGACGACGTAATTGAAAGTATACAAAATACCCACATGTATTCATTGTCGCTGTCATTTCTTCACATTGACCGTTAAGCCTAGTGCGCTGCTGATGTGAAACAAATTCCATACAAAAATGACAACTAAATGAATGTCGTTTGCAGTACGCTGTTCGAAAAGTGAAATTGATAATTTGTACTGAAGACACCTGTAAGATAAAAATTTAATATCTAAAGCAAGTTTTAATATGCGCATGCACTGCACATGCGTGGTCAATTCCAAATGCCATTATAATTTATATCGTCTAATGGCACCTCCTGATTAACTATATTCTCCAATATAATAATTCTGATGAACTATGGTTGGCATTCTCCGTGAATATCTGCGTTGCTGGTGTTTTGGTGGTGCAAATCGATAGTAGGATTAGCTGCCACCGACTTTAATTTATTTATAAAAGTATTATACGAAACATTACAAATTTATGTATAGGTATATACATTATGATATGATATGTTTTGGTCTAAAGAAAACATTTTGTGCTGCAAATAGTGCCGACATATTTAATGACGAAAAAATCGTGATGACTCCTCATTTTTGTTTTGTTAGAAAGAAAGCATCGACGGAAATTTCTTCATATTTTATTTAAATCAAAATTCACACTTTATTGATAAAAAATCAAGATTCATCAATAAAATTTTGAGAAACATCTTTAGCTCTGCCTAAAGTTATGCTTGTTTTTTTTTTTTTTGGTTGCCCAACCAAACCAACAGGGTTAATTCAACCTATGCAATTGCTGTGTTTCGCTTTTTATTGAATTTAGTTTCGTTTGCATTAGGAGCGTATACTTGGCTCGAACAAAAAATGATATTTATGAGTTGTCAAAACGCCACATAAAATAGAAAATAGATCTATTCTGGCGTTGCGCTCGGGCTTACGATATTTAAGAATTGAAGCGAAAACAAAGACCGAGGTAACATCTCAGATTGCCTCATAAGAGTCTATTTTTTTCTTTTCGATATGTCAAAGTCGGTGCGATGATTGTGATTTAGCTGTAAGCTATAAGACTTCATTATATACATATGTATGTGCTCCGAAAGAGGAAAGATTAATTATAAAATATGGAAGAATCATTTAATTCCCAATAATTCTGTCTCCTGTAAATTGATTGGCCGCCTTCTGGTGAAAGTCTATCTAAAGGGGCCGACCAATACCGTCGCATGCATTGCGTCGACGTATACAACTGACACACGTTTTTATGAGAAGCGACCCATAGGTACGGTGACCATCCGTCCTCTATTTTAGGGGACAGTCCTCTTTTTCTATATCGTGTCCTTTTTTTTATTTTTCTTAAAGAGGACAGTAATTTGTGCTCTTTTTCCTTAATTGTCCTCTTAATGTCCTTTTTTTCTTTGAAACCTTTTTTCTATGATTTTTCTTTAGTACTAAATTACTTAAACACAAAATGTAGACAGCACTGGTTTGAATAATTCAGTTCTGTAGTCTGGTTTTTGCTATTGTGAATGATGCCCCTATGGAAAGAGTGTTTTCAATTTCTAATAACGTTTGGACATCTGAGAAATCGCAATTAAAAGTTGATACACTGGAGGCAATGTTGATAACAAAGTGCTATGACTATGACTGTGGAGATTTTAATACTTTTTTAAGAAGTCGGGATGACAACTTAAAAAAAATATACTGCGAACAAAAATACAAAAACAAACAGTTCCTTTAAGTTAAACTTTTAAATTAAGTATCTACTTAAGTATTTATTATTTTGTTTTGTTTTGTTTTTTTTGTTATATATGTACATAAGTATTTTTATTTTTTGTTTTAAAAAAACTGAACTCATTGATGTATGTAATCTGAAGTACAAATATTTTGAATAAATATCGTTTGTTTCTAAACTTGTTGTAAGTTAATTAAAAAATGTCCTCTTTTTTGCATCTGAAAAAATGGTCACCGTACCCATAGGTAACGCATGCGCCGAACGCAACGTAAAAGAAAATCGTATCAGTCAATCGATCGATCATTCATCATCATCAGGCGAGGAAATCAGTTGCTGGAAATTTCCTTGAGAAAAAATCTCTTCATTACGTGGAGTCGAAGTGTAAATATTTCCCAATTTACTGGCTGCGTATAATTGTTATGCTGTTATCATTTCGCAAAAAAAATAAACTTGCTCCTTATTTTCCAGATATCGTTGTGGACAGCTTTGTGTTGTTGTAATCCCATGTAAAAATACAGCTGATGTCAAAGCAGCTGTTGCCAAAAAGGAAATCTCAAGCTATCCTAAAAATTCAGGAATACTTCAGCTGACTTCAAATCTGGTTGAAGTTTGTTTGTTGTTTGCTTTTGCTGTCGTTTTGGTTGCTGTTGATTTTATTTGTTTATTTAGATTTTATGTTTATTAATTTGTAGATTCAGAAATCATTAGTCGTGTTTTTTTGGAAAAGCTATTCACAGTACAGTAGGATTTTACACGAGTTACAAATACAACATCCACAGTAGAATTACTGCCAATAAAAGCAGAAGTAGAATCCTACTGCGGATAGGTTTGTGACGTTTATTCGAGTATCGAATGGATTTTTGGTGGTTTTGTTTTCAGATGTTGGTGCGATTGATTATCATTTGCATCTCGATGGCTGTGTTTATAAAGTAGTTGTGTGTTTTTCATGGCTGTTTTTCCATTGACCAAAAAAATCAATCTATCATTTTCGATTCAACCAAAAAAATCAATTGATTTTATTCGTTATCGGTTTTTTTAAAACTTGATTTAAAGAAAAATGCATTTAAATGCACTTCTGATTGAAGAACTACATAGAATTCAGTTAAAAAATCATTATATGATCTAACAAAAATGATCGCCGATGACGTCATCTACTACATGATACATAAACGACAACTTACTTCGACCATAATCTACGAACAAACCCCTTTACTGAAACATATGTTTATCGCTGCCCCTTCCTGAAGAATTTATTTTTATTGCTGAAACCGAAATGTCTTACAAAGGAAAAAGGTAAAAAGAAAATTAATATAAATTATATGATTAAACAATTCTTATCAGTATGTAGTAAGGTTAGAACCTAGAACGAACTGGACAAAAGAAAGAACTGAAGCGTTATTGGATTTTTATGCGGCGAGGGCCGAAGAGTTTCAGCTTCGTTTCCACTTTCACTGGACTCCAACAGTTCACGCAAAATCTACAATTATTTCATGAATTATTTAAGAAAGAATATCTTTTTCTATGTTTTCTTACCATATCTTTTGAAAAATTGTCCATTTTATGTAACTATAATTAATTTTTGGCTCAAGTTATTTTTTGTTTTCCTTTTCATTTGTAGCAAACTTTCTTTTATTTGTATTTTTTTTTTTTATTATTCTGACAGCTGTTATTGGGTAGTGCCAAACGTGAAATATAAAAACCAGGCTACTGCCGATACCTTTTTTTGTGAATTTCTTACTGTACTATGTATAGATTCCCAAAAAAACACGGCTATTGTACCTACCGGAACAACTCGCCACGAAAAGAAAGACCTCTAGAGCAGGACCATCTTACGGTGAACGTAATTAATTACAGTTTTATTGAATTTCAAATAATGTTATAATTTTAAAACTTAAAACTGTAATGGAAGAAATGGAAAAACCCAGTGGCAGCATATTGAAAACATCAAATCCCAGGCCCCCCTCAAAGTAGCAAAAAAGGTGATCAAATTAAAGTAAAGTGTATTTCTTCTTGGATGTGTTGTATATTTGCATATAATGCTCTAGCTAAGTGCATACTATGACTTTTCTTAGATAGATACAGAAGGCTGTTATTTCATAACTACTTAACTTTTTTGGATGTTTGGGACGTTTTTGAGTTTCAAGTTGTTTCAAAGTGGCAATCTGGTTTTCGCGATAAACATAGTTGTCAATCAGCTGTATTAAAGGTTACCTCTGACTTCCGCGTAGCTTTAGATTCAGATAACGTTGGCATTATGGTACTTTTGGACTTTTCCAAAGCTTTTGATAGCATTGACCACTCAATCTTACTTACCAAGCTCAAAACTAAATTTAAGTTTTCTAGTTCAGCAATAAAGCTTTTAGGTGATTATCTTAAAGATAGAGTTCAAAAGGTCAAAACCGAAGAAGGTACTTCTGGATCTTTGGTCATCAATTGCGGTGTACCTCAAGGCTCTATTTTGGGACCAATCTTGTTTTCATTATTTATAAATGACCTCCCAGAAGTTGTTGTATGCGGATGATGTGTTATTATACTTTTTTCGTGCGATAGGTCTTATAGAAGATTGCATAGCAAGAATAAATGAAGATCTCGCCTATGTACTGAATTGGGCTGACCTAAATAGACTAAAGCTTAACCCATCGAAATCTGTTGCAATGCTCTGTTCTAGAAGAGAACTTAATTCGGTTGGTTTCCCTTCTGTTGAACTGGGAAATGAAACCATAGTATATGTTCAACGAGTAAAGTATCTGGGCTTTCATATCAATAGTCGAATAACATGTTGTGATGCTATATCAGATTCTGTCCGGAGAATATACTATGGGCTTCGTTCATTACGAACATCATCTAGTATGTTGCGACCGGAAATGAAAAAGCGACTAGTGAAGAGTCTTCTATTGCCGTTTTTTACTTTCAATTGCTCGATTTACCCATTGTTGGATTATGAATGTAAGCACAAACTGGATGTTGCTTTTAATGATTGCATTCGTTTTATACATAACATTCCAAGGTACTCCAGTGTATCTCATTTGCAAAATTCTCTTGTTGGTATGAGTTTAGATAATTATGTCAACTTTAGAAATATTATTTTACTTCATAATATAATCTATCGAAGATGCCCTGACTATCTTAGCGAAACATTGCAATTTGCTCAATCGAGGAGAGGTCTTACCATTATTTTCCCTAGATGCTCACATACGATTTCAGAGCGTTCGTTTTTTGTTGCTGCGGTTCGTTTGTGGAATAATCTTTCACACGAATTGCAGAGGATTTCATCACCAGCCATCTTCAGGAGAAAATTATTCTTACATTTCACAAATTAAAATTAAAAATATAGATAAATAAAATTTTTGTTTTTTTGTTTTTTTTTTCTTTGAATACATTTTTGAAAATTTACAAATAATGTTATTTAACTTGAGTCTGTAACTTAAACTGTATTTACATATAAAAGATAAAAATCTTGATGTAAAATAGTAAATATCTTTTTTTTTAATAAATAAAATGAAATGAAAATGAAAATGAAAGTTATCTAAGTGTTTCTGAAAACAATTTTCAATTCGAGCAAAAATGCGAAAAAATTTCCATCTAAAAGTAATTTCGTCACTAGCTTGAAAATTGGCAAATGCCCAAATTAATTTTAGATGAAAATTTTTTTCGAATCTTACTTGACCACTCTTAATCAAGGACCAAATTTATTTGGTTTTATTAATTCGTTTTTTTTTCTCAAATTCTTTTGTGGCATTGACCTCCTCTTTCATTTGTTCCATGAACGTTTTCTGTATTTGCATCACTTGATTCTTCGTAATCCACTTCGATGACATTATCAATAAAATCATCTTGGCTGCGGATTTGTATATGATTATGCGGTAGGTATACAAGAGGCAGTTACTATTTGGTTCGCAACATCTAAAAATTTTAAACATCGGAATCGTCCTTTCAAGAGGCCAAAAGATGGTTCAATTGTTAACCTGACGCTGCTTAGCCGAATGTTAAAATTGGATTGATTTGCAAGCAAATGCCCATTGTCACAAAATGGAGTAACGAGGTTTTGGCTTAGAGGATACGCCGTATCACCAACGAGGTGATATTCCCCCGTAACAAGCCTGTTTATCTCTTAAATAGCGGACCTTGCATTGTGCAATCATTCCGGGCCTCCTACATATATGTCCGTAAAAATTGTGCGTTACTGTGTTGATTACAAACAGCTAAAAGATTAAATCTGATTAGAAGAGCAAATATTACATAAATACTGAAGACTTGACTTACCTTGAAGTATAACAGAATGGTTATTTTTGCGATTATATAATAATCGATCTCACAGAAGGCACTGTGAGCCGAACTCTTCGCAAGATTAAATTGGTCTCCCGCAGACAGAAAGCTCTCCTCCTTGTTTTGTGTCCACAGAATGAATAACAGCTTTCTTTCGAGGCCTATAATAAATCTGAAGTTTCCCACCTTTTCCATAAAATCCTTAAAAAGGCTTTGAGGCTTTGAATCGAAACTTACCGCGAAACTACTACGACTCATTCAAAAATGGTGTCGGAAATCTTCCAACGTGTAGCTAGGAATAGTAACTTCATAGTAGTTTAAAGTTCGTGTTGCTGTTTCTTCCCTCACGAGCCCACGAAAAAAAATTTGGGATATGGGAAGTCGCTAGCAGTTCGTTTACAACGAACAATTCAACTCTATCTATTTTTTTTAAATAAATTGGTAAATTGTCGACAGAAATATTCTGGCTCCACTATCGAGTAAACCTTGAAGGGGTTCTCCAAAAATGTAGACGTTGTGGCTTCAATGGCCTTGAAGGCTTCCTTCTTTTCTCTGAACTTCTTCCTGAGCTTAGCCACTTTCTCGGACACGATGGTGCTTTGTCCTCCGAATATTCTTTTCCGTATTTCCACATAGTTTTTTCGTGAAGGGTTTTGAGCGTTCTTCTGGGAAAAACAGGTGGTGGTTAAATAGCAGATTTCGAAGATTTAGAAGGTCGCTGCAAGATTCTGAGGGCGTGGACAGATGTAGGTGGTGGAGATTTGGTGACTGGAACGGATTCAGAGTTGTGGTGGAGAGGAGGAAGGTAAGGAGGGGCAGGTTATTTTACTGAGATTCCGGGTTCTTCTCCAGAAAACAATTTCCCCGAGGTTTCAAAGTGCTCTTCGGCTCGTTTCCCGAGCATTGCAGACATTGTGGAGAGGTGGTGTTTTCCCAGCCACATCTAAAGCAGAATAGGCGTCTGGGCATTTGAAAAATTAATGACCCTTACCCTTGCAATTCCAACAAGTGAAATTGCGCGTATCCCTTTCCTTTTTTGGGTGGAATGCCTCTTTCTCTGACTGTACTGGAACGGATTCAGAGTTGTGGTGGAGAGGAGGAAGGTAAGGAGGGGCGGGTTATTTTACTGAGATTCCGGGTTCTTCTCCAGAAAACAATTTCCCCGAGGTTTCAAAGTGCTCTTCGGCTCGTTTCCCGAGCATTGCAGACATTGTGGAAAGGTGGTGTTTTCCCAGCCACATCTAAAGCAGAATAGGCGTCTGGGCATTTGAAAAATTAATGACCCTTACCCTTGCAATTCCAACAAGTGAAATTGCGCATATCCCTTTCCTTTTTTGTGTGGAATTCCTCTTTCTCGGGTAGAAAGTCTTCTTCCACTATTGCATCAGCGACGAGCTCGGGGACAGCGTTTCTACGTGGAGGTGATGTGGGTGCAATTCGTGGCTCCGGCTTCACGGTCGAGAATGTATTTTTCAACTTTACGACAGACATAAACCATTTGAGCCAAAGTGCTGGTATTGAAAGTTATCAGTAGTAATCCCATCTGCCGTCGAACGTTGTTTTTCAGAATGTCGATGTTTTCGGCGTCGGTTTTTGGAACCCTTAACCTGCTATTCAGTTTTTGTATTGCTGTGTAGAAGTCGTCAAACGTTTCGGTTTGGCCCATTTGTCTGTCGTAAAGCTTTCTCGACAGCTCCGAATCCGTTTCCAGACTCTAAATATTGGTACAAAGTAATACAAAACAGTATCTTAGTAAATGATGGCTTTTATTCTTATAATATTTTTGTGTCCCTTATTGCACCTTAATTGGTAAATTAATTTAATTTAACTCACTTGAATTCTTTGTAATTCCTTTAAATTTGTTTCGTTAGTTGCAAATTTTAAACTGGACATGATTATAATTTAAAGTATTCCACTAAACGAACTTTCAATAGCTGGTGCTCCGCTGGACAAGACACAAGAAACAGGAATCATAAATTTGTAGGAAGCTGACACCACTCCAAAATGAAATCCACACAAATATCACAGCTCTCGATTTTTGAAGCTTTATCACTTTATACTATTTTCCAATCACAGTATTTTCTGTACCTATGTATGTAAGGTATGTAAGTATACCAAAGATTCATTTTTAGGTTTCTAATAAATCTACATATATTAGCTGAGGGGTTTCTTTCATATTTCTGTATTTGTTGTATCCATTGAAACAACTTTTCTGCCACATCATGAGAAATCAGTAGAAATGGTTGGTCATATTTTATTTCAACTGTTCCAATATTTGCTCTATTGTAACAGTCTACCATATTAATTTTAAAAATTGATATAAATAAAAAAAGATTTATTTATTTAATTTATACAATTATTTATAATTGTAAAATTAATGTAGGTACCTAATATAATATCTACATATGTACAGTAAAAATATTTGTTTCTCAATTTTTGATTTAGAAAAAAATTTAGAAAAATATTAAGAAATTTGTTTAGAAATTAAATAGTTAAACATTATCATCATTCTAATCTAGACTGCTTCCTTAAACACGCAACAATAAAATTAAACTGAATTTTTGGATTTTGTCATCACAGGAATCTTTGGCAGTTTAACAAACTGTTGAAGGGAAGAAATAAACAGTTTCATCAATTATATACATAAAAAACTTTTACTCACAATTTCCTAATCCTTTCCTTCCAATTCCTCCTGAATATTTTCATTTCCAATTTATTTTCTTCATATTTCTTTTCTTGGTAGCTTTTTTTTTATTATGTACGTATGTATTACAAGCAACTAAATTTATAAAATAATATTAATTAAATATTTAATACTAAAAATATTATTTTCTTACATTTTTGCAAACCTCCTAATCTATGCACTTCAGAGCGTTTTTTTTTTTTTTTTTTGTGAAGACCGAGGTGAGGTATTAGATATTATGTGCAATCCACGGACCACAAATATACCCATATCGAAATGATGGTTTCAATGCTGCAAGGCTGCAACTGAAACTGGAGCTAGTGCTGCAACAGCTGTGAAAAAGTGTCGTACGTGCTAGTTTGTATGTGCCATAATGCAGGTGTACAGCTTTTTTTTGTATTTTAAAGAAAAAAAAAAACAACCGCGAACTTATTAGGTATTCACTTTTTAAATTTTTGATATTTTTCTTTTAATCAAGAATAATTTTTGCGAAGCAAATAACTACGAAAAGCTTCACTATTTTTTCCGGCTCTTTTTTTTCTTTATACAAATTAAACATCAAAAGTGCTGCGCGTGAAAAGTTTAAAGTTGGCAGCACCGACTGCAGCACCGACTGCAGCTGCGTGCCATTGTTGGAAAAAACTGCGGCATTTTAGTGTTTGCTCTCACAAACACAAATGCATTCAGTGGAACATTATACAAAATATGCCAGATAGGTACACAATGCTAAATAACAACAAAAAATTTGTCGTCATCGAATGTTTCGCGTTTATTTGGAAGAGCCTTAAAACATCATTAAAGAAATGAAAAAAACGGAATGTAGATTTTAAAGTATGAAAGAAATACAAAGAAATTTGAAAAATGAAATGCAGATTTTATATTTATAAATTGGTATTTTTGATAGTCAATTATCACAGAAATTATTTCCTTAGTCTTATTATGTTTATAAAAATTAGTTCACATCGTCACATTCCTTTAAAATGAACCGTTTCAGTTAGTTTGTTCCTTATTATTGATTGGGCTACATTACTTTTGGAAGCAATATAAAAATACCCGCAATGCCTGCTCCCGCAACTTCGGGGTTACTGGATTTTGACTATGCACACTTTGTAACCTTGATGCAACAACAATTAAACAAACAAACAAATAAACGAATTAGTTTTACATAGGTAGCTATGTATTATGTAGGTAGCAGAATTGTAAAAACTACAGTCTTTTGGGTAATGCATTCAATTTAGTCTCAGTTAATTAACTAAGATTTTGAATGTAAGTTAATACTGCGACTGGAAACTTTAACTGCAATCAGCAGTCAGTACTTATGTACTTTTTGACTTGGCAGTTAAAAAAAGCAGTTAACTGTCTAAAAATTAATTAACTGCAGTACTTTTAACTGCTTTTAGTCTTTTTAGTCAGTACAAATTCTTTTGTACTGGGGTAGTGGGGTGTTAGAATTTTTAGTCAATAAGTCAATTAATTTTTTTAGTCTTTTGACTAAAATACTACAGAGATTTAAAAATAATATAAAATATGTATGCGGTACGCAATGAGGTAAAAATGGTGTTTAGATTAGAATAATAAGGTTTGCTATAGAATGTTTTTGGCATTAGTTCCTTGTTGCACTGTGTGTGTGGCAAATATTTATTGAAGATGTCGAACAAAACAATCATATTTTTAGGAAATAAAAGTCGCACTTATATGTTGCAAAAATTATTATTTTATTCTTCTTAAATATCGTCACCTGAGTGCAAGAACCAGCTGACTCGATTTTTTTCATTTTTGAGATATCTGTGTTTTCTTCTTCGTTGAATCGATTTGCTTTAACTGCAATAAGCAGATAACTAGTTTTCTGGACCTGCTGCCATCTATTTTTTTAGTTTTATAAGTATTTTCAGGAAAAAAAGAGTCTCACCAACAGGTGAATACGTTTTTTGAAATTTTCTCAAAACTCAAGTTAGCTGGTTCTTGCATTCAGGTGACGATATTTCAAAGTTTTCAAAAAAAACGCTATTTTTTTAATAACAATTTTTTTTATAAATAAAATAATTTTTTAAATATCGAGGAGTTAACTTTCAGTAGCAGTAGTCTGAAAGTTCTCCTCTTCTTGGGGTGGCAATAAGCCCAGCAATCGAAAAAGCCGCTCCACTGCCGCGGATGACGCGACCGGGGTATTGTATTTAATAAAAGCTTTTTTTATGTTTGAAAACTTTTCAAGAGAGTCCAAAAATGTAGATTTTTGGGTAAGATCTAGATCGTAATTCTCGTCTTCGTCAGCTTTGATCTTAGATGATAAACAATTTTCCATATCATCTTTTAATTTTGTAAATACATATAATGTGTGAATTATTAAAACCATCGTCTTTAAAAAAGCACATTTTAAAAACTTACTTGACAAACAAAAATCAAAGGATGAATTTTCAGGTACTCTTGAAGAAGATGAATTTCGATTCTTATCTGAGAACATATTAACCTTCGATCTTAAGATCGAATTAATCTCACAAATTTAAGCTTCTTTAAAAGTGGGATTGAGTGCTGAGATCCACTTTAGCTTTACAGACGGGCAAAGCATACCGGCAACAATGGCATCATTTACTTCTGGTGTTAAATTGAAGTAATCCTTAAACTTGTCACCAAGGAATTTTCCAATTTTAACGCCACTTATGTTGGAATAATCCTTAGGTTATCGTTGAGTTGTAATTTTTGCAGCTTTACCCGAAGTGTTGCTAAAGTTGGAAGTAAAAATCCAAACAGTACTTATTCCCTTTTCTTTTTGAAGAAAGTCACGTGCTTCAGCAATATTCATGATTTTTGAAAATTAATTCAATCTTTATTGATGTTGAATCAATAAAGATTGAATTCCCAACTTTTGACATATGTATGTAGGTCGTTAATCCCAGATTTTTTTCGATGTTAGCACAAATGGAATCATACAGAGAATTCCAACTTGTGACTACTGGGTATTTAAGTTGCGATCCCAATGTAGCAACGATTTCCTCGGAACTCTTCGGCCTATTGACCTTATGCCATAAGCTGGTACATTTTTGTAGTATCTTTAAAACAGAAAATTTATTATTTTACTTATTTAAATTTATGTTATAAAAACCAAAAGAGAAGAAAAATCGTTTATTACATTAGTTTACAGTCACTGAAATGTGAAAATAATATTAAAACATTTTTTTTATTAGAGGCGTTTTCAACATTTAACTGTACACAATTTAAAAAAAACATACACGATTGCGTCGCACCTACTAGCTCCTATGGGAAACATTTACAATATCATAATATATGTGGAAGTAGCTAGGTATATATGTATCTATATACCTACCTTCACAAAAATCACAAATCTAATTCTTTTATTCTATTTGATAGGTTGTATGGAGTCACTTTTTTATCATATTTTATACTTTGTTTTAAATTATATCTGAAAAATGTTCTATATGAACCCTTACTTGCATTGCATTCGCCATTCACCGCTTGGGGTCGTGTAGTGTTGCCTAGTTTCAATATATTCATTTCTACCTGACAGATGGCGTCGAATCTCTTTTAAAAATAACATTACAATTTGTGTACTAGTGTGTGTATATAATGAAGTGATTAATTTATATCTCTATTGCATCTACATAAATATTTTAATTTTTTTTTAAATTCCACATAAGTTAAAAATACATACATACAGACATTCTCATACTTAATCATTCTATAAAAAAAAACGTAAAATAGAAATTTCTCTCATTCTCCCAACACACCGTTACAAAAAAAATATCCAAAATGCATAAATAAATCACAAAAAAACAACCACTACTCATACTTACCCATTTATTCACAATTTTCAATTTGTATTCAAATGATTCTCCTTTAATTTGTTTCGAAGTATTGTGTTTTGCTATTTTTCTTGAGAGGACCAACACGCACACAGTGTAAAAAAAATCCGCTGAATATGCTCTCTTTTATCTGGCTCCATTCTGCACTAGTTGTTACATTCGTGTAACTACCTACTTCTACTTAATCTAATACACGCACATAAACTAATATATCACCAATACCTACAAGTCAAATCATTCAATAGCTTTTCCTTAAAAAAATACAATTATAAAAAATTGAAATCCAACCAAAGATAGTTGAAAGTTAAGCAAAACAAAAATCATGAAATTAATTTCTTTTTTTGTAGGTACATATGTATACCGATTTTGTTTATTCACCAAATGTGTTGTTTAAATTCAAATTTCAAACACAAGCAAAAAAAGTCATACACAGGCACACATCACCACAAACACAAGTTCAAAATAGCAGCAAAAAAAAAACTCATCAAAGAGCAACAAAAAAAAGTACCTCCTCTATGTATTTTGTCAGCAAGTTAGATTGAAAATGGAATAACTGTGTGTGTATGCGTTAATAAAATATGATTTTCGGAATCTGAATCTGAATATTTTATCAACAAAGTTGTGTGCGTATGCGTTTTCACATTCGAACCGAGCGCTCCCATCAAACTCGTGTTAGTTTTTTGTGTGATCTCTTCAAGAACGAAGTTAAAAAATCTGCCATCAGAACTAAGCAAATCAGGAAAGGAACTTGCATAAAAAAATTACAAGAAAACAAAACAAACATTTAGATTGTTCTATTTTTAAGTACAAAAGTCATTGATGTTCATAATGAAACAATGATTGTAATAATTGAAAAGTGTTAGTTTTGTGTTTATAACTTTCCACCAACAAACAAACAGAAAAAAAGAAGACATTTACCATAACAACGAATACGTCGACGACGACGATGGAGGAAAACAAAATTAATAAAAATTTCACTCGCATAGAATCCATTAAACATTATTGTCGTGTGTGTACTTCTAATTCAAAAACGAAAAGAAACAAAACCGAAGAACACAACATCAGGATATTCCATAAAATTGGGTTGAAATCGATTCTGGAAAAGTTTCTACATCTGGAAGTGAGTATAGCACAGAGGTGGAGTATCTATCTAATCTCAAATGTTTATAGGCAGTAAGGAGGGTGAATGGTGGTATGGTAATGGAACAACAAAACCCTATCGGTGCTAGGAACAAGGATATCCCCTACATAACATAAACATATTCCTTCCTATATGTATGTTTTATATCGGGAGGGGTTCGTTTTTCTTGTTTTCCATATAGAATCTCGGTGGCTCCTGGTTTTTTGGGGGTGGCGCGCGCGAATATGTAACCTAGTTGAATTTTTTTTCTCTGTAGGTACGTTGTTCTTTTGTAGTGTGTAGGGAATGATGCAGGAGGGGTTTACATTTTGGTAGGTGCTGTAGATCCAAAAATACTTTTTTTTTGTGTAAAAGTGGATGTTGCTGATACCTATACAAATGTTTTTATTTACCTACTTTATTAGAGATCTCTGTGTGTTTATTGCAATACATACATAAAACTTGCACCGCGTGAGCAATACCTATAATAAAATGGACTCAACTGCTTCAACAACACTGCACCCCCTTCTATCGGCACCTTCATATGTACGTATGTGAGAATCAACGAAGTTTACGATGCAAAAAGTGCATTTTGACTTCTTGATTGTATTTTGTCCCCGGTATTGCGGTTTGTCGTCACATTCGGTGTTGGAACTTGGTAGCATGGATGAAGTGGACTGTGGAGGTGGACAAACTACTCGACATTCAACTCAAGCATTAAAGTTCAATGCCAAATATCATATTAAGTTTATGATGGTCGTTCGGTGCGGGGGGTTTTTTATTTTGAAAATTTCAACCCCAATTGCACCCAGATCCAGCTTAACTGGGTTTTGTTTGTTTTGATTTAAAAAAATTGCCGCCAAATTTGATAGCTAATATACCTACTTGCTGGTTAACGGGGATATTACGGCAGGTACTTCCAACGAACGATTTAAAAAAAAATGTAAGTTAGTTGGTGTTTAAGGAGCAATGTACAGAAACCAATGTTTTCGTTTCACTTCTTTAGCAGTTATGTTGCCTGATGTGTGTGGTTTGATGCAGTTTTGTTGTATTTATTTTACAATAAGAGTTGCAAAGCCTGTTTTGGGGAGCAAGTCATTTAGATTTTACTTAAGTATCCACTCGTATGTATGTATTTGAAAGCTTTGAGTTGAATTGAAGTATAAAGTACTTATCCACATACTTATAAACTGCATATCTAATACTTATTGGTGTGCGAATATTTGATTAATATGTTGACTAACGCACATTATTTATAAATACTTACCTATGTACATATGTACATTCTTACTACTTAAAAGTTGAAATTTTGGCAAATGAGAACTTGTATTTCGATACCTACATACATACATGTCTCCTGCGTACTTTAAGTATTTTGTAAAATTTTGAACTTTAAAAAAATTCATTATTACAACAGATGGAAATGCATACCTACCTACTACTGTTTCCTGTTTTACCAAACTACAATACAATCACAATTTGTTTATTTATAAATTATAGGGACCCAGCTGCATCTGTTACATTTGAAATTTGTAAGTCGAACTTGTGTTTAACAAGGTGCAAACGAATTTATAACAAATACAAAGGCAATCATACCTACATCTACTTTGCTGCCGGTCAATGAAAAGCATCTTTAGAACATTAAAAATCAAACAATCTTTGGTTTCATTATGATTATTATTTTAGGAATGTTTTGAAATTAAGCTTTTAAACCCCTGCCATCTCAGTTTCCACACGCAAATTTAGCTCTCAAAATCAAAGCTTTTATTCTAAATTATCATTTTGTTGTATTAACTGGGAAAGTTTTTAACGGAGCCATTAACTTATAAATATAACAATATAAACACAGGATTTTATAAAAATCAAAAATTTTAAATCCCATTGCTTAAATGAGGATCATGAAATGTGTTGGGTTCAGACAGAAATCCATTTAATTCCCAAAAGAGAACAGAGAAGGTGGCGATGCTGACAAGTAGGTAATGTGTTCCTTTCTCCACTTTTGATTTTGATTCGAGTTTTTTCTCGACAAAAGAATACAAATATCATTTTAACTCAAAGATAAATGATAACTGTTGCAAGAAAACATTCGAGGTTGCAAATTGTGTTGTTGACATTCAAAGCAAGGAACAAGAAGTTTTGTGCTCAATAATTGAAATAAAAAACTTGTTTTAGATTAGTTTTAAAAATGACTTAAAATAACTTCAAGTGTTTCCCTTTTTTATTTATTTTGATTTCTATTTCAAAAATAAGAAATTACTGGCAGCAAGCTAATCCACAACAAAATAATTGCCTCACAACTCATGTCACTTTGACGTTTTATTCGTTACCTCAACTAACCACAGCAAAAAACTTAGGTCAGAAAACACAAGGTGTCAGGGTGAATTGAGGTTTTTCAAAAAACGCTTTAGGGCGACTTAGGTGACTTAAGGGCTCAACGAACAAACCTAAAATGTACAAGGTAAGCCCATTAGCCGTGTGAAGTAATCATTTTGTTTTTAATAGGGATGAAAAAGTATTTCATTTCATTTCATTGTTTTTATTATTTTCTTGCGTAGTATGTCTATGTATCTCCTTCTATTAGCTGGACACATCATTAAGTATTTCCAATAAAGTCAGTTCTTGATCTTTTCAAAACCTCAAGCTTGTTTCATTCACTACACCAGCTGATCCGCAAGGCTTCGCATGGAATTGAAATCAATGTTATGCTGAAATTCAGCAACCTGAGTGGCGTAAAGCCATCTGTTGTTCATCCCATTTCGTGAGGGAACAAATTTTCCGATCAATATTTTCTGCTTCCCAGACAAATTAAAATTTTCAGATATCGCCACAATCCACCTCGGAAAGTACCTATACAATTTCAGGTTTAGTTTGTTTACCTGGTTCAATACGAATTCAACTAAAAAACTCTTTATTAAAATTTTATTTAACTTAAACGGGAAACGCATCATGGTAAAAACTTTATAGGTATTAATCTTTGTAAATTATTGCCACAGTATCTCTAAGAGTGCGCTTAAAATTTAGTCTTTTTAGTACGGTGCAACAAAACCCATTTTAATCTAATTAACCTAATTGTAATCGAGTTTGGTATTATGTAGGTATATTGTTTTTTGACGATTTATTAATCACTTTTGCGTAATTAAACATTTATTATTTGAATAAGACTAAAAATAATACGCAAATAAAAACAAATTACAAAGCGTTACAAATTAATATCGTTAAATTCTTTGACACGAGATAAGACTATCTCTATCGATTTTCAATGAAAAAAAATATATTGCAAATATACATTTTTTTAATTTTTCAAAAAAAAAAAAAATTCTATAGAACATGTCTTTACACAAAAGAAGATTTTTTGAGATTTGATCTGCATTCATTCATCAGTGGCGTAACGTGGGGGGGGGGGGGGGGGCAAAGAGGGGACAGGCCCCGGGCGGCACTTTGCTTGGGGGCGGCAATTTTTCAAAATATCCGGGCGGCACTTTGCTGTAATTTTTCTAAATACGTTAATGTAAATGGTTTTTGTATGTTATGTATATCTTCTTCATTTACTAAAACTATGTTTTAATTGAATCTTCATTTATTTATGTATACCTATCTATGACTTTAATTTAATTAAATTAACAAAATTATGTATGTAAACTTTACAACAACCAAGGCAAATTGCTGGATTTATTGCTCGGATAGTTGTTCGACATTTATCCGCCATGGAGATGTGCAGTGGGCAAGAGAATTTTATTCAAAATTCCCAAATTTGCAGGTTCATTTATTCTTCATTGTAGAAAGTTTAGTTTTCACAATTAATCTTTGTGTAGAGGGATTTATCCCAAAGGCCATGACCCTTCGTCATGGTTACCATAGTAAAGGAGCTAGAGCCTATGTTGAGAATTTTTCAAGGCGGCACATTTTACGAAGTTCTTATAACTGTGCCTACGTTCTGTAACTCTCGCATCGATAAAATCAGTCGAGAAACGATGAAAATTGAAACAAATCGTATGAGTTTTGTTATATTTTGCATCGTTTCTCGACCAATTTTATCGATGCGAGAGTTACAGAACGTAGGCACTGGTTACTGGTTCAAAACTTAGACGAGAAAGAAAAAACAAATCGGACAAAATAAAATCGGACAATAATAAAAAATAGTTCTGAAAAATTTTAGAGTATAGTTAATACATGTTTTGCTAAGTAATTGGTGAATCTTTGAAATAGATAATTAGAAGTTTAGCATTCCATCTAAGATAAGCTGTGGTAATTTCGTTGAGGTGCAAAAAAAACATGTTAACCGTTTTTAAAAGATAAAACATAAAACCAGTTTTGAAAACTTTAATTTTGATGTCCTGTTGTGAAATATGTTTAAGTTAAAAATAATCCTTGGCCAATATTTCTGTTTCTTCAAATAGAAATAAAAAAATTACCCGATTTGCCATTCCAGCATAGTTGAGGAACATTAGAAATGAAAAAAGCTTTATGTATTTATGTATGTACATTGAATGTCAAATTTAAATGTTGAGCAACTTTTCTGAACATAGGTACAAACATCATAACTTTCCTAAAAAGGGTCAAATACATGTGGTTTAAAAAAAATATTGTTTTGTATTAAATTTTTGTTTCTATTAAATATGCAATTTAATAAGGTTTTTCATATATAGCTTTATGTGACTGTGCAATGATATAATACAAAAAATGTAGTCAAATATTCGTGAGTACTGTATGACGCAAAAGCGTCACCGCATCGTCACCGCGCGTCAAAACGACACAAGTGTGCACCGGGGCTTAATGATCGGATTATTAGAACCGAAGTTATAAGCAAGCCAAACCAAACACAATGTACATATCTTTACAATTATTATACCGACTACAAATGTAGGTACATATGAACATTTCGCAATTTTTTTTCCGACGCGAAGCAAATTTGCCACGATTGTGATTTTTTATTGCACAAACTCCGCCGCCGCCGCCGGCTTTAGAATACTATCTCCCTCTCGGTTGAAAGTATTTTAATGCTTTTTTTGTTTTTATCAACTTCCTCATTGAATTAAATTATTTGTCCGATATTTATTTTCATGTTTTTAGTATAAAATTTTGAATGATTTTAACGATCCCAAATGAGAGAATGGGACCACTATACAGTAGTATACAAATGATACTGTGCTGCAATTGTCATGTGGATAAAATTCATTCTTGTGTCGACCGTGAACTGTGAAGTAACTAACTACATATGTAAGTCTACTATTTACAGTCCTTAAATAAAGTCTTGTTAACGTATTAAATCGTTTGAATTTATTTATTTTGATTAATAAGTAATTTATTAAACCCGTTCTCAAGGAAGTTAAATGTTTTTGAAAATGTTTGTTTGTTCTAACACGCCAGTCATTTTTCCTTTAATTATATACAAATCGGATAATTGGATCAAAAGATATAAGCATTTAAGTAAACGCAAATCGGGTATTTTTCGGATTTCGCAAAAATCATCATCAAAAACATAGCCATTTTTTTTCCTACGAACATTTCTCCCTTTTTTCTGTCCGTTTTATCATCTTCTTCGTTTTCTGTTTCCTCAAACTAGTAACAACAAAGCATGAACGAAATAATTTTGTTTATTTTTTTTTATTTTGTTGATTTTGTTTATTTTGTTTATTCCCCTCACGTTTCGCCCCCTTTGTCTACTAGGCGTTTCATATTTTTGAAATTCTGTTGATTTTTTTATATTGTATGCCTCCGTTTAAACATTTCTAATGTTAAAAATATTATAGGTATAATAATTATTACTATAACTATAAGAATAATAATAATTAAAAGCAGTGCGGGTTGATTTTTTTTTTTAAACCGCTTTTATTTTTCAGCAATCATCACCCGATTAGACACTTCTAATTATCTACATAATATAATATAAATAAATATAATAAATCTGTGAATAAAAAATTAAATTATAACAAGGTAAGTTAAGTAGCTGTTTCACTTTGAAGTTTTTTAAAACAGCAAACAAAATTTAAGACCCAGAAAAAAATTGCTAGGGGTGGCAGAATTGGCTCTGCCCCGGGCGGCAAAAACCCACGCTACGCCACTGTCATTCATACATACATATGTACATACATCAAATTGAAAATATGCAGTACTTTGGAAACCAACATAGATAGGTAGGTAGAAATGGCGGCAACGAATACCTAGCTCCGTGACCCAATTAGTGGTGGATTGCGCCGTTTTGATACCATAACTCGTTTGACCTTTAGATGAAAAGTTAATTGTTAAGAGGAATTTGTGGATAAAACCCTCAATTGCCCCATCATTTCACTCCACCAATATCCCGAGATAGGAAATTTGCTTTCTTGGTCAAAGACGTGTATGATTTAGTCTCTTAGGGGGATCGTCCAGTTACATGTTATTAAACTCCACTGAGATTACTACGTTGAAACTTTTGGTCTTCTACAAATGTTCGAATAGTCTAGAGGAAAATTTTTGCATTTGTCTTCAGTAAAAAAAAATTAGGGACAGTGCTTTCAGATATAGCTAAGTGTCAATTTGATCAAAGTGGAGATATTGAAGTTTGTGAATGAGAGTGAGAGTGATATATATGTATTTCTCATGGACGTATTATATAGAAATACGTCCACGGTATTTCTATTTGGCAAAAAGCCCTATTCTCGATTTTAAGAAAAACGATAAAGGAACTTTTAATGTAAAACCCCACCCGCCCTGCATTGGATTATTCTACTATAAAAATATTGAAATTATGAAATGACATAAATCTCTGAAAATGAAATTAAACAATGAATACCTATACCCATCTTATTAAAAAATTTAAAACAATAAATTAAACAAAAATAATTCTTTAGATTTCAGAAGATGACCCATTGCCGAAGACAATATGCAAAAAATGTTTCGACAAAGTTATGGCCGTTGAATTTCTTCAAGTTGTTGCTAAGCGTAGCGAGAATCTCTTCCATGATTTTCTTGCAAATAAAACTCGAGAGGTAATTTTTATGCAAAAATATTTGATTTGAATTATAATTTTTTTAAATAATTTTTACTTTGTTTTGATTTGTAAATATAGACGCCAATTGGAACATATCAAGAAATCTATGAAAGTGGCTTCATAATCAAATCACCACCAATAAATTTAGAAAACAAATCAGAGGAAGTTGTTGTGGATGTTTCGATGTCAGATCCTTTGACAAAGGACATCAAGAAAAAATTACAAGTAGCTCAAAGCAAAAGGGATTCCATGGGAATGGCATTTAGTCCTGATCATTTAAATCGAAATGCTGTAACCAGCAGTCCACTTGTTCAAGTTCCGGTTACAATTGTACATCGAATGCCTAAAAAGCGGAAGTTAACTCAAAGTACGCTAGAGGCAAATAAAATTCCTCAAACAAGTACCACAACGGTAACATTAGAGAATCCTCCTAAAAAGAAGCTTCCGTCACTGAAGCCCAAAATTGACCCAACTTCCCCACTAAGACATATTTCCGATGCTCCTTCAATACCACAAAATGTTGAAATTCATCCAGTGGTGACTGGAAATCCCCATGCAATGGGACACGGTATGCCATTGGGTAGTATTATAAAAGATGTAGATCTACTGAAACTGATTCTGAAAGCCTTAAAATGGCCGTATAACAGTCAAACACTTGACATTCAAATACAACGTCTAAAGAACACTAATTTCAACGACATCATTGTGGATCCGAACCTTCTGCAAGACACTGATCTTATTCAAATTCTTGGACCACTTTTAGCACCGCTTCCTGTAACGATGCAGCAACAAACCTATCACATAACCATTCCTCCAGAACCCATTGAAACACCTCCAACTACTATGTCCTATAAACTGCCAGCTGAGACATCAGTTCAAATTATAACTGTTCCTGCTGCAGAAAAAGAACCACCCATTCGAAAACAACGACCAACAAAACGCCATATAAAAGGTTCTGTGATGCGCAATCTGTCTGGAAACAAAATTGCACCACGTCAAAAAATTAGCCCTCATGTGATAGTAGTTTCAGATGATAGTAACGACGATAAATTTTTGCAAACAGCCTCGGCCAATGAAGAAATTCCCAGCTTTGGGGTTCAACTTGATCCGGCTGTGTATCCTGGTGTAGGAGAAAACTCGAATAGCAACGAAGAAATGCTGGCAACCCTTAATCGCCAGCGAGAAGCTATGATGCGTATGCACCGAAGTAAACGGAAACAAACTTTGAACTGTGCGAAAAACGTAGAAATGGTAGATGACATAATGATAGTGGACGAGGGATACCATATGGATGAACCATATCAGAAAAACATTGGAATTTATGATCCACTGCCGGTTGCTTCAACTTCACAGCGCAAAACAGGACGTAGCATTGGACTAGCAGCGACAGAATCCGCAAAGAGAGATCGTGCTTTGTCCTCTGCCCCATCACAAATGAAAACCCAACCTGCAGTACTATCAAAACCATCGACATCTTTAAAATCGGTTCAGCGCTCAACGGAATATTTAAAACCAGAAAAACCGACTTCTGTAGATGGTTTTGTTAAACTTAAGGAAGATTTGCCACCTCTTAAGAAAGTGAAAATACTTTCAAGGAGTCCAAGTTATGTCCAACTTAAGGAACCCTCCAAACATGTCTATATTTCTAAGAATACCACAGTGGCAGATGCTGATTCGACAACGAAAAATGTGATAAAAGAAACAAAAGTGCCAAAATCTGCCAAAACTTGGAACATCGATAGCAAAATATCAAAAGCTAAAAAAGCAGCAGCACAAGTTCACAAGCCTGAATCAGGCGGTCAGAGTATTTCGGTTGTAAAGGATCAAGGAAATAAAAGGAACGAGAAGGAGAAAGACCATGAGCATGAGGAGGAGGAAGTGATTGTGGTTGTGGAATGCATCGATGATTGTGACGACGAAAAAGAAAAGAAAGAAGAACCCGTGATAGCCGTATCAGAGAAAAAGAAATCTAAGAAAAAATCAACTATCACCCGTCCCGAAACTAACAAAAATGATTATAGAATTCTTGCTACCTTTGATATAAGCGATGATGAAATGGAACGATTAGAAGTTGAGGACACATCTAAAGAACCTCCTGCTGTTGAAGAAAAAAATACAACTGAAACTACAATTGCAACTACAACTGCAGTTGAAAAAGAGTCCTCTTTGAAAGTGGCAGAGGCATCGGTTGTTGAAGAGGAATCTAAAATTGAAACTTCAATAGACTCTATACCAACTGAAAGCGATCCATCTATCAGTGGTGAGATTAAAGTAACAAATAGCATCGAATTGCCAGCGCTTGAAATCAAATCAGAAGACAATGAAGAAATTGATATAAAAAAAGAAGATACAGAGTAAGTCTTGATTTGGCTCCATTTATTTTCCTTTTTTTGTATTAACGGTAAATTTGTTTTTTTTTTTTTTTTCTACAGATCTATCGGTGAAGGCAATACATTGAAGGCTAATGAAGTTGGTTCGCCAAGCAAAGCTCAAAGAAATTTTGTTGCTACTAAAACTGGTGTTAAATCGGAGATAGTAAAATTTACTCGATCTACAGCGAAACGAAAAGTTCCACAAAAAGAAGAGGAACCAGCAAAAGAGACGTGAGTAGACAAAAAACTTTTGTTTTACTTTTCGCTAATAGTTTGCCTGTTTGGCGTACATTGAGAGAGTTTTATATTTGTTATCAATAGAATATTTCTTGTAGGGGTTGGAATTTTGTAGACTGTTTCTCGAATCAAATTCGAAGACATGTACTTTATCGTGTAACAGTCCTTAAATTGTGGAAAAGAACAGGGGTGGAATAGCGTAAGGCGATAGTTGATCCCTTTTTTGATTGTCGGTTTTGATTATCAACTATTAGTTGCTCTGTGTAAATCGATCGCCAAAAATTGTTTGTTCTTCTTTGGTATAACTTACAATTCAGTCAAGAATTAAATGTCATTTTTGCATTTTTGTTATTGTGTTGGTTTTGTTTGGAGTTTTTGTTGTTTCTCAGATTTGTTTTGATCAGTAGGACCTCCTTACGGACCTCTGTGCGGTTTGAAAAATTGCAAATGATGTAAACATTGCACTTGAACTAATATTCTTAAGACACACTTTTTACTATAGATATTAATTATATTATTAAAAAACCAACCAATTTTAAGCCGACCGCAACAAACTTTTTATGAAAATGACATAAATTTATGAAAACGACACCTAAAAAGCTGTCGCTTAATATCAGTACAAAAAAAAAACGATTGTCGATTTGATAATCACCTTACATGGAGCAAAATTGTCAACTATCGCGTTAGCTGATTCCACCCCAGTTTTGCATTTGAGCTGTTTAAGTATATCTGTGCCTTGAAGAACTCAAATGCTTGTGCACAAAATATTAAAACATTAGGCGTGTTCAGGATTCCTCATCAAAATTTCTGATTTTTGCTGTGAAAACTCTAAAAAATAAAAATCTTGGATTTTTGAGCGAGAAAAATCTCTGAAATCTCATTTTTTTGAACGCGCCAATTGTTACCAAACCGTATGCTTCCTTGTTAATGATTTCCACATAATTTCAACGGAAGTCTTTAAATTTATAAGAAAACGGATCCCCCAAGTTCATAACTATGCTAGGTTACTTCAGGTTGCTAAGTAACGTGGCTATCAGCAAGTGACGCTTGACCACCTCGGCCATAAGTTGGTCCTATGTGATACCACAAGAATCTAAGAGACTTTCTCCCTACTCATTGGTCTGGTTCGCCTCTCAGTAACGACAACATTTTTTTCCAAATTAAATTTATCAAATAATCAAGCGCCACTAAAAGGAATCTGATGACCGGCGTGGCAGTCCTATAACTCCAGCCTATAAGATCTTGGTGGTAGCTCACCCAAGTGTTTGTTTTTCATTCAAACCTTCAATGCTAATGCATTTATTTGCCAGACCACTAGAATCATTATTTTGTAGTATTATTTTCCCAGTTGGAGGAGTTTTTGTTTTACTGGGAAAATAATTGCCATTTATCGTAAATGAACTTGGTTTAACAAAAAGATTTGAATGATTTTGTTGAAAAAGCACCACTAGATCGCACGAACTTCCTTTTGTAATTCAATCGGTAAAGCCATTAATTAAATACATGGAACTAACCCAAAAACAACACAATTTTCTGGAAAAAAAAAAACATCAAATTTTTCATGATTTTTGGCATTATAGATAACGTCATTATCTCTTAGGTTTTGTATTCCAATTTATTTCAAAATTAAATTTAAAAACAAAATACATATTCTGTTAAACCCAGTTCTAATTGGATGGTCAAAACTAATCAAAGTTTTATCCATTTGTAAATTGTTAGAAATTGTAATAAAAGTTCTTACATATATTCCTTAAATTATTTTAAAAGCGATACCAATAATATAATCATTTATAATAAAGTATGTACATATGTATATCATAAATAATTATATAAAATTATTTTGTGAAAAAGTTTACATATTCTATTTTTGTTAATGTTTTATCGTCATTACTTTCATTAGAGATTCTGTCACAAGCGACAGTTTTCAAGAAATCAAGATCAACAAGAATTCAAGATTAAAAAAAAAATCAAGACCAAGTACCTACAAAATGTTTGGGAAAAATAAGTAATCCCTAAAGACCAAAATCTTCAAAAATATGTAATCCAAAAACACAAAGCGGAAAGTCGCCCTAAGGGCTATGGACAAAGTCCCGAATAAATATTTTCTTTTGCAAAAATCATCAAAAATCCCCAATGTATTAAATTAAATAAAACAAAATAAAAATTATCGTTAAATGAAAAAAAAAAATAATCAATGTTCCGGTAAATTCCGGAACTTCTACATTTCAATTAAATTGCATTGAATTTTTCAAGAGATCTTCTCTTGTGAATTTTGTCTACTAGGTTTTCAATTGAGGATTTTGGCTTTGGTGATTTTCTTTTTGAGATTATAGGTTCACTTCAAACTTCACTTACCTATAATGTGTACATTTTTAATTTTGGAATAAGTAACTTTAAAGTTCATCGTAAGTTTATTTTCAGTCACAATATTCATATTCATTGATCTTAAATTTTATTTCTTTCGTTGTTTTTTAGAACAAATTTTAGACCAGCAAGAAAAAGTAAAACTTTGTCCAAGTATTACAAAGGGCCACCACTGTCTGGAACAGCTGGTCGATCTATGAGATCAAGGTTTGTAAAAACTAACTACATATTTTTTAATATTTTTAATTTATTTTATTTTATTTACAGGACATGATAAAGAACATAGATAATAAATGTGTATCGTTGTATGGTACACACTTCATACTTGTAAATTATTTATACTGTTATATCAAATTCACATTTTAAGTAGTACAATAGAAGTCATTGTAGTTAAATTAAGTTTTTATTTAAAAGAAAAATTAATATAAGTTAATTTTAAACGTGTTATATGAATTCGGTATTCGCTAAACGGTTTGTTATTATTTTAAGAATAAGAAATTTACTATATTCATTAATTTGTAATTGAAATTAAAAAAAAATAGTTAGTTTAAAATGATTTATGGTTTATTTATTATATATTGTTGAAACAAAATACTTGAGAATATATTTTTGTCGTCTACAAAACAAAAAAAAAACCGATACAATAATTCAACAAGAAGTTAGATGAATTAAACTTAACAATAAATTGCTCGATGACAGTCGATTTCCTCAAAAAAACCATCTCGTTTTAGGCACTCGATAAAAATTGTAAGAGCATTGAATATTTAAAGCCAGGTTATTATGTATATTTACTAACTAACAGCGTCAATTTTCGTATTCTGCTATCCGTCTGAAGAAACCGAACGTTCTAAAAAGCATACAAATTGCGATAAAAATAAAATTTTAACAATTAGATTCTCTCAATAACTCAAAAAATAATTATTGATAAAGCTTTGAACTCGAAAGATTGAAGAGTTGAAAGAATAATTTGAGACAACTTAAGTTAACTTTTAAAAAGAATCGATGATTCGATTGGATCGAATAGCAGAATGGAACTGTAATGTTAAATAAATGTAAATACTCGGAGAACTTTGTTTCTCCTCACCTAAAAGTATGCAATTTCGGGTTTTCATCATTTTCCCACTTTTCCTGCCGAAATTTCCAATTATCGGCTCCGTAGTTGGTTTAATACGAATCCACAATGAAAAATCCATTAGCCAATCCAATATTTAGCCGAGTTATTTATTTTTTATATACATATTTAGGCCCGGATTGCCGTTGTCGATTATCATTCGAATCGAAACTTTTCGATTGGTTTTCATATCGATCGATCATTATTGTGAATGAACCCACAGAATTTTTTGAATATTTCAAATTTGACAGTTCTGTGAAATCATTATTTGTTTTTTTCTAGTTTTCCTTTTTTAGTATAAATTAAAATAGTTTATTAACATTTTAAAATGAGTGCAATTGAGTTGTTTGTGGTTTAGCGATAGTGACACAGATATCGAAGAAAATGTTGGAATGATGGCAAAAAAAAAGGCATATCAGAGACACCTCTAATCCTCTGGAACTGGAAGAAACAATGTAAGATTTATCGAATATAGGCTTTTACTTGCTATACACATATTTCCTTTATATTTCATATAGCTTATTTAAATAGTTTCACTTGGATCTTAGCACAAACCCCCTTCGCGATGTTCATATTTTTCTTCCTCAATGTGACCAAAATATCCATTTGCTTTTTATTGGTTATCACTTGACCTGCATAAAATAAACATTTGAATGTTATTTTCTATAAAATAATTAACTAATTGGAAAAAAATTATCATCTTGTTCAAAAGAAAAAAACTTCTAAACATCAGCTTGCTTTCGCGTCGATCAGAAAATGACAATTGAATAGAAACGACTGTGAAATCGAAAAGTTTACATCACAATCGACATTCACAATGGGTCCTATCGCGAACGACATTTCCCGGGAAATATTTCCCACGTTCGAAAAATTCGTATCGTGGATGGTGTTCGAAATTCCCCTCGGAATTTATTGCTATCGTGAACAATATTTCCATGGGAAATTTGTTGTAATTTCTCTGGAATTTTTTCCCATTTATTTCGGTGGAGAAATTAAGGCGAGACGGAGGAATTAAACTTTTTTGATAAATAAACACAATTTTTTTATTTTATTATGGGACGAACTCAACAAATCAAATCAAAATAGAACCAGTATTATGGAAAAGAATACTATAGAGACTGGATTTACTACCTACAGGGTAAATAAGATTTGGCAAAATTTGGCCGAAATGCATCTTCATTTTGATTACCTTCTTGCAGCAAAAAACGAAAAATGCAAAACCAAGAAAAAGATCACTCAGTTTATATTTTTCGAAAAAATATAAATTTTTCTTTCTTTGCTCTTCCGCGGTTTGAATTTTGATCTATTCTGGACAAAGCTTTTCCTCGAAAATGTTAAGGAAATTCGACAAAACTTCACAGAATGTTGACTGGGCAAGACCTCCATCGTGGTCCTTGCCGACTCCTCTTTGGTACCCACCTTCAGCAAAAAAAACGCAGACATGCACTAAGCCTGACGATGTGTGGACACTGGACAGTGTTTTCAGATAGAGGAATTTTGTTCTTCTGCGAAATTTAACACCTCGTTCAAACGGAAAAATATAATTGGCAACATGAAAAATCCAATTATTTTGTTTGTTGTACCCTAGCAAGGTATCGAAGAGGACAATTTTATGCAATTTTATACAATTCAGTTGAAATGATCGCACCCAATATTTCTTTCTTCACATGGATGGGGAATTTGTTTGGGATATTGGGCCCTATCGGGGATCTCCCGGGGAATTTTAGTTCCCACGGAAAGTTTCATTCCCAAGAAATATTTCTAGTTATCGTGAACTTCCCTCGGAATAAATTTTTCCCAGGGAAAAAACTATCAACATTCAAAAAACAAAATTATTTTCGGAGATCAATTTCGAATTGTGTGCAGTGTTATCAAAGGATCATAATTAAAAAAAATAAAATTTAAGTTGAAATTCCCTTTACAATAAAACAAAATATCCCAAACAAATTCCCCATCCATGTGAAGAAAGAAATATTGGGTGCGATCATTTCAACTGAATTGTATAAAATTGCATAAAATTGTCCTCTTCGATACCTTGCTAGGGTACAACAAACAAAATAATTGAATTTTTCATGTTGCCAATTATATTTTTCCGTTTGAACGAGGTGTTAAATTTCCCAGAAGAACAAAATTCCTCTATCTGAAAACACTGTCCAGTGTCCACACATCGTCAGGCTTAGTGCATGTCTGCGTTTTTTTACTGAAGGTGGGTACCAAAGAGGAGTCGGCAAGGACCACGATGGAGGTCTTGCCCAGTCAACATTCTGTGAAGTTTTGTCGAACTTCCTTAACATTTTCTAGGAAAAGCTTTGTCCAGAATAGATCAAAATTCAAACCGCGGAAGAGCAAAGAAAGAAAAATTTATATTTTTTCGAAAAATATAAACTGAGTGATCTTTTTCTTGGTTTTGCATTTTTCGTTTTTTGCTGCAAGAAGGTAATCAAAATGAAGATGCATTTCGGCCAAATTTTGCCAAATCTTATTTACCCTGTAGGTAGTAAATCCAGTCTCTATAGTATTCTTTTCCATAATACTGGTTCTATTTTGAATTGATTTGTTGAGTTCGTCCCATAATAAAATTAAAAAATTGTGTTTATTTATCAAAAAAGTTTCAATTCCTCCGTCTCGCCTTAATTGCTCCACCAAAATAAATGGGAAAAAATTCCAGAGAAATTACAACAAATTTCCCATGGAAATATTGTTCACGATAGCAATAAATTCCGAGGGGAATTTCGAACACCATTCACGATACGAATTTTTCGAATGTGGGAAATATTTCCCGGGAAATGTCGTTCGCGATAGGGCCCATTTTGTTTTATTGTAAAGGGAATTTAAACTTAAATTTTATTTTTTTTAATTATGATCCTTTGATAACACTGCACACAATTCGAAATTGATCTCCGAAAATAATTTTGTTTTTTGAATGTTGGTAATTTTTTCCCTGGGAAAAATTTATTCCGAGGGAAGTTCACGATAACTAGAAATATTTCTTGGGAATGAAACTTTCCGTGGGAACTAAAATTCCCCGGGAGATTCCCGATAGGGCCCAATATGTAATAGAGTAATCGATAATCGAAAAAAGTCGATCATCGATTAGAAAATCGACACCCGCAATCGGGGCCTTAGATTTTTTCAAAATTTTAAGTAATAATTGGTATATTTTGAGAAGCTGTATCTTGGAAACTATTGGGTCTACAGACACCGATTTTGGATCAAATTTTAAAAAAATTCAGCCAATTTCATAAAATCGTTTCGTAAAAATTCCTTTAGGGTTAAAATCACCAATAACTGAAAAAAGCGCGGTTTTTTCTCATGACGCGTTCCGCGCTCAAGGTCGCAAACTTGGGTTGTTCATAAGGCCAACATCATAAACAATTCAGCAAAAAATCAGAACTACCAGATTTGACGCAGGTCTGATGTAATTATATAGTTACTGGACTATTATGTAATAATTTAGAATTTGTTCAATTTCTTAAAAAACTGTAATACAATAATATGTGTTAACATATGTATATTGTATAGGATATAACAGTTAAACATCTGTATATTGTACGTAGCGTTTTCGAGAGTCGGAAAGATGGCATTGTTTTTTTATGTACCATACCATACCAGGGCGTTGCAGAGCCCTGAAATCTGTGAAATTCATTTTCGGTGTAAATAAAATGTATACTGAATTTAATTCCAAAAAAGTTTCTTTCATTCAATGTAGAAGCTCGACTATCGATGCAATTTTCAATTCATTTTAGAAAATTGTTCCTCACGCCTAAAAAGGGGTAAATAGCCCCCCTCGCAGTTTTTTTTTTTGACCCAATCTTCCAAGCTTTCCCAGCTTATATGAATCATCCTATATGACGCAAGTTAAAATTACTTAATTGAATAAAAATATCAAAAAGCAAAGGTAGAACTTAAAATATTTTGGCGTAAGTCTTTTTAAAGAAAGATACCTATCCATCCTTTTATTTCAGCTTATGCAAGTATAAATAAATATTATTTTAAACATAAATTATTTTAGTAATTAATAACAACAAGTGGTATAAAGACAATTTAATAAGAAATTCAGGGTTTTTGGCATAAGATGCATCAAAATACTATAGCGCGTAGGCTAGGTCCAAGAAGAAAAAAATCGTATGAGAGGGGGTATCTACCACTCCCCGTGTGGGTGGGAGGTGCATTTTCTAAAAAAATAAATACAAAATAACCATACAATCTGTTTTAATATCGTATACCTTTTCTTAAAGCCTGAATTTTCTTTTTAAATAATACTCAATAAAAAATATTCCATCTGAAATTGCTCGCCTTTTTAATAAAATAGCTTTTTCGGGGACTTCAAATATTCGTAGTGACGTTAAAAATAAATTGTCAAAAATTAATAAACAACATACAATTTTGTTCGCTAAAATATTATCTAAAAAAAGTATTTAATAATTTTGTTCTGAAAATGTAAAGTTTTGCGAGCAATTCAAAATTAAGGGTGATTAAGCGCAAATTTTTATTCGGTTTTCGTTTATTACTTCTAAGCTACCTACTTTTGAAATAAACGTTATATAGGGATTTCTAGATATGAATTATAAATTGGAATTGGAATTGGAAAAGTGTTGAATGTTAATTTCATAAAAAGTAACACAAACTGATAAAAACGAAAAAAAAAACAAAAAATGTCTTATTTTCAAGATAACGGGAACCCTGAGAATTTGATAACTGAAACTATGATAAAACCCCAAGCAAATAGTATGGAAAATGATCTTAATGAAAATAATAAATAACAAAGATGTTAATAGAACAGCAACTAAATATAAACAAACTAAATTTAATATATTATGAAGCAAGTATCAATACAAATAAATCATAGGTTGTTTTAAGAATTCTAATTAAATTACTGTAGGTAACTGACAAACCACATAAACCCTCCTCCCAGTTAACCCTCATAGAAAACTGCATTCAAACTTGGACCACTTCAAAACTCTTCTCAGATTAATCCTCAAAAAAACTACCTTTAGAATGAAATTTTTTAAAAGCGTAAATAGGTTTAATATAAGTAATTGTATTCGTACCGCCACCATGAGCTACCAACGTACATTACACCATGTCAATTGAAAACTGGTCAACGTATTTTGCAAAAGACATGAATTCTAGCTTTAAGAAAAGCTTTGGGTGCCGTTATTGTTCTATTTGAAACCATTTTTTTTTTAGAAAATTGCCCTTCTCACCTAAACCGGAAAATAAAAACAGGGCCGGACCAACCATATGTGCGAATGCACAGGGCGCAAAACTCTGGGGGCGCGTTACCAGGAGCAAAAAAATGTAATTTGATCTTGTACAAACAAATATGTACTACCATTTGCATTTAAACCACAAAACTTGTTCAAATAATCCCAAAATAACATCCATCACAACTGTGCTAAGTTATTTTTTGCACACTAACTAAAATCACCTACCGGGGATACCTACCTCCTGTATGTATGTATGTGTGCAAATATAAAAAAGGGGCGCTTTCTACAGTTCTTACACAGGGTGCAAGTCTGGCTGGGGCCGGCTCCGAATAAATAGATACACTTCGTATACGATTTTTATCTTTTTTTAACTTTTGTTGATAAATTGTGAAGAGCTGTATTTTGGATGTAAAAGACAACAAGTAATTGTTATTTCAATTAATTAAACCTTCAAGAAAAATATGATGGTGCAAAAGCTTTGCAGCATAAGATTTTGAAAATATTTCACTCATGATTTTAGACGGAGTTCTGATGAATTGGGTGTTTGCAAAAAAGTCGTATACCCGTTGTTCTGGAATTTCAAAATAAATGAAATGAAAAAGCGATTTCAATTGTATCACGTTATAAAAATTCAATGCCTAAATTGAATTTTTTTTATTGATACTTAGCCAATTGTCGCTTGGATAAAATATTGTCGTATGTGAAAAATTGAGGTTTTGAGATAAAAATGCAGTTTTGTTATTTGATTTTTTCTCTAAAATCTAGTGAAATCCGTCTTTCGATATTTGCCGTAGTTCCCAAGATATTTTCCTCAAAATGTGTCGTATGTGCAAGGTCGCCAACATTTAAGTATTTCTTTGTCGTAGGTATGTGTATACAAAATGCTACACATACGACAAAATAAAAACATACGACATTTTTTTCATACAAAATCTGTTTAGCCAATGTTTGATAAATAATTGTCGTATGTGTCATTTTTAATACACATACGACAATATTTTATTGAAATTCCCGTAAACGTTTGTCGTATGTCTCATAAGAAAAAACACAGACGGGTGTAATTTCAGTCGTGATCAAGATGTCGCAGAGGTCGGACAAGTCCCCTGCACCAAGAGTATCTGAAGAACTCTATGCGTATGATAATGGAGCACTGTTATGCTTTGAATAATCCTCTTTAATTTTTTAGCATGCGCAACGAAATATTTACGAAACATCGAAATACCTAGTGTAGTAACTTTAATTCGCCTTTTTAAAAAATTAATTTCCCAAACGTTAATTTGAAAATTTTGCAAAGGAACCAAAAGGATTTTAAAAATTAAGTCTGCAAACCTAGCTTACAAGCAAATCCAGTTCTTTAAAGTCAAAACTCTTATCTATTTACATTGGTGAGAAGACTTCATTTAAAGAAGTGTTTTACACTTGTTGGGTCTTATTTATAAACGTTGTCTAACTTTAGACAACTGTCCAACTTTGGAGAATGTGTTCAAAAACCTTGTTTATTGTTGTCTTATTGCTGCCTTAACTAAAACACAAGAGTAGATTGTCAACCGTGAATAATGTGATATTTATTTTTATTAAATAAAGAATATTTCAAACAATTTGAAAATACTTAGGCTGAGTTAGGCAGTGTCTAAGTAGACAAAAATCTAATAAATACGACTAAATATGATTTGGGCAAAAAAAAACGGACGTTTTCAAAAGCCAACCGATGCTAATATATGACAAAAAGAGCTGCGTTTAGCTCCAGCAAAGGCCATCAACACCAAAAAACAAAAAGATATAAAAAGTATGGTTCCTTATCTAGAAAAAAAATTAGATATTATAACATTTTATCGTGCCATTTTAAAAATCAATGTGAAATAATTAATGTAATTTTTTTTTAACTTACGAATATTATTATGTTTAGATACCAAAAGTGTTTTTTTTAATAATTGAATATGGATTAGGTAGGTAATTATTTATTTTTTTAGAATTAAAACTTTTTTATTTTTACTTTTTTTCCATGTGTTGAATAAAAAAAAATATTTTTTATAGAGAAAATAAAATAAATAATTTAAAAAATAAACCTGAGTTTGTTTTTAAATAAATAACATGCTTTATATTGTCGTATGTAACATAGCAACGACATTTAATTTTTTTTTCATTTATTGTCGTATGTGTTTGGGTAACAAGCAGTTTTGGTCAAACCATCACATACGACAACGGCATACTGGCAAAAATTAACCCTTATTTCTTTCATTATGAGAATATTGTATTTATTTTAACGTTTTTGAGTTGTCAGATGTTTTCTGTATAAGCCACTAAATTTTCAAAAAAATTCACCGTATAGTTTTTGAGAAAAAAAAATTGAACTTTAAATGCGTTTTCCCAAAAGTAGCAAATTGTAACTTACGACAATATTTTATCCAGGCGACGCGACGCAATGGTGTGCTCTCTTCTTTTCCGCGGTCTCAATCCAAGCGACCGATAGTAGCAAAGATTAATAATTATTGTTATCGTAGATTTTCTACCCACGCAAATTCGCACAAGAGCAGGTACATTACATTGTTGGTGTAATTTGTGGATGCTTTTGCAGCAAGAGAGTAAGAAAGTATTCATGTAATTTCATCACACCATTGACAAAATACCAGTGCAGCAAATATTAACATCAAACTGATTGAATATAAGAAGAAGAATATATGTAATAATATAATATAACATAATAATGAGATTATAAGTAAGAATTTTAATACTAAAGAATATTGCAAAAAGAGAATCGTTATAATATCATTTAAATTTTTTGCACTGTCATGCGTCTCATTGTAATTTTAGCTGGAGCCTATAGCCTACGGTTGCACCAATTTGTTACAGAGAATTTTTATGTGATTTGAATTTTTGCTTGAGCTTATCTAAAACGAGTAGCTGCCATACAACGATTTCAGTATTTTTTTTTTATTTTCTCGGTAAGACGAGTTTTAGTAAACTTCGTTTTTATAATATCTACAGTGATTGTAAAAAAAACTGTATATCAGATTTTTGCCAAAATGACGTTTTTCGTTTTTTTTGAGAAAATTGCCTAATATTTGAGTTAGATACTCACCTAGAACAATAAAAAATCAAACAAAAAATAATTTTTTCTTATTACATAAAAGCTATTTAAAATCAATAGCGAAAAATTATAAATGATTTAGTACGATGTTAAAGAATTTTTAAGTATGATAAAATGGCTTTAACATCGTTCTAAATCGTTTAAAATTTTGCACCAATAATTTTTCTTATTATTTTGTACCTACTCTTTTTTTTAAATTTACGTTAAAATGTAGCTCGATTATAGTTGTTTATCAAAAGGAGTTCTTGCGACCCAGTCGTGCATATTTTTTTTATCATACCTACCACACTAGTAGGTACTACAATAAATATTTTTCTGATTGCGGCATTTTTAAATTGAACCATAGCCAAAAATCACAATACCTACCAACTAATTTTTTTTAAGCAATTCAAAATAATCTCGTCATCATCATAATAATCAAAACAGACATCACTGACGAGAAGACTGACATCTGATTCAGTAGTCAGTACATTTTCGTACGTCAAACAATTCTGTTCAATATAATTTTTTCGCGTGTTAATAAAATAAAACGAACGAACAAACGAATTCGTAATATTTTATGTGGGAATTATATTTAACATTTGTTAGCGTTGTAAAGCTTATTTTTGCTTTAAGTATAATTAATAAACATCCATGAATGTCTAATTATTGTAAGTTAAGACTAAACAAGTTCTATTGTGTTCAGTGACGAAAATAACAAACAAAATTATCAACAATACAAAATAAATTGGTATGTGAACCAAGTATAACGAACGTATAATGCGATTTTTTGTTCTGTCGAGGTATACGTATAGTTTTGTTTAGTACTTACATACTCTGACCGTGGGGTTGTTATTGACAAAAAAAAATTGATCTTCACGCATCATGCCCTGTTACACGAATAAGAAAAAACATCAGAACCATGCAGAAAAGAAACGAAAAGAAAATGAAAGCAAAGTGAGTTAAGTAGTTTAAGAACATTGCATTGTAAAGGGTGATTTTTTAAGAGGTTTAGAACTTTAAAAAAAAAAAAAACACAAAAAATTCGAAAAAATGAATGAAATATTATTATTATTATTTGAATCGATAGTTTGAACCTTGCAATTTAATGTTTAAAGATAATTTCATGCAAATGTTGACCGCGGCTGCGTCTCAGGTAGCCCATCCGCTGAGTCCAATTTTGGCATACTCTTTCACACATATCGGCCGGTATCTCACGAATGAATGTATGGATGTTGGCTTCCAGTGCGTCAATCGAAGCGGGCTTGTCCCTATAGACATTAGCCTTGACATTCCCCCACAAAAAATAATCTAATGGTGTCAAATCGCACGATCTAGGCGGCCAATTGACCGGCCCGAAACGTGAAATTAATAGCGAGTTTCATTCACGAAAAGATTTGAACTTTTTGTAAAAAGATGTGTCCTTTTCTTATTTTAAGAGTTTCATTGCAAGAAAAAGAGCAATTCTAGGTCAATTCTCAACACGAAAGAAGAGCTCTCTCATGGGGTGAGAGATTCGATCTGAATACACAGCTGTTTCTGTCAAATGAAAAATATATTGTTGTTTGTTGTGAATTTGTGTCGGCTGGTGCTAAATAAAAAAAAATAATTATGGAGGAAGTTCATAATTTGGATTCCTTAAATTTGTTTGAGTTTTTCTTTGAATCGTCTTCATCATCCTCGTCATCTGATGATGAAGATATGTTTTTTAATGAATTGTATGATGTAAGAACCAGCAAACATAGAGTCAAACATTTTGTTTCTGATGTTGTGGAAAACTTTTAGGAATTGGAGGTAATATTCTATTAATAATAGTATACCTAATTACTGTATTCAATGACTAAATAATATCTTAAAGCAAATGACAGGGATGTCAAACTACTGAAAAAAGTTTTATTGAAAGTTTTGAAAGTTTCATTCATTGGTTTTGAGGTCAATTCTTTAAAATATGAATAAAACTCGCTATAACTGTTCACCAAACTCGCCTCGCAATTGCGCCATTGTTTCGCGTGCTGTGTGGCATGTGGCACCGTCTTGTTGAAACCACATATCATGCAAGTCAAGAACTTCCATTTCGGGCAAAAAAAAGTTTGTTATCATCGCTCGGTAGCGTTCACCATTGACAGTAACGCTGCGATTCGCATCATCTTTGAAGAAATATGGCCCAATAATGCCGCCGGCCCATAAACCGCACCAAACAGTGGCTTTTTCGGGATGCATTGGTAGCTGTTGCAATGCTTCTGGCTGATCTTCACTCCAAATGCGGCAATTTTGCTTATTTACGTACCCATTCAACCAAAAATGAGCCTCATCGCTGAACACAATTTTTCGATAAACAACATTTCGAACCGAGCACGAATTTTGATAGTAAAATTCAATAATTTGCAAGCGTTGTTCATTTGTAAGACGATCCATGGTTAAATTGCAAACCAAACTGAAGCTGTTTGACAGTGACACAAGGTACTAATCACACGTCAGCTGTCAAAACCAGTGTTGCCAAAACCAAACCAGCTTAAAAATCACCCGTTACTTTTGTTATTTCTCGGTTATTCAGCATTGAATCATACTTTTTTTTTAAAATATTTTTGTGGTCACAAGTAAACCCCTAAAGGCGGATCTTAAAAATTCTTATACGAGTAGGTTAGGTACATATGTTTTAAAATTTTTGAACAAAATAAAAAAGTTCGGATGTACATAATCTGGGGTGGAATCGCGTAAGGCAATAGTTGATTGTCGGTTTTGATTATCAACTATTCGTTGCTCTGTGTAAATCGATCGCCAAAAATTCTTTGTTCTTTGGCATAACTTACAATTCTGTTAAGAGTTAAGAATTTTGGCATTTTTGTTATTGTGTTGGTTTTGTTTGGAGTTTGTGTTGTTTCTCAGATTTGTTGTGATCAGTCGGACCTTTTTATAATTATTTTCACTCCTTACTCTGTGCGGTTTAAAAAAATAGCAAATGATGTAAACATTGCACTTTAACTAATTTGCTATTTCGTATTCTTACGATACACTTTGTACTATAGATATTAATTATATTATTAAAAAACTAACCAATTTTAAGCCGATCGCATCAAACTGATTATAAAAAATGACATAAATGTATGAAAACGACACCTAAGAAGCTGTCACTTAATATCAGTACAAAAAAACGATTGTCGATTTGATAATCACCTTACATGGAGTAAAATTGTCGATTTTGATTATCAACTACCGCGTTAGCCAATTCCACCATGACTAAAAAAGTTTCCATTCGAGTGTTTGAGTTTATGGTACCTAACACTTATTTGTTTGCATGCAAGTGTGGGAACAAAATTATTATGAAAATCATTTTCAAGGCACAAATTTGGAAGTCGTATGTAATTCTATCCCACTTTTGTTTCATATGCTAATAGTACAGGCAATGGGGAATAATCTGAGAAAAGTTTTGAAGTGGTCCAAGTTTGAATGCAGTTTTATAGGGGGGTTGATTCTGAGTATAAATCTGAGTTTGCGGGAAATTCGGCTTTGTGGGGTCCCGTTATCTTAAAAATAAGACTTTTATTGGTTTTCTGCGTTTTTCTCTGTTTGTTATACTTTTTATGAAAAATGTATAAAGAACTTTTTTGTTTCAATTCATATTATCTACAAATCCCTATACAACATTTATTTTTTCAGCAAGTAACTTAGAAGTTATAAGCAAAAAACGAGTGAAAATTTGGCCATGATTAACTTTATTTGCGATTTTCTCGGAAACCGTTACATTTAAGAAAAAAAGTATTTGGTACTTTTATTTAGACAATATTCTAACGAACAAAATGGTATATTGTTTATTGAATTCCGATAATATTTAACCTAACTACGAAGATTTGAAGTCCAGCAAAAATCTTTTTTATTAAAAAAAGGTGAGTAATTTCAGATGCAATATTTTGGGAGAGTATGATAACTGTGGCGCCAAGAAATAATAACGGTAGAACACCTTAATACAAGCATTTTTTACTATGGGAGGGTGGGTCTATCTCCCCCCGTTTTGGCAGGAGGGGCAATTTCGTGAAAAAAAATATTAAAAATAGAAAAATATATTAAAAAATAACAGTAATATCTACAATTAAATATTATACCTTTTTTTAAAGCCAATAATCTGTTCTATTATCCAGTTTTTAAATCAAGTGAAATCTTTGCATAGTTTTTGAAAAAACGAGTTTCAAACTCAAAATTTGGGAAAAAAAACATTAAAAAAATGTTTAAAGCAAAATTTTTCAATACTTTCAGATTTAATATTATTTGTTTTCTTACAATGCGTTGCTCTTATTAATTCTTAATCAAAAACTGAAAACTAGATGATTTTATGTCTTCTAGTTTTCGAGAAAATTGAAAATTACCAAAACTACTATTTTAATTTAATTAATTTTTCGTTTGCAAAAGAAACTATGCATACACCAAACTTTGCACCTACCTCGAATCGTATAGTGAGCCCAAGCAGCATGCCCCCCGATAGATACCTCACTGTTTATACGACCGACGTAAAGCTGGATGCGGGGAGAGTATGATATTGAGTCAATTTGTATAAGAATTAATCACATATTCTATTATTTCTATTCAACGTAAATACTCAAGCAAAACAAAATTTTATTAAATAAAAAAATTGGTAATTTACAATTTTCTCGAAAACTAGAAGACATAAAATCATCTAGTTTTCAGTTTTTGATTAAGAATTAATAAGAGCAACGCATTGTAAGAAAACAAATAATATTAAATCTGAAAGTATTGAAAAATTTTGCTTTAAACATTTTTTTAATGTTTTTTTTCCCAAATTTTGAGTTTGAAACTCGTTTTTTCAAAAACTATGCAAAGATTTCACTTGATTTAAAAACTGGATAATAGAACAGATTATTGGCTTTAAAAAAAGGTATAATATTTAATTGTAGATATTACTGTTATTTTTTAATATATTTTTCTATTTTTAATATTTTTTTTCACGAAATTGCCCCTCCTGCCAAAACGGGGGGAGATAGACCCACCCTCCCATAGTAAAAAATGCTTGTATTAAGGTGTTCTACCGTTATTATTTCTTGGCGCCACAGTTATCATACTCTCCCCAAATATTGCATCTGAAATTACTCACCTTTTTTTAATAAAAAAGATTTTTGCTGGACTTCAAATCTTCGTAGTTAGGTTAAATATTATCGTTTTTTTTATATAGTCATTTCTATACCATCTGAGAAAAGTTTTGAAGTGGTCCAAGTTTGAATGCAGTTTTATAGGGGGGTTGATTCTGAGTATAAATCTGAGTTTGCGGGAAATTCGGCTTTGTGGGGGTCCCGTTATCTTGAAAATAAGACTTTTATTGGTTTTCTGCGTTTTTCCCCATTTCCCCATTGCCTGTACTATAAATACATACTATCATTTGGTAAGTCCCCTTTCACACGAGGATACAAGGTGCTGGAGATTTTTTGATTGTTTTATTTTAATTTCCAATCTCCAATAATCATAGAACGCTCACTCCTTTTACTTAGTGCCCTTCTCACCTAAAAACTGTAACTTGGTGGAAACTTAGTTTTTTCGTGTGAAAGGGTATACACAGAGCAGCATATGGTTTTAAGGCGTTAACGAAGAAATCCCAATCTTTCTGCATTGATTTAAGTTATTGTAATCTCTTGTTAAAGCACAGTTGTTGACGCAAAAACAACTCAAGATATTTTACAACAGAGCTTCAAAGACAGAAAAAAAAAAATTTTTTTATGAATTGTTTGGTTTATATATGTAGCTTTTCAAAGTTGAGCAATTTTGTTCAAGCGTAAACAAATTTTTTTTAAATACCTACCAATTTATTTATTTTATTTTTTGCAATTATGACATATGAAATTAAAAATCTTACTTTTATTAATATTACGTGGTTGTTTTATTTGTTATTAAATTAAAATTTCAAATAAAAAAAAAATTGATATTTTTTTTAATAAAAAAAAGAAAGACTAAATTTTTAAGAGTTTTTGAGGTTTGAGGTTTGAATAGAGCTATACAAAAATCTCGCTAGATCCTGTTGATAAATTAACAGGATATTTTAGCCCAACTATTTGTTAAACCGGATGCAAGCAACTGCAACTTTTTGCAATGTTTTGGGATAATGTCATTTGTTTAAAAAAAAACATGTTCCTGCTACATATGTAGCTATTTTACTCTTAAAAGCAAATTTCCTTTGGAAATGTTTGAGTTATTTCCTTACTCAAAAGAGCTGAGAACGTGAAATTTTGTTCATATTTCAATAATTATAATACGTTTTGTAATTATTTTAATCGTTAAAAAATCCGCTCACTTCCACGTCCCTTTTTATTTAAATAGCAATGACTTACAGTCTTGTTAACAACTACTTGTTATCCGCCCACTTTCACGCCCCTTTTTGAATAAATTCCTCCTAAACTAAAAGAGTTTGTAGCGATCAAAAGTTATGATTTTTGTAACGAGAAAATTGTTTTTGGCGCCTCACGAGAATCCTCACCCAGACTTCTCTGGCCAATCAACTGCGTCTGATTTGATGTTTACTCATCTTCCCGCATACACACTTTTTTTTGTGCAAAGGTAGGTAATTTTCTTATTCTATAATGAATTATTCACTGAGCCCAAAACTGGCCATAACTACTGGCCGTTATCGATTATCCAATTCAATTTAAAAATCGCATCACATCATGATCATTATTTAATTGGCAAGAAAGGCTATATAACTCAGGGTTGGACATTTTTTGAAAGGTGGTCAAAAACAGAGACATTGATATTTTTTAGAAAACTGACGCAATTTTCTTGTTTACCCAGTCATAAAACCAAATCAGAAACATGGTCTTTTGAAACAAATAAAAGAAGGCAATTCCTGTACCTTTTTGTCAATTTTTTATTGGTGACAAGGTTGTTAATTTAGTTAAAAGTAGGTTAAGATTTTAGATTAGCCGTGGTAATTTTTATTCTACAAAACTACAAAAACAGGTCCAATCCTTAAAAGGTAAAACGAATTGTAGAATAATAAAATTTCCTTTATGAAATTTAAAAATAACTTTTGAGTAACATTAAGGATTAAAATTCTATTATAATTAACTGATAATTCATAGAAGTGCGGGTTCATTAAAAAAACGTGATGTTTTCGTAGTCCAATTAGACATTGTCATATCTGAGCATTCAAATGAATATAATGAATTGCTTACAGATATTGTTTTTTTTATTTCTTTTTATATTTTATAAAAAATATATAAGAAATGCTAGAAAAATTAGCATAGGGCTGCAAACACCCACCTACGCCAGTCACCAGTGCCGGACCAACCATATGTGCAAGATGTGCAAATGCATAGGGCGCAAAATTTTGGGGGCGCATTACCAGGAGCAAGAAAATGTAATCTGATCTTGTGCAAACAAATATGTACTGCCATTTGCATTTTAACCACAAAACTTGTTCAAATAATCCCAAAAAAATATCCACCACAACTGTGATAAGTTATTTCTTGCACACTAACTAACATCACCTAGCTTGGATACCTCAATAAAAAAACGCATTAAAAGTCTACCTTCTGGTATGTATGTGTGCAAATATAAAAAAGGGGCTCTTTCTACAAATCTTGAACAGGACGCAAGTTTGGCTGAAGCCGGCCCTGCCAGCCACTGGTCATTCGATTGATCTTGAAAATTCTGATAAATATTACATCAAAACCTATGTAATACCTAGATTTCCCTTCCACGTTTTCTGTATAGATAATATTTTCCTTATATACATTTTTGTATTACTATATACTTTATATACTTTTGTTGCAGACCAAACATAAATCACTTAAGTAATAAATAAATAAAATTAAAAAAAATAGGCATAACTACAAGATTTTTTCATTTTTTTAAGATATTTATTTTTAAATTAATGACATTGGGGAAACTTTTTTTTTAACTACATTATTATCCAACGTGTGGCACGGCACATGTTTTAAAAATACATTTTTCTTCACCAATTCGAGTGTAGGTATAAATAATACTTAATATCTTTTTTATTAAAAAATAAAATGCACAACAATGGGAACGAAATAGTTCTTGAGGTTAAAAACTATAATTTAGCTTGATGTTTTTATTTTTATGGTAATGATTCCATAACATTTTTGTGAAAAAAATCATATCGAAGTAAAAAAAAAATGCTAAAAAAACGTGTTTGATAATAAATTGCGGGAAAATCGTTTTCCACACAGAAAAATGTTGTATTGTAGATACAAATTTCTAACTGTTCTTGTTTAAATAAAAAAATAAAAAATCGGTTGTAGTTTGGCAAAGTTAGAGCCAGTCAAAGGAAAAAAAATAAAAATCATAAAAACCGTCGAAAACGAGAAAATTACCTCTTAAGTTTTTCGACTTGAAATGACCTCAGAAACTCATGGTTTTCTTCTGTGGCGGTGATTTCGGGACACCCGGTATATTGAAGTAGATATATTAAAAAAAAAATATTTTCGATGTCAGCCAGTCGGGAATGGGTCCCTATGGGTCCATAATAAATTAAAAACGCAAAATGAATTTGACATAGCTGAAATTTTATAGAAACATTCTTTACTTTGTCTTTTTTAAAATAAGAAAACACAAAAAATCAGCCAAGTTTAACCGAGTGCCATATCACAGGTCAGCTACTTGAAATAGCAATTGTCCGTATTTTTTTTCCAAATAATCGATTTATTTTAATTGCTATTTTTCAGAGAAAAATATGAATACCTATATAATAAAATTTCTGACGTCATATCTTCCCAAGTAAGCCCCTAAAATAAAGTGAGTGACAGAGGTAAACTATACTCTTTTTTTTTTTCATTAAAAAAAAAAAAACATTTATTCTGTCGGAGTGGAAAAGTGTTAACGGCAACTCTCTAAAGTACATAGGTAAGTGGCAAAAAAATATTGTGCAGCAAAATTCTTTTTATTTTTTTTAATTTAACAGGTTAGAGTCGCTGGCCGATTAGGACAATTTTCATTTCATTTTTATTTATTTTTAAAATAAATTATTCTTTATAGTATTCCAAATTGATCTAAATACCTACATAAAAATCAATGTTTTTTTTTATAATAATATGCTTTATTTAGTTTTTATTTTAATAAAAGCCATATTTTCCAGTGGCCGACTCCTAGTCTCTTATGGCCGACCACCGATGATCCAGTCGCCAGAAACCGAAATAAAAAATATGATTTATCCTTTAACATATTTTATTAAATTGTTTTATTAAAAAAATCAATAGCAATTATCAATACAATAATTTTATTTAAATATTAAAAAAAAAAATGTAGGTATGCATTTCATTTAGTAGGAATTTTGTTCAGGTAAAAACTAGGCATTGTAGTAGCCCGTGTAATGGTTAGTGCGTTGGACTGTTACGCCGAAGGCCTTGGGTTCGATTCCCAGCCTATGCCACCTTAACACAGAAATGTTTTTCAAGGGTTACTGCCTCTTGTAAGGAATTGACAAATCCTCCAAGAGTATCATTTGTCATGAAAAAAGTGTTTCTTACCCTAGCCGTTCGGATTCGGCAGAAAATGGTAGGTCCCCTCTATTCCTGCCAACAACACGCACACAGGAATGGTTGAGAGCTGTAAGTCACTAGGCTAACACGAAATGCGCCGACCAATTTATTTTTTTATTTATTTATTTTTTAAAAACTAGGCATTATTACATTATTCCTTGTTAATAGTCTGGCCGTGATTATCCGGACGTCTGTACCAGTCACTGAGAATATTTCGGTAATCTGGCTTCAAACCTTTAAAAGCACTCACGTCCGTTGGTTGCATAACGTGTGTGGTGTTGGGGGAAGTGCATACAAGATTATGTCGTTGAAGCTGCAAAATTAGCTTAGCTCCATGTGCATTATGCTATGCATGTCCGCGTCTACAGAAAAACATAATTGGTCGTTTAACTGGGTTTGTAAAAAGCTTCACCTCTCATCCACCCGCTTTCGGTTTTTCCACAAATCCAACCAGACTTTATATTCTGAATAGCTTTCAACCAGCCAGGTGATCTTTTATAAGGCAGGATAACCATCATGGGGAATTATTTTTCACAAGCTGTAAATGTCAGAAGAACAGTCAGCGTCTCTTTTTCTTTTGCCGTTTTTACCTGGTAAACATTTGTATAGCCCTTTTGGGCAATAACGTTACCAGTTTTGGGAGCCTTGCTGAATCCTGTTTCATCTGCATTAAAGATCCTGGAGAGATCTTCAAGTTTTGCTTCCACTTCCTTATGCCCTGTTCTATTATTGCAGCCTGAGATTTTGTTAGGGATTCAGGGGATCGCAAGTTTGAAGTCGGATGAAGCTTCAGAAAGCTGTAATATCAATTTTTGCCTGGTTTGCAGTTTTTGAAAGGAGTTTTCCGTAGGTAGGGTAAACTAAAGACGTGAACCTTATGTTTAGTACTATGCGTCACACATTACGTATCACACATTACGTTGTAATTGGGTACGTTCAATAACAAAACTCCGGCCCTTGTACAACATTGATGTCTACAGGAATTTTAGTTGTAAACACGATGAGACAGAGACTCATTAGTTTGGATTTGGACTATGACTGCTTTCAAACGCTGCAAATATGCTGCAATTACACCTGCAATTTTTAAGCACAAAGTTGCAGAGGTTGAAATAATTGCAGAGTTATCGCTCTTTCTTCTTTGTGCTTTTTCTTATTGTTTGAGACATAAGCGGAGTAAAGAGTGAAAAGATATATTTCCTTCTCATTTAACAAAAATTGCAGGTATTAAAATTTGCAGCGTTTAAATGGATGCTGCAATCGGAAAGAAACTTAAAAGAGAATTGCGGATAGAAATTGCAGTCGTCTAAAAGCAGTCTATCCTCTATCTTAAAATCTAAACAGGGTCTATCCTGTCCTCATACCTATTTGGTATTGATGCTGATGCCATTCAGCTAAATTGCCAGCATTCTCCTATAAACCCATATTCACCACACCACACCATTTACTACTTGTTACAAAGAAATTTTCATGCGCAGTATACGAACACGAATTCAGCTCATTTAACACACATGTTTACATATTTTTATTTTCATTTGTTTGTGGTTTGTGGCGCCTATACAAATACAAAGTCAGAGAAAATTGAGTGCGATTTTTGTGTCTAACATGTTGAAGCTAGTTTTCCTATTCGATGTGTGGTGTAGGTCTTTTGTTGCCTATCCTATCTTTGAAAACACACACACACACACTAACATCTCTGGCACTGCCATGGCTGCTTTGACGTTTTTCGCTTGCAATGCCATTCGCCAGATCTACGAAGTATCTTATTTCTTTATTCGGTCGGGATTTTCATTCCGTCGCAGTGTTGAATACTTGCGAGTGAAAAGAGATCGCTATCTCTTCCAGATATACCGTCAAGAATTATGGGACAACCAGTGCAATAATAGTAATAAATTGTGTAATCAAACGGTTAAACCTTATTCTAATCTACGCATTAAACAAAAACAATTTGCCAATCCAAGTGCCACAGATACAAGAACAATCGTCTCTATCTCCAAAGCAGCTGATATGAATAGGGAGATCGATTTTACCGCTATCGAATACCCAAGCAATGAGTATTTGGGAAGCGATACGGAAGATTTCCAGGTCGATGGAATAGATGACATTGAGATTGTCGATGGCCAGGAAGTGACCGATGGGGTATGTATGGTAATGCATATTGTTTTTTCATCCCATCACAAAAAATATATTGAGGATTCATTCATAACGATAAAAAAAAATGTTTCTATTCTTTATTTTTGCTGTGTAATCATTTTGTGTTGACGTTTGTTTGTGTTTTTGATTCAGAGGAGGGGAGGGTACTTTTCTCGTGTTTGAAAGTTTGATGTGTGTGAGTATATCCATATATGTATTGTAATGTAAGCAATTGTATGTACATATATGACCGCAATGCGGAATGTGTTGGTGGAAAACAATAATAGAAAATTGACAAGAAAACAGCTGTTTAGGCTATTACAGTAGAGTCCGTATGATTTGTACAGCAAAATCGTTTGCAGGATTTGCTTTTAAGGAAATATCATTAAAAAAAACTTTATAATTTAGGCACGACAGGCAAATTTTTGAAACAATGAAAAAAATCATGAAGTAAACCTGCTACTTACATATATGTTGTTATTAATAGAAGCCATTATACATGCATTATTTGTGTACATAAAAAACATGAATCATTCTGTACCTATGTATGTACATATATTTTTTATTCGCCGGATTGACGCAGTAATATGTTATATGAAAATTTCACTTCGCCACACTTTGATTTTATGTTATAAAACTAGGTTTATCTTTATCACTTTTTTTGGAAGATATCATCATTCCAAAAATAAAAATGTTTGGTAAACACCATCAGTCCCCATTGCTTAATGCAAGCATTTGTAACATTCCATCGATTACAGAATCAGATAAATGAGATGCGGAGGAAGTCAGATTCAATTTTAACATTTTTGCTATGAGCAAAATGTCAAAAGTCAGATTCCCTTCGCAGCTCATTCAACGGATTCTGTGATTGGGGTGATTATTGATTGCATTTAAAGTTATTACAATTTGTAACATTTAGAGGTTTATTCTTAAGGGTGATATTTTTAAAGTAATTTTTCATTAAATTTATCAAAAAAGTCAAAAACAACGTTTTTAAATAGCTCCGTTGTGGAAAAGTAAGGCATACCTACTCAATTTGTAGATTGTATTATTCTGATACCTTGATTTTATTATGAGATAGGTACCTTTCTGTACTAATAATGATATCTATCTCCAAGATATTTCTTGTTCAAAAATGATTAAATTTTGAAAACATCACGTACCTACCTTTGCATACGACCGTTAATTTTATGAACATTGCTATGATGTATGAATATAAAAAATGTTACGTGAATCAGATGCTCAAAAAAGTCCTTCAGAAAATTAACCAATATTTTTTTAAGTAGGTATGCTGGATATAAGAAAACTTTGGCGTAAGGGTGTGATACGTTTCGTGTCCAAGCCCAAGCACTCACACAATTTTTTTTTTCAACACCAAATAACTTCCTTAAACCTAGCGGTTTTTAGAAACGTTTTTTTTTATTTTTTTTAGGACCAAAGGTAACGGTACCTGCTGTACCATGAATGCCATTAATGAAAATCTTATTTTTCTCAAAACTTATTTTTCTACAACTTAAAAAAAAAATCAGTAATTTTTTTTCAACATGGCTATCATTTTGTACAAAATAAATATCAATAGCACATACATATGTATGTATGCACCTTCTATAGAACCATTTTGTGTTACTTTCCATTTTCGTAAAACGGGTTAACCCATTTTAATATTTTTTTATAAAGAATGTTTTATAAAAGTTTTGTATGTTGTAGGTATATTGTAGACCAAAATGTATGAAATATTTTTTTTTTTAGATTTTCAAAAAAAAAATTTATCTTGGAACTTAATAATCCGAAAACGACTTAGTCGCTTTCTATTAAACTTGACACTCGGCAGGTTTTTAACATTATCTGAAACAAAAATTATTCTTATAACCAGCAAAAGAACGGTAACTATCATACAAAGTGTTTAAAACAGTTTTTCTCAAAAACGACTGTTACGATTTTGATTAAAGTTTTGGCTGAGCTAATATCAGTACGGTCTACTTTATTATCGGATACATTTTTATATTAATCCATTACTAATGGTATCCTCCATAGAAGAAATTTTTTGGTTTTCGACTATCTCAATATCTGCTTAACCGACTTTAATGAAATATTTTTCATAATAATAAAATATTTTTAAATAATATTGCATATTAAAATTTAAAAAAAAAAAACAAATTTTAGATTAAAAAAAAAAAAAACTCAAATAATTTTCTTGAAAATTCGATATTTCGAAATTGGGTAAATTATTTTTTTCCAAAATTGTTTTTTTCAACTTCTTATTAATAAATCCTTAAAAATGGAGTACCAATTTTTTTAACTGAAAAGGGTGTAGGCTAAAACAAAAATATTTTGATTGTGTGCGTAAGAACTCCGTTTTGCACTGGATCCAAGAAATACCAATAAAAGTGGGTCAGTGAATTTGCTTGGAGAGATGTGTATACATATGTTCAAACAAAGTTGCGAATATTCTTTTTGGGGATTAAGTGTTTTTGTCCGGTTCATTGACTCCTCTCTCTAATTAGGTCGACTTGTACTTATTTTTTTTTTTACTGACCACAGTTGTCATTTGTGTGGTATTTGGTTTTTTGTTGTGATAAGCTCTTTGTTGTGACAAATGTTAATTAATTTGAAGTTGTAGGAATTTTTGTATGATTTTTTTTCTTAAAAATTACCGTTAATCACAGAAGATCAAAATTCGACATTAACTGCTTAAAAGTGGGATAACAACAATCTATTAAAATATTCATTCATAATAATGAAAACAGTAAATCAAATACTTTTAATTTCCATTATTTATGTTTATTTCATATTTTTTTTATTGTAAAGACAAATACATTTAATTTTCAAGGCCCATTGACTGCTTGGTATAATATGATTGTCTGTTTTTGTTTATAATATTTATTTATGCCTGTGTATCAGTATAATTGAGTATAATATAAACACTGAAAGCTCTAATTTTTGAAACAAAAACTTTATTCACCACACCACTTTATCAGCTGTTTAAAAATAAACAATAAAAAAAAACAACAACAAATGTTGGATTTTGTTTTGTTGATATAAGAGGAGAAACAAAAAAGCTTAAAATGTAATACAACTTGCTTTTTTTCTATCGTCTTTCATGATTAAATTAAATGCGGACTAATAAGAGCTTCTTTAGCTTTGCCCACCGCCACCGCAACAGTGTCAGTGCCAATATCATTTTGGCATACAAAACACAAAAATTCACCACAAAAAGGCAGTGTCATCGAAAAAGCACGACTGACGATACGCAGGTCTTAATTTAATTCCAAGTATACAACGACAAGGTGCAAAAAAGAGCCCTGTCCCTGACAAAACTGCCTTTTTTTTCTTTCGTCCTCGAAACTATCACTAGGATTGTTTTAATATCGGGAATGTTTTTTACTTGTTTTAATTTTTTTTAATATAAATAACTTACACTAGCTTTTTAATATACCTTAAATGTATTTGAATTAATAAATTTGGCATTGTAGATTGAATAAGTAGTTTTTTTAAATAAAAATTTGAGTGGAATTTTAATCAAATCCATTTAAAATCCAAAGACTTTTTATAAAGAAATTCCGAGGACCAGAACTTATCGTCGCGTCGGAGGTCGAAACTTTTTATCTGTGATTTTTGTGTCTATCCAAAGGAGAAAAATTAAAATTTTTACCGACTAATTGACTCGAATATTTTTTGCACTTAACATTCGGGGTGCATAGTGTTTAAAAGTCATTCTATTATAAAACAAAAACAAAAAACAAGTTTCAATCTTCACGGCCACCATAGAATCTCATTAATGTGTAAACATAATTTGGCAATGCAAACTGTAAAAATATATAAATCAGTGTGTTCTTTCTAAGTTATTCAGTTATTGAAAAAAAAATAAATAATTGTGTCCCTTTCACAGTAATTGAGTGTCCTTGTGCTGCAAGGTATTTCCTTTAACCCAGATATACTTATAAATCCAAAAGATACAAAAATAGAATCCAATGCAGCATTGTTGTATTGCAGTTGTTGGTATATCAAATGACGCATTCACGATTTGAATCAAAAGAAAATAGAAAATAATCGTCTTTAGTTGTTGAAAAAAAAAAATCATTCGTTACATTGAAAATCGAAACGAAATATTATTGAATTTAAAAATATTATCTACAGTACGACCCGGAAAATTATGACAGTTTAAGTTACATGTCAAAAACAGGACTAGAAAATATATTACAAAAGTTATGTGCTTCAAAAGGGCATTAAAGTTCTTCTTGTGCTGCTCATCTAACCACGGGGAAGGATTAAACGAGGTAAGAACAAGTTGCAAGTAAAGAGATAGGGGCTTTAGAGGGTTGTCTCCTGTCTCATTGTATTGCTTTAAAATAAGAAAGTAGAACGCCGGTTGTGTTTGGCAAACAAAAAAAGCTCAATGTGTGTATATTTTTGTTTCTATTCTATTCTGTATTCTTCAATTTAAGCATTAGCGGTTAGATGAGGTAAACAACACCACCATCATCATCATCATTCTGATGATGACACAATTTTTACTTCATTGGGAAACAATTTCGGTTTAAGATTTAACTTTGCGAAGGCATGAGCTGAGCATTACTGAAATTGAAGAAACTACATATATACCATGAGTTAAATTGTGGCAAATTTAAATAAGTGGGGACACCCCAATGTGACCCCATGGTAATTGCTTGAACAACAGTAGGTGGGAGGTATGTTGTTAAGCTAATTTCAATGTGAACTTTACTTCGATGTTTATGACTTTTATAACTAACTAAAAAAAAACCACATCATGCTATGAAATATTTGATAGGTACCTATTTATAAAATAATTGGGGCTCATGATAAATGTGTATAGGTTTATATTATGTTGATATTTCACCCATTTTATTCAATTTTAATTTATTTTTTCAAGCTATGTTAATTAAGCATTGACAAGTTGCAGTTTATTTTTAGTGAAGTTCGTGCTGAACTTTTATTAATAACATTAAAATAAATTTCAGGAAAGCAGAGACTGTTATTAATGATTGCTGTTGTATTCTTCAAATTTCCGATAAACTCTTATATAGATATCGTAGGTATTATGTATATCTACCGGCGAATGGAACTTTTTTAAACACACACAAAAAAACTACCGTTGTTTTGCATATGTAAGACATATTAAGAAATCATTGTGTCTTCTGTTTATCTAAGAAAATTTACTTAATCGTTATCACATTTTTTTTTTATCTATTAAACAGGGTGACAAGCTAAAGTTACAAACTTAAAAAAAAAAAAATCTATGGGCAAAATATTGTTATAATTGAACCATAGTTCTCACGTACCGGGAAATGAAAAATAAAAACGTTTGAAAATACACGCAGAAATTCAATATGAACCCATAATTAATTCTTTACATAAAGCCGCAAATTCTGCAAAAGACGCACCACTTTACAAATTCAATGCACTTACCAAACAAGATCTTCTAACATGCATACATAAAAACCTTAGAATCAAACAAGAAAATAAATGGAGCCTTTATCACCATCACTACAAAAAAGTAAACTCAAACCAATGTATCCTACAAACGAATCCAAACACAAAATTTCAAACTTTGTCCGCCTGAAGCTCGGACTCAACAACACCTAATCACCAAAAACGACCCGCCGATATGTACCTCCTGCAATAAAACTTTAAATATCCAACATCTTTTAGAAAATTGTCAGGTTTCAAGACCTATTATAAATTCAATTTTCCAAAATATATCAATTTATGATGTTTTAAAAAATCCGCATTTTACAAACGTTAATAATATAACTAAATTTATCGAAATTATGAATCTAACTTTATAAATACTTCATTAAATAAGAGCCAATAGTCTCCGCAGCTAGGCTCTATAAAAAATTATATTACAGTAATTTAAATTACATGTTAATAAATAATAATAATTCTTTACATGAATTTTTGATACTCAGTTTGGAATTTCTAATTCTCACTTTGATGGAAAAAAAAGTGTGAGTGCCGGGACTTAAGGTTAAGGTGTGTAAACATCAAATTCAAGTTGCTGGTTTTACATCACAGAACGCAGCGAGTTTTAACTTTCAATGAAATTTCAACCACAACTCAACTCGACCTTTCGATTTAGTTTGAGCTACGGAGGAATGTAGTCAATATTAGAATGTATCCAATATACATAATTTTTACCCCAAGATTTCTCTCCAACGAACAAAAATAAATATAGAGGGAAAAACCGCTCAACCTGGCTCCTGGTAGCCTGCTCTGAGCAAAATGTGTTTGAACTATGAATTGAACCATAAGTTTGATAAAACGCCGCTTAACGTTAAACTATGAATTGAGATTTTAGTTTCAGAGAAAATGCATTTTTATTTGCTTTAAGGACAATTTTGGTTTCGTGTAAAAATAATTGGGGGTTTAATTCAAAATTAACATGGTGATGGAGATTAAAAAAAAATAGCGTTCGACCTGTGGTCTGCTGTCGTCCTGTGGTTCTGTATGTTCACTGTACACAAATAGATGGACCAATTTGCTTCAAATTTGGTACAGGGGAGAGATTCGATTTTTTTTAGCTCATAATTAAAATTGAAAAATATTTAGTAACAAAAAAATCAAGGAAAAAAAACAATGTTTTGTTCACACCTTCTCATTAACTAAATATATTATATCATACTACATTATTTAACCATTACCATAAATTTGCAATATTTATCCACATTAAGCTTTGAACCGCATTAGCGAGTTTGTGCGTTCCAGTTTTGCATTTCAGTGATAAATGTAGAAGTAATCCGAATTAATCTACAAGAGAATGCGAACTGGTTAGATTTAAAAATAAATACATATACATAAGTATAAAATGCAATAATCTACTACCTATTTTCTGCTATTGTTCAAACCCAAAAATTGCTGTAGGCTCTTGGTAGGTATGTATGTCAAGGCCAACCGCCTGATTATACCTATGCATACTATGGATGTATTATGTTTACCCCAAAGAAAGTTTGGTATCAACAGACATCTATATAAATGCTATTTAACTACATCAAAATTAATCTCTTCGCTATGAGCCAACCCAGTGCACAATTCTACTAACTATTCGAAACATTTAGATCGCGAAAAGTTGCTCCTCGGATATTAAAAAAAAAATAAGTTGGTCTCAAGCTGTGTTAAATAAAGCAACTATTTTAATTCTAAATCGAATGTATGACTTTAATGTCGAAGAAACAATCGAAGCCGAACAGGCATGTATTTTCCAGCTATGATCTGTACCCTATACAAATTTTTATCGATTATTACTTTAAGTGTCGAACACCAATTCGCTCTGTAGTGAATATTTCAAAAAGGGATCATTCAAACCGCGTCAACTGGGAATGTATTTGGTTAGTTTTGCATTCCAGATAATTCAAATTTGCCATATGTACTCGTAAATCTCATTTGATTAGTGCAATGGTTTGGTTACAGTCTGCACAATCGAAGGTTTTTAGACGAATTTCAAGTGCAAAGTGAGATCCGGCAAGGTTGATAATCCTTAGATATATATTTTTTATCGATGTTAAGTGATATTTTGCGAGTTGCTTTGATGACGGGCAGTTGCATAAGATTTCGAGTGAGAAGTTATAATATACTCCAGGAAATCTAGAGATTTTTGTATGGTAGCAAAGAGAAACAATTAGAGGCAGGCTGAAATTTTGCAGGGTGGTTCTGGTGGTATTAAAGAACTTAAATCTAAGTTTTCGTATTCGAGACTCTTGGAGAAAAGAAGTTAGGCGGCCACGCCTACTTTTAACTCCATTTTCCTTATATCCTTGTTTCTCGAAAACGGCTTGAATTATTTGGATGAAATTTTCAACATTTGTTGGTATCACCACGAAAAAAAATAAAAAAATACTTTTAGTAAAATCCGCCCACTACCACGCCCACTTTTATTACATCTTTGTGTCTAAGAAAATGTCCATTCATCCAAATCATTGAAGCCGTTTTCAAGAAACAATGATATAAGGAAAATGGAGCTAAAAATGGGCGTGGCGTAACTTTTTTCAGCAAGAGTCTCAAATACGAAAACTAAGATTTTGGTTCTTTAATATCACCAGAACAACCCTGAAATTTCGGTTTGCCTATAATTTTTTCTATTTATTTATTTAAAACCTTAACTTTCTTGGACTAGAAGTATTTTTAAATTGTCCACTAATGGTGGAAAATGACAAGCTGAAGAAGAAGAGACCCTATATACCCGTCAAGCGATAAGTTAATGTATTTTATTCGAGGGCAAAAAATATTCCAGCTAACATAATACTAGATACAAAATATTGTGTACATAATTATAATAAAGTTTTAAAAATATTTTTTTCAGTGAACATTGTGCCCCTTAGGCGTATGCGTTGATGTGCGTCTTATTAAATTTCCCAAAAAATTAATATTTTTTTATTTTTATAAAATAGGTATGTACATATATAGGGATTAAAATATACTTAAGACTATAACTTTATGTATGACTTCATTTGATGTACCTAGACACTTTCTCCAAACTTGCTACTTATAAAGATGTAACTGTTTAATTGAGTTTATAATAACCTTCTCAAGGTTGTCAGTTTTAATGAGTTTGTTTTTCTATAGAAAAACAAAAAACAGACTCCATATTCAAAATAATAGGTACACTGATAAATTGTAATACTCGGTTTGCCCAAATAAATCTTGGCCCCATGACTCTGTCACGATTAATTTAATTTCAGATTTGGTTATTGACTGCAAAATTATTTACGCATAAATTTTAAGAAAATTAACAAAATAAACACAGACCAATTAAGTCAGTTCCTTTAAAGGAAAGAATATTTATAATTATATGACTCATAAATTAAGAATTATAATCTTTCAATCTCATTGAACCTCAGTTACAAGTATCTACATACATAATTATTATTATATTTTCATTCCAAAAAGCTATAAAATATTTATTTCAATATTTAATTCAATCACAGACAATCAATTTTACATCGTTTAATCTAATTTGTTGTCCAGTGTTGGGTGGTTTTATGTGAAAACATTCATTTTGAAATAAGTACTGATGATGATGACCTCATTTAAAAAATTCCACCCATCCATATCAGTCTGAAATGAAGTTGCAATTACTCATGGTTAGGTTAGCTTTTAACAAATATGTATTTATAGTTAAGTCGAAATACCTCAACACGTTCCTTTTGCTAAAGCTTGCTTATAAGATCATCTGTTTGTATTTTTCACCTCTGATGAACTGTTGCGACTATAAACATACATACATCGCAACACAAGCAATACTCGTCGTGCATATAAATGGGGTTTGGTCTACTGAGATATTTCAATGTCATATTTTGTAGGTACATATAGGTATTTATGTCTTTAATTGAATACAAATTTAAAAACAATTAATTACATACCTTATTAAACTCAAGATGTTTGTTTAGTGTGTTTTGTAAAATTCTTTAAGATTCTATGTTTAGAAACAAACGAAATTAATTATTTGTTAGTATAGGCAAATAGAAAAGACCTTATCACATCAGTCTGCTAAAAACCTGAAACAGAACTTTTTTTAAAGGGTCATTCATTTTTCAGTTTCGAAGTAAAGCTGTATAAAGCACACACAACGATACATTTTTGATGAGAATTTTATTGGCGTTAAGTGTGAAAAACAATATCATTCAAGTGGCCGCTTCGGGAAGATTCGCAGCATGCGATTCTTTTGAGATAATGTTTAACCACTTTTTCGGACATTTCGGGCCATAACTTGAATAATTTTGGTTTCCACTATCAAATTTCTTCACAATTCGACCGACTACGATTATGACGACCATAATCATCGCGTAGTGTGCGAAAAGTGGCTACGTTTCACCACTTTTGTAGTAAGTGTTAATAATTTTAACGCGTTGTTCCATTGTTAAGCGATCCATTATCGTAAATGGCAAAAATTCAATTTATATTATGACACTTCAAATAACAGCTGAGTTTGACAGGTGTCAAATGCCAGCGCTACCAACTTGAAATCACGAAATGAATGACCCTTCACTATATAATTAGTTCTTAATATACATAGACTTTAACTTTTACCATATACAACTATGGTAGTTACAGAAATGCTTTTGTATGCAACAATACTGCATCGTGTGTATTCAAACCAGCGAATGAGTCGATGCAAATCTAACATCTGTAATTAAAAATGTCATTCTATGTAGTTAGAAAAACGAATTTTTTGATTTCCAATATTTTTTCATTTTGTGTTCATCAATATTTAAGCATTTTTAAATAATTTAAATGAATATTTTTCTATGTTTTAATGCAATGTTTTCTCTTTTGTTTGCTAAATTCAAATTGCTCTCTATAAAAGGTTTTCACCGATTTTTGAGGGGGTGCTTCCCTTACTTGATATCAAAAAAAAGAAAAACATAGAAAACATATAGAATGACAATCAAGAATTATCACAACTAATTAATGGCAAATTATCCAACTAAACAATTTTCGATTTAAGAATGTTACTTCGCTAAGTTGACTTATTCATTAGCAGGGATAGGATTTTGTTGACCTAAAAATTAAAAAAAAGGCAAAGTAAAACATCCAAATAGGAGAAAAAAATTTGTTCAAACAAGAGGGCATAAAATAAAAACTTAATTATAGATAGTAACATTGAACCATAAGTTTTTTTAAAATTTTTAGGCAACAACCGCCTGCGATTGACCCTCAATAGCGCTTTAAAGGAACTGAAAGACCTCTCTACATCAACGGAAACGAGTGGATCCCAATTGAAAAACTCCACATTACCCACTTCTATATTTTTTGGGAGCTTACTGTTTTCGTTACCCTTAATGACGCGGTTTATTTGGAATAATGCCTCAAGTCCCTTATATGCAGAAAAAACAAACTTGTATTTGTTCAAAACATCTTTTTTCTTCTTCTTTGGTGTCTCTAAGTCGCCCTTAATTTTGTCTAACAGTTTCAAAACTTTTCCAATTGTGTTTATTAATTAGTGTTGAGCTAATTAGTCAATGCATAGAAAAAATGATGTGGATCCGAAATATGTAGGTAGATATTTACATTGAGTAAATTTACTTTTTGTGTGTATATTTGATAAGAAAAATATGAGAAAAGGCAAAAAAAGGCAGCAACCAAAGAAAAGGCAAAATAAATTACATGTATTCGACATCACCAGGACTCAAAACATGTTTGTTTAAAGTCTAACAGTCGTATTTATTAGATTTTTGACTACTTAGACACTGTCTAACTATTTTCAAATTGGTGGAAATATGCTTTATTTAATAAAAATAAAAATCACATTATTCACGGTTAATAGAATCTACTCTTGTGACTAAGTTAGGCAGCTACACGACAACAATAAACAAGGTTTTTGAACACATTTTCCAAAGTTGGACAGTTGTCCAAAGTTAGACAACGTTTATAAATAAGACACTAAAACTCTAAAGTGTCATACGATTGCGCAAAAAAAAGGCAGAGTGAGCAAATCCTATCCCTGTTCATTAGTTTTTTCCAATAAGCGTTTATATTGAAGTGGCGCTTCGAACAACATCAATCAATATAAATTTTTCTCATATTATTTGCTCATATCGCTGCTGCTATGGCTTATTGTAAGCTTTAACATAAACACACCATTGGTCATAACTCATAAATGTTTATGAATACAAAACAATGATTTAATCTTGCAGATATTCTTCGAGATAGATTTCAGATAAAAAAAAAGATCTTGATTGTTTTCAACAATTTTAATGAATTTTATTAATAAGAAGCCGATTACATTACATTACATTTACATTAAGACCAGGCACGTAGCCAGAGGGGGGGCTTGAGGGGCTGAAGCCCCCCCCCCCCCCCCCGAAAGTCTAAAATAAAAACTAAAACTTTCTAATATACTAATTCAAATCTATAAAAATAAGGAGACTATCCAGGTAGGTATAGTTTATTTGAAGTTCTCAACTACTTGAAAACACTTCGTTAAGAAACAAGAGACTATTTAGGTATGCATACAATTTTGTATTGAATTTAGGAGACTTATTTGAAATTGAATTAAGAGCTCTAAGAACTTCATTGAAACACACAACGTGTTCCAACCCAGAAACCTCTTCTACTGAATCCTAGTTTAGAGTATCTGTATTGATTCCTTGCATAGATTCGTTAATTCAAAATCTTACGGACAGATCCATGATCAACGAAGACGTTTTACCATCGTTTCAAGCCCTTCTCCCAGGTTTTTCTGCAGTTGAGCGAGTCAAAGAAATGGAAAAGCTTACATGTTACTTTGATAATGCAATTTCGTTGTCAGCTGTGAAAGCTGAGTACATTATCTGGTGCGAAAAAATATCGTCGATTGATCCTTCTATCGAAGTTTTAAAATTGCTTGATATACATATGTGACAAGACTTATTTTAGAGGTATAAACTCCTTGCTTACGGCTTTGGCCACGCTTCCAGTGACCAAAGCTAGTGTTGAAAGAACCTTTTCAATTATGAAAAGGATTAAAACAGTGTCCCGAAGCGTTATGGGGAATGAAAGATTAAGCTCACTTGCTATGATATCTGTTCATTCAGATATTAATGTGGATCCAGATTAATGTGATTGATCTCATGTTAAAAAAAATCAAGACGTCTTCTGCTTTGAAAAACTGTGTGTTTAAAAAAATAATTTAAGTATGTATATGTATGTTCGTTTGAGTACATACAATTTAAAAACTAATAAAAATCAATAAATTTGGAATATATATAGTTTTTTGTTTAAAGACTTCCTCGTAAAATTTGGAAGCAAGCCCCCCCCCCCCCCCCCGAACCAAAACCCTGGCTACGGCACTGATTAAGACGTTTGATCATTGAGAATGGTGCAAACTTGTGAATTACCTAAAAATTGATAATATTATCACGGAATTGTTTATCAGTTTTTTTTTTTATAAATTGTGTTTAAATGTACAAAATTAAAACTTGGATTGAAAAGTTTAAATGTCGATTCTGTCGATTTTTATTGAACTTTGCACCAATCGATTTTTTTTAAGAGTACCTACCTAAAAAAATTTTAAACAAAAAATATTTGTATATCCAAAAATAATGATGGGTAGGTACCTAACGGGTAAAACTGTTTAAAAACCGTTAAGGAAGATTTTTTAATTCGATATAAAGAGAAAAAATTTCAAGTTTAACCATTAATGATCAGTATACCTCTCACAGAACCATTTCTTTGATTGTCAACTATCTTATTATCTGTTAAACCGATTTAAATTGTATTCAAAAGCTTAAATAAATAGATTTATAAATTAAATAGATTTCGACATTGTTCGGTATGTGGATATGTTGTGAACCACAAGAGCAAGTTTACAGTTGGGAATATTATATTTTCACGACACAATCCAGTTAAACTGCTAATAAAACTTTAGAATAAAAATCAAAAATCGAAACAAACGAAACAGTGAATCTGATTCGGTATTACCTGATTGTATTAATTTTAATGTAGGAATCAATTTAACAAAATTTGCAAAGATTCAAATATTTGCGCAAACAAAATCAATAATTTTTCAATAAATTAATCGTGAAACCGTCTAGTTATCATACAAAACCAATTAAAACACTTGCACAAAAACTTGAATATGATAAAGATCTTGTTAGAAATGTTGTTGTGTTGTTTAATGTATCACTAAGCTATATACAGCAAACCATATACAAAACGAAAAAAAACTATGATGATTCAAAAGAAAATTTATCAACATGTGGCCTATTACCAAAAGCTTTTTTAAGAGTTAAAGTGCAGCCTTACCTCTATTGCTCATAAATATTATTCTCAGTCATCTAGTCATCTCTCACCTTCACTTCATTACTAAAATGAATCAACTATCTCAAATAAGGTAAGAAACCTTATTCTCTCTTTGGCAATTAGTTTTTTCATAAGTAAATTTTTTGTACTACATATATTCTTACTCTTCACATGAAAACAAGTCAACGATACATTTTTTACAAACCACAGTACTTGGTATCAGGTAGATTAATAAACATATACCATTGGAAGGAAGTTAAAATTTTAAAAAAATATTATAAAAAAACAAATTTTTTAGAATTCAAAGTGTATAAATAGTAAAATTATTCATTGGTTATTGGTTTTGTATTTTTTTTATTTGCTTTGTGGTAAATTAAAATGGAAGTATGTATACTAACTACCAATGTTTGTGGTTTTTATTTTATTTAGAACTGATAAATTTCTATTGTTTGAAACATTTTTCACACAAAAAGAAGTATTAATACAGTGCGGAAAGTATGCCCATTTGAATAAAAATATAAAATTATTATACTCCTCTTATTTATTATTATCAGTGTTTTGGTGAAAGTGTTTAACAACAAACAATAGGAAAGTATTTATAATCACTTTTTTTTTGTTATTGTTTACGTGGAAAAACTTTTGCTGAGCTGTCTACACATCTCACCAAATAATAAACTAAAATTGTTTTATTCTAGATATATCAAAAGCATTGCGATAAAAAGTTACTATAGATGATATGATTCTAAAAGAAAATTTAAGAACTCCACATAATTAACAAAATTAGAAAGTAAGCGTGATAACCAAAAAATTCTCCTTTTATCGTCTTCAGTATAATGCATGATAAAATTTAATAGTTTGTTAATGCAAATTTTAACTTTTATTCTACTGCCCACTAACAACACAAGAATTCAAATTCCAAAAGCCAAAAGTCTAGACAAAAATAAAAAACCGGATGTTTTTTATTGTTTATTTTTTGATTATTATAAAACAGAGCTTCAAAAACAGCAAAAACAAATTTTTTTTTTCAATAAGTAGAGCTTTTTAACGTTGATCCATTTTTTTTAGAGTAAAAAAAAACGAAGAAGAATTGTCATTTTGTGCCAAACAAAAGATTTCAGAATGCTTCTGAACGCTCACGGACGACTAAACGAAAAAGCTATAAAAATGTTATCTGATTCATTCGAAACGACACTGACAAAATCAAAGACGTCGCGTCGTTGTGGTCAGGTAATTTATATTCGATCACTTTTTTTGAGTCTGCATTTTTGCCTCTTCTTTGCCCTTAATACCTTTCTATGCCTACATCAAATACGAATTCATAAAACTATCAAGACAGCCGTCAATTATATTTTAAAATTTTCTATCACCAGAACATTTTGAAGATTTTCTTTTCTTCCTTCTCAAAATATGTTCAATCGTTTGTACAATGTACATATGTACAATGTACATACATATATAATATATGTATGTGAAAATTTGGGACCAATTAAGTTATGGAGTGAGGCACGATTTGGAACAAGAATAAAAATAAAGAAATCGAAATGGATAAGAAGTGACCCCAGCCAAGCCAAGAATAATAATACCGATGGATAATTTGAACACAAATGTATGTAGGTAACATTTGTGTTAAAATTATCCATCAAAAGTAAGATCCATCTGTCCAGTCCATCTAACCAAGCTACATACATTTATTTTGAGCCAGATTCATACGCCTGCAAAATACCATGACTTTCCCAGTAAAAGCTGGAGTTTGTTTTCTCCTAAAGTTGCAATTCTCTCTTTTGCAAAATTACCATTAAATAATAGGAAAACCAAAATAAATAAGTAAAAGCATTGTCAGTCCTTAATAAATCAATTATTACAATATTCATATTTAAAAAAAAAAAAAAAAAAAAAAATAAAGCTTGAACACAAATCATCTAACGATTCAAAGCAATGTCAAGGAGAATAGGGGATCACGGTTATCTCAATACTCTAACCTATTTTCACTTATTAATCAAATCATAAACATACACAAATACACAACCGGACATTTACGGAACTTAAAATTTTGAATTTCACAATTAATCTAAACTCACAATCATGGAATGTGGTCAACCATTTTAGTATGAGATATGTAACCGCCCAACCGACCCCCAACGGGGACTCGAATCAAATTTGATATGTTTCGTCGGGGTGGAGAAAAATATTCAGTGAATTATATTGAATTGAAAATTTAGTTTAAATTTCTTTCAAATTAGTTCAGATTCAAATCAGGTTTGTGTATTGGATAAGTGTCTATGACAGAAATGAAAAAGTTGTTGTTTTAAATATAATATTCACAAAAATAAATTATATTGTGTGTGTCAAAAGTTTTGACGAGAAATTATGAATTTTGTTCATCCGTGCTTAACGTTAACACTTCACAGATAGACGGACAGATCAACAAAAAATAATGACGAGTCAGGCTAAAAATTCGGTTTGATTCGATAAAGAGCCATTTTATAGACGTCTTTGGAAGGCATGCGCGTCTTGATTTCTATTTTGATGCATAATATGAATGTTTTCTTCCAAGGAATTTTGTCCCGGGGGACCTCACAATAAGGCTGCTAACCTAATTTTCAAAAATTTGAACTGGCCCGTCCGAGACGAGGGATTTTTATAAGATAAGGATTCTAATTAAAGATACATACGTCAACACTCAACACCGGAATGGGCATATCTTCTAAACGATTGGTCGCCGGAAGCACAGTGTCAAAACCTATTTTGTAGTAAATCGCATGATCTACAATTAAAAGCCATGAACGAAGATTTTTCTGCAGTGTTAAAAGTTATATTGGAAAAACAGATATTTTCGGCATGTTACTTTGAATAACTTTATATGGAACCCAAATTTGGGAATGGACTTTCCATTTTTCCTTTCTTCCACTGCGCTTAAAAATTTTCACTTGGATTTTTCCGCGGATTGGCTTTTTTTTGTACAGGTTTTCCTGGGCTAACGGCTCAGTTGAGCGTGTGAAACTGCATACAGTTTTAGCTAGGAACCACACTACTTTTAAATAATAAACACGAACAATATTATAGTCCAGGCCAGGATAGTCCTTACTTCAAGTACTAATATTAAGATACATAGCTCGTAATTAACAATGTAAATATTAATCTGTTAACCTAAATATTTGTCGGCGGAACATCATCCGATTTGCATTGGGATTTTTTAATTGAATTCGTTGTTTTTGCCGTCTTGTCTGCCAACTCATTACCTGGTATTCCAGCATGTCCTGGCACCCGAAAATCTGAAATTTCGACAGGAAAAGTGGAAAAGCGCGAGAATTCGAAATTGCTTACTTTTAGGTGTGTATGGTGGCGATATCTGAAAATTAAATTTCGTATGGGAAAATACTGATTCTGAGGAATAGGAATAGAATTGACATCAAGCGGCTAATTTTGTGGCTCAAATAAATTGGATCGCCAACAGATGGCGTTAGACTGCTACATTAGTGTATAAAAATTATTGGATCGTGCTAAAAAAATCACTTTTTAAAGTGCTAAATTGATGATATACATATTCCTTGCGAAGCCGGGCGGACCGGCTTTTGTGTTCCGAGTTTGTGTTTCATTGTTTTCAATTTTTATCATTTGTAAAATGGCGAACACTTATTTGGAAGATTTTGATTCTATTTGCCAAGAAAATTGAGAGATTACATGTGTAGAGAATACAAAATAGTAAATAAAGAAGATCGAATTTAACTTCATAATTCACATACCTACTTTCTTTATAAATGGACAATTGAATTAAATACAAAAAAAAAGCTGGGTGGGACCCACACTGGTAATTCCCATTGGTGCCCGTGGCAACTGGACGCCCAATATTATTTTGTAGGTATCATGTTTATACAGGCTGTTTAAAATTTTGCGCCAGTGTTGTTATTGATAAAATCATTGTATCTTGTAAAAATAAAACTTTCTAACGAAGAAATTCCAACAAGCTCGTCTTAATCGTGTCTAAACCCATGTTTTTTGTATAATCACAGCGTGAAGCACGAACAAAATTCTTATTATAAATATTTAGTATTTTTTTCTAAAGGTTGATTTATACATACATACATATAATTTTTGAATAAAAAAAAATCAACAAACAAAATAATGATTAAAATGTGTGAATAATATAATACAAAACAAAAGGGTTGAATTTAAAAATGAGAACTTTTTCACACAAACTTTAGGCACTATCTATCTACGATTTTTATTTACTTAATTAATAAAAAATTGTGTCGCTAATTATTTTTATTAGGTATTTCTTTTGCAATTTTTGCACAAAACTACTAATTTATCTTTTAATTATAGATTGCATTGTTGCGGAAAATACAAGTAATTGAAGAAATTTTCTAGCGACTTCAATTCTAATTGATTTTATTGCTCCATAGTGAACAATAATAAAAAATGTTTATTTAAATCTGACACAACTTCTTGTTGTAAATAGTAATTTAATTTAAGATTAAATTTTTGTTTCATTCATACAAAAAAGTACCGCAAATTGTGTTTTTTTTGCACATATTTTTGTCAGTTTAAATAAATGAGTTTGATTAACCCTACAAGAATTTTGTATTTCAACTAACAATTTTTTTCCCTGGCTGACGGCCCCTGGCCATGCCTTTAGAGATTTAAGATATTTAAACATAATGTTTTTGTAAACTTACCTGATAAATCAATAAATCTCTTAAACTAAAAAACTAAACTAAACTAACTAACTAACAATTATTCCTTTTTTTTTGGAAATCAACTTAAAGTGAAATAAATTATATGTATTGGTCCACTTAGACCCAACTTGTTTTATCATCATGTCGTCTGGATTCCTTAAATCGAAATTCTTATTGGTCTGGGAGTAAATGATTTAAAAAAAAAAAAAAAACTGGGAATGCCGGGACTCATGATGTTAAGATGTGTAAACATTAAATTTAATATTAAAGTGCTGGTTTTAAATCACAGAACGCGGTGAGTTCGAACTGCCAACCTAATTTGAACCCAAACTCAACTTCTCGATTTAGTGTGATCTACGAACATACCCAATATTAAACAATATACATCAACGTATCGTAATGTGTAACAGCACAACGTAATTGGCACAGAAATTTCCACGTTTTTAGTTTACCCTACCGCCGGCACAGATGTTTACACATAAAAAAAACAAGGAACACTATAGAAAAATTGTTGTACCTATTCTTTTGATAAAGAGTGTATATAAAAAACGCAAAACGAAATACAAATGTAATTTTTGTTTTATTTGTTTTAAAAATTAACAATACTTTATTCTCTAATTTATGTTAATAACAAAATGTTAAATTAGTTGGAAATAAATAATTAAAAATAAAAAGTATACCTATATTTATTTTATTTATTTATTAAAAAGAATCATCAAATATTCTTGAATAAACAAGAAGAAATGCATGAATATGAATCACTATAGTACTGCACATAAATAAATAATTAGCACATAATTCACAAAATCGCATTTTGAATCACACAAATATTTTATCTTTTTTATATGGCGTTAGGCTTTTGCTTTACTCAACACTAAGTATACAGTTAGATCGTTTTAATATTTCAAATTTTGTTTTAAAAAATATAAATTTAGTTTAAACAAATACATATGACGGTTTATCCAAAATGATCAAATACATGCGATGTCATTGCTCCAAAAAATCCAGTTAATGCGACAAAGAACAATTTAACAAGGCCCTTGAATATCAATGAATCTAAAAGACCACGTCTTTCTCTGCCATTATCAAGTTTCTTAAAAGGATCAGTTAGCACTGGACGTGCAGAAACAATTTCCACCAAAACTGTAGAGTTTTATTATCGCGAAAAAAAAAAACGAAAAAAAAGATTAAAGTGCAATTTTAAATTGAAAAAATGTTGTTTCATACTTGTTGCCAGTAAGAGTAGAACTATTAGTAGAACTGCAGGCTTTGACATGTTTGACTATCGAATGAATGGGGGAAAAAAGTTCTTCTTTGAAGAAGAAAATCAACATAAGCAGAAAATATTATGTCACGGTTTTTGTGAATAAAAAATAAAATGAACACAACATTTAAGTGCTGGTCAAAGTTTTATTTAAAGTTGTTGATGTTTTTTTCCATTGAAACATTAAGAATTCGAAGGTCATGATCATTATATAAGTACATTGTTAAAGTTTTCTCTTCTGTACTTTTACTTCTGTAAGGGTTTGAATGTTCGCGTTGAGAAATTAAATTTGAGAATGAAATAAAATTAAATAATGGTTAGCTTTTGAGAAAAAAGAAGAACAATTGTTAAACTTGTTTTATTATAGGTACTAAGACTGCCGTTTGTCAAAAGGCTGCATTCTAAAGCTAGGAATCCATTCCCCAAAACTAATAAGTGTGTTTCAAAAATAATACTCTTTTACAAAAAAAATTACGGTCAAGTGCCTTTTTTTCGTAGTTGAAAATCGCGTTAAAAATATTAGTTGGAAAGATTTTCGAGATATGATTTTGTTTTTTTTTAATTGTTTGTCCTTATTTTGCAAAGCAACATTAGTAATAATATTTGTTTTGCACGTACCTACGTTAAGTACTTGCTCTATTAATTCAAGTTGCTAGAAAAGATGCTACTTGAAAAACTGAAAAAAGAAAATTAAAAATGGTAATGCCAATTTTTATATCAGAAAAGTATTTTCAAACATTTATATTAAAGCCTTAATCATTTTTTTCGCCTATTTTTGCTCATAGAAAAGTAATGACTTATGAGCAATTTAAAGTGAGAAATTTAAAAATTCGTAATTTTTCAATTTTTTAGTTGGGTTTTGTTAAAGTTTGTAGCTTAAATTTGTATAAATTTTCTAAAACCATCCATTTTAATGGAAAAACCAATTCCCTTCGAGTTATACACAAAATATTGAAAAGTGACCAGTGTGAAAATTTTGTCATAAATGGATTGGGAAGTTTAGAAAAATATATACTAATTTTAATAATAGTATATAATTTATAGTATTTACTTCATTTCGTATGCATAAAATTAATTTCATCCATAGTAAATACTGAAATTCATCGGAAATTGATAGTAAATACTTTTTTTGTAATGTTAACAATTGGTCACTTCTACAAGATTCAATTGGATTGCTGGGATATTGATTCCTTTCCGGTTAATGTATTCTTCCTAATGGAATAACGATTTCAATATATCAACATAAGTGTATAGTTCAAGTTCAAGCTATTTTGTATTATGCTTGCTAAGCATATCATCTTTTGCAGCCAGTTGTTCTTCATAATTTATTTAAAATATTAAATTATTTTTATGTTTTATTAGTTTTGGAACGAAATTTACTGTTCTAGAATCATATTTTGACTTACACTTATACCTTCCTAAAAAATCTTATATTTTATTGAATTCTTTAAAATATTTTATTATTATTATTATTTATTAGAACTATACATAAATGTACAGTAAAATACTTAAAGCTACTAGCTACCAGGGCTTCTAGCTGAAGGTATATACAAAATATTAAGGAAAGAAAAACATAGTTTAAATGTCCACCTTCGGGGGCGGTCAGAAAAGGTAAGAACGACATTACGTGGCTCACCACCTCCTCTGACCGCCCCCGCAGGTAGAACTCTGATTATAAAACTTAAATATAATTAGTTAAATCTAATAATTTTAAAAGTTTAAATACATTTTTTATGTTTTGTTCAGATGGAACCAAAAGAAGATTGTTAAGGTTTTTGTTGAATAATTTAGTACAGACTTCATTAACTTTAAAGCAATCAGTCGTTAAGTGATTAATGGAAAGCTGGAGATTTAATTGGCAGAGGTGGCATAGCGGTGGAGTTTCTTTTATGAGTAGGTGACTGTGGGTAAGTTGCGTGTGTCCGATTCTTAATCTGATGAAGCATTTATTCATGTTAGAAGTAGTTGTTGTTGGATAAGTAGCAGGGTAAACAAGGTCCTGTAAAATTATTTCCACAGTTTTGAAACTTAATAAAATAACTAAGTAAATTAAATACAATAAATGTAACAAGTTTCAAAAATAACCAAAAACAAAAAACAATTAAATGATACAAACTGCTATAATTTTTTTTCTAACTATAAATATAACTATAAAACTATAAAGTCTTAAAAGGCTTATTGCAATGGGTTATGAATGAAGTGTTCACATAGTATTCTTAGTATTTATTTAATTCAATAAAACATTAAGAATATACGTCTTATAAGCTAGTGTGAAGCTAATTATAACAATCATGATTCTATGAAGAAAACTACTTAACAAATTTGACATCAAATACAATTAATGATTAAATAAAATAGATGATAAAATTCCGTATTTTTAAAAAAGAAAATTCAATAGAAAAAGAAAAATTTTAGAAGAAAAAGTTACTAATTAAAAAAGATCATTATACATACCTTTTACAATTATTCAAAGGAATAGAAAAAAATACATTGCATTTTTATTAAAAAAGTAAGAAAAGAAGGAAAGAAAAGAAAAACAGAATTAATTTTTGTAATAAGTACATATATAGATCTCTACAAATCTGAGCTCCGCCGCGCCGCCGCCGGTCACTCTCCTTAAATGCGTAGAAAAGGAGTTCCACAATCGGGCAGCATTCTTAAAATATTAAAAGCAACCCAATTTCAGTAAATATACAGTGTACTATGTACTTAGAAATTTTCAAGTTGCTACTTTAAAATTTTGAAAAAATTCAGTAATTCCTTCGGAAAAAGTTCTTATAAGTTTGTATGCATTCAGAACAAAGTTTTTACTTAAAAAAAAATCATCCGAAAAAAGTAAGTGCTTGGCCCAAAGTAAATACTTGATTTTCAGCATTTACTGCAATTTTATGCATATCAAAAAGAGTAAATCCCTACTTTGAAAATCTCTTAGTAAAAGCATTTACTATGCTTTATGCATATCATCCAATATACTGAGCCAAAAATACAAATATCGACAAGAAAAAAGGAACATGGTGAAAACAAAAAATTGTAGGTATACCTACTTTCAGGGGTGAATGGTGGCGATATCTGAAAATTCTTTTCTTTAGAAAGGAAAAAATATTGATTCTAAAGAATGACAAACACTACCTACAGGATTGACAATCATCTAATTTTGTCCCTGACGGAAATGGGATCGCCTACAGATGGCATTGCACTCTCTCACTGCTACATTTTTGAATACAAATTATTGGAACGTGACAAAAATTAGTTGTAAAGTGTTGTTTGAAGCCCCCATAAATGTAATTCTCGTTCCTTTTCAAAATAGCGAACAAAATAATTAAAAATTCATTAATAAACCCATACCCATTCTTAGTTTTTTTTTTTCGAATTCAGAAGGTCAAAATTAAAATTAAAAATAAGAAAACAGAAAAAATATTGAGATTAAATGCCTAATTTGATTAAAAAATGTAGTAACTCAAAAAGGTGACATGAAATATAAATACCAAGGAAATAAAATCACAAATAGCTAAATTGGCCCTATTTCACTTTCAATGCGGAAATAACTCCGAATTTTTTATCTGGCTTCAGGAAACGAAATAGGACTAATTTAGCTTATTTATAGATACCCAAGGTATACGTTTGTCCAAGAAAACGCCTGACTGGCGACTGAAAATTCCAAAAGCGGAGCAATGGAGTTTCATGAGCGGGAAAGTGGAACCACAAAGAAAGTTAAAACACTTGGAGCCCACTAAGCCGGCGGCCAATAGAGGAACTGTTTTTCCCAAAAAATCTGCTTGATAAAGGTCCCGAATAAATAATGAAAAAACATTTTGAACTTTTTTCGCTAAATTATTGAATCGGCGTTATTTCGTTTAAGAAAAGTCGTGGTTATTCCCCTCTGCGTTATTGCGTTGAGCGTTATTTTACAATCTTTCATAATATTCTAGAGCTTATCTATTTCATTTCGAATTTTCTAGTCTTGTTATTTTGCATAAATGTCTTAATATATGAGCATTTGGATTGCAGATGCAAAGCTTAGATGATTAGACTAAGATAAGAACTCTCGCGAATTCCTCTTTTTCTAGATTGGTGAAGTAAAATAAATCATTAACAATACTGTTAATTTGCCTTAATTTAGATTTGATTTAACGAATCATAAATATTCAAGATCAACTTAAACTTTATTGGAAGTGAATTTTATTTAGTGAAACTTAGAATTTTTGATAAACTAAAGTATATTTTATGATTCGCTGATAAAATCGACTCTTAGTTTAATTTTTTCTTAATAACTGAAAAAAATAATTTTTTTTTCTTTTTAATTTCAGTCGACTTTTCACGATTACATCGAAACACTTCCTGTGTACTCAAACAGCAACCTTGGTGAAATAAAGGAAGGTCTTAGCTTTACAGTTACCGGATACATTCTCCCCAATTGCGAAAAGTTTGTTCTTTTTTATTTAAATACATTTTTATGGAATATGTAGCATTTTTGTAACATTTTTCTTTTTTTTCCTACAGATTCTCAATTAATTTAATTCTTGAGACACCAACTCGTGACATTGCATTGCATGTTAATCCACGCCTGCCACAAAACTACATTGTTCGCAATGCTCGCGTGAAAAATATTTGGGGCAGTGAAGAAGTGTCTTCACCGCTGCCCTTTAGTTTACACCGAGGCTCAAAATTCGCCATACAAATATTAATAACAGACAGTTGTTATATGATCTCCGTGAATGGGAATCATTTTGCCGAATTTAACCATCGTTTGCCTTATCAATCTGTGGCGTGCCTTGAGGTTAGCGGTGATGTGGACAACATCAATTTTAGCCGCACCGAATCTTCTAAATACCCCGAACGACTACCCGAATCGAAAGCCAAAGAAATCCGTGTTGATCTAGAGTCAGAGGATCAAATTGATACTCCACTTGCCTGGAAGCTCATCACTTTGAATGGAAGCCATGATGGTGGTCTGCAGCTTCCATACTATGGGCTCTTGCCCCCAAAAATGTTTGGCAGTGGAAAATGTCTAAGGATAGAGGGACGAGTGAAGTTGCTGCCGCACTCTTTTTATGTGAATCTCCAAGGCGGACAGGATATTTGGCCGCATCCGATTATTGCATTCCACTTTAATCCACGCTTTGCCAAGCAAGGTGGTGGTATTGGCAAACATGTAGTTTGCCGAAATGCCTGGTACAACGGAACATGGGCCAAAGAGCAACGATCCGAATTAGATACAGACTTCTGTCCTGGCAAGAGCTTCAGCCTAGTCATTGTGTGTGGAATGGCTTCCTACGAAGTGTACGTTAACAAAAAACTCATAACGGAGTTTCGATTTCACGTTGATCCTGAGATCGTTGACACGGTTTACGTACAAGGTGACATTAAGTTATGGGATGTCGTTCTAGAAAACCACTCAGCATCAAATGGAGCTGGAAAAAGAATTTACCAAAATCCCGCTTATCAAGAAGACAACTAATTTTGTATTAGTCTTTTTTTTTGCAAATAAAGCTGACTCAAAAATTTTTTTAAGCGCGCCTACTTCTCATAAGGTTTATCTAGATTTAAGAAGAAAACAAATCAATAACAGAAGATACATTATATATTATATATTCTTTTGCATTTGCATTTTTTATGGAATGCTGCAAGCTCTTTTTTTTATTTTTCATTTTTAGGATGATAACTTTAGTCTTTTTTGTAATTTACTCATCTTTGATGGTTAAGGACAATAATGTTGAATGTTAAAATGTTGGGAAACAATATTTATTTGTTGTTAAAAAAGAAAATGTTATTGCATTTCATTAATTATAAAAAAAAAACTATACTACATACATGTATCGACATAAATGTTTAAAAAATATTATGTGTGGGCTTTTTTGAAAATTTATAAAATGAAAAAAAAAACTAACACTTATAAAATCAATAACTGCATCGTCTAATTGAAACCAAAAATTTTGAATGACTTAATAAAATTATTAAATCTTGTATTAATCTAACCACGTTTTTTTAATTGTTTTTCTTTTCCTACGCTTACCATCGTTTTCTTACGTTACCATCGTTTCTTCTAATGTATTGAAAGAAGCGCAACATTTTGGACGATTAAAAGAATTTTAAGTATGGTGATAGGTTAAAAACAATCTTTTGGACATTTTATTAAAGTTAAAATCACAAAATGCCTATTTTAGATTTTAAGTACTATACTTACTCCAAATATTACTTTCATAATTACAAATGTGAAAATGGTATAATTGCTTCCCTTTTTTGTATGAATTGTCATTGTTTTAGGAGTGCTCAGTTTATTAAGAAAATAGGTTTAGTATGAGATTATTTTATGTTTAAAACTAAGACCATTTTAGCAAACAGTTTTAAAGATAGAAAAAAAAAATTAAATAGAAAACCTTAACATAAGTCTTACTATAAATATTTTTATTTAATGATTTTTGGTGCTCCGCTGTTCAGATACTTCGGACAATGAGAATTTTTTCAAATAACGCGAAGCCCTTTAATTGCGATAAACTCTAAAAACTCCTACCTGTTATTAGTTGACATTTTTCAAGTTTTGTCCAAATATGTATATACCTACTTACAATTATATACCTGGAGTATAGTTCCAGTTCTCACAGAATGTGCGGCTGTTAGGATGTTTCTTTGATTGATAAGACTACCTTTGACATACTCCAAAACTACCATCCAAGCAAACTAATTCAAAAGATTATCATTTCCACTGTAACTTCAGCCTTATTGTGAGTTTCACCCGAACAACATTCCACCGTAAAATTTTACATTTCAGTTTTGGCATCACAATATGTTTCTCCCGAAATTTCATGTTAGAAAAATTCTCCTTATTGTGAACATTCATTTTGGGCGGAATGTAAATTGACAGCTAAACACCCTTATTCCGATAGGCGTTTTTCTAAAACGCCAACTGTCGTTTTCTGAGTCGTGTCGTTTTTTTATTGGTATTCCGTAACTAAAACGCCAGCGTTTTTCTCGCTCTTACATTCCACAATACGATCCACCAAAACAGCTGACATTTGACATATAAAATTGTAAACAAATTGAATAATTTCAAATTTGGTTTTTGAAATTTATACATATTATTTGTATAAATTTGTTTTAAACAAGAATAAAACGGAAAAATGTATAGTGTAGCAAGTTATTTTTCTTGGAGCAGCAGTGACGACGAAGAGGAAGAAAGAAAATAGAAAGATTTGATACTGCAGGGGAGGGGCATTCGATCTAAAGCAAATCCTTTTGATTTGCCTGACACAAAGTTTGTAATTAAATGAAAAAATTATATGCATTAGGTTATTCTAAAAATGGTTCTGACCCTTTATTTTATCGCAATTGTTAACAGATTCAAAATGTTCTTTCGTCTGGACAAAGAAGAAGTATGTTTTAATATTGATAGAAAACAGTTTTCCTCAGCAACGTTCTGTGGCAATTCCAATGGTTTTGAAACTAGTTGTTACCCTTAGATTTTTTGCTGAAGGGAGTTACCAAAAAGGAGTTGGGAACGACTTCAATTTGGGACTAGCCCATCCTACTCTTAGCAAAATTCTTAGGAAAAAATTAATTTCATTTTTTTAAATTTGAATTTCACTCGCTTTTTGCCATTCTTTGCCATTTCTCATTGGTGGCCCAAAACTGTTTAGACACTTTGCAACATCCTCCCACCCAAAATTTTTCTCATAACCTCTTTTAAATTTTTTGGCGAGGTGCTCATTCTCCTCCATGAGCTCGATCAGTCGTCGCATTTAAATTTGTGTTGTTATTTTTACCTTAAACAAAGAATTTTAAATTATAAAATCTAAATTAAGTTTAAAAAATCTTACATTTTTACTCCTGTCGTCAACAAATTTCTCGACGACAGATTTCGACGTTTTTACCGACGTTTTTTGTATGGAAACGACTAACGGAATACAAAAAAAATATAGTGAACGCGTTCCACAAGAGAGAATCGACAAATTGACGTTTATTTGTCGTTGAACGCCTTACGTAATACCAAATTCACACTGTCGTTTTCTTTTTGGCGTTCAACGCCTTACAGAATAAGGCTGAAAATTTTCATTAATTTCGTTCACATTTCGTTCGGGCGAATCTCACAATAGCTTTTAAAATTCCGGGTGGACAAACATTTTTAAGGCGAACTATTTTTTAGGTAAGACTGAGTTTTCACGCGCCTGTTTTTGTCACAAGTATGGTGCCCATATATAATGAAGACGACAATAGCAATCTTCAGCTCGCTACTGTCGACCTATAAGGTTCCAATTCAGAAAAAAAAAACTCACAAGGTGACAATCTAATAAAAAAAGAAAATGAAAATATGCAAATCCTATAATTTAAAATTTAGTACCCATTTCGATAGAATCGTTTCAAATTACGCATTTTATGTTTTTAACCATGATTGATCTGCAACAACTCATGTTCTATGTGATCTTATATCTGTAAAGCAAAGTCCACTGAAATGAATGACTTATGAAAGAAATAGGCGCAGTTAAATTTCAAAATTTCACTTTACAATTTCTGAAATGTACATATATGTATGTGGAATAATATCCTTGGTATATTATATGCCTGTCACTTCCCATGGAGTCGATATACATAATTCGAAATGTCCATTGGAAAGTTGTTGAAGAAGCATCGGAAGAGTTTCGCAATTTCTGTCACAAGAAATTTTGGAATTAATTAATTATATTACCAGCTCCAGCATCACCAGCTTCCGGAATTGATGCCTCAGTTCTAAATGACAAGACTGATAGTGATAGTAGCGTTTAATGTTTCTACTTCTGAATTATATTTATTATTAATTTACTAAAACTTTTTTTTTCATTCCATTTTTTATACTATTTTCTAGGATTTTTTGCGAATGAACTGTATAAATATAAAAGAAAATACATACATACTGTCAGTGCCAGATTAAGCCAGCGCGGGGCCTGTAGCAAATTCTATCAAGGGGCCCTTAGACTGTTTTAGGTTAGGTACTTATCAAGTTTATGGTATTAAATAAAACAAAAGTGTTACAAACAAACTTTTCTTGATTTAATTTGGGAAAATTTATAAATAATGCTAGTGATATCGACTTCTCGGAGTAAATCATGTTCAATATTCATTAAAGTGAGGTGATTAAGACGTTGTTGGGTCATCGTGTTCCTCAATTCATTCTTAACACGTTTTAATGTTGAGAAAGATCGTTCACCAATGCGGTTGGTGATCATGAGAGACAAATAAATGCGCAAAGCAATTTCAACGTTCAGGAAACAAGATTGTAAAGAATTATTTATCAACAGCTTGTAAACCTGCATTTCAGAATTGAGCATTGAAGCGAACTGCACTAATTCGTTTCCCAGACTGTCCTCCAAATCATCTGCGCAAGCACTTACTATGGTTGTAGATTTTTTTCAAAATTACTTCTGGTGGAAGAGATTTTAGCTCTCGGAATATTCCGAAAATGCCAGCAATTTTATGATAACTGTTCATACGTTTACCTAAAGCAGTGAGTACGTTATCTTTCAGATGAACCCAGCAACTGCTCAGAGTGAAAAGTAATAATAATTTCTTATTTTAACTTAAAAATATCTTACCTTATGCACAGTTATCGTTGAATACTTACCTCTTCTTGACTACGTAAGAACACTGTTCTATTTAGTATATTTTTAGAGATAACTGAATCCTTAAAAAAATCGGTTGCACCGCTATATTATGTAAGAAAACAATACTCAACACATTTACGAAACCACTTTACTCGGGAATGGTTCATATCGAAAGTACTATTATTATTATCCAAACGTAAATATCGAACCTTTTTTCAAATCGGTCGGGTTACTACGACTAGCACGGAGAAAATATTAGGGAATTCCCCGTTTTGTTTAGCAGTATTGCCAATTTGCGTGACCAGCAGATAGAAAAATAAAATTTTAGTTGATCATTTTGATGCAAATATTTTCTTCTTAGTAATTGTGACTAAATCTAATATATAAATAATACTTTTTTATGGTCAGAAAACGTTGATGCGCGGGGCCCCCGAATGCGCGGGGCCCGTAGCATTTGCTACTCTTGCTTCGTGGGTAATCCGGCACTGCATACTGTATGGCTAGGAACGGATCGCTATTCTGTATTTCAAGATTCCGTAAATGAATTAAAAATTCTGTATGAACATAATTTTGTATTCCTTTATTCCTGTATCTATATAACTACGTTAAGCATTTTCTTGTAGTTCCTTTTTACTATACTTAAATCATACGCCCGACAATACCATTTGGAAGCTAATATTAATTAGAAGTGCCATCAGAGGGGAGTATGTGAATTTACACATACGTGTAAAAATTAAAATAGACATTATATGTGAAATCATGGATTCCCCATACACAAAATATACAATAACAAATACACTGCTTAGATATAAATACAAATAGTCGAATGTCGACCAAAGGAGACACTATCTATTATTCTGTATTCCAAAATTCTATATAGAATTGTGTAAATCAAAATTCTTAAAATGAAAAATTTTGCAAAATTTAAAATAGGTACTGCATTATAATGTTGTTTAGTAAATAATGTTTGTCTTTTAGTTGATCTTTTTTAATTATAAAACCGTCGATTTGCGACTTTTCTTTAAGTTTTTTTTTTATAATAATTTATTTTTACCATAATTACTTACTTAAAAGTATAATATTGAAAACCTATGAACCACATCCACATGAACCACATTCACAATTTGAAAATTAGTTTTAGTCGAACTAGCAATAACAAACATAAACGTTCCTATGTATGTACATGTAGAGTCCAGAACTAGTAAAGCTAAGTAAAGACGATTGTCAGATTAAATTAAAATCTATTAAATGTTAAAAGTGATGATGAGGCCAGTGATTTTTTTTTTCTGAAAATTAAAATCTATAATTTTTTTTTTAAAAGACGTATATTATTTAATAAAATTTTGGTCCGTTTACCTTTTTCTACACTGTTTCACATAAAATTGGTCACTGAAATAATTTATAAGATATGTTACATACATATCTTATAAATTATTTGAGCCACAAAATGAAAAAAAAACTGTTTAAATGCTTTCTAAAAACATCAAAAAATTGTTCGTCAATGCATCCACTGTTGTGAACAATTTTATTTTGGAACACCCTGTGAACAATTAAATGGCAGATTATTTTAATTGGTAAAATTTTAACTGTTTTTAAAGTTTTACTTTAATTGCTTTCTCTGTTAATTTCTTTTTCTAAGAAAATCTTACTTCAGCTTATGATTTAGAAATACCCAGTGAAGCATTTTTTTTTTTAAATCACCATTTTTATAGCCTTGGCAATTTCCTTTAAGAAGAAAAAAAATTGTAGCGATATCATGCGTTCAAAAGTTATGATTTTTGCACTGAGAAATTTTTAACCAGTGTGGCGTGTCGCGGCAAAGGGTTTGCTGACATATTCACAAAGGCGATTGTTTGTTTGTTAAAAATGTTTTCATCTGACAATCGATTATTGTGGCTGACAAATATTATGATTATTGACAAAATTTCAAATATTTGCAGTCCCTAGCAAAAAAAAAAAAATTAATTTAGTTCAAAAACAATGAATAACGCTAATTTACATAGTAGCATCTCAAAATCGATTACATGGTGTCCACTATTTTTCAGAATAAATTTCCCTGACTCCCTGAGCAACTTCAAAATTTTCCCTGACCAAAAAATTTAAAAATATTGTTTTGAAGTTTTGAAATATAATTTCATGAGTAGGTACGTATTTATATAGTTCCATAAAGTGGTTGGAAATGTAGGTAGGTACATACATATTTGAATGGAGTTCATTAAATGTCAGGCCAAAAGAAATAACCTTGTATTTTTCAAAGATCTATCTTTCTATTACCTATCTATTATCTTAACAAAAGTAACAACTATACGTACCTCTGTATGTAGTACCTATTGTAATGAAATGAAAAGGTTCAAATTCCGATGTATGTAATTGTATAAAAAAATGAAAGCTTAGACTCGAAGAACTCGTCTTTAAACAATTTTTTTTAGGTTTTCAACAGGTTGCGTTGAAGCTGATCAAATATGTTGAGGCATCTCTGCAAACACTTTTTGTTTTCCAACCATCGAACCCTGTCATATTTTAAAGGAAATTTATTACACCCCGTTTTGGATGTAAACAAACTTCTCCTTGCAGGCGTGTCTTCGAAAGCGTAATAAACATGTCTTAAGAAAATATGAAGGTCCCAAGAAACACTCGCAAGCCCAGTCTTCATGGCTCCATGAACAACATGAAGACCACATACCCCAATATCAAGGAGTTGCATGGCATCTGGGATTCGTCTCTTTCCGCTCTTGCTTAAGTTTTTTTTAAAATGACAAATTAACATTTGGCCCATCCATAGACACTTGAAGAAGTTTATGTTTGTTTAAAAACCCGATCCCGTTCGAAGTGTTTTAAAATATCTTCGAATTTTGCAAAACCCATAAATTCGCTCTCTAAATATTGATTACAGACCTTGCCTTTCGTTTCAACGAAGTAACGAACGACCAAATCCATTTGTCCTTTTTGTGCTACTTTATTAAGTGCTTCATCGAAACAAATAACATATTCCTCAACTTGTTTACAGCTTCAAGGAGTTTATCGTGAAAGTAAGGTGCGATGCCATGATTGATAACATTATGAACATTTTGTTTTTCCCTGCTTAAAATTGCCAGCAAGTTTGCTGTCAGGAAACATTTGTCGAAATATATCCGAAATTTCTATTGACGAGTTCCATGATGATCTTGTTGAGACAACGTTAAGACACCATCGGATCTCAGCGGCAATTGAATCTGATTTGTTGAAAGTATAATTAGTTAGTTCCTGAGAATTTGGTTTTGTAGTTTTATTTTGTTGAGTTTCTGGCGGTATCATATCAGGAGATAATCTGCCCTATCATGAATTCCATCGTAATCGGAAACTTTTCCGAATCCTAAAAATATTTATCACAGAATCCGTTCGTAATGACAATTTGTATGAGATTTTCCACTACGATGGAATCTGTGATAGTTTTTTTCGGGATTCGTAGCAAGTTTCCGATTACGATGGAATTCGTGATAAGGCTGAATGATAATGAAAATGATACAGAAAAAAAAATCCCTGACCGCTTTACAAATTCCCTGACTTTCCCTGACCAAAATTGTGTTCCCTGACTTTCCAGTTTAGCGGACACCATGGATTAAAATGATAACAAAATGAAAAACGCACATTTTCAAGGTGGTGAGTATAAGGTACTTCTACTTACTTAAAGTATTATTCATAAAAATACTGTAGACTTAATGAAAAGCAAACAATTATCCTTAGCATATTCGAACTTATTGTAAATAAAAACACAAAATGATTTCTTATCATTAAAATGGTATAGCTATATATATTTTTTTTATTTTTTAACATTAACAGTTTACAAAATATTTAAACTGAGATTCAAATTAAATAGAAAGGTTTGTTTTTTTCTTTTATTTCTCGTTCCCATTTAAACAATTTTTTTATATATTTATATATTTTTATTTAAAGTTAAAGTTTTAACCCTATTTTGAGATTATAATTTTCGTTTCAAAGGGTGGGATGCAACTTTTTTTTTATATTTTTTATTTAATATTATTTCATATTCATTTTCTTTCTCTAAAAAATCAGGAAGACAACTTAAACAATTTTTCATTATCTAAAATACAATCAGACGCAATAATTTATTATAGTATAGTGTTAGTTGTTCTGTTTTATTTTTTAGTATTGTTTTTTTTTTTTTGTGTACAAAAAGGCAAATTTTCGAAAAAGGCTTCTCCTTCAATCAATTCAATGAACTGGGGGAGGGATATGGTTGAAAAAACTACAAGAATATTTAAGAGCAAATTAGTAGATACATTTTAAGGCAAAGTGAAAAGAAAAAACTCTGCATGGTAAGACCCACAATTTATATTTTTTTTGTTTTAATAATAAAAATATTTACATAAATTTACAAAACTAAAAGATACAAACTAATATCTAATTGTTAAAGTAAAAAAAAGCGTTTTTTTGTTTCTTTTTCTTTTTCTTATTCTTATTATTAATTTTACTATATAAATTTTTTTAATTGAAACAAATCCATTTTTGGCATTTAAAATATTTAAATTTCTCTCTCAAGCACCTACACGTATGCAATAGAAAAAAATTGTTTATATATGTTTTAGGCGCTGAAATGTGGGAAGTTATATTTTTTTTCTTTTATTTACATGTTCTGTATATATATAATATATTTAGTATATGAGTCTTAGTTCTATGCAGTATATATAAGTAACACATTTATATATGAGTTTTTGTATTTTTTTTAGTAACAAACTTTATTGTAATATATATAATTTGTTGGTTCTATTTTTTTTATCTTCTATAGAGAATGTCAGCTTTATAAAAAATTGCTTAACATTTGTTTGCTTTCTTTCTTTTTTTATTTATTTATTAAGTTTTAAAGTTTAGAGATGACGTAGTACAAAACCTTGCGAGTTCAGCGTTGGCGGCCAGAGTTGATGATTAAATGCTCTTATGGCCACCTAAAATGAATACCAATAGTACACAGTAGTCCCATATTATAGTTTGCATAGCCTTGAGAGTTCCATCGAACAGGGTATGGGCACTTATGTGTTGTGTCCTAGTTTTAGAATTAACAATGTCCCCAAAACATGACGGGGAATTAGATTTGGAACGATTGTTCAGTTTTATGTTCGATGATGAAAAATGAAATGTTCTTTTTTTATTGCTGGTGATTTTGTTCTTGTTGTTATTTGTATGATATAATATTATTGAAGATGTAGTGCCCATGGCTTGGTGATTATTATAAGAAGTGCTGAAAGTTCGACTTTTTGTTGTGTTATTAACTAAAAGTCAGACTTGTGTTAGCTGTTAACTTTCTCGGTTTGGTAATTTTGAATGGAAGTTTCGTGGCCATGGTAGAGGCCATTCGTATTGACGTGGAACAGGCCCTCGGACGTTTTTCTCAAAGTATTTAAAATATGTGTACCACCATTCACGGCCAATGTAATTATTTGCCCCAGGCTGAAATAAAAAGGATGCCAAAATATTAGCCACCTGCTGTATGAATGTTAATGCTAAATAGCAATGCAACTAACCTTTAGTAGAAAATTGTTATTCGCCAGCGTATGATAGGTCCACCATAGTCTCGTCGTCACGTAATATGCAATCAGAATATCAATTGTGTAATGACCATGTGCCAACAAAACGAACAGAACCCCGATAAAGGCCGAAACCCAGGCAATCCAATGCAAAACGAAAAATCTTCTCGGCGAGTCTGGAAATATAGTAAAATAAAAAATTATATAAATTTTATAAACACTTTAAATCAATTTAATTGAATTTAACCGCCATCACGCACCACCCGCCGCTGTTCATGAAATTTATTTATTAAGCACCCGCGACCACTTCTAGGCCGCAGACGACAGGAATTTAAAAAATTTATTTATTTATCTATTCGGATAAAATATCGGGTGATTTTTTAAGAGGTTTAGAACTTTAAAAAAAAAAAAACACAAAAAATTCGAAAAAATGAATGAAATATTTATTTGAGTCGATAGTTTGAACCTTGCAATTTAATGTTTAAAGATAATTTCATGCAAATGTTGACCGCGGCTGCGTCTCAGGTAGCCCATCCGCTGAGTCCAATTTTGGCATACTCTTTCACACATATCGGCCGGTATCTCACGAATGAATGCATGGATGTTGGCTTCCAGTGCGTCAATCGAAGCGGGCTTGTCCCTATAGACATTAGCCTTGACATACCCCCACAAAAAATAATCTAATGGTGTCAAATCGCACGATCTAGGCGGCCAATTGACCGGCCCGAAACGTGAAATTAACTGTTCACCAAACTCGCCTCGCAATTGCGCCATTGTTTCGCGTGCTGTGTGGCATGTGGCACCGTCTTGTTGAAACCACATATCATGCAAGTCAAGAACTTCCATTTCGGGCAAAAAAAAGTTTGTTATCATCGCTCGGTAGCGTTCACCATTGACAGTAACGCTGCGATTCGCATCATCTTTGAAGAAATATGGCCCAATAATGCCGCCGGCCCATAAACCGCACCAAACAGTGGCTTTTTCGGGATGCATTGGTAGCTGTTGCAATGCTTCTGGCTGATCTTCACTCCAAATGCGGCAATTTTGCTTATTTACGTACCCATTCAACCAAAAATGAGCCTCATCGCTGAACACAATTTTTCGATAAAAAAGCGGATCCTCGGCCAGCTTTCCAAGAGCCCATTCACCAAAAATTCGGCGTTGTGGTAGGTCGGCTGGCTTTAGTTCTTGCACCAGCTGTATCTTAAAAGGCTTTACGCCCAAATCCTTCCGCAAAATTTTCCACGTAGTGCTGTAACAAAGGCCTAACTGCTGGGAAAGGCGCCGAATCGACATTTCGCGGTCTTCTGTCACACTAGCTGATACGGCCGCAATATTTTCTTTACTACGCACAGTACGTAAACGTGTTGGTGGTTTAATGTCCAACAAAGTAAATTTGGTGCGAAATTTGGTCACAATCTTCCGAATAGACTGCTCAGAAGGTCGAGAATGCCGACCATAAAATGGAAGCAGCGCGCGATGAACATTTCGAACCGAGCACGAATTTTGATAGTAAAATTCAATAATTTGCAAGCGTTGTTCATTTGTAAGACGATCCATGGTTAAATTGCAAACCAAACTGAAGCTGTTTGACAGTGACACAAGGTACTAAACACACGTCAGCTGTCAAAACCAGTGTTGCCAAAACCAAACCAGCTAAAAAATCACCCGTTAGTATAGTGAAACTTACACTCTGTAATGATGAGGTACCCAAGTACTAGCATTACTGTATGCCCGCTGTAGATGTAATCTCCACAATACGTGTGTTTTCCATTAATTGACAATCCAAAGCCAGACATAAGTTGGAATGCTCTACTTATGATCTCCATTGGTGTGGCTGTAGTGTTTAATTTCGGACTACAGATGTATGTTTTACTAGAAACTGGTAACACGGTTACATACATGGTGATCGAACGCATGAAATATAGGACGGCCAGGATAAGAAATATTCGCCGCATGATAATGAATCTAAAAGTAATTAAATTGAGTTTAAATCACTGGTTATATCTGTTATCTTTCAATATAAAATGAATTAATAAATTTAAGTGAGCTTTTGGATTTGTTCAATCAACAGTTATTTTAAAACAACTTTTCATTTCGTAACTGAAAAAGTAGCCCTATACCTTATTCACTGAACGTACCCACTTCAGACTAGGTTTCGACAAATAATTGCAATGTATGAGTTAGACAATCGATTAAAACTGTTTATAAATAAGGATTTGAAGTTTCTCAGCTGTTAAACACACTTTAGAAATAAGACTTTCCTCACTGAAAGACCCTAGCCCCATTAAAACTGACGGAAAGGTAATGCAATGACGCCGATGAACTTAGAAATGTATTGAAATTTAAATCCTAGTATCTACCAGTGAAGAAAAAGAATTCAAGGAAAAAAAACAAAAACAAATTGACGCGATATGATTCAACCTTTAAGCTATGCGGAAACCGACGCGATGGCGATCACGGTAATATTTATCGCGCGTTAAAGATGAGATCAAAAACCCTGGTCACATCAATGCGATATATTGTGAGGCGGGCAGTTCAGAAAAATGAGATCTAGAAAAACCTCTAAAAAAATCCGTAATTTTTAGATTAAATGTTTTGCTCTGGAAAAAATGCGTTTTTAGGGCTTTTGAATAACATTTGGATTGAAATATTCAATATACTGCAAAATATAGTTTGTTGTTCATCTTTAAAGCAATAAACCGTCCAATTCCATTTCAGGATGGCTACGATATCGATGGATTACAAAACTTCTGCATAATCAAAATTTCTGAAATTAAGATGGAGGTGAACGCGGGCAAAGCTGATGCCGTTAAAAATGTTGTTTATTATTTTTTTTAGTATTCTTGGTTTTAATTATCAAATATTTTCTCAAAAACTGAATGCTCACTTCGTGCGATATGGCGAGCAAATGGTGCTTGCTGCGTTCACCAAAAGTCGCGTAATTGAACGCAGCAGTGGAACGTGAACGCAATCCACATATCGCGTAGATGTGTGCCAATCCGTTGCATCCATATTGTTATCGTTATCGCCATCGTCATCGCGGCGTCGGTTTGCGCAATGATTTATAACTCTTATGACTCTTGAAACAATTTTACAAAACTTTAAAGTCAACAACTTTTGTTTCATTCTTCTAAAAGGAAAACAAAACGATATTTTTCGACCGGTCCTTAAAAAAGTCACCTCGTTTTTTTGATATATTTTTAATTGATCGGCATAAGTAATAAATTGATCCGACATTTTAATTATAGTTCTTGAGAGAACATCTTGAAAATTAAAAGTTCATGCATTTCCAGATATCTTTCAACTATCGACATTGTAAGTGTGTAAAATGTTATGTGAACTGTAACACCATGCTCAAAAACAGAAAGAGCCTTTAATTATTTCTAATTCACAATTTAACTAAAACTTTTATCAAAAAATAATTCACGAATTAAAATATATTAACAATCGACTGATAACATTTGAAGTTGATGGTTTAAGAGTTATATTTATAACTTAGACAACGGACTCGGTCCTCGAAACCTTTACTAATGTAACATTTTATTTAATCAAATAAAGTTTATTTTAAAAATCTAATAAATACGCCTTTATATGTATAATTTGCGCCATTCTTATACAAAACATTTAAAAGCATAAATATTGCTTCAGGTAATTTAGAAAAAAATTAAATAATGTAGCTATAAATATTTCTTTTTTTAAATGTAGGAAAAATCATTTAAATTAAGACCAAAACAATCTAGTTATCTATGCCCTTCTTTAATTTCTATTTTAAGTACTGAAACTAATAACAATGTAATGTTTTAAGTCATAGTTCATTCAAAATCCTTTCATGGTGCATATGCATTATATCTTCTTTGCTTAAGGAACGAAATCCAAATAAAAAAGTACCTACGCATTCTTTCAAGAATCTTTACCAGTAACATAATTTTTTGTTTTGTTGAACTTTAGCATCGAAGTGATTTTCTTTTGTTCTACTCTATGCAACCATTAATTAAGTGTACAAAATTTAACAAATTACATATAGATGTTTCTTGGGGTAGAAATTGAAAGCAATGACATTAATGTCAAATAAAACACAAGATAAATAGCGCATAGGGTAGAAATGGCCACGATTTAGGGCGACAACTAACAATTTATTTTAATGGGTAACTTATTTACAACGTAATGAACGCTCAAGAATTCAATAAAGATAGTTTAAATACTTTTATATTCTTTTTTTTCTTTTTCGAGTTGACACATAAAATATTGACGATCAAACGACAAGACCACATCCGTTCTATTTGACGTATTGCGCTGGCTTGTTAAGTTTAAAAATTATTATTGTGTTGGTGATCACATAACGAATCCGACATTGTTAGTCAATATCAGTCAGAATTAGTTTCATTAATTTTATGGCGTTTTCGATTGGTTATCCCCGACCAAGAACTCTGTTAAGTAACAAAGTTACCACCTACGATGTCAATGGATTTAAAACATCAGAATATTCCAAAAAATATTATTTCATGTTTCATGCTGGAAAAAAATTTGAGAACTTTACGTTGACATTTAAAACGAAATACTATATAATTATATACGTCATAATCTCTAAGGAATGCAAAAAATTGACATTTTATTTTATTTATTGAAACAAAATTTTAAACACTGACGTTTCAAACTACAGGGTTTTTTCATTGATCACCTTATCAGTCATTGATTCTGAATTTTACCTTTTTTTTAGGAAAAGAACTGCATTGTAATGGCTTTCTAAAATCTTCTGGATGACAATAATGAATAAAACCGCGACGAATTGAGTGTGTTTTTCGTTGACGCTCAAACGATTTGGAAACATTGAGTCAGAATTTAACATCATTTTTGAGAGTTGACAATTTGCCTTCACCTAATCTAATATTCTAATCGTAGTTTAAAGGTCACTAAATATACTCTGGAGAGGTCAGTTATTTTCCCCCGAAAAAACACCTTTTAGATATTTTATATGGACCCTTTCTTCCAAGTTTTGACAGACAATTTATCCGAGGACATTTGTTAATACTTTTACATGTTGTACTTCCTTTCTATCTTAATTAGATTTAAAAACAGTTGAATTATGATAAGTTAAAAGTTTGTAGATAAAAAAAAAAACTTACCTATGTTTATGTAACAATGTCAGCAATATACATGTGTTAACGGTCACCATGATTAGAATTTCACTAACATACAATGCCCAATCTTGTGCTTCAACATTATCTAAGAATACATCTGGCAATGGCCCATAAATATTTCGATCGGGTAACCTTTCATGGACCAGCGATAATGAAACTGTTGCCAAAATAAAATTAACTAATAGTATCACAAATGCTAGAAAAGAAAAACAAAAAAATAGAAAATATGTAAAATCATGGAAAAATAAATTTAAATATTTTTATGAAAAAAAAACAATGTATGTATTTATTCATACCAATAAATGTTTTCCATTTTTCTTTAGGAAATTTTGGTTCTTCACGCAAAGGCACTGGAACATCTAGTTTTAGTATTACAGCTTCTCCATTACTTGAACCATTCGAATTCTGGTACGGCAGGCTGTAATTCTCTTCAGGTACTTCCTAAAAATAAAAATAAAAACACACATATTTAATTAAACAAAATTCAAAACAAAATAATCCAAGGCCGTAGCCTGAAAAAATTAGACTACAAAAATTTAAATATTGTTGAATTCTAAAATGTATGTTATACGAATTGAACTTAACAAAAAATTGCATATTCACAAGATTAGTCAGCTTAAATATTTAAAGTGATGAAACACCATTTTTTGTAGATTAAGACTAATACAATTTGTTTTAAATACAACTAAACAAGATGGTCGGTATTGAATATAAGAAAGTTTTGGTAATATTGATCAACAAAATAATTGGCCTAACAGGCTTGAGGGAATATCCAATTCTTCCCTTTTTATTTGTGATTTTGATAGTTTATCAATTATGTATATATAAAGTTGAAATTAAATATTTGATTCTATGTTTCCCCTTCCTGGCTACGCCCTTGCTAAGATTCATAAATCATTTTTATTACAACATTTATCGATATTTATTTTTTTATTGTTTTTTTTTTTACGTTAATTAAAATAAAAAAGAGGAGCACCCCTGTAATCAATAAAACATCACCACCCGACCATGCCCTTCTAATTATAGCTCGACTTGGTTCTGTAATTTTCTATCATCCGCTATTTTGAATTGTTTTCTTTTTTTTTATTGATAGGTCAAGCGATGAGGGGCATTGTCAATCAGAGGTTACTATATATGTATGTATGATGATGTACAAGTTCATATATACCTAGCTTATATTAGGTACAACATTATTGTTGTTTATTATGTTATGCTGGTTCTCATAACTTTAGTTGGGTAATTAATTTTTCTTTGTTTTCCAGTTCTTTTTGATAATTTTTTTAATTGACATATTTGTTCTTTTATGCGTTTGTTGTTTGCAAACCAACATAATAATAAATAAATTAAAAAAATGAGGAGTATTGGTATGGTATGCTTGGCTTATGAAGAAAGAAAACTTTTCTTCTATCTCTATCTAATGGCCAGGGTTAGTTAGAACCTCAGTTCGGAGCAGATTTGAAAACGAAAGAAAAACTCAAGTTTTCAAAACTGGATTTATAACAAAAAAAAAAATATTTTAACAAAAATAAATATTTTTTAAATAAACAAAAATATAACACATAAATTCCATTCTTTTTAGAACAAAATAGAATTTAGAATTAAAACATTCAGACTTTAAGAAATTGAATAACATAGTGTTGTCTATTTTGAAATATTCAATTTTGAATTTTTATTCAAATTGAATTTTTCAGTTTGCAAAAAAAGAGTAGATCTCAAAAAAGTGAAGCGGTAGAATAGATTTATTCTCTTCCTTGTAAATTTCCTCCGATCGGAGTAAGGTTCTAACGCTGGTAGTGGCTATTAGAATCGACTAAAAATTTTTGGAGTTGATGTTAATATAATCAAAATGGGCGGGTCTATAGGAAGGTCCATAAATGCATTAGCGTAGTGATATTAAAGCCTGGCATGTTATTTATCCGTTTTTGTTGAGGGTGTGGGTTGGGTTAGAAATAGCGATTTTTTCTTTAATCTTGATGATTATGTTAATAGAATTAAATTTTTTAAACAGTCCTTATCGGCTTTTTTTGCAGATAATTATAAAACGCAAAAAAAAAAATAGCAAAAAAGTAAAAGCTGATTAGGTTCTGTTAAAGAGCATATAGATATTATATAAACATGAACTTCAAGATTATAGTCTTTGGACTTCGGGACAAAAAAAGTATAATTACTATTTAAAAAAAAAATGAAAGTACCTTAGTGATAATTGAAAACAATAAATGATGTCAAACAAACTCATATTTTGGCTATAAATTGGTTCCCAAAAATTTTCTGTCGTATCTGCCCTCAGACATACATGTATGTATAAATGTAGGCCAACAGATATCTAATATTATGCTATAATGTTGTATGCTGTATGCAGGCATGAAACATTATGACGTAAGCGTGATGAAATTATCATTCTTGGAGTCCTTTTTTTGTATAGTATCCAAAAGACTGAAGTAGATAGAAGGAATATCTGCCCAGATATCCAAGCTCTAACTGTTCCGCTTAAGACAAATGTACAATAAATAACAACAAGGTCAGAAGTGGAAAACATTTCTTGAAACCTGTACACTTAGAAGTGTTTATGGATAGATTAAATGCTGCTCATGAATACCTAAAGTTAATTAATTTAAAAACCACGCCTTTATAATCAAATATAATATTTTTAAAGACCATGTTTGTTAAGATTGATTCAGCACCAAAGTGGATAAATTAAAAGTGAAATTTGAAAAAAAACAGCCCCTTCAGCAAGCTGCATTGTTGATTATTAATATTTCATCTTTATTAAACGTTCATTCCCCTTTTGTCAATTACCAAACAAAAATATATTTCTGCAACAAAAAGTCTATCAGCAATATATTTTATATTCCATAACGATGCGTGTTTTACTGCAGTGGCAGTCTCATATTTTATTTGCAAAAATGAAAGTGCTTTTTCATACAAAACTCCATTCCACATCAACACAATTATAAATACATATTATATAGTCTCCATATTATATACAAAAAAAAAGTACATTCGCGCAGAAACTAGGGCAATGATTCTTAAGTAGCGCAGTGCTTTAATACCTTTTAACAGTTCTCTCACTTATTGAACTCAAAAGAAACCACACCACACTCCACCATTGCTGCTGACTAGTTGATATGATATATACCTTATTTATTATGGATATTATTATACCTACTTCTTCCAATCTGAAAACACCCCCAGTCGTATTTAACTAAAAAAAAAAAACAACTCTTAGTGAAATAAGAAACTTCCTATATACAATATTTTAGGACACCCATCAGGAAGTTCATAAACCGCATGACATGGTGGCGTTGACAGAAGACTTTCATCTTGTTTATTAAGTCGAACTAATGTCGAAGTGACTTACTGCAGCTTCTGGCACCCTTAAAAGTATGCACATTGCACATTGGGTACCAACTACCAACATAGTTGATATGCAGTGATGCAGTATTGTAGCTGTACAGGTACCTACTCGAAAATTGAGTCTTAAACTTATTGACGTTGTAAATGAATTTTTTATTAGTCTCATGTTCATCTATTTAAATTGCTTGGGGAAAAATTTGTTTTTCTATAAAGGCAAATATTGGTATTCCAAAAACAACAACACTTATTTTACACGGAAGAATAACTCCACCAGGGGTGAAATTGGTAAAGGTGATAAGTGATTGTCAAATCAACCATAGTCACATGTGATTGTCATTGAATTTTCCGTCTGGGTAAGGTGATTCAACTCAATTCAATTCAATTGAATACTTTTAAATGACATTTGTCAAAAACATGGTTGCCATAGTGAACTTTTCAAATATTTGTTGTAAGCTATCGAAATTATAGAACGGAAATGACGTCTTTGCAATTAAATTCTTATATTTTCTTCGTGTTCTGGTTTGCAGGAAACTTTTTCGTCCAAAGGAATGTTTATTTTTGTTTATTATGAATGGTTAAAAAAAGAACTCAGAAAAAGTTGTACAAATTTTGTAGGCTGGTGGTAACTCTAGTCGTACTGCAGCAGAAACGTCAAATGTGTTGGTGAAAATTTACAAGAGTTTTTCTAAATTATCTCTTTTTAGAGCTCAAAATTAACTTTTAAAAAATTCGAAAAAAATACGTATAAAAATCAAATTTAAAAATGAAGACGTGGTGGTATGGTTACTCGATATAGAATGAAGATTTATTTCATTTTCTTCTTCTGCTTCTTTTTGGTTTACCAAGTTGTTAATATATGGACATGGGCGCGCAATTTGAAATTTACACCAGTTAATACTAATTCATAATAGTTCAAAATTTAAGTTTTTATTAATTAATTAATTCAAATATTCGGCCTTATCACAGGCCCCGTCGTAATACATTCGTACTACGAATCCCGAACAAAAGTATCATAACTCACGTCGTACTAAATATATTTGCTACGAAATTCGGAGTCCGTGAAAAGTGGTATCACTACCCCCGAATGAATAGGAAATTTGACCGTTTTTTCCACGAACAATTATTTTAATCGGAATCTAACTTAAAACGCCACAAAAGTAAAAAAAACATCCGTTTCTCAGCCTCAGTCGTTTCTAATTTAATCCATACAGGACATAACCTTCTTTCCAGAATATTTAGCACACTTTTAAGATTTGTAGAAAAGTTCGACTGGGCCATTCCAATCTCAAATTCTTTACCGACGCCGTATTGGTATCCTCCTTCCGCAATGAAATTCAAAACTGCTGCTAACTTGCTGATGGATGTGATCAAAAAAGAAAACACTGAGGGACAGAGTTCTTGGCCTAGTTCCTCTAATATATATCTAAATGCTGCCTTATTCACACGAAAGTTTTTTTTAAATCTGCAAATGTATTTCATTTATAAGATTCTTCTATGTTGAAAAACCTTACCAACATTTTGTCATCGAGTTCGAACGGATTAAAAGTATCTCTTAAAATCCTGCGTTGTAATTTTAATGTTCGTCTTCTTCGCTCATTTTCCTCATTTGTTTCAAAAATTGCAATGGCTATTGAATCCATTTTTATTAAAAAACATTTATAAAAACGAATCAAATGATGAACAGCAAAAAGTGAAATTTGTTTTTCTTTTCACATTTTGACGTAAATCAGCTGATTAAAAAAGTCCGAAAAGAAGACTTTCGTTGGCAATGCTGTTTTAGTTTCATTCGGGGCTTATGATGTGAATTTATTCGGATTCGTAGCGTAAGGAAACGTTCGGGAGTTTTCTACGACGGGACTTGTGATAGGGGTGATTATTAATTTATAATTCATTTTTCGAAACAAATGGAAAATGACAATCACATTTTTGATGTTATAGCTCTTTAGCTATCAAGCTATAAAGTTGTGGGTTTACAAAAAAGAGTCCAAAAAGCTGGCAAAAATTATCGTACGTGCTATTTTGTACGTGCCAAGATAATCGAAAATATCAAGGGGTGTATGAAATAGAACAGAGTAAAGAAACAGAGAAAAGAGTATAAGATCTGTTTTGTGAATTTTGATGACCACCCCACACCGATGTGCCCACTTTATAAACTTTTTTAAAGTGATTTCAATATACTTTGCAACTCTCCGCTTCGAAACATGTGAGCATCAGTTAATTTATTGTCAAGTTTTATAAAAGAGAAGATAGAATACAGAATTGCAAATCTTATTTTATTCAAAAAAATTCATCCCGATACACCCTACTTCATTAAATCACTTTTAATATTTTATTAATTCAAATTTGTACCTTATCTGCTATAAACTATTATCAATAAAAATTTATCCATTTTATTTGGGCCGCAATAATTTTTTGCAGACTAATTAATAACTCAAGTCATAACTCATAAGCTAATAAGCTTTATCTTGGCATCAAAATAATCACCTAATATTGCTTTTATTGCTTTTTAAAAGTCACAGAACCAACAATTAAAATATTTAATGATCAATTTCACTGAAACCTATTAATAATATTATTATTATAAAATAATTAAAAGTAATTTTTTTTTCGCATACATTTATAAATAAATCAGCGAGTGGATGAATAGTACAAGCGCCAAATTATACTTATAGGGAAATTAGATGGTATAACTTCATATTTTATAGAAAAAAAAACAGTATTCCTGGTTGATATGGTTTGGGGTTGCTCATTTCTAAATTGATCCATTTTTACTTTACTTAAGATGGAGATTGCATCATTCCAGAATCAACTGCCACGAAGTGTGATAAAGCAATCGACACAGGGAGATATAATGTGGAATCCTGCTTTTTTTGCCCCAGAGTCATTAGTCCACAGGTACAGCCATAAGTCCATAAATTCATAGTGAATTTTGACCATTGAACCACTTACGTTGGTTAAAAGTCCACAAATCTCTTGTTGAATTGTAACCCACCTTGATGGGGCAGAAGTCCACAGGAAATTCTTTTGGACTTCTGGTCCATCGATTGTGGACTTCTGATTCCCTTCAATGATATTAAAAATGTTCAGTGTTCAGTTTATAATTATTGATAAAATATTTATGTTGGCTATTTCAAGCAGTAGATGCGTTTTAAGAAATCAATAGAAAATAATTATTTTTTCGACTCGTTTTCTTGAACAACCAGTTCATCGGGTGGCTCTCTTTGAGGTAGAGTTGTAAAAGCTTAAGTCACTTTCTAGCTTAAGCTTGGCTTTAATTCACAAGCTAGTTAGTCACTTATGAATCAAAAAAGATTTAATTCCTAAGTCAGTTAGTGACTTATGAATTAAAAAAATTTAAGTCATGAGCAAGTTAATGGCTTATGAATTAAAAAAATGTAATTCATGAGTAAGTGAAGTGACTTATGAATTAAAAAAAAAATAATTCATAAGCTAATGGGTGAATTCTGATTAGAAAAATTATGAATTGGAAAATTTATAAGGTAGCATATTCATTTTATGATTTCTAAACCAGATTTGAAAGCTAAAAATAGATTCAAAATAATTATGTAGTCAAAACAAGCTTAAGAATTTCCAATCTACCAACTAGCTTATGAATTAAATTTTTTTAATTCATAAGTCACTTAGTACTTTGGAATTAAATTTTTTTTAATTCATAACTCACTAACTTGCTAATGACTTGAATTTTTTTAATTCATAAGTCACTAACTAACTTATGAATTAAATTTTTTTAATTCACAAGTCATCTACAGACTTATGACTTAAAGATTTTTTAATTAAAAAATTCGCAACCCTGCTTTGAGGGTTCAAAGGATTTAAACTCCCTTTTTGGGTCCTCTCTACCGCTCACGCCAACTACGTTGCTCAGATTTAGGGTTGTTCAGTCATCAGACAGGCGCACATGCCAACAGTTTTATTAACAAATAGTACAGTGACCAAATATTTGTAGACTTATGACCCACTTCCTTTCTAAAATTAAGGAAAATTGGCCACCTTTTTTGTGGACTTCTCGCACATAACGGTGGGTTATAGGTCCAAAATTGATTTGTGGACTTGTAACCTAGCGTTGCTTTGCTTAGGATATGTTCAGTCGTCAGGCAGCTGCCTGACCGCGGGTAATTTAAAAAAAATTGATAAAATATTTGTGGACTTATGACCCACTTCTTTCTAAAATTAGGGAATATTAACCCACCTTTTTGTGAACTTCTGGCTCATCAGGGTGGGTTATAGTCCACAGTTGATTTGTAGACTTGTAATAATTATTATTATCTATAATATATAATAACATTTTGTAAATAATGATCTTTTTCACAATTTGAACATTGTGTTGAATATGGTTCGACATTTTACCTGTCGTTCATCGATTTCGAAAAAAAACTTCCAATAGTGTGAAAAAGAGAATTTAATTAGCTTAAATTAAAAAATCAATTCAATTCAAATCAAAATCAAATCTCACAGACACAATAAATTAAACGTCGCATTCGAGTGTATAGAAACAAAAATCAATATTTACGTTTTTTGCCTAAATTTTATTTTAATCGATAATTATTTGTCCAAAGATCAATAATAAACAGAATAAATCTTTATCGCATTATATGTGTGTACCTACATGTTTCTATACTCGTAATCCAGCTGTTGTGAATTAATTCGTTATCATTTTATTTTTAATAACATTGCACTCTGAGTCATAAAAGTCAATCGGTGTTTTTTTGTTCTTTTTGTTTGTTTTCCTTTTTTTTACAAAGCATCATTTAAATGTTTGCTTTTGACAAATATTAGACTTTGACATTGACTGATAAATAAAAAAATTGAAATATAAAGGAAAATTTCTTTACACCTATATTGCCCTATCACGTGCAATAAAATGTTGTTACCTAAGTGATAATAATAAATATAAATAATGTGCACAATGCTTCATGACTAATCTGGATCTTATCAGAGATTTATTTCGTTATCAGTTGTTGTATGTACATATGTAAGTTTATATATTCGATCAGATGACAAGGCTTGATGACTTTAGGCACTTGAACTAGATGTTATGTTCACATCAAGGTTATCGGTAAAGAGATTGAATAAATGAATGGAAGCTCATCAGATGCACAATACACATATATACATATGTACATACTTCTTAGTGGATGTTGTGAATCTTTAAAAATAGCCAGAGATTTCTGATTAAATATTTATAACTACAGATAAGATTCATGAGTGAGTGTACACAGTTTTAGTTTTTAATGCAAAAGAAGATAATGGAAAAGTATTTCTGAAAATAAGGGTTAAAATTTAGAAATTACAAACATTTTTTTGTCCGCCTAAGAGAATTAAATTTTTGAAACTCTGCCTGATATTCTTGTCCGCGTCCGGGTAAAGGAATGTCCGCTTAAGGGATCATAGGATGTATGGAATTTAAATTCAAGATCCACGGTCGTGAGAATTTGTCCTTAATTTTTTAGATATTAATTTCCATTTTCTTATTTGACATAAGAGAATAGTTTGTTTTTAAAATGATTCAGTAGCGATGAGTTGGAATTGGGAAGTGATAAAATATTGTTTCAATTTTTATTTAAATCAAATTTCAAGAGTAACTGTAAATAATTTAAGGTGATTAAAAAAAAAAACACTTTTCTCGAAATTCAACCAGGACCGTGCGAAATTATGAAGCCTAGATTGAAATCGAACGATTAAGACCAACAAAAATTAAAATCGAACCCCATTTAGATGTCACTACCAGCGTTTTTTCAATATGTTTGCTTAAAAATCAGAATTACTATCAAATGTTGAAAACATGCATAACTTTTCGCGTTTTGACGATAAAAGCTTGAAATTTAACGTCTAACATCAGAAAACACAAACTATCAATGACCTTGAACCTGCTTATACTTGTTAAAACAATGTTTTCAAAAATAAATAACTCATATATGATACTGGACAGGAAGCGTAAAAATCCATTTTTTTCATTATTTTCTTAAGAATTTCATAACCTGTAATATTTTAATACTAAATTTTAACGGTTTTTGAGCTATCGCATTTTGTATAATTTAGAAAAACCTCTAATTTGGGTTCACCCTTTAACTGAAAAACGTTTAAAACAGCACCCTGTATAAATATTCTAGTGCTAAGTAAATTTTTTTACTTCTGAAAGTTTGCCCTAGTTCTAGAGTTTCTTAAAAGGTATAAAAGTTATCACAACTTTAGATCGAAATTTATGAACATTTGAATCCAAATACCCCAATGTAAATTTTTAAAAAATCGAAAAAATTTAGTTGTACATTGTTATAGGTATGTATATTTAAAAACAGGTTTAAATGAATAATATAAATTCTATATACCTATCTACATACTTACTAACTGACATAAATCAGCTTAGTAGAAAACTTATTAGGTACCTACTAAATAATTGAAAGTAATTGAACTCAATATTAAATGAGAATTTTTGTTTAAATGTTTTTTTTTTTGTTTGTTTGCTTAAATGTAATATTTTTTGTTTACAGAATTGCTCATAAGTTAGTGAAGCAAGAACTCCCACTTCACTGCAAACAAGATATTAGCGAAAGGCACAAAAACATGATGTAGGTATCTCCGTCAGGTTCAAGGTTTCAATTTCAATAAATAAAATAAATTTCTAAAGTCTATTCCGACTGATGACGGGACAATTCTGTCCTTTACATTCTGTCGTTGTTGAAATTTTTGTGACTTAAGTAAATAATCTATAACAATCAGAAAAGGAATTTTTAATTTTATAAAAAAAAAACGTATTTTAAATTTAATTATTCTTCTTTTATGCGATAAGTCTAACACTATCGATAAGCCAACAAATTATTATTTTTAAACATTCACTTGCCAAATATTCCTTTTCAAGGTAAGAATGATTTTTTTTATTGATCGTATTGAATTTTTTCACAATGTCTTAGCAATGTTTAAAATTAGAACCCCATGATAAATGAATGTATTCTTGCTGTGGGATAAAAAAAATAATGGTTTAAGAAGCAACGAGATAAACAGTCAAACAATTTTATTAAAGTTAAAATAAATAATTCATAACAATAATAATTGTGACTATGAAAAGCAAAGAAAAACTAATATGTATTTATTATAAAAATTTGCTTTTTTTTAAGTTGGTTGAAGAAGGGCAAACTGGGTACGGTCTAAAGCTAAAACTAAGGTCGGTTGAAACAACTCAAATATCTTGCGAACCGTTGGCGGGGCACGAATAAGTCCAAAGGACGAACGAAGTGGAAACGGAAGTGGAAACGAAAGTGGAAAATTTAGCCCGACTTCGCTCTTCTGGCGTTTCAGATATCTAAGGGAGATCGTATTGTATTTTGACAACCAAAAGTAATTTTTTTTGTTAGGATGTTTATTCATATTACTGTGTTTCTATTGCTGTGAGAGTATTGAATGTGTTTGTATGTACAAAGTGAAGAGAGTAAAATAAAACTAACTAAAAATAGAGCGACCGACGATAAAAAATCATCACAGCCAACATGAACGGGGTAAATTACCGCGCAAATCTCGGTACGAATAGCGGTAACTGGGAGCGGACCGAGATCTACAAACCAAATTAACAACTAGTTGCAGCTGCGCCCGAGCTATCATCGTCGTTAATATTCTTCACCATCTCGGTCCCGAAAATAGGACCGAGAAATATGAGCCCTCGAAACGACCGACTGCAAATCTGCAATTCAGAGCAAACGAGAATATTGGATCATTAATATCAGCATCGAAATACCTAATAGCAGTAATAACATATGTACATGGGCTTCAACATTCTCTTTTCCAAACAGCGGTAACTGGCAGTGGCGCGAGAAAAACACAATCTCGGTCCCGTAAATCGGACCGAGAAATACAAACCTTCGAGTATTATGAAATAAATATCTATTGGTGTGTTTTATTGGAAAAGCTATCCGTTGCATAGTAAGATTATATATGCATAATAGATACAACATCACTATTAGGATACGGCCGATAAAAGCTAAAGTGGTATTCTTACTATGGATGGATTTTTTTTTTAATTTCAAATTATTCTGACAGGTGTTTAATACTGCCAAATGAGAAAAATAAAAACCAGGCTACTGCCGATGCGTTCTTTGGGAGTTTTTTTCACTGTAGTATTTACAAAAACACGCCTATTGTCAAACAGTGCAGCCACAATTTATGTTAAAGTTAAATAAATAATGAATAAAACACGTAACAATATAATATTATTTATTATTTGTATTTGTTTTAACTGTCCCCAGTCACTGTTTCAACCGCCCCTGGTAGTGGCTGGTAATGGGATGGGGATGGTTGAAACATATTGGATCAAAATAAAACTCTGGAGTTTAAAAATAAGATTGATAAATATGTACTGATAGAAACGTACTCTTTCATTTAACATACCTTCATCATTGCTTGGCTTATAAAAGACAATTTTACTGACGATCAGGAAAAAATGTTTCAACCGTACCCAGTCTACCCTACGATATTATTGAATATCAAAACTTTCATTTGAGCAAAACTTTACCCTTTATAGATTGAATTTAAAAAAAAACTAAATTGATCGGCGCGACAGCTCGCGCAGAACCAGTGTCTAGTCACTTACAATTCTCAACCATTCCTTTGTGCGTTTTATTGGCAGGAATAGAGGGGACCTACAATTTTCTGCCGAATCCGAACGGCTGGGGTGAGAAGCACTCTTTCAAGACAACATATACTCTTGGAGGATTTGTCAATTCCTCGGAAGAGGCAGTTACCCATGAAAAACTTTTCTGTTTTTAGGAGGCCCAGGCTGGGAATCGAACCCAAGATCTCGGCGTAACAGTCTAACGCACTAACCATTACGCCACGGGCTCATACTTATAGATTTAATGTCGGTACAAAATTTTTCTCTAGACTGAAGTTTTATTTGCATAGATTGTTTGCTTTTCCTAGATATTGACTAGATTTTGAAGAAATTCTAGTTAATAGGTTCTTATAATTATGTTTGAGTCATTTGAAAAGTCTGCTTTAATTTTCCCTAATGATCGGAAGCTCTTTGAGTCACCATAAGAGTATGGTCGAGTTCTTATCGATTTCAGAAATTAATTACGTTTAGACCTTATCTCTTTTAATATTATATTGGTTTCTTCTTTCTACATAAGAATCTGTCTTTCTTATATCCGTTCATCAATTAGGTATACAAAATAATTAAATATCCGTGTTGTGGTGTACCACTTTTTGAAGTTACAAATAGTTTGACTATAAAATTTGTATTATAAAAACTTTTGTAGGTATGTCTTAAAATAAATAATTACAAATAGCTAAAAGCTTTGGTAAAGTAATATGCCTGTGTATATAGTTGTAGAAAATTACTAATTTCATATTATTATTGAATTCACTGCTAGTTTATCATCTAAAGTTTAATCTTTAACCATCTGTTGTGAATTAATTGCATTATATCTATATGTATATTTTACGCCATCAGTTTTATAGTAATTAATCTACTTGTCTATTCAAGTGTTCAGTGATTCATCATTCATCAACGCTGTCTGCTTTTTCTAAAGATTAAATTTCATTTTTTTTTGTATTTCTAATTTCTCTAAAGATTTCCGTATTCTTTATATGAATATACAATTACACTAAGTCATGCTAGTAAAATGTCGCAGTTTCATCTTTCATATCTATGATACTATACAGGATTGTATTTCTTATTTTCATCATACTTGACAAGTTTTTGTGCAAAGATTGTAATCTAATAACATTAAACAATAATAAAAAAAAATTATTCGAATTATAATTCAAAACCAAAGTCAAATGGAATAAATCTAATAAATCCAAGTTGACCACAATTGGAGTGCAAAATATGTTAATGAGGTGACAATTTTCTTTTCTTTTTTTTTTTCCTCTAAAAGTGCAACGTAACATGGATTACTTGCTTATTATCTAATATAAAACAATTGTTAGAATAACTGACACAGGTATTCTATAAAAAAAAAAATTAATTATTAACAATGAAAACAATTTTATTAGCTCCTATATAAACAAAATAGATGAAGGTATATTATATAAGTTCCATTAAACAACAACAGCTTATAAATATATTATGTAAGTTTATAACACATGCCATTTATATTACTAGATCTGTTATGGAGACATTTGGTTTATTTCGAAATCTTATCTTTTCTCTGCCATAAAATATAGAAATCCATTGCAGCTTGATGTTCTTTCAGTTGTTTGATCGTCAAAAACAGTTTGAATGTTTATTTTTCTTTGGATTTTATTGTAGAAGTTTCAACAGAAAAAATAAACATTAAGGTTGTTTTGGTTTGTTTATAAATACATTCAAATTTATTTTGTGCAATTTTTTTCTTTTAGAAATTAAAAATGTATGTTCTTGGCAGTTCGTTGGAAAGTACAAATATTTACGAATTTTCTAATAATAATTTTTTTAATATAATGAACTTCTTGGATTGGCGAATGATTTTGGAATAAAATTCGTAAAAATTCAGTTTTGAAAGTACGTGAGATAAAATTTATGACACCGACAAAAAGATACAAGTTTTATTTGTATTCGAAATTATTCCAATAAATTAAGTAATCTTAAATTTAATATTTAGTACGTATTTAATTATATATACTACGTCGGCAAATGAGGTAATGTCGTTGAAAATTTCCAAATTCGATTCCAAATCATCTCATAAAATTTATAAATTCGCATTTCGAAATGTTCACACTAGATGCTCGTCGTGAAATTTATGTAAGATGAACTGAACTAAAGCAAAATTTTCATATTTTTAAGGACCTCGCTAGTCAACTGATGAGTCTAATTGAGAACGCTGACACGAAATGTCAATTTTGAATAGAGCTTCGCTTAGTCTTCTACTTGTAAAGGGTGTTTCAACAGGGACGCTACAAAAGTAGAGCAACAGGGACAGCAAACGACGCCATATTTCTTGCCGCTCTTTTGACATTTCTCTTCAGTAAGGTTTGCCATTTCATGATGGAAAGATATACGAGCCAACAACGAGTCGAAATTATTAAAATTTACTACTGAAATTCGGAGTCAGTGGCCTAACGCTAAGAGCGGATTTTCATCGAAAAATCATCTTCAGCGATGAGGCTCATTTCTGGCTGAATGGCTTCGTCAATAAACAAAATTGGTATTGGTCAGGCAGCAATCCACACGTACTCCATGAGTCATCATTGCATACCGAAAAAATTACGGTTTGGTGTGGTTTATGGGCCGGCGGCGTCATTGGGCCGTACTTCTTCCGTGATGATCAAGACCGGCACGTTACTGTGAATGGGGAACGCTACCGTTCAATGATAACCGAATATTTTTGGCCCCAATTGGATGATATGGACTTGGAGGACATGTGGTTCCAACAGGACAGCGCCACAAGCCACACGCGAATGTCACAATCAATTTATTGGAAACCAAGTTTGGAGAACGTGTTATCTCACGAAATGGTCCAGTCGCTTGGCCGCCTCGGTCGTGCGATTTGACGCCGTTAGACTATTTCCTGTGGGGCTACGTCAAGTCTATGGTCTATGCCAACAAGCCAGCGACGATTGATGAACTTCGTACGAATGTCGAACGTGAAATTGCAGCAGTGTCGGCCGATTTATGCTTGAAAACCGTCGAAAATTGGATTCAGCGTCTGGACTTCTGCAAGCGTGCCCGTGGTGGCCAAGAACTAATTTTTTAACTAAATTTGCAAGAAATTCATTGAAAACCTTACGAACACACTCAATTGGAATCAATTCAAAAAAATTAACACCTTTAAGGGCCAGTTTGTTCACAGTAATTGATCATCTTTAATCAAGGATTACTGCAACTGGTAAATTCTAGAATGTGCATGTTTACCCAATTTGTTTACTAAGGAATCCAAATTTGAGTTTTTAATCATGGAAATCGCTAATCAGCGGATTTTTATTGATTAGCGCCATTTAATTAGAGCCAGTTAAAGTGATGGTGCAGGTTTAAACCTTTATCCTTTTGGGAATATCTCAAATCGCAGGTCTTTGTTAGATGTCCTCATTCCTCAATCTCAACATACTAAATGCCATCCAGTTAATTAGTCAGATCTATGCGACAAAGTCATCAAAAATGTCGACCTTACAAATACGTATATAAACAACAAAAACCGCGGCGGACATTTGAACGACGCGACGTTACATTCCATAATGAATGCCTTAAATATTCTTTAAATAAAAGAAGAAATATGCACCTCGCATACAACTTATTTTATTTTATTTCTTAAAATCGAGCGGTCATCAAGAAAAATTAGTGATTCCATTGACCCCGGAACCATCGCCATTCCTTCCGTGAATCTCTGTTGTTCTGCTAACTTAAGGTCACCATAGGCCTTTTAAAAACGTCCCATCACTCTAATTATATTTTTCGAAATCAGACTGACTTTATATCTTTGTTTTTTAGAGGAAAACAAAATTAACAACATTCTCACAAAATTTCTAAAGCGTTATTTATTTTTCAAGGCGAGTGTAAATATGATTAATTTTATTTGCACTTGGATGTTGAAATTTACTCTTTCATTCTCAAATATTCTCTTCAGAACTTAGAAACTTTTTTTTCAAGTGCAATTGTACTTTGTGAATTTAAGATTGGATATTTGAGACAAATCATACGTCATGGATGTTGTTTTTGTTTACATTCTGATTAAAATCTGAGAAAACTCACAACAAATAAAACTTAAAAAAAATATATTCTGGACGGCGGCGTCTCGTGTGCTCTAACAATAAAATATGACGTCATATTTTTTTACATTTTTTTTTTCAACGTGATTCTCAAGCAGCGAAATGGACAAACAAATATTTATCCCATTAGGTATTATTCATAAACAAGATTTTTTGTCATTGACATTGATTAGCTGATGATGCTGGACGCCAGTAAGAGTCAGTATCTAACGCAGATGAAGTCTGGTTTTGGTTTAATTTGTTTGTTTTTTTTTTCAGAAAAAAAGAACTTAATTTGAATGATTCACATCGAAGTTCGAAGAATTTAAAAGTTGGACTGGGAAGTGTATGTGATGTTTGGTGATGATAGAAGGTATGACGAATTTTTCATCACACAGTGATTGCTATTCTATTTTGGGAGGAAATCTGAAAGTGCCGCATTAGAAATGGGGTCTTGAATTTTGATGATGGTATAGGTTAACAAGTGGGGCAAAAAAAAAAACGAAATAAAAACAGACTGTTTTTGATTTTGTTAGTCTTTGTTCTATTCTTTTTTTTTTGTCAAAAGATAATTGTGTGTTTTTTTAGATTAATATTTAACTCTAGCAAACTTTGTTTATTATCTTTCATTATTTCAACATTTTGTATATATAATAATTCATAAATTAGATTACTAAGAGATGTGACGACTTAGCAGTGAACAACTAATTATTCTGCACTTAGAAAATCTGTGGAATGGTATATATTTATAATAATAAAATACATAGCAATGTAGAATATTTATTTAATGAGTGATAATAGGTTAGACAAAAAAAATTAAATTTAGAAAATTCGCTTTCATTTATAAATAAAAATTTTGTGATTCAAAATATAGATTTTTAAGTCTGTAGGAAAAATGGGGGTTTGTTGCATGAATCAATTAAATTTATGAATTTGAAGTTAGGGAAGGAACATTTACCTAATGAAAAATGATAAGGTGGATGAATAATTTTCCGTTAATTGATTGTGATAATTTGAATTTGTCGTTCAATATTTTCTGTTTTTTTTTTTTAGTTGATTTCCTCAATTAATACCAAGTAGTTTGCAAAGCAGCTCTTTACGAGAAGAGGTAAAGACTTCTTTTATTAAATTGTTTATTGCATGAACTTTTGCCGTTTATTAGTCGTTAATTTATTTTGACAGTTTCTATATGGTGGTGCAATGTTTTCTATTTTTTTTTTGTTTTTACTGAATTCCTGTTTAGTTAGCAAAGCAAACCGCTTGAAAAAAGGTAAACATTTTATGGGTATTTATTGCTTTAAAATAAATAGTTAGTTTCATGAAACGATTTCTATGTTTTTTGTTTTATTTTACTAAATTCCTATGAAGTTAGCAAAGAACTCCTTCAAAAAGGGTGTACAATTTATTATTATTCCTTTTTGTTATTAGTATAGGGTTTTAATTAGTTGTGACAATACTAATTTTGTCGTGTAATGTTGTCTTCTTTTTTTTTAATTTAGAAAAAATTTTAGGAAAAATAATGCATGACAAACAAATTAAACTGTTAATTAAACAATTGATTAGCGAATAATCAAAGTCAAATTATTAGGCAGTAAATGATTTATAATAAAAAGTCTTTACCCCGAAAACTAGATGTGTTAATAATGAAGTTATTCTAAGTTAAGTTTAACAGGTGTAGGTTATTATAGTTTAGTTCGTATGTAAGCAATAATGGTCTTATTAATAAACGTTGTGTAACTTTAAACAACAGTCCAACTTTGAAAAATGTGTTCAAAAACCTTGATTATTGTTGCCTTACTTAGACACAAGAGGAGATTGTCTTAACCGTGAATAATGTGATATTTTTTTTTATTAAATAAAGCATATGTATTTCCACCACTTTGGAAATAGTTATACACAGTGTCTAAGTAGACAAAAATCTAATAAATACGACTGTAATTGTTTAAGCTTTTAGTTATATTTATAATAAATACAATGTAGGCTTATAGTTGACTGACTCTTTGTTTCATTTAAACTCACGGACATGTTTCTTAGCAGCAAAAATCATAGAAAAGATTGAACGACAACTATTAATTAACCATATTATTAACAATAAATTAACATCCATCGAACCATTTTTCCATCAGCGAATATAGTTTTACATTTATATAAACTTCAACATGATACCTAGAAAGAAACTTTATGCTTAGTTTTCTATTTTATTTTTTGTAAGTATAATAAATACAATTTTTATTAGAATACCTTTATAATTTATTATTGCGTATGAACAAAAAATGACAAGAGCTATAACAGGTTTTGTTTGAGTTATTTAAATAGGTTCACAAAGAGCAGGAGAGTTTATCTCTATCTATATAAAATTATTATCTATCATAATAAACTTAATGGAAAAATATACTGATATAAACTTGCTGATGCAATAATTCTGTTTGTTATGAATTTTACTGCTTATTTACCTTATTCCGGATTCAAGAATTTTTCAAATATAATACGCAAGCAGAATTTTAAAATCATTATATTTAAAGTTTATGTTATGAGAATCTGCAACGTGGCTGATCAAGAAGCTACCTAACCTACTGATACTGAGTAGTGAGTACCTCTACCCAAAATGTAGCTCAAAAATTATAGTCGCACTAACATTTTTTTCTCTGCCTCCCGGGAAAATATTGCTGCATATACAGTGGATAAAAAAACCTTTCGTTTTTTAGGTGTTAATTTACCACTGGAGTTTGACGAACTTCCACTGTCGCTTCCACTTTCCATATTTGAAAGAAGCTTTTATTTTTAAAAATTCGAAAACTATAGACGTTTGACAGCAAGACTTAGTCTCATTCGGATACATGTATAAAATGGAACCTTAAAGTGCAATCAAAGTGTGTTTGATAAACTAAAACACTCCCTCCACCATGTTTCACAGTAGACACAACATTTCGACTTTTTAGTTCGGTATTAGGTTTCCTCCACACGTACTGCCTTCCATCACTCCCAAAAATATTATACTTTGACTCATCCGAAAATATAACCGATTCCCAGAACTCCCTAGATTTGTTTATCGGCCTGATCTTTTCATATTTTCTGTTGACCCGGTGTTTTCGTATTTTTTAATGACACTTCGAACCGTGAATAAACTTATATTTAACTTTTTACCGATTGCACTGTATGTTAAACCTTCTTGGCGCAATATTACAGCTTTGTTTTTAACACTATTATCTAGCTCGCGGCATTTCGATTTTTTTTTTAATTTTCTTTGACTGAAAAGCTTGAAAATGGGTCAATGCACTTTAATTGCTTATATTTTTTTCTTCTACTAGGCTCCGGAACTTTGATAACGGTACCGATTCAAAGATCAATAAGTGTAGCCAATACTTTTTTTACATGCATTTTATTATTGTTTTTTATTCTCTTGTATATCTTTGAATCGAAGTAAATGAAAACACACTCAGAAGGTGTAGTTTTGTCAAAATCTTAAGATAAAAATAAATTGTGATACAAAACTTTTTACAATCGCATAAAATCTAAAATAAATAAAATTGACAATACTTTTTGTACCCACTGTATGTATATGCAAATAGGCGAAAGGTGGAAGTGTGATTGATAAGTTCTCTGAGACGGAACAACCAGTACGCCACCAATAAGAAATTATTACAGAAGTTATGAGTTTGAAAAATTTTCTCGACTGAAAGATCCAAATTATTTAGTCTTTTATAAAATCAATTGATTTTTACCAAGAGGTCAGCACCGGACGTTTCTCAACTTATGGGAGTGATGGTCAATAAAAACGCCAGATTCTTCCAAAAATAGAATTAGTCCATTATATTCAAAGTGTTACAAAATTTTGCACGAACCTCGCATTTAGTATAGGACAAGCCTATGGTACGCAGCTGAAGAGAAACGAAAATTTTCTTTGGTCTGCAAATCGATAGCAAAAACTTAAACGAAAAAAATATTAATGGAGAGTATTATCAGATAAGGCGATACAAAATTCGTCTGTGGTATCCTAACGGAAACCACAACGCAAAACTACCCATTGATAGTTTCACTAATTGCCAAAAAAAAAAAAGCTACAATTATTAATTTCGCACGTTGAAACTTAAAAAGCTTAATGCAGAACAAATATGAGAACGAAATTTTTCGTCTATGATTTCGTTGTTTCAATTTTTCTATGAAAATTTTCGTTTTGCTTCAGCTGCGTATACTATGCTTAAACGTGTAGGGTGTTACAGTGTGCGTGTACGAGATGATTTTCGGGGCTTTAACCCCCCCCCCCCATTTGGCTGCTGCCGGGGGTAAATTTGTATTCGCCATATCTAGAGAATCATAAGTTCCATTAACATAATTTTTTTTTTAGAAAATTGAACTCTACAATTTTTGATTTACCGAGAAAACCGAGAGAAATAAAAATGTTTGATTGTATTTAACTATAAATTTTTTATTTTTGATTTCTTGATAAAAGTTTGTATAGCGAAATTGTAGATAATTAAATTTTCTACAAAACTGAAATTTTGTTTGTGAAACTTATGGTTCTCTAAATATAACGAATAAACTTTTACCCCCACAGCCACTAAATGGGGGGGGGGGTTATAGCCCCGAAAATCATCTCGTCCACGCACAATGACACACCCTACATTTCAATGGACTGAATGAAAATAACTGTATATTGTACAAACATGCAAAGAAAAGTCTTGCTGAGGTTAATTAGTTGGTTTCGAGTAAGTATGAGTTCCCAACGCTCAACAGTCTCATGAATCTACCGTTTAAATGTTGATATATCACAAGGAAAGCGCCTATGAAAAGATGAGGATATGAAAAATAAGCAACTTGGTAGCTAAATTAAAAATTTTAGGCTTTCTGGTAAGAAAAACGGTTTAGCATTACGTTACAAAAAAAAAAAATATGTCATGACTTGATTCCAAAATAATTTACTTTATCTCGTCTCGTCTCGAAAAACCAATACGAGACCGATATTTTTTCTCTTCTCCTATCCAGCCATAGTGCAGAACACTCTGTTATATTTATGAGTAAGAAATGTTATAAATATAAACTCACTGAGGATGACACCAGCGATTCCTCAGGTACTGATGTCAAAGAAAGAAGCAATGCCTTCAAAGACAATAATAAAACAAAATTTCTATCCTAGTTTAGCTCAGACTCGAAATGCAGTTCTTAAAAAATTATAGTTCGACGAGCTGATCGAAATCTTTAAAACCCACTAATGGATGCAATGAACTGCATTTACGATGGTTCATGGAGACTATATAATTATTATCAACATATTCCCTTCATTTACATCTCCTTATCTTTCTATTTTAATACAGTATGGGGCAAAAGTAGTGTCATAATAGATGTGATTTTTTTTGCAATCCCAGGGACAATTGGTTGCAAAATAACGACAGTGGGTATAAGCGAAGCTATCACAGA